>CM068476.1:15369381-17769381 GCA_034769265.1 Remorina albescens
ACCATCAGACAAAGATATCAATGCTACAATGGTGTAAAATAAAGGAATGAGGCAAATGTTGACACACAAAGCGGCCCCCACACCTTCATGACCCTCCTCTGATTCAGCCCTCCTTTCCTGTGCAGCAAGGACACTCTACTAGAAACCACACAGTACATTACTGAGACACACTATTTAACTCCTTGTGTTCCTTGCTCACAGATGCCACTGACCCACAGGATGGCAGCAAAGTGCTAACTCTGTGCAGTCTAACTGACACTCGAGAAGAAGAAGAAGACTGGCGCTTGGATATCTATTTTGATTAGCTGTCAATCTGTCACCAGCACCCAATTAAACAGGGTGTAGAGAAAACACAGCAGAAAGAGGGAGAACTCTGAGTAAATATCATATCTGGATTCCGTGACAGATTGTTTAAGTGTTTGGCTGAAGGGCATTTTGGAAGTCAGAGTAGAGTCTGCAAGACATTTTTTTGTTGTTGTTGTTTGCAGTGTCACACTGTGAGTGAGTGAATGTATCTATCTATCTGCTCTACTGAGATTAAGCATAAACAGAATCCAGAGCCCGTATCCATGACAACCAAATAATGCAGCAACCTCAGAGATTGTTTTTGCTATTCTTCTCAGCCAAAAGGCAAGCAGAGCCATTTTCAGTTCTCTGCTGAGGGCAGCCTCCAACTCAATGCAGCATTTTGGTCAAACAGCACACACTCTCTGTAAATTGCTATTCAGTGCCATCTCCTTCAGGTTGGGGGTGAAAGTTTTAGGAGAATCTGCTTTATATGAGATAATGACTTTTTAAAAAATGGACAGGGAGTCATCTGTTGACAGAGCTTTTCCCCTTGACAGTGGGCATGAATACCAATTTACACAAAATTTAGATACAACAATGAACCAACTTTTTTACTCCCACATAGCATTTCATAAAGACAAGCTCGCCTAAACCAAATTGATGGGGGAGCTAAACATGACCAACTTAGTTTTTCCTTCTATCTATATCAATAATTTTTATATCTACACTTTATTATGCTTTGGTAAATATGCGGTTAAATGTAGTTAAAACTGGTTTTTGAAAAGTGAAAACACATCCACACTGGGGTTGTAAACTCAACTACACATACTTCCTTGTTATAAAACATGAATTACGCCTTATGCCCCGCCCACCAAGGCTGTTTGCTCCTGGTAGACAGGTGAAACAGCTGACTATATCAAGATGATAAGAGGAAGAAATGTTAGTGTGTTAGCTACATGTTTTAGCTGATTCTTTGAGGAGAATCAGAACAGTCTGCTTAGTAAAGTGGTCACGCTGTTTGTTCGCTTTCTAACTGGCAGTGGCTACACTTGTATTCTAACTCACACTCTCACTACTGACAAAGTGTCAGTGACTGGCGAAAGAGCAGATCCAGATGGTTAGCAGAGGACGCATTAGAGAGACTCAGCCACATGTCTGAGCCTCAGACAGACTCAAAGTCGATCGGACATATCAGAAGTAAGTGAAGTCTTCTATTTGTTTACGATGTTTGTTTTTTAGCTGCAGTTCCCAGGTGTGGATGCATAATCATGATATTGACAGCTTATTTCACTTATGATATGTCTGGTATTATATAAAAAACAACACATGGATGTTAACAATCAAAAATAACCATCGTCTGGTCTGAGAGGCTTCATGTCCACAATGCCTACCTCATTGATGGCAAGCTGCTCCCCTCCTCCCCCTCCGGGATGCCCAAAACGATGCCCAGAACTGCGAAACTCTTCATATAGTAAGTCCTCTTCGCTCCCGAGCTCATCTCCAAGCCCCGCTTTGTCTGACGCCCCATCTGGAATAACCACCGCTGGTTCACGAAAGAAAGGGAGGGTAGAGGGAATGGGGGGACAGAAAAAAAAAAAAAACAACACAGTGAGTTTTAAATTCAGCCTGAAACTGTGGGTGGAAGTGAAAACTGAGAGCACAGGCCATAATACATATTTTTAGTGACACAGATGGCACAGACAGGCTTCATTTTAAAATGCAGAAATATCCTCTGGCTTGATAAAAAAAAAAAAAAATGAATAACAAAAATACTGAACTGATATATAAGTTTTAAAAAACCTTTTTCATATAACACACCTGCCTGCTAGACTAACAATCATAGATGGAATTCAGAAACTCCGGTCACTAAAAGGACTTTTAAAAATCATTCCCTTGAAGAGCTCAACAGCCCCACTCCATAAATGTGTGCAATTGCTACAACCCAGTGGCTGCTGGGACAATCAGCCATGGAAAACACACAGTGAGAATAAACCTGAGGCCTGGGACGGCGCAGACATCCCCAGTGGCTGTGCCAAAACAAAACAAAACAAAAAAATACACAGGGCCACAGGTGCTTTGCAATAATAGAAGAGAAACAAAAGTTTCTAATAACTAAAATGGGATTTCCTTTTTCCTTATTTTAATAGCTCTAATATTACATCTACTGGCAATAGTACCAAAATATCACCCACTGGATTGCAAACTTCTGTCTTCATGTAAGCAGAAGGTTTAATTGTTATGAGGAGGAGGTGGATTACATAGTTTTGTATTGAAGAAACCTCAAAACTAGAAACAGAGACATTGAAAACATTAGGAAAAAGTTGAGTGAGCTAATGTAGAGACATTTCCCCAAACACTTCAATAGAAACTGACTTCTTTTTGCAACCAGTGTTCATTAGATAGAATACAGGCATAAGAGACTTTTCAGCATCAGCTTCTTTTTTCAGCCCTGGAGTCTATATTTATATTCATTTTTTCAGAATTATGAGATAATATTCTCCTACATTCTCTAACTCCTGTGCATGAATTACACAGATTTCACAGTAAGTGTAACATTAGCCAAAGATAATTTTTCGTTATTATCATCTCCTCCATACAGATGTAAGAAACTTTTGTATTTAACCAAAAAACATAAGAGTGGGGCTTTGAGGTGCCAGAAAAGCAGCTTCCAAATGTCAATGGGAAAACTCACTCATGTTCAATTTCAGCCCTGTGATGGACTGGTGACCTGTCCAGGGTGTACCCCGCCCTCGCCCAGTGTGAGCTGGGATTGGCTCCAGCATTCCCCGTGCCCCGAAATGGATAAGCAGTAGGAGATGAATGAATGAATGTTCAATTTTGATAATGATACATTTAGTAAGTAAAGTTCCACCCATATAATAGAGGTAACACAAAGGAGCTACACTGACAATGAGCAAAACGGGCAGCTCTGATTGAGCCGTTTGCTTCAATTTTCACATATACTGCCCAAGAGGTCGACTTGGTGTGGTGCTAATTGAGACGCAAAAATCTCCTCAGGCTGAGATTAAGGTTGAAACTATAAACACATGCAACTAACTCTTGAACATCCGTTTCAGTCATATTAACAATCTCAGATCTTTTACGAAACGGCTATCAGCGATCACAGAGTACCCTGTCAATGACTTGTAAGCCGTAACCATGGAGATCTTTCCCATCTCCGGCTTCCTACATCAGCAACTATCATCCATGGCTGCATATAACATTTCAGGGAGCACAGTCTTTAATATACTCATATGTTGTTTCTTGTCTGTTCATGATTGACAAATATTGGTCATCTGTTCTTATGCTGATGTAGACTTTTCATATTATTCTAAATTATAAGTTAAATATCCTCATTCATCTGCCACATCCAGACTGATGCAATACTTCCCCCCCATCCTCTGAACCGTCTGAATCCGCTCCCTGGCTACCTGGCTGATCAGCTAAAAATACACTTGCTGTCACACCTCATCATAGGCGTCACCCTTAGCTGCCTTACCGACAGCTGTTGCCACGGAAGATCTATCCGTGGTGACAAATCACCGTTGAGACAGAGAGAGAGAAAATGAGAGAGGGACAGAGAGAGAAGGAGAGAGCGGGAAAAATGTAATGGAAGAGCATGTTGAGCCCCCTGGGTGACGTGGAAAAAACATGCACTTGGAAAGAAGACTCAGCTTTTAAAGAATGACGCACAATAGGATGCAGTGGGTTTGGTGGAGGGGGGACTTTTAAAAGTGAACAGGATGTTATTTCCTCTCCTCAGTAAGCAGGGATAGTAAACAGTCCTCTACCGTCAACATCTGCCACAGTGCATACTGAGGATAATGTCCTCTTCTGAATTCACACAACTGCAACTGACATGCAACACGACCTCTCTACCACCATGGAATTTACAGATGCTGCCCTCACGGGGGCAGTGTAGGACACCCTGTCCGGTTGTGTGTGATGCTGTAGAAAGATGGAGGAGCTCTGGGTATTGACTGGCCTTTATTCATGTGCAGAGGGATGATGCAGTCAGGCTAACAGTAACATAGGGGGGTGGGGGGCTGACTGGAGGCTCCTGAACGTAACTACATCGCTTAAGTCCCGCTTGTATTTCATGTTACATTACAACACCACACTCAGGTAGGAATCTGTAAATTGAGTCCATCAGGGATTCCTCAAACAATTGGCTGTCATCATAGTGGCTCCTAACAACCCTTAGCTCGCCATTAATGGCTGATATAACTGTGAGAGGGGCCCTGGGGCAAACACTTAGTCTTGTGCAAGTACACTGATGCTTGCAAGTTCCTATTCAGTAGAATGTACACAAGAGACACACATGGCAGCTTTATTATATGCCAAGGGACCAGTCAGAGCTCAGTATGCTCACAATACACATTCCCCTCAGTAGGAGCAATAGCCTCTAATTCTTACTTCCACATCCACACATCTCTCTAGATTTAGTAGCTAGCCACTCATGTTTTCAGTCAGTTTGATTGGTTTAGCTTCATTTGCACCACAGGGTCAGTCAACCTATACATCCTATACATGTGTACATCCACACAAACACACGCACACGTTTATAAAATGGACACTATGACCTGAGAGTGAGGCCGAAGCCTTTGATTAATCCCTGATTGGATGCAGAATAGGTTATAAGCCCAAAAGTGGGTCAAACTAAAACATTGTTCAGAAGAAAATGCGTGATATTATTGAAAGCTTTGATTAACTCACGACTGAATCATATGGGCAGGGTGTCGTTAATGAGGTACTGTGGCTCCAAATGACATCATAACTTGGCTTCTTTTTTGTCCATTGGGAGGAAGTGCAGATGCACTGTCCATCTTTATCATTAATACTGACTGGTTTAAAAACTCGATTTCCACATCTAAGACGCTTGGTGATCCTGTTTCTATTTTCCAGTTCTCCTCTCATTTGCCTCGTGCAGCAGCTGGGACAGAGTAAACAATGTGACGGATAAAACTGACGGAGCGGAATGTAAGACTGATATGGGGAGGCTTCCTCTCTGCTGTTCAATCATCCACCGAAGACAAAATCAATCAGCATCATCTTTGGAGAGGCCATCAAGTCCCTTACAATAGAGAGGGAGAACTAAATTGCAGTGTTTACTGTTTGCTTCTTGCTTGAATGGTCACCCTGTCCTTGAGCCAGTGTGTGTGTGTGTGTGTGTGTGTGTGCCTTTGCATGTGCGTTATGACTGAGATGCTAATGACATCACAGAACACTGATTTAAATGGGCTGTGAGTGTGTGTGTGTAACCACAGGAAGCTGAAGCTGAGGCAAAGCGTGTTAGTATGTGAGTTCGGACTGTAGCATTTAATCATCCTGAGCCTCTGGATGTGGGTTAGCCACATTAGTAGATCAGATTTGTCAGCATAGAGAACATTCAATACTCACTGGCACGAGTGTGTGTGTGTGTGTCTTTGTGAGTATGCGTCTGTGTTGATGGTGGAGGAATTGAAGTGTAATGGTTTCATTTTCACTGAATGTGTGTATGCTGCAGCACGGCACGTGTTGACTGGCGGCACGTGACAGGGCAGCCTTATACCGCTGGCTGACCTCAAGAACCACTTGGCCTGTAGGAACAGAAGATCACTGGATAATAGTCTTTAAAAAAGGGGGACGTCTGCACCTTAAAGGATGAGGCTGGAAACATATCATGTGCCTTCTTGTCAATAAATCCCATGTGCAGAAACAAAGCAGCAACAAACACTAACAATCCTTTCGTGTCTGGTGTCTCTCAAATGCACCAAAACTATTGAAAACACATAAGTGAGCCACACGTTTCTTGTTCAACAAACACAGAAAGTGGTTATTTACACCGTCCCACATACAACGCCCCGCTGCCCCAAATACCCACTAGAGCACCAAATATGTATTAATCTGCAGATGCAAGACATCCCCTACAAATGCACCCTCTAAACAGATTATATCAGGACACTGAGCTTTTAATAGGGTGGTGTTCCTGTTCCTACAAACTACTGTCCGGTAGTTTTTGGAAAATGCAGACAATTCTCTCTTTATAAAAAAACAAACAGTAAAACTGGATATTTGTTAGGTGCTTTAAAAGATTTATGTATTCAGAGGGAACCACTAGGTTTGCGTCTGAGAGTCACAGACAAGGTGGAGGAATGAGAAAATACTCACAGACACACTGTCCCATTGCTGATCTATCCATTATAGCTGGATTCTTTGTCAAAAAATCTCTATTTAGACCTTCAGCATATGTTTATTGGAATGTAACCAAACCACCCTGCAGCGAGCTGCATTAGCGGTGAGTGTGTGAGGCATGATGGGGAGTCATCCTGGGAGCATTCCCAGTCCCAGCATGTTGCTGTTTCAGGCAGCATCAGCAAAACAATTTGGGTAACCTTGCAGCAAGAGATTTAAGAACCTAAGACGGATCCAATCAGAAAAGTATACGTCTGCATTTGATGTGAATACTTCTGATCGATTATCTGAACATATTTAGGTTTAAAGCTTAACGCTCATTCCACTTTATTGCATCTCGGATCTTGACTATTAAAAAAGGCACTTACATCATGACGAACACATTATCATGACATGAAGCAACAAATCAAATTTACATGGGGTCGTTATACACCAGATAACATGCATTATAGCCAGAATGCTCCATACCTATTCATAGTAAGTATTCATGTATCTCCTAATAGATTAGAGAAAATATGGTGCATATAAAGGATACTGTAGTGTGAGATTGAACTAGGCTTGGGCCAAAATATGAGAGAAAATGTGATGAAAAATGGAATGCTATGCTTACCGTAAATTGTACGTTGGCATATGACAAACTGTGAACTCAAACAATAACGTTTAACCAAACAAGCTGATCATGTCATGATCAAAATTCAACAATTTTATGAAAAGATAAAGGATAAATATTATTTAAAAAAAATATCTGCTGTCTTTAGTATTATTTCTATCAATGTACAAGTACATAATATGCAAGCTATTAACTTACAATACAGTACATTCTATTTGGAAAGCAGCCTTGTGCTAAATTCAATTGTCAAAATGGATATGAAATGTCTCCTGATCTGAAAAACACAGCCTGATTTTTCATTGGTTGACAACTGATGTTTCACGGTGAAAGTGTGTCTTAAAACACACAGTGTCTGCCTGGCAGAATACATGAACCCAGGTGAACTGTGACATCACAGACAGGTGAAGAAACACTCACCAACAAATTGGAAAGAAATCAACCACTTACAGTAAGAAGCACTTCCTGCTTCAACCTCGGCCTTCTGCACTGACTGTAGTTCTCACTCCTGTTCTCACTTTCAGTTTTGCCACCTAAACAAAGTGGGTTTGAAGACATGGACAAACTGTTGGTTGGCTTCCAACCTGTCCCATCATCCTGCTGCTTTCTTTATGCAGTGATGTCATATGCAGTTAGGGCTGCCAACCGTCCCTTGAAAAACTATTTAGAAAAATAAACGTCCCGTATTGAGCTCAAAAGGGATGCACTTTGACCCGCATTTCCGTAAGGATCAAAAATAGTCTGTAAAACATGCCTTCACCCCCTCCCTCAGGTCGGCTGGCCCTGCCGACTAGGTGTCCCTTCTTTATTTTTCAGGAAGCTGTCCACCCTATATTCAGTGATGACTTTTTGTCAGCACAGTGTTTTCTGAACTGATACAAGTGACTGAGAAAACTTGAATTTTGAGTTAACTTGGAAAATTTTACTTGCAAGATGCCCTGACCTCCTGGTACGGCTTCCTCCTTTAGAGGAGCCAATTGTTTTTGTTTTGCTGTCGCTACATAGCTAATATTAGCATAAACAGCTGATCACTTAAAAGTCAGCAAGAAATGTTGTGATGTTTCATCATGAAATTTCATTTTTAAGCATCCAGTTTCCAGCCATGGAAAACCCCATACATTTTTTTTCTTCAACTGAAACTCACTGTGGCCTGCTCACGACATGCATTACACATTTTTACTTTGTCACTGCTGAAGCTCCATCATTGTTTGGTCTGAGTAAGGAACCAGGTTGAGCAGCAGAGAAACTTGACAAATAGTCCATGAAACTGCAGTGGGTCAGTTATAATTGAGTAATGTAGATATGATTTGTCTTGGAACAAAGTGCTTCAGTATGAAAGTGGGGAAATTGTTACATGTCTCTTCCTCTCAGCACAGTGTGACACAACCACTGCCCCTCTCCTCTGATATAGGAAGTGACAGATTGGAGTCGGGCTTGGTGCCAAATGCTCCTTCTAAGTGACAGAGTCTCCTGGCGGCTGGTACCTTGACTTCCTCTTACTTCGAGCTCACTGGGCAGGCTACATACACACTCACACATACATAGATTACCTCTTCACTTCTCCCTAGATGGATTTGCTCCTCTAGGTAAAGGGGAAAATGTTTTAATCTCAAGCTTTAGCAAATACACGAGGATGAGGATTTGGGATTTTTTTTTTTTTTTTTTAGTTTAACCTCCACTGGAACCTTGTCGTGCCCTCAAATCCATCTGTGCCTTTGTGGACAAAATCCAATTATAAAACAACCATTTCTTATCAACTTACCCTTCCCTGAGTGCTGGAACAAAACTCTACAAATGGTAGAGAAATTGGTGTTTAGAATAGAAAAATAAGGAGGGGATTTCGGTTCAAATGTATTTGGACTGAAACTGTGATGAAGTCATGTGTTCACTTAGACAGCCAGCAGCCACAGCATCCCAGCGCAGAAAAGAAACATGGCTCTGCAGCAGAATGTGCACGCGCACACACAGACGTGCACATGCACAAACGCCCAGACACACACACACGCACAGAACACCAGTGGATCTTTCAGGGTGACCTTGGAGGGCTTCTCAATAGTGTACATTAATTAAAGGAAAGGAGCACAGAATGTCTTAAATATAGCCTGACAACTAGCTACTGTTTCACATTCACTCACATAAGCACCAAAAAACAAACAAACCCATAAGTGTAGAAATTTGAGTAACAGAAAAGTATCTCAATTAAAACTGCAACCACCACTAACAACGTCAAAATCAGCCATTAGGAGCCACCTGAATAGAGTCTGACGTCTATTCAGAGAAGAAGAGGATAGAGCAGGGGAGGATGAAGATTCTTACATCGCGACTAGAGATCAGGACTTCATGCTACTACACCAATGGGAGCCACCAGAGGTGTCCCAGTGAGATTATCTCACATGGCTGGACTGGCAAGTCACATGAAGCCACAAATCATTCCACATCTCAACTCAGCATCCCTAGTTTCTGGGGAAGACTTGGTCTTATTAGGGGAGGTGGCATGCAGTACTTCCAACGTTTGAGGGAGCTGAGTTTATATTAGACCAAAACCATGACAACTCAGAGTTGAGACCAAGAGGTACAGTTTCAGTCCCACATGCTTCTCCAAGAACAACTACAACTACTCACTCAAAACCCCACAGAGACTGCGTCTGCCCTCTGAACGCTTAATTTCATTAATCAAAACTAATCAAAAATAGAGGAGTCTTAAATACAAAACTAATATAGATTATTTCAATTGCTGTAACGGACCTGAAAGACAGGGCAATTAAATATTAGACTGTTTTCCTCTAAATCCTGACTAGCCAATGATCTGACTGTATCTGCTGCAGGTAGAAGATATTAGTCTAGATGAATTAACCCCCCTCCTCAAAGCTCAAAGGGGTCGCAGTCATTTTTAACTTCAGCTTATTAATCAATTTTGTATGTCGTCCACCTGCCCTTTACTCTGGGTTGTCGGCAGATTGGTTTTTTAGTAAAGTTAAGTCATTACTGTGGGCTCATATCTGCACTTAATTACTTATTTGACTCAATTGGCTCTTCTCAACATGCTTATTCTCCCAGTTAGCGTGTTACTGAAATCCTGACCATAGACTGTGAATAAAGATGGACATAGCCTCTCTGGTGTTTTGAAACTCTGAGTGAGTTACTTTCCTGTCACCATCTTAGTTGCGTCTAACTTTGACGAACCTAATCCAGAAACAGGCAAAGAGGAGGGGACTGTTTGAAGTCAAGACTTCTGGATGTCCACCTGTCACTCAAAGTGGCCACTCTCTCAAATATGCCATATCCAAAGCCTTAATAAAATTTAAATTTGCAAGTGATGTAAAAATTCAGTCCCAGTAGAATTATCATGAAGGAGGAAATGGGCCATAGAGACCAAAACTGTATCAGGCAGTAAACATGTTTATTTCTGCTGTGAAGTACATTTAACATGAGCCTTTGGGGACCAACTCACTTTTGAAGCCAACTATTTCATCCTCCCTAAGTTGCCTTTGGTTCAAACATGTGACATAGAAACTGAACGCTTAATAAGCTTGTATCATTCATCTTTAAGAGAAAACAATAAACACAACTCCAGGTTTCTGTTCAGCTCTGCCAGGCTAATAGGATCATAGTTCTGGTGTGCCGTCTGTTCCTCTAACCCTCATTAGTAATGACCTCATGAGCTGCTTTACCCATAAGATTGTAATTTCTTTTAGTGTTGGAAGTCATGGCGATAACACACAGCTTTGAACACGATGATGCAGCCAGTCGAGTTATTCTATCATTGATTAACTCACTCCTAGTCTCCCAGTGACAGCAGCCTACACAGGGTTTATAGTGGAAGATCAGTCTCCACTCACGCTCACAGCACTGTGAGGCTGATCGGAAATTCTGACCTTATTTGACAGACCATCCACCTCACCAACATGGTTTTTATATCCCCCGACTCTCCTGTATCTACAATTACATCTGTCCAGATGGAAAATTAAAATAACTTACATGTCAAATCCTACATTGGTGAGAAGCCTCATGGTGTTGGATGAAATACTACAATTTACCCTGACAGGGACATGTTGAGACACGTCACTCATAAACTGTCAGCCAAAGACGGTATAGGAAAAGGGAAAGGATAACCATCACCAGGAATTTCATGGTCTACATGTACACAGAAATAAGCACCTCTCCAGATGTATGACTGGTTACAGCCAAAGAGACAAAAATGATATACAGAGGGATTCCTTGTTTTTTCCTCATTCTTTGTAAAGCCATAATACAGGAAATCATTAATTACAGACCTGGTAGCTCTAATAGCTTGGTCACAAATCATGGAGTCTAGACATACTCAGCATTGAGACCAGGCCAGCAGGATTTAACCCAAATGCATCCTAACAACACAATCTGGAAAGATGATTAAATTCAAGTTATATTCTATGGCAGAGGTCTCCAAATCCGGTCCTGGAGGGCCACTGTCCTGCATGTTTTAGATATTTCCTGCTCCAACACACCTGATTCATATGAGTGGCTCCTGATCAGACTTCAGCAGAGCTTGATGACGAACTGATCATTTGAATCAGGTGCGTTGGAGCAGGAAACATCTAAAACATGCAAGACAGTGGCCCTCCAGGACCGGATTTGGAGACCTCTGTTCAATGGAGTAGTTGTGTTTCACCAGGCATAATCTAAACCAAGAGCATGTGCAATGACAAAGTGATCAAGATTGTAAAAACCTGGCTGATCCTCAAGTAGTGAGTAGTCAGTAAAAAATCACTGTTGAGCTGCTGTCCTGCATTCCTACCATCAATACCCAAAAAACGCTTTTACCAGTATTACGGGTGGTAATCTTTGGGAACATCAGGATTCCACTGAATTACAATTCAGAGGGCAATTATTGATGCGTCTTGATGTATCAAATTCTCAAAATGTATTTTTAATTAGCTACACCAACCTGACAAGGAATGACCAACGGCTTTTAAGACTCTCAACACGACGCAGATGTTTTAAGTCCACATTTTACAAAGTTGTTTTAGGCGAGAGCTGAGTTTTAAATTTCCAATTATTGATTTTTATGCATCAAGAAATAATCTTTCAGGAGATGTATCCAAGAATTGAATTTTTCCCCCACCCCTCATCAGTATTGCCGCAGGTTTTGCAATCTTGCCACAAGAGCAGAGGATTATGAATTAATGATAAGACAAAGATCCCTCAGTGTCAACAGACACTCAGAGGCTCTGTGAGTGACTGCGATGACTGAGCCAGACACAAAGCAATGAACCAGCTTTCACAAAAGTCTGATTGATTGTACCATCACCAAGAGCTGGGGTCAGGGGTCAACCACACCTTGCTTGCCCATGAGGAGACAGTAGAGGAAATTATCCTTGAAGAAATTGTTGCCACAGTCAATAGCACTGAAGCTTAACCCTGTGAACCCTCTCAGGATACATGAAGCTACTCAGTGATGTCAACAGGTAACATGTAAGTGCCATTATCATAATTTTCCACCTGAATATCCACAGATTTTCAAAGCAGGATAGATCCATGAGTGGATAAAATCATGTAGGTGATCTGGTTATTGTTCTGTCAAACAAGATCCATGGAAAGATAACATCAATACTGTCTCTTGTGTTGTTATTGGTATTAATTTTTATTAATTTTATTATTATTAATATTGGGGTTTTTTTGTTAGTTTTTTTTTTTACAACTAAAAAAAACCCAACCTTGATATAGGTAATGGACAGCTAATTGGAAAACATTCCAGTGACCCAAAATGCAGCTCCTAAAATGGCCACTGGTGTCTGAGTTTGAGTGAAGGGTGGGTGAGCCTATATGTGCTGCAAACCAGCATGGAAGCCTCACTCCACTCACAGCCCTGCTCTTCGCCCCTTTTTGGATTATCCGTGAGTTCAGAGAAGTCATGTACCGTCAAGATGGAGAGAGCGGAGCAGCTTGCTCTGGACTGCCCCTGAACTTGTCCCAAATGGATTCAAAGAATTACAATTGTCTATCTATTGTAGACCTACAGAAAGAGGATGCATAAATTGCGGGGGATGTAATAGGTTCTGTGGCTGGCTTCCCTTAAACAGGCCATGAATCACAGAGAGGGAGATCGATGTGCAGCAAAGGAACCAGTTTCTCTCTATGAGCATTAATCTGCACCAAAATGACTTTTGGTCACTGGTCAGCCAAAGTGGACACACAAGCGCGCGCGCGCGCGCACACACACACACACACACACACACACACACACACACACACACACACACACACACACACACACACACACACACAGTTCCATGCTCAAGTGTGGTTCTATTTGTAAACATAATTAAAAGTAAGAGGCTGCATTTTTATATCTGCAGCTCTGTAACCATATGGTGCAATACTGAAGGTATGGTGCTCATTGAAATTCAAGGCAGACTTTGTGTTAATTGTGTTAGGAAGACTCCAACCAGCCAGGCCTGAGGGGGGATGACAGAGGGATGTGCGAGAAGAGAAAACACACATTTGGCAGTGCTGACACATATGAAGGTGTGACTGGAGGAAAGAGAAAAATATATAACAGGAAGGAAACGCTTCACTTCTTGTCATCTTCACCCTTGTTTTACATAATGGAGTTTGGTTATGTGTTGTTTAGGATTTTTAAAATACTGTGATCATCAACAGTCTATTCTGACAGACACCAGATAGAGCAACAGATTTGGTTAAAAAAAACAAAACAAATGTTTCCAATGGACAAAGTATTAGCCTGTCAGTAACTTCTTTACATGGGGGGCTGGTGCATATACTTACTTACCATCTGACCTTAAGCATCCTCTGACTGAACGACTAAAACTCTTCATCAACATATTTTTTCTCATTTAGAATGAATGTCTTTAAGGAAATATGACAAAAAGAAAACTTTATCTTTGGATACTGACATGCCAACACAGACTTATCTCCAGCAGCTTGGGATACCACCTATCAGCCACTTAAGATGCCGTCCTAGCAATCTTTCCCACTTGTTGCTCCCATACCAACACAAGTGACCTGAACCACTCTGATAGGGGGTTGGGGTCTGACCTTACATAAAAGCTTAGAAGCAGAATTGTGCCGGCTTTTTGGGTGAGTGTGGGAACATCTTCAAGAAATACAAGTCCCCCTGCCTTGAGGCCTCTCTAGGTGGTGCTTAACAGAGCCATTTTCTGTACCTAAAGAGAGGAAAATCTTGCAAGTTTTTCATTCATCACAGACTTCAAGTAAAAGTGTAATTAATTTTTTTTACTTTTCAGCCTGGCTTCAATCGCAGACTTCTTTGAACTGGTATACCAACACTATGCTATTTGTGCCTGTGCTAGTGAAAAAAGTCAGTAACTATTCAAAGCATTTAGACTACATCAACCACATTATGTTAATGTTTTAGAGACAGTTGTCAAGTTAAAATGCAGTTAAAATTCATCACTCATGCTGGTTTCACCCTGGGTAGTTGAGGCTGATTAGATCCATTCAGGGAGGTTATTACTGGATATTACTATGCCATTATTTCCAAAGGTCTTCATTTATGCCTGGCCAGTGAAGAATCCATATTTTAAACCAAAATGATGAGCAGCTTCACAAGATTCAAAAACTCAAGAGTACTATGGACGGGACGTGAAAAGGTAGTGCTTTCAAATAAAAATTTATTACTAAGGACGTATCATTAAATGATCATTACTGTCATTTCCTTGGCTCCTCAGACCTCACAATAGCAAAGACAAATAGAATGAGTCAATGTGATTATCTTGATTTCATACTATCATCATTTAAACCAACATGGCACTCCAAGATGACATGGCCCTTGTGTGAGTAGTTATTTACATTCAAATGGGTGACTATTGGCACAAGCTAAAAGCTATTGCTATCAGCAACTTGACATGCTTTTAGAAATGAAGATGCACAAGGAATATGAAGATGAAGATGCGAAAGAAAAAAAAAAGAAATTAAAATGCACAGTATATTTAGCTTTTCCTTTGAGTCTTGGCATTTCCCTAACGCTGAGACTGAGTCCAAGACCAGCTCCTGAGTCCCCATGGCGTCTTCATTGAACCGAAGATAGAAAAACACAACTGCAAAGGTCAAATTGTGAGTGAAGAATGGGAAAAAAGGATGGATAACTATTCTGTGTGTCCCACAGGGAGCAAAAGCCACTGATGTAGTGGGTGTGCTTTAAAAAAAATAAAAACAGAAGAAGAAGAAAAAAATGCTGACAGTAAAATATGATAAAGACGATGTGGGTGGTAATCTGAGGACATAGAAATGGCCTCATTTTCTGCCTATAACAAACAGAATGACAAATGCAAGCAGCTGTGAAGCATTTTTGTCAGCATTTTCTGCCTCATTAGTATTTCCTTCTGGCTTCTGATGCACTTGAAGCCCACAAACATCCAGCAGCGACAGGTATAACAACCATCCAGACTCAATGGTATATTGACAGCAGGTTAACTGGCACATATCTGGGATATGAAACTGCACAGTCAGTACATATCAAATATTACACAAGCACACCTGAGGGGTCTTCTAACTGCTATGTAAAAGCCATCCAGCAAATAGCTATTCACAAACCAATAAAATTGTTTCTGGGAGAATATATCAGGGGTCTGGATATAGTAACCCTTCATGATATCAGAAGCTTGATAAATTCTTTAATGAATCGCTTTGGAAGGAAATCTCTGTAAAACAAGTCAACAACTGCAGTCGTTGTGCATTTAGGGTCTCATAATTGAAACTTTTACAGTTTTTCAGCTCAAGTGTTGATATCCAAAATAAGGTTTAATTGTGGTTTTAAGCACCAAAATTCATCTCAGCGCCTTTCTACATTCCATGACACCGGCTTCTCTCTTGAGCTCTATTAACTACAGGTTGGCGAGCCAATCAAAATAAAGGATCTGAGTCTCTTGTTGGTTGACTGAATCATAAATCAAAAGAACTGCAGATTTAAACTCAGAGATTTGATGGTAGATCCAGAGGGGTTGAGCTTAGAGCATTGCTGACTGCTTCATTATGGCATAACAAAGAATCTGTGCATTTCTTTGTGGACTGAGCACTTTGATATTTTCATGATATTAATATGTACACACCCAGACCTTCTTTATAGAGACAACAAGAAGAAGACAATAATCTCACTTTATGCCAAATGGGACCTTTAACATACAGTAACCCATAGCTAGAATATAATCCTTAAGATTTTTGTCTATTTAAAGTGTTGTGCTCTTGACTAATTACTCACTATCAAGTGATATGTAATCTGTCCATTTGTCTTTACTCTCTGAGCTATATGAGGATTCCACTTATATATATATATATATATATATATAAACAACAACCCAGAGCTGCTATGACTTCATACATATCTGTCAATGGTAAAGCTTGAATTCCCATCACGCCATCCATTCTTGTTTCTCTATGTCCTCATTTCCTTTACTGAACACACTACCAGCTGCTGACCATACATGGGTGCAATGAGAGGGGCAGCTTCTGATCCTGTAAGCTTTGTCCGGCGGCTCTGGATTTACCACATACTGATGGGATTGCTCACTCCACCTCCAGACCTGATGGCTTCTTTGCAAACCTGACATCTCTGTTCACTCCGCACTCTGCACTGACCCTCCATACCCTGGCTGTGTGTCTTCCCTTGGGTGAGCAGCCATCATTCCTGTCTGGCCCACCTTCGTAAATTCACTTCTCATAGTACATCCTTTTAGCTCTCCCCTTGACTCACTTTTGGGCCTGTGCACCCTTTTAGAAACAGCCCACCCACCACCATCATTACCTTTTATAATTTCAGTGACTCAGACATGGAGGGTTGCGCTGTGAGAAGTCACGTTTCAACATTTTGTTCCAAGATCAAATAAACAGCAACAAAAATAGTTCAAGGAAATGTTAAGAACATTCTTTTCTACAGAGAGAAACTGAGGAAAAAATAACAGAAATATATAAAAATTTAAAGCGACGTACAAAAAGGAAACCCTTACCATGGAAATTACTATTGTATGAATAAAAACCTCTGCAACACAGTCAACTAAAAGAAAGGTTAATAAGCTTCCTTAGGCTGTATTAGCTTTACTTGGTCGCTAATGTATCCTCTAAACCTCATACTGATCTCTCCTCTCTCCCAAGTACAGTTGTCTGTCAGAGATTTGTCAATCCATACCGATTGAAATTAGTGAAAAAAAAATACAACTTCATATGGATATAATTGGTTGCTTGTAACTTCCACTGCACTAATTCAGCAGAAATTGTTGCTAATAAGGTCAGTCAGGAGAACCAACCTGAAGTGCAAGATAGAGAGTCATAGTAGCTGAAGGAAAAGAGGAGTTTTTCTTTAGAGGACATTGAGGTCAAATTTCTGTATGTGGTATGTTGGTATAATTGTTTTAATCTTTGCAAGGCACCTCTTCTAAAAGATTTTTTTTTCCATGGGACTCATGGGAAAAATAAAGGACATAGTAATGAGTGATGGTTAAAGAGTTCGCAGATTTTTGTGCATTTGATTTTTAGCAGCTGGAAAATTCTGACACTAGTCCGAGATAAACACTTTAAACTAACATATAAATAAGATGAGACAGATGTAAGTCCAATTACTCTTCTTCCTGGACAACAGGGCTACACTACCTGTGCCATGCTGTGCCAACTCTGCTAACTCTCCTACTCCAAGCTGTAACTGCACAAATTCAGTCATCAACACATATAGTTCATTTATCCCATTTAAAAATCTAAATGACAAAGCAGAGCTGCTGTTCATCACTCTTGGTAGAGAAAACCTGCAGGTTTATTTTCTGGCGGCTCGACACTGGCTCCATTCTAACTTAGCCAAAGATAAGGTTGACAAGTGATGATTCCCAGGCCTGAATGCATGCCATACACCGTGAGTCAGTAGCACACACAGACATAAAGACAGAAGGTTTGAGAGAGTTTCTTTAAGAAAATCAAAGAGCACTGATTAGTCAATCTCTTCTGTTTATAAGACTCTGCTGGAAAAAATCTGTGAATTCTTTCATTTCCGGAAACTAAACTAGCTCAATCAATCCAGAAATCAAGCTCACTGTGAACTGTGCAGCTACAAACACACCCGCTCCTGGAAATGGAAGGAGTAAACCACCCTGCCTGATGTCAGCAAATGGTAAAAACAGCAATAAAAACCTCAACAACAAACAGTTATTCTGATTCTGATTCTAGTATCATCGTGTTGCCTGAAATAAAGGATCCCGTATCGAGAAGTACACGAGCTGATCTGATACCATGTTATTTGTGATTACTGGCATTTTGCAAACAGTTAATACTCAAGCTAATGTTACATTATTTACCAGATTCAATTCTTCGATTCACAGCTTTAGAAACAGTAATCTGCACAAGAAAATTGAAGGGATTGGCAACAGTTAGTCCCACTAGCAAAAAAAACTCAAGCATAGAGTATGATGGCCTGTAATTTGGAAGGAAGGTACCCTTTTCAACACCACCCAGGTCATCCATGCTAAGAGGAATATACAGGACAAACTGCAGCAGCAATAATACAACGCACAAATAAACTTTAAGTTTAGTTATTATTCCTATGTTTATTTAATATTAAGATAGTTATTTTTATATTATTATTGATTTATTTAATCTGCTAGGCAAAAAAATCAACGAGACAATCAACCATCATAAAATGCAGTGAAAAAGGACAATGGTGCTTTTTCTCAAGATTTATGTCCTAATGTCCACAAAACAAGACCAAACGTGTATTTTAGTGTGAATGTTTATGTTGAGAAATGATACATAACATTGAAAACGTGGAGCGGAGGAGAACGAAATGCTTTATATGATCGTAAATCCAACTGTGGCAAGGACATGTTTGTAGTCTTATGAAAGGGGAAAAGCTACTGAATTGAATGATACCAAACAATCCCAAACTACATCACCCAGTTGAAGTCAAATCCCCGTGTAAAGATCCTTACTTCCGGAGGCTATTACGAGCAGTGGAAGTAAGGTGACGGTGCACATAGCGTGTGCATAGGCTGCGTGAGTTAGTGAGTTTGGGGGAGTTTTTATAGTTGTAAACTTAGTTATTACTATAGTTATAGTTGTTATAGTATTATAGTGTTAAGGTTGCTGTTTCCTTAGAAATAGAAAGTAACTCATTTGCGATCAATGGCACCTGTGTGCCTCGAATCATTGTTAGCATGGTGTTTTTAGGGGAAAGACGCAAGCAAAGATAGAAACTTCACATTTCTCCTTTGGTTTATCCAATTTTCTTGGGCATGGTAACAGTTAAAATATTTTTGACACCGGGAATAGATTCTCTGAGGTCCCTAGATACCAAGAGCATGCATGTACAGTCTTTTCCAATAAAAAAAGTAATACATCTTTTCCAGTGAGGTGGCCAAGAGACAATAAACCAATGTCCAATACATTGTGTATCGTTCCCGTTTAAAACACCAGTCAGTTCCAATGTCATCACAGGCAGTTTAACAGGTAAGTTTCATTCATCATTTCCATACAAACGTTGCAACACTGACACGCTGACATATTCCCTCACTGACACGGTCAAAAAACTGTTCATTCCCCCCCTCTCACACACCTGCTGCTCATCTCCTGTGACTTCCTTTTATGCCCTTCTCATTACAATACCCCACCTGGCGGTCAAACATAAACCCAAATTTTGGCTCCAACAATGCATACCAAACTTATTACTGTGGAACAATTCTTCTTATACTTTGGGTATGTCTTTTCAGAAATTTTTTCCTAAAAATATGGTCAGGGTTTAACAGATTACCATTGATTTGTCCTATTTTACAAAATTGTGGCCGCAGATTATGTTTTTTTAAATTAGTATGAACTATCTCAGGTGTATAATAATAAAAAACTATGAGAGAATGTACCATAAACCATGCAATATTTATAGACAATATAAATTCTCACAATGTCAGTAAATTGTCAATAATCCAGTAGAAGAAGCTTAATGAAAGCTATTTTATGAATCAATAAAAAAATTAGGAGTGTCACAGTTAACGAGATCATAGTCCCGAATGTTATTTGGACCTTTTCCCTCATCACATCCTCACATTCACACGGCAAAGCACCAAGGACACAGATGTATGCTGCTGGGGAGGAAGCAGCCCCTGTTCTGGTGTGTTATTATTGCTTTTATAAATAGTAACAGTGGGCAAAGTTGTCTCCCCCTCCCAACCCAGCTAGACTCCCCTCCCCAACTGAGCCTCCTGTCAGCTGTGAAAAATCCAGCTGGGGGCAGAGGACTGGTGGGAAACAGGGGCCTGGGATGACCCTTTGACTGTCCCCTACCCCGAGGCCCCCTCATCATCCAATCCAGTTTCAGATGAGTGCAGTGTGGTCTCATATGTGGAACATGGAGCAGAATGTGTCATCGAGGATGGAGGACACAGTCTTCATGTAGAAATGGTCTGAAAACAATCAGCACATTAACAAAGTGATGGCTGTGGAGGGTTAGTACCATCTGAAATCATACATTTTACTCTCCATATTAGAGAGATATCAGTGGAAGATGTGCATCAGTGAGGTTACTAAGAGGAAGACCATGGTCCAGATCCAGACCCCAATGCAAACTCATCCTGAGCTAAAGCGCTGTAATTAGCTTTACATCACTGGTCATGTTATGCTTGAGATGGTACAAAGACAAGGCAGCGTGGTGGAATAGGGTTGGTTATGGCTGTTGCCCCAGAGCAAAATGGCCATGGGTTCGATTGCTGAGCCTGGGGACTTTTTATGTGGAGTTTGCATGTTCTCTCACCACGCCTGCAAAGACATGCACGTGTGACTGTGAATGGTTCTATGTCCCTATGTGTTGAACCTGCGATAGACTGGAAAACTGCCCAGGGTGATCCCCAGCCTTGCCTAAAGTCAGCTGGGATTGGCTACAGCACCCCCTGTTACCTTGATGGATAGCAGTGGAAAATGAGTGATGAATAGTTGGAGGAGAAAAAGAAAGAAAAGCAACATATTACTTAAGAATTAAGAAATTTTGACCGTTTAAAGATCCTGAACTTAAACAAATACATTATTAATTTACATAACAGACACAAAGTCCTTAACAACAAAGGTGAACGCTGCTAAGAGTAAACCGAATCTGCACATTTTACTAATTTGAAATTGTGTCCATTGTTCATTGTCTTGTTTCTGCATACTTTGATCACATTCATCAATCGTACTGTCCTTTATTCTACATTAATTTTGCTGTTAATATTATCAAACTAAATTACTTCCGTTTGAATCCATGATGTCATCACAACAAATAGCACGTGAAACAGGCCGGTCCCTGACACTTTCGCATCACCCTCATCAAACCAGGAAGCAGATTCACCTGAAACTCGCCCACCTAAACACCTGCTCCCTCCACAATAAAAGGCGTACTTTAAATGAGTTCTTCACTGACGATAACATAGCTAAGTTTGAAACTCTTTGGTCCAACCCCTCTGGTTACCGCCATCATCTACTGCCCCCCCTAAATTTAAACCCTCAGTCCTCTCTATATTCTCCCATTTTGTCACCCTGTTATCTGCAATATCACCCCGTGTTCTTCTTCCTCTTTGAGATTTTAACCTCAACCTTGACAACACAAAGTGCAAACCTGCTTTTGACTTCCTGGGCCTCCTACAATCACTCAACTTCCCCACCCACAACTATAGTCACATCCTGGATCTGGTCTCATTATCTGTTCTCTCAGTCCCGCACATATCCAGCCTCAATCTTCACATCTCTGATCACCTTGCAATAACCATGGACATAAACCTTTCCATCCCCCTGCCCCCCTGGGCTATAACATTCAGAAGCATCAAATCTATCGCTCCCTCTGCATTCTCTGCTTCACTCTCAACTGCTACGGCTGCCTCCACAAACTGATAATCCTGCTGACCGGATCAGTTTCTAGAACCACACCCTTTCCTCCTACCTAGATCAATTAGCTCCCTTGTAATTAAAATCTGTCTTATTTATCCACTCTGCTCCCTGGTACACCCCTGAACTTCGCCAACTGAAATCCTGTAAACTTCACCTGGAAAGATGCCACAAGAAAACTCATCATACAGTTCACCATCAAACCTACACCGACTACCTCCAACAATAGAAAGAAGCTCTGAAAACTGCCTGGGCAACCTACTACTCCCTCTACTCATTGACTTTGGCTCCAGTAACACCGAGGTGCTCTTCTCCACCATCAACATACTCATTCGCATACATCCAATGCAACTCCTCTCTTTTTCCTTAAAAACTATTTTTTTTCCATCCACTGCAGCCTATAAACCTCACCAGACCCTCCTTTCCTCTCTCCTCCACCCGCACCCCTCTCAACATTCCCCCCCTGGCCCATGTCTCCCTGCTAAAACTGTCAAATTGCATAACTGGAACAAAAACAAAAATCTGCTTATCTTGCCTGGACCCCATCCCATCCACTCTCCTCAAGAACTACCTCCCTGTCATCTTCCCCCTCATCACCAAAATCATTAATATCTCCTTCGGTACTGGCTCTGTCTCACTACCTCTCAAGCTTGCCTATGTCACACCCATCCCTAAGAAACCTGAACCTAATCCCAACTCCCCCAACAAATTCTGGCCCATCTCTAACCTCCCCTTCATTTCAAAAACAATACAATGTGTTGTTGCTACCCAGATGAAAATCCATCTCCCCACCAACAATCACTATTAAACTCTTCCATCCGGAATCCACAAGAAACACAGCACAGTCCTCCTTAAAGTCTCCTCCTATCCTCAGATTCTGGACAGCTGAACATCCACTTCCTCCTCGACCTCTCTGCAACCTTGGACACTACGAACCATTTCATCCTCCTCTCCTGTCTCCAATGCTCCCTAAACCTCACAGGTACTGCCCTCACCTAGTTCAAATCCTGTCTCACTGACAGACAGCACTTCATCAAAATCAACAACTGCACCTCCTCCACTGCCACCTTTTCCCACAATGTCCTCCAAGGGTTGGTGCTTGGTCCCCTTTTTTTCATCGTCTACCTTCTCCCCCTTTGTGAAATCATCTGTTGCCACGGTCACCACTTCCACTGTTACACCGATGACATTCAACTTTACTTCTCCACTTCCACCAACACCAATTTCATCTGAAATTAAACTCTGGATGCAAAAAAGAAACTTTCTCAAACTCAACTGTGGCAGCTCTGAACTGATCGTCATTGGCCCCAAACCCCTCCCTAAGTCTGCCCACCTGTCCATCACCATCGAAAACTAAACCCTGTCTTCCTCCCACAACATCTGCAGCTTTAGCATGAATTTTGCCAACAAACTGACATTGGAATTCCACATCAACCAGCTAAACAAATCTGCTTTATTCTACATCTGCAATATTGCTATCCCCGTTTATCTCCTTTTCAAACATTTGTCATTTCCCACTTGGACCACTGCAATTGCATTCTCTCTGGATCCATCCCAAAGCCCTAAATAAACTAAAGTAAGTCCAGAATTCTGCTGCTTGACTCACAGAAACTCGCTATCTTGACCACGTCACCTCTGTCCTCCAGAAATTCCACTGGCTCCCCACAGATTACTGCGCCAAATATCCTCCTCAACTTCAAATCCTGTTTGTATTCTATTGTTTTATTGATTGACTCTTTGAGCACTGTTAAAAGCGCTTAAGAAATAAAAAAAAAAAAAAGATTATACACTGTGCAAAGTCCAAGTAGACTATACACTATCAAATAACCAAATAATCCAGTTAAACTATTATATGTTTTTTTACAGTGAAAAAATTTTTAGTATTATATTAATACAGTGATAGAATATTTATTGTTTTTTTTTTGTTTACACCAAGTTTTTATAAATACCTTTGGAGTGCAGTAACCCTGGGGTTCCATCCTAACTAAGTCTTCTGTGTAGCAACACAACTACTGGCATCTTCTTTGTGTAAAACTGAAATTCAAGCAGCACATAAGCCACTTGTGTATCGCAGTGTGCTGTTCAGACCTCTGTGAGCGCAGCTGGTGGCTGAAGGCTACTGCTTGGGCTGCGATAACAGTTAAAGGACAACTTTAAAAACATAGTTCTGCAAGAGGATGGAAATGTATTCACCACGCTTGGGCCGTCTCATGGGAGACACAGTGAGGTTTGCAGAATGACACTGTATGTGAACAGGAACTCCTAACAGTGCATTTAAATAAGCTACATAGCAACAGTCCATCAGGAGAAAGTGTTTGAATGAAGTCTTGAGAGAATGCCACCACACAGTAGTATTTTCTGCACATACACATGTAGTCATACAACAAAAACTAAGGACAGCAGTTTTGACAATTTGCAGAAATACAAAATATATTTTCTTTTGCTTCCTTTTGTCTTTTTTGTGCGTGTGGAAACATTTTGAAACACATTTACCTTGGCAACACGTGCTACACTGATACATCTGACACATCTTGAAAAGCTGTGGTTTCACGGTGCAAACCTTTACAGTTAATTCTCTGCTGTTTGTAAAACTTGCTAACACACTGCACAACTGCTGTGTAGCACTGAGCAATAGCGTTTGAGCAGTGCAAGCGAGAGCAGAGAAAAGATACAGTCAGTAGATCGGTGCATGTGAGTGTCATGTATGCATCGTGACAATATTTTTGCACATCAATGAATGTGCTTCCACTGTAAACATGGACACTGTCTGTTATTAACACAGCTGCATTTGTGTGTGTGTGTGCGTGTGCATTTGTGTGTATTTCTTTTGTAGTGCAGAGCCACTGGTCACACAAATCACACAATCCTCATGAGGAAGCAATGCAGTGTGCCGGTGGGAGCCTCTGTGTCCTCCTCTCCACCTGATGTAGCAAACAGCTATAAGCTGCACTGAGTCAGTGGTGCTAAGCTACTGCCTGTATCTGTGTCACAATAAGAGAAAGTCGTTGTCGTTTGCTTGATGTTTTAACATTGATCCCCCACATTCATTTATTTATATGTCAGTCTAAGCTGCGGGAGTATCATTGCAAAAATCAGAATGATTTTCATATCAGTGAATTATCTCTGATGTGTCTGCATTCATCCTTGCTCCTATAGCATCATGATCGGGGCTATATTTAATTCTGCTTATAAAATGCACTTCACATTCCCCTATGTCTTCCCCTAATAAACATGCATTCATTTCTCTCCCTGTCAAACATGTTTTGTTTTGTTTTTTTTATTATATCCCAAGGGGTTAACACATTCAAATTCAAGTAACCCTCAATGACTGTAGTTAAACAGCACTGTCAGACCAAGCTGCACAAAACGGTATCAGCAGTGAAGAGGTACATTTTAGGCTATCAATAACAACACAGTTCAACAGCAGCATCAGCTTTTCTCTGCAAAAAGAAAAGAAGTCGGACACAACTGGGGGACTGCACAAAAACAACAATAATGGTAACAGTTTGAACTGTGTATCATCTTTTAGCAGACCTTGCTTCATGCCTTGTTAAGACAGTTGCCCTGTTTCAAGTTCTCATCAGTTACTGTAAACATGAACTGTTTTTAATAGATGGAAATGAATGAGAGAAGTGAGGTGGAAGACGGCTGTACGTTGGTTTCAAACAGATACAGTTGGGGTAGAAACACAGAGGTAAAGCAGCTCTGTGTGTCTGTTGTTGGGCCACAGCCCATTAAGGTAAGGGAAGAAGACAACATGCTACTTTGTTGACGAGACAAAAGAGGGTCCTTTGAACTCAGCCTTCCCACAATGCTCATCTTTTCAAACCTATGTGAGAAGACAACCACAAACTGTAAGTCCAGCTGCTATTGGTCACTGCATGGCATGTGACCCAGCTCTACAAAAACTTTGGTTTGTTCCTCCTCTTACTCTCTACTCTCAAGGCTCTTGCATCTCTCACGCCCGTCTCTTGATTCCTGGATCCTCCCTGGGCTTGGATCCTCGGTGGCCTCCATTGGATTAGCTCTCCTGACTCAGAGGTTGGCCCTGACCTCCTTTGCTCCTTTACTCTTCCCGTGGTAGCGACGTAAGGTCCTGCCCAAGATTTCTAAGAGTGGACAACCTGAACGCCAGAAGACGTCTACTTGCTGTTTCCTGCAAGCAACGAGCCTCAAGTTAGCATCAACTGCTAACTTAAATGCAACACCAGCAACACAACCAACTTAAGGAACTAAGGAGGAATTCAACCACTCAGACCTGCAGGTCTGGACTCTGGACTTGGAGAAAGCACAAGGAAAGACAGTTGCTTGTCCAAGAACTGGGCTATGTTCACTGGGCCAACCTAGTATACAACAAGCCCAGCTAAGAACAGGACTGTTAACCCATGCACACGCAAATGCAGATTTGGGCACTCTCTCTGTTAGGCTTTCACAGCCACTTCAGGAGTTGATGTTAATTGATGTATGTTCCAACGTGGTTAAGCAAATCACTCGCTCTTGCTTTATAATAAATGTTCTTACACACAACTGCTGGTCCACTTGATCTTGCACAAGAAGGAATATTGCCAACCTCTTCTCTGCAGAACTCTGAATCATTCTACTTTAATATGGTAATTTGGATAATTTAAGTTGATTATAGTTAGAGATCCAAATTAATACTATTTTATGAGAATGAGTTATTTGGCTATTGTTTCCCTTTTTAGGGTGATGCCCTGAGGTTAACTTTGATATTAATTAAAATTATCATTTAATATTCATATTTTTTATATCAATACATTAGTCAATTTTTGATAGCCAATCACAAATGAACTACCAAGCCCCAACAAAATGGTGCCCTGTCTAAGTTGTATCACAACACTGTCTAATGTGAGGATTTTGTGAGCCTTTTAATGACAGTGGATAATGAAGTGGCTGAGCCAAGCACGTGGAGTTTGAGACAACACCGGCCGAGTCATGTGAGTGGAGCGGATTTCATCCCCATGCAGCTTAACCTCTCCTGCTGGTCTAACGGTGTGTATGTGTGTGTGTGTGTGTGTGTGTGTGTGTGTGCGCGCACGTGTGCATCCTCACATTCAGTGGATTAACCATCCAGAGAGGAGAAATTGCATCCAGTGAATGAACATTACCTTAAAACACTGCATGATGAAGCAGATCAGCTTGTTTACAGCCCGACCAATCAACAGGCTCCTCTCAAAAACAGCAGCCTTACTGTCGTCATCCTTCAGATGTAAATATAAGATTTAGGGCTCCACCAGTCCAGGTCTTGTCTCGGGTGTGAGTTATTGTGGCATTTTTGTGTTATTAAGGTCATTTTTTTTTTGTGTTGGCATATGGTGCTGACCTGAATTTGGCCCAGCTGAGTAAGCAGGCAGGTTCTGTGTGTGTTTGGGAGAGAGAAAAAATGAGAGAGAGGTTGAAGTTACTTTGGAAGCATATAGGGTTTTGTGTTTTTTAAATGCATTGAAATTCTTTCTTTCCACATGTTTTTGTACAAGTGTGGAGTTGATCTTATAAAACTGGAAGCCTAATGGCAAAATAAGCTGAAATAAATAAACTCAATAAACTGAAATGCCTTACTTTTATAGCACTGTTGTATTTTCTAATCTGAATAAGATGCAGCAATGCAAATGACTGCAAGTTTCTTCATTTATAATCAGGAGGACGTCTCAAGAATAATTGTAGTTATGGCCTTGGGAATACACAGCATTTATGACTCCATCCTGGTGACGTCGGACTGAAATGTGATGCTTAAGAACAAATCCCCAAATCTGCTGGTTAGCACACGGGTTTTAAATCTGAAATATCTAAAGGCTAAACATAGAAAGTAGATGCTTAAGTGCATGGTAAAGTTCAGATCAGCCTTTAAGAGACAGTCCAATACGCTGATTACATCCTCCCATACAGCAAAGACCACAGCAATCACTATCAAGGCACACTTGGAGGAGGGAGGACTCTGCAAAATGTGACTGATCTCCTGTGATTGAGACTTCCAGGCTCTGACCAAGTGAAGTGAAGAGGATGTCAGGGTGGGGTGGGTTTGTACTATAGAGAGGAAGGGGGGAGGTGTAGACTGTGTGTAAGGAAGTGCCAGACTGAGCTGCCTTCTCCTCTTCTCCAGCTGTGTGTTTACAGCCATACATGGGCAGTATATTAAAGTGGGCATATATGCAGTACAAGGATGGAAACACAACACTGTAACAATATGGGATGTGACATACACACATATACATACAAATAACTCCCCTCTCTACAGCTTTGTAAAAACATAAACATCCCTCCTCCCAGCTTGCATTATTATCCAGAGAAATGGTGGGGGGGGGGTGGGCAGGAGATGTGAAAGTGGGGGGATGGGTGATTAAAGGACAGGAGAAGGAAGAAAAAGGTAGACTGAAGCTCTTTTCAGGAATCTGTCTGTTTGTGTGGTGGCACGTTGTAGCTCTCTGTTGTTTTCTGTGTCTGCTTCACAGTGTCTTTATTTAGACATCACAGAACCAGTATGGAGACGAGGCAGTAAACTGGGACATGGTGGAGATCAGTATTCTCACTTCCTAAATTCATGACCATCATTGGCACCAACTCCTTCCTCATTTTTTATAACACGTTTAATGCAATTTTGCCATCTTGACAGCAGCAGTAAAATTACAAGCTGTGTCCCAGTTCAGGGGCAGGATCTCTCTGAGTTTGTGGAGACTGATGAGGTCTGCTGCCCAATCTCAAAGACTCCTTTATTAGTGGTCAAACATGTATCCTTCTACTTGCCTATGACAGATTCATTAGGGTGGATGTTCCATGGTCCAACCTATCCCAAGATTCACTGCACACACGTAATGACAGAAAACATAACCAAAAAAAAGGGGATTTTACTGTCAAATCTGAGTATTGGCTTTTGGTTCAATTCACCCAACTGTGAAAGCTCCTCTTTTAAAGCATTCTGACCAATCAGTAGCTGTGGGACTGCAAATACTGTTAAAACAAATGAAAAACAGTCACCCATTTCTCTCAGACTCCAAACCAAATCAATAAGTGACGCAGCAGGACACTGGTCCTTCTCCTTATAACTCTCATTCTGTCTCAGCAGGTGCCAAAGACCACAGAAATATGCAGGGTTTGAGTTGATATGCTATCAGCTCTGAGTGAAGCCAGGGGAAAATATAAAATCATTCATGTCATGACATCATGTCATGATAAAATAAATGAGGCAGAGCAGTGCTGTGTTAGAGGCAGGGAGGGAGTGGGGTGAGAAATATACAACACAGGCCAAAGGAAAAGTGAGGATCAGAGGCCACATGGAGGCCCAAACCACCTATTTAGTATTATATGCACATCAATCAACCATAACATTATGGCCACCTGTATAACATTGTGTAGGTCCATCTTTGCCACCAGAACAGCCCTAACACATTGAGGCCTGTTAAGCAGCTGATCCATTCAGTCCTGGAAGTAGTGAGGTTGAGCTTTCATGGATCAGATTTGTTTGTCCAGCTAATCCCACAGGTGCTGGACTGGATTGAGATCTGTGGAATTTGGAGTCAACTCCTTGAATTGGTTGTTGTTCCTAACCTGTTCTTGCAGTGAGGCAGGGAGCATTGCCCTGCTGAAAGAGACCACTGACATTAGGAAATACTGTTTCCACGAAAGACTGGAATTGGTCTGATCCAGGTTTTGGTCAGTGCTATGAGTCAAAGTAACATCCAAGGAGAACATTGTCCAAAGCATCACACTGTTTTCACCAACTTGCCTTCTTGCCATTATACATCCTTCTGCCATGTCCCTCCAAGGTAGACACACACACACACGTGATCTACAAGAAAACCTGATCAATAAGACCAGACCACCTTCCTCTGTTGCTCTGTGGTCCAGTTCTGATGCTCAAGTATCCATTACAAGAGGTTTTGGTGGCAGACAGGTATCAACATGGACACCCTGACTGGACTGCAGCCACACAGGTCCATACACAACAAACTGATGCTCCGTGTTCTGACACCTTTTTTAGCAGTTTTGGCTGCAGCAGTTCTTCACCCAAAATGTCTCCACCTTTCTTTTCTTAGTTTCCTCTCACTTCCACTCAAGATCTCTCTGTTCATCTGCTCTGTGCCTTTGTTTTTGTCTGTTTTAAGAAACCATGTCTTCATCAAACACAGCTAAGCTCATTGTGCTGCTGATGAATCAGATACCATCTTATCATCTGATTGGCTCCTAATGTGAAGGAAATTACTTCTCTGGCCAAAACTAATGGACATTTTTTATGATTGCTGCTGTGATATCCGACAACTGTACGGAGAAACAGTGTCTGAGAGCTACATGTACTGTATATATTGGGCAGGTCAAAGCAGCGGCACAGATCAACACACTGCAAAAAAACCAAAAACCTCTGGTGTGACTCAACTTGTATGTGTGTTGTGGCTTCTACATTGTGTTGACCCATCTGGCCACTCATGACTTCTCTTGCCTTAGTGGCAATTTGGGTATCTGTTATCAGATATATCATCTGTCTTCCACAGTTTCAGTTTGCAATAAGGCTTTGTGTTATAAAAGTGGAGTCTTGGATCGTGTCTGAAATCTTAATTTATGCTTCAGACAAATCCCAGGCTCCAGGTGATAACCTTGATAACATCACTACGATATCATCTTCAAACTAACACTGCACAACTGCTGAACAAACTATACATTAGTTTACATAGGATGAAGAGCAGTCGGCTCCTGGTCCTCATGTGAAGCATTGGTGCAGCTCAGTTCACATTTGCAAAATAAATATTGTTAAGCCAGACTTGTCCAAGTATTATGCCATTAAGTCACAAACACATCACAACAACCACTAATGACCAAACAATTAGCCAGACACTCCTGCCATGCACTCAACCTTAGAAATGTCAGCAGCGCCTGGTTAATTTCTTGAGTAATCAGCACCTTGACGTGTGATCCTCTTGAGTCTGGATGAACCAGGATCTTATCTCACATACCAAGCAATCTTTTATTCGGCCTGCCATCCGTTTTGGGCAGAGAGCCAGTGTTGCCAGATCTTGCGAGAAAAACAAGCAACCAGCTCTAATGAAACAAGCCCAAAAAAAGCGACTCAAAAAAAAAAAAAGCCCAGTGACCTAAACCTACAACATTGTGTAAGAGAGAGTCAATTTGATAGCAGTATATATATATATATATATATATATATATAAAAAACAGTAAATATCATCATCTATTACAAGGGAATACTGGGCACCTCCACAATAACTCATCAGGTCTTTGAACATGCATGGGTCCATGCACCATTACTCTGGTTACTGGTTTTAGCATTTTGACTTATTTATCAGTCGAGGTAGATCCAGTTAGTTCACCAAGATGATTGAGAGCTCTGACTGATGTGTGACAGGCTGTAAGTGGCTATCTTCAGCTCACTTTTGTTTTGCTTTGTTTTTTTGCTGTTGTTGGTGGTGTTTTGGGTTTTTTGTTGTTGTTGTTTTGCGCTTTTTGGTGCCAGCGCGGTCCCGATGCACGTTTTGTGGACAGATCCTTTAAGGAAAAAGGAAAAACTTTAGCTTTATTGTAGTTGTGGAGAGCTGGGAGAGAATCAGGAGGGGCTCATACACGGAGCAAAGAAAGCCTAAATAAGCAACCACACTTTAAAGAACAAGCCCAAAAAACCCGCAACCCGCGACTGACGATATTTGCAAGCGACTTTACAGAACAACAAGCCCAAAGTCACTTATAATAAACAGACCTGGCAACACTGCAGAGAGCACAAGCTTATGAGCAAATACAAATTCTTTACTTAACCAGGTCGCATTTTCAATCAAACCAGTTTACACTTTTCAGTCCACTCTCAACCAAATCATCTACAAGTGGTGGATTGTACCAAAACACATTTCATGTTCACACGTTCAAAGGCTTTTGAATTATTTGTGAACATCACTTTGCAAGAAAAAAATCTTTTTTACCCTAATTTTAGCTCTTGGAATGGAGACTATGACAAGGTGTAGCAACAATAACCATTTGTAAAATAAGTGCACTTCACAAATAAAAGCAGATTTTTCACCCTCACTTCTGGCTGTTGGAATTTGGGACAAGTTTTGCCATTAGATTTGGTCAGAAATCTCTTTACGCAAACTTGTTTTCCAGCACACACACACACATCATACTTCATTCCGCTGTGAAGAGAGGAGAAAGGCTGACAACTATGGAAAGCCTTTGGGCACATCTTGGGAAGACAACTGAAAACATCGTATTGGACTACTGTGGACTGATGCAGATGCAGTGGGGACAGGGAGAGCAGTCATTAAGGAAGAACAGGAATAGAAACTGCCTGTGTGGCTGGTGGCTTGCAAAAAAACATTCAACAGTTGAGAGTTACACTGTCTTCGATCCGTAATTCTTGAGGTATCAGTCACATCAGCTGTCCCCAGATAAGCAGCGAAGAAGAGTTTGTGGCCCATCGATACTCTGCCGTAACTGAAGAAGGAGACAATGTAACTGAAAAAGGTCTTTAGGGCCAAGGACAAGACGGACAAACATTCAGTGACATGGACAAATTCTGACAAACAGAGGGAATCGGCAAAGAAGACATGAGCTGTGTCCCAATTCAGGGGCCACATGTCTGAGGCTGTGTTCTAGGACTGATTGTTAGTATCCCAAATTGACTGTCCCATTTTGAAAGGTCCATTAAATGCCACTAAAAAGAGCCCCCCTTCTCCTGGGTATCTTCCATGGCCCAACCTATCCCAGAATTCAGTGTATGACTGTAAGTAAAATAATATGGCAGAAAATAGTGCTGAAAAACACTGAATTAAAATGTTAATATTTTGGTTTCACCTCAGTTCAACAGCTTACAGTATAATTGTGAAGATAAGGGTCTTTTTTATTTTTTTGCTTTTGCGGGAAAAAAATTACGCACTGTCAAGGTTGCTAGGTAACAGGAAGGGTGGACACAGCTCGAAAATTCTCCATCAACCAGACCATCTCACTTCGATTCAGCCTTGACAATCTACAATGAGTACCAGGGGCCACATGTCCTTTGAGGGTGATGGCCCCTGAATTGAGACATTGCCTGGGACAGCAGACTATAAGGTAGGATCTATGTCTTTGCATTTATGAAGGGCACAGACAACGATAGGAGTCAAAAAGCTTACAAATTATGAATTCAAACTTGACTCTTGAAAAGGGAAGCAGTTTAGACAGCAAGACGAAATGAAGGTAGCAGAAAACTTTACAGGGAAGCCTGAATGAACTGAGACAGCATTTCAAAAAGATCATTTTAAATCCACCAAATCACCTTTCAGTGTGGAAGAGTCAGAGGGCCAGAGGTGGGTGAAAAAACATTCAATAATGCAAAAAGAGGTGCAGGGAAAGAGTTCATCTTCTAGTCAGAATAGTTGCCAGGATTATTGGGATTCCCAACAAATTACACAAAAACAGCAAACTGCAGCATGTTTATTTTGTGTTACCAACGGTTCTGCATTCTGCCAAATCGAAGCTATAGGCGTCGATACCCCTCGACGATTAATGGCCCAGGTTTCATGACATAACAGTCTCCAATGTAAAACTAGTCTCTAAGAAAAGTTCAAATACATTTCAGAGTAAAACTTCATCAGCCTCAAATAAAACCTGGACAAATCTGGGAGAAAGAACAGAGACATAGAAGAGTCCATCATGTCAGTTGTAAGTCATGGCCTTTGCCATAAATTGGCCGTCAGATGTGAAGTAAGGCCATGGCAGCCATAGACGTTTGAATTTAATTGCTAGCCTCTTTCCATATTCCCGAGCAGTGTGAGTAGGCAGAGCGCAGGCTGCCGTACCATCAAAACCTGAGTTGAACCTGCACTTACCCTTTACTCTGAGAAGGTGGGGTCTGTATGCCTATTCATCAGAGAAAATCTATTTAAAGTAGTAGGACTTCTCATTATCTGCCTGCCAATGAGAGAGCTTCCATCTCTACTCTTTCTCCAGCAAAGAAAAAGAAATTATTTGAGCTTTCCGTGTAGTTGTGGCGCTGCCAAACCTGCCACAGGGACATTGTTGATTACATAGTGTGGAATGAATTAAGAGTTTTAATGCGGCTCTAGACGTAGTATATCAATGCCGTTATACCCACGTGGAGGTAAAAAAGGGCATTAGCAGGAAGTTAGTTTTTGCATTCGCATGAATCACCTTAATGTCTTTTTAATAACCATTATTTATGCTTCAAAACTATTTCAAGATAATTACACAGTGGTGCAAAAAAAATGTTTCAAAGCAGTAGCAGAAGCTACATGCAACACAACAGTGTGATCCTACAATTCAATCTGCAAGGCCTTACTAAATACCAACATTAGCATGCTACCAAGTTCACACCAACAATCTTACCTCTCTGATTTTCAGCAGGTTTCTTGTTTACTGTGTTAGGCTGTGCCAGCTGACAATGACTGTGTGTTTAGTAACACAAAGTAAAGCTGATTGTCTTTAGTTTTCAAGGTTTTCAATCATAAAACCCAGTATGGCACAAAGTCAGATTTTGACATGACGATGGCATGAGAAGAAAAGCATCAAGAACACTGTTCAGTGATTACAATGAATCCTGGGAACATGAACAACTGCACAAACAATGCCATCCAACAGTTCACTCTGGATGGAAGTGTTAGACTGATGGATCGACCAACCAGCCAACTGATCTGAATGAGCATGTTTTAATGCAATAATACAATTTAACTTGAAAATGAATAAGATGATTGCCTTGATAAGGTGAGGAGACCTTCCTCACCAAGGTTACATTAATAACCATTCATTGTTGACTCTTGCTGCAAAACAGGAAACAAACAACGTTAAGGTCCAATGTTTTGTTGAACCACCTGTCGCCCCTGATTTCTTCTGTCCGAGCACCTTGTTGCTGTAGAACAACACTCTGCTTTCTCCTTTGTTATCATTACTGCAGGCAATAGAGAACTTTAGGACACAACAGATATCATGTTCCTTGGTACTAAGTCTCCTAAAATTGATCTGCTGTAGATTTATTAATACAGGCTTGATAAGGTCAAATGTCTGATCCTGCCTGACACTCATTCAGAGCATAAAAACCTTGCTGGATGAGAGCCCAAGCACAAAATCAACAAGTCCAGAGCAATGAACTGACATTAACCTAACTGTGACTACAATAAAAATTATTTGAATTAATAAATAACATTATCAATTTATCATCAAAATGTGAATAAAGCAAATCCCTTTACCAACCCTAGATAACATCTTTTCATTAATTACCATTTAAAATACAAAGGGCTGGATAATCCCAAGGTGGATGATGATTGTAACAGTTCCCCACAGGTTATGTGAACACTACCTAACACAGGTGTGGTCAAAATGAACAACAGTACAAAAGTACAAGTGTAAAGGAAAAATATGAAACACGTGTTACAATTAGTAAAACAAGGGCATCATGGAAGTGCAGTTTTCCATTGTGATAACTTGCTCACAAAAATTACTCATAATTATGGAAAGAAAAACAACCACAGTTACTCATATCCTTTATCACCACCTATTGGAAAGCAAATCACTGGAGGCTATTGATTTGTGGGAAAAACCTCTCACTTCAGTTGGCACATGACATCATGTGCCCCTTATGGAACACAACATGCTCCTCGGACATGATGTAATGGGCTGTTTGGAGACAACAGTGCTATTAAGCTAAGTTAATTGCTCCCAGTACTTTGGGTTGTGCTTCTGCTTTGACCGTCTGCTTCCCTGCAGCTGTACTTCATATTGATCATATTCAGAAACTGAAGGAAAAATTTCAATTGCCATTGCTCTTTAGAGGGAGGAGTTTCAGCAGAACACTATCACACTAAACCTGAGTCCATTTTAAATCCAGATCTGATTTGGTTACATTTTAACTTCTGAAAGAAGGAGAGCAAATGTATCATCATTTCTCAACAAGAAGGTTCTATCAGCCATGGACTGGGACGCGATCATTCAAGGTGCTCCATTATGTCTCCCACAAACATGAGTGGCTGCTTTTGTGAACAGGCTTGGATATTTGTTGCAGTTAACCTTTGTCACCATCATGCAATTCCATGTGACCACGGCACCACCCGGCAGAACCCACTATAAGGAAAATGACTCTTTGTTGGAGCTTTTCTGCCAGGGCATTCTGCTGCTGCGTTATAGTAATGGATTAAATGCCAAAGTACTGGACAAAACTAAGTTGCACTAACTCTGTTTTTGTCCCATCTGAACTGAGTAACTTCAGCAGAGGTAGAGCACGAAGTTGCCTCAGGCCGAATGACTTTTCTACAGCGACCTATTTCCCAGAGAGCCCTGTGCCTCACAATTTTTGTGATGGATGCTTTCAGACATCTTTTCCTCCTCCCTTTACTGTTTCTTGCTACAGAAATGAGGACATTAGACTGTGTGTGAGCTTGCTGCACAGCTGGCCTCCCTTTAATTCACAGGCCCACAGGAGTCATAGACATGTTTATACACATGACCTTTGTGGCATCATTTGACAAATTTTATTGTTATTGCAGCTACGTAAAGCTACAAAGAGGAGGAAGTGACATGAGTAATGATGGTTTGGGGTTTAGCGTGATAGTGCCTTTCAGGGAACCAGATGCACCATTGACACCAGAGAGCCCTGTCATACAGTGTGATGATAGATTGATGACAAGAACTTCTAAAAAGGTATGGGATGGTTCAGTCAACCACTCATGATACATTTGTGGACATCTCTGCCTGCATTTTTACCATCATATCCTAAGCGAGTTGAGCCCATGACTGAGCCACATGTCTCATTTTAGTCCATCAATCCCTGCGGCCTGGTACCAACACCTGATAGAAAACCCTCACTAGAGTAGAGGAGCCTGCTATAGCAGAAGATGGGTGGAACATTCAGGTGCCCACATACCTTGCTTCACTGTCCACACACTTTTATTGCCATTGGATGTATTTGAAATTAACACTTGAACTTACTGCGCATATAAACAATGGTCATTAAGGAGAAAGCTTAGGACACACTATTATCTTTTAAACATATGTGAGAATTCTGCTAGAGGTATATTCGTGAGCTGGAGGTAAAAGGGCTTGGATACTAAGCAAGCTGGTATTCTTGAGCTCTTTCTATTGAGAAATCCAAAGTCAGAACACTGTGGTCAGAATTCTGTGAATTTTTGTCATCAGTGGATTCACAAAATCCATTTTGGAAATACTTTTGAAAATGGTTCAATTTCAACTAAAACTGAACGTGTTCATTCAAACCTTTGACCAAATGCAAATCATGTTGCCATGTACATTTTAACAGACACCACCCTACTGAATGAGCAGCAGCGCCAGCAGATCTGTCGTCATCTCTGAGGACTTGCAAATGAGGTTTGCTGTGCTACTTTCTGTTCTAACTGCTGCGATAACAATTGCGGGCAGCAAAAACATTCTTGCGTCGTATGTTGATCCAGAGGTGGGAGTAGCAGAGGGAGGAGTTGTGTCAATTATTCTGTAGCTTGGTCTTGTTGACAACAGAATCAATGTAGTCCATTGGAATTCAACAAAAGACAACATGACTAACAAACAAGACCTGAAAGGCAACTGTCTTTACTGTTGGCACAGGAATTAAAATGACAACAATACATTTCTTTCGATTGTACAACAACTACCCCCGCACAAAACCTTGCCACATGGTGAGGCCCCCCTCAGATCCCAAATCTTGACATTAAGTCTTGGGTTACAAAGGCAGGTTCTCCAAGATGCTTGGACCATCTGCCCTGCTAGGTAGGCTCAAGAGTCCTGGGGGGAACTATTGCTGCTATTAAGGCAAAGGATGATCACACAGTTGTGTGTAAGTGTTCGTGTGTGTGTGTGTGTTTGTGTGTGTGTGTGTCCTCCTATCTGTCACAGGAGCTCAGTGTTGCGCAAGAAGCAGACATCTTCCTGATACTTTGCCACTGCTAAATGGAGCTCCTTTGCTCCAGCTCCTTCCAAAAGGAGAAGAAAAAGGAAAAAAAAGACACCTAAATCAGATTAAACTTCTCCTCTAATATCCATCAGTAGACATCTCAAACGTACACTCCCCTTCACTCACTCTCCTATCTTTCAAGGGCAAAAACAACACAGCCCAGTGCTGCTGATACCATCATCCCTCATCTAGCTGTACATGTCTTGAGTACACTTTTACAAGATTATGGTTGATTTGTTCACCTCTCTCTCCCCAGGTTAATAAATCAATATGGTCCTTTCTATATTCTCCACTGAAAATACAGTCAACTATTACTGATAAAAACTTTTTTACCCAACTGTTGATGTCTGGCAGTTTCTCCCTGGAAGAAATTATCTGGTACACAAAGGTTGAGCAACCAAAATATTGGATTCATATGAAATACACAACCACAGCATCAATACTACTCCCCACTCAGGAGACAAAGTACACTGATGCTGTGCTGGGCTGTTTCTGGCTGTTTTCACGTGAGTCTCTGTCTCAGGCTGGTTCTTTCAGTTCAGGGCTGTTTGGAACCAGGTTGAGACCAAGCAGCAACTTCAGAGGCAGAAAAATGAAGCCAACACTGAAGAGCCAGAATCTGCTCTTCTTCAAATAGCTGCTTGAAAACCGCCATCTTTAATCTCCATCACTTCTGAAGCAAATGTGATGAACTGGATGAAGGACAACATAGATTAAAAAGGCACAGCTTTAAGTATCTTTACCAACAAGTCTTCCAAACTCATTTTGTTGGGCACAGCCCTCTAAAATGCACCGGCAGGGTGACACACATTTGTCATATGGCAATATCTATTCACGAGGGCTTTCAGTTCCATCACTGTTGTTAGTTTCGGTTTAAAGTCTGCTCCCAGCAACTAGCAGTATCTAAAAGTCCAGCACAAAAAAAAAAAAAAAACCTTTCTGACCATTTTTGAAGCTTCATGTGTTTTTGTGGTTATAATGTCACACTTATATGAGAGGTAGAGTCTCACATAAGTGAGTCTGGAGCAAAAATGAAAAAGAAGAAACAATGTTAAGCTAAAGACAGTCATATGTACACTATGTATTTTATTGTACACACATTTCTCATCTCAGTAAATGCCCTGTGCTCTTGCAAGTGTGTGTAATGGGTGTAAATACAACAGCATGCCAACACATATGCTTGTCGGTCCCACTCCCACTGAGCAACGAACACTCGCTAACATATGGTGCTAAATCCGACCCTCCTCCCACTCTACTGTACATCCTCACCCCTCCTCCCCTCCTCCCCTCCTCCCCTCCTCTCAGAGATGTACACACAGTCTTTTACAAGTTAAAAACTACAGCTCACACACACGCACACACACAGAATCACAAAGCCTGACTAACAAAGCTGCAGCAACAACAGTTGGGAATCATGATAAACCTAAGTGACACCTTTTCAACAAGACGGATCCTGGCTAAACGCCACGGCATTATGAGCTAATTTGCCCATCAACCCCAACCCCCACCCATCTTCTGACTTTGCTGCTGCCAGCCTTGCATTTCACATCTGACAAAGTCCTGAGCTGAGGGCCAGTTTCCCTTCTGTTCTTCCCGCTCCTTCATCAGAATGCTGCAGTGAAAACAGTCCCTTAGCAGGGAGAGAAAAACGGGCTGACAGGTAGGGCCGCTGAGAGGAAAGCATGCATATGAATACTGAGAGTCAAGCCAAGACTCACTGAAACACAACACAAGACTACCAGGCTTGCTATCTGGTGTCCATGAACAAAAACCTGCCTGTGGTTATGACAGTGAAACTCCACCACAACCAAATGTTGCAGTCTTTTAAATATCTATTGATTTGGATGAGTCCTGGTATCAAATCTCATTAATTATTCAAATTATCTCAAAAACTCGAGGCAGCAGATGTAGAAGGAGAATCAGCTTTTATATCTTTGTAAATGAGCTCTAGGTTGTTGGTTGAATAAAATAACGGCCTCTAGAAACTTGTTGTGTATGTTTTATAGACTAATATCAGTATCAATATTTCTATTTCTCACAGTGAGCTATTGGAAAAGAGAAAATGTATCACATGGATCTTGTAGTAGCTTAGGGGTTTCAGACATGGACCATGTAATTACAATCTTGCTGGGAAGACAGTGAATCTCTGCTGCATGTCATTCCTTTTCTCCCGCTCCTGTCATTTGTGTGCGGTCACTTTCAAGCAGCCGAGCAAACCCACACACGCAGAAGAAATGAAAACCCCGTCAGCACTAATTTCTAAATATTTCAAATGATTCCCAGCCCTAGCTCAGCCCCGAGAGCTGCGCGTCATTGGTCATATTCCTTATATGAACAACCTTGGCAAACGAGCACAGACACACACACGAACCAGGAGAAACTGTTGATACATTTCTACATGACTAGAGAGCCGCAGAGCAAGCCCACCCAAACATATCAGCACGGCTCCTACCCTGACAGTGGGTGTCAGCTGACCGGCTGGCATGACATGCACACACACACACACACAAACACACTTCAAACACACACACACACAATCTAATTCAACCCTCAATAACACATTAACCTCATGACATTGTGTCAGCTTGCTGGTTTTTGCTGGTGTCCATGTGCACAAAAAATGGGAAAATTACATATTGATATGTTGTGACTGTGTGGCAGACATGCACCAACCTGCAGTGTGTGATTGTATGTGTTTGCAGGGGACTTACCTGTGGTGGAGTGCAGACTCTCCAAGCTCCAATAGCGAGATAGGACCCCCCTCAAAGTGCCACCTAAGCTACCGCCTCCTCCACCTCCACCCATACATCCACCCACCCCAAGACCTCCATCCACCATGCTGTCCACCCCTCCGCCTGTCAGGCTCCCTCCGTCTGAGTCAGACCCCGGCGATAGCCCTGAGCTGCCGCTGCTCCCACAGCTCCCCCCGGGTAGGGGCACGCCCCCCTCCGAGCCCTGCTGGGTTCGCATCCTGATCTGGGCACACGACAACAATCAGAGGAGGGGGGTGGCGGGGGGAGACTGGAAGTGAACAGTGAAGAAGTAAGTGACAATGAAGAGGATGTAAAGCAGCCGAGCAGGTGGTTTATTCCTCCGGCAGGGAGAGAGCAAGCAGAGGAGGAGGAGGAGGAGGAGGAGGAAAAGGAGCAGCAGGAGGAGGTGGTCTCCTAGCTGATATCTGGTGTACTATTCGCTGAGGTAAGCTTCAGCTGTCAACTTGCTGCTTCCTCCTCCCGTGCACAGAACAGGAGAGCTGGAAGAGTGCTCCTCTCCTCCCTTCGTCTCTCTGCTCTGGAAAGCCTCGCGTACAGCGGCTGCCTCCTCCCTCTCTGCTCGTGTCTCTCTGGGTCTCTCTACCCATTCGCACACTGCTTCATTTCTTCACATTAACTCACAGGGTCAATCTCTCTCTCTCTCTCTCTCTCTCTCTCTCTCTCTCCCTCTCTCCCTCTCTCCCTCTCCCTCTCTCGCTCTGTCTAGGCTGACATCAGTGGAGGACCTGTAGGGGGATTCGTGCTGCTCGACCGCGTCGTTTGCCTGCTAGTGACAGTGTGGACAGCTCAGTAATGGTGCAGGATCCATTAAGGCGGAGACTGAGAAAAATCAGTCCCCCCCCACCCCTCCCACCCTCCACTCCAACCCCTCCATCTCCAACCTCACATACACAAACACAAACACACACACTTACTTCATACGCTGTGTTGGTTTACAGTGAGTTACTGTACAGAGCATTTACAGCCTCTGACTGTAATGAGATAGGTACAGGTATTTTATTCTATGCTTATGATGAAGATCCAAGCAGGATTCAAGTCATGACCATAGAAACAACATAAGCAACATAACAGGATAATACAAGTCAGATTACAACCAACCAATATTGTATCAGAGCAGCAGAGGAGGATGATGATGGCTAATTAAAGGCTCAAAACATCAGTGAACTGGCATAACCCAGTAGGTCCAATGAAAGCTTTATTTTAGCCCCGAAGGCAGTGATGTCACCATGTGCTGTATAGTGGAGAGGGATACACCTGCTGCCACTGAGTATTGAACAATATTATTTATTTTAATGAAGCTTTGTGAAAGTTCAGACAGGAAGACTGTCTCCTCACACACGCCCTCTAAGTCACAACCACCTTTTCATTCCAACTTCATCTGCTCATGACATGACAAACTGGCCTTTAGCAAGTCAGTTGTATTTAAAAATCTTTCATTACATTGGATCCATTTTGGATCCAGAACCTGGAGGGGACTGAGTGCAGGTTCTATTGTCTCTGTGGACACTCCTTCAACCTTTCACTGTCCTCAAATATGAACGTCTGTTATTCTGCATTGTGCATAGGGTTATCTGTCTCTATGTATCAGCTCTGTGACTAACTGGCAACCTGTCGATGGTAAACCCATCTTCCACCATTGTCAGCTGGGATTGCTGTCTGATGGATGGATTTCTCATATTGCTTTATTCCTCCTACTGTCCTAATAAAAATTGTTAGTTGAATAAATGTTTGGTTATCAAAACGTCATTGCTTGTTTTTTCTGAGGAGCTACTATCAGGAAAATGAAATATTCATGCATGAAGTTGGAACCAGCAGAATCTTGTTACTTCGGCTTTCTAAATGTTTTCATTTTTTATTACTGATCTCTGCTGCCATGCTAACTTAAACAAATTTAGAGCAGCATCACTTCCCCTTTCTCTTCGACTACCTTTCTGCAAAGAAGTTAATGTTCTGAAGTGTCTCCAAATAATTTTTTTTCACCTTAATAACCTTAATAAGTTCCTTGAATTTGGTCTTGTGCAGTTTGATCTTGCTCACAACTAACTGGTGCTTCTAACAGTTCACTGTTTTTCTCCATCAGCCCACACACATAAAACAAGGCTGCTGAGGGATATAAATGTCATAGTAACAGAACAGAACTAGATAAAGTGTAACCAAGGAAGACTAATCTAAACGGATTCAAAACGCAGTTATCTGAGACCACAGAGCTCCATCACGATTTTGTCGTACCCCTGAGGTCAGCGGTGACTCAACAGTTGATCGGGCTACCATCATGCCTTCACTGTGGGAATTTCAGCTTCATGAAACCACCTTAAAGCAGATTATACTAGAAGAAGTACAGCATTGCACATATTAACTCTAGCTGGGGATCAGAATGATAATGCACACATAGCATTGTGTGAAAAGATTAAAGTAGCTTTAATAGGAGTGCACTGTCCCATTGGCAGTGGAGGACTAGCCCAGCACAGTAATGCTGCACTGCCACTGTCTTACAAGTCAACTCACAATTCAATTCAGCCCAGGAAACCTAATTATACTGAGAAATCAGCAGCAATAACACTGCAAGACCACCACGGGGATCAGTCTGTGAGTGTGTGTGTGTGTGCAGACATGCCTTCAAGTGCACGACTGTCATAGACTTCCCTAGCCTTTAATTTTATCTTTAAATTGAATAAAAGCTTCTCTGAGACAGTTTCAACAACTGAATTTTCATGCAGGTGCAGCATTAGTTTTACCATGCTTAATAAACTGGCTTACTGATGCAACTCAAAACCTGAGCATCTAGCAGCTCCTTCTGTGGCCACTTATAACAACAATGTGTGTGTATATATATATATTCAAATTGCTTTTATTAACAAAATTCTCCTAAAAAATTTGCTGGCTGTGAGATTCCAATCTGTTTGTAACACTGCAGGTAGATTCCAGAAATGCTTATAATCACAAATTATTCTACTGCAGGTGCAACATACCAACAAATATTTTAAAACATGCCGTGAAGTAGAAGCTGATGAGTCTCTGCATATTATATAAATACTATCATATATAGTGGCTACAGTGGCCGCAAAAAGGGGTTTTTGCACACTTTTTGTTGTGCAAAGTGTCATTATTGTTCATATTGTATGTAGATATGACGGGTAAACAGCAGTTTTACCCATTTTAAGTAAAATCTACAACAGAAGTTGATTACCATTAGTTATCATTAGTTGATAATAAAACCCTAAAAAGAAAATGTTTATATTAATGAAAGTATAAAAACATATTTTTTGTAATGATACTAAAATTCAGGCAACATATTAGACCAGGATTATACCTAAATTAACCAGTACTGAATCATTTGAAACACCTGCCTTAAAGATCTGTTGTGTCACATGATTCATGCTGCTGCTCTGTTTTTCCCTCTCAAATTCAGAAATATGACGTAAAAAAAAACAAAACTGCATTTCTCACAGAACAATGTGATGATAATGTCATTAGTATCTGTTTGAATTAACTTACTGCGGCCTGCAGGTTATATCAGGAACTGCAGTGTTTTATGTTGCTGCAAGCCTCCACTAGAATGTGTCAAAATATTGGTCTCTTGACCAATTTGAATTTTATCAGTCTCTAAGGTTACACAATACATGGACTCGTCAAAGGTGCAGTTGAAGCAATTTAACACGCGCATACCTCTGCAGTACAGCGCGTTTGTTGTAATAGCACAAAGAGACTCAGTTCCAGTTACAATCAACAGATTCAACAGAGATTCACTGAGGTGAAATTAGTTAAATCAACATTTAATGACAAAAAGCAGAAAGAATCTGCCACCTAGCTATTCTATCTACGGTTTGTGCTTTAAGATAAAGCAAAGGAAACCAAGTCTAAGACTTCAAGATCTTTTCTCTCTTTGTTTCAGTACCAATACAATAATGCACTGCTGTGAGACTTCAACACCTAACCTCAACACCCAGGCACATCATGCAAAATACATTAACATTAATTTGGAGACCAGGAACCAGAGCATCCCAGGTTCATTTGCTCAAATATCTATTAGATCAATTAGCATCTCTGGTTCATTGTGATTAAGAGTGCAGTATACACAGACTGAGCCAGAGTGGGGACTTACAGGTGTAGGAAATGCGTCTTCTCCAACCCAGGCAGTCAAGACCGATTGGGGTGCTCTGAGAGAAGGAGTGGGCCTTGAGGGGCATCCCCATGAAAGCCTTGATGGGTCCTGAGGGGGTTCCAGCATCAGTCTGTGGGAATGGAGGAGAACTGGTTTCAGTTTCTGATATATTACAACTGGATTTAACTAGACATGAACAAATAAGAGGCTATTGCTTATTGACTAGAGCCGAATGCAATGCAGAAAAGAGAAAGAAAAATTGATGGACATGCACGAATTAAACGGCAGAGGAGTAGAGAATATAGACTGGGACGTGCATGAAACAGAAAAAATAGCTACGAAGAAGTGCAGATTTATCCAAGGAAAAAAGTCGGAAGCCACTGGAGAGAAACAGATTGTCCAGGAGGAAGAGAAGCAGGCAGGCAGAGGAGGAGGAAGACGAAGATCTTTGTTATGGCAGCTGTGAGGCCACATCTTACTTTGTCCATGTCTTCAGATATCAGTGTGTTGAGCTGGCCCAGACTTCCCCTGATGGCTCTGGCTCGTTTGTGTTTGCGTTTCTTTTGTTCTTCAATCCAGAGGTCATCTGAACAGATTTGGCGCTGCCGCTGGCCACCTCGGTCATGGCCCACATCCACCCGGCGCCTGTTCCTCAGCCCGCCAAGAACCACAGACACCCTTCCTTCAGCCTCCACCTCCAGCTGCTTTCTTGTTCTGGACTGGCTGGCAGTTCGACCAATGTTTTGTGCACCCTTTTGAGTTCACAGTTAACTAGTTAGTCACAGTCTCTTGACTCTACTCCCCCCCGATACAGTCTGTGAAAACTCTGTCAATATAACTAATGTATAAACATGACAAGTATTTGGACACCACAGGGTCATACTTGACTGCTTTTTAGAGATTTTTCTATTTTGAATCATGCAGGATACAGGCCACAAGAGGGGGCAGTCTTCAAACCATCATGCTCTGGCTGTGTCTAACAGGACTACTGTGGGAAGCAGCAGGGAGGTAGGCTGATGGTGGCCCTTTATCTCACAGAATCTACCATACTGCTGGAGGCTGACAGAAAGAAAGAGTTGACATTGCTATTTCTCCCCCTCGACTGCACAGAGAGGGACTTGTTCTCTGTCCCAACCCAGACCCTGAAAAATACACTGGCAACCACCCTGTCACACACATTAACACACACAAACACCATCGACTGCAGAGCAAGAGATTAACTGGGTTTTTTTTTCCCCTCTTGTTATTTCAAGCCAGTCAGTGTGTGTGTGTGTGTGTGAGCAAAGATGAGCTGGAAGCTCCTGAATGAGGCTTTATAATGACATTTATGGAGGAGTATTAACACCAGTTAAAGACCAATCATCAGAGATTTGATCCCAGGAAAACATTTGCTTTACAGATGTTATTGCTTTTACAAAAATCTTATTTTGCTTACCTCTAGATCACTGTTGAAGCCAATGGCATACAGGCTGATGTGTGACTGGCTGTCTATGCTGTGCTCAGTTGCATCCAGAGGGCTGAGGCTGACACCCATAGGGCTTGTTGAAGGTTTTAGGGTTTTAGGTCTCTCAGGGGGGTCCGTCAATCCATCCACGCTGACCGATTGACCCAGAAGAATGGGACACACAGAACTGGCCCTGGTTGAATGAGGGTAGCGGAAAATTTTGCGTTGTGCTGCTGGCCTAGGACTGTTAGGTTTAGGGCTCATTGGCCGTAGGGGGCTGTCAGCCAAACCCTCACTGGCCCCTGAGTTGGACCGAGTCCACGAAGGTGAATGCTGATGAGTAGGGGTGGCTAGTGAGCTGGGTCTCACAGGTGAAACAGGGCTGGTGTGACTGGGTTTATGGATTGCAGAGTCATCTGAAAATGGAGACAGGTCGGACATACACAGTGTGGCAGGCAGTCCGTTTGGTGAGCACTTTCTCCTCTGGCCTTCTGATTTGCACCCATGGGGGCTTTCATGTCCATTACCTTGTGGAACTCCCCGTTTGGAAATGGGATCAGTGTGGCGAAGGGTCTTGGGGGATGATGGTGACCTTGGACTACTGAGCCTGTCCAAAATTTGAGAGGATGTAAATTGTCCACGGTCCAGCCCAGGAGCAGTGCTGCTGCAGGATTCCCCATCTGGCACTGACAGAGTTCTTTTCAGCAGCTCAGCCTCCTTGGCCTTTTTTAGCTTCCTCCAGGATTGTTTGGCTTTAGCAGAATCCACATCAGTGCCGACAGTGGCCTGCTCCTCATTCTCCTTGTCCATTGAACGGGACTCAAACAGGCTGGACAGGGACTTGTGTGCTTGCGCAAAGCGCATGCGAATGTTCAAACTGTCATTGCTTTTGCTCCTCTTGTAGGTTTGCCCATTAGGTGATTGGACTTGCCTGAGGAGGGGGTTGTCAGGGCTTGAATCACCATTGCCCTCCTCATTACTACCTTGGCAGACTAGATGGCGGACATGGCAAGTGTGGGGAGTAGAGGAGAAGAAGCTGCAGTCCTCATCTTCTGTCTCATACTGCACTGAGGAAAATGCTTGGACTGTTTCATTGAGGATGTTGCCTCTAATGAAAACTTCATCATCAGAGTTGTCCTTTTGTGGCGCTTGCTCAGGTGTAAGGCCATCGCCTCCTCCATCTAATGACTCTTGGGGTCCATCCTCACTCTTGGTACCCTTTGAGCTCCTAGCCTTCCTAAAAGAAGGCATTTTAGCAAAGACAGAAAACTTGGAGCCTTTATTTCCTGTTTGGCTGCTTTTTGTTTTGTTTTTCTTGACCATTTTGTCGAGATTGGCGCTTCCGTCTGAACTAGCAAAGTGAGGATCCTCCAACTTATCGCAGTGGCTGCTATCTGAGGTGTAACACACAGCATCATAAGCAACAGTCATAGGTCTGCAGTGCTTGTCGCTACCACTATGTAGGACAGGTGTACCTGTGCTCACCTCAGGTTCTGGTTCAGCAGTGGTTAAAGATATTTCTTTCTGCTCAGTCAGGTCTATCTGACCTTTGGGACCAGAGGTGTCCTGTGAGAAGTTATCCCTCACTTCCTCAGCAGGCCTCATGATCTCATATTCTTTCTTTGTTTCTAAATTTAAACTGTCCTCTGTTGTGCCACAGTTTTCCAATGAACGCTCTGCCTCCAAAATGGGCTCTAAACTCCTGTTAGCAAGGAGGTTGATGCTGACAATGGGTTGTGAATATCTTACTCCCCTCACTTCCTGCTGTGGAGCTGTTGAGCTCACTTGTGTGTGCTCTTGGCCCGACTCAGCCAGTGGATATTCTTCCAATGATTTAGAGAAGCTGCCTCCTCTTCTGCTCGGTTGCTTGTCTTCTGTAAATTCACTGTCCACTTTTGAACTTAGCAGCTTAAGAACATTTATCTCTGCATTTGGACACTTGAGCTCGAGACTTCCTACACCCAGGCTATCAAGAGTAGTTTTCTCTGTCTTTTGTTTTTCTAGCTCTTCTGCAACAACCTGATTTAATTGGAATTGGACGTCTTTTCCTGGCACAGATTCAGAGCTGTAACTGCTCCACTTGGATCTATGGTCCAGTGGAGACAGAAACACCTCAGAATGCTCCTGGGGCTTCGCTACAGCTTCTAGAAAGTCAAGGCTCACGTTTGTCGATGGCTCAACAATAGGGAGAATTATTTTCTCCTTCCTGGTGTAGTTGCACTGGCCTCCTTCAGAGAAACAGCCTACACCCTCCCCTCTTTGCACCCCTTTTATACTGGCCTTGGTGTTATTGTTGGAGTCTGAGAGCAGAGAAGGAGAGGTTTTCAGGCTGCAGACAGGTTCTGGGATCTTCGGGTCCAACTGAATATGCTTACAAAGACGAGAAACTGTGCTGGCAGTGGTTTGTGTGTTTGTCAGGGAAATTGTTTGAGGTACACCTGGAGCCTCTCCTCTGTCACGGCCATCCTGTATGGACTCAGTAGCAGCAGAATGTGTTGATGTTTTTCCTGTTTTACTAGGAAGATGCTGAGCAAGGAAGTTGGCATCAGGCTCACGGGCAGTCGCAGGAGGCCCAACTCTCTGCTTACTGTGCTCAGACAGCTCGGTCCTGTCAAGCTGAGACCTTGGGACAGTGACTTTGCTTACTGCTTCCGAAGTTTGTTCCTGGTCAAGATAAGCATAACTGCCCTCCCCTTCCCATTCCTTGGTTAGCCCAAGAGGAGAGCAGGGTGATCCAGCCCTCCCTCTCTCTCCTCTAAATTTGTCTGATAACAAAGGGGAGGGCTTCTGCGCTCCTTGGTTTCCAGATAAAAACAGCAGATTATTTGATAACAGGTGAGGAGGCAGACATTCCTCCGACCCTATTCCAGTGTCAGACTGGATATGAGTTATATCAGGTTGCACAGAGCCTGACTGCACCCCCTTCAAAAGCCCGTCCACTGAATGAAGCTGCCTGAAAAAAGGTATTTCTGTGGTACCTCCCCGATGATCCAAGTGATTATAGATTAACTCTTCTGTCCGACCTCTAACTTGCCATGGTTGTGATCTTGCACTCTGAGAGTCTTTTTCATCCAGTTCTCTCCCAGTCAGCCCCTCCCTGTCTGAGTCTGACAACAGGATAGGTGAAGTTAGCCTAGGAAGCTTTGGAGCCACAGTCTGCTCGGCAGCACAGGTATGTAATAAAAAAGAGGCTGTGGTCTCTGTGGAAAATGTAATGGAGGAGCAGATTTCATTTACTGTCCCAGGGGCAGCAGTCCCCTCTGTTATATTTCGATTAAAGCCACACTGCTCAGCCTGGAAGCAGACACCCGACCGCCCTGCCTTTTCCTGGGGTTTTGATAAATTATAAAAAACCTGGGGGTGGATCTCTGACAGTCCACTGCTGGAGCTCTCCTCACACTCAGTTTGTGAAGAGCAAGTGTCTACCTTGTGCGTCAACACACTAATTTGTGTATGGTTTGTGTTGCTGAGCTCTGACTTGGTGTCATGTGGTACTCTGTTTGTCTTTGTGCCATGTGGTCCTGTGATGTTTGGACTTTCTGCAACAGTTTCTGAGATGAGATGAGAGTCTGTAGATTTAATCTCAGATTTAGAGTGAGCTGGTGAACAAATACTGTCAGAGCTTTTTCCATTTACTACATCAATAAAATCTGAATCAGCAACATATGTGGTGTTGTTACACTTAATCTCTATTTTGTGATCAGTTTCAGTACAACATGTCCCCACACTCTTGTCTAAATCCCTTTTGTCCTCACTGTGCACCTTTATAGCCCGTATCTCTGTGTCTTCAAGGAGTGCACCCTGATCTTCTAACTTTTCTTTCTGCCTGTGACATCTGTCATTAAACTCACTATATAAACCTGTGTCTGTCTCTACAATATGACTGTTGAGCAACTCAATATTCTGAACTTCTACATCCTGAACATGAGATTTAACTAGACTTTCTTCTTTTTGTGTCTCCACAGTTTCATCCTCTGTGGTATTTGTGTATGTGATGCATGTTTCTGACGTCAGTCTGTTGGGATTGCTTTCCTCAGGCTGTGCAAGCAGTTTCACTTCCTGAGTGTCAGATGGAGTAATTACCTTTGTGTTATGATGGCTCAGTACATGTAAACTGTTTGGCGCCGTGCAGCCCTTGTGTTCAGTTACTGTGCTGCAATCAGCCTGTAAACTGGTCTGTTGTTGCAGGCCAAGCTTTAATTCCTCTTTACTTGGATGGGGTCTGAGCTCAACTGAGCACAGTTCTCTGGTGCTGAGCTTTAAGGACTTATTAGGGTCTAGATGGTTCTCTGAGTTTTTCCTTCTGCTGCAACTGTTTTGTCCAGTGTAAGTCTCTGTGGCATCCCTGTGGCCGTCCTTGACCGCCACTAACTCTCTCCGTCGGGCTTTACTCTGCCCCGTGTGGAAGCTGCTGCAGGTTGCCCGATGATCGTCATAGCCATCCTCCAGTCCGAGCAGGGCGAACAGACAGTCCTCCCCGTCTGGAGTGAAATCTGAAAGGGTGTCGCTGTGCCATGAGCGGGAGTCAAAATACTCATCAGATGTGTCACCGCCCTCAATGCTTCTCTCAGACCATTCCAAAGACTCTGCACCCAAATCCTCCTCGTCTAAACCTAATCCTTCAGTGAGGTGGGGGGAGTCTTCAAGGGCTTCTTGAGGCTGCAGAGAGCGTAAAGAAGAGAAAGATGTGATAGAAATTAGTGCAGGAATAACAGCGAGGATCTGCATATAAAGCATTTTTTACAAGTGTTATTAAACAATATTTTTGTAAATTATAGTTACAGCTCAACAAATTACAAGTCACTTAGTGTTGAGTTTTGATGCAGAACTGACAATAAGTGAGATAATGTTAAGTAATTTTGAAAGCAAATCATAAAAACAACACAATAAGCAATTGCAATGACAGTGAGATTGTATTTCTGATATTGTGATTGTGATTCAGCTGGAATGATCATGTTTGTGCTTCATGTTCACAAAAAAACAGCAATATTTACATCTGAAGAATAATGGTCAGAGGTTGGGTATCTGCTCAAAATGTAACAATATTACAATCAGCCATTTTGCAAATTACACTTATTGGGCATGTGTGTGTTTGCGGACACTGCTGCTTAGACTTTGGCTGAGCTTCTTATAGAACTGAACTATCATATCATAAGTCATACAAGGCCTCCATGGCTAGCTTTAGCAATTCATTCAAGTTTATATTCCACCAGAGGCCATCTCACTCAGCCGGCTAACGTTAGTGTTCATTCTCACAGGAATTACCCTTTGTGGATGATACTACTACACAACCCTGTATGTTTCTCTGTGAATGGCATATTATCAAAGTCAAGAGTTGAATCCTGAGCCAGAGGTCACCGCAAGAGAACTACAGTGGCCACACAGCTGAGTATCTGCTTATTAGGGCTGAAGTGATGTAATTAACCATTTTCAGAGTCCAGACGTGTAGATTTTTTTACCAGGCAAATGACAATATATGGGAAACAATTGATCATGAAAATATTGACCAGATAAATCAACGAAACAGGGGCTATACATTGATTTCTTAGCAAGGATTATTTCTTATTTCTTATACTTTTTTGATCTATCTATTCTTTATACATAAGAAATCAACCAAACCAATTTCCTTTTTATCTTTATGATGTCAAGTTGATCTTACACACACACACACACACACACAATTCAAGCTGCCGCTGGTGCATACCCAATCAAAGCCAGAGTTTTACTTACTCTCCAGCGTCCCAGTACATCAGCGATATCCAGAACCACAGAACAGAGGCGAGCAGTAAACCAGCTCAGCAACGCTCCCATGGCTACACGTGCTCACACACATAACCACACAAATTCATTCAAGCTTCAAAGGGTCTCCTGTTCCTCCACTACAACATGCCTGTAGCTTCCCTATTCACTTGTCTTCCTTTGTCTCTTTGCTTATTTTCCATGATCATCAATGGTGCCTGCTGAAAGCTCCAAGTTTTAAATTACAGATCCACCCCTTTCTAACTACCTGTACTGATTGGCCTTTACATAACGCCTCACAGAAGTATAGCTGTAAATTAAAGACAGAGCAGCACTTCCTTTTTCTCTGCATGTTAGGATGTGCTCCCTCGACAGTGTCCAGGGGCTCTAGCCTCACTGCAGCAGATACACAGGGATCTCTGTCTCAATAACAAGAAAAGACACTAAGAAGACCTGCTATAAATACAGTGCAGGGTGCATGACAACTGAAGTCAAGGACAAGTAACGTTAATGCGACCTAAATCACATTAGGAAACAAATAGCTCCACAACTCATACATAAAAAGGAGCATTGTTTCCGCAAGACCTAATGAATTGAACCTGTCTGCCATATTGGATGGAAGCCAACCACCGTCCACTGCTCCTCCATCAAGGGAGTTCAATTCAATCAAAGAAACTTTATTTTTCCTCAGGGGGCAATTTATAGGGGCACATAGAATAGATATGAGCCAGTACGGTTAAACTGCACATAGTGAAGAAAATTATGATATATGATATCATGAGAATTGTAATGTATGTACAACTTTCTCATTCTGACTTAAATCAATTATTATGATATCATGGATGAGGGTCCGTCCATGTGTGCTGCTATGGAAGAGAGAACACAACAGTGACTTTTAACTAAAAGGCCCTCTACCTGCAGCCCAGGACGGCTACAGCAGTGACACACAGTAGTACAACTTGGAAAATACACGTAGCTGGTCTGATGTAACTTCTACACAAAAGTATACAGTATGTGCTGGTCAGGAAATTTTTTTTTGTGCTGCTTAGCAACATTCCACTACCAGTCCAGTTTCAGAATAACTTTTACTCATAGCCAAAAAAACGAAAAAAATACACTCACAAATCTTAAGCTGTTGTTACATATTACATTAACTAATATGGCACTCAGAGAGCAGTTTTTTTTGTAATCATCAGTCCGACTTATATGATATTGCTTAAATAAATGTATAACTGAATCACTGTCTCACTTGATTCAATGTTTTCATTTAATACAGACACCTGCTATGAGATGGAGACCACTGTTATTTTAACAAAGACTGTGTGAGAATGGGTTGATCTGGTTCACATGGATGCAAGATGGAGAAATGTACTTTCATCTCCTGAATTCACCTGCCCACCCAGCCCTAATCACCCACCCCTTGATACCCACACCCCACCCTTCCACACGGCAAGCATGGCCATAAAATAAAAGCTGTACTCACTGGTTAATCCAGACATGCTCCATTCACAGAGGGGCCAGTGTTATTTTCTGCTAATTAATTAAAGTTGAGTGTCTAAAAGCAGCTTAAAGGCTTAACGGAGCTCCCTTTCTACCACGTAGTAAAGTGGCTGGTGGAAACACAACACTGACTCCTCACCACTGTTATCCAAGCACGCACATGCTCCATGCTCCTGTCCCCTGTTACAGGAGGAATCTGCTTCCATCTGCATCCAGCATCCAGCTGAGAGATGCTTCTTACAGGACCAACACCTCACTGCATGGTCCTTTTTCTTGTTGTTTTTGTCATCTGTTGTTGATTAACTGTGATATTTTGTGTGCAATATATTGTTTTTGACCAACTCTAACTTAACATCTTTGACAATAAGGGCCTTTATTTCTATTCTGCTATGTACTAATTCGGTCTGTGTATGGGTGCGTAGAAAAGCAAACTACATGGTAATGATGCATACCCTAAATATTCAGGTAAGTAAAATACACTGAAGACAAAAGTCTCCGGAAAGCAAAATTTAAAAATCAAAATTAAAAACAACATGCTGTCGGTATCTATGTGTACAGTGTGCATGAATGCCCATTGGTATCACTTATATACACACACATACACACATACCATCATATATGTGATATGAAAAGCAAAGCAGTAGATGTCACTGAGCAAATGTCATCTTAACTCTGTGTTGTTGGTCTGGTAGTCTCAGTTGCCATGGAACCTCTGTAACCAAGTGTGAATCTAATCAATACACAACTGGGGTGCCACACACTAAACACATTGACACACACACCAACACAAAGCCACTATCTGTATCTAGACAGGACAGTAGTTTGTGTTAGTTTGTGACAACAGGTATTTGGAGAAAAAAAAAAAAACTCCATAATGAGTCTAAAAGAAGTTGTGCAACTGTGAATGACCAGGGAGGAAATCCACCCGTCCGTCTATCCATTAGTTCCAGCGACTTAGCTTTGAAGGTAACTGTTGAAACACTCACTGTTAACAGAGTGACAGATGACATCAACATTGTAAATATTCACACACTGATCACTTTCTACGTCCAGACCACATAAATCACCACTGTGATATGGCGTCATGGTTGGCAGGAGAATCAGGTGCAAAACAAACAAAAAAAAAAAAAGAGTCAAATTATCTAATATTTTCTGCTGATGACTAAAAGATTCCCTGAAATGCCACTTTTTTACACAAAACGGTGACATAGTGGTGAACATAGCTGTCCTCCAAGCAGTTCCCTTTTTGCTGCACAAGCAGCTTAATGAACTAGAGGCCTTCTTGCTATGGGATTGTCCGTGGAGTTGTAGGCGAGTTTTTTTTTTTAGATCCACTGTGATTGATGAAATCTCGGCCTGCAGGTGCAGTCATGCATAGACATCAATATCAATTGTCTTTTTGACTGCTAAAGAACCTCAGAAACCACATGGTAAGCTAAGGTTACAAGGACGTGCAGGGGGGATGTAGCTCAGTGGAAAAGCTACGTTGTTAGCATGTATGAGGCTCTGGGTTTGATCCCCACTATCTCCAAAACCTTTAATCAGAAGTATGCCTTTTGCCCTGTTGACAGATACAGAAATGTTCTATGTTCATCTATGTTCCTCTCATGGTACAACATTATAGAACACACTTTGACTCCAGCAGCACTAGTTTCACACTGGCCTTTGACAAAGCTTGGCCAATACACACCACCTAACTGACTTTCTTGACTGAAAAGCAACATATTTAATGCCATTTTCTGCAAAGTGAGATAAATGTTCGACAGCAAATCCAGCTGTGTGTGTGAGGTACCACAATTTTATCCCAACACCAAATACCGAGTGGCCAAGTGGTTAAGGCGATGGACTAGAAATCCATTGGGGTTTCCCCACACAGGTTTGAATTCTGCCAACAACGGTTGGTTGTTTTCGTGGACTGTGTGAGCTCTCTTGGAGACATTGACTGTTGCATTACAAAGTTTCACAAGTCCTGACAGTAGATTTTAATACAGAGTTACTGAATACAGGCTGTGAGCATTTCACTGTGCAGTGGGAAAACAGAAATTAGACCTGATTTAAAATGAAAGAAGACCTGGATCTTTGGAAAATGTGAGACCTTTAATGAAGGTATAAATGTAATTGCATTGGACGACATGTAAGCGACGAAGTGAGGAGGCTCAAGGAGGCAGCAGTGAGGCACACTTGAAAGACTCAAAATCAACTTGTTAAACATTATATCACTATATTTAAAGTTATGCTGATAATTACAATGACATGGATGTTTCCACCATAGGAACAATGACTGCACGACCTTTGATCAAATCTTTTGTATGCACAATATGCACTTAAAGAACTAGCACAGTACTCCTTTGTGAATAACTAATAGTTTTTTACCATAAGCCCCCACACAACCATACCTTGCTCTTCTAGAAAAGATATAGGACAAGAGCTGATCAGTATAAATGCATTCTAATGTGGATGGTCATTATCCCAAATCAAAGCTCTTCTCAATTTCAAAACACCAAAAAAAATGTAAGACTTTTCAAGTATCTGCAGGAAATGTGCTCAATTTTTACAGTGGTGAGAGAATCTAAGCAGAGAAATGATGGGTTGCCCCTTCCTCTCCAGACACGCTCTCACTTGCACAACTTAGCCAGGGCCAAACATGCCAACTTTACTCCTACCAGAAGAAAAAAAAAAGCGCAATAAACAATACACACATATACTTGCTTTTAGTCTCCTGATTCCTTGATCTGGGTCATCTTGCAGTCTCTGGTCCCTCTCTTCTTCCTCTTTCTGTCTCTAGCACCAACTGTTGCCTCAGCACTCTATCATCCCACAGAGGCAGTGTTGAACGGCCTCGAGGCACCACCCACGCCCTGCATGGAGGGAATGTGGACGTGGGTGCTGCAGCCACACTGATGTGTCAGGGCCTTGGGGACAGCTAGCTATTGTGCCAGCAAGGCTCCTCTGAGTGCACACATACGCACATCACACCAGTGGGCTATACACACTCTTTCAATGAACACACTGGCTCAAACACACAGTGTGTGTGCATACTGGAACAAGGCTCAGCTTTCTCCTCTCCAAAGCACAATATTCCTCATTTGGTCACACCAGCTGTGACTGAGCCTCCATCTCAACCACACCCAAAGCCAGACCTGACTTCCACTCCACCTGTTCACATGCAGCTACACAAAAAACATCTCAAACTGGGTAATGGTTTCTTTGTGTAACTGACAGAGTAGCCGTTGACTGGCATCTGGGATGCATCAATAATTAATGCTGGTTATTTACAAAGCACTAAATGCAAACCACACATGCAGAACTTACCTCTGCTTTATCTGGATGTAGAGTTACTGGTTGCAGACTGAGCACTACTCTCGCCTTCTGCCTCTCTTAAATCTCACACTGCTCCCTCCATCACCACTGCTGCCCCTCCTCCCTCTGAGGTCATACCCAGACTGTCACCTACTGTCTTCTATCTCAGTGTAGAGGAGGGGGAACTTGATCTCTGTTCTGGATGCTACTTGGGGTAAAGGAGGGAAGGTGGTGGAAGTCCCCTGGGCTTGAACATGATTCCTCAGTGCACACTACAGCAAAGCTCTGTGGATATTTCATTAACAGCCGTGGATATGTTAAGGCGAGAAGCTGACGTGAAATAAAAAGTCAATGGATGCTAAGGTGTTTAAAGAGGCAACATTCAGTGATGAGGGCACTTTTACCCAGAATGCAACATCAGAGAGAAGGAGATGCAGTAGGAAGGGGTGCATTCATGAGTCAGTTGGTTCTAAAAGTGAGAGTTACATTTTATGAGCCAAATCAAGACTGGGACAGACGCTGTTGAATCAAGAGAAGACTCCCAATGGGATTTCCAAAAGGAGACCAGACCGGCAGAAAATCTAACCTGAGGTCAAAAGGAGATCAGCACTTTCCAAAAAACCATTTAACAGCATCATCTGTGACGGTAAAACCTTGAAACCACTCACAGCTTCCACTGAGAAAAGGTCGAAGGTCACCTTTGATTATGTATGTGCAATTTGAGTATAGAGCACAGCATAGTTAGCATGTACTGCACTATTGTATTGAAACAACTGACATATTGTATATGGGGTGCTACATTGAAACTGACCTCAGACCAATACTAACAAATAACACAACACTGATCCAATAAAGGCTTACTTTATATGATTATGCTCAAATTATTCATCCTTAATACTACAATATCAATACTCCTTTTCATCAATCAAATATATTATTATTGTGTGTCTTCCAATTAGACTTGACTGTTACTTTATCAGAAACCTTAAGGAGGAAATAATGGGCCATTATGATTCTAACAAAATCAGGGAATAGCTTCAGTGTGTTCAACAGTTTTCTGTTGTTTGTTTGTTTTGTATGTTTTACAGGACTCCTTAAAACAATGCAATCTCTCTTTGCTTTTCATTATTCAGCTACTTTTGTTATATGTTTTCTCCTTTGGAGCAAAAGGATATTACAACTCCACAGGGGCAGAAACTAGCAGTTTAACTACAATAAAGACTGACAGTGAATGAATTTTGTAGTCACGCTGAGGAAACAAAAGTGGGATGACTCAATGGAGCCATATAGTCACAGCAGCCAGCTGTATCCATTTACATCAGCCACTCAATAATTCATGAGAGTTAAAGATCACACAAGCTGCTGCTCAGGGACACACATGGAAGCAGCCAAATTATGGATCCATATAAGAGAACATAAAGGGATGGATCTCCATTTTATAAATGAATCCTTGCTGTCCCTTTGAAAAGATGAAATTATTTAACATAACTCTCCTACCCCTTTAATAACTTCTATTAGAAACATGTTTATGAGCGATATCTTCAAATAAACCATATTTTCATTCATGCAATGTTTCTTCCAAATAAAGCAGATTTATCAGCTTGGTCAACAAGACATTTCTGGAGGAATTTAGTGATACGTGTGGAGCAAATCATTCTTGCATTGAGGCCGATGGCACCACCCACCCTGAGTCTGTTTGTGCTTGAGCTTTCTGCCTCTTAAAAGGAGGTTTGACCCCTTCACTGTCGCCAAGGGCATGCTCTTTGTGGGAATTGTTGGGTCTCTGTAAATAATATTGTAAAGAGAAGGTCTCAACAGAAGGAGGAGATGCAATAACTCAATGGAAGCACTGACAGGAGAATTTGTAAATAACAATGAAGCTGTTTACACACTGTACCATACAGGTGCATTACAATAATTTTACAACATGGGACTTTCAAACCTGGGACCAAGGCTCATTTTCCATATCAAAGTTCTTTCTTTATTCCATTCTTTTAATTTTGACCTGCGTACAACTCATCTGCCCTTTGGTACGCTCTAATGGATCATATCTAAGGATTGGGACAACTAACCTTTGTGGTCCTTTAGGTTGGAGGACTTGTTGGGTTTTGGGGCATTTTGTGTCTTTGCAGTGAAGAAATTAAGGGAAATAAGTAGAGAGAAATGAGGGATAACATGAATCAAAGGTGTAGGAGCAGAGTTAAAGTGAGCATGTTGCAATTAAATCGTCACCATTTTCAACCCCTGGACATGTGGGAGTTTTAAACGCCATTAGGAAACAAGTAGAACAGAGTGAACTATTATATATATATACTGTTGTCTGTATTTGTTTTTGCATTTACAGCACCATATATAAATTAAAAACTTCAGAAATTGCAATTGATAAGAACATTTTTCCATGAATGGACGTGTTTGAGTCACATCACAGCAGAGACAACAAGGGGATGAGGTGCTTTGCCTTTCTGTTTCGTCCAGTGGATAGTAAATTTTTTTAGGGACTTAATCATTAGTTTTCATGGGGGGTGGGGCAAATGAAAATCTGAATTATTTATTCAAAAAGACAATGAAGCTTTCACCGTGGTTTGTGGGCAGAACTGATTTTAGGCAACATGAATCAGTGAAAAGGTCAACATTTACCACTGAGTTTGCCTGAGCACATTTGCTTTGCTGTCCAGAGCCTGCAATGAAAACAGAGCACTCCAGTATACAACAAAGGCTTCCATTCAATGCTCACACAAGACTAAAGGGGCAATATTGTGTCTTACCCCGGAGAAGAGGCAAAAAACTAGCATAGCTAATGAGCTGCCTCATTTCAAATGTCAGAACACAGTGAAAAAGAAGAAACATGATGCAAAAAAAGAAACATCACAATGTCATGACCAGTTCCTCCAGTCTGAGTGTGAGCCCTGACCTTTTGCTTGCAAAGGTCAGCCCTGGGTCAAGCAGGGTCATCCAATCCTGGAGAGCCACCTGCAGCCTCCGATGAATGGGATGAATCCCTCCTGTAGCTGGACTTAGACTAATTCTTTTAAACAACAGAGACAGCAGCCTGTCACCCATTTATCAAAGCCAGTATGTGTATGATTTGAAAAGTTTGGCCTTAGGCGCCTCCAAGTGGTAGAAATGGGAATTACAGATGTGAACAGCCTTTGTTTATACATCAAAATTACTGTATGTGCTACATTGACAAAGAAAAAAACTTGCATAAGTTTTCCTATATGTAAGAACACATCTCATGATCCAAATGCACATACCCAAACACACACTACCAGCCCCCGCCCTTTCAGTTAGTCTAGCTTGTCTCCACTCTAGAGGACACTACCATGGAAACATGGCACAAAGGGAGGGACCAGTGAAAACAGGCCACAGAGGCCTGGGATAGAATACCAATAACACTGTGTGGGAAAGAAGCAGCCAATGATTGCATGTGATTCCCTACAGACTGCATTATTCTGGCAAGCATTTCCTCCAACACCAGCACCTCATGCATACACACACATACACACACACACACACACACCAGCGTTGTGCAAAAATAAATTATTACAAATAACATTACACTCAACCATCCAAATGAGACCAGAGAAAATCAAACAATAATAAATGACACTCCAAATAAATTGATCGTGGCAAATTCCCATTATCCGGATGATTGTTCATATCCTAATAAATGTTGGCTGAATCTGAAACCAAGGACTACGTTGGCACATCTCACTAAGCCACAACACTGTAGGTCTATTTGATGTCCTAAAGTTCAGTTTGCCTCAGCAGGACTTTATTTTTGTTAAAAGATAATTCCTCTAAACTGAAAATCCAGGAAATGTGAGAAAGAACAGATTTGCGCAGTGTTAATATTTTTATCTTTTGTAGACTTACAGTATAATCAGGGGGACCTTTTCATTTACAATGATCTTGAGACTGACAAAGAAAGTTCACTAAAAATGTGTGCTATCTGTGATACAATAAAAATTTTAATGTAAGGTAAAGTGTATGTTATATAGTTACTTTAAAGCATATTTGAAATATTTCATTTAATTAGGGTAAACTTGATGTGACATTTTCTTTATCGTTCCATGGCTTGTTCTTTGTGAAAACAAATCTGGAAACTAACGCAGTCAAAAATTGACCCTAAATGTCCTTTTATTTCTCAGGGAAAACTGAATATTTTGTATTTTAAAATATTAAGCCTCAAGAGCTGGAGAATGACAGGTTTTTTTATTTCTACCTTAGATGTGACTTTACTACTCTCCTGCAGAGCCTGAGATCTGCTCATGTCAGCGTCTCTGAAGGCATGTTTTCAATGCCCTGAGTTCAGGTTAACAGGCTCACTCCCAGGCTGTATACCGTACAGGACTCAGAGTGTGGCCCAGGCAGCCTCCACACCTTCACATAGTCCAGACTCAAACTGATGTCTTCACCTGCCAGATGGATACCCTCTTGTCATCACTACCTGTATGACGTGGCTAGTGACTACACAGTAAATGCTGCACACATTCCCAAGACTCAGTATACTTTATTGGTCAAAAGGATGAGCGTGGACGTATTGAGCTGAACACACTCACAGGTCTGTAGCAACTGACCCTCAAAAAGTCCCCGAGTATTCTCAAAATGCAGCTGCTCTCAGGGGCTAATCAGTGAGGTGTTTGTAGTTGCATTAATGCTCTCCTGCCCCACTGTGGTGACAAGTTACTTGCACCTTTAAAGCCACTTATTTAGATATAAAGGTACAATCCAGTAATCTAATGTCGGTGAAACATGAGGTTTCACCTGATCAGTACCAGCGTCAGCAGAGCATGATTGGAGTTAGCAGCTGCCGACTGAGGCTAATCATCAGAGCTGCATATGGACATGTATATGTTGTTGACAACCAGGCAAAGTACCTTGTGAAGACTTCTGCAGTCCAGACTGAAGCAGAGCTTCTTTTTTTTTTTTTTTTTTTTTTTAAAGCTTCATAATAACATCAGGAGAAAAGTGAAAGGAGGAGAAAGTTGGTATTTTTGCTTCTGCAATGGAATTTGATGACTGTGCAAATATCAGCATTAGGTTAATCCATAAAGTAATTCTTTGTGCACTGAATGGGGTCAAGCAGCAGGGTAGTATGACTGTAAGGTTACAATGTCTGGGTACAGTGTCTGACAATGTGGCGACACAGAGTCTCCAGCGCATCTATTCCATTTTAGATCTATGTTAATCTGATTAATTTAAGAACGACAGCATATTTCTTTGACTGAACTTTGCACCCACTAATTTACATCCTCTTATCGTTATTCTAATGAGGTGTACTATGATTGTACAGAAGTGGAGGTGTGTACTATGTGGTTCATATGAGGGATTTTCGGAGTGTTTCCTGTCTCAGGGCTGTAATTAGCCTTCCAATCTGGATTATCTTGAACTACAATCTCCCCCTAATTTTTACTATACCACAGCTCCCATGAACTGTTAGGGAAGAAGGGAAAATGTAAAAAAAAAAAAAAAAAACCTTGGTAAAGGATTTTCCAAATCGGAACTTGCTTTAGCACTGAGGTTTAAATGGAGAGAAACCAAGAGGTCATTTGGGGTGAATGTGCTCCAGCAAAAGGATGTTTGTCTGAAGATCCCCTCTAGATAGGTATTGAGGTATTGAGACATAGCATAGTAAGTATATACTCTGCTCAGAGCCGGTTCAGACCTTCATGGGGCCCTAGGCAAAATTCTGCTTAGGGGCCCTCCTAACTGAACTCCAAACATTTTCGACAGTCGCACCTGACACCCCAGTGCTTCCACTCATCCCCTCTTTAAACATATTGCACCGTCGCAATCTGTCTGTGCTTGTGGCAGTGAGAAACTTAAGCATAGCACCTGTAAAATATAGATAATAGTAGTTCACTGTTAATTCAGCTCAATTAAATTGGCTGCACTTGTTTTACTTTCATATATTTCAAATGTAGGTAATTATTTATATTATTATTTATTATATAATTATTATTTATTTAGCGCCATTGTCATAATATTTCATGAGTTTTATTTATTCACTAAGATATCTGCATCTATATTTGCATGTGGGCTATCCAAGCAATCAAAATTCAATCTTAGTCAATATCTATCCATTACTTTCCATTTTGTATAAGTACAGTTGTAACTACACTACAACTAAAATTATAGAAGCAAGCAAGATGCAGATAAACGGAGACCAGGGTTCACACAGACTGGTCCCTCCCACTCTCCCATCCGCAGAGGAGAGTTACCTGACTGCTGTTCCCGCAGTTCATTATGCTGTTTCTTCCTCCTTTTTTCATTCCCCGAGGGATAACTTCGCTTCATCGCGGCTAAACGCGGATGAAGTGGACACATGTGCAACGGACGTTTTTTTTTGTTTGTTTGTTTGTTTGTTTTTTTCCACGGGGCCTCTATTAGTTTGCGGGGCCCTACGCAACGTGTGTAGCGTGCGTATTGGCTGAACCGGTACTGACTCTGCTTTACGTTTTTCTCTTCCTATGTTTTAATTCTCCCACATTGAAATGTGTCTGGGATGCTGCTAAAAAAAAGAGGATAGCTTCAGCTTGCTTTCAAGGCCACACCAGGATAATATCAAAACAATGTAAACAGTGTGTGTGTGTGTGTGTATGCCCATGTGCTTCCTCTCGACTAATGCTCCACCATGGAGCACTGGGATCCCAGTGGACTGAGGCAGAGGGTGTGGATCACTTGCTGGAATTTAGCCCCGAGCTCCCCTCACATGCTTCAGGCCTGAATCACACTGCTGTTGTATCAACCCCCCAAAATGTCAACACACTGTCTGCATTGGTGCAATGCCTTTGAGTTTAAAACTGGATGTTATGGATTTTACTGGTTTCCCTACGTCTACATTCTACTATATATTGTCATGTTTAGGGACGTCTACGAGTCTAGCTGGCGCTTTAGTTGCAACATTATTTAACACCTGTTGACGTTGTACTTACATAGCAATGTATTAAAAGAACCTGTACACTTATTAATTCATGCAAAATATCGGTCAACCATAAAATCCTGCCTGATACGAGTCAGATGCTTCTGTTAAAAAAAGGTCCACATCCATTGAAGTGGAAACACCTGGTTGATGAGGAGAAAAAGCTACAGTAACACAGATAACCACTCTTCTAACCTATGGTGAGCAGAAAAACATCAGAATGAACAATCCATCCCAGCTCAACCTGGGCAGTGGCCACAACAGCAGAAGCTGAAGAGTGTAAAAACGTAGCCTGATCTTATGAATCTCAATTTCTGCATACAGATGGTATTTGGAATTGCCGTCAGAACTTGGCATGAACGGCAAAAATTCATGGAGACAACCTGCATAACAAAGGCAACAGTACGCACTATAGTCTGAGTTTCAAACATGCTCGTCCTCTTTGCCCATTTTTGGATTAGCTGCGAGATCGAAGGAGTCATGGACCGCCAAGATGGCAGTGGCGGAGCAGCTCACTCCGGGCGTCAAAATAATTCTTCAGACATCTAAGAGGTGAATTGATGGTGAAGTGTGCCAATCATGGGTTGAATGCCACAGGCTGTCTGTTGCTGGCCATCTTCATCCTTTCATGGCCACAGTTTAACATCTAATGGTTACCTAAAGCAGGATAATCTTCCAGCTCACAAGAAGTAGTCATCTCAAATTTAGCTTAAAAATAGATTAAAAAAGCAATGTGCATGTTGCAAACTGCATCTGAATTTAAACTGGTCACGAGATGGCTTGAAAAAGAATTGTAAGAGCAGAAGGGCTGACATATCCAGACATGTAGCATTTGTAATGGTTTTTAATTTGCACTGAGATCTTCAGTTGTATCAGCTACTAACTAACATCAAAAATCACACTGGAAGCTTTGACTTGGTCAGTTGATTCAAGCTGTTGATTCAAGTCACAAGGGACAGTAAACATTCATTGTTATGACATTGTTCACAGTATAGATAAAAGGTTGCTGTTTGCAAGTCTGTTTTGAAGCTCACGTTAAAGACCCAAAAGGAAGCCATCTTTCCTAAATGTCAGATTGAACTTTGAGGTCCACAGAGCTAAAAGAGTCAAAAATGATGCTAATTTAATCATCTGTTCATTGCTCTGTTCAAACTGATCCAGGATTAAAAATCCAGCCATCGTTGATAATGTTGAACTGTTGGAATCATGTCACAATAATGGAGGATTTTACCGTGCATTTTTATAAGCTTTCCCTCAGTCAACTCCATTGATGAAATCTATAAAATATTAACACTGCTGTATGAAAAGCTGATAAGAGAGGGAGGGGGGATTAAATGGGCCTCATCAGCCCCCTGTGGTGAGTTCCCACATTTCGGAGATTTGGGAGGCATCTCTCACTCATTGCTCACTGTGTGTCTAGTTAAAGCTGCGAAGGGGGTCTGATTTTGGCTGTGAGAGTTGGTCAAGAGGGCAGCGCTCTCTCAGGCTGGTGAACAGCTCATTTGTCACCGTGAGCGATTTTTCTTGCAGGACATGCTGCTCACACAGCAGTTATCGCATCTTTCCTTCTTTGTTTGTCTCACAGAGTGTGTAATGAAACCATCACCATCCTGGAGCTTACACCATCCCTGTTGTTAACACACTGATTAAAACTCTCAGGAGGCTCCGGGGTGTCTGAAAGACCCTGGCACACATGCACCTCCTCACATTTTTCTGATAGCACCTCAACACGTCAAAGCACCATAATCACTTTTTGCGTAAAAATCACAGAGGCAATCTTAACTAAGATCCTCTAAGATTGCCAACTACTAATGGAGAAGCATTGAGGAAACATCGCAAGAACTTCACCTTTTTATTCACCAAGAGCTCTAGATGTGGAACGAAACACTGATGTAAACTTCTGCTGCCGTCCCCTCTTTCCTCTACTGAAATTACGTGCTAGCCTGTTCAGTGGACATATTATAACCTCTTGTCTTGTAAATGCAATGATGGCCGAAATCTTGACAATGACCATTTCCTGCTCCTAGCTAGACTTACAAATAGCCACCTATATGTGTCTGTTTCATTGACATTAACTTGACTGTCTGAATATATTATTACAATCATCATTTGCTATCATCAAAATCAGTTTAGTAGGAAACACTACAGCTAGCATCTCCACTGATTCACAGCATCAAAATTTCCATCGCTGAGAAACAAATCTGTAGTTAGGACAAAGTTGTTCCATTCATGCGATTTTTTAATTTAAATTGACCAACAGTCTAGACACACATCTAAAGGAGTAATACCCAGGTGAGTAACAAACAATGTTGTCTGAGAAGTCTGGTCATGTGAGAAAAAGGGTTCCAGCTTCACATATACTGGGGGAACAAACCAACTTTGGAAGAGAAGGTGTAGCTCAGGAGGAGTGAGTGCTGGATGCGACCTGTTCTGTACTCTATTCTGAATTGTGTGTGGTACATGCATACTCTGCTTTATGATCTATATTCCTCTAGATGGGACCATTCATTCATCTACCACTTATCCGTTTCCGGGTCACGGGGAGCACTGGAGCCAATCCCAGCTCACATTGGGTGAGGACGGGCTACACCCTGGACAGGTCGCCAGTCCATCACAAGAACAACACACAGAGACAGACAGAGACAAACAACCGCTCACACTCACACTCAGACCAACGGACAATTAACATACACCCATGCAGGCACGGGGAGAACATTGCAAACTCTGTACAGAAAAACCCTGGGCCCGGGAACTGAACATCAATAATGATGCCTTCACTATATTCTCAATTTACATTTATTCATGCCTGGGTGTGTCAGAATTATACAATAATGACCATCCACCAACTCCGCAAAATAAAACAAAATCCACATTATTACAGACTTATGCTGATTAATACAGGAACCGCAGCCATCAAGAAAATGTAGTTGGTGTTAGCTAAATTTCAGAGGAAATATTGTCTAAGTGTAAAGAAATAGAAAAGTAAAGCTTTCAAATAAAGTATGAGGTCATTTGCTTTACTGAATATTGTTTGGTGAATGGCTTGATTAAATGTACTGTTATGATATGCGATGTTTTAATGTTTGCTGTGGAGCGCAGCAGATGGGAGACAGCAGATCTGCTAAAAGCTGAAGTGTCCCTGCTGCTGTCAAAGCCTCCATCCCCGGTAAAGCTGATAATAACCCAATGAGCCTCGTGTTCATGCAACACATCCTCTTTACCTTTCAGCTCAAACAGTTCTTTCTGTGTTTTGGATGGATGGGAATGGGGACAGGGACCCGGTTTGGAGGTGGGTCGGTGGGGGTTGGGCCAAAAAATGCCATAGTCATTCAAGCAGTGCTTCCCTGGATGTGAAGAAGGGACACATCAAAAGGCAGCAGCGCATGTTAACTGGACTGTTTGCAAGGGGATATCTGGTTATTCCTGTCTTCACTAGATGAACTAATGGAAGGGTGGTAGTAAATTCTGCACAGCATGAGAAACGTCCACCAGTCAGTGGAATTCAACCACACAGAGAAGCACTGAGAGCTGTAGCCGTTTACTCAGCAAACTGAACACAAAGTGAGAAGCCTTACCTGAAATATAGTGCGGAGGAAGTACATAACACTTAGCATTCTTGAAGAATTGAGTCAAAAACAGACAGACAGACATACACCCGTCTACCCTTTGCCCTCCCCTTCTCTGCCCAGTAGTTTGCGTCTACCCAGCTCTTGTACCGGGTCTCTGGGTTAGTAGGAGTTCCAGCTTCACAACCTGTTGCTGTCTTAAACAGATTAGCCTCAGTCATAGAGAGAGAGGGCAGGAGGGAGAAAGTCTTGCCACAGGAGTTGCATAACAGCTTATCCGACAGAGCCCCACACAGGTGGAGGACTTCACTGTACAAGCTGGAGTCCTCATGCAAAAATGTTAGGGATCCATTAAACCTACAAAGAAGTATTTAAAAAGCTTGTCTATAAAAGCACTTCCTGTGGTTTGGCTACTTTACCACAGCCCAGACTCTAAAATATCTCTAAAATTTTACAGCTTTCTTTAGAATAATACATAAAACATTCGATATTTTGCTCTCTTTTAGCACTTTGTCACTTCAATATATCAGCTAATTAACAGTAATTCACAGAAACATTTGTGTCAGGCCTAGATTGTCCTGTCTTGTCTTTAAAACCAGCATATGTTCCCAACCAAAGATCATTTGTGAGGTTGACGCTCCACTCTGTCTTTTTTAAAAGTTACTAAAACATAAAAGGCATTGACATCATGTCAATTTCAGGAGTCACTCTCTTATTTAAACTTCGAGATAATTAATCTAAAGATGATCCACTTCATAGTTTTAACGTAGGATGCAATTTGCTCAGATTTACAATAATCAATCTGAGAGACTGACTTCTTAATTAGCGATTGCACACATTTCATTTTTTTGGCATCTCAGCACGCAAAATTTTTTTTTTTTTTTTTTTTTAAATCATATGTAGCCAAGAAGTTGCAAAAAACATGCAGCATAATAAATAAAACATCAGCTCCAAAGAAACAATGACCTCACTGTTCTGTAAAAGGGCTCAGAGTGAAAACAAAAGGCCAGCAGGGTCTGTTCTACTCCACCACACCAATGTACAGCTCAGCCATGTGTTTCATTACAGTGAAATCCTCTCAAAGGCTCGCAGAACTCCTTTTATGTTACTTCACAGTCACAAAGAACCCTCTTTTTCTGTGCGTGGCACTCCCACTTGACTTTTCTTGAAAGTTACTTTAAACTCTGTTTTAATGCTGCTTGTTTTGGCCTCACTGATATAATCAGGGCTCTGTCAACAACATTGCAGAATAATGAGTCATATGAATCTCAGTTTTATTTACAGGCTTTAGCAGCACATAAACCAAAAATGTTGCAGCACATTAGAAATAAAAAGCGAACAAAGACACAGATAAAGAAACTCAGAGGAAAGATTAGGTGATGTTGAATACATAAGACATATATTTTTTAAATATTTCAAGCTCCAGATTTGGGGAAAATACCACCCCCTGCTGGGTCAAATGTTTTTTTGCATGATTTCAAAGGGAAAACTTTTCTCAGCACTAAAGTCATCAATGTCGGACTTCTTTATGTGGGTGAAAAGAAGACAACACTAAGTTTTCAAAAGTTTAAGATTTCTTTTGGTTCACCTTCAAGACTCACCTGAAAGCCCAAGAGGAAGACCACTGAGATAATTTTTTCAGTATTTAAACCTTGGGGGCACTGCATGCCCCACAGAATCCCGGGACAACATACTTTCTGCTCTGGATATGAATCTGTGAGTGAAATAAAGCTGATTTGAAACTGTGCGGGTGCCTGGTGTTGTTTGCATCCCTAAAACCAAGCAGCAATGTCAGACGAGCTGCAGCAATGAGTCAGGCTTCTCTCTGGCAGCCTAGCATGTCTCTTCCCAGAAGACCTGAAATACATGGCTGCTTCTGGCCAGGCTGCTGGTTGCCTGTCAGGATTAGAGAGGGAGAGAAAGCCTGCTGTTGTTCAAGAGCCAAGACATCCTATTTAGATTACACAACCCCAATTCCAAAAAAGCTGAGACACTGTGTAAAATGTAAATAAAAACAGAATGCAATGATTTGCAAATCTCATAAACCCATATTTTATTCCAAATAGGACAGAAACAATATATAACATGTTGAAACTTAGACATTTTACCATTTTGTGGATAATATTAGCTCATTTTGAATTTGATGGATTCAATACATCTCAAAAAAGTTGGAATAGAGGCAACAAAAGGCTGGAAAAGTAATTGGCACAAATCAAAAACAACTGGAAGAGCATTTGATAACTAATTAGGTTAATTGGTAACAGGACAGTAACATGACTGGGTATAAAAGTACCCAAGAGGCAAAGCCTCTCAGATGTAAAAATGGGCAGAGGGTCGCCTATCAAAACTGTGTGTAAAAATTGTGGAACAGTTTCAGAAAATTGTTCCTCAACCTAAAATTGCAAACACTTTGAAGATCCCACCGTCTAAAGTGCATAATATTATCAAAAAATTCAGAGAATCAAATTTCTTTGCGCAAGGGACAAGGCCAAAGGTCAAAAATGGATGCTCATGATCTTCAGGCCCGGAGGCGTTAATGCATTAAAAACAGGCTTGATTCTCTATCTGACATCACTGCATGGGCTCAGGAACACTTCCAGAAATCACTCTGTGAACATAGTTCAGCGTGCAATCCACAAATGCAAGTTAACGCTGTATCATGCAAAAAAGACTCATCATCATCATATTTCATTTATTTACGGTTGCACATATACAAAAAAACTAATTACACACAAATATATATTGTACAATAACCGAAAAAAGGAATAGGCAGAACCTCATAGCTCATCTTTGCCTATCCTTGAATGAAGCCAGATGTGAACACAGTCTAGAAACGCCATCATCTTCTGGGCCAAAGCTCATTTAAAATAGTCTGAGGCAAAATGGAAAACTGTTCTGTGGTCAGATTAATCAAAATTGGAAATTCTTTTTGGAAAACATGCACACCGTGTCCTGCAGACTTAGAGGACCGGGACCATCCAGCTTGTTATCAGCGGACAGTTCAAAAGCCTGCACCTCTGATGGTATGGGGTTGCATTAGTGCCTTTGGCATGGGCAGCTTACACATCTGGACAGAAAACATCAATCCTGAGAAGTACATAGAGGTTTTGGAGCATATCATCCCATCTAGAAAAACTGCCTATTTCTACAAGAAAATGCTAAGCCACATACTGCATCCATCACAACAGCATGGCTTCGCAGGAGAAGAGTCCGGGTGCTATACTGGCGTGCCAGTAGCAAAGTCCCAGGACTGTTGAGCAGCTACAATCTTGCATCAGACAAGAATCGGGCAAAATTCCTCTCCTAAAACTCCAGCCACTGGTTTCATCACTTCCCAGATGTTTACAGACAGTTGTTAAAAGAAGAAGGGATGCAACACAATTGTAAATATCAGCCTGTTCCAACTCTTTGTGTTGCTGCCATCAAATTCAAAATGAGCTAATATTTTCCATTAAATGGTAAAATGTCTCTCACATCTGATATGTTGTTTATGTTCTATTGGGAATAAAATATGGGTTTTTGAGATTTGCAAATCAATGTATCCTGTTTTTATTTACATTTTACACAGTGTCCCAACTTTTTTGTATTTGCGGTTGTACATAAGAAAAGATGGAAAGAACAGCAGTTAATTGCAGACAGACTTCTTTTCAAAGAGGGGCCAATGAGGAGCTTAATTTACAGCTGAGTTGTCAGACTGCCAGACTAAACTTTATTAGCTGTCAACAACAGCTTGTCAGTAAGTTGGATGAGATTGTTATTGAAAATTTGTCCCAAACTTTTTAGAATTAGGTATCATTCCTCAATTTTCATTTACAAGCCATACATGAAGTAACAAAAACAGAGCAACAGCCTTCAAAAACTAATTTTAACTAACTGACTGGAATCACTTTGGAAAACACTGTGTCAGATCCAAAATGCCTTCTCACCAAATTCAACCTGATAGTCCCTGAGGATGAATCATTACTGACTACAACTGGACTATAACTGCACTTTCATAAATCATATTGGGTCAGCTTTCACACCTTGTGTGATATACAGTGTTAAAACAACAATTCCCCACATCTGTCAGACCACAAACAGAGTAATATAGTGTCAGCTGTTGGAAGAAACTGTTGAAATAAGCAGTGCCAATAAAGAAATGTGGTATAGAACAAATTAGCCCTACATTGTCAACTTTGCAACCTACTCATGATCTTTGTGGTACACTCAAGGACTTTCCTACAGAGCCCTAAATGTCCTCTTCCAAAGTTTCAATTGAGAGGACATTTGGAAATCCTGAAGCATGGCTTGCTGTTTTGAAGACAATCATGAAATGTCAGTTTAGTCACAGAGACAACTCTGACATTTGACGGCATGGAGAAATTTGTGCTCCAGTATCATGTTGGCTAGAATTCTACTGAAAAAGTCTTTTTAATGAAGGACTGGGTTGTCTGGCTGATTATATCATGTGAGTTAGAACTAAGTACTTCTGTTCCTTTCTTTGAGAGCAATTCACAGGCTCACAATTAGGGCAAAACAGGCTTAAAGCTTTGCCTGCTCTGTGCCAGCCTCAACGCCTTAGTCTCCGCTGGAACGTGTGGACCAGAAACACACCAACAAGGTCCGAAATTAAGGGGCTGCTTTGTTTCCTCAGTTGCTGAGCAGCAAGGAGTCAACATGTTGCCTACAGCACCATGTCAGTGAATTTAGCGGTGCCACTTCCTGATCTGACCAGCCAGACAGGCCGATCACCACAAAGTTTTCATTGTCCTCAATTGTTTGAGTCCAATAGCATCAAAGATAAAACTAATAATGCAAAGATCTCTATTAATTTTAACAGCTTAAGCTTGCTGGCCATAGTTGGTGGGACACCACCAGGGGAGCAGCTGTGTCAACCCAGGTTGATATTGTTCATGTTTGTTCATTTTGTCTACTCTGCATCAGTGTTCCTCAAGTTCTTCCAGACCACAAATCGCTCAAACAAAACCTGCAGGACTTACTATATGAGCTGTGTTTTGAACAGCTTGGCAGAAATTGTCACTTTGGAATCATCTTTGATCTATTAGGAATTTTAACGCTTTTATTGAATAGGGCAGTCAACAGTCAAACAGGGCTCCAACCTCACATAATTTCAACTACATGGTTTACACCTTAACCACTCAGCTATTGAGTTGCCCCTAGAGCTAAGGAGGCATTTCTGAAACGCTGTATAAGTCTCATTTCTGGCGGTAACATGACTAGTAAGACTCATGTCTAACCCCTATCCGATCTTGTCCCTTGTCTGTAACTGATAAACTGATAACTTCTGCAAATTTTGCACATTCACAGAGGAGGCTCCCTGTCAACTTCATTCACATTTCCATTGAAATGTCACACTGATCATTTTGGGGCTAACCTGCGAAACAAACTGTAGAAGTTGGTGAAGCTTTATGAGTCGACAGTGAAACTTCAAATAATGTTTGAAATGACAAAGGAGCTGATTTAATACTGAAAACTACACATTTACACGACTCACTACCAGCCTCTGTGGTCACTCACAGAAAGTTTGAGAATGTTTTGACTAAATTTAAAACATGATATTTTGACTACAATTTGAGAAAGGCTGCTCTCCATACAACCACTGAACACCACTGATCACCCACTAGAGTACTGGCCTGTAGTTAACCTTCCCCACCGTGTACACAGACTCTCCAGATTACAGTGTTTATCAGCAGCCTTCCGCTTTAACCAGCTGCTGAAAGGGCTGAGGCCTGCTCCCAAACACAATGAGGCCGCAGGTCACAGGTTAAACCTCTGTACAAAGCTCAGGAGACCATCAACACATGAGATTGTGGTTTCAGCTCCACTGCCACAGGCCCTCCAGCTGTAAGGCCAACAAGAACATAATGTACTGAAGTTTTCATGCCACTAACAAAGGCTGTCAATATAGGGGGGGATTTTCTAGAATGTTTCTCAGTGGTGGACAAGATGGGTGTCTCTGCCTATACATGACTATGCGTGTGGCACTGGAACATGCTAACCTCACAGGATCAGGCCATCTGTTCAAAAGAGGGGCTCTGTGTTGACAACGTGTCAAAATGGTGGCACAGGTTCCAACAGCAGAGAAGTGGACAGTGGTGTATGGACCGTCATGCTCCATTCACTGCTACAGGCTGTTGTCCAGAAAAGAATGAGATGTAGGGCATGGGAAAAACACTTGAACCTTCTTTTCTTTGCTCCCTGTCACAAACAGAAAAAACAAAGAGCACAAACTCTGCAGGACGGGGGGAGTTAAGAGCTGGTTTGAGACGGACTCAACAAGGCAAGGCGAGAGATTGTCTCGATCTTTACAGACAGGAGCTCCTAAGCACTTTACATGAGATCCAGTCCTGGTCAATAGCTCATTGGGCTCCAGAACACAGTGTGCTGACAGAGAAACACACTGAATAACCGGGCAAAATAATTAATTTGCAATTTCAGAGTTGCAAAGTGATTCTTCCCCAGTTTCTGAAACACAATGTGATGATTAAAAAAAGCTGCAGTAAAACAAGAAGTATCACTACTCATTCACTGGTTTACTAGGTAAAGATATTACAGCAATACAAAACTAATTTTAATTTTCATTAAAGTCGGACTTGTTGCATGAATGTTGTCTAACATGCATTAGTTGTAAACGTGTGTATGTGTATATAAATTCACAACTCAATATGGGTAAAAGTATTTGCAAGCAAAAAGCTGCAACTTCTACAATGTCCAGGTTCCAGAGCCTGGCCCATCCATTTAAGTCTCATTGCAAAATAGAAAAAGTAATAACATTGTGTTGTAGCATATTAATCCGTGAAGGCACCAGTATGTAAACTTTCTTAGGAACAGTGATGTAGGTCACTGTCACTTTAAGACAAACAGGATTTTATTATTATTATTATTATTATTTTAATTTAATTTTTTTTTTTTAGACAAAGTAACTAGGTATAAAATGTAGATTAGAACTTATCTTAAAGTTAAAACTGGAATAAGGATTTGTTTTGTTTCTTACAAGTTCTTCCTCTTGAAGTTAGGGTACATGAGTTAAGCCAAGGCAAACACTGAACCTCAACTCAAAACAGTAAACCAGCTTGGCCACTGACACAGAAAATAGCAGATAGAAAGTCTCATCCAACTCTAACCGGTTTAGCTTTTCTTTGCTTTATCCTGCTGTTGCCATTTTGATGGGAAGCATAAGGAGGAACAAACCTAAACAAGTTGAAATTATTTATACACTTCTAAAACAGCCAATCAGTGAGCTCTCTCTTCCCATCTGCCTCCACCACCACATCATTTTATATTGCCCCAACAGCCACCACTGAGGTTTAGTTAGAGCCAAGAAAAGACTGGTCCACTGCTCTCACTCTGTGTGTCAGGGAAATGCCAGCTACATAAAGCACTAAGCGAGGACTAGAACAGAGTCTAAGTTGACCATTTTTTCCTATCAAAATTAACAAAAGAGATTCTTAAGAGATGGGCAAAATTGTGTTCAGTGAAGTCATTGTGACCTGGGACATTTTTTAAACTACAGAAAAATCATGTTATGACAAATATTTTGTTTAACATTGGACATAAAAGTTAAAAAAAAAAAAAAAAAGTAAAAAGTAGATCTGAATCAGGCCGAATGCCCTGCCCACCACAATTGCATGTGTCACCTTGACCGGTGAAACAATATTGACCCTCACTATTGATAGAAGTATGTACAAAATCTAGGTAAATATTTTCTTTCATCATAACCATTTAGACCAAATATAATCACTAGACTTCCCAGTGACCAACTGAGTCCAAACAGGGCAAGAAAAACACCAATCTCTTGTTTTCACTACACAAATGGGTGAAAAACAGCAGCCCTCCATATTTCCTGGGTAACCAACAGTTACAGGAGGAAATCCTCATGCATCCACTCCTTCATTAGCATAACAAGCAGTGACGAGGCTCGGGCCAGTTCTGTGAACCTCAGAGAGCGTTGGTGCCTGAGTGAAAGGCCCCTCCACTCCAATCCACCCCTTCCGTTTCCACAAGAAGCCACTTAACACGGCGCTTTGTCTCCTCTGACTGCATTATTGATGAGAAGAACATGCAAATCAGCTGTCCAAAGCTCGGCATCGTGACAAGGCTGAGAATGTGCCACCAGATCCCTTCATCGAGATCCATCAGCAGGATCTGGGTCAGTGTTAATCAAGCACCTCAGAGCAGGAAACCAATACAAAGCGGCCAAACAGGAACAATGCAACTTTGGCCATTTGGACATTACAGGAGATGATCTTCAGACGCCGTTGATGTGAGATGTTTGACAATGCTTGATAACAACATTTAGTGCCTGACCATGAGCAGGATGTAACCTTTGCTTCCCTCTCTTTAGTTACAGACGGCAGAGTTAACTCGGTTCTTTCATCGGGCTACAATGGTTGATCAATTTATTCAAAAGTTGAGGGGCTTAAAAAAATTATGCAACTGTACTTGCAGAAAAATGTTGTGGACTAAATATCAATGGATCTTAGACTTTGGGTTACATTTGAACACACAAAAAAATGGTTAAAACATCACTTTGGGCTTCTTGTTTAATTTATTTGTTTGCTTGTTTCCTTAAATCAATTCATTAAAAATCTGCATACTATTCAACATAAATAATAATGATTAGTTATTGCACAGATTCATTAACGTCTCCTCAAAATGGGCTTGATTTGAGGAATGTTTTCCACAAACATTTGACTCTGGATGGATGGCTGATAATGGATATACCATCCCTCAAAAACACTGCTGTTACAGGCAACTAAAACCCAGGTTGATATTTGTTCATGAAAACAGTCGCTAAATAGTTTCTTTCTGTTTAAGTCCCAAAACTGCAACTAAATTTTAAAGTTTTAATGTACAACTGTTCCATATTAAAATGTCTAGAAATAAAATTTTTGTGTATTTTCACTTCTAAAACTTGATAAAGGTCTGTTTCATTTGGTCACTGACATCATTGACATGACATAATCTCATAGTTCACTTTTATAAACTTATAAAGCAAAATTTTAACAGACCCTTTTTTCACATTTTGGTCGTTTTCTATTTCAATATCAACTACAACATCAACATATTTGAAGCAGAAGAAGATTTTCTTTATGGCTTAATTGTGTGTTTCTGTTGGTTTAAATCCCTGGTTTGTCGGTTATGCAGAGGAGAGGACTTCTGTTTGATTCAGCTGTAGGTAAAAATCTTTCAATGAAATAATCCAAACAAGGGTCATCAGCATTCTCATGTCTGTATTATTCAGTGTTCAACAATTATAATCAGCAGCTGTTTGTTGTAAAAAAAAAATGAGCCTTGGAAATTCAGCTCCAGCTAAAAACCTCCTGAACCCATCACACCAAAGGAATCAAACCACAAGGAACTAACAGTTATGGTGATGTTGATAAAATCTCCCATGATCCCATGTTATTTCATGATATTCCCCAACGCTGTCTTTTGTTATTGTTTTGATTGAGAGACCTCTAGTGGCAGAGGTCACAGACTGGAACGTCACTCAGCTGAGACACTTGACAAACATCAACTTCCAGGATCAGTAGGACATCTGCTCAAAAGTGCAGTTAATCATCATCCAAATTGTGTGATTTGTGTGAGTGTGTGTGTCTGTCCGTCTGTGTTTGTGCTGGTCTGACTGTGTGGTCTGAGTTTTAATGAGAGATGACAGTGAGGAACAACTGGACATTGTCAAGAGCAACTGGACAGTGAGAGAAGCTGCTCCATCCAGACAGAGAGCCAGTGGAGCAAAGCTCACTGACATGGTGAATAATTCTACGAAAAATGATTCGGATCGGTCGGATCATTCAGTAGACGCACTGGTCAGGATCCTCCTCCTTCGGAGGGTCTTGTTACAGATTTGTGAAAAGAATACAAAGGAATCATGTCAGTTATGCTCTGATCTCTTGTCTGAGCCCCCTTGCTTTCTCTCTCTCTTTCACACACAATCTCTCTCGTTGTGCTGGTCCTGGAGGGCCAGAGAAACCTAATGACCAGGCTAAGAAACCAAAACCACAGATCCAGAATAAGAAAAGCAGTCAGTAGTCATTATGCTCCGTCTGGCTCATTTCATCCTCCTTTGTGAGGAATGCTTTCTTTGGCTGAGCTCTGCTCACCTACCGAGCTCTCTCTCTCTCTCTCCCCTCTATTTTCAGCTGAAGAATCTGGGTTAGAGGTGGATCAAAGTACACTGTCCTACTCTAAAGCCCTGGCTCGCTCTTATAAAACAAATGATGTCATGGACATGCTAGTAGTGCACAAACATGATAGCAGACAGTCAGCTGCCCCCTGCCTGTGGCCCCGCTCACTGTAATGTAATCAGAGTCAGACAGCTTCTGAGTGCACCAGTCTGCAAGGAGCAGGTCCGCTGATGCTGCACTGAAATACACTTATTTTATTATAATATTTTGTCTTTTTGTTTTTTAAATACAGTATGGAAACATGTCTGGGAGCTACTTGGTATTTAAGCAAATAGTGTTGCAAAATCTTACCATGGGTCAGGATTATATTTCATAGTCTACACAAGAGCAGTCAGATCGTTTGTATGCTAACTTCAAGTTTCCCACTCAGGACACAACTTCACCTGAAAGCTCTGATGCTGATGCTATCGGGCAAGTGATTATAAATGGTATCTATATAATCACTTGTCTGATAAAGGGTTAAAATCTGCTAACATCAGGATTTTCTTGCTGGTGTTCAAATGCAAATGACAGAAATTCACACAGGTATTTATCAGCTCCAGCTTTGATCTGCATTGTTGCAAACACAGCACCTGAGTGAACAAGCTGATTTTCTAGTTTTCCTGCTGCAACTAGAGCTGTCGGAGTGCTGAATCATCTGGGTTAATGATTCAAATCTTCGTACTGAATCACAAATCATGAATCATGAATTCAAAGTTTCCATTAACCCGGATCCTATGAGTCCTCTGGTTGGCTACTGCTAAGTACACAAGGCGAGTTATCGGACTCGCCGGAAACAGTTCTGAATCAGATGATTCGGGTACAACGGTGAAACACCGCGGACTCAGATGATTTGGTTTCTGGCTTCACTCCTAAGTAGTAAGTTAAACTACTGATTGCATAAAAGAGTGACTAAACACACTGGTGTTCATTATGTGGCTGACATATTTTATGCACATGCTACCATCATGATGATGATGATGATGATGATGGTGATCATTATTATTATTATTATTATTATTATTATTATTATTATTAAGCTACGTGGGCGGGGAGGGGTATCAACACTGACTCAAGTAAACCGGATCACTTTAGTTAGTGACTCAGATTAATCAAATTCCATAAAAGGAACCGAGTTTACCACCACTAGCTGCAATGTCTTCAGAGCAAACACTGTAAACCAGTGTTTCTCAAACAGTGGGGCGTGTGACCCCGGGAACAGGCTTTAGCTAATGTCTTAGCTTTTTCATTGCTACACCAAAACAAAGTGTAATTGCACACCTGCTACAGTAGGTGGAAGTGGCGCTTTCATGTGGCGTGCCATTAAATGGTGGGAGATGCAGAAAGATCGGTGTGTGTATTGTGTTAATATTTTTTGTACTGTACTGCTGCATAGGGGGGGCATAACAGGAAACAATTGAGAACCACTGCTGTAAACTCAGATGTTTCCTGTCCAGCACTGTGGTGTTACACCATAAATGCTCCAAAATATCTTTAAAAACACACAATCTCAGATCGAAGCTTCTCCCAGAGATTCCAACACGTTTACAGAAGCAGCAACCCAAGGATGACACCCTCCTTGGATCTATTTATTTATGGCATGGCTCCTCTCAGTTGTGTATCCTCTTCCCAATAAGAGAAAATCTACTGGTAGCAGAAAAGTCGATTAGCCCTTATAACCTGCTTACCCACAAATTTTGTTGGAGAGCAAGTATTATTTAATTATTTTGTGGTCTGAGACTTATCAGCCTTCAAAGATTTCTGTCACTATGTTATTGAATTTATGCAGCCAAATCATAAGACAGGATTGTCCCATGATTCAATTTTATTTTCAAGGTACGATATTGAATAAACTAACAATATGAATTAAGAAATTTGTCCACAGCTGCTGCTATGGTGATGAGTAAAACACACTGGTTCAGTGGGTGAAGAGAGAACGTCGGGTTGAGACAAATTGCTTGATGATGTGACAGTTTTGTCTCAGCAGTAGACAGGTGTTTTTCATACCCCTAAATCCTTTCTGGCTGCCTTTTTTTCATTTCTGTGCTCACACATCACTGAACACATCTCGATTGACAAGTGTCACTGCATTCAATCTGCACTTGCTGCTGTCGGTTTCTCAACACAACACGCATCTAAAGCTTTCCACTGTGTTGAGCAGAAAGAACAGAGGAGTCAACACGTTCAGGCTGCGTGAGAAAAATTGAGTGCAATGGTGTTTACGTGCATGCAGAAGTCAGGAGCTGAACTCTGTGGTCAGACTTGTTCTGTTTGTATTCCATTAGTATGGATGCCACAGCAGAAAAGGGAGGAAAGGACCAGGCCACAGTGGGCTAACTCTGCTCCCAGTCTGGCTTCACCTTTTTGTCCCCTCTAATTGAAAGGACTGTGGTCAGCCTCTGGGAGGAAGCATGCAAGCCAAGTAGTACTAGGCTGGGAAACTACACACACACACACACACACACACACACACAAAAACCTATTCTCATTCACCTAAGTTGGCTCCTTTCCTGTTCTCTGACTACAGGGGCTCAGTCTTGTACAAAATGTTTCCATATACCACTCCCCTACATTAGCATCATCAGGCAAAGCTAACAGCAGCCTGAAATATAAAGAGCATAATGAATAAAAGTTCAATCAAGAGGTTGAGTTGGTCAGGGTGGTGGGTGAGCATGAGACTTAAAGTAATGAGCATCCTACATAGCAATATAGTCCATAATGACATCCACAATGACTTTAAACAATTTGTTCCATTAATTCAGCTCGTTTTAGCTTTCCTGAAGTGGTAATTCTGAGGGAAGGTCACAAAGGGTCAATCTGGGGAAAAAATAGCAATGGCCATGTATCTGTGAATACAGTAAGAGGGATACTGACGCTTTATGTTAAGTGTCAGGTAAAATCCAAGCTGTTGAAATCTGCAGGTAAACTGATCAATCACGTGCTTTAACTGTGTCTCTTTAGCTACAAGTAATGAAATTACATGAATTTTTTTTCAAGGAATTTTAATACAAAGCCTCTGCTTGCATGTATGTGTCATCTTTTAGTTTTATTTTCTAATCTCTGAGAGTCAGAAAGTTCTTTTAGTGCAAATAAAAAAATTTGGTGTGAAGATTTGAACTTTCCTCCAGGTTTGTCTTTTCATGTATTGAGTGTCAAAGGTCAGTGGACTGGTTTATGGTGTGATGGAGATGGTTGTGTTATGATTACAAAAAAACATCAGTCTAATCAGTCATCAATCATTGAATTAGAATACACAGTATCAGTTGGCAAGATTACACCAGTCAGTAAAAATTGTTGTTCACTGGCAAATCTTGCTGCTTCCAATGGAAAAAAACAGATCTGATTCATCCGCTTGGATCCACTTTTTTGCATGAGTCACATGACCTTATGTGTCTGACCTTAGGAAAGCCTCTCATCTGAACAGCTGTGGGGTCGGGTTTGTCTCTGTCATGTGGTTTGGTGACAATGGTGGGCAGAGCATGTTGCTGCTGGAGGCATAGCCTCTACTCCCTACCCATCTTTGGGTCACCTTGAGGTCAACTCATTTACCTCAAAAGACCAGATCAACATTTGCCAACATGCTGGCAACAAACCAATCAGATTACTGCAAACACTGAGTCATAATTCCTATGAGATCCCCACGTAGGGAAAAAAAAAAAGTTTAAAGGAATGGAAGTACAGGTATGGTTCAGCCAAGATAGCAGCTTTTCTTAAGGAGTGTGGATCCTGGGTGGTCTGCAAGCAAATGTGTCAAAATATCATGTTTTAAACTCAAACTGTCTGTGAGTGATTACTGGGCTTGATTACCATTTCGTAATTTCCTGTCTCTCTTCATTGTTATTCATTCATTCATTCATCTTCTACCGCTTATCCGTTTCCAGGTCGTGGGGGATGCTGGAGCCAATTCCAGCTCACACTGGGCGAGTGCACAGTACACTCTGGACAGGTCGCCAGTCCAAAGACAAACAACCACTCAGTTCAGTCCATTGCAGGGCCAAAAACGAACAACCACACTCACACTCAGATCTACGGGCAATTTAGAGTCACCAGTTAACTCAAACATGCATGTCTTCGGACTTATAGTGGAGCAACAGTGTTAACCACTATGTTGCTTTGCTGCCTCTCTTCATTGCTATATCAATTAAAAGTTTTAAAATATCTGATAAATAGAAGAAAGAGCCAGATTAACACAGCATGACTAAAGCAGTGATCATGCTTGTTTATGTCTAAATTAGCATGATAAATGACTTTATCCTAGCAATTATAACTTATTCATATATAATAACAAACAAGCATTAATCAAAGGAAGTATGTAAACTGTCTAATAGACACTGGGAAAGCTGAGGCAGTGAGAGTCCAGTGAGATGACTGCAGCCTCTCTAGGAGCCATGGATGTAATGAAGGAGCATGGGAAACGGGGCAGCTGAGTGTCTCTTCACCATCTATTCATCTAAGCTTGGCTGGATGTGAAATGAGACAAATTCCTGAGTATCTCTCTTGTGTCAACTTTGCAACTATGTGCTAAACACTGGACGGCAGCCCGCCACTCTGTCACCCCGCCAACCCCACTCCAGCCCTACCCCTCTGAGAGGAATGTGACGACTTTGCCCCAGACACCCTTTTTTACCGATGACTGTGTGTGTGTTAGTGCACACAGTTCTCAACCCTCTACAAACACACAGGTTCAGTAGGGGAAAGGGTCACTGACCACCTTACATGTTGGACCACATTTGGAACAGTGTGCAACAGTGTATGTGTCTCTTTTTCCCTTACCAGAAACATTCAATAGGTCTTACCCCATCCTATGCCTGTTAAACTTCCCATTGCTGCTTCTCACTTTTAAGTCACATGACAAGCTAGCCCCTTTATATCGCTTACATCCACTCATATCTGTCTGCTTGTCCTCCATTAATGTCACTGTACCTCTTGCCCATCTGACTAACCAGATGACAAAATGAAACTGATCCTGGCGCTTTATATACCCTGGTTCTTCAAACTAAGTCTGGCCCATATACTTCCACATGTGGATGTTATCCTCCGGTGTTAACTGACAGGGAGTCTTTGTACAGTTTGTACATTGTGTGTGAACCAGAACTGGTCCAGAAGCAGAAGAAACATCTGATCATCATTCTGCATATGGGGCAGAGTTGGGCCATGGACCCAAAGCATATACTGGGCCGGAAGTAACACAAGCATGTTGCCTCAGTATAAGCCAGGCATACCTCAGTATCTAGTTGCCCCTCACCTTTTGGATTTCATTTGCACAAGATGATGGTTATATTGATTTTCTTCAAATTTTCTTATTCCTTTTAACTTCAACACCAATCATTCTCATTTATTTTGCATTTAATGCCTTGTAGTTGCATTTTTTTTCTTTTATTGTGTGATTTTAAGATGCTATTGCAGTGCCTTGAAAAGCGCCTTTTAAGCAAAAGTAAAAGAAGATGAAAATGAAAGAAGGTCACTGCTATTAAAGATACTGCCAGCCACCTGTGGTTTCAACATAGATCCTCCAAATATTCAAGTGGGAAACAGGGAAACACCAACCAAACAGATTAGAGCTTTAGTATTTCTTGGACATCACATGGCAGTGGACCCGTGAATCTGTAGAGAAGACTAAGAATCAGACTGAACGCAGTGAATGACTGAGCAGATTATTCTAGTACATACAGACAATTCAGATACAAAGTGGGAGAAGGTAAGAAGCACAACAGCTTTTCAAAACTTAAAACTCCAACTTCTTTTTTATCAATGACAATGCTCTTCAAGGCTTAGATGAACATAAAACTGGTTGAATCCTGAAAAACTGTATAATAAAGTCAGGTCCTTCAGAAGCATCAACTAGAACCCATAAAGGCTTGTCCAGGTCAATAAGTTTCTCATTAAGTTCTTTTGCAACAAAATTAATGATGAGTAGTTAAAACGTGTTCACTCTCATATTTCGGGCAACTGTTGAAATAGTTCCACATCCATCCTGCAGCCAAGTACAGCATGAAAGAAAATCTAAAATCCAGATAGAAATGCCTTTCAAAAGCTATTTACAGTGATGAAAAAATACTTCCGGAAGCAGCTCTTCCCGATTTGCATCTCCATTGAGGTAGGATCCCAAGCCTTAATCCACAGTGGCTTACAATGAGTGCTACAGCATGATAAACTTCTTGACTCAAAGAAAAGCAAACTTCAGAATCAGAGGAGCAGCAGTAGACACGTTTTCGTTTTTCTGACCTGTCAGAGCTCAGTCTGCCCTCAGAGACATACGACTCTAGTCAAACAGAGCGAACACAAATTCAAAAGCAGTGGAACTAATGAGGCTGGTCATTATATAACAACCTCCTACTGTTGTCATATACAAGACCTTGTAGATCTGATCTCCTCTTCCTGCTGCCTCGCAGCTTCACCCGGAGTAAGAAGCCTCACCTGGGCCATGGCAGGACTTGAGAAACATCCTGCGGCGACTTGTGGTGGTCGGTGCAGAGAAGCAGAAACACAACTTTCTCTTTCTTCATAAAAGTATCTGTCTCTTCACAGCTGCCTGAGCTCATACAGTCCAACCACAGAAGAGAAGCTCATGAGACAGAAGGGAGAAGGGGAGGGAGGAGGGCCAGAGGGAGGCAGGGCTGTCCTGCAACACCAAGCTGTTTGTAAAGCTGTGTTTGCAATTCCGCCCGGCCCTTCACTTGAGGTACGTGGTGGCGCATTACAAACAGATTAGAATCCTATCGAACATGGAGGAACTTTTCTCATACAAGATCCATCAGACCTACTTCTGTTGTTTCCATTAAATCCTAATTTGAATTCAAACAGCTATTGATTCTGCAAACCTAAGACCTGTGCATTTCAGTTCTGCCTTTCACAAAAAGGTGCAGATTTCCAATCCACTTTTGAAAGTGACAACAGCAGCAACCCTGGGAAAACAGAAAGACAATGACTGATATCATAGTGATGGTACAATAAACTAATCCTAACTCCTTATGAGGACCCAAACCCGGTATGGGACTTCTGCATCTTCTCCTTATGGAATTACTGAACCCTTAGCTTCATTTCAAGCAGAAGATATGTTTAGTTCCTCAAAATTGCTATTGGATTTGAAAGAGAAAAATTCTACATTTATGGATTTGGAGCTCAGATTATCATGGAAAGACTTACATAACGTTTGTTTTATGCAACAATCATAAAAGAGATGCTCTTTTGTCTCTACATTTATGCAGTTCTGCCATGGTGAAAACCTAATGCTATTTCACCTTAAACATTGTCCATATGTTAAAGGACATGAGATAGGAAGGACTGAAGCTCCTTTCCTCAGCACCATCTAATAATGGCTATGACTTAGATACCTCAGGTCATTTCATCCAAAATCTTTCCAACTAGCTTTTTTACATTTATTTACTGTACAATCACGCACAAGGTTGAATAACTGCCTAATTAGGTTTTAATGTTTGATGACGCTGTTACAACATCATGACTCAAGTTTTTATGGTGTCAAAATGACACATAATCCTAAAGTTTAAACCCAAAGGTAAGGCCTCCTTTGATTATTTATGAAGAAATTAAATTTATTCAACTTTTAGAAATTTTAATGTTGATTTTTGAAATTTTTGCTGACCCTTTTGCTACTATTGGCATTAAATGTAGCTTGAAGGCTATTCTAATGTTGGAATGACAGCTGACATTATTTCACCCACATTTCAACACTGAAGGTCAGTCGTGTGTCAGCTGCATTTCTAAGCAAAAAGCACAATTTAACCACAAACTGCTTCTAAATTCAGTTCCTTAGCCACAGTCCTTTATAGATTTGTGTCAATTAAAAAAAAAAACAAAACATTATAATCCCTATTTATAGCAGGAAAAAAATCTACATCACTGATATTGCTCCGGTCTATATGCTACAGCTGTTTTTACAAAAACCTCACAAAAAAAAATGTTGAGCTCAACATCTGGCAGGATGGTGAGTTCTAACAAAAACATAATTTGTGCAAAGGCCCTGACACTGATAATCTGCTGTAATGTGTTGTGGACAGACACAGACCAAACCACAGAGACCCACACTGACTCCCTCATGCTGGCCTATTAAACGGATCCACAGAGGAGACGACAGTTAGCACTTGGCACCCATGTCGTCCTGGCAGCTTTAAATGCAAGATGCCTTGAGATGCCTTCAAACACAAATGGACTGCCTGCAGCCTTGTGAGCGACTGCCACTGGAACCAAGACATACAGTTACCAGGAAAGAAACGACCAGCCTATGCAGACTTCTGGATCAGACGCACAGTTGCTAGGTTTGAGGTTTTTCCTGACCAAAGTATTTTTTAACCACAAGCATTGGTTCTCAGTTCAAAAAGAACAGAAAAATAACTGTGGGAAATCGACACACCCAGATCTCTTTCAACTGATTCAAAGCATTTTATTATATTTGATGAATAAAGCAAAAGGAGGTTGACGAGTCAATATATTGTTTCCTTTTGCTGCACAGATTGATAGCACCATTAAAGTAATTTCATGCAGTACCACTTCATCTCTGCAGACAAGGAGATTACTGCCATGCCAGTGTGTGTTATCAGAGATCAAAAGGCATTACTTACACATCCATGTAACTCTTTCCCATTTTCTACACAGAAAACAGGCAACTGCTACCATGCCGTTGCTCATTTTTACGTTTCCCTGTTTCATTAACAGTTACCATGGTGATCAAGCTCACAGAGGAAATTTCTTTGTTGGGTGTGAAAGGCAAACCACTGAGTCTTTCTTCGATTTCCTTTATGTTGTCTTCCTATGAACTTTTTCCACTAATAACAAAAAACAGAATCGACCCAGGCCGACCAATCACAGGTATTGTGGTCACCATGTGGTAGCTCCCTTCCCTTAACCCTGTAATGCACCCCAAATCCAGTTTTAGCCTGATTACACAACTCAATCGCCCTTTTACTTTTACTTCATTTGGTCAGATATTAATGGATTTAATTGTCACCTTTTAATGCTTTTGAGGGGATTACTGACTAATAGAGAATAAATTAATGAGATAATAATTTTATAATTATTATTTATAATTATTAATTTGAAAGTTCTGCCCTGACTCATCCTGCCTCATGGTTAGGGTTGGGTTAGGTAGGGTTTTGAAATCAAATGGGTACATATGGCATCATATTGTTTGGTGCATCCTGTGCCAGTTGTTTGAAAAGCAGATCATCTGTCAGAGGAAGATCCAGGTCCATGATATAAGATCATCAGATCCACTGGAGGTATTTTTGGTTTTCACACCCTTCTGAGTAAAGACACACAAACAGCGTTGTGGTACCTCTTGATTACTGTTGACATTTTTGATTATGATCCCAGTATAACAGTCGGAAACCCAATACAATCAGCAGCAGCAGCAGGTCCAGACAAATCCTGCTCTGGTTTCTGAGCTAACCAGACTCTATTCTTTGTCGCCCTGCATAATTAGGGGGATAGCATTTCCCCACTGTGTCTTCAAGGTTTGGAAAGGATGTTGGTTTTTTTCCTAAAAATCCACTCCCTGGGGAATCCACCGGGCAGGTCAGTGGCAGGAGGACTGCACAATGCGGGACACTCAAGCTCATATGAGCACTGTTAACAGTGCTTTTTGAGAAAGACTAAAAAAACCAGATTGAGCCTTTGAAAAACAAGAGACAAGTCCAGAAGGTAGGAAAGGCTTAGGGATGTGTTATATGGTCAATATAATTGGCATAAGGTATGAACAGTAAATGTCCTATCTCAATTCCTTTTGTTTGATTAATTAAACTAGCCTGAAATTGGAACGTTAAAAACAAAAGAAAAGGTTTCCAATAAAGCAGTTGCACAGCAGCCACATTTTAAAAATGGGATTTTCTCGGTATTTGAATCCAAACAAACATTTTTCATGGCCAAAGGCATCAAACAGGCTTCAGCATGACACAACTCCATTTCAACACGCAAATCATCACAACTCAGCACGACAGACACAAGCCAGAACAGACAACATAGACGGCTTCATCATCACACATGTCCGATATAATAACTGAAAATATGGCTGTTTAGCCAGCATATAATACAAACAGCTCACACCTGCAACAATAACAGGACTGTGAGATGCTGCATTAAAGGCCTGTATGCTTTTTCCACAAAGAAATCGCTGAACACACTGAAACAATTACAGAGGGGATGTCCCACTGAACGTTTTAGCAGCACTGTCAGGAAAAACACTAAGAATCTCAAGCACTGACTGAAACAACAGCAACAATAGTTACAGTTTTTCATTTGTGAGTTCTATTTGGGGTAGTAGGCACGACCTGATTACACACAGACTGTATTCTTAGAGCTACACATATGTATGTATAGCTGCTACTAAATTCACCTGAACGGTTTTAACTTGAAAACCTTTGAATGACTGGATATTATTACTGCCCATGTATTTGGAAGCAAAAGCCTATTTGCTGAATCTAAGAAGCCCATGAATTCCTTGTATGTTTTTGCTTGAAATCATGAATCAGAATTTTCAACAGCCATTATTTTTAAATGTTGCCAAATTCAGGATGAAAACTTAACAATTTCAGATTTAAGTTGCTCAAATTTGACAGGTTGAACCTAAAAGTTGAGTTAAACATTCAGATTCAATGTATGGGAAACTGAGACTGAGGCATGGGTTCATATCCAACCAATCAAGTATCCCATCAGTGGTCACGTGAAGCCATGTTGTGAGTGTGGTCAGCTATGGTGACAAAAATACTCAAATACTTGGGATTTGAATTGAGTCTTATGAATTTTAAGAGATGCAATCATCCCAGTCAGTGCCAGAAATTAACAAGTGTGTGTGTGTGTGTGTGTGTGTGTGCACCCCGCCTCAGCCCGATACCACAAAGCCAAAAAATTATAATGACAGATGCACAAGCCCTGCACATATGTCATTCAAGCTGCCAATCTTCTCTCAAGCACTATTACCTGGATTCTACCTTGTCTACTTTCTGGCACTTCAAACTGATGTGTAATCACTACTGTCACTTTATGATTTGTATTACTGACAGTTCACAAATTATAATTACTCATAAAACAAGTATCCCACAACAAACAACCTTTATACATGCATATTTTTGTAACTTGCTGTGCATTGGTGGAATGTAAAAGAGCTGGATATCTTACCTGGAGAGAAGCAGACTGGCATCTGAGTTTCTGAGGAGAGAAAAAGAAAAACAATCAGCACAACTGTTTTTGTTGTACATTTATGGGACTTAGCTTACAATCGACACGTTTTAACTGTTTGACTTCACAGTAGTTACACTGAATCTGAATGGTGAGCTACTTTTACAACAAACAACAACATCCACAAAAACTGTGGATACGATATCGTCTTTTAAATGCAGCTTTCTTTTTCTTGGAATTCGTAGGCTCTTATTTTTCTGTCTCCTTATTGGGCTTTCTCCCCTTTTCAAAGAAGCTCTCCAAAGACGTTTGTTTTTTAATTCATTTTTGCTAGCTGGTGGGTTTAATTTTTGATGTACCATATCATGTGACTGAGACAAGTGTCTTGACATGTCCAGAGTCAAAGACGGATGTATCTGGTAATTTCAAAATAAAATATCTTTCAGACTCTGATAATAATTTTTTTTTTTTTTTTTTTTTTTCAGTTTTTTTTCTGTGGCCCCGAACTAAATGACCCATGGATCAATACCATTCCGTGGGCCTGATGGGGACCACTGGTGTAGACCACTTCTGCACCCTTCACTACTTAACCAGCCCCAGCTATTGTTTACACCTTGGCCAAATCTAGCCTGGGTCAGAGCAATATGGCCCATAAAATACTTATAGCTGGTATTTATAGGCCAATGATAATATAAGGCCACCGGTGGTTATTTGTGTGTTTAAAGTTTGATGCCTCGTGAATAGCCCCTTCTTATAACCCCGCAACATGTGGCAAAGATCAGATGGCAGACAGACCCCAGTTCAATTCCCAGCTGGCTAGCAGCCTTCCTGGGTTTGGGAATGCTTTGATGCTACCAGTGGCTAAATGGTCTTGGGTTTTGAAAAAAAGTTTGAGAAACAAAATATGTATATCAATATTTTAATTCACTTCAATAATTCAATTTGCAACTCATGTGTATTAAAGCTGTCTTGAAAACACGTGCTGAAAATCATATAACAAACTCCAGTCAGAGTTTGAAGGTTCTACAGCAGCTGAAGAAGCATTGTGGCCTCCTAAAAGACATGTTGGTGTTCTTGTAAACCACTGCGCTTCTTTGAGATGCAGCAGTTTTAAGACATTGTCTGTCAGTGGCGCCTTGATGCTCCCAGAAAACAGAATTCCACATAAGAAGACTTGCAGCTGCTTGACAAAATAAAATGACCACAACACCAAATGATGTATTAAAACAAGGTTGGTGACAGGGAAGGAGTGGCTCAAATACTACAGACGCTGTCTATATAAGCCATCGCTTCAAGTTTTTTGGTTCTCTATTAAACCAAGCTGACGCACAATTAGACCAGTACACAAGTCCACATTTAGTCAGTTCAGGTAAGTAACATTACAGCTTTAAGGTTTGTGACCTTTTTTGTTACTTTTTGTAGTTTTGTCAGCAGGTTAGCTGCTGAGACCTGCTAAGACTACAACAAATTCTTACAGAACAAGAAGCACAACCCCCATCTGACTTTGGAACAGATACAGAAGGAAACCCAGACTAGATACATGAGACATGTATCTACAGATTTCAGCTTCGCTGGAACAATGACTTCAGGCATACAACCAGACAAGCCCCCACCCAGAGAACATAAGGGGGTCATTTAACAGTTTGATGAGTATGAAAATAATGTGAATCATATGCTCTGGCCTCTACAGCCACCAGATGTCAATCCTGCTGAACACACAAGGATATTTTGGACAGGACCAGTTAAACAATGGCAGCACGCTGGCATAGTGGTTAATGCTGTTGCCCCACAATAAGAAGGTTGCGGGTTTGGTTCCCAGGTCTGGGGCCTTTCTGTGTGGAGTTTGCATGTTCTTTCCGTGTTTCCCGTTTCCTCCAGGTACTCCAATTTCCTCCCACCGTCCAAAGACATGCATGTTTAGGTTAACTGGTGGCTTTAAATTCTGAGTGTGAGTGTGAGTGGTTGTTTGTCTCTGTCTGTCTCTGTATGTTGGCCCTGCGATGGACTGGCAACCTGTCCAGGGTGTACCCCACCCCCCCACCCCAATGTCAGCTGGGATTGGCTCCCGCACCCCCTGCGACCCGGAAATGGATAACTGGTAGAAGATGAATGATTAAGGAATGACACATTTAAAAGATCCCTCAAGTAGAGTCCAGAGACATATAGAACCAATGAAGCCAGGAAGCTGTTCTGGCGGCACGTGGTGGCCAAAAGCTTTACTAAACTGTCCCCTGTCTGTATTTGTCGCAGTAGATGACATCCGTGAACTGAACCTTGTAATCCAACAGCTCTTAGAAGACGTGGATTGGTCCGTTCTGGATGTGAGCCACGACTGTACCTCTGTAGCCGCTGAGCTCAGGAGCCCACAGGCAGATTCAAGACAAGACTTTGCTTGTTGCCACAGTGAGAGAACAAGAGCAGGAGCCAAGTTCACTGAGATTTTTCACCTTCAGGATCGACCACTTCCCTGACACTCCCTCATCTTACAGAGCTTCATAATAGTTTAGTCAAGTCAATGTGCACTGCGTCAGGTAGACATTTCTGATGCACTGAAGTGCTGACATCATGAAGACAGCATTTCAACTCCAATGAATGCATACGGCAGATTCTTAAACAGATCCTTGTAACAAGCTAATTCAGACCAGCGGTCCTTCTACACTTGAACTGACACCTTGTCTCCTCAAATTATGTGCACAAACAAGAGTTTTGTATTCGCAAATAAACCAATATGTGCCACCTGAATTAACATACAAAACATATTCCAACTTGTTATGCGATACCTGCTCTTCCCTTTGCAAGAATGGCCAATAAAAGCACTAAAAGATTGCAAGATGTTAGTCTCACTTCGTCTGTCAAATAAATTGATGGGACCATCCGCAAACAACCCATCCTCTGTTTAAAGTCTGTCATTTGACTGGTAAATGGAGGAATCTAGTGAGTTCCAATGCTCCCAAGCCACCTCTTTGGCATTGGTGATTGCATCATACAAGTCAAGTTTGTATAGCTTGTATAGGTTTGTAGTGCTAAAAGCACACAGCTCCAGTGAGCCATCAGGGGAAAACAGTCAGTCACCACCTGGAGAACTTCAAATTGGCTAAAGCTTGTCAAACTTGTTCAAGTGAGGTTTTAACACTATTTACAGCTTAATTGCTTTCAATTATAGGTAACATGTACAAGCCAAGTAGGTGGGAGAAAGCAAGATTGTCAGTGTTGCAGTTGTGGGCATAGCTATTTCCTGGAGGTTTAAATTGAACAGCAGTGTAAATTACTTGTCTTGGTGGTTCATTTTGAGCCAGCACTATTTGTACTCCTGGACATGGAAAACCAAACGTGTATGACAAATTTCTGGACCCTCTGGACTCCCCTCCATAGAATGCTTCATTTCTATTCAACAGTCTCTGAATCACAATTGTTATCTTTCCCATCGTGAGAAATTCTGATCAGCCTTTGTTTTGTTTTTTATGTTTTATGAGCCATGTAGCTACACAGGCCATGAATGCTGTGTGCTGCTCACCAAACTCTTGTAATTCAATCACATTATTGGTCTAACTGGGCTTCAAAAACAGGTTTCACACATTCTGAACAGGTCTGTTCACTTACAATACCAACGGTAAACAAAGTATCTCAGGCGTAAACGTAATCGGATTACCAGATGCGCTGGTGCGCTCCTCTGCGCCTTGTCCAGACATTTGTAAAAGATTTTAGCAGTAATGTTTTAAAGGTTCTAAACTGGAAGGATCAATCTTCCTTCAGTGACAATGGAAACTGATGAATGATTTTGGAGTTGCAGCCTGGACCACCGTGGCATGCAAAGGCCCTCCAGAATTTGTATCTCAGCGTTCCAAAACGGCACAAAGGCCCAGTTATGCTTGGCAAAATTATTTTAACATACATGAAATGAGTGCGAGTTCCGTGGTTCTGTTTTCAATCTTAGCAACATGTTAACAAAGGCAGAAAACTGAAATCAATCAAGTGCATTACCTTGATGTCGCACAGTGCATTTGTCATTTTCCTGTTAGTTTTCTGTTTGAGTCATAGATGCAGACCAAGCACATTTACTGAAAGGTGAAAAAGTGGTATTATGGTCATGATGGAACATGTTTTAGAAGCGAGAGAATTGAACGACTGGTGGATTGAGCAGAGCACAACATGCTTACTCTCCTAAAGGACTCAGGACATTTGGAGCAAACAAATCCTTTGTTATTGTGGATTGAATTTTAGGATGGCATACTTTACTCTGTGTGACTGATAAATATCTGTGGAAAAGCTGTGGGTCAAAAACTTGAGTCCACGGATTGTTTGGTGATACCACTTGTCATATTTCATGAGATAATTAACAGATTGTGTCATCAGAGGAGATTAATCGGATAAATCAGATCAGATCATCTATAACCGTGTCTGGATCAAGCAGAACTGTGAGCACAGCTGATATTAATGAGATTCTTTTTACCATGTCACATAAAGAATTGAAAGTTTCTACTTTTTCCATGACATCTTGTTTTTTAAACAAGCAGATTGTGATATACTCACGTATAATACACAACCACACTAATTCTGTATCACTACTGTGCCATTCTAACTCATTTAATAATATAGAACTTCATTATTTTTATGTTGATTTAAAATTATGATTCAATTAAATCAATCAGACATTTCCACCTGAGCATGAACAAGAGCTGAATTTCTGTTGATAGTTGTTCATTAACGAGTGTGCTAGAATATTTAAAAGCAATAATGCTGTTAATAATTATAATTAAGATGCCACTGTTGCCACACTGTTTCCCCCTGAGAGAGGCAGATCCGTGGGGAGGACTCACCCGATACCATCTGAACAGAGCCCAGCAGAGCAGGTAGGCCGCCAGGCTGAACTTGGCGTTCCGGTATCTCTCCGGTAGACAGGTGAGGTACACGAGCAGCTCGGAGCGTCCCCGGCTGCTCGGCTCCTCCCGGCGGGCAGACTCTCCGTTCCCGGCCGGGCTGTCCATGGCGCGTGTCCTCCGCGGTCCGGGCCGCTTCACCGTGCGCTCGGTCCAGACACAAAGTTCACTCCGGAGCGGAGTCGGTGCGGCGGCCGCTCAATCCAACCAGATCCATCCCGGTAACTTTCCTCTACCGGACACTTGTTGAGGAAAACACCGATGATGAGGATGATGATGATGCCAACTACGAAGCGCACGGAGCCAATCGCGCGCGCCTTCAAGGTTTAACCAAACCCGGAAACCCCCGATGTGCACACTTTTAACGTTTCAAATTAAAAGCCCCGGGACTCCCGGAACCTACAAACTAAGAGTCTGCTGCTCGTGCATTCATCACCGGTTTAAACGTGCACAAGAGGAGGCTTACAGCGCCCCCTGCTGGCACAGCTGGGTTCCTCTGTTATCCACACCAGAAATGAAAACTTATGCGATGATAATGATGTGATGAAAATAAATTTCTAAGTGAACTAGTCTTACTTTACCCATTCAGTGAGCCAGGCTGTCCACATGAAGCGACTCATGATTTTTTCCCCCCTCACCGTTCTCATTAATGCCACGCTCTGCACCACCACTGCTGTTGATGAATGTTGTGGGAAAGATTGATTTGTTGCCTTCAACAGTATCTTCCAGTTTTCACCAGTGATTCCTGTCTAAAGGACATCCCTGCAGGGATTTACAGGCATTGACTGGCTTAATTGACTCACAGTGAAATGAGGACCTGCTGATTGTATCATTTGTTTAATCCAGGGTGAACCTGCCCCCCCCCATCCCGTCAACTGGGATTGGCTTCAGCACCTCACAACATTATGAGGTCATTGGCTGTACAGCTAATGGATGTGCTGCAACAGACATTGTCAAACAAATTTGGACAAAATGTCCAACTACAATTGATGAAAAAATAACAACAGTTACTAGAAATAATTTTATTATTGCCCAAAAAATGTAAAGCAGCATGAAACAGACCACTAAAGGCTTTTGAAAATATTGCTATAACATGCACAACGTGTTGTTATGTCTACTAAATTGCCATTATCTGTTTTGTGTCACAACTAACAGATATATGTGAGGTAGACAACTGAAACCTCAATCTGAAACATCACATATAAAACAGCTCTAGAACAGTTTCTTTCCACTGACAGTGAGCTCAGTGAAGATTAGCTAACCAGACCGACTAAAAAAAGAGGAACGCACAATACGTCAATAATAACTTCACAATCCATGCATAGTGCCTCATACAGAACAACCAATAACGCCCACTATCTTAAAAACATGGTCATAATAGAACTAATGATACACACACTTCAGTTGATTTGAACTTTGTGTAGGTCCTCAGCAGTAACGTACACCACCTGGAGCAACATACAGAATCACACATTATAACAACATTTCTGAAGGGTTTAAAAGCAACACAGCTCATTTTAGAGTACATGCTCTATACAGTAGCATATTTAAATAGATATTGGTATTGGTATTAGGTATAGGTATTGGTAAGTGGTCATTCGGTTGCACTTCCCCTTCGGGTGTTTTTAAGTGTCTTCTTTTTTTTCACATTGCCAGAGAAAAGACATCTCTTCTTATTATAAATAATTTGATATTACCTGTGTTTCTAATAGACATAAGGGGACCTACTCTCTACCTCCACCAGAACTATTATAAGCCAGTAGTGTTTTGGAGTGCACTCCACATGGTGTATCTGTGCTTGTTTTTAGTTTTTCATTCATCTATTATTAGCATTTGTATTTATTGTTAGATAAGTAACAATTACAACCAGAAGAAACAAGTGGAAAGTACAATAAATCACAACTAAAATCACGTCAGTTCATTTTAGGTGAGCAAATCAAATTTGGTGACAGGAGTCTCGCCAACGTATCAGCCCCCCTGAGGAAGAATGGTGAGTAACAACAGCAGAGGAATGTGTGGAGGAAGATCAGCAGGAACAAAACTGGGACTACATTTATTAAAGCCCTCAAAGGGTTGGAGGACAGAGATGAAAGAAAGCTTGAAAAAGTGGAGGACAGCATCTGCAATAATGGAGCAAAGAGATATGGAAGACAGGACAAAGGGGAAAAGGAACTAATGTTCGAAAGCAAATTCAGATGGCAACAGGAGGATGAACGCCTCATCTGGGAGGGGGGCCCACTCTAGAAGCAGGAAGCAGAGCGTCGACGTACTCCAGGGAAACATCAAATCCAGCCTAGTGACATTTGGCCTTTTAGGCTTTAGGAGGGCTTCAATATGTATGCTTTCTTATTACTCACTACTTCATTATACATAAAGTAACTTGAAGTTTACTTCAAATTCATTCATAAACACAACCTCCTCCTGAATAAGTGAGTTGCAATCGGTGGAGCTAATAATTGGTAATATAAAGATTTATTATTTTATTTCTCCTGTACATCTCTGCACTTTGTTTATTAAAGTTTTTTGTGGCTTCAGGGTGCAAAGAAAAGAATTAGCTCTATAATTTAAATTTACAGCACATCATTTTAAAATGTGGATCCACACGTTAGCATGCATCCTACACCAATACCGTTTATCTGTACTGTGCAAAATCTACCATCTTCTCTGGAGCTGAGCTGAGAGGATCTCAGAGACCTTTATAGTGAGAAGGGTTCACACTGACCTGATTGTGGCAGGGGTCGGGATAATCACAGACCTCCCCCGGGAACACTACACGGATCAGAATTTTAACCTCCTCAGGGTAAACATAGGTGGGTTGATGCAGAATCCCCATTTTTACACCAACCTTGTGAAACATCTGGAATAAAAGGAAGGAGAGAAAGAGCTGAAACTCTATGTTGTGATTAATTGTGACTGTAAGTATGCAGCACTACAATTCGAAGAGGATTGATATCCATCAGTAGACATTAATGTTATCCATCCATCCTGCTGCTTCTCTGTGTCTGGGTCATGATAAAATAAAATTAATCCACACATTCTTATCTCCAGCTGTGTCCCCCTGCTCCTTCAGGAAAACCTTCAAGCTTAGACATAACTCAGATGGGACTATATCATATACAACACCTCCAGTGCGTTCTAAGAATACCGTGCGGCCTCCTCACCACCTGGATATGACTGGAATAATATCAGAGACTGAACCAAATCAGTCTGCAGCCATCGGCAGTGGGGATTGGTTATAAGAAGGACTGGGAGAAATCCTTTTTGATCACTAAAACCCCAACACTGAGTTCATCAGTAATATTTAGGTCTGCATTAGAGGAGTGGATGAGCAGACCCTGCCACCAGCAACCAGCAACTTCTCCAAACATATAGCAGAAAACAGCCAATTTTTGCTAGCTGACAAAATGACCCATATGGTCTGCATCACATTTTCTTAATTATTTCTGGAAAGCAGTACTCTATTAATTAGATCAGTAATATGTTATGGTTAGAATTACATGACATGTTAGTCCAGTGTGAATGTGTGGAGCATTTGTGACAAAGTTTGTGCGTCCTTATGTGCACTTCCTCCCTTTACCTCTTCCTGCTGTGCTCCATCAAAGAGGTAAGCAACAACATTGTTATTTGAAACATTTCTATATGTTAGCCTCTCTGCTTGTGTTCACAGCTAATTTGCTAGACTATTAACATATTGATTCATATAAATTGTATAGGGCTAAGTTGCACCATCACATTTGACCAATTTTTCTATTGATCTCTTTTATCCGAATAAATGGAGATGGCCCCCAAAGACATTCTGGTCTTGGCCTTTTCATCTAAACACAGCACAAAACACCTACAGAATTGGTTACAAAATCAATGTCTAAACTATACCCAGTTAAAACCTGTATATGAGGTGAAAGGCGCATTGATTCTGTTACATCTACTAACCAGTTTCCTCTGCAGGAGCCTGTAGAACTTCCTCCGACGGGCATGGTCACTCCTCAGGCCTTTGGCTGCATGGATTAGTGATGCTATCCACACAGGAAGTCTGAAGAAACAGCAAAATTTAGACAACTAAAACATGTTTCGATGGTTCTTCTGTGAGCACTTTCTCTGGAATCGGTTTACAGACCTACATTAAATAAAGATTAATGGTGCACATTTGTCAGTTCAGTTACAACCCTGCTGCTTTGGAAATTTTGAACCACAGCAACTAAAAAATGGATTATCTTAATTTGGTATTAAAGATGATTATCCAAGGAGTGGGGGGAAGATGAAGGAAATCTTTATTTCACCCAAACGAACAGCAGAGATCAATGTACTCGTCCATGAGGAAGTTGTTTGAGGCAGCGAAGTTCTGTGAAGCAAAACACAAAATGAAATTTGGTTTCCAACACTTCAAGTCAAATCTAATCGGCTCAAATCCATATAATGTGACTTGAGTCTGTTTCTTGCCCATTTGGTGAACCCATATTGCATCAGTGAAGTCATGAAATTAATTATTATTATTATATTATCAACAAACTACAGCCATGTCTGGTTTAACAGTTCAGGTGACATAGTCTGGACGGCTCATCTAAAAACTCCAAAATATTCAGTGTAAAATAAACTTTAAAAGAAAAGGTAGCAAATCTTCAGTTGTGAGAAACCAGAACAAGACATTTATTCATTCGTTCGTCTTCTACCGCTTCCAGGTCACGGGGGGGGGGGGGGGGGGGGGGGTCATCACTTGTGGTACCTGCAGCATGAGATGACGTCACCAAGTAGCCTCAACACTAAATACAACTCCAATAGAAAATATTAGCTTTTTATCTGCTGGACGACCGACACTATTTCACACATCGGTTTTTTTATAGCGTCAAACTCACTGCATTTCACAAGAAGAAGAAGCTGCTAAAGTCATCAAAGTGATTTTTGTTCCTTTAAATAAATTCCCAGAGTTGTAGTTTAAAGTACAAATACCGTTACCGACCTGCCAAGGGCTCCCTTCAGGTGAAGTTTGGTTGAAGTTGGGTGTTGGGTTGAGTCGCGCCACAGGCAACTGATGAGTGGAGAGCAGGCGAAAGAAAAACATATCGAGAGGGAAACAGACTTCGACACAAAACGCAATGTGTTTGAATTAATCTTCTGTTATTCAGGCTCAGTTCAGTCTGTCGGGTTTTTTACTGTATTAGATTAAAATAAAATGTCTCACTTTAGTACCACTTTTCAGAAGTCAGACACTACTATAAATAGAATTAGTGGTTATAGTTATTCTTCCCTATTTCAATAAAAACAATTCAGTTGAGTATTAATAAATCAGCCATGTGATAAAAATAATAGAAACAGACATGGGCCACTGACGCATGAGTAATACTTATGTTTAAATTTGTGTCTTTCTAATATTCGTTTCTTTTATTTACGCTTTGGACACACTTTCTCATTCAAATGAATAGGAAAGTGTGTCCAAACTTTTGACTGGTAGTGTTAATTTTAAAATTCTGCTGAAGAAAACATCCAATTTTCCTTTTTAATGGTGTATTATTTCAGTCCATGTCATTGAAACATTACATTTCTTGTTATGTAAACATCTTGGTAACCCTTTTGATCTTATATACCTATATAGTTATCACTGATCATTATGTTTATCACCATACTGTATTTATATACATATCTGTACCATCAATTAACCACATTATATATATATTCATGACCAAATTCACATAATATGACCTTTCACTTTCAGTGAAATTTTGCAATACAGTAATAATACAAAGCATGCACATCTTGTAATCCAGAGAGTTAAATCAGTTAACCCTGAGAGAAAGAGATCTTTTAACTCAAGTTGAAATGGGTTAACTTTTCTTAGGCTGAGCTTTCCTCTGAAACTGCACAGTTACTCATCCACACAGCTAATATCAGAGCACAGAGGAAGTTTACATCAGGAGAGCTGAACTGCTCACATGACCATAGTTAAATAATACATCTCTGCGTTGCTGCACACACAAAATAACACATTCCTACCATGGTAATGGCTGTCTGAAATTGTTCATTAAACCCTCTATAGCTGATTGCAAAGTGAGCTTGGTATTATGTAGTGTTGTCCGAATGTAGAGTCTGAACTACTTTGAACAGAATTTGAAGTGCTGAGTAACATTTTTACAGGTGTACATTTAGTGTTTGTGGCTTAGTTACAATCATAAGTCTATAAACTTCCCTGTGATCTGTCCGCTGCCACCAACTGTAGGATTCAGCTTCATCATGCATTCAGCTCTGCTACATAGAGAATGAGTGCAGTGTGAGTACAATGTGCTGGCATTCATTAATTGAATAAACCTCAGTCTCACATTAATATTTCTGGCTTCACTGCATTAAAATGAAAACTGCTCTTTGTTCACTAGTTGCCATGGTGAATCATAGCATCATAGCTCCATTTATTATGGCGTTTTTCCCCAATCAGCATGCAAACACTTCACTGTGAGTGAACCAACTCAAGAAGTGACTGAGCCAGCTCAGACTTAGTCCAGGACTGAATTCAGGCTTTATCTGAATCAGCTCCCTGGACTTTTTGTCCGAACAAAAAACAAAAAAATTGATTCAATAACTTTTAATTGATTTCATGATGTGTCAGTTCATGTCACATTGTTGGTAACTTCAATAAATAATGTCATACAACATCTGGTCTTCTTGCGACTTCCAACTTTTACTTCAGAATAAAATCCAGTCCTAGATCACTTCAGCAGGACCTGAACTTGATAACAGGTCAAAGGTCACAGTAAAGAACCAGTCCTTGCAGTGTAGCTGCATCACCAGACTGTGTTGGCCTGTGAGCCATTCCTTGGGACTCCTGGTCATCACTTTTCTCTGTGTGACCGTGCAGGGTCTCAGTAGGGTTTTCCTCCAATAGCAATGAGGATCTCCTGTCTCTCTGCAGCAGTAGGCATTACCGGCTGCACGCCGTTTTTTCTTCTATCCACCATTACGTTGTGCTAAATGGAGACAGACACAAAAAGCTTGGTAAGTTAAAGATGTACATTGTGGTCATGATTCATGTTCCTGACACTATTGAAGCAGTTGTGCAGTTGTGTGTCTTGATAAGGACACATAATGAAAAGGATAAGGCCAATCCAATTCAGACCTCAAATAAAAAAATAAAAAAATAAATTATATATATATCCATGAAGAGTGGTGCTCAAAGTGGGGTCTGGTGCCTCAGCAGAAATAATGGAATAAGACATCTGCGTAATAAAATATCTAAAAGCATAAGTCTTATCAGATGCGGGTTGGTGTTCCTATCTATGTTATTTTAGCATCCTTAATGGGGAAAAAAAAGTTTGAGAAACAGTTTAAGACAAATCATGGTAAAAACTTTAATAAGGAGCATATTGACACAGGACAGCCTCCTCTAAAGCCTCTATTCACATTAAATCATCTAAACTACTCAATTAATAATTCAAAGGAGGCTTTAGCATACCTGAATGAACATATGTTTAATAGTGTCAAACAAAAGTCTAAAAGTAATCCAGAAGGAGAATAAATCCTGTATCAGATTAGAATAAGCGTCTCTCAAACGGTCATTGGTTGTATGTGCAGTTTACTCTAGGTCACAGATGAGTTTCATCTAAGCCATTTTTATTGATACAGCTGACAGTTATTTTGTAGTGTAGTTGTTAGAGCAGTTGTCATTAGTCCTTGAGTCAAGGTGATTTTCATGGTTAACTAGATTCAAACGGATGCCAACTGTTTGAATAACCCTTTATATGAGTGGGCAGTTAAGTTATCAATACTTGGATTATTTACTTTTAATGTATTTACAGAGGTGTTTATGTCTTCAGGGGTTATGGACACATGACATTGTTTATTGAGATTATCACTAATTTAACAGCAGATACTTTTGATTCATTTCAATCTATACAGCAGCAATTTCAAATAGGTCATTGACCAACAAGTTCTGTAAATGAGACTGAGCCTCCTGTTTTCACGTTGGGCCTAGTTTTCATTTATAACTTCGTCAATCTGGGTAGTGCCTTTGCTCCACACTCTCTAATGAGTGACTGTTTTATAGAAAGCTGTTAAGATAAACATTTAAAGTCTATAACAAATTTCAGTGACTCAAAACTAATCTAGAAAAGCACCATCCTACAATAACTGCTTTATTGAAATGTAATTGGTAATATGTTTAATTGCAAACAGTTTAGACAAGACTGAGAATAGAGCTTAATAAAGTACAACTTCAGTGGAAATGAAGGGACCCCACTGACTCCCTGTTGTTTCAGTACACTGCATGAACGAGGGTATAAAATATGTGAACACCAGTATTTTGGTCCCTGATAAATAATAAAAAAAGGATAAATTGACAACAGGAAGAATGAGGAGTATTTAATTTGTCTCTTTGTGGACTGGGCCAGTGTGACAATTACATTAATGTTACTTTAGCTATTTCACATACATGTGACAGATCCAAAATCCTCACAGCTGCTTCTTGTTGTTGTTACATCACTTTTGACCATAGTTTTTGTAAATATCCTTTTTAGGATTGTCACAGCATGATTTAAATCACTTGATAGTTCTGTTTAGGTTTCTCCCTGAACCTTTTGATGAAAACAGGCCAGCTAATACTTGAAACTCCAATTTTTTTTATCCACTTTTAATTAAAACTCTATCCATTCTTTTGGATTCTCCTGTTCTCCCCCTAAAGTTCCCAAAGCAGTGCTGACTGTGTTGGAGACAAAAATGCAATACCCCCATGACTCATGGTTGCCACTAATTGCTTCTTTTCTTCAACTCCCGGGCCTCACTGTGAAGATGGCCAGACCAACCAGTGGGTTTTGCAGAGTCAAGAAGAGAAGCTCCACTGTCAGGTGAGTGTGGTCAGGTATTCACTTGGAGTTTTTGCTTCCCTGACAGTTTACTCTATTTGTTTTCTTGCATGCTGATGAAAAACAATAATATTAATAAAAACAAACTCACCCAGTATTTCCTACAGTTCTTATACCTCTGGAAATAGGCTGAACACATGCTCTTATCATAGTTGAAGGCACCTAAACACTTATGGGAGGCATCACTTTCCTGAAAAAGAGAAGCAATCACAAAAGTAACAGGACGACAGGATTAGAAAAGTAGAGACCCCGTGACAGTGAAAAAGCTGGAAGATGATTGACACAATGCAGAAAGTAAAGTTTATGTGAACTTACTTCAATGCAGGGGTTTATGTCATGATTCCGAACTTTGCTTTCCTTTTTAGCCATTTGGATCTGTCTAGAAACAGACAACATAAAAAGGCTCAGTTTCTGTCATGCAGACATTTCTAAGAAGTAAGGTCCTGCATTACTGTTCCGTGTAATACAAGCCATTAATCTCATGGTCAATCGGGATTTTACACCAGTCTCCATGGCAGATATGTTGTTATGAAGGGTGTGTAAGTGAACTGTAGGGAATCCAAACAACTACGCAGTTCTACATCCTGCAAATGTGATATTGATGCACTCTACTTGCTAATGTCAATTGAAACTGCATTGCGGCTTTGCGGCGTTTACTGGACAACACAAAACATTTAAAGATGTCACATGGATTCAGGTGAACTGGAATGGATGTTTTAATTTATGTTGAAAGTGTACTGAGAATCAAAAGATAGATATTAGCGGGAAAACCCCTGCTAGCCTACTAAGAATAAAACACAGACTGATTGATGTACCAGATTTTGCATGGCAGCAAGGGGCTCTGCAACATGCTCTGTTTCAACCTGACCAAGAAACAGTCGGGCTTGGATTTTAACAAGAATAATATATTTTCAAGTCTACGATCATCAACCATTCCACCAGAGTTTCATCAAACATATTGAACTGCATTTGTATGCATTAATGAATGAATGAATGAATAAACTTTATCGTCACTGTACTGACAGCACGATGAAATTTATTGTAGCAATCTAATCATTATAATACTCTGTTGAATAGAGTTCAGAGCAAATCGGAACTGCTATTGCAAATACTGTTTATGTACACAGATAGAACATATGTGAAACTCATGCAAAGAAAGAAAAACTCTGCATAAACTTAATTGATACAGAAATATATACAACTTCAGACGATAAATATACACAATACACAGCCAGGGTCAATGTAAACTACAGTTCAGGACAGGTTTGTTTTTTTCCTATGATCACGTTGTATTTAAATGAAAAGTAAAAACGAAGATGATTCTTCTTTTTGGGGGGATTATTCATTTTACAATTAGAAGGATCTCAGATAGGTGTTTAAATATATGCCAGGTTGAAAAAAAAAACGTATTCCTTCTGTAAAGAAAAAAAATGTCTTAATCCATAAGGAGCAGCGGTGGAACATTAAAACACTCTGATATGATTTATAAAGGAGTTTGTCCACAGACCCCCCGGCCCCGCCTCCCCCTTCCCGGTATATGTAACGTTGCTCCATCGGTGACCTTCATTGATTTGACCAAACGGCAAACCGGGAACCTTTGCTTTGACATCTCATTGAGATAAACTAACGTTAGGGGGTGAATGGAGACAGCTACACAATCCATACCTCCACAAAGGCCACTTTTCCTCCCGGCTGATGAACTGTGTATCCTCCCCGTGAAGGTTATCCGGGTTCTTTCAACCGACCAAACGAAGCACACTTCCTGCGTTCAGACAAAATGTTGACATTTACGTCCCTTTGAGGTGAAAGCAAGACTTTAGCTTCGAGAATGTGGCGAACAGCTGAACGCTACATGCAGCGAGTTAGTCGAGCTACACATACACACACACACACACACAAACTCCCTGACATGCTCAATACAACCCCACTCTCGTTTCAACAGCGCACCAGGAAAATCACCCACACCGTCACCGACGACTGACGGCCGCGTCAGCTAATAGGAGGCGCTGGAATCTTTCGACGTAGACTGACAGCCCGATGAGCGAATGGGATTCTTCGGCTGACTTGATGGTCTTCCTATCGTTGTAAATGAGACTAAACAAAGTTTAAACGATTGACAGTAAATCTAGCAAGTCCAGAAATTGAGTTTTATTCAAAGGGACTGTAGCTGCCTTGGAAGGGAAAGTGGCAGCGCTTGACACAAATCAAAATGGCACAAGGGGGCGGAACATTGAATGGGCGTGGCTAAACCTAGTGCGGTTGCATCGCAGCGCATACACAATGGCTGCTCGAAAGAGGGGAAAGCAAACAATTTTCAGGCCCGCCGCGTCTAGCAAAAAATATGAGAAAAAAATTATTAAAAATTCGGAAAATAGTTGAAAGTCAAGAAAAACTCAACAGAAAGGATGTTAAAGCGTCCGGGGTAAGTTTGATGTAAATTAAGTAAACGGTTACACAGTTCTTGAATTAAAATATCGGGGTTATTTAAATTATGAGAGAGGGGTGAGCTGGGGAAAAAGTTAGTGTTAATCAGTACCCAGTTTGGAACCACAGAGAAAACCAAGGGAGGTACAAGGATTGGGGGAAAAATTTTAATAAATTGTGTCACTGGTGATATTAGTGTCACGGTGAGTGTCCACGAACATTAGAGAGCACGGGGAGCGGTAGAATGAAGGAAAGTTGAGTAAAGTTGAACATAGCCTCCACACTTGGTTTATTTTTTAAAAATATAATAACAACAGCAGCGCGATGAACACCGACAGCAACAGGCGCACTTGGATTCGGCTGTAATGTCAATTTTCCTGCTGTCTGCATTCAACATTTCTTTCTTTTTTTTTTTTTCCTCTTTTTTTTTTTTTTTTTTTTTTTTTGCCCGATACAGGCTACACACACACACACACACACACGCACACACTTCACCATGAGCCAGTGTCAACATGTCCGTATCGATTCAAGCATCTCATTCTCCAAACTCTAACGCCACACGCAACCAACGCAGCGACCACTGTGACACTTCGTCACGGTGTTTTCACTTTTTAGTCCGCTAACTGTGTCGCATTTCGCTCCAGAGCAGGTATCGATCACACGGGGGGGGGGCAGTCAGGCTGCGACCCGCTGGTGTGGCCGATCAACGAGAAAATTTGCTTGTCAATAAAGAAGCAAAATGGAGGTGGAACTTCAGGGAAACTAATTGGGCAACGCCGAGGATCTGCTTTGTGCAGCTCCCTTCCAGAAGGCTGCAGTCAGCTGGTGTTAGGTTTGGTCGGTGTGGCAGGTTGCACCGTTGCACGTTAAAGTCATTCCTCTCCTATAGCTGCTGCTGCTCATGTTACAGAGCAGCAGCAGCCCTGAGCCTGCAGCGCATAGGCTGCAGACCATAGGGTTCTTCCATTTGTTGCCGATCTGTTCAGGCAGCCTTTGTTTGCCGTGTGTTGGTGGTTAGAGAGCTGATATTGTAACAGTTCCTGAGAGGAAGTGTGTCGTTGTCACTGCTGGTTCAAGTCTCTGTTTACACCTGTCCTGCACCTTAAACCTGAACTGTGGCGCTGACATGGAGTTAAGTCTGCAGCTGTCCTGTAGTCCCTGTGACATGATTTTCACCCTTGGGTCTCTCTCATGATGACATTTGTCAAATTTGAGACTTAAAACCTGAGACTGAAAAGGGGATTTTCAAATAGATACAATCCATTCATTCCCTTAAAATTGCCTGCTCCTTCTGCCTGTTATTTTTTCTGTGATTGCATCTAGTTTGAAGCAGTTTTATTTCCTGTCCTGAGATCAGTGGCCTCATTGAAGCCATGATTTGACTAAATTGTTTTATTTGCAATATAATGCTGCTATTGTGTGTTACTTGTGTTTTGAGCTGGGGAAAAACTAAACTGTTTTTGAACATGTGTGAACAAATCTCTTGTAAAATATATATAATGGGCAATATTGTCTTGAAAGTTCCCATCAGATATATTGTTGCAACAGTGAGTTATTCAACACTTTTATTTTGGAGAAATTTCAACAAAATAATCAGAATTTGTAAAACAGCTAATTGTTGTTTTCATCTCTTTTGATATTAAGGACCTAAAGTTAAGATAAGATGCTAATAGATGACAGTGACTGGATGTAAAGCATATCCAGTGTATTATCATTATTATTGTTGTTTTAAAAATTATATAAAATAAACAGGAACATCTTAAAAAGACAAAATATGACTCATAATATGCATTTCCATGTGATATAACAAAATATTGTCTTTAAATCTAATGTTAGTAATGAGAATAAATTAATGATCATTTTTTGTTAAAGAATATATTACTGTATTTTTTTTATGATGTGGCAAAGTTTGGATTTGTAGCATTTCAAGCACACATAACTCTTAATTATTACAAAATAGTTCTAATTATCAGTGTAGTTATTTGTAATAATTTAGGAAATTTGTGTTATAAATGTAGGAATCACTGCAGATTACTGTGAATCTGATAACTACAGCTGAAAGGCTGATTCCTTTACCTACTATCATCTTTCAGGTTTTTGGAAAATCTTAGATTTAAATGCAGCAATAGAGAAAGCACAATCAGAATAAAGCCGAAGGGATGATGTCCTTTCTCCTGCGTGGAGGCCCAAAACTTTGTATCATTAAGATATATATATAGATATATATTTTTTTAAATTTGTCAAAGATCCCAGGATGATTATGAAAACTTGTCCTGACAGATAATCTCTGACTGAAAGCAGAGAAAAATTATCTGAACCTCCAATATTAATCTAACGTGAAAATATCTGCTGTCTGATGTGATCTATGTATCTGGATTCAGCACAGTTTTGTGTCATATTTAATTACATTTTTTGTTTCAAAACTTGGTTAGGGCGGAGAGCTAAAATTGAATAGTTTTCCTTGTTTGAAATCTTTGTTTAGATAATTCAAGGAAATGTATTTAAATTCCTCTGTCCAGTTATGGAAATCCTAGATCTGGGTGAAGATGGTTTTCTGGACTAACACTAAAACCAAATGTTTGTTTCGTATTACATACTAACATAATCCATAATTACCACTTTGGGTCCTGTTAAATCATTTTACCTTCTTTCTTAATATCATAAGTTTTGCACCTCTCTGTAACTGTTGTGGATGTCACTCAGCTGAATCTGTGCAACTTGTTTTTGACTTCAGCAAATACAAGATGAGACATGTTGTGCAATTTGTCCCAGGTTACCCGGTGTCTGTTGACGGGACATTTATTTTGAAAGTTTTCAAATAGCATCTGTGGTGTTGCTGGTCAAACCTGACTTTTATAATTTTATTATCAAAAAGAAGAGAAGTTTAAAATTATAAAATGGATATACTGCTCAGAGCAACAGTAACAACAGCAATGTTTAATGATGAGACATGATTGTACCTGTGCAGCATTTTAACATTTGGTGGCTGGAAGGTCCATCTCCTCCTTTTGTCTATTCAGTCCTGGCCCAGGTTGGGGGTTTTCGGGACTAATTTGAGGAAAATGGAGGTGAAACATCACTGTAGTTTTCCGTAATTCCTTAAATCAACCAGGGCTGTTGTTTCTGCCACATTTTTATACAAGTATGTGCCAGTAAACTGTGTGATCCCGCAATCAATTAAACAGTCCATACATAAGTTTTCACACAGAAACCTCTTAAATACTACTCTGATGACATTTCTTAAAATGTAAAAACCATATTGTCATATTTAAATGAATAAAACAAGCAGAACCTGAACTTGTTTTTAAGTTGATGGAAGAAAACTTTTTAACATGATGTCCTTCTATTTGCTTTAAACTATCTGCTAAGAAACAAATATAAAAGAGTTGTAAGTTAAAAAGTGTCATACCTTATTAAGTTGTTATAGGTTGTTGGGGTTTTTTTTTTGTGGTTTTTTTTTTGTTGTTGTTGTAGTTTTGGATGTATTGGACTTCTTGTTCTTCCTGGTGCTCACAGCAGGACATGCTGTGTCTCTTAGGGCAGTATGACACGTGTGTCCTGCCCTCTGTGGTCAGTATCGCAGGAGGAAGTTGAGGCTTGTTCTGTCGGACTGAATCCACCACGGTCAATTTTTCTCCGCGGCAGATCACATGTGATGTTTTGCCTCTGCAGTCTTGCTGTTATATCCAGGACCACACACTTGGTCTGGTCCTTCTCCAGTAGGACAGAGTCCATCTGTCTGTTCCAGGTGGTATCGGTCGTGGCATCAAGTGCTGCTGATGTAGCGTCCTAATCTCCCAGGTTTTATGGTCTCGTGATGTTTTTTACAGATAGATGCTCATTCATCTTGATGACTGGACTCGAAAAGTAGATGGGTGGCAAGAAACTCCACCCACTTGTTTTAAATATCTTTCACTGCAGGAAGCGTGCTGTGTTTAGGACCTAGAAGCCTTAAAATATTATAATGATTTTTTTAGGGAAAATATCTACATCTGACAGTTGCAGAATAATTGGCAAACTGTTGCTGTTGGCTTTTGGCTTTTGACAAACTATTTAATATACACTACCAGTTAAAATTTGGACACAGCTTTCCTAATCATTTGGATGGGAAAGTGTGTCCAAACCTTTGACTGGTAGTGTATATTGTATCTACTGATCCTAAATGTAGATATTTAAGTACAGGTCGACATGCAACCACAACATGTTGAGGACAAATTTTAAATCAAACTCAGAAAACACAATTTGCTCTTTGCAAACCAAAATGATCCACCTAGGCTTTTGAAGCCGGCAAGTAGCCAGTAGATATTTTCTAATATATTTAATGAGGTAAAAAATAATTCAGAGCTGTCCACTTGTGACTGGATCACCTGAGACATGTATTAATCACATAAGTAGAGCCTTTGAGAATATCAGAGCCCCCTCAGTGGGTCAATGCTCCTGCAACCAGGGGGACAAATTAAATGCACTCTTACTGTGGAGGACATCTTCACGTGAATGTTGAAGAGGTAATGTCAATAAAAAAAATCAAAATCACATGCTAAAAAATGACAAAGTATCATTTTCATTTTGAGTGAAAATGCTCCAAATCTGTCATCAAACATTTACTGAAGTTGAGAAAGTACAAACTAAGATCAAAAAGGTTTGCAACAATATTATTAACTTGTCCGTTTTATTTTTTACTGTGAGCACTATACATTGTGAATTCAGTTATATATATATATAAGGACATTTTAGAGGAATTTACAGGAACATGTCAACTGTAATGGATCAGTGTGAAGGTTTTGTTTGGCTGAATATTACATTCACCATCATATTTTAATTAGTGCACGATCACCTGAGACTAAGTGGACCTGCTTGTTTAGAATAAGCCCTTATCAACTACATAGGGAGCGAGAACCCACCATGTTGCACCGCAAGGTTTCTACAGAAGCCCAGAGCAGACAAACCAAGCACTAGATCCAAAAGAGGGCCTTTCGCTACATGAGAGCCAACATAGGTTCTTCTATACTTTTAGGAAAGGAGGAGTGACAGCACGGGTGTTCAGCTGCAACTTGGAACCTGACCACTTGATGTCACTAAGTCCTCCACACTGGACCTAAAAACAACATATAACAAAAGACAGAAGAAGACTCTTATAAAAATATTTATACTATCAGTACATGAATCATAGTGATGATCGCTTTCAATTAGGGCAAATAACCATGGTAACCTTAGCTGCACTGACTAACCTTTTTCTATCAGCTGCCTAACTTCTGACAGAAGTTTACAGTGTTGAGTACAAGCAATAGATATTTTTAATAGTAGAGTGGCTTCGCCAAATTCTGATGAGTCTTTTCTGGATTTAAAACTGTGCTTTTAACAAATGGTGAGGGAGTTAAAATGAAGGATGATCATTCAGTTGCTTTAATTTCTGGCAGGGTGGAGACTCTTACCTCATCACTATATCCCTAAATGACGTGGTGACTTTTTGGTAATCACTGGATGAACAATCAGGCATGAACTACTTCTCTCTTCCTTTGTGCTCCAGCAGCAGAAACAGTCTGAAATAAATTTTATCTTCCCCAGACTTAATGAAATGTTTCTAAATGTATTGAAGAAAACAATATGTAATAACATATTTATTTGCCAACTACTTTAAATATTTGGATATGATGTTTTCCTGTTTTATTCATCTGTGCCAGTAAACAATTTCTACATTTAGCTCACTTAATATCCCTTATTGTTGCTACATTAATCAGATTTCCCTGCTTCTAGCATTAACTGAGCTGTTAGTGATGATGCTTGTCATAAACAACTTGCACCTTGAGTTAAATTGTAAATCTTGGAGTGAAAGTTTAGGTTTTAGTGTCAGAACTGAACCATTTAAATGATCTGTTCTCTCTCTCTCTTTCAGGCCCCTGAGTCCGGGCGGTGTTGAGCACATAAAACTGGATAGAATAATCGCATTAGTACTAGTTGGGAACTGTGCCCCTGTCCATGTAGCTGGTCTGCCTTAGGGTGCCATGGCCACAGGAACCCAGGGCCACCGTGACCACATCTTGGACAAAGCCAAGCTCACGCCACCCACGGGTAGGCGCAGGAGAGCAGAGGGGAAGCCGAAGAAGAACTTCCCCTGCCAGGAGTGTCAGAAAGCTTTCAACAGTCTGGAGAAGTTGAAGGTGCACTCGTATTCTCACACAGGAGAAAGACCCTACCGCTGCTCCCACCCCGACTGCACCAAGGCTTTCGTCTCCAAATACAAGCTGCTACGGTACAGACAAGCAGCAGTACATAGCAGACTGCGGCATGTTGATTTTCTCTTTACCTTTGGTTGCATTACTAGTCAGAATGTGTGTTGATGATTACTAGTTTTCAGGTCTTTTGTTTATCTGTAATGTAAAGCATGCCTATCAAAACGTGATTGCATGAGTGCTCATAGAATGTGTCTGTGTTCCAAGGCATATGGCAACTCACTCGCCAGAAAAAAACCACAAGTGTTCATACTGTGAGAAAATGTTCCACCGCAAGGATCACTTAAAGAATCACCTACACACTCATGACCCATACAAGGAGGCGTTCACCTGTCAGGAGTGTGGCAAGAGCTACAACACCAAGCTGGGCTTCAAACGCCACCTCGCCCTACACGCTGCCAACAGTGGCGATCTTACCTGCCAAGTGTGCCTGCAGCCATTCCCCAGCACCGGGATTCTTCTCGAGCACCTCAAAACGCATGCTGGGAAGTCCTCTGGTGGGACCAAAGAGAAAAAGCATCGCTGCGAGCACTGTGAGCGGCGCTTCTACACCCGTAAAGACGTGCGACGCCATATGGTGGTGCACACCGGGCGCAAGGACTTCCTTTGTCAGTACTGTGCCCAGCGCTTCGGTAGGAAGGACCACCTGACACGTCATATGAAGAAAAGCCACCCCCAGGAGCTTCTGAGGGTAAAAACTGAGCCAGCTGATTCGCTGGAGCCCATTGTCTATGGCTTGGCGTCCGGGGGCATCAAGGGCGAGCTCCCGGGAATGCTGACGCCAAGGCCACACCAGCTCAACATGTACACAGGCCCCGTCCTGGACACAGAGCCCTTCCCCACCCCCACACACCCCTTTTCTTTAAAGTACCCACTGGGCTCCAACTTTACCTCATACACCGTCTCCGCCCAGGAGCGGGAGCATAATCTAAAGGGAGAACTGGAGACCTACCTGATGGAGCTGCAGAGCAGCATGCCCTCCTCATCTTCTGCAGCCCAAGAACCACAACTCTCCTCCTCCAAGCTTGAGTTGGAGCCTCAAGTGGGCGGGCTGGAGGCGGCAAGTGAGGAGGTGTCCATGTCCAAAATGTCCTCATCAGTGGCAGCAGCCACTGCAGGTGACTCTCTGGCCTCATCCTCCTCTCTGATGGACTTCTCACAGCTTTTCAACTTCCTTCCGCTCAATGGGCCTCCATACAACCAGGCAGGGGGCAGTGTGGGGCAGGGTGTTCCTTTCCCTTCCGCCGAAGAGCCCACACCTCTCTCCCAGCTGCCCCCACAGTCCTCCGAAGGCCCAGAAGCTGCAGAGAGTCCACTTCAAGGGCTCCCCTCCTCCTTTATATCCAACCTGAGCACACCCACCACACTGCCCCGCTTCCATCAAGCTTTTCAGTGATCCAGTATGTACTGCGCTTGACACACACACACACACACACACACACTTAACATGCACGTCAAGCTACACAACTAGAGCACCAGACAGACACTGAAACAAGCTGTAACAAGTTTGACATTATTAGCACCTCTGCCCTTAAAAAATTACAACATACAGCTAACACTTTGAGATCAGCACTGACAAAAGACACATTAAAAGCACACACACCCCCTCACAAAGTTTGGTTTTTCTAATGTTGGGATGCCCCCTGTCATTGATCCTGAAGTAGAAAAAGACTAATCCTCACAACTCCTTGTTATTGTTCCCATAACAGTAAAAAAAATATCCCTGTGCTGCTTTCATGGAAATAACAAATCCAAACTCTTGTTTGTTTGTTTTTTTGCCATTTGTAATTTTTCTCTCCAATCTGCTCTGATCACAGTCAAATATGTACATGTACATCTGAAACTGCAGCACAAGCAGTGGTTTAATCAGTGCAGAAATGTGCCACACACAAACAACACACACAACTGGGACAAAAACCTGTTTGTCCACAGTGATGTGTTTCGACAGTGAGAGCGATGACAGTTTAAACCTAAGTTAGTCTTTTGGGAGATGAGGAATTTTCACATAGATGAATGATAGTAGATTGATTGCAATGACATTTTCTTTTCTCTAGAATAGATGACCATAGGATGCATACTTTGCATTGTATATTGTTACTTCTTCGTATAGCACTTTGAACTCTGTGATGCTGTCAGGCTTCACATGTGACCTTTGATTTATGTCTTTCTCATTTGTGGTGGGATTTTTAAAGGACCCGTCTGTAGTTTTTGGAATATATTTGTCCATTTGCACTCATTTAACTCGTCACAGCTAATCCATGACAGCGATCACGTCCTCTGGTGTCTTTGCCAGGAACATCACTGATGTGTTTTCTTAATCCATCTCTGTGCAGGACAGAGACGTCTCCTCGTCAGCAGCAGCAGCAGACAGAGCTGATGCACACAATTGGGTTTCAGGTTTATTTCCAATCTGATGTCAACATACATGTATGTGATGAGTAGCAAATAGATTTAAACATGCAAACACATGGACAATTTCCTTTGATTGATCCATAAAACTAAAATAAAAGTACATCCACATTGTTATAGACAAGGTACTGAGTAGGAACTACTGAGCAACAATATTACAGTCTTACATTTCAGTTTGGTAGCTTGTAGTTGTCGTTCTCTGACAGAGGGGACGACAGAAGCTGAATTGGGTCATTTTTGAGTTTGGTATTTAAACCCCAACTCGTGAAGCCCCAAACAAAAGTCAACCAAGTGCAGACAGATGTGGCTGCTAGCCATCATCAATGTATTTCATCATAGATGGCAAGTTAACACTAGAGGGCGGCCATTCAGCAGCTGGCCCCTCTAATAGCCCACTGCACCACAAATATCTTGGTTGACCAGCACCCTGGTCGACACAGAAAGCTGGCAACAAACACAAAGCAATGAGCTATTTACGTGCCTTAGAGCCGGCTCTCTGTGTCAACCACTGCAGTGCACTGATCAAGGAGCAGGAGTGAGGGGGTTCGACTGCTGAGCTGATTCACACTCCCCTCATTTAGTTTGTGTCTCGTTAATTCAAAAAGATAAAAGTCAAAGCAAAGCTCGTAAACAATGATGGAGGTTTTACAAATATACATAATCAAACATCACACACACTACCAGTCAAAAGTTTGGACACACTTTCTCATTCAAATGAATAGGAAAGTGTGTCCAAACTTTTGACTGGTAGTGTATCTGTAGTCAACCCACAGTTCATTCAGTAGGAGAGGGAAGTGTGATCAGACCGCCTTGTTTGTGAATGTTGGACAGAAACTAAGCTGTTTAGTCACCATAGATGTGCAAGATACTGAAATTTTGTTTTACATCTGTGAGTGATGAGATTTTCTATGTGGTACCAAGTACCACTGGGTTTTATAGAAAGTCTTTGCAGAGGTGGCATGAAAAAAATGAACCTAAAAAAAAAAATGCAAATTAGGGACTGCAAATGTTATTGAGGTAGGAAGGGGGGCTGGCTCTAATACTGTGCTTTTTAGAAAAGCAAGCGCCACAAAACAAGTTCACTGGACCCCTCACCCTTCTCCACTCCAAAATATATCATAAATACAGGAGAGTCAGATTAAGAAGACAACGCCCCAATTGAAACCTTTTATGTGTAAAGAAACGTTTAACAGTGTGCATAGATGTATAATTGTTTACCAAATCTTCTTGCCATTCTGTATCCTTGAAGCAAGAGTTGAATATAGATTATCAATATAAAATATGCCAACAATGCGAACTCCTCACGCGTATATGAAGTCAGTGTAATGTTATGTGAAACTGCCAAATTTTGCTGCTATTTTTGGTGATTTTAGCCAAAAGAAAAGGATGGGAAACAAATATGACTTTTATGAGTGACTGTTCCACACCTCAGAGTTATTCCATTTTTTCTTCTCTCTTTTTTTTTCTTTTTTTTTTTTTTTTTAAAGGCCGGACTTTAAACCTCCAACATTTAAAACCCAACATGCAGGTCAAGCAATAAAGCAATACTGCGTTGTATTGTAGCTCGGCCGTTTGATCGAGAAAATCAATGTCCGCTGTCACATTTTCAGACTTCTTCTAGGACAGTTCCACTTTACTCAGTGTTACAATTTCAGTGGAAGTCAGCCCCTCAAAGCGAAACAACAGTGTAGCCCTGCAGGTTTCGACTCATCTGACTAACCTAAAATCATGCAAATGTGAATAGAGCAGTGGTTCCCAGCCTGTGGGTCCCATGGGTGTTGCCAGTGGGGCAGCAAATCTTTTGTAAAACAAAATAGTTTTGATGAAAAAATTAAATATACAATATATATACTTCTGTTTTTACATTTCACAACATGAACTTATATTTACTATCATTAACAATGTTTAAAAAAAAAACTCAGTTCAACAGTTGTTTCCTTCTTGTGTGGAGGCCTTTCACTGTGATAAGCAAATGGTTTTTGCTGTTGCCATGCGAGTAGATTGTATACTTAATATTGTTATGGTGTCTGATGTGAGCCACCAACATTGTAGAGGTTTTTGAGTGGGCCTTGAGTTGGGGAAGGTTGGGAACCACTGGAATAGAGAACCTCTGTTGCCCCTTTCTGATGTCAGCAGTTATGAAAACATACAAACAAATGTCCCTACTCAGATGACTAGAAAATCATACACAACCTGGCTATATATTCAATAATTTCATGATGGCATGATTTAAAGAAGCTAACATCTGTCTCATCCTTTAAGTGGTTCTAGTGTCTTTCTGCAGGACATGTAGCTGTCCATGCAAAGCTGCTTACCAGTGGCCGGTAAAGATCTTCAGTGCTCCAGAGAGTGGTGAAAAATATTCCTTGGATTGGAGAAAACTAGAAGTCATTAGGCCAAAGTTAGTTAGATTTAGATCAACCGTCTTCCCCTCCTAAAGCCTTAAATGACTATTGTTTGAGAAGAACTTACTTGTGTTCTGTGTCATGCACTCACTGACATATTTCATAAATGTGATTTGTCAGCTGCCCCAACAGTAGCACTTGATCTCTGACTCTGGGACTTACCAGTCAAATTTATAGAAAAAGAATCCGCCCAGGAACCTACAGACATATGAACTGTGTCCATATTGGATACTCATTTCACGTCATTACATTTACTCTCAATACAGTAAATAGTGTGCCTTGTATGTTCAATGTATTGTTGTGGAAGTCATACAGGTGGGGAGGAGGGTGTTCCTCTGGTTATCTGCTGATACAGTTTCCTTTTAGTTAAGTATGAAGATGATCTTTCCCCAGATTCTGTCCATAAACATGTTAGGATTAGATGGCTTTTCTGGATTGTATTGTATCATTGACCTTGCCTGGTGATGAGGATTGGATAAAAGTGGTGTTAAAGTTACATCAGATAATACTCAACATTTAGAGTTGCCACCTATCCCAGTTTTCCCATAACTGTTCAATTTTATGTGTGGCTGAACCCAGTGGCTGTATATTTTTTTCTCAGTTTTTGTGGTCAAACCATACTAACTCTGTCAGGGCTGCTAGGAAAGCATGTTTGTGTTGAATTTCTCAAACAATATTGTCTTTTTAGAGGCATTAAGCTCCATGAATGAAATTGTATTTGCCTTTACATCACTGTTGTGGTGGCAGAAGTCTCAAACCCCAGGAAAACTAAACCAAAACTAGCTAGATGAGTAAAGCTTAAGCTAAATGCAGATCTACCAAGTCCTCTGTGCCTCGCAGAAACATTTTTCTCTTGTCCTTCAACAGGGCAAGGCAAGTTTATTTACATCGCACATTTCAAACACAAAGGCAATTCGTTGGGCTTTACATACTGTACATACAGAGAAAAGTAAGAACATTGACATGCATGAACTCAAAGTCATAAAACAATAAAATCATTAAGTTAAAATGATGAAAAGAATATGCAGCTGTCTGGAAAAGTTAAGAGAAGTACAGTGCAGGTTTCATGCATAAGCACAGGAGAAAAGAAATGTGTTTAAGATGGATTTAAAAGTCATCAGTGTGGACACAGTCTAATTCAAATCCTGGCAAATTATTGAAATCAATGTCAACAATACAAAAGGGTTTTTTTAATTAAAAAAAAAAAAGTAAAATATTCATATATACGTATACATATTCCTCCTAAACATCCTCTAATACCACACAACACCAACAGCCTCTGCTGACATGTTGCACAAGATGTCTGCATTTACTGGATGTCCATTAAAACTAAGGTTTTGATCATACACAGCCAGTGATGCCTTGAAATGAGTCGGTAGGCCTACAGATTCATGAAGTGGAAAAGGTTTCTGGTGAAATTCAAACAGTAAACTACAGTTAGCACTGATGCATTGCTTTGACATGTCATTAGCAACTGCTATTACCTCTATTGACTGTATTTAGGTTTAGATTGTCTTAACAGCTGCAGGGCTGCATTGGGTGGTTAGCTACAGCTGTTAGCTGTTAGCTTAGCTTAGTTTGGGTTACTCTTATAGGTGACCTCAGCACTTCACACATCACTCCTTTTTTTTTTGTAAGTTTAAAGTAAAAATCTGAGCGATCACCATCATTTTAGCAGGCGGCCTGAAATCATGGAGTAGCATACTGCAGCTGACCATGGGCATATGACAGCTGTCGACTTTCTTACACAGTTAGCTTTGTGCTAGCCTGGTTCACACCTGGTGTAAACATCTGGGCTGATCTTACCCGCTTCCCCCTGATTTCCATTGTACTTTCGCAGAGAACACAAGCGAATGTTCTGTGTTTCCACTGATTGGTGTAATGCGATTTAAAACAGTTTTCTCTTCCTGTCACATTGTTCCAATTAAACATGGCGGCAGATTAGCAGCAGTCTGCTCGGTTGTGGTTGATACCGCAGGTGCCACGACATAAATATAAAAAAGAGTTCCTATTTCATTTTTGCAAAACTCATGTTGATGCCAGGTGTGAACTGGGCCTATAATTTAGCTCTGGCTTTAAATGGAAATGTCATTGAAACTTAGGGAAATGCACAGCTGTTGTAGTGTGATGTCGGCCCAGAGGCGTACTTCAAGAAAGAATGGGAAAGCTGAGAAAACTCAACTCATTTTGTCTATGTATCACGTGACCAGACTTTGATTTTTATAGAATAACTGTTAACATTTCTAAGTATATTGTATAGTTTATGAATGATGTTGACACGTTTTAATCAATACCCAGTCCTACAACAACATTAATGAAGGATAAACAGTCACAGAGGTCACGTTGGCTTACCTACATCGTTCCAACAGAATCCATGTTTATATGTTCAACAGACGGTGGACTGAACACTGTAAATGTGAACTTCACAGCTTGCAAAAATGTTGTCGCCCCTTGCCTTCCACCACATCAGATAAGACATAGTTACATGAAATGTCAGATGCTTTTTATAACGCAATAGTGTTATCAATTACCTCACACACTCATCTTGTTTTTGTGCTCCGGGACTTAAAAATTACGATGAACTAGAAGTGTTAATTCCCCTTCCCAGACCCCTCCACCTTTTTTTTTTCTTCCCCCACTTGCTGAATGACATGAGGAGAGACAATATTTTTCTGGGTTGTGTGAAATGTAGAGTTGAATGTGTTTCAAAGCATTTATGGAAATTTGCTATTTGTATCATGTGATTGTGTGAAGGTTTGTGGTCCTACACAAAAACCTTTGTCTGTGTGTCTCTCTCTCTCATATATATATGTATATATACATACACACACACACATATATAGACACACACATACATGTATGTATATATATGTATATATATATATAGTAATAATAGCACTTTTTTGTAAATTGATTGCCTTAATTTCCTACAATACCTTTTGTTTAAAACCTTTATTACATTATAGATTATATATTTAGCTCTTTCAGAGAACAATAACATGTAAATACAATATAAATGTTTTATTTTTACAGGTACAATTTTGACAGTGTTTTTCCTATCAAAGTGTCATTTTTGCTTTACTTGCACAAGTGTTCTGTGTATCTCACTGAGGGGGCTTTAGCAAATGATGTATTTTTTTCTTTTTTTTCTCCCAATATAGGCATAGTATTGTAGCCCTTCTTTGACTTTTCATCCAGAGAGCATGGGCAATAATGAAGCTTAAATGGACAGTAACTTAGCACTTAATTCATCACCATCAACGGGATATATGTATGGTAACAGCTACATTGATTTTTTTTTTGTGTGTGTCCTTAGTCATCCACAAGTCATCCTCTGGCCTCAGTGTGACAGTATAAAAACATTACTTGATTTCTTGTAGTTTCTGTCTGAAAACTGTTGCACAGAATCCAGAGATTTGATATAGATACATAAAAAATACTCTACACAATGGACAAGTAGATCCAGGTTCAGAATCTGGTGTCATATCAAATCCATAATCCTAAATCTAAATTGCCCAAGTCTAAGATGTAGGAAAACCAGATTGTGTCCCCACTGTCACGTGGTGAACCAGAGGAAGGAGATGCTCTTCGGTGAGAGGCACAGACCTTTAGCAAATCATGTCAAACTTCATATATATATATAAGCTTCATTGGTACCAGTGAACTTTATTGAATGTGTATGTAAGAAACACTGCAATACTGCAATATATTTTGGTATTGGATCAAGCTGCTAACATACTTCTAAGGCTCCTTAAGGTGCTACAGACCTCTTTTCTAGTTTTTAAATGTATCATTTGTACAAACAAAGTATCCAGTTTAGCTGAACAGTTGGCATGTGTGTGCCTGGTTGTACTATATAGCTACATATATTTTATTGTACTGTGACTTTTGTAGTCTTTTAACAGACTTGCCTGTAATGCTCCTCACCCCCTCCCCACCGGTGTGTTTTGATATTTGGAAAGTGAGTCGTGGTGGGAGATGAAGACATCGGTGCTGACGCTGAGAAGCGCGACTCTCATTGAAAACGAGCTGAGAAAGTTCAGAGACGAACTGCATTCCAGCCATGTTGGTTTTGTTATCCGCTGCATTTCAACAATGCCATCCTGTGACAATGATGGACTCATTGATAATTCTCAATATTTTACTTCAAATCTATTTTACAAACTACTGTTGTATTTTTATAAATATAGGCAAAGTATTTCACATAAACATATATATAAGTAAATATATATGTATATGTTTATAGGTTGTGTAAAATAAAAATTAATGCTGCAGCTTTTATCCGTTGTTTTTTAAAAACATTGACATCATCCAAAGAGGCAGATTATTTATTGTCTGGCAGAGTAACCTGATTTGATTTACATACCTTTGCTGCTATGAGAGAGAAGAGCTGCAGTTGTCAACTCCAGTGTTTTTACACAATGTAATGAAAGTTTAATAAACATAAGAGAAGGATCCAACTGCCTGTCTGTCTGATCATTCATTAAAACTTGTTGCTCACATTTCCTATTGGACTATGAAAAGCATGGAATAATGGATATAACATTTCCCTAGATGCAACATTCAATGTGCCAATAAACTCTTAAAAATCTTATTTAAAGAAACTTTGAATCAGATTTTCTGGATACAACTAAACTTAATGTCAAGTACACTGAAATGGACTGTTGGCCTCAAGACATAAAGACATGTCCCAGAACTTTGGAATAAAATAATTCATAAGGAGTTAGTTAACAGGGCAAATGAGAATATTTGTTGGGGGGTATTTTCATCAGTATATGTTGCCAAAAAATGAACCACAGGGTGACAGCGTGACCCACTGATGTGTTTTAATGGAACACAGAATACAGGTCTGATCATTTAAGTAATTTGCAAGGACTGAATGGGCTGAATGTTTTAGTCAACCATACGTCAACATACTGTATATTGACTGTATATCCAATCATAGCAGGCTTTGGGAAAATCCTGAGCAGGCACACTGTATCACATGGATGATATGTAGAGAGAGTCACCGATTGATTTTCTTGCTTTTGGCCTTTGGGATAGGAAACTTAGGAAACCCACACAGTCATGAACACACAAGGAGCTACTCAAACTAGCTGTTAGACAATAGTGCTAACAACTGGATCTCTGTGCTGACAGCCTGAACCTTTAACATACAGTTCACCATGGACTTCAGAACAATCTGACATCTATTAGTCAAGTTGCCATATGAAGGCCATAAGATAAAAAGCAGGTTTAAGGCTCTTCATCATTGGCCTCACTTTACAGACCCAGAGTCTACATCCACTTTTATATACAGTCTATGAAATCTACAGTAAAATGAAACCAAAAACTACAGACCCTGAAATGGTCACTGGAGTCTGGCTCCAAAAGTGAGTCAAAACATTCTTAAAAAATATTCAACTTTACAGCAGAAATAAACATTTAATTTCACAGTCTGGTACAAACAAATTGTTTTGGTCTCTGTTGTTAATTTTCTCCGTCATGACAACTGTACAGTTTTCTCACCAGTACTAATTGGCTCTGTTTTGGAGAAATGAAGGCATAGCTGCTTTAAGTAACTGGCTGACTACATGCTTACCATGAACCAGCACCATGTCTCACCCAAGTCTCAGCTCCACACACGCTTCAACCCCTTTGCCCAATTTTAGATCAGCAGGGAGTTCAGAGTCAGGCCCTGCCAAGATGACCACAGCGGAGCAGCCCACTCTAATAATAATAATACTAATAATAATGCATTTTATTTATAGGCACCTTTCTGGACACTCAAGGACACCTTACAAAACATGACATTAAATTCAAACAATAGATAAAATACAATCAATTGAAAAATAAAAATACAAAATGCAGTAAAATAAACAAACAGAGGAGTAAAATGGTAAAAAGTAAAAGTGAAAGTGAGGTCACTCCAGTCCCATATACACACATTAACTGGTTTTGTATGAAAAGGTGCGTTTTGACATTGGATTTGAAGGTGGTGAGAGAGGTGGAGTGTTGAACCAGTTGAAGTTTATGGATAGATTTTTCAGGTAAACCAAAGAGAAGGGAGTTTCATTAATCTAGACAGGATGTGAGCAGGTTGTGGACCAGAATAGCAGTAGCTACTGTTGGGGGAGAGAGCCGGATGCAGGCGAGAGATGCTTTGTAGATGGAAATATGCTGACCAAGTGATATTATTGATGAAGGACTGGAATGACACAGTACTGTCGAGGATGACACCCAGACTCATAAGATGGGGGGGGGGGACTGGGGAGATGTCAGTGAATATAGTGAAGTTGCTTATCTTGGAAAGGGTGGATTTGGTGCTAATGAGAAGGACCTTTCTTTTATCACTGTTTAGTTTAAGTTGTTTAAGAACCAGGATCTGATATCCTGAAGGCACTCGGAGAGGGAGGAGGTGGGTTTGGTGGACCGGTGGAGCTGGGTGTCATCCGCGTAGCAGTGAAATTGGATCTTGTGTTTATGGAAAATATGACCGAGAGGGAAGAGGTAGATGATGAACAGGAGGGGCCCAAGGACAGAACATTGGGGTACACCACAGGAAAGAGGGGATGGTTGGGAAACTAATGTTTTAATTTGAATAAACTAAGTACGGCCGAGAGAGATATGATTTAAACCAGTCCAGGGGTGTGTCAGATATTTCTAAAATTTAAACAGTGGCTATTATGTTCGGAGATGATCCATTCAGTTTCATGGCAAGAGACTCAAATGACCAGTGTGCTGGGTCAGAAACAGGCGAGGCTTTCCAATTCTCGCGATGATCTATCGCGAGACCTCCACCACGAACAGTGACACAGGTTTGAGAGATGTAAACAAAGCCGGGGGGAGTTGTTTCATTCAGCACGGAAAAGTGGTTATGCTGTTGCCATGTTTCTGTTAGACATAAAAAGTCCCATACAAAGTCATTTATTATGTCCTGGAGAAGATGTCCTTTGCCGAAAAGTGAGTGGATGTTAAACAGTCCGAAGCGGAGATCAGCGGAGGGTTAGCCGACCTGGCTAGGTTGGTTAGCACTCCGAGGTTCGCCCTCCTACTGGCATATCTTGATCGAAGGTGAGATGATGAACAGATGGAAATGATAAGAGTGGAGTCGTCGGTGATAAAACTCCGTTGCGACCCGCGGCGGATATATCTCCGAGGAGGACGATCGATGTCCGGGTGGAGGTGCAGTACAGCTGCTGGGACGGTCAGGTGGAGGCGAAGCTTCAGAAGTACAGCCGCTGAGTGTTGGAATAGGGATGTCTAAGGGTTTTTAAAACTCCTCAGAAACTTCATGGGCGACGTCACAGGGGCCATGTCCATTTTTATTATCCACATTAACCCCAGATTCAAGGTGCTCAGAATGATGCGGCTCAAATATGATCAAACAGGGTGTGAGATCGTCATTGTCTGATGCTGTTGCTCTCCAATCCAAGCACACGTACAATTCATTTCCATGGTGTTGCAGAGTTTATCCCAGTGTTAAAGCCCCTGGAGGAGTAGGTGTGTTCTCTGTAGGCTCTAACCTTCATCGTGTCCTACTGCGTGTTAGAAAACACAAATGGCCTCGAGTTCAGTCCTGGACAGACCCACACAGCAGACTGATAAATGACAAAGGAAGAGAACCTGAGCGATGGCAGAACATACAGCACATCCTGACCTCTGCCGCACTATCATCATCATCATCATCATCATGACTATGATCATCTCAGTGGGGTGTTAAGTGGTTGAATGTAATAAGTTTGTTCGTGCCTGCTGGGAGAGTCTGAGTGAGGAGATTCCAGAGGAGGCTTTGAGCTGTGTGAGCAGGAGCCCCCTCCCCCTGATTCTCAGACTAAACACTGTCAAATGTGTGTCCACTTCTAAAACTGTGCAATGCACAAAACTGCCCAGCCAGCAGCTGATTGGGTGGCCCGTGGCATGCACACACACGCAGTGGTCACTTTTTTTTTTTAAACACACACAAATATTATTTTGCAAAAAGTGTCTCATATTACCCTTCCTCCCCTACTGTAGATAGAGTAAACCGAGTTGAACCATGCCGATGAACCCGTTGAACCCAAACAGAGAGCATCAAACACTCCACACCGCTAGGGTGCAGTGTGTGTGTGTGTGTGTGTGTGCGTGCGCGCGTGCTGAAAAGCTCCGGGGCGGCAGGACTGCTGCTCAGTCAGTGGAGGACTTCCGGTGTACACGCTCCGTCTCTACCATGCACCATGCCCTCTCCGATCCCCGTGACCCGCCTACTGCCCAAAGATATCTACCCCTGCCTGGACATCGGGACCTGCAGCAGCCCGCTCTCCAAACAGTCCCACGGCTCCACCTTACAGGTGCCCGCCCAGCGGCTCCACGGCAGGGTCACCAGCCGGCTCTGGTCCTCCGTGATCCACTGGAAGGAGCTGCGGGCCGTGCAGCCAGTGGGCTCCGGCGGGTTCGGCTCCGTGTACAGGGCAGAGTACCTCGGTGAGACCGTGGCGCTGAAGAAAGTCAAAAAGTGCACCAAAAACAAGCTGGCGTCCCGGCAGAGCTTCTGGGCCGAGCTGAACGCAGCTCACCTGCGCCACAGAAACATCGTGCGCGTCATAGCCGCCACCACCTGCGTGCCGGCGGAGTTTGAGGACGAGTCCAGCATCGGGACGATCCTGATGGAGTTCGTCGGGAACAGGAATCTTCAGCAGATCATCTACGGCTGCGCGGAGCTGCTGGACGAGGACAGATGGCTCCGGTACTCCACTGACATCGCGCACGGTCTGCGCTTCCTTCACTCCCACAGCATCGTGCACCTGGACATAAAGCCGGCCAACGTGCTGGTGTCAGGGGAGGACGTCTGCAAGATCGTCGACTTCGGCTGCTCCCTGAAGCTGGACCGCGGGTGCGAAGCGAGCGCCTTCGGCGGCACGTACACACACCGAGCCCCGGAGCTGCTAAAGGGCGAGGGGGTGTCACCCAAAGCGGACATCTTCTCCTTCGGGATCACCCTGTGGCAGCTGATCACCAGGGAGCAGCCGTACACCGGCGACAAGCATCACGTGCTCTACGCGGTGGTGGCGCATCATCTGCGGCCGTCAGTCCAGGAAAACCCGGTGTTCCAGTCGGAGCAGGGCCGGCTGTGCAGCACTCTGCTAGCCCGGTGCTGGAGCGGAGAGGCCCGCTGCAGACCCAGCGCCCAGGAGCTGCTGCCTCACCTGGAGCAGCTGCGGAAAGTGGACCCGCTTTAACAGCTTTCAGTCCGGCATCCGACCAAGTCCGACTGAGCAGGTGCATCTGTACCATCATTAAAACGACTGGTTTTATTTTATTTCTTTTTACTGACTCCTTGATGGCTTTGACTCAGCCTGATGTTAAATGTTGTGTGTCGACGGCAGTGATTCTTCATTGTGCAGCTCAGGAAGGCTTGTTGAAAATGGCCTATAACTGAGCGGAGTTTGGTGCAAAAACTCGAGTGAAGCACAACTTAACATCCTCATCATCCCAGGTTTAATTCTCAAGTACTAAAGGAAAACATGTGAGGCTGTCTGCATCACTAACAGACTGGTGATGCCCCCCCCAACTCAGCTTGGTCCAAATTTTGCAGGCACGATCTTCGATGGATCCCTGAAAATTAATAAATCTTTCATTTCATTTACACATTCAGCACAACTGCACTTTAAGTCTTTAAGTCACTGTGAAGGGTTTTAGTTTGATCAACTTGATTTTTCTTATGACTTTAATGTGACTATGACTTCAATGACTTTAATGTGAGATTTAAGTGTGATGGGTTTTCATTAAAATTATTTTTATACTGTGAGTTTTGCCTCAGCTTTTCCTTTCATCATTTCAGGCCACTGATGGTTTTCAGAGTTTCCAGTGAACTTGTTAAACCCTCACAGGCTCAGGTAACTTGCTTGTTACCTATTTGGTGCTTTGTGACTTGTAAGCATTCAGCATTTTTTTTTTTTTATTTATTAGATGTATCTACTCGATATTTAGAGAGGTTGGAGTCTTGTGCTCAGAACTATCCCTTGCTGACCTAGAGATGTTCCCACTAAGAATTTTTGTGTCTGCTGGGAACACATTTGTGGTATGTTGTCAAATGGATGAAGATATCTTGATTTACTTGCGTTTTGTCTGTTTTGATGTGTTTTCATAGGTTACAGTGCACTGAGCTCTCGGCCACTGTACAAACTACAACCTAATTCAAAAAAGGTCAAAGAGGAGGGGGGAAGAGTGGACCTGAGATAGTTAAAGTTTGTTTCATATTTTTTTTCTTGATTGTGGACTAAGTGTGCATCCACAGCCACAGAGCCTCCTGAGGCTCTGACCTGATCTGAGACCTGTCTCAAAAGACAACCATGGCACGTCAAGTTTCAGAGACCTGTTATCATTCCAGAGGTGGTCTACTGGATTCAGGTGTGGAGACTGGGGAGGAAGCTCTGTGTCCACTGTAGCCTTAGGTTTAGTTTCTTTTTCCTGATAGGAAGTGGAATCTGACCTGATCTGCTGTTGTAGCTCCTCCACCACCAAGTTTGACGTGTTGGAAGTGTCTCTGCTTACCACAGTTGTACAAAGTGGTCATCTAAGTGACTGTACTCTTCAACTTCACCCAGTCTGTCCATCCCCTCTAACTTCTCTCATCATCAAGATGTTTCCTCCACAGAGGTCCTGGGGTCCTTTCTTCATGATGTGTACATTATTCATTCATTCATTCATCTATCTTCTACCAATCTCAGCTCACATTGGCTCACCCTATGTGAGCGGGGTACATCCTGGACAGGTTGCCAGTCCATCACAGGGCCAACATAAGAGACAGAAAGAGACAAACAACCACTCACTCTCAGACCTACGGACAGTTTAGAGTCACCAATGCCCCAGCATGATGTCTTCGGACGGTTGGAGGGAACCAGAGTACTCAGAGGAAACCCACTCAGGCACGGGGAGAACATGCAAACACCACACAGAAAGGCCCCAGGCCGGGAACCGAACCCCCTTCTTGTTGTGGGGCAACAGTGCTGACCACTATGCCGGCGTGCTGCCTATGTTAACATTGAAGCTCATTAAAAGTGTATTGCGCTGCTGCCGGGAATAACTGCAGCATAGTGGTTGACTCTATAGAAGATGAATGAATAAATACACTGCTGCCATGTGATTGATTGACTGGGTGAGCAGATGTGCAGGTGCCCCGAATCAGGTCCTTGGTGAGATTTTAATTAGTTAAATATCTTCCTACAAATCAAAATTTTCAATCTATCAAACCACTTTTTTAGGAACAATCCACCTCAGGTCCACTTGTGAGGTAGGAAGTTAAGGCCTTAACATCTTCACATATCTAATGAGCTTCTTCACCATGATTTTTCACTTTCAATTCACTTCATGATTCACCCAACACTGCAGCCGAGACACACGACCACATTCACTGTCTGCAGCTTTCAGTCACAAGCAGCAGAGGTCACTGCTGCATTAGAAGATTTAAACATTACACATAACTATCACAGAGCCTCTCAAATATTCAGATTTTCTTTTAAGCCACAAGGAGCATCACCATCACCATCATCATCCTCAGCCTCTCAGTTAATTAATAGCATATTTGTCTGTCACAAGTGGCAGCTGAAATGAAATTAAAATGAAACGAATAGTTTGACAGTGAGCATCATTAGTTCATTTATTGCTGCTGTTAGAACCAGACAGGGCTACAAACATCTCTCACTGTCACTACATGAGTCAAAGGACATGTACAGTACAGTATAACACTCGTGCACAGTTAAATGACTCTTATTGTGTAAATCAATTCTTCGTGTCCATGTCTCACATTTATATGAATAGTAGTGTGAAACTGTATCCCCTTCACACTTTCCTGACTTGGTATGGTTCAAATATTTGACTTGGCAGTGAGCCACTGTCTTCAGGTGTTCATTGAGGACATGTGCTTCAGAGTGTGCCTCTTACCTCGGCCACATTCAGCAAATGTCACAGGTTTATACGCCCTCTCAGTCTCCTCTGTATGCAGGTCCAGGCTTCACATCATGTGCTCTGAAGGTGGAGCTGGGCTTCCTGCCTATACAAGGCTGAGTAAAGTCTGCCAACATGAGATCTGTCATCATGGACTGGGGAACCAATCTGTAGGACAGTTGACCCCTGACCCTGCCAAGAATCACACTTTAGATTTTTTTGGATTGTTCTTTATTTATATCACTGAAGCCTTGGATTCTCCACTTAAGCCACAGGTTTCATTGGTCATAATGTTTTATTTGTTCTAATAAAGCAAGTTTTTCAACTGTCATGTTTGTCCTTTGCTGACTCGGTCATTCAAAATAAACAACTAACAAACCCCTGCAACTGTTTTTCCACTAATATCCACTAATAATGATTTATTTTAATAACAATTTTTGATCTGATCGCTGAGCTGGTTATGATTCAAATAAATATTCTTCTGTGGCATCATGTGGTATTACATATTGGGACATTGCATGTACAGTAAATTGGACAGAATAGGAAATGGCAATGACTGAAGGGAATAACATCAAAGCCAGAAGTCAATCACAGGGCTCAACTGCTCAATACATTTGTGATCACATGGTATGCACCCTAACCATTCAGCTATCTGGCTGGTTCATGTCTCCCATTATTCAGATTCATTGCTACCATGTGTGTTGTAACCCTTCAAATGCAGTGATCATAGCTTCTTTCACTGAACTCTCATTTTCTCACAGTTCACAAAGGCAGGATGCTGAGGGGGAGGTCAATTCTATCTTTTCATTTTAAAGACCAGTGTGGAATTGTAAAACATTTGCTAAGGTGTAACAGCCATTGTTGCTTTTCAACATTTCAGTAAAGTCACAAAATACAATGGAATTAAATCACAATTTAGACGATCAATTTAATGATTAGTGAGTGAACATCACATTTCACTTTACTTCTCGTTACAGTTATGCTACTGCTAAATGGTAGGTTCATGTGAGTTCATGAATGGGGAGCAAGACAATTGAATCTTGATTTATCACCATAAACAAAAGGTACCTACCATGTTTTTTTCTCCCGAGTTTGGTATCGAAGGTCTTATTTGATTGATTTGATTATTGAAGACCAAAATAATGAGATAATCTTACATAATTGAGTTAACATTTTAAGAAAAACTTAAGCAGAAGATTTGGGGGTGTTTTGTGTAACCATTTTTAATTTTAGAAAACTTTAACTCAGAACAGAAGAAAAATCTTAAATGAATTTGTGCAACTAACCCAGGCTCGCCATACACTTAAATCTGTAATCTCCATCCACAGAGACATCACTACATGTGATGAAATTTGGGAGCATATTGACAGCAATATTTAGTTTTATGTTACATGTTATGTGTATTATACATAATTTGTCCAAACATACGGTCTGGTCAAAGCAACTGTTTCATAATACCAGGTCAGCAGTTAAATAGTAGTGGGACTGAATACTTACAGCAAATAAATACACAGGGACACAATTAATATCTTGGTTATTCACAGAAACAAAGAGTAATATGCCCTTTCAGTGAGAATCACACGACTGAATATTGTTCCTTTGCGTCCATAAAAAAGCTAAATCCCAGTGAAGGGGCAGATGGCTCTATGCTGCAGTGATCACATAATGGTAACTCTCTCGGGTGAAACGTGGGCAGCTGAGCCAACTGGCTCCAGGCGCTGGCAGCGGTACTGACTGCTGTCCAGGCCCCGGCGGATCCGATGGAGTTTGCGGGCAACACAGGGGAGCAACATCAATGCTTTTCCCAAAATCACACACACTGGCAGGGCCAGGGACACCACAAAGCTGGGGGGTAGGTAGAAACGGTAGGCCTCCTCCTCAAAGGCTCGCTTCCAGCCAAACAGCAGGCCATGGAGAGTTGCAATGAGCAGGGCGATGTAGCCCAGAGTGGACTGGAGCAAAGACAGGACTTGTGATGGTACAGCCAGTTCAGACAGCCTTGTTCACAATGCAATATTCCTTTTAAACCTATTCCTATTGCTTACTTAACCTTCACTGTTTATATCAGAGGTTTGCACACTGTTAGGTTCACCTCTTCAGTGCAGAAGAGTTGCAGAGAAGGGTGCATGCAGATGTTGTAAAAATACATGAAAGTTAGTTAGTGCAGATCAGCAGATATAGACAGAAAGAGGAGCTGTAACACAAAGCTCTCAGAGGTAGTTAATGTACATAAAAACCTGTGGGGCCTGATCAGTACAGCTTACAAATCACAGACAAACCTTCTGTGGAATCATGCGGTTGTTTCAACAGATGCATCAAAACTTTCGGTTTCTTTAGTTAAGAGGGCTTGTAGCAGGCAAAAGCTGAGTGTGCTATCGTAACCAGGACATAATAACATACACCTTCAATAGGAGACACATCATCCATGCCTGTTCAGGCGTCTACCTCCACTCATGCTCCACGATTTTGTTAACCATGTTACAGCAATTTTTCCATGTTTCCCAAAAGTAGACCTCCATGTGGTCTTTGATTATAAATCCGGTCCAGGTTCTATATTAATATGGTTAAGGTATCAAAGCTCTCGGTCCACAGAGAAATGTGCACAGCCTTCATTCAGAAACTGAGCCTGATAAACACCTGTCAGGACTTCTTGACCTCCTCTCAGCCATGCCCACTCGGACTTGGAAGATGCTCAAACCATCTCTTCAAACTGCTAGTTTGCAGGAAATATTTACACTATCAAAGCTTTCTGAGTTACAGCACTGTATAATGGCCAGATGTATTTTTGCAGAACATTACAAGGTCACTGTGGAGTAGATCTTTGACCTTTTTCATATGAAATGCCATCATCCCATTTTATCTTTATAGATATTTGAGTGGCATAATTTTTCAGTTGTGGCCAAAAATGAAATCTGTTTTGTGAGGTCACATTGAACTTTGACTTTTGATCACTGACCTCTAGTCAGTTCATCAACAGACTGCCAAAAAACCTCAAAATATAATGCTTCCAATTAGGATTACATGTCTACAGTGGCCACTACAGTGTTGTTTTGTACACCAGGGTCTTTTGTCGCTTGTGAGACTCTCACTGTAACCAGACGCATTAAACCACTGACTGGGACAACCCCTGGTTTCTATGTTCCTACCTGTATGAAGCTGAACTCCCTCCAGTTGAGCGTGCTGTGGACAGATGGGATGGAGGTGATGGCCAGAAGTGACAGGAGCCCCAGACTCATGATCCCAAAGGACACGTACATCTCCACCCTCCACACCTCCTCCTCATTCCAAGCATTCTCCACATTAGCATGGACCTGCCAACACAGAGGATCCTCAAGATGCAATTCATCACATGGCCATCTGTTACTGATTTAAGTATGGCCAGATCAACCTGCAAGAAGAACCTGGGACAAAGGTGAGCAGCCTCAACTCTGTTACCCACTAGCCTCAGATTCCCTGCATGTTAATTTCATTGATGCTTGAACACTTTCATGTTTTGGTGTTGATATTATATAATAATTTTAACACCTTCCATTCCACTGACCTGCTGGTAGGCAGTGTTGAGCAGTAAGTACCTCTCAGACTTCCTCATAGGCAGGCAGAGGCTGTAGAGAACATGGACAGCAGCCAAGAAGAAGCTGAGGAGGCCCATCTGTTTGCGGCTCTGCAGCCAGCCCTCCAGCCAGTGTGGGAAATGCCTATACTTGGTACCATAGTAGAGCTGATGGGCAGCTGCCAGCTGGCCTGCCAGGTAAACCAAGGCCAAGAGAGTGATAGCAACAGTGGGCAATGTCCGGTTCACCATCTCTATGGGGATCTTGTAGAAGTCACTCTGCTTGTATTTCACATATGGGTGGATGATATCTCGTACAAAAGAGTAAGCAAAAAAGAAGATGGAGAGGGCCACGGCAGCGAGGACGGGGCCCTTCCAGCCAGGAAACAACTGTAGTGGCATGTTCTCGATGTCCCGCGATGAAGACAGAGTGCCCATATCCACTGGCTGGAAGTTTAGCTGTCGGGCCAACTCCATAATCTGCTGTCGAGCCTCCACCAGGTCGCTACAGATGAAAACCTACACAGAGACGGGATTATAGAGAAGAATTATAAGAGGTTCACCATTCAGAAAGTTTTGAACAGAAAAAAGCGATCACATCTGCTCACAGTAGTTCCCGACAAACAGACCATTTTCTACTGTTGGAGAAATCTTTATTGTCAGTATTGGGAAAATTCTGGAACCTTTAACACTGCAAAAACAGAACTAAATATCTGTGAGCTGTTTCTCTGATGTGTGCCATTATAAGGCTAGCATTCCTAAACGTGCTGATCTTAACATTTACTATTAGCAAAGATACTTGCATTGGGTGCAAGATACGGCCCCAAAACTTGTAAACATATTTGTAATCCAGGAAGTGAATTCCCCCAGAATATTTTACAGCATTCTCTTTGTGCTTCAGGGCAGTTAGTAGGATTAGTAGGATTTAAGTTTGTCATCTGTTTAATTATTGCTGAAAGTTAGGCATTAATGGTCTATAGCTGCAGCATCATTTGGTTCTAGTGAGATGTATAATTGTGTGTCATCTGTAAATTGAGCCACACATTACTTTCTGTGCAATTGTCCTCATATTTACCACTGCCTACTCCTCACTACTCTATGTGTCTTTAATTTTAGGTTATACAGTCTCTGAATGTTAGGACTGAAGTTGTGTTGCGTAGGTGTACAATCCAAACTACTGATGGGACAGCTGACCGGCTGGGGGATTACTCCAGGATTTGTTCTACAGCCTGAGGCTCTATTGTTGTCTTGCATTCGTTTGCTCTGGATGTGCAGGCTCACTGGTCTTTTTTATAATCTGTTTTATAATACAATTAATGTGTCAGACCTAACTGCCATCTCCTCTTAAACCCTATGAGCCACTATGAGCCCTTAGTGATGATTTGATTTGCCCTGAACACTCCTGGTCCAGTGTGTTTGATCAGCTGATTTTGACCTTTCATGCTTTAAACATGGTTCTGTACCTGTGTGCTGGCATCTTTGGGGCAGCTCTGCTGCATGGCCCAGGCTGAGATGACATTGAAGCCTTTGACCACAATGGAATCTGGCAGCAGCGACGCCAGATACTCTGCATTAGACTCTGGATACTGGTTCACCCGCCTGTTGTTACTCACATCCACCAGGATCTTTCCTGCAGGACAACAAGAAAGCCAGACCTGATTTTGTAGTTACATATATTACATATTAGGGATGCAACAATATTCAACATTTTATTGAACCGTTCAATACATCCTGTTCGGTTCAATACACAAAGGCAAACAACGGTATTTGGGTACGTTTTGGCCCGTCACAAAACTTTATCAAAACTTGGCACAGCGCATGTTGTGCGATTAGTTACACTCAGAGCAGACACAGTAGAGACAGCAGCACTGTTCTGTTCATGCCTTCAGAGCCAATCAGAAGTCCCTGAACTTCCCCCAGTGCTCAGCATGCAAATGCTGGAAAAGAGAGTGGAGAGTAAACCTTGAGCAAACATGGCGAGTGAACGCAACTCAGAAAAAAGAAAATGTGGAGAAGCGCCGTCCTCTTACAAGTCCGCGGTGTGGGATCATTTTGGATTTAGCGTCGACTACGATGACAACGGAAAAATGACGGTCAACAAACAAAGCACGGTATGCAAGCATTGCTTTGCAGTTGTTTAACGATTTTGAATTAATGCTGCACTTTGTGTCATGTTCACATTTGTTGATTGTATTTGTAGCAGTAAGTTGTTCCTATGAGTGGGTTAAAATTTTGTTTATTTTTATTAGATACTACACTTTCTATTTGATATTGCCTATTTTTGATAAAGAACAAGTAAGATCAGCGTTCCCTTTTTATGATACATTTTGTGTTCTGACTACATCAGTGCTATTCTCTGATATTCTATTTCTAACAGTTAAGTAGTTTCTAATTATGGTGGCTACAATAATGTTTGCTGTTTATTTTTTATTTTTTTGGATACTGCTCTATTTTTTATGGAAAGGTGTTACATATTTATAAAAAGGTGGTTTGACTATATCTGTGCTTGCTTTTAATTTCTTTTTTACATGCAATATATTGCCTTTTCTAGTGAGTAGTTTCATATTAAGATATCGAAACCATACTGTTACCGTGGCCCAAAAACCGTGATGGATACCGAACCGTGGGAAAACTGTACCGTCGCATCCCTATTACATATACATTAAAGTAGAGAATCAGAACAGTGGTTAGCACAGTCACCTCTCAGAAAGAAGGGGCTTGGTTTGGACCCTGGACCTGGGTCTTTCTGTGCAGAGTTTTCACATCCTCCCTGTGGTTGTGTGGGTCTATTCCAGGTACTCCTGCCACTTCCCACACACCAAAGACTTGGATTAGATTAATTGGTGACGGTTAAAAATGCCTGAAGGTAAGTGTGAGGGAAATCTGACCTGAATGAACTGAAGTAATATTTCTTGTTGTATAAGCACCGGTCTTTGCTCAATGAACATGTCATTTGTCTAGGAGAGAACAAAGGCCCTAAGCAAGCTGTCTAGTCAAACGTGCAGCCTAATGGTCTCAGGCCAGGAATGACAAGGTTTGACTCTTAGCAAAAAACAGTGTGATGCCCAAATGACTTTAGACTGTCAACCCATATTAAACATATATATGTACATTTATAACACTGCGCTCTAACACAAAAGAAACTGCCAGATTTCTTCAACCTCCTCAGGGGGTTCTGTCCCTGTAATGTGTTCCCAATTTTTTGATGATAAAATATTCAAAGCTTTGCCCAGTTGAACACGTTACACGAATCCCCACCACGATAAGAATGTGATCACCCAATGTCAGCTGAGATCGGTGCCTGCCCTGCGCCCACAGCTCTTCATGGATACCTGTATTGATAACGGATGGGATGTCACCACAGCTACATGAATCATTGTTTCTATCAGTATTAGAGTTAATTATACTACTTATATGCATATCTACCAGAGTTACCATCTGTTTTAGTGCCAATCCCACCCTTAACTGCAGCTCAGCAACAGAACACTGTCTAGAAAAAAATTATTTTGGGAAGATCCTCACTTTGTCTGGCTCAGACTGTTGGAGCCTCAAATTTAAGATTTTTACACTGGATGCGGCCTGTTACTTATTTCTTAAATTAGGCTAATATGGTACAGGGATCAAACCAAAGCCAGGACTGAAAACAGATGCCAAAAACTTGTTCTTCTTTATGTCTAAGTGATGTTTTACTGTCATGTGCTGAAAACTGTGTGTTCTTACCTTCCAGTAAATGTTTGAGGTCCCACAGGATAGAATAGTGCTCACGGCGAATTGCCAGGAACACAACATTGGCCTTCCCCACAGCGTCCTCATGGTGCGTCACATCCACCACATGGGGAAATGACTGTGCTGCCAGTTTGGGATGGCGGCTGCCTACCACCACATGAAAACCGCAGCGCAGCAGACGGATGGTGAGACACTTGGAGAAGTCCCCTGAGCCCAGAATGGCCACGGTGGGCTGGGGGGGCAGAAACAAGGCGCCAGCATCTGCAGAGCCAACTCCATTCTTCATGCCGTTAGGCAGGAAACAGGCCTGAGTGTGGTGGAGGGGGTGTGAGGAGGAGGAGGCGGTGAGGAACACATGGCTCCTGCTGTTTCCCATCATGGAGATGGAGTCCATCCTTCCTCCTGTCACTTTTTCTTCTGCGTTGTACTGCTTAGGAAGACTTCAGTGGGTCTAATGGAGGTAAGTATAGAGGCACCATTTATTGGTCAGGTTTACTCTTGACATCTGAGACATAATCACAGGCAGCTTGAGTCTGTTTTAGTTCAGGCCTTTGGCTACACTTTACTGTCATTGTGGGAGCAATGACATCAAACTTCTCACCAGCCTATGATAATGGGTGTTACACATTTTATACTGTTGAAATAAATGAAAACTTTACAATTGGCTGCACTTCGAAACTGATTAGTAAAAGGCTAAATAGCACATATCTTCAACTAAAAACTTTATTAATAATATCAATCATAACTTAACTTGTAAAACACTTTTCCTAAAAAAGTTGCTCTACCAGAAAAACTCAATAAAAGAAAAGGATAAACAACCTGAGCATATTAAAAAGAGCATGAGTCAAAAACAACTCTTATATCAACATTTTGCAAGAAGATCTGACAGGAAATGAAGACAGACAATTTAATCTGATAAAACAATATTTAGAGGTAACTAACAATATGAACAAACCAGGGAAATTTAAAGGAAGATAATGAGTGACAGTGACAAGAATTAAGAGAGCAGAGGCTCTAGTAGCAAATGCCTGTTTACCCATAGTGACAAATCTTGACCTTCAAATGACCAACACAAATCCAGATCTCAATTCTCACCATAACAACAAATCCCCGATTAAACAACTGAAAATGATCAAAATAAAAAACTTAACATCAGTCATAAATCTAACTGATTGAATGATGGGGGACCAACACTGGAGCAATGTGACTGTACCTGCTGACCTCAGTAACGAGATAAGCAGCAGCATTTAGTGCCAGCTGAAGATGGTGGATGGAGGTTTGGCTGATACCAGAATAAAGTGCATTACATTAATCAACCCGAGAACAAATAAATGCATGTAGAACTTTCTGTAAGTGAGTGAGTGATAAAAATTATCTGATTTAGAGAGGATCATGAGCTGGCAGAAACAAGACAGAACCACAGGTCAAGCAAAGTTACTTCAGTTACATCAGTTGTAATTATTGCAATTACAGTTCTATCAACTATTATTGACTTTAACGATCACACAAGTTAGATGGTAAAACTGAATACTGTTCTGTTATCTTCTCACTTACCGCATTGATAATGAGGTTTTAAGAACTGATAAGGCCAAGTTACAAGGCTTAAAGTTAAAGAGTGATGCCCAGTGCTGATTGGAAAACCTGTGCCTAGAACTCCTGTGTGTGTGTGTGTGTGTGTGTCTGTGGAGTGTGGGGGGTTAATAAAGGCAAGGGCCGGTGTATCCTTCTTTGGCTACCCCATCACCGTCATCATCATCATCATGTCTTGCAGCAGCTCGAACAACGCCAGGAGAAGCTATTATTCTCACAGCGACCTTCTCCCCGCAGAGACCTTGCGTTGCGGTGAAGGACGCGGTGAGCTCGGGTTTTCACCTGTAGCGCCGCAGCAGCGGCCACCGTTCCGCTCCGATGACAACATCTTTAACGACAGCGATGAAGCTGTACGGGGACATGTGGACAGTGTGTGCGGCGATGGTGTGTCACCCACCTGTCAGTCACACGGATGCTGCTGCTGCTCCTGCTGCAGAGATGGTGACCAGTTGCTAGCTGTCCGTTCCCATCCTGATGCTGCTCAGCAGCCCCCGCTGTCTGTACACACGCTGCGTTCACGACCCGTCGGTGGTAACAACTTCCTTCTGACAATCATCCACATGCATAGGTAAAATGCCATAGATATAAGAATAAAATAAGTTTAACAATGACAACAATTTATAGGCGGCAAATAAGGAAAATGCAAATGATGCAAAACATAGGAAGCTCTTCATATAATCTTAAACCAGCTATACATTTCAGATTAAATTTTCTATTTCAATTCATGTTTTAGATAGATATTCAGGATCTGGAAAGTTTGGAGAAATGAATCAGAGGCACAAGTCATATCACAAATATTAGTAGTTTTACTTTTACTTTCCTTTTTTCTTTCAAAAAATTATATTTCAAATCTGAAATGATAAAAATTTCCCCTGAAATATGGCAATAATATTAGACTCCAAAAATCAAAATCAAAATAACATTTTTAATGTTAATCAGACTTAACACAGTGTGATACTGATAGTGACAAGGGAACATATGCTGTTTTCTGTGGTATAAACAAAATCCAATTTATTCAGATATATCCAGGATTTCGACATAACACCATCCAAATGTATGTTTATTTATGACAATACAAAACAATGGTTAAATATATGTCCCCAGTGTTTTATGTTTGTATTCGTTCATTTGTTATACTTTCACCTCATTTTTCTTGATTTTAGTTTTTTATTTAAAAAACAGAAAAAGGCTCAAGATCATGCTCCAGCTGACATCACTGCATCACACAATTTCTGCAGATTTGTCAACTGCACTACACATAAAGCATTTCACGGATTCAGATCTGGTGACTGATCACACTAAAATCATTGAGTTACTTAAAACTAGTTTAAGTCGACTTTATCTCTGGAGCTGGCTGTCAGAAGGTGAAAGGCCATGATGGTCAGCGACAATAATTAGACAAACAAACCATGACGGATTTGTAATGGGGGGGGACATGTACTCAGAAAACAGTTGTACCTGTCAGTATGGAGACAGTAAACACACCATGTATTTCCCTCCCCCCTCAGCTGGGGGCAGTGCAGTGCTGCTGAGTCCGCCTGACAGTCTGAACTCAGGGCTGTGAACCGTGCTGCAGCACAGTGGTTCTCCGCTGCTGCCATGACGTTTCTGGAAGGAGCCGTGTTTTCCATTTTAACCATATGTTTCTTATTAATTATCCGTATATATGTTGTTATCAAGAGTGGATCGAAATATAAACCCGGAACAAAAGGGCCGGTTGCTGTTCTCATCGTTGCAGGATCAGGTAACGTTGCAGTAGATTAGGTCCATGTGCAACTGTTTCTGATCCCCTGAGCCGCGATAAAGCTGAGCTGCTACCTCAGTCATGTTCTTAGCACTTAAACTACATAATGTACTTTACAACCCGTCAGGCATAATGTCAAATTCTGGCGCACGAAGGCGAGCAAACATAAAGAACTTTCCAGTTCTGCTGTTAGCCGACTTCCTTAGCGTCCATGCTAATAACACATATCATACTGGATTGTACCAAAACTTTGCTAAGAATGGGGGTGGCAGTGAAATGCTGATTGCACCAGACGGTAATAATTTTGGACTAAGAGTGAGCAGAGCCGCAGTAATTTGTGGATACCTGGTCATTGTAGCCTCGTAGCCTGCTAAAATAGTTTCCACGCTTCCTTCGGGAGTTTTAGTTACTGTGGGGATCCCCCCCCCCAGGTTTAGTCCAACAGTGATGTCAGATCACAAGCCTTGGATCTGCCCAGGTCCTCTGGATACAGCAGCATGTCTTATAACAATATGAGTCTTCTCTTAAAAAAATAAAGGTTCCAATACAAATCAGAAAACAGACTCAGACTTAAAGTATGAGACAGGGTATATACATATACAATCTGAAGGTAGATTCCTGGAGAAAAGTCCTTCCAACTATTATGTAAAGTTCCACACTTGTGTGTCTTTATGTGTTTTCCAGGTGGTCACACAACAGAGATCCTGCGGCTGATGGACAGCCTGTCTTCAGCCTACACACCTCGACACTATGTTATTGCTGACACTGACAGGATGAGCGAGGAGAAAATCTGCACATTTGAAAACTCTAAACAACTCTCAGACTCTGAGTCACAGGTACACAGTTGTCCTCATGTGGAGATTTAGGTGTTATTACTGTGATCGTGTTTTTATTTTTAATTAAAAAATATTCATCTTGGACAGTGATGTTGAGCAGATACAAAGTAAAAAGTGTAAAGATTAAAACTAATCAATAATGTAACAATAAAATCAATTACATCGGTTACAGACAGAAGTCTAGAGATTCTGATTTTATGAAATGAATATTGAAAGGGCTGTGTTCCAATATGGGGTTTGTAAATAAATAAATACCTCTGCAATGTTTAGTTAACTGATACTTTGCTTAAGTTGAAAATGTTTTACTTTTTATCAAACAAAAATTATGACACCAGGTCATTTTTTAAAAAAGGACAAAAAGTTTCAGTGACAGTGCTATGTAATCATTACACAAAAGGTATGTCTTCAGAAAGGAACTCACAGGGCTTCACTCAACTGTGCAAATGGGAAGTGCCTCAAATTGATTGAGAAGAGCTGTTTCAGGGTAAAGACTTTTTAAGTCATAGGTCATGATCAGGTGAAGGTTAGGGTTAGGCATTCTTATGCGGTGGTTAAGAATGGAAGGTGTCCACCTGTTTGTACTCAGCAGTGCTAAGAGCTGAAGTGCTCTTGTTGTAACTACTAGTCATGGGTTGCCATAAGGGCACATTGAGTCACACTGCTGGTGTGATAACGCCACAGATTGCTTCATAGTTTTTGATGTGTTGTTGACATTTTGTTATGTTGTACTTTTACCATTCTCGAGTTATCCATTTCTTTGAGATATTTTTGACTAAGGATGGATCAAACCAGTAGGTGGTGCAAGTGCACTCCTCATTTGTCATTATCTGGGACTTCATTCACAATACACTGGAGCTTCAAATCCAGCCAACCAAACTAATTCCTGCTTTAAATCCCATGTTAGTATCACTGAGAGGAAACTGTAATGACATGAGATATTCTTTTAGAGATAAATTTGGTGATTACAAATATATAGAAACGTAAAATATTGCAATCAGGTACAAGTATAAAAAATACATTCAGTTATATATTCTAATTAACATGTAATACTACATATAAAATACATATAAATTAAGAGCCCTGTCTAGTTTTAAATATCTTTGTAATGTTTTGCAAGTGTTACTTTTGTTTATATATATTGGAGGGTTTAATTATTTTAGTCCCAATATGATATTTGTAAACGCAAGAATAGTTCAAGAATGAAGGTGTTTATATTGTTCAGATAAATAACTTGATCTATAAGAAGTCAGAAAAAAATGAAAAGCACCCATGTCAGTGTCCCAAAGCCAACTGCTTTGTGTACAGTTATGTAAGATGAAGACAATTCCAGTGGTGATGTCTCGGAGCATCTATGATTGACAGGTCCCCTTTCTTCATAGTTCACCATCTGCCGGATCCCACGGAGCCGGGAAGTGCATCAGTCTTGGAGTTCCTCTGTTGTCAGCACCCTGAATGCCCTGCGATTCTCCCTCCCTCTGATGTTCAAACTCAGACCTGACATGGTGAGTGAATGCAGAGATCAGCCCTTAGCTTGGCCTGCACACACACTCAAAATCAGTTGTACAATCAGAGTGTTATTGAGTACTACACAGTGCAATAGAGTATGGCAACACAAGGAGGGTCAAATAAACAATATGTTCTTGGCACGGCTGCACACTTCGGCCTTTCTCTGTCCACCTAAAAACACCTACGAACACAGTCAAATGATCATTCACCATGGACATGCATGTGGCAATTGCTGGGTCGATGCTCAGTATATGCTGTTTTTCTTGTCTGATGTCCTTACCTTTACAGAAACTCCAATCAACTCCATTTAACTCCCTCCCTCACTTGCAGCCATATTCAGCCATATGCTGTAGTTGAACTTGTGTTGCATAACAACATCATGCTCACTAAATTACCTAATGTCTGTCTCATTATTAGTTTTGCTTCTAGGACATATACCTATACGGGGAAATTATTTAACAGTCGACCAGAAAATTTGATCAGTGCAGAATGACATTTGTTATTTTACTCAGAACAACCAAGTACTAGGAGTCCTGTTAAGGAAGTACTTAAAGCACTAGACAGATAAGAAAATGCACCAAATAACTATGAAGGTACCCAAAAAGGAGAAAAAGTGAATGTACATATTGTTTGTTCACTCTGTATATGCACATGCAACAATGTCTATTACAGTTTTGTGTGATTCATTTGTGTTAAAGTGGGAACTGGGTGGATACACATCATCCTCTTCCAGTGTGATTAATACCGTCAGTTTTTGATGTTGCTTTATCCTGTTATTTTTCTGCTTTATTGGAGAATTTAGATTTTTGCCCACCAACCTACTTTCACTAATCAATAGTGTCAAAATTAAATACATTAAACAAATAAACAAGCATACATTCAAATAATTTACACAAATACATTATGCAGAATAGAGAAAATGACACTGGCTAAAAAACAAAGCGGCATCGGCAAATAGGATCTTCTAGCCTCCACTTTTGCACACTTTTACCAACCACACCGCCGTCCAACTTGTTCTCTCTGAACAGGAGTTGACTACTGTACAGTCAAGACTGACTGGGCCTTCTTTACAGCTCCGGCTCTGTACTAAATACATTTCTTCAAATCTGTCCCAATGGTTTTACTGCTCAATCTCACTCATACCCGCTAGATGAATAAACATTGAAACAGACTCAATAAACAATGAAACATCTTCTCTCATTTATTTAAGGGTTGAGACAATTTGCTGTGGTTGCAAACTGTGGTCAGTTGCATCCTGTGGCAAATTGAATTTAATGGCCATTGTTTTGAAAGTCTCACACTTGTGTATCTGTGTATGAGATCCCACTGTTCACACTGTGAGTCAGACCTTGATCAAGCTCTCACAAAGGCAGTGGTTAATTTGAAATGGGGTGAATATATCCTAGAATGCCTCACTGTCCTGTTGAATGAATGTAGTGTTAGTGAAATGTGAAGTTTTGTTAAATATTTGCATTTTGTGCTGACACTGTGTTGTACCTCTGTAAAATCCATACATCATCCTTAATTGAAACAATCAGACTAGATGCACCAACACTCTGAACATGTGAATGGGCCGTGGTCACCTTCACTGAGACCGAACTGATACAGTAGATAAGGTTGAGACTGAACCATTATTTGTTTGAATAGAGCTTCACATACAAAGACTGTGGCTGAAACCTGACACCAGCTGTCAGATATAGTCGAGACCGAAACTTTCACATTCGCTGCAGGTGTTTATTTTGGGCAGCTGTGCAAACTTACTCTCAATCCATTGGGACAAACACCTCAGAGATGTTCATCAACCCAGCATGCACATTAAAAACCATAGCTCTCTTTATAAATGACAGGCTCTCCAATAATAATTGAATGTTTTCCCCTTAAGGAAAATAAGGCCTGTACAGACATAGCCATTTAAGGAAATGTGTACACTAATGTATAAATATTTTCACACAGCCCACAGGTCTGAAACTTTCACTGTACGTCACTCCCTGTTGTTCACAAGTTGGTCCATTATCCAGCCTCAGTTCTTGGCCAGTAAATGTTTTCTAGATTAAATTCCTATTATACAAGTGGAGCACAGCTCAGCCCTTTATGGCTAGTCCTCTTAAAATTCTCCTCTATCCTGAGTGTACAGGGCTTTTATAGCACGCTTTCCAACTGAGACAGTAAAACGCTTCTTGATGATTTGACATTCAGCTTGAAATACGCCGATACCTCATGCTTCTGACAGGTTAACTGAGGTGTAGCAAGTGATATATGTCCAGATAAAGGGCCGTAAATCACTGGCAGTATTACATTTCAAAGAAGGCTCTCCGCGTGGCGCAAACCAGAACATCACGGTTCAAAATTTGAGGCTAGTTCACCAAAGGTTACGTCCACATTGTTAAGTCTTCATTTTAAAACTCATATGTTTTGCTACATTTTTGCCTCCTGTCTACACTATTCCGGAGTTTTTGAGACTTTTGGAAACAGTGCTGCCCTTATTTTAGTGAGAAAACTTCAAGGTTTTGTTGTAGTCTGGACCCAAGACCTTTGGAAAAGATGATATATACATATCCGGTCACTCCCTGACTGGGTCTTATCAGCCTCTTTACCAGTGGTTTAAGCGCAACATGGACAATGAATTACAAGCATTACTGACTTTGATGTCTTTTTTTAGCAGTTGTTCTACAGTTAAAACTTGTATTTTAACTCTACAATTGTCTTTGCTGTTCCTTGTTTGTAGTGTTTTGTACAAATAATAAGCAGTGTACCACTGAGATTAGATATGTTTCCTGTTTATCCTGGCTCACACAAGCCCTGTGTATACAAAGGGTCATGTATCTGTGCGTTTTCATATGTGTTAATGTGGACATAGATTGTTTTTCATATGGAGCTTAATTGATCATCTGGACAGAGATGAGCTTCATTTTGAAAAGCAATTTTAAAGTGAAAACTGTGGACGTGGTCTTAAATATCATCAAACCTCGTAGAGTCAGTTCCATAGTGCATGCGTGAATATTGGGTCAGTCAGTGTGATAACACCAGTCAGGATTTCTGTGTCAGTGACCTGTGTTGTCAGCCTCCACATGGTGTCTGTGAGCCACTTCCTGCTTTTCATCTGTCTGGCCTGGGGAGCCTGGAGTGAAGGTACAGGCTGGATAAAGAGGTCTACATCGGTGGGGTATACTCTAGGTACATTTTATAATGCAGTATTGATATTCATCAAGACTTGTATGTATTTATTGAGCAGTCTAATAAAACCAATACATACATGTTAAAATATAGTTACAATAAATAAATGACACTGTAATGTTATACTACATTAAGGCCAAATACATCTAGAATTATCAATGTGATATCTGGCATTATATAAACTTAATCAGACAGCTAACAGATATGTACACTGTAATATTGTCACCTCAACAAACCTTACTCATCATTATACATGACAAGGATTGGATCCCAATATGTGGGTGGAAATTGCCTTTGGCTTGGAAACCTGCAGAAATGTCTGTGTGTAACTTCAGGCTCTGATTTTACTTCCAAATCCCACAAGGGAAAGTTAACCAATGGTTACCACTCATAGATGATAAATGTATAAATTGTTTGGGTCTTGTGTGTCCAGATTGTAAGATATCCATCTCTTAGATTTTATTTGCACTCACAGCAAATCCACCAGACACACTGAGGCTGGTTTTCAAAGGAACTGCTTCTTCATCAGAAAGTAAAGCGTTTAGTTAAGAGAGTTGACAGTGATGTCAGTGCACAGTTTGTGTGGAGCCCAAATAATATGTGAAAGGGAAAAAGACAGGAACAGCTCTGCGGTGTACAACCCTTACTTTTTGTCAGTGAGGCGTCTGTCCAGCAGAACCCTCTGGTTATTGGTGGCTGGTTGAAAACAAAGCCAGGGACTTACCAGCAGGGCAGTCATGCCAGGAATGTCCCAGCCAGGCTTAAGGCCACAGCTCAGCTGAGGAGCAACAGGGGATTTCAGAGAACCAGACCATCCCTGTCTAGAAGGGGTCACCAGAATTATACACAAGAGGACACAAAACTGTGACAAATGCTGAATTGCTATATCTCATCACAAATGAATTTGCCAGCTGCTGAGTGTCAGTGTGTGGAGTTAGACCGTTCAGAGCTGCTGATGTTGCCTTGCTGGTTGGATATAAATGCGACAACAATAATAGCTCCTTTTCCAAATGCAGTTACCGAGTTGTGAAATTGAGCCAGAAATCTAACACTGTGTTAACTGGTTTTCTCATTTTATAGGGTAATAAATCAGGTTACTGTACTGAGGCTGATGTTTACCAGATGAAATGACTGTAAATCCAATGCCTGGAAATATCTGTTGCATTTCGAGAATTCGGCTTACTGCAGCCACATTGGGATTTTTCAGCATGAGCCTTATTTTTTCCACATTATTGGTTGTAAATGATTCGTAATGTAGGTAGAAAACTCTTTGCAATCAGTCTTCTTTCCAGTAAGAACAGTTTACCTGGAACTACTCAACAGATGCCATATAATCCAACGGTACATTTGTCAGCATCTAAATACGTCCACTGAGAGCTAGATTTCACCACTGATATGTATAAATTGTAATTATATACATGTGTTAGACAATGTTACAAGTAGAATTCCCACAGAGGTAGACCTTTGGTTAAGGAACAAGATTCTTGTTTGACCAAAGATCTATGAAAAGTCCCCAGACTCCTGTCTTTTTACCATATACAAGATAGGATTTTTTTATTTTATTATTTGGTCTTCCTGTGTTTTTAATTGCCGCATTAGATGCAGTTAGATTAATTGTGATACTGTGTGCTACCTTCACTGAAGTAAATGATCTAAGTTCTTACTCCACTTTCCAAAACACTAAGTGCCAAATGGCAGCAGTAAGGGGCAAGGAATTGCAGAGTGACCACTCAGTGAAACATTTCCTTTAACAGATAAATGCACAATTAAGTCATCCTGTTTTCATCAGAGCCATCAGAAAACAATAAACGCACAGCTGCTGGTCATAGCCATGTTATGCTCCACAGCTATATTAACAGATAGTGAAGCATTAAACAAATTGAAAATGAGGTTAACATTAAATCAGATGACATTATCATGCTACCAGAGCCATGTAGCCAACCAACTACTTATACATAGAGAAGAAAAGGCAGGAATGAGTCAAACTGGAGCTATTCTAGGATTCTTCTCTCAGTAAAGACAGAGCAATATTAGCTCCATGGTCAGATTAGGGAAAGAAAAAAAAAAAAGTTCAATCTTGGACGTGTACAATGGAACTGCAGTGACACATTAGAGTCCGACAGAGTCTCTAAATCCTGATATGAAACTTTTTCTAATGTTTCCATTGTCCACTGGTTGCCTAGGATTTGAGCCTAGCCTAGAATAGTCCTCATGGTCAGGTCTCCCATCCACTGGTCTTATCTTTCTCAGTCAGAGCCAAGAAAAGGTGGTCTCCTCAGTGAGGACTGTTTTATCTGAACACTGTGGCTTTCACCTGACGGCTGTACAGTAAACCGTGTCAGCTCACTTGTAGGTGGTGCCTATGTATCTATGAACTTGGAGGACCAATACTTTCACAGGCAGGACTTACAAACACCAGAGAAACTCTGATTTCAAGAAAAACATTAGGGGTGTAACTTCCTCCTGTGTTTAAGACACCACTATGCCACTATATCTTTACAAAGAAAATAGCTGTACGCTGCTAAATCATTGTTTAAAATATTTTTGACAGAACCTTTCATTTAGTGAATGTAAAGGTCAATTGATTCATTCAATATTATGGTCATCAGCTTCAGTCAATGTGTTGTAAGTGACTTTGTGGGTCCAAATGGACCCATAATTAATATCTCCATGGACTGCTCATGTCCCAGAAAACAAATTGGAGTCTTGTTTTGAAGAGAGGCTATGTGAGGAGACTAACACTGGGACCCAGACTGGTCTTTTGATGACTAGTAGTCAGCAACCACCTTTTGGTTCCTTATTCCCACCAACTGGACAGGGGTGTGGACTGGGAAATGCACATACAAGTAACACCACCCTGTAAGACCACCCTGAAGCTGAGCTGTAGTATGGATGGAACCGCACAACCGGAGAAAGGCAGGCCGTTGTCTGACTGCTCTCTGTCGATGAACCGTAGTGCTGAGTGGATGCAGAGTTCGAGAATTTCTCTGGTTTCCAGAGCAGAGAAGACAGAGTGTCACAGAGCTGCTGTGTCTGTACTGTGAAGTTGTATGATGATTTCTCCAGACTCAAGAGCAGTTCTCTCTGGTTTCCTGTAAACCCAACTCCTTTAGCCCTGAGGCCACTTATTCATCACAGTCCCCTCCCCCTCTGTCTGAGTCTTCCTCAGCTGCCTTCACTGACACACATACACTAATTCTTCCACAGATTGTTGCCATTGTAAACCTCACGTTTCTTCAATGATTATTTAAGGCCCGTGCAGTTTAGCATGATTAAGCTTGGCGCATATAACTTATTCCCTGTGCTATACAGGCCTTGAACAAGAAATTACTTGTTGGCAGGGGCAAATAGTAGTATGTTGTAGGTATTTTGCATTTTCGACTATTTTTTATCTGCTCATTTGTTCCACTGCACTGCGTTTTTTTTATTGTACAGTATGTTGTTGTATTGTATTGAAATTATGGTATTCGGTGACATATGTAATCTCTCTGCAGCTAACATATGGAATCATTACCTGTACTGTCCTTTAACTCCAGCCTAACCGTCTAAAATGAGTCAGTCTACCTTTGAGCCAACATTACAGGCTGTGGACATCATGTGGAATCAGTTTAACCAAACAGATAAGATTTCTTTCTCTGTTGTTCCAATTCAATGGGCATTCAGTGGTGAATGTCCACAATCTAAACTTTTATGAGATAAACAGTTCGAAGATAAGTTTTTTTGTAAATGGAGTTGTCATATCCTTAGATCCTATTATACTTTTCTTAAAGTATAATGGAATTTAGTTTTTAAAAACACACGTCTCATGGTTCAAAGACTCTAAACTAGGGAAACCTTACATTCACTTATGCAGCTGCTTTTATCAAAGCAACTGGTACCAGGGAAAACTGGATGCATTGAGTGTGCATTGAAGCTGCTGCTTCTCTTCATTATACATGCATTTCTGATTTATTGACAGAACATGTCTGAAAAATTTCACGTGTAGCTGTTAAAATGGTTCAAATATGATTTATTTACATGTTAATATTTAAAATATTTTTTATGTCTGTGTCATATTCAGATTCAGTCTAGACAGAAAAATATAGTTGGAAGTGTCAGTTTTGCAGTATTTTTGCTGAGAGATGCTCACCACACATTAAAAATAACTAAGACACCATATGCATAGATCCTGCAACGCAGCCAGGTGGTGTCTCAGTGTGCTCATGCTAATTGATACATGTGTGCAGAAATGAAAACCAAGATGTTTTGCAGCCCCCATCAACACACAGAGACAACAGTAAAAGGTTCACTGCTGTCAGAGACTTTAGTCAGGGTCTAAGTACCCTGCTATTCAAGTGCAAGGAAATCAAGCAAAGTAGTGCAGTAAAAGCCCACAGTAAGTGCTAGTTATATTAGTCAGGGTGTTGGAGGTGTTAGGAGAGGAGGTTCTCTCTGAAGACATAATCTTTGAAAAGATTCTTCAAGAGAACAGTCTGACCTGTGATTAACGTGTGCAGAGATGACAACATTAGTCGACATTCCTGTATTAGTTCAAGTAGATTGGTGCAGAGAGATTATACAGATATTGATCTTAAGATGGTAGACACATTCAGAATTTTCATCCACCAGTTTCTGTATTGAGACGTGGAACAGTTCTGTCACATCACTGTGCTTCAGCCCAGGATGCTGCTCTCTGTGTAGCTTGTGTATGTTTCACTTCCTGGAAATGTGCTCATCCCCCCTTTCTCTCTCTCTGTTTGTGTTGTTTCAGGTGCTGTGTAATGGCCCAGGGACTTGCGTTCCCCTTTGTCTGGCAGGACTCCTGCTTGGAATTCTGGGAATGAAGAAAGTCCTGATAGTTTATGTTGAAAGTATTTGCAGGGTGCATTCGCTGTCACTGACAGGGAAGATCTTGTACCCGATCTCAGACTATTTCTTTGTGCAGTGGTCCCAATTGAGGGACAAATACCCCAAATCCATTTTCCTCGGGAGAATAGTGTGAAAACATCTGTTACATATGGACACAAATACATGCTTAAATATGTTGTAATGTTTGTTCCGATGAACGTGAATAAATACTTCTGTTATTTTTCTATAGTGGTAATACGATGATTGATGATACTTTATGATGTCCAGAGAAATGTAAGGTTTCTTTATTAAAAAAACAAAAAACTCTATAATAATAACAAGAGTAGAAGGTACCATAGTTATAATCTCAATTTACGGCTTTTAGTGTTCAGCATTGCTGTGGCTATTTGTAGATGTGTTTTGTCCATGCTATGCTCTGTAATAGGCATCTCTGTTGGTTCATGCGAGACATCTTGCCAGTCACTGCTCAACAAAGAGGAAGCATTCACCTGTTCTTGCATAGTTTCTGTGCCTCAACGAAACATTCATCATCGCTCTGATGTTGCTGAGTCATCCTCCGAAAACAAGCCCCACTTACAGTTCTCCTTACTGTTTCCAGCCTGCTTGCCCACTCTGCTTTCTCACCGCAGGGTAAAGGGTTGTGGCTTCCAGCAGGGGCACCAGTACAAGTTAGATGACCAATGTGTGTCTGAGGACGTTTCCTCCGCTTTCAGGACGCTACACATCTGCAAACACTCATCATCATTTAACATGAACAAGTTAGATGATGCTGAGTTACTAAAATGGAAATTGCTGATGGAAATTGCTACCAAGTCTTTTGACTTGGTAGCAATTTCCATCAGTCATATCTAACTAGCAAGTGATTCTGCTTTCTTTGCTTACTTCTTCTACATTCAAACTCCTGCTGGGTTTGTTGGATTGTGCATTTTGCACACTGAGGCGCAGGTGTGAACATACCGATTTTGGTAGGTTGATTAGAGGCGCCCTGTGATGTGGTTGCCTCTGTCTCCCTAACTTGTGTTCTCCCTCCCGGGGGTGTCACTCACCCTCTGTGGCTGAATCTTCATTCATTCATCTTCTACCACTTATCCATTTCCAGGTCGCGGGGGCTGCTGGAGACAATTCCAACTCACATTTGGTGAAGGCAGGGTACACCCTGGACAGGCCGCCAGTCCATACATAGATGAACAAACACTCACAGTCAAACCTATAGGCAATTTAGAGTCACCAGTCAACCTAAACATGCTTGTTTTTGGATGGTGGGAGGAAAATGGAGTACCTGGAGGAAACCCACAAAAGCACAGGGAGAACATGCAAACTCAGACCCAGGCCCCAGACCCAGGAACCAAACCCACAACCTTCTTATTGTGGGGCAACAGTGCTAACAACTATGGTGCCATGCCGCCCCTGTGGCTGAATCTTTTCTTTACAATTGCTACATGCTAACCAGGCCAGCCTATGTGCTGGGTGATAGCCAAAGAACTATTTTCCCAAAGTTATTCTCTTTTTCTTTTTGTGTACATGTTCTGGAAAAATTGACCCTCTTTCCAAAGACACAAGCATTTCTGTTTTTTGGAAAAATGCCCTTGTTATTTCATATTTTGCAATACATTTTGTTGTTTCATTCTGCTGTTCCTGGTTATAGCATGTACACCAATTACGTCAGTCTTTTTAATTAAGTAGTAGCAGAAGTGTGACAGTTTACCTTATTTCCGAGACCACCATGAATTCCAGAAGAGAGGGCTTGGGTGATGTTGCGTGATGTTTGGTGAGACAATATCAAATATTGAAAACCATCCAAGTCCCTGCAGTGCCAGCTGATCCTTGGTGAGGCTGTGTGTTATCATTGATGTGTAGCATTACCTGTGATTATTGTTCTAATGTCTCTTCCCATTTCACCCTCTGCCCTCTTGTGCACCTTTCTGTGCAAGAGTGATTATTCTGCCAGGTCCGCAGTAACATCAAATTTCATTACTGCAGTGTGGCATCCAACCTCGTGTACCAGATGGGATGTGGCTTCCTCTAGTTTGACTCTCTGGGCTTCACCTTTATCACATCGTGTGTTAGTAGTGATGATCATCTGGTGACCACTAACATACAATGTGGTGAGTAGTGTGTGGGATATCTGTCTACATTTGTCACCTAGGATCCTGTCTGATAGAGTAACCTCTTTCCCAGAGACAATTACTCTTCTGTGAAGTATTTTAATATTTTCCATAGGAGGCACTTTTACAGGAATGGAGCTACAGCAGTCCTCCATTCTTTCTGCTCATTCATGTGGCCCGTTCATTGACAGTGTAGTGAATGTTGCCTTAGTGGTGACCTCCTCTTTGTTAGTGGCCTCATTAAGAGCATTCTGCAGTAGTGTTTTCCCTCCAGTGAGGCAGTGTAACAAGAGGTTCTGCTTCATTCTCCGCGGCACAACGTGGAAGCATATCAAGGGTTTGCCCTCTCCCACAGAAGACCAGGTTGTCAAAGACAGGGCTGTGCAACAGAATTCACCGGTCAACTAATTGAAGACCTATAGACAGGTGACAAGTGAGCTAAAGAAACGGTATCCCCTTCTACATTGGTCAAGGTGCCAAGTAATGACCATAAAAAAATCTTGAATCATACATTATTAAAACACATGATTGAGCATTACTGAAACCTTAAGCAGATGCAAAACCAGCTGGTCTAAGATGATCTTTGATCAAACTGATTAAAGATCTAATTAATTAATATGAATAAATTCAGATTAGTGGGTTTGGTTCCCGGCCTGGGGCCTTTCTGTGTGGAGTTTGCATGTACTCTTCATGCCTGCGTGGGTTTTCTCCGGGTACTCTGGTTTCCTCCCACCGTCCAAAGACATGTATATTTGGGTTGACTGGTGACTCTAAATTGTCCATAGGTCTGAATGTGAGTGTGAATGGTTGTTTGTCTCTGTGTGTCTCTGTGTGTTGGCCCTGCAATGGACTGGGGACCTGTCCAAGGTGTACCCTGCCCTCGCCCAGTGTGAGCTAGGATTGGCTCCAGCACCCGCGCAACCCAGACACGGATAAGCGGTTGAAGATGAACGAATGAATGAGATTAGTGGGTTTTGGTCTCTATGTGAGTCAGAGCATAAACTGGAACTAGATTGGTCAGAATAATTAGGTTTATATAATGTAAATCTAGGTTTACAGAGGACTGAACTGAGCTTTGAAAAGATTTAAAATAATCCTTCCGAGTTTTAAATATTAGCATTGCATTAAAGCTTGGTGCAGTAAGAGTAGAAAAGAAACCAAATTTAATCCAACTATAATGTTAATCTATGGTTGCCAGTAAACAGCAAAGAAACTTACACCAGCTGTGTCAGAAAGACCTCTCTGCATGAACCTGTTTCAGACCTACTGTTGTCTCTGAACACAGTCCAAGTAAAGCAAAGTATAATCAGAATCAGCTAAAAACAGAATGAAAGGTTCGTGAAAACACCTATCATTTGTTAGGTCCTTTGCTATCATGATTCAGGGCAAAGTTCTCATATAATATACTAACTTTTTTTTATCTATTTAAGAGACAACACATAACATAACTTGGTCCATGTTAGTGTAAGATGAGTCCAAATTAGTCTTCTTGCATCAACTCACCGTAGTCACACCAACCCTTCGCAACCAGCCTCTGGTATGAAGTGAAAGATTAGATTGAGATTCAGATTAGTTGGCCAAACTCTTCTTAAACTTGACCATGATGTTGGCTTCATGATGATTTTATATTAAATTCTATGTGAATGGGAAATGCAGATGTTGTTGATTGAAAATCATCACTGTTTTACCACAAAAAATATATATATTTATTTATCGTCTTTGCACATTCGTCTTGTCGGGGGGGGGGGGGGGGGGGTTTCGTCAGTTACATTGTCAGAGCTCTGTTTTTCTTTCTTTGTGCTGTGTTTCCTGTTCCTGGATGGAACACTGGACAGGAAGAGCTCTGAAAAAATCTGTTCAACTAAACCAAGGAGGAGGAGGTGGGGGAGGAAAGACACAGAGCAAAAGTCTCAGCTTCAGCCTGACATCTGGGGCTATTTATAGACACACTTGGTCTCTAAGTGTCCACAGAGAGGAGACACATAGCTGCAGCTGCTTAATGTGATGAGGGTGGAGGGTTCGTCACATCACTGTGTGTTCACACTAAGCCACTCACGCCAAGTTAGCTCCCAGAGAAACTGCTCCTCAGTTTAGCATAAAGTAAATCCCTGCATTGAACTGGATCTTGAAGTACAACTCCAAGGGAGAGCAAGATGTTGATGTCACATAAAAAAGGTATTGAAACTAACTCCAAGGAGGGAGGTGTGTGATGTGGTTTCCACTGATGGAAAGGAGTCTCCTCAGAGGCTCATACTGTACATCACAGAAGGCTAAACACAGCTGCAGCTAATAGAAGTATAATGGATAATGGATACGCCAACCTATATAAATTAAATTCTTTCCAGCAAATGTGTTCCAACATTGGAGTTTTAGACATTGGGCATCTTGCACAGACAATAAACACAGCCAGTTCTGCCGGCGCATATGGGAACCCTCCAGAGAGCCGTAAGAGTCCAAGGCCTCATGCTGATTGCTGTAAATTACTGAGTGTCTTATGCTGGGAGTAGTGAATGAGAGCAAGGCAGATGTATATGCATTTTCTATTGCTGCTACTTATATGTGAGAAATTGGTACCATAGAGTACAGCGTTTTAAAGTGTTGTAGAGTAAGTTTTGTTTTGTTTTTTTTGATCATATTTTTAGTGTAGAGCAGCACGGCGGCATAGTGGTTAGCACTGTTGCCCCACAACAAGAAGGTCACGGGTTTGGTTCCCGGGCCTGGAGCCTTTCTGTGCAGAGTTTGCATGTTTTTCCTATGCCTGTGTAGGTTTCCTCTGACTGTCCAAAGACATCATGTTCAGGTTGATTGGTGACTCTAAATTGTCCGTAGGTCTGAGTGTGAGTGCGAGTGGTTGTTTGTCTCTGTCTGTCTCTGTGTGTTGGCCCTGTGATGCTGGTGAATGGTGACCTGTCCAGGGTGACCCCGCCCTCGCCCAGTGTGAGCTTGGACTGGCTCCAGCACCCCCCACGACCCGGAAACGGATAAGTGGTAGAAGATGAATGAATGAATTAATTCTTAGTGCAACTTCAGTTCCTTGGGCTGCCTTCTACGAGAGTTTCATTGTGTTATGAAACCTGAAGTCTCCTCAGATTTTCATACACATTAACTTCTTGAGTTTCCTCAGTATGGAGTAGAACATGTGTCAGCTTAATTAACTTTAGCAGCCTCCCCAGTCTCCAGACCCGAGTCCAGTAGGAACAGGAGATTGTAAGTTTTAATGTGTGGGAGACAAATGTGCAGAAATGATGGGATGCAATCTAGTTGAGCCTGTGACATAAAGAACTAGAGGCTGCTTGAAAGCAAAAAGAGTGTGGTTCTTAATAAAAAGCTCAGTGAGGTGATTTTCATCATGGAGTGCCTTGTCTGCAAGGTTTCAAAATTATCATGACTAATGAAGCTTTAATAAAATCATTCAAGCTTGTCATTTTCCATCATTAATGAGTCATTGCTTTGCAAACTGGGTTTTACATTTTACTTGCCTTTTTTTCCTCAGATTTCCCATTTACTCTTAACCCCCGCCCCCCATTGAGGTTGAATGAAACCCACCTCGATGTTTAAATTAGATGTGCAACAACAGACCTGAGACAGATGTTTTAGTCTGAATAAATTCAATATTTGATTGGAATATAGAATAAGAGAAGTATTCATATTTTTAAGAACTCCTTTACACGTTACACGGATTTTTCAGAGCACGAATAATATCAGAGTCAGCTGAGTGACACTGATATCTGTCACTTTGTCATACTGTGTCACCTCAAAGTGGTAAACTGAGGAGAAGAGCATCAGGAGAGGGCGTGGCCCCCCAAAACGCCGGCTGCTCTGATTGGCTGTCGCCGCGGCGTCAATCATTGGGCTCTTTTTGTTTTTTTGCAGGCGGCTCCAGTCCGGCAGAGTGTGGTGCTCCTCACAGTGAACCCTCACTGACTCCTCTCCCCCTGCCCCGAGTGTTCACACGGACCGAAGCAGGAGCTTCCCTTCGCCACAAAACTGCACTACTTTGGAGCTGAGGATATAAATTTGTTTGGTTTTTTTTTAGGGGGGGGGATTTTACGCACCAAACCAAGAAAATGACTCATTTCAATAAAGGGCCAGCCTACGGATTATCTGCTGAAGTGAGGAGCAAAGTAAGTGTTTTACCCTTTTTTTTTTTTTTTTTTTTTTTATGTGTGTGTGTGTGTTTCAAAAGCTGCTCGTTTATTAAGAAAAAAAAAGACTTGGCTAACGCTCTGTGTAAACACAGTCCGTCACCTCTGGGACTTTCTTCCATTGGGGGAAAAAAAAAAAAAAAAGTTCGAGCCGAGTTTAACTCTCCGAGCTCCAGACCCAAAACTCTCCCGAGGTTTCCCGAAACGGCAGGAGCCCATTTTCCGCCCGCCGGGCTCCATGTACCGACAGACATGACCTGCAGCTCCACAAACTTCCAACCTCAACTTGAACACCAACAATGGCAGCAGAGAAGAATGTGACTCGTTTGGAAGCGGGGGGGGGGGGGGGGGTTACACAGTGTTAAGGCCTGCCTGCGGGATTAGCCTAGAGCTCTTTAAAAGTCCGTGACCGAGGTTTCCTAACTTTTTACTGAGATATGCGACCAGTAAACCGGCTTTAAAGTGTCAGTTCCACACTTGAACCGTAAGCCGCTTCCCCCCCTTCAGTGATGGGAAACCAGCTTTTCCTCCGTCCCTCTTTGTTTATGGACTGGACCGCAGCAGCACCGTAAGCCTGTATTTAAGGAGTTCAAGCTGTTGGGTGAATATGTATTGATGAAAAAAAAAAAAAAATACACCGTGTCGTGTCCTTTCACCATAAATAACCCTGAATATCATTTATAAAAAGAAAAAGCCTGCCCAAAGTCACTGTTTGTGTAGGCAGGGTCCTGGCCACGGCGGAGTCCGGGTGGCTGTCTCCATATGGAGCCTATAGGCGGCCACATCTACCGCTCTCTCCCCGCCGTCTGTGTGTGGATGCGCTGCACTGAGCTGTGATCAGGTTGCCACGTAGCAGTGTTGTGATTAGAGGCGCCTTCTGTTATTAAAAGGCAAATGTGCATCCGGAGGCTCTGCAGCGAAATGACTACTTTTGTGAATTAAAGTCAACAGCCAAGGATGGAAGTTGTGTGCCAGGCACTATAGAGAGATGCAGAGAGCTGGAGTTAAATGTCTGGAGGATGACTTCATCAGAAGTAGTGCACACCTCCAGGCAAAGCTTCTTCATCAATTTCAAATCAGTTCTGTCTTCTGCTCAAGAGTTTATCATTGCACCTTTGTATGTAGTGCACGATCTTCATGCACTATTCATTTGAGTGACATACATTTTGATTAAAACCCAGTTTTGCATTTTGTTAGACCCTAATCATAAATTCATTGCCGCTCACATCAAAGCGTACTGCACTGTGTCTTTGAATATGTTTCAGTCACCTCCACTGATTTATGATTTGGAGTTTGTTTGAGTTGTGTAAACTATCCCGAGCCACTGCGTATCTGCTTTCATTGCTAAAGTGAACCTGCATGTGCAGACTGACTTGAAAAATCTAGACTTCATGACAATTTATGACAACAATGAAAGTAGACAGAATGAGGTTTGCTGAAAATGTAAGTTTCAAGACTTTAAAGAGCACATCAACATTAAATGTCTTTTTATATATAAAAGACAGATTTTTGATGTTAATGTTTAAGTTTGGGGTTTTCTTTTTTTCACAAGAAAACTCAAAATTTGAGTTGTTTATGTACCTGTATTTGAAATGTCTCACTTACTGGAGAAAAAAAAAATCTGGTATGGGTAAGTATGCAAACCTATTCAATAATCTGATACCATGCAATTTATTAATGAATGAGAATTCAATCATTTTTGCTCCTGTAATAAAGCAGCCAAGACAGGATGTTACAATCACACAAGTTGAGGAAGGAAAAATTGTGTGTAAACTGCATTACTACATAATTTGTATTTTATCTTCCAAATATGTTTCACATTATGAAGTTCAGTTAGCCAACTGCTCTGCCATTGTCATACGGCTAATAGAAATGACTCTGGGATATAATATCATGCACTGACCCATGCTGCAGCCCCATGTATAAGTAGAGGAAATGCTGGCTGATTGTTCTGCTCACACAGAGCTGCTGGTAGCACTAGCTACCTTAGCTATGCTTGATGAGAACAGCTAGAAAAACAATATTGTTTATGACGATTTATTCTCCATCATGAAAACATCACACTGGTTCACTGACATCTATGTTCTATTACAATAACATTAACCTGTGCACACAGCATAACCATGTTAAAATACTCACACACACTGGACAACCTTAAAAGTTTATAGACAAAAGAGTTATTACCTCTGCTACAGAATAGGTGCCCAGACACAGTGACTCCTTGAAATGGCCATCATGTGCTTCTATTGGGTTACAGCTCCACCGGCCCACCTGACTTTTTAGCAGAGAAACAATGAGTCTAACAGAAGCGTTGATCAGCACAAGGCCATGGCCCTTACAGTTGTTAACCATCCATTCCTCTGTTACATTTGTTAAATATGCAGGGATGGAGGGTTCTGGCAGAGTTTGAGGGTGTAGTTACCTTTTAAACATTAAAAACCAATTGCTGTGGCCCTTTAAACTATAGTTGTGTGTCTACATTCTTCCAGATAACTGAAGGCAAGTCATTTCTGCCTTTTTTAAAACTACAACAGTGAAACCTCCTCAAACACAGGATGGGGCAGCAACAGAAGAGTGATGTAAAGTAGTGCAAGTAGCTTGTGGTTGTCCCATTAAAATCTCAAGCATGTGTAGGGTCACTGTGGAAAATATTTGTCTCAACAGGAAGTGACTCATGTGAACTTTTAGGAGTGGAACTGCCATTTTAAGAAATCAGCTGTTTGGACTCCGAATAGACATTAGAGGATGGGATCAAATCATCTTTGTTGAGTGAAGATAATAATGAAAGGCCATGGGTCATTGTCCAAATTATAAAGGTTTATGTTGTGGTATGCAAAGCTGGTACCATTTTATCAAAACAAATGAAACCGAAGCACAATTTTTCATTTATTTATTTATTTTTTTTGTACAAATCAGCATAAAATGACAAAACTGTTAGATTCCATTTACTTATTTTTCAATGAAAAAAATTAACTATGCTGCATAAAAGTGCTGGTTTTATCAGTGAGGATCAGCCAACTGATACTGGATGATAGAGAGTCACTGAACTGATACTGAGGACTTTATTAATGGCTCAGATTCAACTAAAGCAAACTTGATCACATGCTGATCTTTCTTTGCTCCGCTCTGCAGTGTGTTTTGTTCACCTCAGCCTGCCAGTGTTCCAAAGCTGCTGTACAGTGTAGAGGATGGGCTCTACTTACATAAGTGAAAAATACAACGCAACATTATTTTGGACACATTGGTGGGAATGACTCTTTAAGGTCTGACAAACATGCACAGGTTTAGTATGTTAACTGGTCTGTTAATGTTGATCTCTAGACAGAATGTAGCATCCTTTGTTGATTTTTGGATCTATATTGGACTAAAGGTCATTTGTGAAGAAAGACACTATGCTCTCTAACCGACTGTCCAATCAGACTGGATTGATACAATTAGCTGATCACATCACATTGGTGCCAGGAGTGAGAAACTCCCGGGTTATTTCATATCAAATCAATCATCTAAGATGGTCATCATATCAGTCATGAAACAGAGCCCCCAGTATTTAGATTAAGTAAATTGGGAAATAATTTACTGTTAACCTGCTATTAAATATATTTTTGATTAACATACATTAACAACATGCTAAATATATACCTATATGTTTTAACTGTGTACACCTGGTAGTCCTTGTGTTTGGTTGACCTTGTTAAACTGATGTATATTAATTTCCAAGAGTTCTCTTATAAATCTGAGCTTCATGAAAGTTAAAAGATTTACTTTTAGTTGAGGCTGTTTAGAGTGGTTTTTAGTTATATACCATGTGAGCTGTATACTGTGAGCTTAGGAAAGTAACATCAGTTTAGTAGCAATTAGCAATATGAATAACAACCAACTAATTTTGTTAATGTTTCATGATGACTGTGTAAACTCTGCAGGTGAAGTTCATGTAACATGATAGAGAGCTGCAGTGTAGCTACTAGATTTTTAGCTGTGGTTCCCAAGGGCAAGCCAGGACTTTAAACCTCAAACAGAGTGATGAAAGGATTAGCAGTTAAATGCTTCCATTGGACTTGTCATTGATTTGGGGTTGACGGGAAAAGTTTTCCATTTAGCTGAACTCTATTTCACATACTAGATGGAAAGTAATACAGCTAGTGTACTTCACAATCAAAAGTCTACAACATGCTTTAAGTGCTCGTAATTTGCAAATGTGGATTAAGACATGCCAAAACCTGGAAAAGTCTAAGAAGAAAAAAAAAAAGTTTAAGGGCTGGTTTTCTTCCTGCTGTCATTCATTGCAGTAAAACCTCCCCTGTCAGAGAGTGCACTACACAAAAGGAGTAGGACAGGCAGGGGCCCATCTGTGTTCCATTGCATAATGTGTGATCAGTAGTCCATACTCCTCTCTGAGCTGCAGACATAACATTCCTGAGATTCTTTAGCACAAACCCCTTCTGTAGGACCCCAACCATCTGTGTGTGGATCCAATCCAAACTCAGCTCAGTTGCGTTTATAAGCCTGGGTTATAGACACATCTTTCAGGTATAAGTCAGTTTACTTTGGTTACTGGAAACATTACAAGATTAGAACCTAATATACAGCTAAAATGAACTAATCAGCTAAAATCATAATTTTTGTTAGCATGAAACCTCCATACAAATCACTAAATACATACCTTGAAGATTTGTGTGATTTCCAGAGAGAAATTGAGAAACTCGTACCAATCAGCTGCTCTGTGGTCAGCCGAGCTTTGTGCCTGTGGAGGGAAAGCCCGACCATGGGGCAGTTCTTTCATCTTTCTTTAACTGAAAGTCAAAGAGAGGTATTTGTTTAATAGAAAAGTTGCAAACAAAAAGTCAGTTAGTAGAAAGAGCCATCACCAATGAAGAAACTCTAGTACTTTGTCTGGCCTGCCAATGGTGCAACGTTATCATGATTGCTGTTCAGTGGTGTAACTGTATCATTCATGCATCTTTCCTGTGTCCTCATGTTGTCATGATTTTGGATCCCTGGGTTGTTACTGTCTCATGTAATTTTTCAGTAATAACAAATAATATCAATCCATCCATTGTCTGTGCCGTGTATCCTTGTAGAGTGACAGGGGCCTGGAAGTTTCTGGAAGGGAATCACACAGGGAAAACGTGCCTCTATACAGCCAGATTTACTGGCATCCGGCTCTGCTGTTCTGTCTGCGCTTAAGGCATGCTGTCTGTCCAGCTCAGTCACTCTGAAATGCCATTGTTGGAATTCTTCTTGTTTCGCAGATATTGAGCATTAGCCAGGAAGATTTTTGGTAATGATGCTGTGTGTTGGTTTTTCCTTCAGCCTATTTCATCCTTGTTTACAGTTACTATGCAGGTTAAGTGCTCTTTCAGTTGGCCATGGGGATGCCCCCCAGTGTATTTTGTTCTCTGGCAGCAGCTGGACATCGTCAAAGAGAACTTTGTTTTAACTAAAAACCCAGGATTATCTAATGTCCAACTAGGGTAGCCGAGTTGATATTGTCAGCATTAAAAGACACAGCAATCCATAGAATCATGTTTTTTTTTTTTTTTATTATTCAAGTGAGGACCATGTTGCAAGCTAAGGAGACTACAGTTATCAGTTTAGTACTGAGCTGTAGAAGATTATAAACAGGAACCAGAGAATCATCCAAGTTTCAGTCCCACCTCTCTCTCTCCACTGTCACACCTACATGCATCTTTAGTTCTATGTATTTCCTCAGAATCACAACATGAACTCACAATGTAGCCTAATCTGAGAAGTACAACAGTCGCCAATGTGCTCTTTGTGTTTTGATACTCTCAAAGTCTCCTATAAGATTGATTCTCATAATTTTTTTCCTATGCATTTGTTTATGTCATGTCCACACTCAAGTTTGTTAGACATTCAGTGTTTGCCTCCAGAATAATTTGAAACAGATCTCTTGGGACATTACTGAATTAACCAATTCTTTCTGTCTCTAGCTTTGTTTCAGAATCATATACAACCCTTAATTCTCCACAAAGTGAAATGAAGTACTCTGTATTAAGAGAAAAATGAAACCTGAAACCGTGGCACATTCTTCTCAAACACACCAGGTTACTCCAGGTCCATCTTTTCTGTTTCCTGTCAAGAGGTCATGCTTGACTTGGGGTTGAAGTGTTTGCTAAAGGTCTAACTGGTCGGACAACAACAGATTTCTTTCCTGCAAATTTCCACTCAACCCACATCTTTTCACTGCACTGGGGTCATGAACTCCAGAGACTGACTCATCAGGCTCTGCCAGTTTGTCTCCTCTCACAAGGAGAAACATTCACTGTTTAGTCGAAACTTAATGTGAAAATAATATCTAATTTTATGTAATCATGAAAACTTAACTTCAGCCATCGTTAACATTGTGGCATGGCCAAAATCTTCTATTATGGGAACGCTTTTGTCAATAAGGAGAAAACTGGAGAGATTATGTATAATAACTTCTGATGATGGTCATGAAATAATCTTTTCTCAGTAACGTCTGTAGTACATACCTCAGGTTTAGAAAAATAGCACATTCAAATGAAGTTTTTAGAGTGCTTTTCATTGAGATACTTGAATCAAAAATGGCTGACATTGAAAGCATTTTTCTAATGATAAATCACTACAGCTTAAAACCTCTTTTTATTCTGTGATGTTCCATCTCCCTTCCCTGTATCTCTGACGGTTGTGTAGTTCACTATTCAAAATGTGGCAGTTGACTGGGTAATGTCACATGTCCAGTGCTCTAAAAACTGTAGTTGTTGAAATAGAAATGTACTGGTTCTGAACCCAGATTGTGGTCCACATATTAGTGACCATGGTTTAAGGGATAGGTGCTGCCTTATCTCTACCTGAGGATAGATTTCTACTGTTAATATAACAGTAGATATCTATAACAAAATATAAATATATATGTGTGATATTGTACCACCAACATGAACAAAACACAACGCTACTCTCAGCTGCACATCTTTCCTACTCATGATGATACCACCCAGCCCTCAGATTAGTTTAGTAGAGCTACATTATCTTGTAAAGCAAATAAAATTAAACATGAACAGCATTCCTGAACAGGTTACACCACTGGGAGCCTCATTTACCTTATCATGGACTGTTGCTAAAGACATACATCAGTTTTTACAAACAAACAAGAGACTGAACTTACTTATGACCTTTTCTTAATGATGTGACGATATTTAGTGTGATCAAAAAGCAGCACACAAAGCTAACTGAACTCTTCAGCATCTTTAAAACCCCCATCTTGAAGCATCTGTTTGTTTTTACCCCCTCTATGTTCAAGTTGCCTGTGGGTGGGCAACTGGCTGGTGTTTCGAGGCAACAGATTGGTTGTGTTTGTGTGTGAAGTGAAACAGCCCAGTTGTAACTGATGAAAGTTAAACAAAGGGACAGGCCTAGGTCTGTCTGATAGCTGTTGACTATCATGTCTGGGATCATGATTGGCGAAGAATTTGTGGTGTGACGTCCAAGTGGAGTCTTCATTCCCAGTGTGGTCAGACATGTCCTATGAACTTGTGCTGTTCAAAACCTTGTTATTTGTATATCAGGTACATATTCTCTAATTTGTGTAATATTTATCAGCCTAACTTTAATGTCATACTGGTTCTCTTTATGGTTTTGTTTATGTGGAAATGCCATAATCTTTTTCCCAACTGGAAATAAAGTTGAATGTTGAATGACCTCTTTTGTAGGGGATGTTGATAACTACTTTCCAGTGAAATCACCATTTGACATTCATGTTCCTCATAGGATATGTACTTGAAAATTTGTAATTTCAGCAGATTAGCGCAAATAAGTGTTGGACTTTTTACAGATACTGTCAGTAAAAGTTGCTTCATTTAGATATTTAGTTTTAAAAGATAACTGCTAGCCAGTCCTTTGTTAACCTTTAACTGGCCCACTAATTTGAGCTACATACTGAAGTCGTTGTTCGCATAACGGTATGTGTACCAGTTCGACCTGAGCAGAACTTGATCTACTGTTACCAGCTGCAGCCCAAGATGGTGATGTTACAGTTCGTCTATGAAACAGAAGACACAAATACAGGCTGAGAAATAGATAAATAAGAGCACTATCCAAATGATTACTATATATGATCCAAGCAGGAAGTGTGACTGGTTGTGACAGTAGGCAACATTTTAGGCAACGCATAGTGGTCACCAAGCAAATAACTAAAGGACGTATCAATGGATGGAATCGTAACTTTTAGTCAAGACTAGGACCAGAGCAGCAAAAACAGAGAAGTAACAGCTTGCAAAATCTGCCTTTGATCTTGCCCACCCCAGCTGAACGTAGTGCCAGCACCATTTAATGTCATTTTAATGTTCTAAAACCTCAGTGTTAAACATCTTTGACATCTTCTGAAAAACTGGATTTATACTAAAACCCTTGAAGCAAATCCAGTAAATCACAATACATTTTATTGTTCACGTTGTCAAAACAATGTAATCACATAGTATGTATGCACATCTCATCCAGTCTTAGGACAGAAAGATTCGGTCTTAATGGGTTAAACTCTTGCACATGTTTTTAAATTGACAACTAGCACACCGCTCTCACACTGTAGTTCCACCTATTTTCACCACCGGCAGTAACATGAGGTTTGAAGCCTTATATAAAAACCCCTCATTCAAAATGTTCAGTGAAATTTTGCTTTCTTATGGTCTTTTGGAAAACAGCTGCAAAGCTTTGAGTCAATGGAGCACAGTTATAGTCAGTGCCTTAGCTGCAGCCCTGAATCTCTCCTTCTGTCCCGAAATGTTAATTTTTGCTGCTTCTGCTTTTCCGCTTGTGCTCCTAGCTGATGACATAGCTCGCCTCACCACACTATGTGTTGTGTTGAGCGTCTGAGCTGGTTATACATTGATGAATAGCAGCCTCTCTGTTTGCCCAGACTTGGTTCAGTGCTCGGCCATGTGTGTGATGTGACGAACAGCAATCAGCTTTGTACTGATAAACCACAGTGATAATCACACTCAGTATCACAGTAAAAATTTACCACCGGCTTGGTCGAACCATGTGTGTCCATGTGTGCTGCGCAACCCATGATTGTGGGTCCCTATGAGTGTGTTGGGCTGCAGCACTGACTTCACTAAACCTATTTTCCAAATGCATGCAGTTTTTGTGCTGTCATCAGGAAATGCCTTTGGGTACAGAGATGAAATGGGGAGGGGAAGGGGGTTGTCTGGTTTTCACTTCCAGCAAGCTCAAATTGTAACCTTCCAGATTTTTCCCTCAGAAGCTCAGTTTAATGGTTCCATCAAGAGAATTAGATCCTTTTTCCAATGCCTTACTTTTTTTCTTTCTTGGCAATGCTTTTCCAAAATAACTGCTGGGAGAGGAGAAGAGAGAAAAATGCCTTCCTTCTAATCATTCAGGCTCTTTGGCCCCTCGCTGGGGTTCCTCCATGTCGTCAAACTCCATGGACACAAATCGCCTCACATTCATTCCTGAGTGACACAACTTTCAACCCCGAGGCCTTGACCAAAGAAGATGTAACCTTTAACTCCATTGCTCCACTGAGTCACAGTTTGGAACAAAACATCCTATTTGGCTTTTAACAAGAACTTGGAGGAGGAAAGGGCATGTGAAGATTTGCGGCTTTGTCTGTTTATTGCATGAGCCGGGGTTTTGGCGTTACACTCGGGGAATGGGCACAAAAAGTGTCAGCGTTGACTGCGCCACTGGAGGAGAGCAGGTTTTGCTTTGGAGGCTGTGTAGTTTAATGACCATTATGGAGACCCTTAAGCCTTTGTTACAGTAATATATGGTTTGTGTGAGTAGTGGTTAAATATGAAGCCACAATGGCACTCTTTTGGTTTTGAGTGGAATTGAGGTGATGGGGTAAGAGGTGTTCAGTCCTAACCCGATTTGAGTTCAACCTGTACCCTTTGCTGCATGTCATCCCCTCCCTCTGTCCCTTTCCTGTATATCACAGTATCACTGTACTAAGGGACAATACAACAAAAATATAACTAACAAAAAATTGAGCATCATATACTCAAAATATTGATAATAATAAAAGAAAAATCATGAACAGTTTTTCAAGCAACCATACCAAATTCACCTTGATGTCTTAGGACTGTGCATGACTAATCAGACAAAACCAGATGTTTGATTCTTTTACAGGAGACTAAATGAGAGACATTGGCACACAATAAATTACACAATAAATTTTCTGTACCAGTTTTGATCCAGTACTGGTAGCTGGTTTTAATTCTGTGATTGTGATGATGTGTTTATACTCACCCTATAACTTATTATGTTCTTGTCTGTATTTAAGAAATCCTGGGAGGTGTCAGCGCTTATTGTTTTTCCTAACTTTGGACTGGTGCTGTGCATTTATTAATGACTTGACTTGTCTTCATCCCAGTCATGTTATGTAAAATTAAAGTGAGCAGTGTTTATATCAGCACTTAAAAAACCTAGGGGATGCAGTAGGGTTTAAATTAAAATCAGAGAAAAATCCCTTGTCACCATGTACTGTTTTGGTATTTAAACTCCTACATAGCTAAACCAGTCTCATACTGTGGAATTCCCCCATAGCCAAAATGAAGACATATTGAGCCTCTTTTCATAGTCAGTATGTTGTGGAAAACTGGCATCATTAGAAGTGTGTAGTTTTAGCTCATAGCAGTTCCTGTTTGCAGAATGGACAGGGGATGTAATACCCAAGGGAATTATCACTGGTTTACTTTGATGTTGAAGTACATCATCACTCTTAAGCCCCCTTTCCATTGGTCAAACCCACTAAAACCTGCTAACATCTGCCTTTTGACAGCAATGGAAATGGCTAAAATCTGCAATCTACAACCTGAGTACTCCAAGTGGTACTGATCTAAATACAACATCGGAATAAAAAAGCTCATTTTAATTCCTTTCCTGTAACATCCTTCAGGGTAAACTTTCTAAAAAGATTTGTTACTTGTGCTGGACTGTACTTGTGCACCAGAGTCACTACAGCTACACTGAGCTCGGGGAGGCGAGAGTGAGCTGCAGCCCTGAAATAAGTTTTAAAAACACCCACCATCACTCGAAGTGTCTCACACAGAGGCTCTGAACATTTAACAGCTGCACAAACCTTGGGATGAGTTGTAACAGATCTGTTTGATTTGCACGGTGACTAGCAGCTCACTCTTTCTACACTGAGCTTGTATGCATCTCTGCCAGTGCATGTGATGACATGACTCCTAGCAGTTGTTTGTCATTAGAACAGATTGGTAAACTTAGCTGGCAGTGGAAAAAGGAGTCAATCAGCTTTTATCAGCAACTTTACCCACATTTAAGACAACACTACGCAGTTTTTTGAATAACATGGAGCGTCCTGTGCATTTCTGGACATTTGCTCTGGACATAGGGGATAATGATGTCTTCAGAAAATATAAGTGGCTCTGACCCTGACAGTGTGAATGTGCAGTCCTGTCCTAAACTGAGCTGTGACTTGATGAATGGGTGTAAGGTTTTCCACCGCATTGTAGCAGCTCAGAACTGTGGGTTTTAAAATCTCGTAATTGCCTCTATGAGCTGTGTTTCACTTCCACTGAAGCTGCAACATCTGACTTCACTGGTCTGGTCCCAAACTACAAAAACTAACTTTCATTGGTTGTAGAACATCTGGATGCATGTGTGCTTTTTACCACACCTCATATCTCTGTTTCTACATCTGTTTATCTAACGAATCACTCTGCATACTTCCGCTCTGGGCTTCTGAGAAGAAGGTACTTTCTAGTAACTCACAAAAAAGTATACAAGAGTTTAATGAATATAGTTACTTGTATGAGTGTCACACCAATAGAAACCAACATACTATGAGTCTGTCCCCTGTCCCCAAGAAAGCAAAGTGGACACTTTACAGATGGTTTCACCCCTGTGGGTCCTCTCTGACCATGGACTGAAGGAGACTCTGTGTCCCGCTGTGGATTAGCAGATTGTCTTTGAGATGTTTATGCAGCGTCAGCCAACACTAAAAGGCTGTTTACACGATGTAGAGGAGGATTACTGTACAGTAAGATTTACTGGACTGTTTTACATTGACAAAAGGATCTCTTCAGCTTCATTAGCATACAGCTTTATGTGAACTGCTTTTTTTTTTAAGCTGTTAATTTTAAGTCCATTGAAAGTACTACTTTCACACTAACATGTAGATCAGTGAGAAGTGTATCCCATATTCATGGCTATTCTGGTCTGATATTCCCAAATCTGAACAGTTATGCGCCACATTTCATTTTCAATGTAACAGTGTGAGCATTACATTATTGGACAATAGAGAATCTGTTTGAAGTTCAATACTTAAATCAAACTTCAGACTACTTCCTTGTTGCTATGTTTTAATTAAAAATTATGTTGTATTCATACAAAAATTGAGACCTTTCGTAAACATTGACATGGTCACAACCAAGGTCAATGCTTGTTTGGGTCTAATCAATCTCAACTACCAGCGGTGAAAGCAACATGAGTATGGAGTTACAAGTGTTGCTGACCTTGTTGTCTTTACATTGCAATTCTGAATTTGAGTGTCTTTGCTGTTCATCTTTTTTATTCATATTTTTTAGAGCAGACAATCTGTTTCCTGTTAACACCGGCTCACACATGAGCACATGTACATAAATCAACACAGTACAACATCATAGCAGTCCTTCAAATGCATTTCAATGAAAATAACATTAATAATATCATTAGGAAAAGAAACGAGCTTTATCATGACATCCGGCAAGAGTGTGTTTCTGAGACAGACTGGTCTCAAAGCTGCTGCTGGTTTCCTAAAGAGGCTTGAGGTGGAGAAACTCATGACAAAGTTACAGGAAATAATTAAAAGTGAACCATATCCTTTCTCTCTTGTCTCTGATTCATACCTAAAATGTAGAGCCACACAACATTTTCATTTTGGCCACACACACACAGCTTGTGCTATTTGCATTCCAGTCAAGACTGCAGCTAGTCTGAATGACTGTGTTAGGGGTGGAAGGGGGCTGAAAAGCCTGCAGTTATAACTACTCTGTCATGGTGGGGATTGCTCTGTCACAGATTGATGTGTAAGTAAACAACTTTTTGTCAAGTTTTTAATTCACCACAACTTTAGATAAACACAGGTTTAAATAATGACCCAGCTAGCCGGATTCCTCAGTAGATTTTGAGTGAACTAGCAGGATTATATAATTATACCAAGACAGAAAAGAGTGCGGTTCAGTAAGTGAACACTTACCCGCTGTTAGACAGCAGGCTTTTAGTCTTTTCCCAGACATCTGAAAAGTCCTGATAATACTTGTAACATGTGTTTAAGAACCTACGCAGCACTCTCGTACAGCCATTCCTGGAGAAATAATATTATTATTTATAGGAAGACACGAAGAATAGACTCGTACCTTGAAGTAATCAATACTCGATTGTAGCAGAAATGGCCAGTTTGCATAATGATGTTCTTTTCAGTCTTTGTTGTTTTGCTGTGTGTGTATATGGGGTTGTACAGTCAAAGCAAAACATGATGTTGAAGCTACATGAGGCTTCAACAGAATGCACTGGTCTCTCACTTGTCGCTTGTCACTGACAGTTAATACTAACAAAGAAAGACACGGGTCCAAAATCACTGGGGAATCTGTTTAAGTGCTCTACAGAGTGATGCCAGTATATCAAATACTAAAGATTCACTACTTCTTTCATTTAATTTAATTTTTTTTTTTTGTTTATTGGTGGAAAGAAATATAACAAGCAGATACTGACAAAAAAAGAGGCTATTATATTCTCGGAGTTTGTACCAAACAAATGGATTCCCTCTGGGGAATATGCTTGGATATTGCCCATGGCCATATTATCATTTACATTCGATAGTTAAAATGTGCGTATAAAATAAGATTAAGGGATCTAGGTTGATTTGTGTTGGGTATGTTTTTGTTAGTATGTTTGTGTAATGTGTAACCCATCTGATTCGGCTTTAATGTTTTTGATTAACTCTTTTAATTGATTTAATCATCACTTGTTTGTCACCCAGACAAAAGAGAGCAAAGTTAATTTTCTCAACCCACAGTGTGACGCAAATAGATTCAGCTTTTGCTGTGACTGAGATTAGATTTTATCTAAAGTTATCTATGAGGTGTTAAAGTCCCCACATCATTTCTCATGATGGTTTGTGAAACCAGCCTGTATCACTTTCATCATGATAATATTCATGATTGACTAGATGTGAGCCAGTCAGGGTCAGGCACTGTCTGTTTTGTTAGTCATTGAGTATCCACTAGCAACAGGAACCCAATCTGGTTCTTGAGTCAGGTGGGATCTGAATCTGTATTTATACTCATATCCCAGCAGGTCTGGTATGATTGATTGTCTCTGGTCTTTATGTCCTTGTGTGCAAAGCCAGGATGAATCAAAGATGCTCAATCATGTGTTTCTTTTACTGTCCTACATTTAGTTAAACTAAAACAGTCTGGCTATTACGGCTGACTTTCTCATTCATAATTCACCTGCTCCTCTTCATCAAATACATCTGTTGACTGACAAAGTGTCCAAGGCAGCTTGAACCTATGAGTTCTAATTGGTATTTTTAGAACTGCAGACTGAACATGATGTTTTTAATCTTTCAGATTGCTCAGAAATATGACCCACAGAAGGAGGAGGAGCTCCGCTTTTGGATTGAGGAGGTAACAGGAATGTCCATTGGAGAGAACTTCCAGAAAGGGCTGAAGGATGGAGTCATCCTCTGCGAGTAAGTTTTCTCTCTGTGTTTTCTGTTTTTCTGTGTGTGTGTGTTAAACACATCTGATTTGACAGCAGGACTCCTGTTCTGATAAGTGCTGTGCTTTCCTTCCTCTCTCAGACTGATCAATAAGCTGCAGCCTGGTTCAGTAAAGAAAATTAACCTGTCGCAGTTGAACTGGCACAAGGTAAGTCAGGGGTTTTCATCTGCTGGTAACACAGTCAATAAAGAAAGTCACATGGAAGTCAGAGTCATATAGAGCAGGTTCAGCTTCATTAAAGTGGCTACTGTGAGTTTTCTCTACTGCTGATTGTTGTGTTTCTTTTTGGAGTTGAGTGGTGCTTATTGTTACTTGGCAAGAGATTCAGCCTTCATTGCCATTATAATGCAGGATGTTATAATATGCCCTCTGAGTAGTGTTGTGTCTCCAGGACAGATTGGAAACTAAAGTAAACTGCTATCAGAAAGTGAGAAGAGATTTAGGGCTAGGTAGTTAGCATGCTACCTTCAGTAGAGGAAAAGACTTCATTGAGAACAACGTTAACATTAGCATTGTACCAGTAAGGACGTCTTGTAGACTCTACAAGACGTTAAAGCAGGAAATGTAGAGGACGAATGGTGCAATCGCTAGAGCTGTAACAATTCCAAATGTTGCTACACAATTCATTGTCTCGTAAATTATTGCGATTAACAATATAATTGTCTATATTGTCAATATAATTAAAATACTTTTTTCATTATCCAAGTCCAATAGTCACTATTTGTAAAACTATGTGTCAAAATAGGCTGCTTCTTGACTTGCATTTTTTCCCAACTGTATCTCCCTTGTCATTTTAGTTGTTATGAATGTGTATACGGACAAGTGCCAACAACTAAAAGCTTAAATCATAATAATAATAATACAAACATATAGTCCACTGGGGAAAAAAAGGCGTGGGGGTGGTGGGCGATTTAAAAAAAAAAAAAAAAAAAAAAAAGCATGTTCAGTTTCTCTGGCTTGAGGCTGGACCTCACTGCGCTTGCAGTGTAGCCAGCTGTGCTGAACAGTCTCTGTCACGTTTATATTTCGTCTGCCGGCTGAACGACTCCGCTATACCCAGCTGCCGGGAGGGGCCATCCACTGATGCAGGGGCACTGATCGATTTGTTTAATTGTGCAAACTGTGAGAGATGGTAATTTTTGAGATGCTGTCTCAAATTGGTTGTGCTAGCATTTTTTTTACCGCGACCGTTTTCTTACATAGCCGGCAAATCGCCTCTTACAGATTTGCGGGCTCTCCCCTCCGACTTGGCTTGAAACCAAAATAATCCCACAACGGAGAAGTTGTACTACGTTTAGAAACAATCTCCATCTCGTGTCTCATTTTTCAAATTCAATGTCAAAATGATGCTATAGCTGAAAGCAGGATGGCAGTCTTGTCCCTCCCCAAATAAACGATCGTCCAATCATAATTTAGCTGAAACCAGTTGGGCTTGCAGACTCCCTACATTATGACAGGACCAGCGGGACAGTGTCAAGCGACACTTTTTCTTTCTTTCTTTATTACCAACACTAAACGAAAACTCCAGTGAAAACCAAACGTGTACCAGCTTAATGTTATGGGCATTTCTCAATACCGCTTCTCACGAAACTACCCAATTCTCTGGATTGTTAACGTTAGAAAGCCGATTTGACTTCGCAACTGTGAATCAATGCGCGCGAGGCGTCCTCCGATGGGACTGTTACTGTTCTGTCGCGCTGCAGGATGCACACGGACACTGGAAACGTGTTTGATGGATGCAAACAAAAGTGTTACGATGCTTTGACCCATCTCATGAAAATAAACCCCACCACCCCCCCAAACATTGCTTTAATTGCGGTTAAACAAAGAGACCGCGATTACGTCAAAAATTCGTGGTTAGACAATTATGAAATAATTGTTACAGGCCTAGCAATCGCACCTGTGACCTTTGCAGCATGGTGCTGTCAAACCAGAAACACTTATGGATACACTGAGCTTGGACATGACTGAGTGACTTGCAGCTCTCAAATATCTTTAAAACACACAATCACCAAGAGGCTCTGACTTTTAGCAGTGCTCACTTGAGGATGAGATAGGATAGATCTGTTTCTCCATGTCTCTGTGCATATAGTGTACGTGATGACATGATTCCTTGAAGGTGTGTGTGTGGATGTGTGTGGGTGCTCAGTCTGAATGGAAAGGTAATTGGACTGGCAGTGGAAAAAATGTCAGTTACCTTTCATCAGGTTTACTGCATTTTACAATGCCTTCTCACCTTCTTCTTCGGGTTTAAGACACCTGCTTTTGTTTGTGAGTTACCTGACCCATCCGCCGTAAGTTTATTTCTTCTGTTTGTCTCTGCAGCTAGAAAACCTTGGGAATTTCATCAAAGCTATCCTGTCCTATGGTCTAAAGCCCAATGACATCTTTGAGGCCAATGACCTCTTTGAAAATGGCAATATGACTCAAGTCCAGACCACACTGCTTGCACTGGCCAGCATGGTGAGTGAACACAGTACAGAGAGTCATTGTCTGCTGAGCAACACATATCCAATTCTTACAGGACTGTCACATCAGTCTGTTAACCAGCATGCCCTCCTTCTGTCAGGCAAAGACCAAAGGTATGGACACAAAGATTGATATTGGGGTGAAATATGCAGACAAACAAGCTCGACATTTTGACGAAGAGAAGATCAAGGCCGGCCAGTGTGTCATTGGACTACAGGTAATTATGCTGTGGTGATAAAGTGGCTGATACTTGAAGCTGACGTCAGTGTAAGCTGATGTTATGATTACAACTTTCAATATAACCACTTAAAGAGAAATAAATAGCTTCAGCAGTTTCCCTGGAGAGTTTTATGTCTCTGGAGTTAAACAGTCATGGAATTCTTCAGGAGCTATATAAACCATAAGCCAATCTGTTCGCTGAGAGAAACAGGGATATGTCACCTTCTAAATAAAGAAGCATTTCCCACAGAGTTACACAAGGTACTTTTCCACCAAGAGCTAAAGGAATATTAATTTCTTAATTACCAATGGGCAGCACATTGTTATTTAAGTTACCCTAATCAGCCCATCATTTGAATATGAGTTTAATGTTGTCCTCAGCAGAAATAGACAACAAAGCATGATCTTCATTGCTGTACTATTTGTGAAATGTCTCCACCTGGTCTAATCCAATAATTGTCACCCTCAAGCCAGAAACATGTTTACAGTTTTATGTTTTTAAAATTTAAAGCTGGTCCCCTATTATTTGTCTTTTCTCCTCAGATGGGAACAAACAAGTGTGCGAGTCAAGCTGGAATGACTGCGTATGGTACCAGAAGACATCTGTATGATCCAAAGACTCAGACTGACAAACCCTACGACCAGACCACCATCAGTCTACAGATGGGAACCAACAAAGGAGCAAGCCAGGTGAAAACCATTCATTATTATTACTTTTAACAATGATCTACTATATAAGTATTGTTCTTAACTTATATTGAGACAAGAAGGTGATCTGACCTGCTCTATACGTTCTCCTGATTTTGTTGAACAGTCTGCCAATCACTGGGTAGCCACATCCTAATTCATACTCTGCTTTATGGTCTATTTCCTCTGAATGGGTCTGTCATTTAAAAACATCATGTTGCATAGAAGAAGAATTGGAACTATAGAGGCTGAGACCATAAACTCCTTAGTAAGACATTGACTGAGCTAAAAATGTGTTAGATGGCATGTCAGAAGGCTACTCACCCACAACAAGGAAAAATTTTCTTTGTAGCTACATCTAAGATCTGTTTATGTGGATAGTTTTGGTTTGTTTGTTTTTGATTTTGAGATATTGCAGATCTGTCTCAGGGAGAAAATAAGACTTCAGCAACCTTGGGTTTTATTCTGTAGAGTAAATCTTTCTCACAGGAACAATTTTGTCAGTGGGAAGTAGTTCCAACTTTGTGTATGACAGAGTAACTTTGTACAGCCCCAGGTTAAAACAATGCAGCTGTGTTGCTGTAAGCACGTTGTTTCAAACTCTGAGCCATGAAACACCATCCAGGAATTCAGTTTGAATACCAGGTCCTTCAAAACACTGCACAAGAGGTTTATAACAGTCAGACAGGTTCTACAACTTTATTTTACCTCAATACAATTACAACAATCATGAGGCAAACGGTTGACATACCCCAGTCAGTTGTTCATTTACTGAGAATGCATTTCGTAATATGTGTCTGTCCCTGAAACAACTCAGCTAATGATGATGTGCTGTTGCAGCAAAACGCTGAGCCTTGGCTTTCTTTGTATGCGTCCTCACCAGACAGATTTCATTGAGCAAAAAATGTTGCTCCTGAGCCTATTAAGTTTTAAATATGTCTACAGGTCTGAAATAATAATTATTATATAATAACAATAACTTGGATCAGTGTAAATGATTGTGGAATTAATCTAACTTTGATGAATCAGCATTTGATACCAATAGAGTGTTTGTTGTAAAGCTCCTGCTGCTTCTGGTTTTCTTGCAGGCCGGCATGTCAGCCCCTGGTACCCGCAGAGACATCTTTGACCAGAAAGTGGCACTACAGCCAGTGGACAACTCTACCATCTCCCTCCAGATGGGCACCAATAAGGTGGCGTCTCAGAGGGGCATGAGCGTCTATGGCCTGGGTCGCCAGGTCTATGACCCCAAATACTGTGCCCCACCAACAGAGCCGGTCATCCACACCAACGGCAGCCAGGGCACCGGCACCAATGGCTCCGAGATCAGCGACAGTGACTATCAGGCCGAGTTCCAGGAGGACGAGTACCATGGAGGTTACCACGACAACTACAGCTCCCATTACAACGACCAGGGTATTGACTATTAGTACTGACCTCCACCTCCAGAGAAGTATTAACAAGTGTATGTTATCTACACAACAGAGCAAGTCTTTTGCTATCCTCACTAGTCTTTTTATTCTCTTCAAGCATAAAATGAATCGCTGCCTTGAACTCTTTCCTTCTTCACCTAGACTCTTCTCATCTGGGCAGCAAAGGTTGCAAGAAGTTACAGTAGCATAGAATAATGAGAGATACAGTGATGAACGTGTTTTTGTTTTTTTTTGTTTATGTTTTTTTTAAAGGTAAAGAGCATACTTTTTTAATACCCACTTTTTAAAAGATTTTTCAATGATGAAGCACTGAAGTAGTGATTACTTTGCTGGCAGGTGATGAAGCTGCTGCCTTGCAGTGTTTTTATTCATGGACTGAAACTTCACTGATCCATGTGAAAGGAATTCATGTGTAGGCTGTTTTCTGTGCCTACTCCCCCCTCCCCATGTACCCTCCCCCCTGTCTGTCGCCGGGCACACTTTGTGATACCAGTATTTAAATTTTGTTTTGTTTTGTTTTTTTTACCAAATTAATTTGCTGGATTTTTTTTCTAAAATTGATGAGCATGTAAATTCTGATGACCAAACCTTTGCTGACTGTTTTACAGCTAAACCTCCATGTGCCATCACATGATCTATATCTTCATGTCATTCCCTTTGTATTCCCAAACTGTATTTATTGTGATGACTCTCATTGCAAAACAGTCCACTGTTGTATGGTTCATAAAATAAATGGTATGTTATAAATAAAACCTTAAATCCTTCAAAGCCTGCCTGCAAACTGTTGTTCCAAACGCTTCACATCTCCCAACATATTGAAAGAAGGTGCTACATTCACTGCTACACCTTCAGAGTTAACACTTGATTACCTGATATTATGGAGAGGGAGGATTTGAAATTATCCCAGTGTGATGATGTCAGGCTTTTTCAGTGATCAAGTGACGAGGTTTTGGCTTCAAAACTGTAGTGTGGGGTCTCTCTGTGCCTGTGGGATCCCTCTGGGTCCTCCAGCTTCCCCACACAGTCTGAACACACACACATTAAGTTAACTGATTATTCTGGAGTCCCCATAAGTGAGTGCAAATTTTTGTCTCATGTCAGGCTGCGTTACATTGATGACCTGTCCAGGGTGAACCCCGCTCTCACGCAGTTTCAGCTCGGATCGGTTCCAGCTTACCTTTGACCCTAAAAACATCAGTGGCAGGACCAGCTATAAAACTGTCAGTTGCACTCTTCTGATATTTCAACATTGGATGAATCAGCAGATATATTCCAAGATTTCATATCACAACTAACTCAGTTTTCATAATGAATAAATTAGTAAATCTGCCCATGTAGTATTACATAACCTTATTACATTATGTACAAATAGATTTCCATATCCTTAGATAAGAGAACATAAACTCCATTAAAAAATGTTTTTACTAAAGCCAGTACACATGACAAAAACAATGAAGTAAATCATATAAAAACAACAATAAATGACAAGAAGGATAAATAAAATATGTTGGCATATATATTAAAATATAACTCACTGTATACTGAGTAGCTTTGGCCACAGACCGGTCTGTAATTTACCAGCATCACAGTAAAGGACACCATGGTATTAATTGAGAGAACTTGATTCTGTGCCGGTAAAGCTGACTACACTGTAGTGACAGCAGACAATAAGTACACTGTTGCACTGTTGACAGACCCATTCCTTTAATTTTGTGTTTTGGACTCACCTTCCACATCAGATTGACGTTTTTATTTGTGATCAAGGAAATGATTAGAAGATTGTCAAGAAAACATGTGCAGCACTTTAGTATTACCCAGTGGACAAAATATTGCATACATTTTCCCTTTTTTCGCCCACAAGCAGAGTAAAACATCTATACTTCAAGTCAAGCCCTGATGGCAAATCTATTGAGTTTCTATAGTGAACACAACCTGGCTAATGTGTTGATTCACTGAATCCATTGTTCTTTGAAAAGCGGTTTTGTAAATAGCTGTTTCAAATTCCTCTCTCCCTCTCTTTCTGGAAATTGACAAAAGCTCAGTGAGGAGTGAGCTCCGACAACTCAGCAAAACAAACATTACAGCGGTATGCAAGCTGTTCACAGGCTCTGAGAATGGCTGAGGTGAAAACTGTAAAATGCATCTTCTCACCTAAAGAAAAGAAAGCTGTTCATGGTGTAGTTAGACTTCTGATTAAAACGTGTCAATTAGACACATGGTGCATACCAGACATGTTGGAAAATCAGACACTAAATTTCCACCAGGAAATACTCCGTTGAGAGGCCAAGAATGAGACTTGGATTGGGTTTCAGTCCATAATTTTCCAGGTTGCTTTTACTGTATCAACATGTTGTCAACATGGCAGCTCACAGTGAAAATGCTGAGGATACAGTTTCAAACACAGGACTTTATCAGAATGAATGCATCATGGACGTATTCCTCCACCACACACCCAGGTTTCACAAAATATGGTCACAGGCTTCCCTCTCTGAATAATGTCAACAATTGTTTTTGTAGAACATTATGATTTCACAGTGAAGTTGACCCTTCACCATATTTTACATTACTGGACATTTGAGTAAAATTGTGTCATAGGTAGGGCCAAAAACATGTTTGTGAGGTCACAGGGACCTTTGACCTTTGACCATCAAATTCTATGTCATCCTTGAGTCTAAGTTAATGTTTGAGACAAATTTAAACAAAGTCCCTCAAAAAGGCCTTCAGCTACCACATTCAAGAGACTAATCAGTTCATCCCTGAGTCTCAATGCATGTTTGTGCCAAATCTGAAGCTCCCTCAGGGCACCTGGGATGGGATGGACTAACAGACAAGCTGAAAACATGATACCTCCTCTTCAGTAATTCAAAGCCTCAGGTATTATCCTGGTGCAGCTTTCTTCAACTGCATTTTATTGGTGCAGCAGTAGAGCACCAACATCTGTAGTTTGGAAGGAGAAGTGAAGCCGCACCCATAGTAGATCATGTATGTAATGTTCTATTTTTAGATAATGTTACCAGATTGGTCAGCAGATTCTTATCTCGAAAGCATGTAAACAATAGAACAACAAGCTGCGGTGCATAAAAAGCTCTCTGAAATAGTCCATAGGAGTGAATAGAGCAGGGCAGGACACATTGCTGCTGCTCCTCTGATGAACTTGAGATAGCAGAGAGGAGACAAAGATTTTGTTTTTAAAGGACCCTCTCTGTGGTTTTGCACTGTGCTTTCCTGAAGTGGAGGCGCTGACACTTTACCACCCACAACCCCATCACTCAGTGAGTCCTACAGGTCTGCTGCCATGCCCAGTGACAGCTAGCTAACTAGGCACCTCACTACCATGCTACATCCGCAAGAAATAGCAAGAGAATAGGAGCGTGTACCCTCTTTTACACACAGAGCACTCAGTAATAAAACCATTCAACGGAAACATCAGCAGCTTGAAATACACATCCTGTTGGTTGTTAGGTCATGGAAAAAGAATGCAGGCCAACATATCCAACCAGTTCTCGGTACGGGTCAAAAAAACAAACAAAAAAATAAACATTGGTTCCCATAATACAACTTGATATCACAGCATAGCATTAAAGTTTCAGATGACTGAAAGTCAGTCAAAGCTCATTCATTTTCACACATCTGTGTTTTTCTTCAGCCTGTTTGGTCTCTAATTAAAGAAGGAGCACTTTAAGAGTCATGCCTTTTTTACTGATGTTGTAATGAGCATCCTTGAGTTTAAATTTAGTCACCCCCCTTTGTGATGAGTGGATCGGGCAAGCATGTGTCTGCTCTGTAGCCTCAGTCAGGCAGTCTGGGATTTCAGAGAGTTTTACGGCAAAGAGCGAACAGCCAATCAGCTTCATGAGAATGTAGTGGCATTCGTTCAAAGCCCCTCCTAAACCCAGACCTCCCCCTGCCCCCAACCCATCCACCGCTCAGAAATAATCGCTGCTTTGTGCTGGACTGCAAAATTCAGGTTGAAAACGCAAGAGTCATTAGAGAGAGAGAGTCCAAAAAGCATGGTAACCGCAGCAACCACAGAGGGCCCTTACAGGAAAGAATGGCATAAAACACAACCAGTCCTGTGGGCCTGGCCCACCGCAGGCAGAAACCAACCCGCTGTTACCCTCCCACTGCACATATGCTGCTAGGGGCCCAGAGATGTTTGAAGGTTTTTTGGGCCAAATACTTGATAAATGATGCACAGTATCATTTTCCCTGGCCCAGTGGACACCCACATTACCGTTCTGCCTCAGACCTGTTCAGTTATAACTGCTGGCTTCTCACCAAAACAGATGAGGTGTATGTTTGAGTTTTGGAGATTTATGCTGACAGTGTCCAACCACAGCAGAATGAGGCAGCTGATCAGTTTTCCTCCTCATGAGACATGCTGTTCTCGTTGCCCACGTTTCCACTTATCTACAGATTGTTTAGTTGGTACCTGATAGTTGGAGATTCCATCAACAGATTGCAGTCAGTGTCTGTGGAAACACTCTCAGCCTTCAAGGCCTGGACTTTATAAACACGGGAGTTCCAGTTCTCCTCCTCCTCCTCCTCCTCCTCAGGCTGTTATTCAATACATTTCTGCACAGGGAGCGAGAAGGAAGAGGGCGGAGGTGTTCTGTCTTCTGGCAGGCACATGGATGACTGGGACAGTGAGAAGATGGAGGTGGATGTTGGATTTCCTGCAGCTGACAGGCCACCGATCATCCTGAGCTATCGGCCCAGCTGAGCAAGATGTCAGCTGGGGGCCCACAGATTCAGCTGAATTTTTATGTCAAACTCAATGGAGGCAAGACTGTGTAACAAAATGGCCTTCCAGCACAGTACAGTAATGATAGGGTTGCTTGCTGTTATCATTCGAAGTCTGCATGAGGGTAAATATGGAACCTCAAAATGCCATCCCACCTCAAAGGAGCATTTAAAAGACCCATATGCAGGATGTAGTCGTATCTAGTGGTTAAGTTTTAAGTGGAATACAGCTAAACACTCCTTCCCTTATCCCTTCCCAAGCATGCAGATGAAAACTAAAGTGGCCTGATAAAAATGTAAAAATCAGCTATTGGGTTTTTTGTCATTGTGGGCTTATGTAGAAACATGACAGACTAATTCTAAGCCAATGAAAACATCATTTTCAGGTGATTATATACTAATTAAAGCCTCATCAGAAATGAAAACTGCTGCTTGTAACTTTAGCATATATATATATATGATCAAACATTAAGCAGAGAAACTGTGATATTAACAGGGTCCACCCAGGACTTGGTCCAGCTTTACTTTTAAAAATGTGTATTCTGAAATGTTTTGAATTTTTTTGGCAATACTATTTCTGGTTTTCTTTTATATTAGCTGGACATGTGATAAAGTTCTGATGTACAGCAATATGTGAATAATGATTATTTACTTATTTATGGGAATGGCTTTATCTGTTGGTTAACCTTAAAACATTTTTAAATTTAGCTAAGTAAATGTTTTCCAAAAGAGTTTATGTTCTCAGTCTGTAGTTTCAACTCTTCAATACAACATGGCGTTCACCCTTTAAATGATGGTGCAATTTAGGGGAAATAGACCGTCAAGCAGAGTATGAACACAAAGGGCAGGTCAAATCCAGCCCTCACTCCTCCTCAGCTCCACTTTCTCCTCCAAATATGGTTTTTACTGGTTTTAGAAAAAAAGAAGAGAGATGGCTGACAGACAAAATACAGGCTGGTGAAGCCTCCAGTTGATACTTGGTCAGAGGCAGGCTCTAGTAGACATTAGAAGAGCTGCAGTTTTTGACGCCTCGGTGTTGGTTTCATTTACAATTTACACACAAAGAGCAGTCATTTTGTTGTGTGCGCCTCAGGTCAAATCATGAAGGTGATAGAAGTTCAAGGTCAGCTGACAAATTCATTGAGTACTATCATCAGTCATTGTTAAACACAATGCTGTCCCCACATAATAGACCAATTTCTCTCGGCAAGCTTATATTTTTGGAAACATTAACTAAATAAAGACGAGGATGAACTAGCCTGAATTCTCCACAGTTCACTGACATTAACACAATTTGCTGGAATGAATCAGTGTCCACAGTGGATCCGTAGGCGTACTTGTTATGTAATCTCATGATAGAATAATCAATCACATGTGAATTACCTCAACTAAGTGAATCAAGCTATTATTTAGGTGCACAGTTTTTGGGGCTTTTGAGACGAGGAGGACAGTACAGGCTGACTACACACTGCTTCAGGCAAAGACAACTGTAAAGGCAACTTGCTGTAGGATGTGCACGTTAACTAATTTCTTTCATCTTATCTCCAATAATAAAAGAGATGGTTCAATCATGTTTACAGCAGTAGCCGAAAGTCACTGTTTAAAGGAGCCTGTCGTGTTTTTACAACTCCTTCACTTGTTAGGATTCTACACATGATTTTAAATAAACAAACAAACAAACAAAAAAAAAGATAGAGAAACCAGAGATTAAAGTTTGGGGCTGCTATAGTCCAGTTACAGAAGACTTTTACTTTGTAAAATGGAGTTTCATATCTATAACCAGCTTTTCTTCTCATCTAATTCTGATTGAGAAGAAAAGCTGGTATATTTCTCCAAACGTCTGATTTGTATTGTTTCAAAAACATGTTGTTTTGTTGTCATCTTCACATTAATGTGTAAGCAAGAATTGCACAAGCCGACAAAAATGATCTATGATGGAAATCTTGTGAGCTGATGGAAAATGCTTGGAGAGACACAGCTGACTTGGGCAGAAACATTAAAGGCGTCCGGATCTGAGTGATTTCTTCTCGGGAAGGAGTATTTTAGCAAATCTACTGTTGTCTGTCTATAGACCCATACATGTCCAAAGAGGTTAGCCACATCGCACTCATACTCTATAGGTACCTGATCCTGAAAATCACATAATCTGTTCTAAGTAAGAATTGACTATGAGACACTGTGACACCAACTAATGCAGAAATTCATGTGGATTAAGACGTGTCAGAAACTTGAGGATGGAGGGATGATGTGAAGAGGCTCGAGTGAAAGTGAATAAAAACTGAAAATTCACTTTGTCTTCGAATGTGCACAGACACACATGAAGTTATGGGATCAGAACTATGAAGGTTATGAGCTGCAGGATGAAGGCAGAAATCTCAGATGTTGTGTTGTGCAGCTTCTGTCTGACTGAATGCGGCAATCAGTACAGCAGGAGGTGAAGCCATCTGGTGGTCAGAAACATGCTGCTGAGTCAAGGATGATACTGACCTCTGCTGGATTGTGTGCTGAATCACTGATTGGCTTCAACAGCATAAATGGAAGATGTATCACCAACGCACACATACACACACACAGACACGATTGTTATTATCAACTGTAATGCATATCTTCATTGTTAATGCTGCCTTGTGTAGTTTGCTTTAATTGTGTTGTTTCTGACAACAGTTGTGTCCATAAAGCTTCTCTGAAGTTGAACTTGAAAAACAAAGGAGTTCCACTCAGTGCAGCAAAAGCCCGCAAGTCAGACCTAAACCTGAGCCACCGTGGGTAGGACAAAGCCTTAATGGTATGTACCCCTACAGGGGAGCCAGTTGGGCACAATACTCTAAAAAAGCCTGCATGCATCCAGCTTATCAAAAAGTATAACAAAAGCTCCGGGTGGTTTTGATCCACTTAATCTGCAGTGTAGACAGGGTTAGGTTGTGTGTGTGTATGTGTGTGAGAGGTAGGCTATAGTCCTTTACTATTACTTCTTTATTAATTTACTTCAACTCAAGCCGAACTGTCCACTGTGGTCTATTGTGAATCTTTAAGAAATGAAACTCTACAGTATGTGAAAAAAGAAATGCATTTGGTCACATGAATATGATCACATTCCAGTTAGACTTTGTGTCAGTCCTTGGTCCATCTTTGGATCAATGGGCCAAACTGTTCCCTTGGACCTTTGTAGTTGAACTGTGTTCTGACTTACTGACTTGCTTTTGAGTGTTGTCCCTAACTCTATCTGGCCTGTAGCTCTGCCGCTGTGAAGCTTTGCCACTATGTTCAGCTCAAACACACACATTGTCCTCTCTCCTATTTTCTGTAGTGAAGCAGATCCACTTACGGCCCAACCTGAAACTAAAAGTTGTTAAAATGTCAGAGAAAGTCGGAAACAGCTGGCTCACACTTAACAGCCTCTCAGCCACAAAAACACAGACAGTACACAGAAACGCTGATCCTCCTATTAGAATTAAAGTCACTGAAGCTTTCAGGCCAACTCTTGTGTCTTTGCTAAAGAAAAGTTTCATGGTGGTAAGTTTGGAACATGAAAACTGTCGAAGATTCAGCTCAACTTTGAGAAGCTTTTAACAGGAACTAATATTTTAGGACATGAATCTTATCAATGACCGTTAATGAATGCTCTCTGAATAACTCCAGGCTACATTGTGAATCACAGCGAGTTACTGAGGTGCAGGTTAGGAACTAGGTATCAGTGAAACTGAGCTACGGACACATTGTTCTGGAATTACTCTGAATCAGCTTCAGATCAGCATAAACCAGCAGTGATTCATTTACAGCTTTGGGTGAAGTGACACATCAGTGGGAAATGAGATGATCCTCAGCCATCAGTATAACAGGTAGCTGTTGAGCTTTTAGCTGAACGGCCAGGTTTGAATTTTCCCACCACTCCTCCAAAGGCCCCCAGGGTCACCGGAGGAGCTTAGACAAATCTCCATCTACATTCACAAGCATTTGCTCATTTGGGGCCTGCTCTGAGAGCATCTGCTAGTACGATGGAACAATCTGCAAAAAACAACAAGAATCCCATACTGAGATTTCATCAATTTGCATGATTGTTTTTGCATTTTTAGTAGATGTGATTCTTGTTGAGTCGTGTGCCACACCAACATGTTCCCTTATTGTTTGGATAATATGATCTGTAGGCTCGGCTGTATTATCACATCCCTTATGGTGCCAACAATGCACAACAATATACAGCTCATGGATTTGGATATCACACTTCTCAATTACATTTCCACCAACTGAACAGCTTGTTCCACCATCAGGGACCACCATACTGTCTAAGCCAGGCTTGTGTGCAGAGGTTTTGACTGGAATTTGATTCAGTTAGGTGTGGGTAGCCAGTGGAGGTGAAGGTGCAGCGGAGCAACAAGTGGCAATTTAGGCTGATGGAGGAGCAGATGTGCTGATGCATTCAGGAAGATCTATGAAGGCTTCACTGTGCATGAAAGGAGAGACCAAGACCTGGACCAGGAGCTGTGTGAGTGCAGCAAGGCCTGAAAGGAAAAGAAACTTCTGCACTTCTGGGTGACTGATAAACAGACCAGGGATGGAGAGGTGGTCATCAAACTTCACACCCTCGATGACTCACACATTCACTGCTGGATGTGTTTTTTTTTTTTTTTTTTTTTTTGTAGAAATTTTCTTTTTATTTGGAAAAGCAAATATTTACATTTTATTTACAACATTGCAATCCTTCCCTCGCCCCATTCCCCTTAATAATTAAGTAGGGTGATTCCAGAAAGTCCAAGTGTCTTTTCCATGCTGCTCTTCCAAGTTGTTTTAAAGTCATTCAAGTATTGCATCCAAGGAACAGAACCAGGGGGGCTCACTTCCTTAGTTTCACACACAGTGAAAACAAAACAAAACAAAACAAAACAAAAAAACCCCCAAAATATTAAATAGAATACTTATTCAAGTGTGGATGTGAATTTTAATGTGTGAATATGTGTTCTGATTCTGAGAGTCCTGTTGTCTCTGATATTAAAACGCTAACTGCAAAGTCCTTACTCAAAATGCATTCATGATCAACCCACAAATATAGTTGATTGTAGCTATTTAGCAGCTATTTTGGTCATTACTTTGATTCTCATCTCATGAACTACTCTTATCAGTATATAATCTCCCAAGCTGCTACAGTCGTTCTGGTTCAGGAACCACTTTTACAGTTTGTTAATTATCAGGTCATCCCTGATTTGCTCCCACATACCTCAGTAAATACTCAGTTTGTACTACCAATATGTTACCAGTGTTACTGTATGTTTTTTTTTCATGTTCCGGAGGGAAAGACTTCCTCTTCCAGTTGGAATGGGCATAATTCAAGCACATTTCAGCTGGAGGAGGAGGAAGTAGAAGAGGAACTGTTGTCAGAACTCATATATCAAAAACAAACATTTTAATCTGACGCCTGAATCAAACACAGGCTGTGAAGACCTGTCACTGTGTTTCCAGCTTTTCAGACCTCAGCTGGGTATCTGACAATCTGTGTAGTAAATGCTGCCAGGAGGTCCCTGGGTTCACTTAAGCCTTTCTGCGGGACATTTGCATAGTTTCACATGTTTTTTATCGTCAGCAGAATACTTGCATTTATTAATGCAAAAGTAATCTATCAGCTTGTGAAAGCAGCTGCAAGCAACGGCAGCATCACAACACCCGTTTTTATGTTGAGCGTCAGTGATGTGAATTCTCCAAGTAGACGAGTCAAGTGCTCGCCTGGCCTCTGCAGACTTCTTGGAAAACTGTTCCTGTCTCACTTTGGCACATCCTTCCTTCCTCTGAGTCTGGTCGCACAGGACTGGCAAAAAAGCACGGCCAGGGCCTGCAGGCTGTGTGTGTGTCTGAGAAAATATGTGGCTTGTAGTTAAACAAAACAAACAATTTAATGGTACCGATTTGAAAACAAAAAGTATCAAATCTCTCTGTTGATGCTCGTTAATGTACCCATTGTTAATGATTTTATAAACTGTGTAGCAGTCAGCTATGTTTTATTTGTCCCTATGTACTTTTGATTCACCAAACTCTGAAACTGCTCACATCTGAAGCACATGAACTTTAGTTTGAACTCATCAGTTTCTGATCCTTTTATTTTTCAGTCAGTTCCTAGAAATGCAGCTCCAGCTGCTGAGGTATTTTCCCAGGAGAAGTGAAACTACAAAGGAAAAGTATTGCATAAGCTAGCCATAGATGTCTATGTTACTCTGCACTTCTCAGCCAAATACATGTCCAGGATTTCATCAGTCAGCATTCAGAAGTTAAACAGGAACTACTATGTACAGTATTAAATAATTCAGTGATATATGTGCCGTGTGTGTCTGTGTGTGTGTGTGTGACTTAAACTATTAAAAGGGACTATTTGCATAAGGAACAGTTAACTGGGGAAGACTTAGCCAACTGGGGACAAAATCTGTTTCCCTATTTTGAAAAAAGTCTTGCTGAAATGGTTCAAGTTGGGGCAACTTTCCAGGAAATGAAGACAAGTCTATGCTATTTTTCTAGAAGTGACAAAAGTGATGTCTGTGTGTGTGTGTGTGTGTGTGTGTGTGTGTGTAGTTCATAAAAACATCCAGCAGGCCGCAGCAGTAGAGGAAACACATTTTAAAGAGAATAAATTAATCAACATCATTCCGAGTTTGTCTGTTGTTGTCTCTTCTTCTTCTTCTATCATGTATCATTATCAAAACACACACACACACACACACACACACACACACACACACACACACACATATATATATATATATATATATATATATATTAATCTACTTTTTTATCTGCAGTGTTTTGTGATTTTATGATGATGAAAATTGACAGTTTTAATGACATTATATTGAGAAATTCAGTACAAATGTACAACAGTTCCAGTTTTTCTGTACCATAAGTTTCATTCTTTGTACTGGAATTATGTTTAACTGCATTGTCCCTATTTAGAAATTTGTGCTGCCAATGGGCTTTATAACATCTCTGTCTGCTCATGTAAACCACATCAGACTCGGAGAGCAATTTTGTGAGGTATTCTGTTCATATCTGTTTAATCAGGATTTACAGAGTTATGAGAAAAAAACAAAAAATATACAACTGACCGGCGCGTTCCCTTCAAAAGTTTACTTGGTGGTTGACTAAAGATTGATTGGTTTTCCATGACATCAACACTTGATGTCTAATAAGCCACATCCTGTTTGAGAGCTGTACGTGTCCTTTTGGGGCCTTTTCCCAAACGCTTTGTTTGTAATGTGACCACAACTGACACGTCTTCCTTAAAAATAACAAGGCTTTTTTAGGATAAGATTACCTGTTATTAGTCCTTCATATTGGGAAATCAATGTCCAAAGATGTCACCAACAAAGAAAAATAGAGACAAATAAAATTTAAATTAAGTTTCACTGATACAATATATAATAAAAATTTGATTGCAAAAAATTTGCCCTATCAAACCAAATGAATTTACTACTTTGTCTAAGTTAAATTAACTTCCACATTTTCAAGTTCAACAGCACACTATTGATTGGTGAGTCTTTGGACTGTGGGAGGAAGAACCTGGAGAGAACCCACACATTTAAAGTCCTCAGACAGAACCCAGGGGATTGAGCCAAGAACCTTTTTAATTAAAAAAACGAAAACAAAACACGGAGGAGAAAAAAAAAAAAAAAAACCCAACACAGACCAAACCATGGCAAGAATTTGAGCAAGAAACAAAAAGGATTTAAAGTCCTTTATTTTTCTGCTGTAGAACTGGTTCATTGTACTGATTTGGATGTACTGCAGGTAAATACAGTGACTATAGATAAATACTTCTCTCTACCACAACTAACACTTTAAAGTCATACACATACATTTAAAGAGTTGACAGGTTCTCTTAGGAGACTCAGATCACAGCAAAAACCATTGAACATTAATTTTACAATTTATATATTACCTTTTTTATGATTTATTTAAAAACCAGCAACAAATTATTGTTAGTTATTATAAAAAGATAATCCATTTCTATTCAGACTGAATCATAAGCAAAAAAGATAGTGGGATCATTTGAGCATAAATTAATGCATTAGTAATAATTTCACTGCGATGTGGTAAAATTTTTTACATTTCTTTTACCCAGAAAAATGTAAAATGATAATGATTTGATTCTTATTGAGTCTTGGGCCAAACTAACATGCTTCTTTTTACGTCTGGAGATAATCTGTAGGGCAGCAGTCAGCTTAATTATAAAAGCAACAACACAGATGATGACCCATTTGGGCCACCGTACCTGGGACACTAAAATTATTCTTCAATGGTTTGTCGGGAGAAGAGGTTGAAGAAGTTGAAGTTAAGCTTCTCAGGTTTTTTACTTCTCAGAAACTTCCCACAAGGAAATATCTGTAATATCACATGACGCATTTTTCAGCTGAGAATATTGCTACTTAGTTTCCCCAGTTTCTGGTCTTTGACTCATGACAGACTAAACATGCTACACATAGCTCATACTTCTGTCTGTAGTGTATATCACAGAATATTACTTAAACAGGTTTGTGCATAAATCGAGATCACATTGTTTGAGAATGAATATTATGAAGATTATTCAGATGTTCAGAGTCCAGCGTTTTCCCCACGTTAGCCATCTGTATCTATCTGTATTTTTCCATTGAAAGTCTCTATATGTCTCTACTCCTGTCCCAGACATCACGCTCTGCCTATGACATATAACATGACCATGAAAGGAGGTGGCAGTACGATGATGGAGGGAGGAGAGGCGTTCCCATAACCAAAGAGCACAGCGAGTCTGAGGCAACGCGCGCTTCAGCTCTTACTGTTGACTCAACACAGGGCAAAGTCCTGCAGTTCACAAAGGCACGACACATTCAAGAGGTGCTTACTGTGTTTATGAAGTGGGTCATGCCCAATGAGAGAGTCACAATAACAGAAAAACAATCCAAAAAGGGATAAAAACATATATCAGACGGTTTCCAGTTTCCATAATCTTTCTTGCCCTCTGTGGAGTCCAAGGCTGCATTTGGGCCCATGTTAAAACAAAAAGTTTCTCTGTGGGTGATGTGTGCTGTTTCATGAACTGGTCCAAAATGGCCTTTTGAAGGAATGGGCTTTTTAAGTTTGCAGCGCCTCGCTGGTCGATGTGATATTGTTCTGCAGCATAGTTGAACTGTGTTCAGCGTCGTTCTGGACTAATGAATGAACCAAGCTGCATTTTTCTTCACACGGATTAAAGTGGCTTTGCTTTCTCCAGCTGGGTGATCCAGATCTTTAGTTTTTGTGTTGCTGAGTGCCAGTCAACAGGCCTATGAGGAATGCAGCAGTGTTGATGGCATGCCAGCCTGCTTCATGTTTCCCTGCACCTGATAAACAGCATCACTGTAGCTCTGTTGCTGCAGGCACCTATCAGGACAACATGATAACATGAATGAGGCTGAGTTACACATGCAGGGTTCACTCCAGGACATATGACCCTAAATATCACATTTATTGTGAACAAGGTGAAGGACTACGTGATGGGCTGTGTGTCAAATCACTTACCATCAATATTAATTTTATTCACTCCCAAAGCAATGATGGACTACATAAAAACTTAATAGTAGCCAAGCCAAAGCCAAAGCCAGCTATCTGCTATCTAAAAGACAGTTACCTGACTAAGTTAAGGTAACTGGTAAGGTAATAAGTCTGATACAGACATGATACAAAGATAAAGACAAAAGCAGGTCCATAAAAGATTGAAAGTACTGAGTCTTATCTTCTCTGGCAGGAATTTTCCACAGTTGATGCCAGATATGTCGGGTCAACACTGATCTGCCACTATTGTTTTCTATCTATTGATCTAAATGAGAATTAGTAGGAAGAGTAAAGTTTGCAGTTAACCTAGTGTTTTATGCAATCCTGTAAGATCTGGAAAGTCCAAGTGGTTAAACTCTTCCCCGACAAACTGACCAGAGATGATATTGCAGTTTTGAAAATTTTTTTTCTCTCTACAATGTCCGGGTTCCAGCATTCCACATCTCTGTTATAATATGGCTGCAGCAACATGAAAACATGAAACAACCTGCACCCTTTCACAGGCTACAGAGGGCGAATACTGCATCCAGAGCTGATACCAACCGGTTTCACCACTTTTGTGATCCAAGGGGTGTGTTTCAAACCTTTTAGCGGGATCCACACAGGAGGGTATACTCATGCCAAGTTTCAGGTTCTTTCAGTGCAAGAGAAACAAATTCATGGAGGAATTTAAGCAACAAGTTACAAATGAGACATCAGATCCAAACTGATACAACAAACTAATGGGAACTGGTCCTTTCAGAAAAACAGTGGGCAATGTTTGTTGGCCAAATCAGTCTGTCAGATCCTGCTTGTACTTTTAAGGAGATTCTTGTTTGTCTATGCAGGACAGGAGTTTGAACCTAGAACCTCCTTTCTTCTTCATAAATACGAACAAATATATTTCTGAGACAGAGGCGCTGCTCTTGTACAGTAGTCATACCGAAGCAGAGCCAAAGTTTGTAAAGGGGCATATCCTAACAGGGAGCTTGGTCAAAGATGGCTGCCTGGAAATGGAAATGTCTGTTCCCTGGAGAACTGCTTCAGTATCGTACTGTTTTGTTTACTTCCTATAGGGAAGGGACACACTAGAAAGAGCGGGGCCAAACCAGGCACGCCAGTATCCAAATCAAGCCAAGACACGAAACAGACAAGACACAGTCTATTCTTAGCATGCAGCAAAACAAAACTGGACCACAGGATGGCCGAGTGTGGACTGGAGTGCAGCGCTGGTTCAATCCTCCAGCTGGATGTTTTCAGTGAAGCACAGAGATGTTAACAGTATGAGAACAGTAATAAAGGAAACATCTACACCATATATGCATCTGTTTCTCAAACACAGAACTATTTAAATGTTGACTTGAAAATCCAGATAAGATCTGGATTGTTCTGGTCCACACATTGCAGATCTGAGACAGTCCACCATGGGGCTTCAGTAGCCTCATAGGTCATTTAGTAATCAAACATCTGGAACAACAGACCCTGCTATGCTAAGTATGTTAAATTACAGGAAATGCTACGAGAAAGGGCTGGGGTTCTGTGAAACTCTTAGCGTCCTGCTGACATACTGCTGAGGTTGTTTGCAAATATTTAGGAAAGTTGAGCAATTTTAGCTGGAGGCCATCTGAGGATGAGAGGAGGTGAATGCTGATAAATTTGAAGAGTGAAGACTGAAATGTTCCTACAAATTTGGGGGAACGAAAAAAACTTTGATTGAAAGCTCCATTTAGTGAGGGCAGAGACAATAGCTAAAATGCAAAGGCAAGTGTCAAAAGTTGTTGAAAGTGGTTTTGATGTGTGATTGTGTGAGGTATTTATCTGTAGTCAGTGTATTCACCTGCAGAAGATTCAGTTTAGCTGAGTGATCAGCTGCTGGACATGGACTAAAACACACTTCAACCTGAAAACAAAACAAACAAACAAAAAGACATTAAAATACAACATGAATTTAATTCAATTCATATTTTCTTGAGGTCAGGTATCAATGAAACATTTAAATGTATTAGTTTGGACATTAGTTTCACACACATTTGACCACAAACTATGACACATTGCTGATACATACTGTTAGTTACTGCAATTTTAATACCGTTTTAGTCAGAGGTGGGTTGTAATTCACTCAACACAACCATTTTTAGGTCAAAATAAAGGACACAATATTGACTGTAATGACACACACACACACACCGACTGCTATAATTGGTGTTATGACCTGGCAGGTTTGACATCCTTCAATCCTTTTACACTTTGGATGACTTCTTCTCCTCTGTCATGCAGACTGAGCCATCCATCCATATTAGGCAGCATCATTCCTAGTGATAAAGCTCAGCCTTCCACTTCCTCATCCATTCATTAAAACCAATGTGACCTGGGTTAGGGAGTTTTTTTAATGATTGTTTTAGAAATCGGCTTTCTGCACAAAAAGCTGGTCAAGCAATCATGTTATTCTAAATTGTGCAAGTGAGATTTCCTCATTGTCAGAACCATTTAGATGTCTACTGTTGGTCTTCAGGGTTTCAACTAGTTATCTGTGTTTGTGTCATCACTTCCAGTTTTACTTTGACTTACCCCTGTCTTCCTATTTTCAAGTTTCCTATCTGTGTGGTTGCTGTCCTTGTCTTAATGTGTTTCACCGATGTCTCGCTACCACCCCTGCTGTGTTCCCGCTCCCTTCTGTGTCAATGAGCTTGTCGAGCCTTCATAAGCATCCAGACTTGTTTGCTCCCTTGAGTTCATTTTTGTTAGTGACCCTGTTTTGTGTTCCAGTACTCTCTGAGTATTTCCCAATTGGATCTTTGTAGCTCTGCCTGATTCCTCTGATCTCCTGGTAACAAACTACTTTCTGAATAAATGACCACTGAGCTGGCCTGAACCACTACTCATTCTTATTCTGTGTCCACACCAGTATTGTGATACTCATTTACATGTCATTTAACAAAAAAATGAGGGAGGAAAGATTTAAATAAACTGTGATAACTGTGGTTATTTGATGTGATTGCGTGTGTTTGCGTACCTGCAGTAAATTCAGATCAGTGCTGTCAGTGTAAAGAAGAAGCAGGAGCACCAAAGAGTGCAAAAATGATTAAAAAAAAAAAAAAAAGTATAATAGAAGTAAATAAAAATGGACTTCACCTACAGGTGAGTGGGCTGCTCTGCTGCTGCCATCTTCTACCCTGCTCTACCTAACACTGGCTAATCCAAACAAACAGTATGCTTCCTCTAACCCACCTGTTAGGTGGTTCCAGTCAAAGAGCACCAATTATAAATGACCTTTAACCTTGAGTCAAATATAGACAGATTTAGTTTTTGTAGGTTTCCAGTCATCCAGGTCATACTTCTGGAGATGAGTAAAATCTTTGGCAGCTGCAGTTATTGATTCTTAAAGATCTTTCATCGCTCATCCAAAAGAGAAGCTGGATTTCCTTTATTTTGAATATTTTCAATACTTTATTTTCCTTTCAAACTGTTATTTCCTTTAGAAATACAGGTATCCAAACACATAACTACTGTATTACTACACTGCAGATCAGCTGTTTGGATTGGAACAAACTTTTTTAGGACACAATCAAATTATTGAATAAAAAATAACAGACACAACTATAATGCCACATAATTTAAATGTCGTGTCGCTTCATCCAACCCTGACGGAACTATTCAGAGAAATAACATGATACTTGGCTACAGTATTCATATTTTGTGTAACAAGGAGAGCCTTCACTACACACTGCCCTTTATGGTCATTTTAAGAAGGGGGAAAAAAAGTGGCATCCAACATTTCAGTGTTCGGATCTTCTGTTTTAAATGTGACAAAATATATCACAGTGACTACAGTAATGTGACTGTATACAGCCATCTTTACCTAATAGAAATGTCATGATAATTCATTATTCATGTAAATCATTGCAGACTTCTTCTTTTAGTGTTTTTCATGTCAGGAAGTTAGTATTGATAGAGTGCCCTGCCTGTTCACTGTTGACTCTGAGTTGAGCTCTCAGTTGGACTGAGATTTCTGCTGTCTTCTGCAGTCCTAGAGGAGCTAGAGATAACAAACACATAGCTTTATTTAAACTCTGGCAGCATTTCTGTTATCCCAGATGATTGAGCTGAGCAAGGCAGAGTTCTCAGTTCAAATGACTCATTACAAGTCTTTGTATATTTGACCTAAACATTTTTTCTTCTTTGATTGCCTCCATTCCAGCTCAAGACATGCTTTATGTTTTTTCACTGTGGAACAAAACAGGGCAGGACACGAACGTGAGACAACTAGTTAATACAGCTGCCGGCAATTTTATGTAAACTGAAGCCTTTTGGTTCCATCCTTATCTCACAGTCACTGCTGTAGGCCTCAAACTGAGTTCTGTTTAAAAACATTTTTATATACCCATGAGACCCGTTAGTATGTGTATATCTGTGTATTAGAGGACTAAATATAACAGAAACAACCTCTATAAACTTTGTTTTTGCTACTGCACAACATTTGTTCCTTCTGACCATAAAATATCTTTACTTGGCTATTGCTATTACAATATTTACGAAGGTTTATCCTTCTCAGCTGCAGCTGTTGTTCCAGTTCTTTCTCATAATACACTGGGTGACCTGAATTCAACTGTGTAACAATTGTTAGACAGAGATATAATTAAAAGCTAAAAGGGTTGATTCAAAGCCTTAGTTGCCAAAATGATCTGAAATTGTGTTTTAAAGTTGAAATATTAAAGGGATGGGCAGCACGGCGGCATAGTGGTTAGTGCTGTTGCCCCACAATAAGAAGGTTGTGGGTTCGGTTCCCGGCCTGGGGCCTTTCTGTGTGGAGTTTGCATGTTCTCCCCGTGCCTGCGTGGGTTTCCTCCGGGTACTCCTCCCAGCAAACTCCTCCAAAGACAGCAATTGGTGAATCTAAATTGTCCGTAGGTCTGAGTGTGAGCCTGGGTGGTTGTTTGTCTCTATGTGCCTCCGTGTGTTGGCCCTGTGATGGACTGGCGACCTGTCCAGGGTGTACCCCGATTGGCTCCAGCACCCCCATGACCTGGAAATGGATACACAGTTGAATTTGAATGAAAAGGAATGAATATTAAAGATATAAGATATGAGATAATATAATAAATACAACCTGTAGTTTCATTTCCCACTTTGATAAAGTTTTCTGTTGTTATAATACACTGTATCAGTTCATCCTGGGGTATCAATGTTTATGCAGGCAGGATATTCTAATATTAATAATCATATAATACTAGTTATTACTATTGATTGGTAAATAATGTCTAATAAAAGGTCTGCGTTTACAATAAAACTGATCCTGGGAAGCTGTCGTGAGATGTATGGCCTTACATGAGCCCCACGTGGGTTCAGATGAGAACTGGCATTCCTCATAAACAGCATACACATTTGTGTTTGTGCCTCTTAAGGTCAAACAGAACAGAGTGTGACCATTTTAGAATATTAACACATTATTACATGATGATACTCAGTGTGAATTTAAAAACAGGTCAAAGTGTTTGTCATCCCTACAGGGAAATTCTGCTGTTTGGTAGTTTATCTTCAAAATAATTAAGGAGTTATAAAGTCAGATGGAAGTGGGAATGAATGATTTTTGCTGTAAGTGCGTGTGTAACTATTCCTGGTCCAGTTTGAGTTCTGAAGAATGCAATAAAAACACAAAAGCTGGTATGTCATCCAGGAAACTCCTCTGCTTCCAGAAAAATACATAATAACAACAGATGATAATAAAAGATTTTCCTTTGTGTAATCTATGTTTTGTTTTTTTTTTATGAAGGTTTTTTTTGGAGTGTCGTTGCCTGTGTTTTCTCTGTTATGTGCTAATCCACACACTAACCATTTCCATGTCACATCCGCCATGTTGAGCTGTCAGAGCGGGTTCAAGCATAAGTGGTGTCGCAACAAGCCACAATTTTTCCGGTGTGTAAAGAACAAATATGACACACCTGCTGCAACATAAAGTGCTATCTCTGTCTGAATCTGAGCCCACAAAGTCAGCCAGACATGACAGTGCAGATGTGTTTGCATTTACTAACATATCCTCCTTTGCTTTGGCCTTACAGTGTGGAGGCAAGACACACCTGAAGCTCAGAGTCTGGAAAATGATTTATCTTCTATGAGCTTACTCTTGAGGTACACATCAGGAAGCAGTGAGCCATTGAACTAATTCTGAGTTCAAATATAATATTCTGTCTGCCATTTAGAATAAAGCTTTAGGACGAGTATCAATTGCTCTTTTTACAAACAGCATGTATTTGCGAGGACTGACAATAGTGTTACTGATGCTCAGTGATTCATGCTCTGTGTGTTGGAGCCAGTTCCTATCAGCAGGTTGTGCATGTGTTGGCAGATGTTAGTGACATTGTTGTTGGGATACTCCCCACCTTGATGACTGTGCTGGTCTCAGATGAGGACCGTCTAAACAAACTCAAGGCTTCATGTCCAACACATTATACATGAATATGGTATGACTAGTCACATTAAGTGAAGATCCATGTTTGCTGAGTTATAAATGTTTGAACATGTTCCATGCACTTTATACAATGCACATAGACAAATATGCAATATGAAGGGTATGGCTGGTCATTATGAAATTGAGGATGTAGTTTGGAAACTATAGCGAAATGCTTTAAACAACTGCCTGGAAGTGTGTCTTGGTGACACAATATAAAAATGACATGGATAAACAAATAGCCACTAACTGAATATGAAAGTTAAATGGCCAGTGGTGTAACTTCAGCAGTGATGCAGCCAGTCAGCTGACCAGCGGAGGGAACCTGCTTTTGCAATGCAGCTAAAAAAAATCTATTCGCAACTCATTTTACTGTAAAAACATAACCAACTGTTTGAATCATCATGAGTACATGAATCCAGCTATGTTTGCTGTGTAGTCTTGCTCGTTGCTAGAGTTTGTGGAATAAAAATACATTTTTTCACAAACCACTGAAACACCAAACGCTGATTGGTAACATTTCTGGAAGGCTCTCGTCCTACTGAACTCTTCAAAAATGTGGAGTCAAAGTATCACGTTCTCAAGGTCCTTCCTGCCTTCAGTGATCCGACTTCACAACAAACAATGCACCCAGTAGTCTGCACAACACACACCCCCTCCACCCAATAAAGAATATGCAATGAATGGTTGAAATTCAACTCTAAATTTCTTGTACATATCAATTTGGTGAAATTTTAGTTTTATATATATTTATTCATGTATTTTCACCTGCTCTGTATTTCATCCTAATTGTCAGGCAGGTTGCAGTTTGTGGTAAAGTCAGTCACACACTAGCACACCCTACTGTGCCCCCTGCTTTATGGTCTGTTCTCTCCTCTAAATGGGAATGATCATTTAAAAAATTAACAACTTGTTGAATTGGAGACTTGAAAGTACAGACTGAGACCATAAACTCATTAGGAAAACATTTACTAAGCTAATAAATCAAGGGAGAAGTAGAGACATTTTCCCGTTGACTTCAGTACAGTCGGACTTCTTTTACTAATTAGTGAGTTGACCTGGTGGTCAATAGATAGAATGCAGGTTTAGTTTTGGCTTCACTTTTCAGACCCAAAGTTTATGTCAACTTTTATATTTAAGCTGGTCAATGGCTAAAAGTGGGTCTGCAAATTGTGATAGATGTTTACAGCAGAATGGGCCATGATTTTGTTTCCTATTTCAAATATATTTGTCTAATCTCCTGTCAAAACCTGTCCAACCTGTCAAATTATTTGACACTCTAGGAAACTCTAAAGGTGAGACTGAGGTCGTCACAAACTGGAATTATCCTCAGCTTGCTCACATGAGCTCATTTTACTGTACTTGCTTTTATTGTTCAGTGGCTTAGTGCTTTATACTGACTCGTGTTTAGTCCTCGTTTTATCCTCTTAATAATCTTGTTTCTGCAGTTTGCTGCTGAAACAAGATTATTGTTAATCAGCTGAGGTCATCTCGGCTCAGACAGCCCTGCCCTTTATTCCATCATGAAGGTACAGGCTGTTCTCACCTTCTTGGAAAAGCTCACTCTGAGGGATCGTGGAATGGTGGTAGGTCATTTACGGGAATTCAAACAGTCCGCTGCCCTACTGTATGCTAACAGACAAGTCTGTCCCTTGATTTTATACTTATGTGCACTTGTGCTTTGATCCCTAGTTTGGAGATGAGGTGCAGATAGTCGTGTACCAACAGGCAAATATCCCACATCTTTTCTCCAGACAACTTGCATACCGACACAGCAAACATCTTTCTACACATTCCTGGGCAAGCTGAGGCAATGTGCCCTAACCCGGTCTGTGAGAGTCGAAATTCACTCTTCACATGGTTCAATTTTGAGCTGCTGTACCCAAGAAGATTTGATTAAACGTTTTTCCTGAGTATGTTCCCAACACTGACCAAAAGAACAATGCTGATAGACTTTGACCTCAGGACATAATATACCACACGTGCCTTATGTAGTCACACTTCATTAACAGCTTCCAGTAATTTTTAACACTTTGTGATTACAATTGCCAGCTCATAGAACTGCCAGGAGAGTCAGAACATAACAGTTTGTGTTATTATAGGAAGGGCTGTTGGATTAATGCCACTCTATAATAAGTAGGTAATGGCAAATATAGTAGAAGTGGCTATAACACCAGCAGTGACTGCCCACTGTCTCAAGTGGAAATGATGCACACCATAACAGGAAAGAGACGGCTGAGTGACACATAAGTGCAATAACATCCTGGACTTGACTTCTTCACTGCTGTTTTGGTGGTGAACCTGTGAGTATTAGAGCTGGGCCACTGTCCCTCACTTGACTTCTCCATGACCATTCACACATAACATTGCTTCCATTTAAACTGTTGGGCAGAAATTGTGGTTTTCAGACTGAGTTGAGTTTACAGAAACCAGGAGTAAAAATGTACAGTTGTGCAGATTTACCAGCATCACAAGTGAAGAAGTTCCAACCAATGAATGAGCAAACTAGAGACAGCAAAGAGCGCCAATTAGAATTGGAAGAGGAAAATGAATATGTACAAGAGATAAAATATGACATTTGAAATGTTGATATATTCTTTTCAGTCACATCATCTGAAAAACTTTGCTAGTGCATTCTTGGCCACACAACTACATAAACTTGAATGTTAAATTTTATCCTTAATACTAAACCATTTTTCTTTTTTTTTTTAAATCTATTTGCTGATATGTATTATGTCAGCACTGTGCTGCTGAAGAAGCACAGGTCCTCATACCTAAATAACAAACTAAGCATGAGAGCAGCAGGTAAAGCATTGAAATGGATGTAATTTGTGTGTGTAGTAACAGAAGTTCCTGTCCAGTCTTAGCCCTGACTTTGTAGCTGCAAGATGCTGAATCACCGTTCTAGGCCGTTACAACCGTTCACTTCATGTGCTGCTGTTACAATAGCAGCACATGAAGTGAAAAAGTTAGGGGGTGGTTCTCCAGCCAGGACCACTTTCTTCTTGGCTGTGTTTAGGTGTTTGAGCAGAAATCTGAGAGAGGAAGTTTAGTCTGTAAACATATAAAAACTCAGCCAGGCCAAACCCCCAACGAGCCGAATAGGCCCCTTGCTCTGATCCTAATCAATGAAATCCCTGTCTACTCTTATCTCTTCTTGTTTTTACCGGATAACATGATCCAAGCTACTGATATATATTTTTTAAGTTCCTATAAATCAAATTTACATTGGCACTGACTGCCTCCAGGATGTCCAAGTCCAACATAATAAAAGCTTTTAACATCGCCCACCTATCCTGCTCTCATACTGCAACAAATGAACTGTTGAACCAAAGTCAAGCTTAATGAGCCTGCTGTGGTTGTATATCCTTGCTACTGAGACAGTGTGTACAAACACGTATATTTGACTCAGTTGTTGCTAGTATCGGCTGTCATACATATATATATATATATATATATATATATATATATATATATATATATATATAAAGTAATTAAAGTAATTATTGTGGAAATCAGAGTTAACATATTTCATTTTAGCTATATTTCCTTTAACATTTCTTTTCATTTGAAATTAATCTTAAAGGCAATTTCCTCAAGTTGTTGTCTCTCATTCCCAATCAAGATAGATTGGTGAGAACTGCTCTACCTTGTTGATACAGCACAAAAAACTGTTGTGAAGTTTCATCAATTCATCCATCCGATATTTCCTAAAAAAGAGCAGTGGCTCTTGATTTAGAGTTGTCATAAAAACAAAACAAAACAAAACAAAAAAAAGTTAAACAAACATAAATCCACCTCCTGTCATTTCTCTTTCTGTTCCAGCAATAAGATGATACAATAATATATTACCCTGGTAAAGATTTAAAATAAATTGAACGAACGCCACCAACTTGAATAAATTAGAACAAAATGCCTCTGCTACTAAGCAAACACACACTAAGTATGACTGTGATGCCTGCAGCACTAATATTAAACGCGCTGTCAACTTGAAAATAGACTGAGTTCTTGTTGGCCGCTTCCTGCACTATGGTCTGTTGATACACTTTGAGGTCCATGCTCTTTACAATCTAAAAGAAAAAGCCCCAGCCATGTAGTTGCCTGTTAGAGGCATTACAGCAATCTGAAAATTGGGTTTTACAAGAACTTGCTTCATGCTTCATAATCTTTTCTAAACTTTTTTTTGGAAAACCTCTCACAATCAGATTTTTTGGGAGTTCGAGGTGAGGAAAAGTGGAGAGAGGAAATACAGGAGAGACAGTGGAGGGTATGACTGGTTGCAATTCAAACCAGGGACCTTCCTACTCATGGTTCACTACTCCCACAGTATGTGCTCTAACCACTTAGCCATCAGGGCTCCACAATCCTGTTCTTCACAATTGATTTCAGGGATGTATCGAACTGTGAAGGTGTACATACTGAAGTGATATCATATACTGAATAAATGTAAATATATTATAATGGATATGCAAAATATAAGTAACTGATTCTGATGGTGATTAGTTCAGAGTAAACACAAGAAATTTGTGCTACAAAAAAGGGCCAGACTCGGTGACTAACTCCCTAGCCTTAACAACAACCTTGTGACCTGCCCTACGTGCCCTAACGATAACTATATCTAACTAGCCCAGTGAGCAGTGATAACTAACATGTCTTTGGGGTCATCAGGTGGGAACCTCCTTTCACAAGTGTTTCGTCTAGTTGGTCCCACGACACCTCCAGGAGGCTAAACAGTGATCACTGGTGTCCCAGAGTCACCCCTCTAATGCCAGCTATCACCGCTCCTCACACCAAGACAACTATCTGAAACAGCACTACCGTCAACTACACAGACCTCTCACCAACTGCACCAGTAAAAGCGGGGTGGGGATACAGACCCTTGTTCGGGTAGGGGGGAGAAATAGAAGAGGTGGAAATATAAAAGTAGGGATGGGATACAGACCCTGGTTCGGGCAGGGGGGAGAAATAGAAGAGGTGGAGATAAAAGTAGGGATGGGATACAGACCCTGGTTCGGGTAGGGGGTAATGAAGACATTTAATGACACATTTTATCTTTACTTCCAAAACTGGAAAATGAAAATGAGGAGAGGAAATAACAAAGACAGATACTGAATGAGCGGGCGCGGCTCCCACAGCCCATACAGAATAAAAAGTAATTAAAAAAATGTTATAGCAACGCTGAGTAAAAACAAAGCTGATAAACCTCAAACCTCCAACTCCCACAAATAAATTCCAGTACAGGAGATGACTGGCCTCCCACACTGGCCTCTGTTTGGAAACCACTCTGTTGAAAAACTGCAGTAGTGCCTCATTCAGTCATTTTGTCCCTACAGAGAATCCAACAGCTCAGCATTTCCATCTTCACATGGAGAAGGCTGGCCTGTGTTTTTGTGTGGCCTGCGTTGCTGCTTTGGCCACTCCCTGTGGATTAGAGGCTGTGTGGCGTGGCTCACTGACCTCCCTGTACTCTGTGTAAGTTAATGGATGACAGGCACAAATGACTCAAGAAAATGCTAATAACTGAGTCCAAGCATTTCTTCAGACTGACTGCTGCTTTTTAGTTGTCCTTCTTACCATTTCCCACATAAATCAGCAGGTATAAGAAGGTCGAGTTAGCCTTCCTGTTCAGACTGAAGATACACACGACTGCGAGGAGTGGAAAAAGAATTAGCTTCAAATTAATGTAGCAGCTCTGCGGTGTCTCATCCTGGGGTTGGTTGCCCTGTAAAAGAGTCAGAGCCACCGTGTGAAATACCTCAATTTATGTGACTTTATGATACGTTGTTTAATGACTGCAGCTCCCGTCACCCAGCTCAGTGCAGCTGCAGTGTTCCTGGACCGTTTACGGTATTTGCTGATGTCACAACAGGAAAAGGCGCAACAATTTGTGAGCACTTTTTTCACCAGTGAAAAGGGGCCTTACCTGTCCCATATGCTGCAAACATTGTGTTTTGGGGTTGTTTTTTGTTGTTGTTGTTGTTCCTGTCGTTGAGACCCAGGTTCATAACACGCTGCCCTTTATTTACACTGTCTCCACCCATTTTACACACCATCGTTGTTGAAACAGCAGATTGATGTTATGACTGTCTGACAAAATGCATTAATAAAGTGGGGTCAATGGAGGGAGCAAATAATCGGTTTAAAGCCGAATGTTAAAGCCCTCAGTAGAAACTATTTTATCAAGGAATTAAACTCTTTTCTGCAGATATCCTATTCACTGTTCACTTTGTTCCTGTAGGAAGCTTTAGACTTGATAGTCACATACATGCAGATACAGTCATTACTAAAGTGTATGCCATGCAAGAGTGCTAACAAAAACTAATGCAATGACCAAAGGTTATTTAAGGTGCAGGTCCAGTATTCACTCTTCTGATAGTTTCTTCGTTTGTGATGTTTTTATAAAGAAACCAGTTGGATGAACCAGCCTAGATCAATAGCTTAACCCGACTCTGCCAGAGCTGCAACTGTTCCAAGTGATATTTCCAATGTGGCTTCATTTTCTCAACAATACTAAGTAAATAACGCAAAACACACACTCCTTGTCTTCATATGTCTATATGGCTTTATGCTAAGCTTGTTCATGAGGTGAAACTTTGCTGCCCAGTCGGCCAAACAGCACCAGCTCATGTTAGACCAGTGGTGTTTGACTGACTGCTGTCTAATATTAAATGAAACTGTTCACAAAGTCAGTTGGAGTTGACTTTGTGTAACCTTGTTTCAGGAGGACGTTTCCTTCACCTGACTTTACTAAGGGAACATATACAAGAACACAATATCACACATTTTGTTTCACAATAGGCAGTTAACCTTAAGCACAGGTAATGACTAATGGTTTATTCCTGTTGCTACGTGTATCAAAACCCTACAACTTGTTGCTTGACTCCGAAAAGCAAAACTATTGCACTGACTTCACATTTATCTACATGTGTGTCTTTGGTCTCCATTAGAGAATGCTTGCTCGGGTTTTGAGTAAATATACCATAACTAACAAGCTGCCAAAACAGGAAGTGGTGGATGACGCCCAGTGCTCCCTGCCCTTTGTCTTGAAGACATCCCCCCCAACAATCTAGAAAGAAATTTCCTTTTCCTTAGAACTTTAAACAAACACCAGAAGATGGTACACTATTACAAAATAATCTGCTGCCCTAAAGAGACAATAAAGCCCTGACGACTCCGACTAGACTTACACTATCATTTTATCAGCATTAATAATAGTTTGTGAATGAGTAACACACATTACATCCTGACAAACATGCTATTGGCAAGTTTTAACCTTGACTATCCAGTCAACAAACATTACAGCAAAGCGATACACAAACATTTTCTTTCTTTATGTATTTTATTTTTATTACTGTGACCAATTGTTGTACTACTCCTCAGTTACAATATGAACAAAAATAATATATAAACAGCAAAAGCATTAATCCATATTCATTTATATGTTAAATTATAACAATATAACATGAGATTTGTATTTACATATGCCCCAGTGAAGACTAAACTACACTTCCTAAAAATATAGGAAAGGCAGGAGAAAAATAAAAAACTTAAGCAGATCTTCAAAAGGATTAAAAAATCCAATAATACGCTGTGTACTTTATTTTGAAGGAATGACTAGGAATGCAATATTCCAAGATTTAATCGAGAATAGATGGAGAATTGGACAGAGAAAAAATAGCAGTGTACAGTGCGTTGTTAATCCACACACCCCACTGTCAACAATTTTCACTTTTACTTGGGTAGAAAGCAGTTCTAGTTATTATAGTGATGGGGACTGTGATGTGAGGAGGAAGAGCAGCTGTTGTATCTCAATGGAGGCAGAAATCTCGATACCTGGACAAACTTTGATTAACAGGGTGTAGAGGCCCGATGGGACTGTAACCTTGGTGGAATCAAAAGGACATAAGACTTGGGTGGAGTCTGCTGCCTAACATTCACCAGCGCACATTCACTTTCAAGTGGTTGATGCTTTGGAGAATGCAGTAAACGGTGATATACTTGCACTCAGACATGCTGTGTAGCTGCAGCTATTCCTCTTTCCAGGAATAGGCCTGTAAAAGTAATTAAGGCAATCCATTACCCTTGACCGCAGCACGGTTTGCTACAATAGACAGAGAGGCCCCATGATCTCATGCCATTGTGCCTGTCTATATTCTGCCCTTGACCACCAGGCCAAGCCAAACGCTAGCTTTGAGCTCACTCTACTGCGAGGAAACAACCTCATGATATGTTTGGGTAGAAAAATGTAATTTGAGAGGTGAAGTAAATTTCCAGAGTCATCAGTGTCCTGGGAATAACCTGCTTTTTTCCAGTAGCTTATTCTGCTACTCATCCATCATCACGGTGAACTCTGCTGCTGCTACTGTTTCTTATCTTGATAGTAGAATTTATTAAGGAAAATGCAAAAAGAAAGAAACCAAAAAGAGGGTTGTTTGATTATTTTTTTCGCTCTCTTTGTGAATTTTTCATATATGTGGTATAATTAAGGCTCACTTTCCAGAAAGAGTTGCGTTATGTTAGAATTTACTATTGCGACATTTTTGTGTCTGTCTGTGTTAACTGGGGGCTTTTATTGACTGGAAAAAATTGGTAGTCACAAATCAGTATTCAGTCCTTCCCGTCAGAGGGTCCATTGGTATTCAAAGCCACAGTGTTCCATGGTATGGTTGGCCCCTCGCTACCGGAGGGGGAGGTGAAAGAGGGCGGGGGCAGGAGGGGGGATAATAGAAGGACAAGCTCTGGCACAATGGCACATAGATGGAGATGAACAAAATCACCAGTGTTTTTGCCTGTCATGTTACTTTATATAAGGGATCCCTAACCATTTTAAAAAAGCTTGGTCAGCTTGTTTTGTTTTCTTCTTCTTGTTTAAACTCCTGGTGGAAATGAGCTTGCTGCTTTTGTACAAGTTATGCTGTGTAGTGTGGTGATGCAGTTCTGAGCACACGCAGGCTTACCCAACGCTTTCCATTTTTAGTCATGTTGGGACTTCATATTCACTGTGATTAACACAATTAAGCCCCTCTTCAAACACAACATTCCATAGCGAACGCTTTCATTGGCATTTCTCTGCCTAGAAATTTGATGTCCAACAAATGAGTCTATAAATAGTCCTCCTGTTCACTCACTGGATGAGTGGGTGCTCACTGACTCACTGAGCTGCAGCATCTGTCACAGATTACACTGTCACTGTAGCAGGATCCAGCCAGGCGTCTTGGAGGCAGAGTGGATTTCTTTTCCATCATGCAGTAGTAGCTGGTGTATGGTCAGCATACCACTGAAAGCACGTCATCCATTCTTTAAGCTATGACTGCGCTGCCAGCTAGTACAACCCCTGACTTGAATTTGTATTTTTTTATTAACTTTTGTTGCCCAACGATCAACTATATATAAATTGATGATCGCGGCCCGATCTTTTCCATCAATGAGGTTTGTTTAAAGGATGAGCTAAAGTACAGGTTCCCCAATCTCACACAGCCTCACCTCCTTTTTCAGTACAGTGACATCATGATTGGGTCTAATGCCAAACACTCTCACAGTGCTCTTGTCCTCTTTCTGACTTACGAAGAAGTCTCTCCTGAATTAAATTCTTCTGAAGGTGTCATTGAGCTGAACACACTCACCAACTTACATACAATTCAATATTTATGTATGATTTCAATCAGGTGAGATTTCATTTGTGTTAATGAATAAACTGTAAGTGCCTTGTGCAGAACAAGAGAGGAGAAGTCATAAAAGGGGATGAGACTGTGCAATGTGTTTAGAGATTGCTGCTGGTTCTAGTGATGGGAAGAGGAGAGCTGAAGGTGATGAAGGCTGATGATGAGCTCGGTCTGCACTAGCAATAAAAACTGCCGCCAAACATGCTGAAATGACCACTTGGAGCAAGAGAGAGGATTTAAATTTTTTTTGTTGTTGTTGTTTTTAAGTGTGGCAACAACAATGCATTTGGCTGGTTGAGACTGCGGTGAGATCTAATTGGTTGCTGAACACCTGAAGTCAGCTGATTAACTGATTAACAAGGTGAGGATAGAAGAGGAAATAATGAGAGAGTTTTGAATAGAAACATAGTAAAGCTAAATCTAAAGTGAAATTTTAATTATTTTTAAAATAATTAAATAAAAACAAAAACGTTCATGGTGACAGAACCCCATCCAAATATTTACACATTAAATCTAAACTCAATTACAAAATTAAATACTACAATGACTAAATAACAGATTAAAGCAAAATGCTGTTTTACGAATAAAAATAAATAACAAAAAACTTTGGAAAAAGTCTTAAGTGTATGTTGTGCGTCTGTTGTGCACCTCATTCTCTCTTGCCCGAGGGTTGTACTGGAGTGTTGGTGGTGCACATCAAACGAAACATGAGTGCTGAAACATTAACAAGGTCAGGGGCTGGTGAACAGTAGCTGAGAAATGTTAACATGAACCAACTGAACCTGAGTGTCTCCATCACCGCAGGAGCAAGTCATTAATAAGATCCTTCACTTTTGCAGCTTAATGTGAAATATGAGTGACTTCTTTCAAACATTGCCAACAGCTAGTGTAGATCGCAGTGACTGAAAGGGTTTACAGTGAAAAACTTTTCAAAAAAAACAACAAAAGTAGTTTTGTGACCCAATGAGAGCCACCCTCTGTAAAGTCTGCAACCATCAGACTGGTTTATATTGGGAAGCAGTTACTACAGCAACAGCCCCATTACCATAGACAGTGGAGGCTGACGCATAAGACTCTCCTAGCTCAGCTCAGGACATGCTGAGGAAAAAAAAAAAAAAAAAGAAGTTTAAGATCAGTTAATTTCATTTCATTGGATTTTCAACACCTTATCTGTCAGGGGTGTAAGGATTGCTGGAGCCTGTCCCAGCTGGCATCCCGGGGGAACTGGCCTCCTGTCCAGGGTGAACAGGAGGCCAGTCCATGCCAAAGTTTGGATCAGTTCAGTGCCGCAGAAAACTGGTGCTGTCTGTGTAGAACAGATTCCATAGCTGTGGCTGGGGGTGTGTAGGTAATGTGTAACGAGTCATTCTACATGACAAATCGGGGGGATATACACAATTTGTAAGAAAACAAAGTAAAAAGTTTCCAATTTTAAAATTTTTCCAAACAACTTTTTGTAATAATCCCGTAAAAATCATTAGAGCCATCTTTGAGATTATTTAAAATTTACAGAATTACCAGTATGAAATATTGATTTGACGTAATTAATCGTTGAATTGATAAAGCATTCCCCTGCCTTTCTTACTTCAAAAACAAACAAACAAACCAACAAAAAAGACCAGAAAAAAAGATTTGTCACGATCACCACGAGTAAGTGATGAATAAGAAAGTCACCGTTATCATTATAGTCGTCGTCGTCCCCCGCAGTCAGCTGTAATAACTGGTGATGCTGACATAATAACTCTGTGAGATCAGCAACAATAAGATGTAGTGGTGGTAGCAGAAGGAGAATCGGACGGACTGGTGGACGACCAGCCCGCTCTGAGCTGAACTCGGCATGACCTCAGGACTTTACATACATGTGCTGGTCTGCAGGACTGTGGTTCTCCCCGTCTGGTGACGTCACAGCCGGACGCTCCTTATTTGGCCAAGCCCCCGCGGTTATATTAGTGAAAGAGCAGGGACAAGTCTCAGTGAAACAAAAAGCTCCAACGGAGACAGACGACGATCCGCACAGGACACACACAGGACATACACAGGACACACACACAGGACGCCTTTTAGGTGGACACCCCAGAGATGGACGCAGTGAAACAAGCAGCTCTTTTCCTCCTCTTCCTCTGCTCCTCACACCTTGCCTCAGGTCAGTGTCGGCACTTTGTCTCAGATTTCTCAAAGCATCAGTAGAAACTGCGCTCCGGATGAGAATGAATGTCAAAATGACTCCAGAACGTTAGAAACACGTTAGACAGGAACGCATGAAAAAATGGACTCAGTCGTTGAGCTCAGGAGCCTAAACAGACCCTCTCTGTGTAAAGTTTTTATTTGTTTATTTTTTAACAATGTGAATAAGACAGGGTTTACCTGTTTACTTTTATTTAGATTAAACATCTCTCATCAAACATGTTTATACTATATTTATATATTATTTTTCCTTCATATAGTTTTGGTATGTTGTGTAGAAACTGCATCGGTGACATGCAACAACGCTCTAAAACACAAATCTACACTTACACTAAGGTTTTTCACTTCGTAAAAGTTTTAATTTTATCATGTGTTATAGTTTTACAATAGGCGCAATATGATTATGATTTATAATGATTAGTTGGTGAGTGTTTTCGAGCCCATTTGAAGTCAGGTTTACCTGTAAATGTCCAGGCTTCTGTGAAACCCCTCCTAATGTCCATCTCTATTGTCTCATAGTAGAACCGTTAAAATGATTATGTAACTGGCCCGTTAATGACCTGTAATTACCCACCCTAACAGGAAGCTGTGACTTACAGCAGTTTATGGTTACTGTTGATTAAGAATCACTTAAAACCTCTGTGCAGATCAAACAAGCTTTGCTCCTGTGTGCATTTAGGGCGGCTCTCTTACTGCAGTCATGAAAAAATAAACCCCACAAGAGTTTGTGGTTGGAATGTAACAGTCCATAAAAATATATGACCAAGGATTTTTTTTTTTTTTTTATAAGCACTGATAAGATCACCTGTTATCATGAGACAGATGAAGTGCTGACTTTTCACACCACGTTGCACTTTCTCTCTCATAAGTTAGTTTGGAAGTTTTCATGACCGCAGTAGCAATTCAGCTCATCTAACAGTGCATATCTGAGTTAAAATGGCATGTCATGAGACTTTTTCCACTTTGCAGGCTCCTATCCAAAAGCACAGAATGTTACCTGGAAATCAACTAACTTTAAAACCATTTTGACCTGGGAGCCAAAGCCGTCATCTAACTACTCATACACCGTGGAGTTCTCTGCGTAAGTACCTGCATCTGTTAAACCGTGGAAAAAGTGGAATGAACTCCCAAGATTGTTCATACAGTAAGTTTACTCCTGTGAAGGCAGTCAGGTTGTTAGCTCAGCTTCTCTGATTGGAAGCTGCGTGACCTCGAAGGAATGATTAATGGCAGCAGGGTGTGATAAGAGTCCCTCATTGATCCAGTAAAAGCTTTCAATGGAATGTTAATTGTTGGCCAGAAACCTTTAAAGAATGAGAAAGATAAATGAAACAAGCAAATGGACCTTAGTGAACTTTAGAGGAAAGAGCATAACAATTCAAATGCCCAAGAAATATGATTTGCAAATGCCAATAACAACATCGCTCCGGCTGTGGTTAATTAGTGCTTTCTGCCAGTCTAGTCTATGTTTTATAACTTTTTTGTTAAGGCTTCATGTAATGCTTGTCTAGCAGCACTTGTTTGCATCCATTAGTCACACCTAAGTAGCCTGTCAAAACTGTTGCAGGGTCGGTCATGACAGACAGAAGAGCCCTCACTGTTTCCGGTCCTCAGCGACGACATGCGACCTGTCCAGCTCCATGAACGACCTGAATGCCTACTACACAGCTGACGTCCTGTCTGAACCCCCGCTGCGGGTGAACTCAGACATGATCGAGTTCCCCTACACTACTTCACCGCGATTCTGCCCCTACAAAGATAGTAGGTTACTCTTTTTATGTGCCGCAAGCTAATTATCATAACATGTAGAAAACAAGAAGCAGATAGAGTGACCCAGAGCCCACTAGGGCTTAGGTCCATCCTGTCAGCACTCAGCTCTGTCTCATAACCAAGGTGCAGCCATCACTGGGCTGAAATGAGCATGAAACATATGCTGTCAGACAGTTTCAGGTTGACCAAACAGAAATGGAATATAGGCTCCTTTTCTGTGACTCAGTTACAAAGTGGTGGCCTTCACGCAGCAGCAGGACCCATACATGTGTCTGCCCCCAACTGTGAGAGGGTCTGTGGGCAGTAATCAACAGAAACCCAGCTTGTTATGAAAATCTTCTGCAGCTAAAGCAGCATTTTTATTAAATCAATTAAAGCAAAATGATCTTGGTCAGGTCGATGTTGGCACCATTAAAACTGCATCTCCGTTTTTATGTTAGGCAAGAGTCCAAAAGATTCTTTCCTATCTTTTTTTTTTTGTGTGTTAGTGTTTTATAACAGGGAGTTTTACTTTTGTTCCTTTTATTCAGTAATATTTAAATTTATTTTAGTGATTCAAATGAGAAGGAGGGAAGCACAGTGGCATAGTATTTAGCGTGGTATTTAGCATAGTATTTCACAGGCCTGTGCTGAGTTTCTCCCCGTCCCTGCATGGGTATCCTCCCAGCGTCCAAAGACATGCATGCTTAAGTTAATTGGTGACTCCGTAGGTCTGAGTGTGAGTGTGAGTGGTTGTTTGTCTCTGTTTGTCTGCATGTGTTGGCCCTGTGATGGAATAGTGACCAGGGTGTACCCTGCCCTCACCCAATGTGAGCTGGGATTCTGTGACCTAGAAATGGATAAGCAGTAGAAGATGAATGAATTAATTAAAATGAGAAGGATGACATTTATGAAATCACAATAAAAAATAATAATGGAATGTAAAATATGAGGGATAGATAATCAATTAAAAATAATGAATGTGTCTCTGGCATTTCATTTGGTCAAGTGGGTTTCAATAAAAAAAAATGTGTTTTAACATTTAAAAATTAGAAAATTCTTAAGCAGCATTTCTGTCCCGAAACTGACAGTTTTACACAAAACACGATAACAGGCTCACACAGTTCAATTTAATTTGCAAGACGATAAAATATTTAAAGTGTTGCAACAAACTGAAAATGACACTCAAGTTGTGATGAACAGAAATATATGTGAAGTTAATCAGAGTTGTGTAGAGATACCATCAACTCTGTGTGTTTGTGCTCCACAGCTGACATAGGCAAACCTGAGTTCAAGCTAGCAGTGAGTGCCGACAAAAAGATAACCACCGTGTTTGTGACCGACCCGCCCACAGCGGTGTTCAAAGATGGTCACCAGCTGACCATACGGGACATCTTTGCTGACCAGCTGCAGTACAAAGTCACCTATCGAAGAAACAAGAGCACTGGCAAGGTGAGCGACAGCACACATCACTGTAGCAGCCTCAAACACGCATGGAGGGGATGTTACAAGCTGCTTATTTCCTCCCTGTGTCACCCTGCAGAAAGTGAAAATCGAACCCCACAACGTCATCGAGCTGAAAGACCTGGACAAAGGGGAGAGCTACTGCTTTAATGTCCAGGCCTACATCCCCAGCCGCCCAGCCAGCAAACAGCTGGGGGAGCTGAGCCACACCCAGTGCACGGAAAAGGAAAACCAGTCCATCTTTGAACGTGAGTGCTCTGCAGACATGCTGCAAGGAGTCAGTCAGTAACATTCACGTACACACTCACAGCAGCGATCCAACAACAACAAGATCATTTTATGCAGTTAAAAAAAAAAAACCATGAAAAACAGCACCACATGTAGAAACACTGTAATTAGCTGTTATCTTATGCATCAACATAGAATCAAAAAGCGGAGACGGATGTCAACTCTCCAGGTGACAGGACACAAGATGTGCCGTTGTGTGCGTGTGTGCAGCTGATGAACATCAGCCAATCTCAACTGTAGATTTATAAAAGGGTGGGCTGGTTTGTTTCGTTAGCCTCTGAACACTGACATTCAGCGCCGTTGAGTTAATGCCTTACAATCATGCCCCATCAGCACTTTTCAATCAGCCGCATGCTGTTGTGATATCAGTCTGGAAAACTGTCACTCAGGCAGCTGAATACTGGTGTGTGTATCACTGGTTTGTGTAGTTAAGCTGAGGTCATCACACAGAGCTCCTGTCAGTTAAATATTCCCCAGGAGCCAAGGATTGGTATCACGTTGCTTAGCTATTACCTCTTTTTGCTCTGTCTCCCTTAACATCCAGACTTTTAAGGACAACAGTAGATTTTTAGATTCTTTACATCAGTTAATTAGATTACATTTCTGCTCGAAGCTTTTTCTACTTGTCAGTTCTTCAGTCTGAGGAGTTCATACAATGCTGGAAGCGCATCTGCTGGAAGCTAAGAGACCGACCGGATGCCAATCATCCAGTCAACCTTCAACTCCACTTGTCAGTGTTGTCATGTGATGTGACCGATAAGAAAATCACATTTTCAGTAAGAGAACCATCTGTCAGGGCTCCTTCCTCTGCTTCTGGTTGAGATTGATTTTTAGAAAACCAGCAGCACCCTCCTGAGGACAAAAATAAGATGGTACATCTGTGTAGAGCATAAGAGCCTCCTGGGTCGTTATCACCACATAGACACAGAAGCTCTCAATTGCTTGGGACATTGGATTGAAGCCACAGTGCATTTAGGAACCCTCATTTCTTACATTTTTTTCTCCTAATCTTATATACTTAAAGTAGAGACAAAGTGGAGCTCAAGTTCCTCCCTTGATGCTGAGAGGAAAACAAAAATAAAAGCCAAAAGCAGAAAGAACCACATAGAAGTTTTACTTTTTAATCAGTTTGCTTGTTCACTATGGGGAACTGAGTGCTGCTGATTCTTTTGTTTTAGCATGAAAATGGAAAAATTAGGGGAACTGAAGACTTTCTGAATACACTGAGTGACTCGTGCTTTGTTTGGATCAGAAGAAATGTAATGCAGCAACACTTCCTCTAAGTGGGACATCTCAATGCATACATATTAAAACATTGGACACACATTCAGTCTTACATTTGGCCCAAATTTGATGATGATAATAACTTGATCACCATTTGATATGATGTGAGAAGGGACCAAATCAGTAAATAAACTATAAACTCACTGATCTGGAAAGAGGGAGGAGAGAAGGTCTTATTGACAGTTGCACACAGTCCCTTTTAAATAAATGAAATAAATAAAAATTGTGAGCTGCTGTAAAGATTTACAGCTTCAGATCAGACCAACAGAGAGGGCAGGAAGGATGATTGAATGGCTTTTCCTTCAGCATCACTCTCTGGACAAACTATTTAGCGCAGTGTGAGCAGCCTATATTGATTAATAGTGGGGATTTACCTTGAACTGTGTTTCTTATTGTGTGTTTTGTGTCTGCGTGAATTGACACTGCCGCGATCAGCTCATGCTTCTAATGCGGAGCGGTGATTTAATGCCTCGTTTTGTCATCCACAGTGTACTCGGTGGGCGTGATCGCTGTTGCCATCTTCCTCATCCTGCTGCTGATCGGCATAATCATTGCCATCACGGTGATCTGCTGCAAGCGCTACAACAAGAAAAGTGAAAAAGAAGCAGTGCCACTCCGGGACGTATAGGCGCAGACACACACACACACACACACACACATTTGTGGGAGCGTGCGGTACAGCTGAACTAGACTGAGGCCTGTGAGGAGAGCAGCAGGGCAACTCCAGAGTAGTTCATCATTCCACTGTCAAACACTGGAATCAATTCTTTCCTCTAGTTTCTGTGAAACTGCCCCTGAATGTGTCTGCCATTATTATTTTCTATGCTGCAAAAAAACACTGTCAGAACATACCTACTGAACACCTTAGTCATCATGCCGAAGCTGTAATATTTCTCCTATTCCATATTTGGTGACTGTAGAAACACTACCTGCAGATTTTATTTATTTTATACATTTCATTTTGTGGTGTAATTTCTAACTTTGAGTGACTTTTTGGGGTGACTGGTGAAAGCTTTATGGGAAACAGTTTATGGGAAATCAAGACCTTGTATATATTATTTTTGTATCTCATTCATAATTTATTGTTTAATTGAAATTAACATATTTGTATATGATGCTGTTATTATATAATGAAATATTAAATAATAAATATTTTAAACAACAAGAAGTTTCTGTTCTGTGAATGATGGTGTTTATACATATGTTTTAATTTAAATGTTCAAATCAACTGCTATGTAAATTCAATTGTTTGAATGGGTTTGCTGTCATAACGGCATTAGAAAGGAAATGTGGATGAAACATGCCTTTGCGTTGAGCTGTATTTTTCCAATCACCAGCAACCTGTTCACTCATCAAGTCAGATGAAACCTCTAACACAACAGACAAGTGTCAAGTCACAGTCACAAGTCACAGGTGTTATCTCTTTTTAGTGATGTAGAAACCAAGACTGAGCCTTGCGGTGTTTTTAATGACATCTGGCCAGCGTTCATGTGTGCGTGACTATTGTGTTGCAGTGTATTGTGTGAGGTGCAGGTGCTGCCATTGATTAAAATGCTGCATTAGATTTGGGGCAATCCAATAGCATTATTAGAGGTAAGACTTCAATGCCATGTTTCCCGTCTCTCTTCATTGTTGTATTAAAAAGATCATGAATAGCTCAGAATAAAAAGTCTTTTCCAGGCAACACTTTACTGTGCAAGCACAAAAACTGTAGTAGTAAGCCTTAGCGTTGGGATGTTAGGTGGTCTGTGTGCTTTCGTGGGTCTGAAAAAGTTTGAGGAAAAGTTGCTTAATCAGAAAAATACTTAATTATTGTAACAGATTTATCTTCAATTTATTTCTTATGGTTTTATGACGTGGAATAATTTATCCAGGTTTAGGCAAAAGGGCCCAAACGGTCGGGGGGGGGGGGCTAACACATCAGCCCCTCTGCATTAAGATAACATTTCATTAGTTAGAGGGTATAAACTATGTTCTAAAGGACTATAATGGACTAGAGTGTCTCTGTTAGTTGCGTGATGGCAGTTCTGTTTGGTAAACACATTTCCCATCAGTCTGCATGAAACCGACTGTCATGTGACGCTCTGTGAGCTGGAAGTAAGCCACGCCTCCTGTTGTGTGATTGACAGGACTGGAGAAGAGCTGCCAGGACAGAGGAACGCTGTCCTGGTGACTGGTGGCAGGATCGCTGACTATCCCGCTCCCGCTGACCACATACGAGCTGCCATCATCCTCTCTAATGAACTGTTGAAAGAAAAGAGACAGTGGGTCTATTTTGAGCTCTTTGAGACAAGTCATTAGCTCTGTCCCAGCTCAGGGACTGCCTTTCTGAGACCACGAGGGCTTGACTGATGTGTGTTGCTTGCTGCCTCATTATTTTTATTACTTTTATTACAAGACTCCAAGGGGTTTACATTCAGACAGCTTCTGTTCTGTTCTACAGTACATAAAGAGTACAGTCTACAAACTTACTGTATTCTTGTATATAACAGTTGTATGCACAGCCTACAAAGAGCCTGACTGGGATTTATTGGCTGCTTTCATTGGGGTACCCACCGTTGGGCGTTGTTACACTGAAAACAAATATACACTTGCATTTACTGTTGGATTCTGGGCAAAGCACCATGACAGCATATAGTATGATTACAGACACAGTATGTCACAATTTTCTCATTTGAACCATTTTTGGCCCAATTTCTTCGTGACTTTTACAGTGGTGAAATACAATAGAAGAATTGGCCTACAGTAAATCAAATGTATTGTCTGTCTGGTAAATTGGTTCTATGCTGCAGAGTTCTGCAGCTATATGTTTATATCAACATTGTGTTGCTTTTATGTCTAATGTTTTCTTAAAGGGTTGATAACAAAATGTTAGAGAGTTGTAATGATGCATCTTTGACTGAAATAAAGTGATTGGTCACATCTGAAATGATGTGAATAATGGACTGGCATATGTCCACAGTACAAGTCCTTCTTTCTGTGACTGAGGATACAGTGCGTACCTGCAGATTGTGGTCATGGCCGCACAGGTACGCAGAAACTCTGTATTTCTTCAGGAGTGGCCTCAGCCTTTTGACCAGGCAGGATGTTGGTCCATGATTGCCGATGGACCACACAGGATAATGACCGGCAACCAACACATAGTCTGACCTGAGATACACAGCACAACCTGTCTAATCAGTTACAGTGACATAGGCCTGTGACAATAACATGATAAAACATACTTTTGTATCATCAGTATGTTACTGATGCTCTTAGATTTAAACTGGACCAACTATGTGTAGTTTTTTTTATCAGTCATCCATCTATTGATTGTGACACCATCTGTCTTTGTAGAGAAAAAAGAAAAATCCTGTCTATGTTCTTTTCAGCCCATTATACAACTTCATTCAACAGGAAACAGCCCAACCAATATATAATGTCATCTAGAATTAAAGTGAAAAACTGTGGTACTTAACAGTATCTCCTTCAGGGGTAGAAGAAAAGATGTGTCACTGTCTAAATATTGATTTGTCTGTATTTATTAAATGCGATGTCCGACCTGCTGTTGGCCAGTTTAGAGCTTATCCAGTCCCACTGACGATCAGATGCCCTGCGGTTCTCTGGTCCCGAAGGCTGGATTTGGTCATAGGTGTTTCCACACAACACTACTGTGTCAATCATCAGAATAGTCACTGACACATTTGTATGTGGTATATTGAATTGGAGGTCATAGTACAGATCAGGATAATTCCTACAGACAAAAAAAACAAAAAAAAAAACACACATCACATGGTAAAAAATATAGAAATCAGGGAGATGTAGGGAGATCATTGATTCTCCAGTTTATTCACCATCGCTGAGATGTGTTGGAGTAAGCCATCTGAGCTGAAATGTTGCCCCTGTGGTCATGGTTTCCACCAATCAGGTACCATGGGATATGCAGCAGAGAAGGCTGAGAGAAGACTCCTTCAAATGTGTGCTGAGGACAGGAAACTGTTTATAATTCTATAAGTCTGAAAAAAATGTAATAATAACATGTAATAGGGTCTTTAACCTGACTTGAACAAAAAGTCCCTCCAAAGGTTTCAATAAAAGCTCCTACATTTAGCACTTCTTGAGTGTTTTTTCTGAAGGTATTTATCAACATCCATATAAAGCTTTTTTTTGGTTTTAAGGCCAAAAACACCAAAAGACCAAAATACATCCAGTTGTCTGAGTCATCCAATAAAAATATAGCAGATTTCATATTTCATTACAATAACAAAAACCAAATCCAATTGCATTATTGGTTGATGGGCGAGGCTTGGGGCAATACTGCGACTGCTTCGTTGTGACATTGCAAAGCTTCAGAAGTCCTGAGAGCCAGTTTTAAAGCTGTGAGTATTCCTTTGTGGACCAAGACCTTTGATGCTTTCAAAGCATTAATATAGAACTTAGACTTGATTTATAATGAAAGCAACCATGGACATCTAAGTTATTCTAATATGGTTATACAGTTTTACTTAATTCACAAACCTAAAAAGCCACCCAGTAGTTTCATCCTGTAATTTGAACTTTTTAAATATTAAATAGTTATCTTAAATTTGTTTATAAATATATTTATAATTGACATTGCTTATATTAGTAAGTCTGATGGGTTTGAATATAGCACTAGAATACCTTGTGAGCACCATCAGTCAAAAATATGTTCCCTCCTCCCTTTGTTTGTTTTCTCAGCTGACCTTAAAGCGAGGGTCATCCACAGTCTTGACGCCGCTGAAGTAGAAATGATCCCCCAGGCTGAGGACAAAGTCCACTCCTTCTGTCTGAGTCAGGCTGTCCACCTCAGCAGCGATAGCCTCCTCGTGGGGGGTGTAGTATGGAGGGATTGGAAGACCACCCCAGTCGGCCAGCACAACGAAGCGCAGAGCAGCTGTGAAAATCAAAACGCCTTTCTGTCACTTCCTCTTTTGCACGTTTCAGTTTTAGCTGAGTTTAAAACCCCCCTGCTTATTTCATTCTACCTAGAAAATCAACAAATGATTTCTAACGATCAGAATCAGGCAATATTTAATCTTAAAAGTCTTATAATTGTTGTAACTGCACCACCGGTGAAGTTTCTTTGCTGTGTGTTCCCTGAGGTGGGAGAAAAAAAAGGGGGGGAAACTGACAGTTTGTAGTAAAACTAGTTACACCATATCCATGAACTCATTGCTTTGTATAGCTTGTTCAGTGGGAACCTTCCTCACAGACGAGAGAAAAATATAGACGTGAGATATTGAGATAATCTATGACTAACACGGCTCATCCTGTTTGTGGATGGCTGCAAGCGTGTGCTGAGCAGACTGAAGCACAGTACCTTGTTCTGGCGTCTGGAACACATGGCTTTTGGTGTGGGAGCAGAGCAGCACCAGCACACAGCACAGCAGTCTGTTCATAACCCTTCAGTCTGTTTGAGCACCACAGACCTGTTTGGTTTCAGCCTGTTCAAAAGTGAAACTCTCTTCAGCAGTTAAACTGCACAACTTCCTCTATCAGGCTAGCCAAAAAAAAAAAAAAAAAAAAAAAACCAAGATATTGGCTGGTAACAGGTCACAGTGAGTGACTCATTGATTGCACTAGTTGCTGCTTGTCATGCAAGGACACATTCCCTCAGTTACAGCTGGGATAGCGGTGTAAAGACATGTGAATGTGTGATCTTTAACACGCCTGCTGTTTGTTCTCGCTAATCTTTGTGTACCTTATTTTTGTTTTTTATGTAACTTCCCTTATATTTTATTACTTCACAATCAGGGCTGATTCGATCAAATTTAATTAAGTTAGTTAAATAAACTTCTGTTTCAAGAGAAATCCAAGAGATTTCAGGCAATTCAATGCTCCCAACTTTGTGGGAATGGTTTGGGAATGGCCCCTTCCTGTTCCAACATGACTGTGCACTAGTGCACAAAGCAAGTTCCATAAAGACATGACAAGAGAGAGTTTGGTGTGGATGAAATTGACTGCCCTGCACAGAGTCCTGACCTCAACTCGATAGAACACCTTTGGGATGAATTAGAGTGGAGACTGAGAGCCAGGCCTTCTCGTCCAACATCAGTGTGTGACCTCACAAATGCGCTTCCGGAAGAATGGTCAAAAGTTCCCATAAACACACTCCTCAACCTTGTAGAAAGTCTTCCCAGAAGAGTTGAAGCTGTTACAGCTGAAAACTATGGACCGACGTCATATTAAACCCTATGGATTAAGAACTGAATGTCACTTAAGTTCATATGCGAGTCAAGGCAGGTGAGCCAGTACTTTTGGCAGTATAGTATAAATAATGGGAAAAATAATAATAATAATATATTTGATTACACTTTAGAAAATAATTCCAGAGAATCAATAGAGGAGCAACACCTTCACACACACAAACAGGAAAGAATAAAGATCACTGTACGAAAACTCATTAAAACTACATATTATTTTTAATGGTCAACTGCATCATTAGCCATATAAAACCATCGGTACAGCTTATGCTCATTGAAAATATAATTACAGTATATTACTGTGACAGAACAGAGACGTGCCGAGTTATGGCAGTAGGGTCAGGGAAGGAGTTTGTCTGCAAGTCATCATTGCTCTTGAGAGCCAGAGTTAATGGTAAATCGGTTGTCAACATTGGCAAAAAAAAATTCAAGAATTGAATCCCAACACCAAAACATTTTATTTTAATAGAAATTCCGGAATAAGAGTTAAACATCATATCATAGTATGGAAATATGTTCATTCATAATAATTATAATATCTCTTCTATGCTGTTTTACGAGTATTGACCCAATGTCATGAAACTTTAGGTAACATGAATAAGCAATGTGAAAGAAGTTGAATGTTGCCTGTGAATATTAGTCACAGAGGGACTGAGCATGTGACTACAGCCAAATACGGCAACCTAAGCAGCCAATCACATTTCACTGTGCTGTTTCCTTACCAACTGCCTCATGTTTCATCAACTATAGCTCCAGCTGATGGGAGCGTAGTATCGATCATGTCTGTTTCCATAGGGTCAAAAGGTGGAACTGACTGCTGTCATTTGACTGTGGACCAGGCTGTGGAGCTAGGTCACAAAAAAAACAGGAGGAAGTCACATGTTTAATGTGATTGTTTTTACTTTTTGTATGCTATGTCATTCCCCTCCAACAAAAGTCAACTCTCCCACCATTGTTAAGTTATGTGTCAGGGTTTACTGAAAGACTTCCCCTGCGAGTGAGAATCCGCTGATAGAAAATTCCTTTGCCGTCTTTGATCTTACTATGGGCAGTAATAACTTCAGTGGAAAGTTACCCATGTGCTTTTGGCATCAAATTTTTCCCCTTCTCTCTGGCGAGTTCAAATTTTCAACTCTGCTCTGAAACGTTCATGTTCCCTCCACAGTTATATAGGAGGGATTGATTACGGATTAGGGGGAAAAAAGCTTTCCTCTACCTGATTGCACAGTTGAATCAAGATCCTTGTCAGCCTGCTAAAGTAAGCATTTCAAAGCCATTGTGTCCAACAGTTTGGGGAGAAGTTGGCTGAGGTCCATTGAGCCTGTATTAATATATTAATTTTATGACCCAATGATGATGCCCATATTCTAATTGTCTTTTTAAGTTTTTATATGAAGACAGTTTTACCACTTTTTATATAACAGTGGTGGGCTCATGAATTTCCAAGTTGCTTTTATAACTATTTGGTCTGAGAAGAGTCGGGAATGAAAAGAGCAGATGGGGGAAGAAGCAGGTATTCCTGTATGACACCTCCACTAACTATGTAGAAATCACATGATGAAAGCTTGATGTCTTGAGGCGAAAATGAATTCCATAGCAGCAGCACTTTAGCTACTGTGGAGAGTTTAGCTTTAACAAGAACCTACAAGACAGGAGCATCACTTCTGTAGTTGTGTATCAGGAAATGTCACTCCGTGTACTCGTACTTTAGTATATATGATGCCTCGACCCCAAGTGGCATCTAGTTACTCTCAGGACTGACCTTTATTCCTGAGGTGAGGTCATGACTTCCACGTGCAGAGGTGACTAAATTGCAGCACTCTCCCACCCTCATTCACTCATCTTTAGTGTGTGTAGCACACAACCTAGATGTTGGCAATATAAATTACATGTTTTACAATCACACAGAAGAACTTAACGATTAGACAGGATACAACTGATCCTTTACATAAAATAACATAAAAAGAAAAAAGGCTGATAGTTACAAATGATTAAAAACATTATTTTCTAGATTTAACTATAACCTCTGTCTTGAGTGCAAAGAATTAATGGACTGGTTTTAACAATGCAATGCATTTGTCAGAAGTCAATTATGAGCCAAACTCAACAGTTTCCTCTGTGATGGGCTTGAACTCGTAGTTTCCTCTGCCATCCATATGGAGATAGTACTTCATGAAAGAAACCATGGAAAATGGAAATGGTCAGTAAATATTCTCTTGCCAGTACAAACTACATGAAGCATATGTGTCAGGCTAGCTGACTGACTAAAGCAAAAGAAAGACAATACACATGTAATTTTTTAACCCTGTTAGTGATGCATTGGCCAACACAGTCCAGACCAAAGGTATTCAGGCAGTTGCCCATTTTATCTGGGCACTATCTGAATGGCAGCTGAGCTATTATATCGACGTATTAGTCCAGGAACACATTGGTTATGTCACATGTAGTACTATGAGTTGAAAGTCTTTCTTCTCCTTTTAGAGGCTATGTTCATAGATTAGATGAATTGGAGAAGACACACCTATACAGCAGTAGTGTCTTACATCTTACAGTTGTGTCTTGTGAACTGGAGATTTGGCATCTTGTCTATTGTTCACACATGGTGCACATTTCCGACAATAAAGACACAATGTCAGAGCACACTGCCCCTGCCAGTTCTTCCTGTCTGAACAAACATGATTCTCCACTGCAGGTCAGCGACCATGTAAACGCAAGTGCAATGTGCTCTCAACATAACAGTGTAAAGACACACAACTATCCGAGTACCCCTATACTTTGGGCAATATGTGTTGAGAGGGCTTAATTTCTTTCTTGTTCTTTAAATGTTGATTTCAACCTGGTCACTATAAAGGGGAGATTTGGTACTTTAACATTGAATCCATTATTTTGTTTAAAATTTAACACAAACCCTGACGAACAAAAACATGTATTTAAAGGTGGGAAAAATTCCAAACTCTCGACTTGATGATGAACGATGATGAAAAAGCTGTAGTAAAAGCAGTGAAGGCATTTGGTCCTTACCTTGTGATGCTTCCACAGAGACTTCCTGTGGGACACTGTGAACAAGGTGATGCCCACCTGTGAAACAAAGAAAACACAACTAGTAGTGCAACCACACAACATCAACCTCTCGAAACTCGTTCATCCACTCCTACAGTTCCCTGCAGCAACAGCGTTTAAAGCAATACATCATATTGTAATTTCACCAAGGCAGCAACCAACAGAGCAGCTGCCTTATATTTGCAACATATTCCAACACTTAAGCAAATTCTAAACTGATTGGCTATGCCCCAAACACATGAACATATATTTATTCTTTTAAATTTCTGCAGACTTCAGGTCAAACAATATCATCATTGCAGAAACATGAATGTCATTTCACTAAACAAACTTTGTCAACTAAAATGGGCTAAAAACAAACAAAGAAGAGGCTTTCAGGATTAAACATGGACTGAGGCTACATCTAAAATGGCTGATATATTAACTCTAGGCTGAAAAAAAAAAAAGAAAAAAAGACATACACTAAACTTCTTTATTTCAGCAATTAGTGATGTGTCAGCATGCTGTATGTTACAGTAACTGCAGATATTAGAGTTAGCCTAATCTGCACCAGATCAGCACATCTGCTGGCCTCTGTGTGTCCAAGTGTTTTAACCACTGATCATATTATAAAGGTTTGTTCTGTATTTGGGTGTATGATATGTTGTATCATACCGTCCTGCAGTGGCTGTAGATATAATCTTCCACGTCCACGCTCACTGCACTGGTGCACTCATCCAAAATAGCAAACTGGGGTTTATGGTAGAACAGTCTGGCCATCTACAAACATAAAAATAAACATAATCATCCAAAAAGCCATTCAATAACTAGAATAATCACCAAATAGAAAGTGGAAAACTCAGCACAAAGGACACTGATGTTGGCATGACCCAATATGAGGCTTTAGAGCAGGTGAAGTAAGGTAAAGGCAAGGCTTGATCGATTAACCTTTGGACAAAGAAACACGCTCCTTAACCCCAAGTTACCGACAAATGCAGTGTTAGTGTATGTATGCATTGCTGCTCAGACCTAAACTAGATTTAATTACTTTCTTGAGTCTCCTATTACTTCAATGCACAGAAGGATTATCTAGACAAATTTTTTAATAATAGAGACCCGGATGAGAGCAGAAAGTACACTTCTCACGATGCGTCTAACATTATCTGTGTAATGTCTCAAATGCTGGATCAAGGGAGTATGGACGATTTTGCTCGGATTTGTGGACTTCACTTCCACTGGGATTTAACCCTCAACTAAAGGATAAGGACAAACAGCTCATTATTGAGCTACTTGGGGAAGCACACATTCCACAGCATGTTTACACAGAAAAACTAGTGGACCTTATTAAGGTTCATTGGAAGGAAGATAATTTGAGAGACTGACATGAAGAAAGATTTGAGCCAAAATACAATACTTAATGAATTCTCTGCTGCATACAGCAGCTTTACTCTTTCAACTCCACAATTCTCTTGCACCATCTGACAGGTGACATGTTTGCAAGCTGTGTTTTATAGAAATGACAGCTGCTGGTACATGTTGGGGTAGCTACCATATATCACAGTAATAGTAGCTACAGTCACATAGTAGCATTGTTTTTTTTTCAGATCGGGAAAAGGGGGAGGTTTTTTTTTTCTTCCTTTATTAGAGGGAGACTCTATTTGTGCATATCCCTGATGCAACCGGCTATTAATAGACCCACAATCCATTAGAACGAATGCCACTATTGGAGAAAATACAGTATCAAAACTTTCAGTACATCCAGACTTTCATTCCATATATTCCATGAACTCCATGGTTAGTATCATCTGTTACTGCGCACCTCTCACACAGGGTTAAAACATGAGGATTAACTGATTTGGGAGCAGCACCAGCTGTATGTGTGAATAAGTACTGGGTCAGTTCCCCACCACCACCAAAGTGGGCCTATTTTTAGTCACACAAGTCAATCATTGTGTCATATTTCTAGTACTGCCTAATGACAGTTAGTCCTTACAGCCATTCTCTGCTTCTCCCCTCCACTGAGGACATCCATCCAGTCCTGGACTGAGTCCCAGCTGCCCTCCCTGGCCAGGATGTGACCCAGCTGAACATTGTCCAGGTACTCTTTTAATACCTTGACACAAACAGACAAGATGAGTGTTGAGTAATTAGAACCAACCCTTCACAGAGGTAGAGGGGGAAGTTTTGATTGTGTGGGGGTTGTGTCTACCTGATCAGAGACGCCTTTCCTCCTCTGTTCTTCACAAGTGTCAGGGTAAATCACTTGGTCCCGCAGAGTACCCAGAGTCATATAGGGTCTCTACACAAGCATCACAGTGGGTAAAATCAAACTCTGACTCCCATAATATCAAGCTATAATGAACTCCTCCTATTTGAAAATTTTACCTCAAGAGTTTCATTATTGAGTCATGAACTTTGCATGTTATACTAACCCCTATGCATTCAGTACAAGAATACAGCCAGGCGTTTTGGCTTATTTCAGAGCAACCATATTTGATTCCAGTGTGTTTCAACTTCCACCAACAAGATTATATATATTGCTACAGTATCTTTTTTGGCATCATGAATCCTGAGCTAAAAGATTTGCTGATAAAAATGACACTGGAGGCTTTTTCAGATGGTAATGAGGATGACATGGCCTATGGAGGATTTTTACCTGTGGAACATAGAAGAGCTTCCCTCTCTCAGGTTTGGTCAGGTGTCCTCCAAACAAGGGCCACAGCTAAAAGAAAATAAGTATAATTAATTCTTATTAATAAAGAAACTACTGACTAATCTCCACTGGGCTGATTTTCACCTCTCCCAGAACCCTGAACAGAGAACTCTTTCCACAGCCATTTGGTCCACACACAAGAACATTGGTGCCAGACTTCACCTTCAGAGGACAGAGGAAAAAACACAGATGTGACTACAACATGAAAGAGAGACACTAAAGTCATATGTGCAAAATCCCAATTGTACTGTTGCCAGTTAAATTTAGTGAAGACTTGCGAATGAGCTGTTTTCTTTGTATTAATGGATCAAAACATGTGAGCTGATCTTCATCTAGGTCAAAAGTGCAGACAAACACTGTGTGCTTCAACTAATCTAATCTAACCTTTCATTTCCTTGTTAAAAACACCCATCTAACACATAGAATGGGTGGAAAAAATATTGTGAACCCTGGCTGAACCTATATTTGTTGGCAATAACCTGGGACGAGCTCCTCTGATCAGTGCTGGACAATGTTCAGGAGGAACTTTTGTCACTTTTTCAGTTTTCACTTTCACTTTGTTTTTTTGCCACTATAGTTGTATGAAACCTTAGTAAAAAATCATTGATTTGATGATTATAAAAATTAACTTGGTTGATTCCAGTTCACCTATCTGGACTAAATACGGTAATGATGGGTGCTTTACCTCAAATGTGAGGTCTCGTATCAGAATGTCTCCATTGGGGGTTGCTAGTGGTGTGTGGTCAAATCTGGGAAACAATAATGAATAGATTGGGTCAGAAAAAGGAAAAAACATGGTGATATATTCAAGTGCCAAAAAAAAGGAGACTTACTTGATGACATTGTCTTTGTTGATAACCTGGCCACCTCCAGGCACCAGTACAAGTTTCTCTGCAGTGTCTGATTCTAGGGGGAAAGAAACAACCAGAAATCCACTGTTTGTCTGTAAAGCTCCAGGAATCTGCGATAGTTCATATCCACTCATCTCTATGGCATAAGTGATTAGAAATCATGTGTACCCTTCTCCTGCTGGGAGACCATGGTACGTTCATATTTCCCAGCATTCAGCTCCTCAAGGACTTTCATAAATTCAGTGATACGAGCTGTGAACCTGGGGGAATGTATATGTGAAAAAACAATGAAATAAACATTTAATTCATTAGGGCAGAATAACAAAGTTAGCAATGTTATCCTATTCAGAGGCACAAGCATATTTCTTCTCAAATCTAATTTTAGCAAATTACACTAATCTGTGAGTATTATTCAAAGTCATAAACTCTGTCACCATCTCCATGCAATTACTATTCCAAATGTTAATATTCCAATACAGTCATTTTATTTTGATTTTCACTATTTAATGGACAGGCATCATATATTTTTCTGATGACAGATGTAGTGCCTGAGCTGATTTATGTCCACATTTTTATTACCACTTCCTGACACTCACCCTGAGAGACGGGTCATCTCTCTGCCAGCCAGTACAATCCTGCCCAGAGCCTGAGACATTCTCAGGAGCATCCTCCCACTCTGGTAGTAGTCCTGTAGGCCACACAGACCCAATCAGTGAAAGCTCACAAGACATTTCTTCACAGTCCTATGTTATTTAAAGGTGGTGTGGCTAGAGTTAGACATGTTTAATTATTTTTGCACCTATATGTGTAGACTCATTTGGAACATTTGTTACACATTTCCATTCATGTCAATACAGCACAAAATCAACCTTTAGATACTCGGAAGAATTACTGCAAAAATTCTACACAACAAATATATTTCTATTTTTAATAGGGGTGTAATGGTAGATGTATTCGTCCTGAACCGTACAGGGCGTCCGGTATGAATACCCATGTCAAGTGAACGTGCCGCAAATATTACCACATTACAGCAAAGCGGAACAACTTGCAATAACACTATCGCAAAGCCCCGTATGTTGTTGTCAAGCCACCCTAGCAACCTCTTTTAGCATGTAGCACAGACCAGCCTCACTGAGCTTGAGCTACCTAAGCAAATTTGAGTTAACTAATCTAACTTTAATTGAGTTTTATTTTCTGTACCACAAATGTGCCGAACCGTGACTTTAGCATATATAGTGGACCTTATCATAAGGTGTGTGTGTATATACACACACACGGTTTTCAGATTGGGCATTAAGTTGAGATGGTCAATGACAGGACATCATGAATGCCATTACTATGTGCGTGTGTTTGTGTGTGTGTCTTTTTTTCTGACCTCCAGCAGCTCAGAGTGTGTACTGTGCAAGTGTCGGGGGTGCGACAGATTTAAGAATGGCCGGCTAACCACCAGGTACCCCACCACAGTAGCCAGGTCTGCAGGGGAACAACATGAAAACAAACAAGGACAAAAAATGAAGACGCGTTTATTTTATGCCAGGAATAAGGAACAGTGTTGGTACATATAACCGTGTTCCATATATATTATTAAGTATTATTCTGTAAAAAATATTTTTTGATGTCACTATTACGACTCATAACTCATTAATTAAAAAGTTGTGTTAAAAAGAAAAATGTTATTCATTGATATATTTACTTCAGTGTTTTCTTCATTAAATTGAAGTATGAATTTAGCTAGGTATGAGTTATTGTAAAGGTGATTTTTCCTGACAACTTGGATATGGTACAATAACACCAATAAATACATTTAAGTGTAATGACGTAAATAGTTTGGACAGTTTGGATACGAAATAGCTACTTACACTTGGCAATTATGCTGTCAACAAACCCCATGGAGAAACGAAAGAAGATGAAGTTATGTAAGTGGTCTACCTGTAGAACAAAATAAAATCACATTATGATGTTAGAAAAACAGCCAACCAAGAGCTGTGTGTACACTGTGTTGAATTAATTTTGGCATCAGCTGCCATTTAGGCTTTTATTGAGCATCCTCTCAGTAATAACAGGTAGAATTCACCTGATATTTTTCTGTTCAACACACTGTCACTCACCAGTTTCTTGAATGTGGTGTGGATGGTCTGTTTTTCCCTCATATTCCCGTTGTAGAAGGCAATCTCCTCACTACAGAGAAACAGAACAGACTGCTGTATTGCAGTGAAAAGATGCACAGTAACAGAGTTTGAGCAGCTGCTGGTATGTTTACCTGTTGGTGATGAGACGGGAGTTGACGTAACGGTACTCGCCCTCGTAGCGCTGCTCAGTGACTGTCATTTTGCCTATTGGCCTCCTCAATCTAGTCAGGAACAGACCTGAGATCAGGAGGTAGGCCATCATAATGGCTGGGCCCTGGGTAGGTAAACACAACAATGTCAGTTACTGTTTGGCACTCAGGCTATGTATGACCAAAAGGAAGACTTGTGTTCATTGTAACAAGAGTGTCTTTCAAAACCATGGAAATACACAGAATACAAGACTAAGTCCCTCTTTGTGAAATATCACTAAAATGTAAACTCTAAACTCAAAAAATGTGTCATACTACAATAATTGTAGTATTTCTAAGATGAGGTATATTTAGTATAACTAAAAATGAACAAGGTTGTTGTACTACAATGGAAACTATAAAGGACCAAAAGTAAAACCCAAGTCTTACTAAAGTGGGCACATCTTAAAACAAAATCAGTTTACCTGTTATCAGTGCAACAAATCTGATATAACGTGATTACAAATTAAGGATGACTGCATGAACAATGTGTTAAAATAACCTCTGAACCACAGCTATCTCAGTTTAGCCCTGGTTAGTTTTTTTTTTTTCTAATGAAACATACCTCCATAGTTAGGAAGACTAAGCAGGAGAAAAATCTCTTTACCTGAGCACCGATGGCACTTGTCAGCTTGAAGATGTACAAAGCGATATCCAAGAGAGGCTGCAATACAGACAGATGCCAGGCATTTTTGTAAACAATACTAGTCACAAAAACATAATTTGTCAATATTTTGATATACACTGCTCATAAGATGGGGAAAAAAAGAAATTAAAATTTATTTACCATTGCATAACATGTGTACTAAGAAATCTCAATCTGCCGAAATGCGTAGTGAAAAACAGATAAGCCATAGTAAAACACCATTGAAACATGGCCAAAGAGCACACACAAAAAAAAAACCAAACAAACAAAAAAAAACATTTAAAGGGGCCACACTCTTTCAACAAAGGGCAGAATAAAATAAGAAAATACACTAGGTAAAATGCTAGACGAACAGAGGAACAAAATCAAGTTGAACATGGTTGTGTGGTGATTCTGAGTCTTTTTGTGCAAAATTATTTTTTTCAACTTATTGTTTTACAGCACCTCCTGGAGGACTGAGGTGCTAACAGACAATGGACAAGGTGAGAGGTGTTAAATGTTCCTTTCATACAGTGAGTGTTGTAAATATCTGCCAGGGAACCAAACTATTTGTTGTGTGTGTATAATGTTTCGAACCAAAATAAATCATATATCACTTGTTTCAAACAGAAGAGATCAGAGTGGAAAAATATCAGGCATTAGTGATTAGTGACAAAAAAAAGCTCTAGGAGCAACCAGGCTATTTTATACTTTGCCTTTTTCTGAAGTTGGTTGAACTGCAGGAGGCGACAGATGCAGCTGTACTGCAGCACCATTGTGCATTGGCTGATCAGTCTGAGGTTTTAGATTTGGGTTTACTGGGCAGGCCTGGTTGAATTCCCTGACCTAAGGAAGATGTGTATGTGCAATGGCCCTTTGTAACCTCTAACTCATATGACGATCAAGAAGATGTTAATATATCTATGTTTGCACTTGGCGAAATACATCACATCTAACTTGCCCTGAGTGAGCGATATTTGTCCCTGAAGAACTGTGGATATAGGTATTTCTATCATTAAAACTTTTGATTAATTACACCCTATGGAGGACTTTAATTTTAAGGACCTCTCCTTAATCGTGGCAGAACTTTTCTCAGCTGGGAGTGAACTCAGTACCTTGCTAAGGTTGGAGTAAAGGTCCACCACACTGTTGCAGAATTTCTCCACATCTTGTGTCAGCAGCTGGTCTGCATTGGCGATCCGGTTGTCCAGGTTTCCCATTTTGTAGTAGGTGAAACCCCTTTAGAGGCATAATACAGGTTGAGGGCTCAGACAAGACTAGAAAACACACAGGACACATCTCTACAATTAACCAACCAGGTAGCGAACCAGAAAGTAAATCTCAGGTCCTGCATTATTTGAAAGCATCAAATCAGCTTTACATTTTCATTTTTTCTCAAAGTAAAAAGAATTCCTTACACACAGGTCATTATGTTGGTTCATAATGCAAAATACAATTTTCTGCTTATCTCCATTTAAATATGAAATTGCAGTTTTGCTTTGCAGGTTGAAATTTAACCAGACTTGGGTCAATAGTTATAAATGTATGTTCTCGATCTTTGGTTTGGCTTGTTTCAGGTTTCTCTGCAACATGACCTCTGATGTTACATCACTCGGGTCATCAAAGGTTATTGGCAAAAAGCTGATGGGGAAAATTTGAGCATAATGAAGCTCATTGATCACGTCCAAATTCCTAGCTGCTGATTAAGTCTGACACTAGCACTGGATTACAGGAGTCAAGAGGAAAGACCTGCGCTCACAACTTTTCAAATCAAATTAAATAATATTGTTTGTCATTTCTCATAAAACAAGATAATGTTATAGCCATTGCACACTTGGCATAGTAAAGTGTGTGCACCACTTATTGTGGTCCACAAGCTTAGCGATGAATCTGTCAATAATTTTTATTATTTCTTCCTTGGAATCGAAGGTGATGTCGTCAAATTATTGTCAATGTTAAAATTTTCAATTTGCAACAATATAAGAGCAAGAGTAAAATAAAATTGTGCCATTGGAGAAGATTTGCTTAATAAATTATGTCAAAGATGAAAAGGCTGACAGCTGATATTCATATAGTACTCACTGCAGGTAACGGTCGTACAACTTCTTTGTCAGCCTCTCACGAAACCTCAACTTCAGTTCATTTAGGCCCAACTTCAGGAAGTTGTTTACCAAGGCAATCTGGAAAGACCCAGTCACACATTACATGCATGTATGTATGTATGTATTCCCCTCTCACTATCTTCAGCACAGCGGTACAAATAGGCATGCACATTTTTTTGTTTTGCTTTTCAAACAGGAGGAGAGTGATAAAGAAAACAAATGCATAGGCAAAATATTTAGCAGGATTTTACAAGAGTAGGAGAAACAACTGAGACACTAAGGCTGGGCAATATCTTGTTTTTTTTATCATCATCAACAATTATTTTTTTTATTGTTTTTAAAGATTTACATCTTAAGAAGGAACCGATAAACAGGGCACTAGAGGTGACAGACAGTCAAGACATATTGTGAGTGTTGTTTTTTTCATGATATTTGTTAACAGTGAATAAATAAATAAATAAATAAATACATAAACAAACAGTATATTGCCAGCCACACAAGGGTACATTTAATTCGCTGTGACAGAAGAATGATTATGGGAAATGGTAGATAGGGATGCACCAATACAATTTTCTTCACACCGAGCACAAGTATTAATTTGTGCACTTGCCAATATCGAATACCTATACCGATATTTCTACCACAAAAATAACAATTACTTAAAAAAATGCAATGAATTGGAATACGGGTTTTACTTTATTCTCAGGTTGTTCCAACTGATTATAATAAATAAAATAACTTACACGCATTTTAAACAAAAATAAATTTTTTTCTCTAATGTAAAGCCTCCATATTGGCACCGTCTTCACATTTGACAAAAGCTTTCAAAGTAGCCTGGAGTCTGCCTTGCCTCTGTCATTACCCCTTATCTTGAAGTATGTCCTGTTGAGATGATGCTTGCTAATGCCGTCAGTTTCACTCTGTCCTAACCACGCTGATTACAGTTTGCTAGGCACTGAAATTCCAACAAAAATGACAAGCTGCCCTCTGATTGCAGTTTTTGGTTTCATGCAATATAAGGCCTAATACAACTAAGCAGTATAGGTGCATGACATCTGTGAATTTTTGTGCGTAGGCATATTAAACTTCAATATCAGCCCAATACACGGTGCTAGTATCGGCGCATCCCGAATGGTAGTACTTTGAAGTGCATGAAATGATTCAATGAAAATAATTATCACCACTATCACCAGGATATTAGTAACTACACAGCAGTAGGAGAAATATCAGTGTGTGTCACATCAGGTCTCCTCTGTACACTTTTCACAACATGAAACTGACCAAATCTACGTGCAGGAGAATGAATGCACACTGAACTGCAGAATTTACTCTACATGGAAATGTACTAAATAGGATCACATTAAATAGTGTCTCAGAAAGAAAAAGTAACAGAAATACACTTACAACTGGCATGAATTTGATAAAGCTGAACAAGAAGATCTTGAAATCTTTTGCTGAGCGACCGATAATTGCACTGCAAACCACAACATGCACAGAGATGAGCAAACATCCCCAACAGGATCAGTGGGACAAATACTGAGGCTGGATGAATTTCATTTTTCCGTAGAGCGAATTTGAATTTACTTTACTGTGTACATAAAGAAACACACAATTTCTCCTTTAAGGTGGAGTGCAGCATTAATTATTTTCCTAATATAAATCTGTAACAGTGGAGTCCTGATGGAGATTCAATTCAATTCAACATTCAATTTGTGCAATTAAGTTTTTATTTAATTTAGTTCATTTAATTCCAATAATAATAAATGGCAGTAGTCCAAGTTGTTCTTTAAAGTCAGACAATCTGAAAATTGTACTGTATGATATAATGGCCATTGATTAATAGTGTGTTTTTTTAAATAGCTTTATTCATGTGGATTTTTTTTTTCTTTAATTGCTTCAACATTCCTGAATTAACCCCAATGAAAATAAACATACTTGATGCCTTTTACTTGAATGAATCACAGTTTTTATGGGTTTTTTTTTTGTTTTTTTTTTAACAAAATAATCAGCATCTGTAACCTCCATTAACTACATGGGGGTTTCTCTTTTTTTATTTTACTAAACTATGCCACTTTATGCTTTATGTAGAGAGGAATGTTATTTCATTACACACAAGGAAAAGTTCATTCATGACATGTTTTGAACTGTAACATGTCAAAGAACTGTAATTCAGATTAAAAATCTCACATAAACATAAATTGAATGGAACCCCATGTGACAATGTGTCTTTGATAATGTGCCAACAGTATTAATTTTAGCACCTGCTCAAAGTGACAAGTAAGTGTTATGACTGGGAAGGAAATGTAGACCTCAGACAGTAAGGGATGAAAAAGCAGACCAGAACACACTTTAAAAGCAAGATGTTAAAAACACAATGTTAATGATGTAAAGCTGTCCACCTCTATGAGAGGTGTTGACAATTACCCCTGGTATGACTGTTATGTAGGAGTAAAAGTGCTTCTTGAATAGATTGATGTCTCTGCTTATAATACCGCTGTGGAGAATCAAAACAAAGCCATTAGTTCCCGCACAGAATCAAATGGCAATGCAAAATGGAAGAGTCCACCAATGTTCTGTTTTCTTCTTAACTTTAATCTGAAAAAAACATCTTCCCGCAAAGTGTAAATGAAATGTAGAAAACCTAGAAACAGAAGCAGGATTTGCATCAGCATTGAGAATCTGAATTAAAGTGCAGTGGCAGATGAAGTCCAGTCTAATCTAGTTCACTTTCATTTTAATTAAAGTAATAACAAAACTACTTGCAACTGACTTTAGCTTCTTCTGATCCCATAGATAACACAGCTGGTAATTATAACTGTGATCAGGGATGAAGTAACATAACTACACTATTGTAAACTGTAGACACAACCATCAACCTTTCACCTTGTTTTGCATCACTGCTCTGTGACCTTCATAAACCCTTCCTGACCCATTTTCCCTTTAGCTCTCATTAAAATGTATTGGCTGCACAGTACTGTAGGTACAGCAGCAACAGAATCACAGAACAACACAATGACAAACATATTATACTTTATTACCTTTGTCCTCAAATGATCAAACATGCTCTTACTTCAACAGGAAATAACTTAAAGTTATATAAAATGTTGCTTTGTGTTTTTAATTGCCTGAAATGAATTGACTGACAGATTTTTAAAGTCCCTTATGACTACGCACTATTCATATATGAGAATGTTGTCGTGTTGATGGGCTGACTGGTGTGATGCTGTTACAACATAGTCTCAAGTTTTGTTTTGGGATGACCTGACACTTTACTGTTTTACTTCCCGTCCAACGTGCCAAAGTACAGAGTCTGCACTGTACTTTATATAATCTGGACATACAACATTAACAGGGATGTGAATATACATGTAAAGCCATGATTTTAAAAATCTAATCATCTTGGCAGAACCTGACCTTTCAATCATGGTGCCATTCTGGATCATCCATACGTCACAGTAGGTCCTGGCCACCAACATGGCAGCAATAAGGAGAAGGTAGGCAGTCTGTGGTAATGACAGCAACCATAGAGAATAGAGAATACAGCCTGTCAAAAACTGCAAATCATAAAGCCCCTTATCATCCTGCCCTTATCAACTGAACTGATTGGATAAGACTGAACAGAATAATAGGAGCCATGTGACTGACCTTGGCTTATTGAGCTGATATATCTGTGTCAAAGGGCTTTTCTCGCTGTGCAGCCACAATGAACATCCAAATATCTAACTCTTGGTTTCCAAATGTTCTTAACAAAATTGAATACAATGTTTAAATATTTTATAATCTGTGTTCTCAACTAGAAATAGATAATAAATTTGTACTTGTACAAGCTTAATGGATGCAGGGTCAGACACAGTAGAAAACTTTAAAACATTTGAAATCACCTGCTGCATGTTGAAAAAACATGGTCCTGTCCATGAAAAGCAAAATTATGAATGACAAAAAATTATTCTATTTTTTGATAAAAGCTGCAAACTAAATTTAAACCTGCTCACGATTAAAAAGTGAGAAACTAACTTAGAGAATATTTGGTGATTTATTTTTCACAATCAAACCCGGAATTTATCTTAAGCATCCTGATAAATATGGGTTGACATAATTGGAATCTGTTCCAATATTTAGAAAATGACCTAATTGATGTACCTTTCTTTTTCATATTACTATAAATCAATCAATTTTAAATTTTTTTAATTGTTAAGATATATAGTTTGAATTCCTTTTTTCAACTGCAAGTTCTACGGTGCAGATCTTTGTTTTAAAAGACTTGTTTGTGATGTGTTTGTGTCAAATAATTTTAACTCAATCCAACAATCATATTGTAATAACTACACGTGGTAAAAGAGGGAAGCATCTTTCAAAGTACATCAAGAAAGTACACTCACTGAGCACTTTATTAGTAACACCACACTAACACTGTGTAAGCCCTCCCTTTGCCCTCAATCTGCCTCAATTCTTCAAGTCGTGAGTTCAATTGGTTGTTGAGATTCTGTTCCATGTTGACATCATTGTATCATTTCTGAAGATTTTGCTGCTCACCACAGTTGTGGTGACCAAATTGACCTAAAGCTTACCATTAGCTCGAGCTTTCCATTCCTGATTCTCTCACTCTGAGTTTCTTCATTAACAAGGCATTTCCTCCACAGTTTCTGTAGGTTTTTCTTCAATCTGATATTAGATATTAGCATTAACTGAAGCTCCTGACCTGTATCTGAGCGATTTTATGCACGTCACTGCTGCCATGCAATTTGCAATTTGTAGAATAGTATTAATAAGCAGGTGGAAAAGTGTTCATACTTAAGTGCTCAATGAGTGCTTTCTTTACAGGCAATTGCACCTAAAACACTTCAAGAAGCCTTTAAATTCTGAGTTGTGCAAAATCAAAGAGTTTATAGAGAAGGTGTTACTAATGCCATATGTTTGGCTGTGAGTGCTGCCACAATGCAGGTGATATGCATGAGGCAATGGAGTTGCTGCTGCTCCTCAAATAACTTTCTTCATTGTAAATGAACACACAGGCTTGAGATGCTGAAAGATCCCCTCAGATCTACAGGCTTGAATAATAATGATAATTTGAGTCTATTGGTTTTACTTCAACTTATTCAATTAAAATTTTCCAGTCTAAATTAGGTTTGTAAACTAATAAATCTGAAGTATAGGATCATGATTTGCTTCAGAATAATCAAGCCTATCAGCAATGCAATACCATACCTCCATGCAGAAAACTCGAGGTACCATGATCCGCAGGATGCCCATGATTCGGAGGAAGAAAACCCTGTCGACTGCTGCGCGATCTTTTCTGACATCTTTCTGTAAGACATGACAGAGGTGGCCGTTAGTTGTACTTCAGAGAATCTTTTAATCATTTATAGTACAGATTCAGACAGTCAATGTGAACATAAGACTCCCATACCTCAGTGTTCAGCACAAGCTCCGAGACTCCTTTTCTACTGCAAAAAAATAATAATTAAATCAGGTGTGTTATTGTGTAATTTTTAGAGTTTTGAATGTGAGGGCACATTAGTGGGTACAATCACTCTTTTCTTTTACGTTGATGTGAGTAAAATATCTCCTGATGATCCTTCTGGATTATTACCCTCACTTTTGACTAGATAGGTGGATTGTTAAATGTTGACTCATCAACATCTGGCAAAATACATTTGGCCTGTAATGTCTCTGCCTGGGCAACCCAATGCAAATCAACTTAATGGTGAAACTAGTCAAACTAGTCAATTGATTAGAAACTGACATTAAAACGTGTTTATTTGATCTCCAAATAGTTTATTAGTTATTTGCTGTTGTTTTTTTAAGCTCCACTGATTAGACTCAAAAACATCCTGGAAGTACGTGATGGTACATTCACATTAATCTCATGACCTAAATTGAAGATTTTAAATGATAATGACTCTCAATAGTCTGCGATAATTAATTTGTGACCGTATTCTAACACTTCGGTACATATATTTGTTTTCAGTGTTGAGAACAATTAGTTATTTCACGCTTTTATCTTCTCTTCTCTTGACTGGCTTTGTCAAATGTGAAATTAAACTGGCTTTTATCCAGCCAAAGTACGCTTTTTGGGGCAATGTCAGAGTTTAAATTAACAATGAAACTGACACCGGCAGCTCAAAACAGAGACAAGTTCCTACCGAGTTAGCCAGAGTTAAACAAATCGGCCATTTTCTTGCAGCACAAAAACTGTCATTGTTCTTTTACAATGCAGGAGTTTAAGCCGGTTTGAAAACGATCCCGCGGTTGGAGCGCCAGCGGCAGGGGGCGGCGTTAGGACAGGCCGGAGAAACGACAGGAGCAGGTCGCTGTCACCTGTACGAACTGGGAGGTAGCCGGGGCTAACTAGCATCCTGTTAGCCGCCACAGTCTCACCCAAAAAGCCTAATTTCCAGCGTTTCGCAGTAAAACCTTTACTTCTCTCGCATGCCGCCCACTCACCTCTTGTGTTTGGCCGCCCGCCGCCTATGTTTCAGCAGATATAACAACAACAGGACGCCGCCTGCTATGGAGGAGTTCTTTGCAGTTATATATTTACTGAAGGCAGCCATGTTTCTGACACAACGACCGGTTCGGTTAGCTCGAGGATGTCACAGTTGAGCAAGGGCATTCTGGGATTCCATTTCTTCTTCTGCGGCTTCTTTTTTCCTGCACAGAGGACCATACCTCCCCCTAGAGACACGACAGGTCGGGTGCGACAAACTGAAGGAATCTATCTTTATTATGTCTTTCTTTACTGACAACAAAAAGACTACATTCAAAACAAAACTCCCACACACAAACAAAGTAATCATTAATAACCCACATGTAGCTTAAATGAAAAGAACATTAGATAGGAGACCGGGAGCAGGGGCGGATGTAGAAAAAATATTTATGGGGTGTCGAGAGGGGGGCAGGAATTTTTGAGGGGTGGCAACATATGGCAGGTGTATATACTGAATTTAATCACAGTTATCACAGTTTGATGAGAAATAGTAGACTAATATAATTTACAATCAAGCATTTCTGTTTGCAGGACTTTATACATAAATTAGAACATGTATTAACTTATCTTATGCAGCAACAATTCCATACCACGTGGACCAGCTCGACTGGAGATCGTTGGTGATGGCTCAGGCACTCTCCTTTCCCTGTCACTGTCTGAACCCTGCACATTATCTTGTCTCTCGCTTTCTCCCTCCTCATCTTGGTGGTGCTCTCCCTCCATATCTTCACCACTGTGGTGTTCTCCCACCTCCTCCGATCCCTGGTCACCTTGGCCTTGCACTCTATCTCCGTCACGTTTCTGTTGCCCTTCTCTCTCTCCTTCCATCTCTTTTCTCTCTCCCTCCACCTCGTCTTCCTCTCCTCCCTCTCCTTCGTCGTCCTCTTCTCTCTCCTTTCGCCTCATCTCCTCCGTCTGCCTTGCTTAGTTGGTCATTTTCTATTTCTCTCGCTTTTCTCCTTGGTGACAAAAGACTACAAATGCTACCTTTCCTCTTCATTTCTGTAAGATCCAAAGTAACTTTAACTTGTAACAATGTTTTCCTTGACAGACGTTGAATCAATACTAGCGTTTGTAGCCTACTTTAGACAGGACTTAAGTCAGACCATAGCCAACATTACATGTATGGTTAGCGAAATAACGTTCTTCAACCAGATTTTTTTCATCTTAAAAATCAGCATAGCAACTATACTAGCACTGTGATTTCATTATTAGATAGATAATTAATCAGTATTTACCTCTTTCGTCCTGTGTGTTCTTTCCTTGCTCCTTCGCTTCGCGCCACACATTTTCGTGCCGCTCTGACGTTCTCTCGTGCTGCATTCTAGCAGTCGGACATTGGAGATTCGTGCTCATAAATGTCAAATTGGCCATAACTTTTCTTTGAATTCATTGCTGCCAAGTGGGATAGCAGCAGGGGTGGCAAGGCATTGTTTTAGGGTGGCATTTGCCACCCATTTGCCTAATAGCGATAAAAACCAAGTCCTGCATAAGCTAGGCTACATCATCGTTTTAAAATAGCTTTTTATAGATAGATAGATAGATAGATAGATAGATAGATACTTTATTAATCCCCGAAGGGAAATTCAAAATTATAACCCAAACGTTTCAAATCTGTCCCACTTTATGGGGTAAAAACGTAGTTGGTGGATGTACGTTAGCCTTGGTTAGCTTCAACTCCTACAGTTAGCCTTGGTTAGCTCCAGCTCCTACGGTTAGCCTTGTAAACTTCAGCTACTACGGTTAGCCTTGGTAAGCTTCAGCTCCTATGGTTAGCCTTGCCAATTCAGCAACTGTAACTTAGATTTAAAAAGAATCAATGCGCATAGCTTTATTATCTTTTTATTAGCTTTATAAAATTTAACATTACATCCCTTATGTTACAAAATATTCTAATAAAAGCTTGGCACGAGAACAGTATCCAGTGAGGGCTAATTGCTTGTTATTTATCTTCCTTTTTGTTAGGAATATACACTCACACAACAATGAGAAATTACAGATCTTTGGATGATGATAACTTTTTTTTAGTGAATGGATCCAAGTTCTGTTCCACAATAAACCAGCCAACTCCGACTGCCCGGTCTTCAAGGCTGATGTGTAGCCGACGACGGCGCCGGCGCCTCTCGTCTTATGCCTTCATGTCCTATAGTAATTATGGTAAATACCAAAAACAGACGTCAAAATTGCACATGAACACCCACTCACTGTGTAATTTCCACTGGAAAGCTAGAAGATTTTTATGATACCCGAGCTGCCGAGATGAGATAAACTTTGACCTTTCAACATGGCGGAGATCAATGGAAGTATCGTGAATGGTAAGCATGGCATTCAATTAAAAGTTCTCTGCTGATGTTAGTTGGTTAGTTTGTAGCCTACATAATGGTGTGGCATACAGAACTTTAATAACATCACCATTTAAACTTAGTGTCATTTTTTAAAATACCGTATTGTTTGGTTTTACCTCCCAAGAGCAGATGCTAGCTAGCAGTCAGTCCACTGGACTGGGCTACCCTACTGGATAGCCTCCAGTAGGGTACTGGAGGCTATCCTCGACTGTGCGGTCGGAGGCAATTTTCTCACGTGAATTTATTTGTTCTGCAGTGTACGCCAGTGACATCATGATATTCTGGGACCAGAAGATGACCCAGCCCATAGCCCAAACTCTCTATCAACGGGAAGGAGATGGAAGGTTGTTCATGGACCAGGATTTGCGTTTTGATGCATCCTCTTCTTGCTATAGCAGATGAATTAGGAAGTCTAAAACTGTTTTACCCAAGTAACAGGTCAGGATAAACTGTGGGTCCGCCATGTTTCACTTCACTACGACAACAAAAGCACTTTAACACAATGCACTCGTAATTTCCACTTCACAAATGGAAAGGATCATCTTTCCCATACCACTGAAGGCAGCATTACTGCCTGTATCCACTTTTCTCGTCTTAAAGGCTATTTTTTTCTGTTCCGCAGCTTATAAAAACTTAGATCAGGGTTCTTTACCCTGTTAGTAGTGCACCCTACCACACAGCAGCTTTTGGGCATTTGTTTGTGTTGTTTGCGTCACTGGCACACGGAGAGTGACAAGAGACACCTTCACACAATACAAAGTCAATGGAGAGCTCTTGATTGTTTTCCCCTCTGGTGTGGGCGGGGCTTAAATGCGCTCTGTCTCTATGGAGGAAAGACGCGACAACAACGAAAGCAAAGATAAATGGTGATTGTCTAAAAAAGGTAAGCAATTGTTAATTATTAAGTGAAATGTCTTATTTTCCCATGTATATTTATAATTGCTCTTTAACTAAGCAAAAATATGTTTTATCCGATTACTCGATTAATCGATGGAATTTTCAGTAGAATACTCGATTACTAAAATATTCGATAGCAACAGCCCTAATTAGCTGCAGGCCAACCGCTAACGGTAAGCTAGTGGAGTGAGTTAGTTGGGCGATCAAGAGTGAGGGAGCGTCAGGCTCCATCAGGACACACAGGTGCACTGATCACTCAGCTGTGTCAGCATTTCAAGAGCAATGTTGTAGCTGTGTGTGAAATGGCGGGCGGGCTGTTGTGTATGGAATCCGAACAGTCTCATAATGAATGAACTCTCGCGGGGCTTTTCACGAATGCACATGCTTTGTTTCGTAGTTGTATTTATTTATTTATTTTAATTTATTAGAGTGAGGTTGTGTGAGCGACATCTCAATATTCAATGTATTACCTACAGTAGATGGTGTCGACAACCCCCCAGTTCGGAGAAGTAGAGAGGCCTAATGTGTGTGTGTGTGTGTGTGTGTGTGTGTGTGTGTGTGTGTGTGTGTGTGTGTGTGTGTGGATAGATAGATAGATATTGATTGATTGATTGATTGTTGATTGATTGAAGGAGTTGTTCAGTTGGTGTTAGTTATAGTTTAATTATATTTACACAAGTGAGTTAGTTCAGTCTAATGAATGTCTGTTTAGTTAGCTGAACAAAGATGGATCAGTTAAGGATAACTTGACCAGATAACACTAAAATGATTTACTACAGTCTTGTTGGTTTCACATAGGTTAGTTATTTCCTCTGTAATAATAGTAGTCAATTGATATTAACTCTACTCAGTTGTGTGGAACTTGTTGACATAGCTATATTACGTAAATTCAACAACTTATTTTTTGGAGTTTACTAACATTTGATCATTTCCCAGTTGTTTTGGCAGATTAGGTCCTCCATAAGGAGAGCACTCTTTGCAGAGCCGTCTCGTGTTACCAAACTGTGTCACTGTGTCTCAGTCTAAATAGAACTGGATGGCATGTTAGAGGCCAGCTGACAGAGCAGAGGTCTGCTGCTGCTTGCTGATATGGAGAGACTTGAGCAAGCTCTGTTCCGCTTGGAACAAGGTAGGACCACTACACACTTTAATCACAGCATGTTAATAATAATACTGCACAGTCAGAGCGCAACCATTTCACACACTGTACTGTCATTTTGCTGCCCTTCAACATACAGCTACATCAGCTAATACATAACACACCACATGGTGTGAATCTGCTTTGTAAATTGTAGTTTGTCATTGTTCTATTTTATATTCATTTATTTATCCTTGTCTAAATGTCATGATTGGAAATGTAATGTGATCAAACTGAACCTTAAGTCTAACCCTGATCAAGTCCACAAACTGATGATCAGAAAAAACAATTACATAACATTATTTATATTTCTCATAAACATATGTATAAATCCATGTGCAGTGTGTGAGATGAAAGATCAACTTTATTGTCCATAATAATGGAAATTGTATTTAAGGCAACCCTTAAATACAGTAAAACAAATCCATGGAACACAAGACACAACATTTACAACATATAATGAAAGGAGAGGGTAGCTGTGGATAGATTACAATGAATATATACTGTATCAGAGAGCAAGTCCTATAAGAGAACCATATTATAAACAAAGTAAACACAATGTCACTTGTTGGCACTATGTGTGCTTTAACAGTATATTCTAGTTGCCCTCTTTGCTCCCCCTGTTTTCAGGCTTTGAGCTGCAGTTCCGTCTTGGTCCCACCCTCCAGGGTAAGGAAGTCAAGGTCTACACTAACCACCCTGCCAATGGACAGAAGTTTGATTGCCTCAAGTTCCATCCTTTGGACTGGGTCTACCCTAATGGCCAGGAGGATGACTGTGATAAGTACTGCAGACTAGACTTAGGGGTGGCTGGATCCTACCAGTACTACTTCTCCTGTGGGTAAGTTGTTTTTTCCACCACTGCTGCATAGGTAGTTCATTAAGACTGAGTACTACATAGTACAAATTTTAAACCGAGAATGGTAATGTCTTATCCGTTTGAAAGGTTAAACAATTTATTTAAGTCATTAATTCTGAAAGCTGCAACTCGACTCAGGCTGGTCTTACCTAAAACATGTCTTCACATCATCCTGGTACTTGAGTCTATACACTGCCGTTTATTTTAGGATTGATTTGAAACTTCTTTCATTGACTTTTAGGGTCAGATTTGAGTTGATGCCTCTCTGTATGTCTGAGCTTTGAGCCAGGATGTGGTCAAAGATCCTCTGGAAATTTGCTGCTGGCCAATCCTGTTGTTGGCCGAAACGTTTCTTCTCAAGGAACATTTTTAATAAAGCTTTCTATTCTTTCTTTCTATTATATTGAAAAGTGCAATCAAAATAAACTATAATAGTAAAAACAACAAGTACTTTTATTATAACTATACATCACCCATTTATAATTATTTATTTATATTAGTTTTTTTCATAAAAGAAGCTGCTATTTTGAAAAATTGGCAAAGCCTAGTTGTGAATGTTGGTGTTTCCATTGTGTGAATAAAACTGGGTTTTCTTCTCTAATGGCACTGTTCAACTTAAATATGATGATGAGTATGCAACAGCTTGCCTTTTGGTTGGAATGGCTCCTTGAAGTCTTATATGGCAGGCAAACATACATGATTTGTGTGTCTAAATGCTTTGTCAAACAGTTTGACAAAGCACCTCATTTGAGTGTATACATTTTTGTGGCAACTGAGTTTTGCGAGAGTTCACATTGCCATTATAAATTTTTATGTTTGCAGTGTCACAGCTGGCATGAAATGGTCAATGGAAACTCATATAAAACTCATAGAAACTCATGGAAATTCATTAACATTTCATATATTATCCATCTAGATAATATATGACATGAATATGAACATGATATGAAGTAATTCAGTAAACCATTTTTAATTTAAGGCTAAAGTAAATAATATTTAGCATTAATATTGCTTTAGATGATTATGCTCAATATGCTGAAACTAATTATTTCAGAAAAGTTTGGGTTTTTTTTCAGCTGGTGGGTTGATTAATGTCACCCATCTCAAACTCTATATTAATTCATAATTAATATAGTAATAAATAGTTTTGAATGAATGTATTATGAATTAACATTTCTTTGGGAGCTTATGAGAATTTGTAATGCAGAGTCATTATGTGAGAGTTTGTGTGTGTGTGTCACAGCCAGACGCCACGTAAAAAAAAGCATATGCTTTTATTTTGAGGACACAACACAAACATTTATATTAAGTTCATATCTGCACTGCACTCTCTCATTTATATTAGTGCAATCAGATGGGACTCTCCACTCACTCTGGATGAAAAAACAGTTTAGCCCGCAGACTGGAATGTTATAAATAGAACAATTTTCTTCATGCAGTAGATGCAGTACTTATATGTCTGTGCATTCTTTTTCATTTGTTTTATTTTGACAGCAATAAAGAGAAAGTCAGTGGTGGCTACATTATTGTTGATCCAGTGCTGAGAGTGGGAGCCAACAATGACCTCCTGCCACTGGACTGCATTAGCAGCCAAACATATATGGCCAGGGGCCTCGGCCCACTGGACAAATGGCTCGACAGGGTTAGAGTCGCAAAGGAGACTGGTAGGTAGGCCACAGCACGTTAGTATCAAAACCATTTTACACAATATCACTGAATGACTTTACAGATATTGGGTAATACTAAGGTAGGATGCAGTTTACAGCTAAGATTAAAGTGAATCTGAGCAGCTGGCACCCTCACAAGACAAAAATCCAATTATGATTTGTAAGGTGCTGTTTTGTAGTCTGTGCTATCCCTTTGCAAAGTCACGGCAAGAATTTAGTCGCTAATCTCCTTTGGCACAATGGCCACAAATATCATGTAGTCTGATACAGTAAATACAAATCCCACATTCAAGGTCAGACAGAGGGATCCAGTTTGTTATTCCAGTTTTGTCCTAGATTTCGGAGCTGTAATCGCCTCCATTACAGACTATTCAGACTGAATTCTCAGAGTAACAGCTATCAATGAGACTGACCTCTCTTTACTTGAGGTTTCATGCTTGGCTCTGTTCTGTTTAGGTTACAACATGATCCACTTTACCCCGCTGCAGAAGCTTGGTTCATCTGGCTGCTGCTACTCTATAGCTGATCAACTGGAGTTAAACCCTGACTTCTCATCTGATGGGAAGCCCTATAACTGGAGAGATGTTGGTAATCTGGTTGAAAAGCTGAGGAAAGACTGGAGCATGGTCTGCATCTCTGATGTGGTCTATAGCCACACAGGTAGGTGGAAGCTACACAGTGAGACAACTGTGTATTATTCTTTGTCACCACTTGCTACATCAATGACTGTGTGATGAGTGAAAGGTGATCTTGTCTTATTTTTAACAACCATAGTGGCCGTGCTGCAGTGGAAATAAACCACAGTTGGCCTTTCTAGGAAGCAGCTGTGGCTGTTGCTTTGACTTCTCAGTTTCCTTATTGACATTTAGTCTCTATTCATGCTGAAGGTCATAGGTTGTTAGAACGTGTCAACTAGACTTCACAGCAAAGCCTTCCTCTTCAGATCTGAATTTTTTTAGAGTGGGGGAGAAAAAAATATATATCCCTGGTTCAAACCTAATTTTCAAGTCCTATATTTGTTATATGTATATATGTACAACTTTAAAACTGTGCTTTTGAACACTTATGATCATCTCTATGGTAGATGTTCTGGACTTCATCTGAAAAGTTCAAGCAAATTCAGAGATTCAGAAGAAAAATCTTCATTAAATGTCTTCTTTTTTTATTACCACAGTGGGGGGTAGATTTTCCCACATAACCCTTACCAAGGCCACAGCAATGCAGCTAAAAAAAAACCTGAGTGTGACTTTGACAGGCAGCCAATACTGTGATCAGTCATGTAATAAAAGAGAGTGTGGACATAACTCTGGACACAGAGCATACACGTCTCCTCTCTTCCCTTCTCTTCTTTCTAGCGGTTGATAGTGAGTGGATTCACCTTCATCCTGAATGTGGTTACAACCTGGTTAATGCTCCCTACCTGAAACCAGCATGGGTCCTGGATAGAGCTCTGTGGCACCTCAGCTGTGAGGTGGCTGATGGGAAATATGTAGACCAAGGAGTCCCAGCACTCATTCAAAATGAGCATCACATAAATGTGAGACTTTATGTTCTTTGGTAAATCGCTTTATTACCAATCCCCATTTTGGTCATTTTTTGCCTTTATTCCACAACCTGATTGGATGTTAAACCTACTCAGTGTGATTTATCCTAGAAATGATCGTCTTCAATGGTCTTTGTATTTAAAACCTGTGGAAATAATCAGATGTGATTTGTGTGTGTTTTTTTTTCCTATGTGTGTGTCTGTGCTTCAGGCTCTGCGCTGTATACTGCTGCAGCAGGTCTTCTCCCGGCTCAGGCTCTGGGAATTTTTGCAGGTCAACGTGGATGTAGCTGTGGTGCAGTTCACGCAGCTGCTGCAGGCTGGTGAGGAAACAGTGACGAAGGAACACGCTGTAATTACATATATAGACTTTCCACAGTTAGTTTTGATCCTGAGCTTAACAAACATGTTGACAGACACAGGGACAGGGGGAAAAATACTCAATAATCAGAATTATTTCAATCGTATTTTAAACCACACAATTAAGACAAGAAGTCTTGTAATCTTCTGTTCAGAATGATAAGCTGTGTGTATGTCATTTATCCAGGAAGGACAGGTTCAAAGGCCAAGTCTGGTTCACAGTGTACGAAACAGCTAAAGACAGTGCAAGACCCTCAGCATCGACGCTTTGGAAACACAGTGGACATGAACTGTGCCCTGGACATATTCACACCTCACAGGTGACTTCATACTGGACTTTACTCCCCATGTGGGATCAATCAAGTTGTTACATTTTAATTACTATTATACAAACAAGATGAACTTTTCAGTGACAGATTCTCATGGGGTAGAGGAGGAGGGACACCAGGAACAGCAGTATCGGAAACACCTAGACTCCCTTAATCACCTTAGACGTGGAAAATTGAATCTACATAGTGACAGAGATCACAAATCTTATTATTACAATCACAAATCAACAGTATGTAAATTTGTGATGGTGATAGTGAAAAAGATAACACTCATGGGTAATGGTGCCATATATTGTGAAAATTATACCAGCTCCAGAATGAGAGATACCCAGAAAGCAAAAATTATAAGCGAGACAAAATACACACAATTGCATTATTTCATCATATATTTATTTGAGTGAATTATCTCTCTCCCCTTACAGTAACAGTATGAGCCAATCAGAGATCAACGACTGCTGCAGCTGCTTCAGAAGGAGACTGGAGGAGCTCAACTTTGAATTATACAAAGAGATGAGTCACCAGACAGAGCAGGTGCCTGTTTGTGTGTGTGTGTGTGTGTGTGTGTGTGTGTGTGTGTGTGAGAGAGAGAGAGAGAGAAAAAGAAAGAGGGAGAAAAAGAGTGATTAAAATGTGCTCTGAACAAAAGATTTCTTCTCAGTCCTTACTGTTGCACTTTACTGCTTGTGAAACACTTTAAATGTCTGATCTCCACAGGCCATTAACTGCATTATTGGAGGGGTAATACATCAGCGTCTTTCTGATGAGGGATCTAAACTGGGTCCAGTCACTAGGAGATACCCTCTCTGTCCCAGGTAGCCTCTCCAACCCCAAAATCTCACTTTCTGCCAGTAAAATAAATAAAAGTATATCATGGTTATTTTGATGGTTGTATATTATATTTGATCTGAGTTGAATGACTGTTCCTCCTCCAGATATTTCACCTTTCCATTTGAAGAAATGAGCTTTGATGAAGAAATGCAGATGGTTGAGCAGGAAGAAAAGACATGTTACATTCTTGCTCATGATGGCTTCGTGTCAGGAAATGATCTGCTGAGAAACTTTGCTGAACCAGGTAAAGAACAGGTGTCATCTGAAGGGCTGGGCTCCAGATGTATACAAATATAGCTATTTGTATTTCTCAACCTTAACAAGTTGTTATTTTTAATATGGAAGCAAAGTTGCCTCACCACATTTACAAATGATGAAGCCTTTGATATGTGTAGATTCTCACTCATCCAGGTCATAGTTGTCTTAGGAAGTTGGAACTAAGGCAAGTGGACTTAGTTAAAGTTGTAGATGTACCACTGACTTACCCTCAATCAAACTTCCTCAGAGTATAAAGCCTGTGAATATATCCCTTTTTCAGAAATTTTTGACTGCATTTTTTTTCTGTGAAGTAAGCAAAAACAATTTTTTCAGTTTTTTTTTTTCAATGTTAGCATATCCAGAATGAGAAAGTTAAGGTTTCCAAAAAAAATGTAATCATATATAATAGAGTTGCTCCAGTTGGACAAGTTCAGATCCAACATCAAAGGATAAACAATCAATTCTGTCTGAATTTGAGAACACTGAAAGATGGAGAAGAAAATAGTCTGAGTTAAAATGAAAGTCACACATATAATTTCAATGCAAAAAAAAAAAAGAAGAAGAAGAATCACAGGCTTTAAAAAGCTACACCTTGTGAGACAAAGGGATTTTTTGGTCTTTACATATTTTCACACATTTATTTGCTTATAAAAAGGTCATACAAATCACACAGAAAGGTTTGCCTTTCCACCAACCTCAGCTGATGGGAAACAGTGTTCGTGAATCAGGCTATTTACTAAATTGTGAGCCTGGTTGTACATTACTTTGTACAACTCAAATCATTGCTGTACCACACAGAACCACTTTTTAAAAACTTTTTGTTCATGTAATACAATGACTGTCAAGTTCCCTGCCATTCCCTTCTATTGTTGTCTGCAGGCTCACAGGTGTACTTAAGGAGAGAACTGATCTGCCAGGAAAGCACTATCAAGCTTCGTTATGGAGAGAAACCACAGGACTGTCCTTACCTATGGACTCATATGAAGGCATATACAGAGATTATAGCCCAGGCCTTCTCTGGTGTCAGTCTGGTCAACTGTCTCTCCACCCCTCTGCATGTGACTGAGGTATTCTCCAACTACTACTGCTGTTTCAGCACAGCTGAATGACTCTGTAGAACATAAACATGAAGGCATTGCATAGAAGATTTGTTTGTGCCATTAGTCATGATATACTGTAAATCTCTCATCCTTAGTTTCCTTCATCCACTAACTTGATGCAGAGGTACCTGAAATCTACACATATATGTGTTTACAACTAAGCATCACTAATGTCTTTTAGGTAAGGTTTTAAACCAGAGTTGGACAGTCCTAATTTTTCTTTCAGTTTGATGGCAGTGGTGGAACACTGATTGATTTTCTCAGTGATCAACAAGCCAGCAGCTAAATCCCCAGATAGTTAAGTCGATTGTTAGTTTACAATGAGTCGACAAAAGATCTCTCAGAGGCAAAAAAAAAAACATTTTAATATTACTGGAATAGGCTGAAAACTGCATGTTTTATTTAACATTTGGGAGAAATGAAAACTTGGGTCCTTCTCATCATCCATAGTTATTATAATTAATGGCAGCCAATATTACTGCAGTAGAGATTCATATTCAGAGTTGTCTAATTATCATGTGTTGGTCCCTGTAGGCAATGCTTTCTGCAGCCCGAGCCATCAAGCCTAACCTCTATGTGATAGCTGAGCTCTGTACCAGCAGTGAGCTTATTGACAATGTCTTTGTAAATCGCCTGGGAATCACCAGTTTGATGCGAGGTACTGACCCCGACCCTGACCTCGGTCCTGACCCTCCTCCTCGCTGTGCTCTGTTACCTTTCGCTGTGCAGGGAAATGAGCAGTTTAGAAAAAAGTTGTGCGGAGTGTAGTGGATTGGAAAGAGCATCTGTGAGCTGTTTAGACTGGGAATGACACTAAAAATCTCCTTTTCTCTTTCTTCTTAAATGTACCTGCATCTTACGTGATCTTTAATTTTGCACGTTAACACTATTAAACCAAACATGTTGTTGTTGCCTGATTCCCATAAATTCTATTAATCAAAACTGTGATTCATCATCATTGTGCATTATGCTTCATGTTAAATTCTTCTCCCCCCTTTTGTAAATCTGCACTGTCCATCCATCTCCTCCTTGTCATGGTCTTAACCCCTGCCTGCCCTTGCATGGCGTGTACGTGTGTGTCTGGGTGGGTGTTGCCCTGCTGGCTGTGTTTGGTGTGTTTTGGCTCTGTAGTACATGCTCGATCAGGCTCGTGCCCTGAGACCAGACCTGTATGTGGTGGCTGACCTGTTAAATAGCAGTGAGGAGCTGCAGAATGCCTGTGTGACTAGACTCGGCATTACCTCAATCATCAGAGGTAAGCTATCTCAACAGCGATGTGTGTGTGTCGTTTGAGATGTTCGTCGTTAACATATAATCCTGGACGTTAATCAGATAAGACAAGGCATCATGAATAAATTAGTAAAATGGAAGTAGCAACTTTCAAGTTACATCAACAATCAAGTGCTAAAAACTGCAGTTTTTCAAAGGGCCACCTGTGACTGGCTCCAAAAGTGACACAAACCTTTAAATAACCTGTTTTAAATTTGACTTCAGTTGAACATAATGCATAATTGAGGGTGTGGCAGTTTTGACTAACAAGTGGGTGCCATTGCAGCTGTCAGCTTTGTGTCATTTCAGTTTATTTGAGTCAAAAAAATTTAGCATGAATTGTAAAATGTGAATAATCCCCTTTTAGTTTAAAGGGATTTATAGCCCCTAAGAACTTTCTGTGTTTTAGAGATTGGAATGTTTCAACAACACTTGGAGATTTGAATTTGCATAATTTTTTGTACATTTTTGCATCATTAGTACTTGCTGATATGATGTGCAGAAGCCTCTCTTCCATCTGTTTTTCTGCCAGATGCCAAAGGTGCTGTTGAAAGTCAGGAGTTGGGCCGTTGGCTGTCTTGGTTTGGCAGGGAGCCTGTAGGTGCCTTCGTCCAGCCTAGCCTTCGGCCTCTGGTGCCAGATGTTGCACACACCATGCTCATGGACATTAGCCCCAACAATCATAATCTTATCCAGGTAAACTTTCATCTATGATACAGATTATATGACCAAATCTTCTCTGGGCTTGTTTGTGACCAATGGTGGTGTTAAGGCAGATGCAGAAACGTCTATCAGCAGCACCTCCACCACATAATCCCATTTTGACAAAAGGGGAGATAGCCAAAGACCAGTCAGAAGAGGTCAGAAAAGAAAAATATAAAAAAGAGGAGGCAACGGCAAACGGTCCCCATCCAAAGGCTGTGATGCATAGTCCTGGGCTCAACTGATGGGACTTGCCTACACTCCAAATGGAAGGCACACTGAAAGGGCCAGGAAAGAAAAGGGGTGGGGCTTCAGAGGGAGCACTCAGGGGAGAGGTGTGTTTTTTGGCTGATGAGATATTAAAAATTTTTCTCCAGAATTACTTACCACACTTTGAAATGTTTGTATTTCAGAATTCAAGAATGTCATTCAAATTCAAGCAATTCGAGGAAAACAATTACAAATTTATATGCCATCTCAATGGTTAGCCAGAAGGCAATAGCAAATAATCAAGGGTTTCAATACATAAGTGGGTTTTACTGAAATGTGGATTTTAACCTTTTAGCTGTTGTGTTGTTCCAGAGATGTTCAGTTTACGATTTCCTGCCCAACTCTACTCTGGTTTCTATGGCCTGTTGTGCAACAGGAAGTATACGAGGATATGATGAACTTCTTCCTCATCACGTAAGATCAATGCCTGTGGGGGCCCGTAAACTCCTAAAATCAAAACAACCAATCTGATCTGTTTTGTTGGCCTTTCAGGGATTCACCTTTAGTGTGCTGTTTAGATTTCAGAGGACCATCAGTACACTTGCTGGACCTCTGAGGCCCCATCGTGCAACCAGGTCAACCTGCAGACTGGGACTGTGGCTGCCAAGTTGGCACTGAACAGGCTTCACCAGGAACTGGCAGCTGCTGGTTTCACTCAGGTCTGTTTTCCCATCAAATTGTGGGTCGCCAAGAGCTGAGCAGTGACCCACTTTCAATTTTGTTTCTTGATATAATTTTGTGTCGTGGTGGTGGGATATTAGGGAAGGGCAACCGAGAGAGAACACAACCGATGCAGAGGTGGCAGTTCATGCAGTCCTGATTTTCTGTTGCCTTCATGAAAGACATTTGGCTTACCACATTTCAAATTTCTCTCTTCTCTATGACTGCACTTATTTTAAATGGTAAACAAAAATATGATCTGCAGTGGCGACAAAAACAAACACCAGATACTGAGGAATACACATGATGATCCACAAGATAAACTAAAAAGAAATATTAGAATTCCAAGAGAATGACAGGTAATCCACAATGGACCACAAAAAAGACGACTGGGAGTGGGAGCATTGAGATTAAATACACACTGAGGCAGGAGGTAACAAGACACAGGGGTAATGCATTATGGCAGGGCTGAAAAACTTACCGGAGAGAAACAGGACAAATGCAGGAGGTAAATCCCCCATGAACCACATGAAGAAAAGTTACTGCAAAATTAAACAGGAAATGAAAAATGAAAGAGTCCAAACATTTAGAAATCAGGAGTTCATGTAGGAATGGCCTGAGTTTTTTTCATGTTGTAAATCCAGTCTTTTTCTGGTTGGATGTGCAGGTATATGTCAAACACCTCGCTGAGGGAGTGACTTCAGTGACCAGACACTGTCCCAGCAACCATGAGTCTGTGGTAGCAGTGCTGCGAAGACCAGTCCACAATCCAGAGGGACACCATTATCCAGATGAGGTTCCACCCATGCTTATACCAGGTGGTTGTCCTGTAACCACATCCTCATCCTGAACCTTGATCTTTAGGGCTTATTCTAACTCTATGAGACACATGCATCAACTTCTGAGGTCAGTGTCAATGAACCTGGAATCTGTTTATCATCTTTACAGGTCAGGTTAAAGAGGTGGTGTTGGAGGCCCTGACCATTGTGAACAGCACCAACAGAAAAGATGATAAAAACATCAGTGGGCTGCCAGAGTGCACTGTAGAGACCAGAGAACACATCCAGGTGTGTACTGCTGTCACCTTCATTGCACTGAGGTCCTTGATACATTCTGCATGGTGGTCAATAGTACCTCTGCCAGAAAAAAGCAGGTATACATTTTATTCGTTATAACTGGTTTACATCTACACTTTGAAAGTGTTTCCAAATTCTTGCAGGTGACTGACAGTAAGCTGGTGAAAAAGGCCGAAGTAGTGTCAACAGATAACAGTGTTGTTCAGGAGATAGTGTTTGATAAGTTCACACCAGGCTGCATCATCATCTTCAGGTGGGTGAGCAACTACTGCTCTTAATTTGTCAATTACTTTTAGTTATATGTGTCTGGTCTGGTTTGGATCCACCGATGTTTTTCCACAGAGTAACCCTGGAGTCCCAGTCACAGGAGCAGTTGGGTGCTCTGAGACACCATCTTATCCAATTCAGTCCTCAGTTCCAGACCAGCAGCCTGGCTGAACACAGCCCACCAGCTATTCTCACCAAGCCGCTGATGACGTGCGTACTTAACTTGGCAGTTACAATAATGACCGCAATCATGTATACAAAAATTGTTATTACTGCACCAAACTCGACATCTGTAGTCTATGTTGGCCACTAGAACTTAATAGCACTCTCCACAGGATGATAAGTGATATGACATCATCAATGAGGAAAACTATGTGCTGAAATGCTTGATATATATAGGTCCTCATGGATATTTTTGTTGCACAGTATACTGAATGAATAAGATTTTTTTTAAACTGGTAGACAATGAAGTCTTGACAGTTTCCATAATTTAATTTACATTCGCTTAGCTATATATAAAGTGTATCTTCATCATTACTTATCTGCTTCCTCTTCCTCAGCATCATGTCCAGGCTGACCCTGGCTGACATGAACATGCTGCTGTATCGCTGTGATGCTGAGGAGAGAGAGAATGGATCTGGATGTTACAACATCCCTTCTTGGTTACCTCTCAAGTATGGTGGCTTGCAAGGTACTTAAAGCACACAGATTAAGAGCCAGACAAGTGCAAAGTATGCACATTATCAGCATGCACATCATCATCATGTATGCGCCATGATCAACATCATCATGTATGTACAGGTGTCAACTTCATCCTCTGTGCATTAGTATTAACATAACCGTGTGTGCTCCCTTATCAACATCATCATGTGGTTATTGGTGCATAGCTTTCATTCATTCATTCATTCATCTTCAACTGCATATCCATTTCCAGGTCGCGGGGCATAGCTTTCACTTGCATCATAATTTTCTCCAGAGTTTTTGCTGTTGCTGAGTTCATGAAGGCTTTGCGGTCCTTAGGGCTGGTGTCAGTGTTGGCGCAGATTCGTCCAAAGAATGATCTTGGACATCCACTCAGTGAAAACCTCAGGCAGGGAGACTGGATGATGGACTACACCTCCAATAGACTTCTGACAAAGGGTGGAGCGGTGGGGGAGGTGAGATAAGTCAGGTCTGCTCCCAGGGTTGTGCTGGACCTGATTCATGTTGTCACAATGCCATCTAAGTCAAAGTCATGTGACAGGGCATAACAACTGTCCTGCAACGCCAGGCACAAACAGCTGGCAGAGCAATCAAACAGCCGTCTATATCAACTATCAACTATTTAAACTCAGCTATTTCTTTCCTGTTATTTCAGTGAGGACAGCATCACTGGAATCTTTGCAGTGGAAAATAAGTGTGGTGTTGACAGATGTTGACCTTTGACCTACAGGTTGGCCACTGGTTAAAGGCCATGTTCGGCTACCTAAGAAAAATCCCCCGCTACCTTGTGCCCTGCTATTTTGATGCCATCATCCAGGGTGTCTACATCACAGCTCTGGAGGCTGTTTTCAAGCGCATGTCAAGGTGGTTGCTCTTTCTTCTTTTCTTTGCATTTTGATTTGTATTCTCATTATGTTCTTATATAGTTTTTTGATTGATGTATTATTGTAATATTTTTATATATCTTGATTTCTATTATATTCATATCATATTTGTATAGTTTTACATTTAGTTTTGCTGGTTCAATACATAATACTTTAATAAGAATTAAGGTCAACGTTATGTTTTTATGCCTCATAGTTGAATTTATGCTTGTGTTATATTTCACTTAACTAATTCCTTTATTAAATTTTACCCACAGTAATTAATTTATTCCATGATTGGACCTGAAATGACAGATGATAAATTGTTTTGCCATGTGTCACACTCCATTTGGTGATGTGTGCGTCCCTGTCTGTTGTGTCCCGTACTCAGCTTTGTGCAGAATGGCTCCAGCCTGGTTAAACAGCTGGCACTGGGTTCAGTGCAGATGTGTGGTGTGTATCACAGTTGGGCTCTGCCTGCCCTCTCTCCTCACCTGAGAGATATCACATGTTGCCTTGAAGCCACTGACCAGGAGGAGCTGGGCTGTGTGTCGCTGGCAGCAGGTCTGTTTTTACTTGCTCTCTCTCTTTTCACACAGTACACATATACAACTGAATTGCATGTATAGCCTGATAGATGTTATTCCTGTGTGCCACAGAGCTCCATTGTTTGAAAACCCCACTTTCACAGGGTGACATGTTTCATAGCTAAAAGTACAGTGAGCCCATTACACAGAATTATCTTTAGCTGTTTCAGAATTGCTTTGCTAGATAGAGCACTTTATTATTTTCAAAGGGAAATAATACTGTTAGAGCAGCCACATACAGACAATTTGGTTACAAGCCGTGGTAGCAAAATTTACAAAATAAAATGTAAAACGAAGTGTTATTTCTCTTCTTCAGGTCTTCCTCACTTCTGTGCTGGAATATTCCGATGTTGGGGCCGTGACACCTTCATTTCCCTGAGAGGACTTCTCTTGCTGACAGGCAGACACCTGGAGGCTCGGTGAGTCCACACAACTCCTCAAGATGGCTCTGAGACATTCAGAACACAGTCCAAGCAGTCTGTTGGGATTCAAGACAAAACCAACTAATCCGTGTAAAGTGTTAAAAGATTAGTACCAAAGGATGACAGACAGGAGACACTGAATCAGAATCAGAAATACTTTCAATAAGTTTGTATGAATGTGAAGCGCTGGATCCCACTGTTGTGCTCTGTTGTTTTTTTCCTTGTTGACTAGCACATCTGCACTCATTCATTAAACCCCTGTCCTGGCCGCCACAGGAACATCATCCTGGCATTTGCAGGAACACTGTGTTACGGCCTGATCCCCAACCTGCTGGGCCATGGCAGCAACACACGTTACAACAGCAGGGACGCTGTGTGGTGGTGGCTACAGTCCATCCAGGAGTACTGCACGCTGGTACCTGATGGTGTCTCCATCCTCCAGTGTCCTGTCTCCAGGATGTACACTGACAATGTGTCTGAGCTGCAGCCTGCTGGAGCATCGGTAGGGCTGTGTGCTGTGTTCTTATCAGTTCTCTACATGAGCAAGAGCCTCTGCTAATCTAATCCAAACCTGACAGTAACCAAAACCATAAACTGGCATGCTGCACTAGAAATCATGAGGTAACTTTCTGCAAGGTCCACGGTACAAGCTGGCACACATGCAATTTTCATGGATAAATTAACTTTGGCTTCAAAGATGCATGAAAAGGAAAGCCTGTTTTTGTGATTCACATGTTAATTGCTTCATATGGAGTTGTGTTTTTTCTTCAGGATCAGCCGCTGTATGATGTGATCCAGGAGGCCATGCAGACACACATGCAGGGTATACAGTTCAGAGAGGCCAATGCTGGGCCACAGTTAGATCCCAACATGACTGAAGAAGGTATTTTCATACACTCATTGACAATAGTACTAACTGATGCATGCTGGATGTCTTTCCAGCTTTGTTGCATCATTTTAAACCATTTAAGACTTATCATTGATGGTCATTAACACCTGCAATGACAGATAGAAATATCAATATGACATCCAACCAAATAGGCTCTAATTAAGGTCAAAAATCATTCACATATTGAATCAAACTTTTTGAGCCTGTGAAATAAATCTCCTGGGGTTTTAAGTTTGTAAATGCATAAAAAAAACTATTTGTATTTGTGAAAAAATTGAATAATGTTGAAACAAGTGAAAAAGAAGTTCATGTTCATGGGTATAAGACGTGAATGTTCAGCATTCCCAATCTGTGTGTTTCACTAAAGTAACTAACCAGAGCGCAGGTGACAGAACCTGTCACCATCATCTGCACCACATGTCCTGAAAGGTGTTTTATCTTTTGAAGATAGACAATGGTATGTTAGAACGGTTCAGTTTATTACCCGAATGCAAATACAGAGTGATTTTGACAGGCAGTTAATTGAAAATTTGAGTGATGGATGAATCTGGATATCCTCTAGGATTCAATGTGGAAGCTGGAGTGGACCAGACCACTGGCTTCGTCTATGGAGGAAATTCTTACAACTGTGGAACTTGGATGGACAAGATGGGGGAGAGTGAAAAGGCGCACAACAAGGGAGTTCCTGCTACACCCAGGTAAATGTTCTTCTGTTTTACCAGCTTTTTTATTTCCTGCAAATATTGATAATTATTTTTATTCTTTGTGCACTGACTAAGGAATGGGCTTTCTCAAACAAAGATTTTCCTGCATGAGCACTTGTTGTATTAATGACAAATGGCCTCGTCCGAAGAAATTGTCTGAGCAGACCAGTTTGTCCACCAATTCCACATGACCAAGTTGCATACCTGGAACCTGAAAGCTTCCCCTACCAAGGAAGAATGAGACAGGCAAACCACTGCTTCTATAGTGTGTAAAAATACATTAGCAAATCAAAGGGCTATTGTACAGGCCTAGGTGGTTGTCAATGTCATTCACAAAGCACCCTCTTTTTTTGCATACTTCATATGAACGGGAATTTTAAAAAATTGCTCTGTGCAAGTTAACCTCAGGCGATGGAAATCTCTACATGACTTAACATGGTAGACAGGACAAAATAATCCCACGATAGAAATATTTCAATTTTCAATACAATAACTGCATCAGCAGCTGAAAGTAAATAGTAGCTCATCTGCAGGCCAATAAATCACAGTGAAATTTTAATCTTTGAACCTTCAATTAAACTGTGAGGGCGTTCTTGATATCAGCCTCTATGATGGTTGGTAGTGGGACATCAGTTTAAAGCTAAGCAAAACTTTTGTGTTATGTAAGCTCAGGACATCCTTCATTCATCTACAACTGCTTACCTGTTTCCGGGTCACGGGGGGAGCTCGAGCCAATCCCAGCTCACACTGGGTGAGGGTGGGGTACACCCTGGACAGGTCACCAGTCCATCGCAGGGCCAACACACAGCGACTCACACTCAGACCTACTGACAATTTAGTCACCAGTTAACCTAAACATGCATGTCTTTGAATGGTGGGAGGAAACTGGAGTACCCCGAGGAAACCCATGCAAACCCCAGGCTAGGAACTGAACCCACAACCTTCTTATTGTGGGGCAACAGCACTAACCACCACGCTGCCAGGCTGCCCAAGCTCAGGGCATACAGTTTAAAATGTTTTTATTGCAAAGTTATCTGTGCTCGTAAAGTATCTTGTTTTGATCATCACAACCTTATTTGTTTCTTTTTGTGCCACGTAGGGATGGCTCAGCTGTGGAGCTAGTTGGTCTGTGTAAGTCCACCGTGCGCTGGCTTGTGAAGCTCCACAACAATGGGCACTTCCCCTATGCAGCAGTCAACATCTGCAGAGGAGGTATGGTTAGTCTTATACAGATACACTTAACTAACTTAGTATACAGCGTTATGGTTATTATTTTCACACCACATCTACCAAATGAATACGTAAAAATATGTGGTCAAAGTTGGACAATGTTCCTCCATGTGGAAGTACACAGTGTGTCCAACAGTGCTGTCTTTATACTCAACTGTCCTTGAGACAGTAGTTGAAGTCTTTCTGATGCCAGCCTCAAAATGTTCTCTTAATGGCTGAGATCAGCATGAAAGGTTGAAAGACACTACATTACAGCCTGTGACAAATTAAAGGAAGTAACCGTTCTTCATCCTAGGACAGACGTACTCTGTGTCATATGTGGAGTGGGATTCTAAGATTCAGGAAAACTTTGAGAAGAAGTTCTACATTTCCCAGGATCCCCAAGACCCTGAGGAGGAACAACCAGAACTGGTTCACAAAAGAGGCATCTACAAGGACAGCTACAGGGCTTCCAGTCCATGGTGTGATTACCAGCTCCGGCCTAACTTCCCCATTGCCATGACAGTGGTAAGTAGTAGCGGCTGCTTCAGCTTAGTGTACATTTGTTAACTAAATCAATTTAGTGTTTTTATTTAAAAGTTTACTTGAAGGATTTAATTTCAGTACCAGTTTCATGTAAATTGTATCCTGTTTTAGATAACTTTTCCAATTTAAAACACCAGCGGCAGATTCAGTCAGATACAAAATTCTACATCAGGGCCTTCACTGTCTGGAGAAAATCATTTATTTAGATGTGATTTCAGTTTCAGAACACCAACAACATTTCATATCTTATACTGTTCATCTCATTTAGTTTCAAATGTTGATGTGCTGATTTTCAAATGTAGTTTCTACATACATGTGACATGAAAAATGAGAAACTGATGAATGGTGTTCAGTTAAATTCACTTATGTGTCATGTCCATTAATGTGTTGTGTTATTTATCTGTGTGTGTGTGTGTGTCTGTCTTGTAGGCTCCTGAGCTGTTCACTGTGAAGAAAGCCTGGGAGGCTCTAAACATAGCTGAGAGGAAGCTGCTGCAGCACCTGGGAATGAAGACTCTGGACCCCGAGTTAGTTACCTGCTTAGCTTTGGTCTAAACAATTCACCCTGATCTGAAGGACTGTTGGATTGTTTGGATATTCATAGTCATCATTATTGATAATTAATTCTGATCATATAAAGAATAACTGGTGATTTGTTAATGTATAATTCTGTTTAACTTGCCACTGTCACATTTATGAAATTGAAATCTATTGTGAGGTCTTTGGCACATGATTGTTAATGTAAGATGATGTTTTTCCTTTTTTTCTGTAGCGACATGGTGTACTTTGGAGTCTATGACAATAACATGGACAATGAGAACTTCAACCAAGCAAAGGGCTTCAACTATCATCAAGGGCCAGTAAGCAAGCATGCAGCATTTCCTCTGTCGACAGCAGTTACAATGGCAACTATTCGGCAGCTATTTACCGCTTGCTTCTTATTTTTTTCAGGAGTGGCTCTGGCCTGTCAGCTACTTTCTGCGTGCCAAACTTTACTTTGCCAAGAAAATGGGAAAGGAGACATATGATAGAACTGTCAACCTGGTGAAAAACATTCTGTCTAATCATGCTTCTCACTTGGAGAGGTATGAATTCACATCAGTGTGTTGTTGCTCTGTTGTTGTTCCTTATCTTTATGTTAGAAAAGATTCACAAATTAATTTGAACTTTGTTCTTTAAGGTCCCCTTGGAAGGGACTCCCTGGTCTGACCAATGAGAATGGCCAGCACTGTCCCTTCAGCTGTGAGAGCCAAGCATCATCAATCGCTACCATCTTGGAGGTCCTTTATGACCTTTGACCTTTATACCCCAACACCACAGTTGTGCAATAAATCAAAAATGAAAGCTGACAAAGCAAATGTGTTTTGTTTTTTTTTACTAGAGGCAGTAATTAATTATAGGTGATCTTCCTCTTAGCTTAAGAATAGATAGCACATAACAAATTCAACATGTTATGACAATCTTATAAACAAATATTCAAGCAAAGAGTAACACAGTTGTGGCAGAAAGATGCAGGAAAGAATTCTGGGAAAAAATAGCAACTCTGTGGAGGCGTAGATTACTTTAAATTTATTGCTTATTTGATAATTTGAACCTCTTCAGTTACAACCGCGGTGGGGTGAAAAGGACTTGGGAGTAAATGAAAAACAAATATAAGAACATAGTTCAAAGTGGTCAGTAGTTCTACTATAATATTTTAAAGGCTGTCTGTATATCCATGTTGGGGGCTATAACCAACATGTATAAAGCTGTACTTGTTTTACATTTTCTTTGTTTAGGGGTCCCTCTTGATGGATGCTGTGGAGGGGGTCACATCAGACCCTGGTGGAGGTGACAGCTCACAAAGCACCTCATTTGTGCATGGTATGTTTCAGTGAGTCAGTGTTAAATCACTGGGCTGCAGAAACACAATTATCCATTTACTGTGAAAGTAAGATGTATTTTTTGCACAGTGGATAGTGAGACCATCACAGTTAGCCTGCTATCCTCACTCACAAAAAATGGTGTCCTCCAGAGAAGTAACAGTAAATTCAACCTATCATAGACATTTACAGTCAATCAATCAAACATTAATGGAGGAATAGACGCACTTTTCTGCAGCTTTCAGCGGTGCCAGTGGAGATATCATGAACTCCTCAACTTGCTTTCTATAGTTCAAAAGTAGAAAACAGGACGTTGACTTGCTGTGAAATGTCTCCTCTTGATTCACGAGCTTCACGATCTCACAGCTGATCGGCGGACTGAGCCGACATCCGGTCCTAGACGCAGTCGAGAGAAATGAGCGGATCTGATACTGAAGCGACAGCAGTTCACAACTCTGTCATGTCGATCTCCGACAAAGAAGCTGGATGCTGCCGTCTCATCCTGATCACACCTCCATTCACACTTTGATGGGGAAATCAATCATTCATCAGTGATCACATGAGAGAACATTCTCATTCATTTCGACACTTTCATTCTCCTTATTGGTCCGAAAAGGGAATCAAGAAACTCCCAAATTTGCTATCTGATTGGAAGTTTTTGCGCATGCGCGCAGCTGTCTTTTCTCGTGAGATTCCGGTGGAGAGCCTTGAGAGCCTTTAGAGACTGTAGAAAAACAAAGGTCAGGAAACAACACTTAAAAATGCCCAGAAAGGTGAAGAACAGCTACAAATACAACATAATTAATATGAATATATATTACAATATGAATGTAAACTTTTCACGCCGCGCTCCAACCTGTATTCGAATATAAAATGACAGCCCTAATATAGTATTGTATAATTGTATCAACTGCACTATTCCACAAAATAGCTCACTTTCTAGTTATTATGTAAAATGAACTGTGTAATTATTGGCCTGTGTAGTCTTAAGTGTGTGCAATGCGGTGGTAATAAGACACATTATGTCCCACAGTCCAGAATCATGTCTTTATATCATGTGCTTTGCCCATCTTTCCGCAACCTCAATTATACTTTAAAATTAAATAAAAGTTGAATTTTATGTAGCTCTCCCTACATATTAACGTCGCTATCAACAGCGTTGGATGAAGTTATATCTAAGAACAGAATTCGCATTTATCAGCCTGTGGCATCTGTTGCTATCATTATCCTAAACTAGCTAGCCTAAACTTTTATCGGTTTATATTCTCTAAATCTACTAATCAAGACGGGGACAATCTGTCAACATACTTAATTACTCGTGTCAATCTGATTTCGATGGACAAGTGATATGGAAATACGATTATTTAAACATTTTACCTTAAAAAATATTAGCTCCGACAATCTGCTCCTTTCAAATACATTGAGCGGTGGTTAGCTTACGCTAACTTCCGGGAACTTTCGAGGGTCTCCGTACGCCGCCATTGTTGTGAAAAAACTGAACCATTGCAGTGAACGGAGTTGTCGCCACTTTCTCTCTAAAGACACTCTAGATTCCGGAAACGCCCTTGTGAGAACGCGCGACCGCAAAACGCCTTTGATGTATGACGTCCTTTGTTACGTCACAGAGTAGGAAGTAAATAGAACTCCATGTTGACTTCCCATTAATACAAGTGACTCCAAGAGAACAATCTAAAAGCGCGGAGGATTCAAATTCTGCTCAACATTTACAGACAACTTCAAACACACAGAAGGATCACATCGACAATGGACCAATCCAGATCACAGATGGACAACACTACCCTCATCTCAGCTGAGGCTCTTTTGCCCATCATCAAGAAGTATTTGAAGAGATTCTCTGCAGTACAGTGGAACCTGTTAGCTGCAGGGATCCAGGACTCGGCCACAACAGCTACGCTGGCTGACTTGTGTACAGAAGTGGTCCAGACCCTCTGTACCATTGTCCTCAAACTTCTCACTCCCACCATCGAGGAGAGCCTTCACAGGATGGAAGCTGCAGCTGAAATAAGCTCAGGTCTGGGGAACCTCAACACAAATGTGGGAGTCCTGCTCTCTGAGAGCTTTGCTGTGGCTCTTAGTGTGGAGCAGGTGAAATGTGACAGCGCTGCACAGCTCACAGCTTTAGTTGAGAGGGAAGTTTCAGAGAAGGTCGACTCCATTGTGTCTGAGGCCCTCAGAAGCTCTGTTTTGCCTGCAGAGGCGGCTGTTTTTGTAAGTGGCTCCGTGTCCAACATCAGGTCCTTGGGTCTAATGGTGTCTCACGTGTCCAAATGTCTGAGAAGATGTTTGAACAAAGTGAAATCCCTGTGCCTGGGAGAGTGTTGGCATCCAAAAGTCACATCATCTGAGAAAGTCCCTGTGTCGCCACTAGAGACCCCAGAAATGAAGGAACAGGAGCATTGTGACTCACCACTGAGTGTAAAGTCAAAGATTTCTGTCCGCTCCGCCACAGAAGCTGTAACCAGCATTTTACTTAATTGGTCCGGCGAAAACCAAGACGCAGCAGAAGAGCACAAAAACTCTCCCCTGTCTGACATCTCTCTGGATGCTCAGGATGCAGCATCTGAAATAGTTAAACTGATAATGGAAGACCTCCATTATGGCAGCGTTGAATATGTCACTGGTTGCAGCCAGAAGACCAGTTCACCCAGACATCATTTTAATTTGAAGCCAATTTTGTACAGGGTCAGAGAGTTTTTCCTCTCACAGGACAAACCTTCAGAAGACATCACCAACGGAGACCAGATCAAACACAAGAACAGATTTTCTTGCTTTGCCAAGAAGCAGTATAGAAAAATGATGGCAGAGCTGAAGAGAAAATATAAGGCAGAAAACTCACAGTTCCTGGTGAGTCTCACACAGGATTCAGGGTCCCCTCAGTTTAAAAGCAGCCAAAAACCTGAAGCTACCGATCCATTCAGCAGGATGGAACTCATCAGCATAGGATCAAAAGCCTCCAAAGTCAGTGCTAAGGCCATTAACTCTGATGTGGACAGCTTGTTTGAGACTCTACACCAAACAAAGAATCCTTCAGCACGGTTCAGCAAGACACTGGAAGAAATCAAGCCCAGCAGAGAGCTCAAGAAATTTTCAAAAGAACTAGTGGATAAAATGTACTCTCATCTGGCGGCTGGGCAGACAGATCAGATGCCCGTTGTTTCAGTGGGCAGCTGTCTTTCTAACTCTGTCATCCCAGAATTAACCAGGAAGAGCGACCCCACCCAGTCAAAGTTCTCACCTGAGGTCCTGTACGCCATGACCGAGGACGCTGTGGAAAAGTTCTTACAGAAGGTGCTTCTCTGGATGGACAGAAAAGAATCTGATAAGAACAGCTACAGTGAGGAAGTGTCAAGTGTACTCAATGACATCGTAGATGTCGTTGCAGAAATGCTGTCCACATCAGGAGAGGAGGACGCCATCGAGCCAGAGTCACCTCAAGCCAACAATGAGCTGGAAACTACACATCAGACACCACGTCCTTGTGAGGCAGCACCATCTAAATCTGTCTGTGTTGAGATGTTGAACAAAGTGGTTGATGGTCATGAGGTGACCTCACAGAGAGCATCTCCTGACAGAGTCTCTGAGCCTGCATCTGTTTCTCACCACAATCCTGAAGGACGTGGCCCCAGTCTGGGTTTGACCCCTGAGGAAGCAGCACAGGGCCAACATACACACACAGGACAGTCAACTGAGAGCTCTTCTTCTGTAACAGAGGACATGACCAACACCTTCATGACTTGTCTTTTCCTGAGGCTCCTCACAAAAGTCCCCAAAATAACCAATGTGTCCGAAGAGATAGATGTCAGGGGCCTCACCCAGGACCTGTCAGACATGGCACTGGAAGGAATGAACACCTGTGACTCCCAGAAAATGATGAAGGCACTCAACCAGACCATGACTGAAGACCTTCATATGATGTTTAACCCTCCAAAAGAACTGCTGAGGGTTGCAACCACATCAGAGGATCCAGTTTTTGATGAGGTTGTTGTGACCTTACTGTGGCAGCGTCTTGAGGATGTGCTCACTATTCCACCCAGAAAAAAGAAGTCCAAAGTGGCCAGATTTTTCTCAGCTGTCAGGAAAGCTTTCATCAGGCCCTTCAAGTGCTGGAATTAAAACGACTTAACCTCCTACTGCAACACCACCAACACCAACACCAACACCGCCATCATCACCAACACTACCTACCAAAACCAACACACACCAACAATACTGGTGTTACTTCTCATACCTGTTGGGTTTACCCCGGGTGCTCCGGTTTCCCCAACTTCTTTAATAATAAATAAATTAATTTAAAAAAAAATCACAATTCCATTTACATTTTTTTGTGTTCCTACTGTCTAGTTCTGTATCTGTCATGACTGAAAATGAGACAGAGTGTATATATGTATTAAATTCATGTGTGATTTTCACATCATTACATCAAGGAGAGCTCCACAGGAGATGTAAGTCTACATTTTGTCTGATAGACTTAAAAAACGACAAAAAGTGTATTTGCTTCTTCCCAAACCTTATCACCAAAGGGGGTAACGCACAATAGGTCTCAGTCTCTATCCGTTCCTCAAGAGCAGCTTTAGTGTGTTTCATTATGTGAATGTTAGATTACATTATCTATCTATCTACCTGTCTGTCAAAGATCAGGTTTATGAATTTTGTTTTCATTGTTACAATTGTGACTAAAAGCTGCAAGCAGCTAAGCACACCTGTACACCTCAGAGCCCCCCGGACTCCCCCACACCCAATCATGTTAAAACCTTAAACATTACACTGGAGGTGGCCTCTGTGTAATGTGTTGTAAGTTTCCACTTTGTGGTGATAATAACAAATAACTATATCCAATAATGACATGTTGTGATAATGTAATATAATCCACAAACATGAGCTGGTGTACCCTGTTGTGGCTGAGTGCTTAAGGCATTGGGCTCGTTCTACAATTAAACTAACACGCAAACATCTGCACATATCAACTGTCAATAAAAAGCTGCCTTTTTAGTATATAAATAAAGAGTTTAGTCAATCAAATATGCGTCTTCACATATTCATGGACATCACAAATATTATTTATGCAAAGTTACTTAAATCTGAATATGATATAAATCATTATTCATAGCTTCATATAAAAACGCTCATAAAACACCTCTGACAGGTTGTCGTGGCCGAGTGGTTAAGGCGATGGACTAGAAATCCATTGGGGTCTCCCCGCGCAGGTTCGAATCCTGCCGACAACGACATTTATCAACCTTTGATTATTAATCTATGATGACGTCAGCAGTGTTGCTAAGATCATGACCCGTGTTTTAAAGCAGGAACATGCCTTCATTGTTTCTACCCATATCACTCTGATCGTAGCCTCTAGGAACCCCCACCACAATCTTTATCATTTGTTTGTTAAGGTTTGTTTGTAAATCAGACCAGTGTTGTGTCTGGATGTTAAGTTTTCTTTATAATCTCCTCATATGGCAGAATGACACAGAAACCGCATCAAAGTTGAATAGAAAGATAGTAAGTTACTCTGTAGAAGGGCTGTTAATGTGCACCGGTGTCCTCCACCATCTGTTCCCCTCCTTCCCAGCGCTTTCCCAGATGTTAAATTCCAGTTGTCAACATCCACTTTCCTCACTCCATGAAGCGATGGTGGTATAGTGGTGAGCATAGCTGCCTTCCAAGCAGTTGACCCGGGTTCGATTCCTGGCCATCGCAAAGCTTTTTGCAGTAGAATTAAGTTCTTTTGCTCCTTTTATAACTCTGTCATTTGCAACTACCCACCTAATGAATCTGTTCCCCTCCTTCCCAGCGCCATAGAGTTAACCCTAACCCCATAGCGACTTTGACAATGACAATAACAGGTGGCACAGCGATTTGCACAAAGAAACTGTCGATAACTTCCCAGCAACTGACCAAAACTGCAACAACAGATATCCCAAAAACCAACGTCCTCCTCCATCTCCCACTTCAAGTTTCCAGGCTCCATTAACGAGAGCTTCCTCTCGCCAGGGGTCCAGCTTAGACCAGGTCTTTGCAGAAACCATCACCCAGTGAAAAAAATTTCCCCAGATACAGGATCAGATACCAACAGGAACACTAAGAGAAGAGTGAGTGAGACCATCTTCTGCCTTGTGTCTGTCCCAGTTCACACACCAACTATCATTAATAAAGACTTAGCAGCAGATCAGAACAACAATGAGACAATACCAAGCCTGACTGTCACTAACACAGAGACCTTTGCTGTCGGCCTCAAAGAGAGCACAAGTGTTCGAAGCAAGTCTGTCAATGAGATACCCATCAAACACCCCTACTCTCACTATCACACCAGCAGCACATCCTCAATGAGGAATTACAAGAGGGCCCCTTTAAGGAAGGAGATAATAGATGCCTGGGCCCTCCAAGCCAGTGAAGACAAAGAGTTGTGCTACGCTGTGTCCTGGCCTGGAAACCAATACCGGACAAGGAAACCCAGACCGGCTCACCTTTGACTGTGGTAAAAAGCCCAGAACCCCAGAGTCCTCCTGGGGGACAAGAGCCTGTTCAGTCTTCCTCAGACACTACCACAGACAGTGGTATGGGGACAGACAGCAGTTCTTCTTATGGTTACCCCATGGCAGGCCAGAAAAACCTTCATCGCTCCAGCAACAGCGCCTTCTCTCGTCTCAGCCTTAGCGCAACGCAGCCGTCCTCACTGCAGCTCTCACAGCAAGATCCCTCTTCTCTATCCAAGGTCCATGACCAGGAAAACCAGCAGCCATCCTCTCCCAGGAAGAGCAACTGCAGTCCCCCTGATAGTGCAGAGCAAATAGTCTTTGGACAGTTTCTCCTAAAGCTAGTGAACCGACGACCATGTGATGCCATTGGTGAACTGGAGAGCATTAATAAGGAGATGGAAGACACGATCAAGAAGAGACCCAGTGTAGATCACTTTAAATCAGGAGCACATTTCACTGCTGGTCCAGAACCAGGCAGAGAAGCAATCAGTCTTCCACCGATGCACATCGAGAGACCAACCAATATGAAAGTCAGATCAAAGTCCCTGGCTTCTACTGCTGATCTAGACTCCCTGGACATGAGGAGTGCTTTCTCCAGGTCCCAGACAAACAACATGCCACCAACAAATGAGCTATCTGTACTCCCCAACACAAACCTAAGAGACAATTGCCTCTTGTCCCCACCATCCCCACACAATGAATCAAACCGACTTTACAGACAGGACATCCCAGTCCCCCAGAGTCCAGCTGCCATGCTGCCCAAGCTCAGGGCATACAGTTTAAAATGTTTTTATTGCAAAGTTATTTGTGCTCGTAAAGTATCTTGTTTTGATCATCACACCTGGGAATGAAGACTCTGGACCCCGAGTTAGTTACCTGCTTAGCTTTGGTCCAAACAATTCACCCTGATCTGAAGGACTGTTGGATTGTTTGGATATTCAAAGACCAGTCATCATTATTGATAATTAATTCTGATCATATAAAGAATAACTGGTGATTTGTTAATGTATAATTCTGTTTAACTTGCCACTGTCACATTTACTATAAATCTGCTAAATTTTGTGTTAGCTTGTGGGAAGGTGTGAGGTGCTGGGGTCAACTGCAGCTCCATTAGTTACTTCTGCTCTTAGCAGGGCACTGGAAAACTTTACTCAAGGAAAAATACTATCACTAAAACACATGTACACTCAAGTAGAAGTTATATCACCACCAGGCGTTAATGTCTGCTCCTGATCACGTCAAAGCTCCATGTGTGGAGTGATGAAACATCAGCTTTGCACATGTTCAACAATCAAGTTAAAGGGAGTTGATGGACAAAAACCTTCCTGAATTGGTATGAAATTGAAATCTATTGTGAGGTCTTTGGCACATGATTGTTAATGCAAGATGATGTTTTTCCTTTTTTTCTGTAGCGACATGGTGTACTGTGGAGTCTATGACAATAACATGGACAATGAGAACTTCAACCAAGCAGAGGGCTTCAACTATCATCAAGGGCCAGTAAGCAAGCATGCAGCATTTCCTCTGTCGACAGCAGTTACACTGGCAACTATTCGGCAGCTATTTACCGCTTGCTTCTTATTTTTTTCAGGAGTGGCTCTGGCCTGTCAGCTACTTTCTGCGTGCCAAACTTTACTTTGCCAAGAAAATGGGAAAGGAGACATATGATAGAACTGTCAACCTGGTGAAAAACATTCTGTCTAATCATGCTGCTCACTTGGAGAGGTATGAATTCACATCAGTGTGTTGTTGCTCTGTTGTTGTTCCTTATTTTTATGTTAGAAAAGATTCACAAATTAATTTGAACTTTGTTCTTTAAGGTCACCTTGGAAGGGACTCCCTGGTCTGACCAATGAGAATGGCCAGCACTGTCCCTTCAGCTGTGAGAGCCAAGCATCATCAATCGCTACCATCTTGGAGGTCCTTTATGACCTTTGACCTTTATACCCCAACACCACAGTTGTGCAATAAATCAAAAATGAAAGCTGACAAAGCAAATGTGTTTTGTTTTTTTTTACTAGAGGCAGTAATTAATTATAGGTGATCTTTCTCTTAGCTTAAGAATAGATAGCACATAACAAATTCAACATGTTATGACAATCTTATAAACAAATATTCAAGCAAAGAGTAACACAGTTGTGGCAGAAAGATGCAGCAAAGAATTCTGGGAAAAAATGGCAACTCTGTCAATGCGTAGATTACTTTAAATTTATTGCTTATTTGATAATTTGAACCTCTTAACTTCAGTTACAACCCCGGTGGGGTGAAAAGGACTTGGGAGTAAATGAAAAACAAATATAAGAACATAGTTCAAAGTGGTCAGTAGTTCTACTATAATATTTTAAAGGCTGTCTGTATATCCATGTTGGGGGCTATAACCAACATGTATAAAGCTGTACTTGTTTTACATTTTCTTTGTTTAGGGGTCCCTCTTGATGGATGCTGCGGAGGGGGTCACATCAGACCCTGGTGGAGGTGACAGCTCACAAAGCACCTCATTTGTGCATGGTATGTTTCAGTGAGTCAGTGTTAAATCACTGGGCTGCAGAAACACAATTATCCATTTACTGTGAAAGTAAGATGTATTTTTTGCACAGTGGATAGTGAGACCATCACAGTTAGCCTGCTATCCTCACTCACAAAAAATGGTGTCCTCCAGAGAAGTAACAGTAAATTCAACCTATCATAGACATTTACAGTCAATCAATCAAACATTAATGGAGGAATAGACGCACTTTTCTGCAGCTTTCAGCGGTGCCAGTGGAGATACCATGAACTCCTCAACTTGCTTTCTATAGTTCAAAAGTAGAAAACAGGACGTTGTCTTCCTCTGAAATGTCTCCTCTTGATTCACGAGCTTCACGATCTCACAGCTGATCGCAGTACTGAGCCGACATCCGGTCCTAGACGCAGTGGAGAGAAATGAGCGGATCTGATACTGAAGCGACAGCAGTTCACAACTCTGTCATGTCGATCTCCGACAAAGAAGCTGGATGCTGCCGTCTCATCCTGATCACACCTCCATTCACACTTTGATGGGGAAATCAATCATTCATCAGTGATCACATGAGAGAACATTCTCATTCATTTCGACACTTTCATTCTCCTTATTGGTCCGAAAAGGGAATCAAGAAACTCCCAAATTTGCCATCTGATTGGAAGTCTTTGCGCATGCGCGCAGCTGTCTTTTCTCGTGAGATTCCGGTAGAGAGCCTTTAGAGACTGTAGAAAAACAAAAGTCAGGAAACAACACTTAAAAATGCCCAGAAAGGTGAAGAACAGCTACAAATACAACATAATTAATATGAATATATATTACAATATGAATGTAAACTTTTCACGCCGCGCTCCAACCTGTATTCGAATATAAAATGACAGCCCTAATATAGTATTGTATAATTGTATCAACTGCACTATTCCACAAAATAGCTCACTTTCTAGTTATTATGTAAAATGAAATGTGTAATTATTGGCCTGTGTAGTCTTAAGTGTGTGCAATGCGGTGGTAATAAGACACATTATGTCCCACAGTCCAGAATCATGTCTTTATATCATGTGCTTTGCCCATCTTTCCGCAACCTCAATTATACATTAAAATTAAATAAAAGTTGAATTTTATGTAGCTCTCCCTACATATTAACGTCGCTATCAACAGCGTTGGATGAAGTTATATTTAAGAACAGAATTCGCATTTATCAGCCTGTGGCATCTGTTGCTATCATTATCCTAAACTAGCTAGCCTAAACTTTTATCGGTTTATATTCTCTAAATCTACTAATCAAGACGGGGACAATCTGTCAACATACTTAATTACTCGTGTCAATCTGATTTCGATGGACAAGTGATATGGAAATACGATTATTTAAACATTTTACCTTAAAAAATATTAGCTCCGACAATCTGCTCCTTTCAAATACATTGAGCGGTGGTTAGCTTACGCTAACTTCCGGGAACTTTCGAGGGTCTCCGTACGCCGCCATTATTGTGAAAAAACTGAACCATTGCAGTGAACGGAGTTGTCGCCACTTTCTCTCTAAAGACACTCTAGATTCCGGAAACGCCCTTGTGAGAACGCGCGACCGCAAAACGCCTTTGATGTATGACGTCCTTTGTTACGTCACAGAGTAGGAAGTAAATAGAACTCCATGTTGACTTCCCATTAATACAAGTGACTCCAAGAGAACAATCTAAAAGCGCGGAGGATTCAAATTCTGCTCAACATTTACAGACAACTTCAAACACACAGAAGGATCACATCGACAATGGACCAATCCAGATCACAGATGGACAACACTACCCTCATCTCAGCTGAGGCTCTTTTGCCCATCATCAAGAAGTATTTGAAGAGATTCTCTGCAGTACAGTGGAACCTGTTAGCTGCAGGGATCCAGGACTCGGCCACAACAGCTACGCTGGCTGACTTGTGTACAGAAGTGGTCCAGACCCTCTGTACCATTGTCCTCAAACTTCTCACTCCCACCATCGAGGAGAGCCTTCACAGGAAGGAAGCTGCAGCTGAAATAAGCTCAGGTCTGGGGAACCTCAACACAAATGTGGGAGACCTGCTCTCTGAGAGCTTTGCTGTGGCTCTTAGTGTGGAGCAGGTGAAATGTGACAGCGCTGCACAGCTCACAGCTTTAGTTGAGAGGGAAGTTTCAGAGAAGGTCGACTCCATTGTGTCTGAGGCCCTCAGAAGCTCTGTTTTGCCTGCAGAGGCGGCTGTTTTTGTAAGTGGCTCCGTGTCCAACATCAGGTCCTTGGGTCTAATGGTGTCTCACGTGTCCAAATGTCTGAGAAGATGTTTGAACAAAGTGAAATCCCTGTGCCTGGGAGAGTGTTGGCATCCAAAAGTCACATCATCTGAGAAAGTCCCTGTGTCGCCACTAGAGACCCCAGAAATGAAGGAACAGGAGCATTGTGACTCACCACTGAGTGTAAAGTCAAAGATTTCTGTCCGCTCCGCCACAGAAGCTGTAACCAGCATTTTACTTAATTGGTCCGGCGAAAACCAAGACGCAGCAGAAGAGCACAAAAACTCTCCCCTGTCTGACATCTCTCTGGATGCTCAGGATGCAGCATCTGATATAGTTAAACTGATAATGGAAGACCTCCATTATGGCAGCGTTGAATATGTCACTGGTTGCAGCCAGAAGACCAGCTCACCCAGACATCATTTTAATTTGAAGCCAATTTTGTACAGGGTCAGAGAGTTTTTCCTCTCACAGGACAAACCTTCAGAAGACATCACCAACGGAGACCAGATCAAACACAAGAACAGATTTTCTTGCTTTGCCAAGAAGCAGTATAGAAAAATGATGGCAGAGCTGAAGAGAAAATATAAGGCAGAAAACTCACAGTTCCTGGTGAGTCTCACACAGGATTCAGGGTCCCCTCAGTTTAAAAGCAGCCAAAAACCTGAAGCTACCGATCCATTCAGCAGGATGGAACTCATCAGCATAGGATCAAAAGCCTCCAAAGTCAGTGCTAAGGCCATTAACTCTGATGTGGACAGCTTGTTTGAGACTCTACACCAAACAAAGAATCCTTCAGCACGGTTCAGCAAGACACTGGAAGAAATCAAGCCCAGCAGAGAGCTCAAGAAATTTTCAAAAGAACTAGTGGATAAAATGTACTCTCATCTGGCGGCTGGGCAGACAGATCAGATGCCCGTTGTTTCAGTGGGCAGCTGTCTTTCTAACTCTGTCATCCCAGAATTAACCAGGAAGAGCGACCCCACCCAGTCAAAGTTCTCACCTGAGGTCCTGTACGCCATGACCGAGGACGCTGTGGAAAAGTTCTTACAGAAGGTGCTTCTCTGGATGGACAGAAAAGAATCTGATAAGAACAGCTACAGTGAGGAAGTGTCAAGTGTACTCAATGACATCGTAGATGTCGTTGCAGAAATGCTGTCCACATCAGGAGAGGAGGACGCCATCGAGCCAGAGTCACCTCAAGCCAACAATGAGCTGGAAACTACACATCAGACACCACGTCCTTGTGAGGCAGCACCATCTAAATCTGTCTGTGTTGAGATGTTGAACAAAGTGGTTGATGGTCATGAGGTGACCTCACAGAGAGCATCTCCTGACAGAGTCTCTGAGCCTGCATCTGTTTCTCACCACAATCCTGAAGGACGTGGCCCCAGTCTGGGTTTGACCCCTGAGGAAGCAGCACAGGGCCAACATACACACACAGGACAGTCAACTGAGAGCTCTTCTTCTGTAACAGAGGACATGACCAACACCTTCATGACTTGTCTTTTCCTGAGGCTCCTCACAAAAGTCCCCAAAATAACCAATGTGTCCGAAGAGATAGATGTCAGGGGCCTCACCCAGGACCTGTCAGACATGGCAGTGGAAGGAATGAACACCTGTGACTCCCAGAAAATGATGAAGGCACTCAACCAGACCATGACTGAAGACCTTCATATGATGTTTAACCCTCCAAAAGAACTGCTGAGGGTTGCAACCACATCAGAGGATCCAGTTTTTGATGAGGTTGTTGTGACCTTACTGTGGCAGCGTCTTGAGGATGTGCTCACTATTCCACCCAGAAAAAAGAAGTCCAAAGTGGCCAGATTTTTCTCAGCTGTCAGGAAAGCTTTCATCAGGCCCTTCAAGTGCTGGAATTAAAACGACTTAACCTCCTACTGCAACACCACCAACACCAACACCAACACCGCCATCATCACCAACACTACCTACCAAAACCAACACACACCAACAATACTGGTGTTACTTCTCATACCTGTTGGGTTTACCCCGGGTGCTCCGGTTTCCCCAACTTCTTTAATAATAAATAAATTAATTTAAAAAAAAATCACAATTCCATTTACATTTTTTTGTGTTCCTACTGTCTAGTTCTGTATCTGTCATGACTGAAAATGAGACAGAGTGTATATATGTATTAAATTCATGTGTGATTTTCACATCATTACATCAAGGAGAGCTCCACAGGAGATGTAAGTCTACATTTTGTCTGATAGACTTAAAAAACGACAAAAAGTGTATTTGCTTCTTCCCAAACCTTATCACCAAAGGGGGTAACGCACAATAGGTCTCAGTCTCTATCCGTTCCTCAAGAGCAGCTTTAGTGTGTTTCATTATGTGAATGTTAGATTACATTATCTATCTATCTACCTGTCTGTCAAAGATCAGGTTTATGAATTTTGTTTTCATTGTTACAATTGTGACTAAAAGCTGCAAGCAGCTAAGCACACCTGTACACCTCAGAGCCCCCCGGACTCCCCCACACCCAATCATGTTAAAACCTTAAACATTACACTGGAGGTGGCCTCTGTGTAATGTGTTGTAAGTTTCCACTTTGTGGTGATAATAACAAATAACTATATCCAATAATGACATGTTGTGATAATGTAATATAATCCACAAACATGAGCTGGTGTACCCTGTTGTGGCTGAGTGCTTAAGGCATTGGGCTCGTTCTACAATTAAACTAACACGCAAACATCTGCACATATCAACTGTCAATAAAAAGCTGCCTTTTTAGTATATAAATAAAGAGTTTAGTCAATCAAATATGCGTCTTCACATATTCATGGACATCACAAATATTATTTATGCAAAGTTACTTAAATCTGAATATGATATAAATCATTATTCATAGCTTCATATAAAAACGCTCATAAAACACCTCTGACAGGTTGTCGTGGCCGAGTGGTTAAGGCGATGGACTAGAAATCCATTGGGGTCTCCCCGCGCAGGTTCGAATCCTGCCGACAACGACATTTATCAACCTTTGATTATTAATCTATGATGACGTCAGCAGTGTTGCTAAGATCATGACCCGTGTTTTAAAGCAGGAACATGCCTTCATTGTTTCTACCCATATCACTCTGATCGTAGCCTCTAGGAACCCCCACCACAATCTTTATCATTTGTTTGTTAAGGTTTGTTTGTAAATCAGACCAGTGTTGTGTCTGGATGTTAAGTTTTCTTTATAATCTCCTCATATGGCAGAATGACACAGAAACCGCATCAAAGTTGAATAGAAAGATAGTAAGTTACTCTGTAGAAGGGCTGTTAATGTGCACCGGTGTCCTCCACCATCTGTTCCCCTCCTTCCCAGCGCTTTCCCAGATGTTAAATTCCAGTTGTCAACATCCACTTTCCTCACTCCATGAAGCGATGGTGGTATAGTGGTGAGCATAGCTGCCTTCCAAGCAGTTGACCCGGGTTCGATTCCTGGCCATCGCAAAGCTTTTTGCAGTAGAATTAAGTTCTTTTGCTCCTTTTATAACTCTGTCATTTGCAACTACCCACCTAATGAATCTGTTCCCCTCCTTCCCAGCGCCATAGTTAACCCTAACCCCATAGCGACTTTGACAATGACAATAACAGGTGGCACAGCGATTTGCACAAAGAAACTGTCGATAACTTCCCAGCAACTGACCAAAACTGCAACAACAGATATCCCAAAAACCAACGTCCTCCTCCATCTCCCACTTCAAGTTTCCAGGCTCCATTAACGAGAGCTTCCTCTCGCCAGGGGTCCAGCTTAGACCAGGTCTTTGCAGAAACCATCACCCAGGTGAAAAAAATTGCCCCAGATACAGGATCAGATACCAACAGGAACACTAAGAGAAGAGTGAGTGAGACCATCTTCTGCCTTGTGTCTGTCCCAGTTCACACACCAACTATCATTAATAAAGACTTAGCAGCAGATCAGAACAACAATGAGACAATACCAAGCCTGACTGTCACTAACACAGAGACCTTTGCTGTCGGCCTCAAAGAGAGCACAAGTGTTCGAAGCAAGTCTGTCAGCAGCACATCCTCAATGAGGAATTACAAGAGGGCCCCTTTAAGGAAGGAGATAATAGATGCCTGGGCCCTCCAAGCCAGTGAAGACAAAGAGTTGTGCTACGCTGGGTCCTGGCCTGGAAACCAATACCGGAATCAGGAAACCCAGACCGGCTCACCTTTGACTGTGGTAAAAAGCCCAGAACCCCAGAGTCCTCCTGGGGGACAAGAGCCTGTTCAGTCTTCCTCAGACACTACCACAGACAGTGGTATGGGGACAGACAGCAGTTCTTCTTATGGTTACCCCATGGCAGGCCAGAAAAACCTTCATCGCTCCAGCAACAGCGCCTTCTCTCGTCTCAGCCTTAGCCCAACGCAGCCGTCCTCACTGCAGCTCTCACAGCAAGATCCCTCTTCTCTATCCAAGGTCCATGACCAGGAAAACCAGCAGCCATCCTCTCCCAGGAAGAGCAACTCCAGTCCCCCTGATAGTGCAGAGCAAATAGTCTTTGGACAGTTTCTCCTAAAGCCAGTGAACCGACGACCATGTGATGCCATTGGTGAACTGGAGAGCATTAATAAGGAGATGGAAGACACGATCAAGAAGAGACCCAGTGTAGATCACTTTAAATCAGGAGCACATTTCACTGCTGGTCCAGAACCAGGCAGAGAAGCAATCAGTCTTCCACCGATGCACATCGAGAGACCAACCAATATGAAAGTCAGATCAAAGTCCCTGGCTTCTACCGCTGATCTAGACTCCCTGGACATGAGGAGTGCTTTCTCCAGGTCCCAGACAAACAACATGCCACCAACAAATGAGCTATCTGTACTCCCCAACACAAACCTAAGAGACAATTGCCTCTTGTCCCCACCATCCCCACACAATGAATCAAACCGACTTTACAGACAGGACATCCCAGTCCCCAAAGAGCCCAGCTGCCATGCTGCCCAAGCTCAGGGCATACAGTTTAAAATGTTTTTATTGCAAAGTTATCTGTGCTCGTAAAGTATCTTGTTTTGATCATCACAACCTTATTTGTTTCTTTTTGTGCCACGTAGGGATGGCTCAGCTGTGGAGCTAGTTGGTCTGTGTAAGTCCACCGTGCGCTGGCTTGTGAAGCTCCACAACAATGGGCACTTCCCCTATGCAGCAGTCAACATCTGCAGAGGAGGTATGGTTAGTCTTATACAGATACACTTAACTTACTTAGTATACAGCGTTATGGTTATTATTTTCACACCACATCTACCAAATGAATACATAAAAATATGTGGTCAAAGTTGGACAATGTTCCTCCATGTGGAAGTACACAGTGTGTCCAACAGTGCTGTCTTTATACTCAACTGTCCTTGAGACAGTAGTTGAAGTCTTTCTGATGCCAGCCTCAAAATGTTCTCTTAATGGCTGAGATCAGTATGAAAGGTTGAAAGACACTACATTACAGCCTGTGACAAATTAAAGGAAGTAACCGTTCTTCATCCTAGGACAGACGTACTCTGTGTTATATGTGGAGTGGGATTCTAAGATTCAGGAAAACTTTGAGAAGAAGTTCTACATTTCCCAGGATCCCCAAGACCCTGAGGAGGAACAACCAGAACTGGTTCACAAAAGAGGCATCTACAAGGACAGCTACAGGGCTTCCAGTCCATGGTGTGATTACCAGCTCCGGCCTAACTTCCCCATTGCCATGACAGTTGTAAGTAGTAGCGGCTGCTTCAGCTTAGCGTACATTTGTTAACTAAATCAATTTAGTGTTTTTATTTAAAAGTTCACTTGAAGGATTTAATTTCAGTACCAGTTTCAAGTAAATTGTATCCTGTTTTAGGTAATTTTTTCCAATTTAAAACACCAGCGGCAGATTCAGTCAAATGCCACACAATGAATGTGGATCCTGTTACTAAAAGTGTACAAAATAGAAAAATACAAAATTCTACATCAGGGCCTTCACTGTCTGGAGAAAATCATTTATTTAGATGTGATTTCAGTTGCAGAACACCAACAACATTTCATATCTTATACTGTTCATCTCATTTAGTTTCAAATGTTGATGTGCTGATTTTCAAATGTAGTTTCTACATACATGTGACATGAAGAATGAGAAACTGATGAGTGGTGTTCAGTTAAATTCAATTATTTATCTGTGTGTGTGTGTGTGTGTCTGTCTTGTAGGCTCCTGAGCTGTTCACTGTGAAGAAAGCCTGGGAGGCTCTAAACATAGCTGAGAGGAAGCTGCTGCAGCACCTGGGAATGAAGACTCTGGACCCCGAGTTAGTTACCTGCTTAGCTTTGGTCTAAACAATTCACCCTGATCTGAAGGACTGTTGGATTGTTTGGATATTCAAAGACCAGTCATCATTATTGATAATTAATTCTGATCATATAAAGAATAACTGGTGATTTGTTAATGTATAATTCTGTTTAACTTGCCACTGTCACATTTACTATAAATCTGCTAAATTTTGTGTTAGCTTGTGGGAAGGTGTGAGGTGCTGGGGTCAACTGCAGCTCCATTAGTTACTTCTGCTCTTAGCAGGGCACTGGAAAACTTTACTCAAGGAAAAATACTATCACTAAAACACATGTACACTCAAGTAGAAGTTATATCACCACCAGGCGCTAATGTCTGCTCCTGATCACGTCAAAGCTCCATGTGTGGAGTGATGAAACATCAGCTTTGCACATGTTCAACAATCAAGTTAAAGGGAGTTGATGGACAAAAACCTTCCTGAATTGGTATGAAATTGAAATCTATTGTGAGGTCTTTGGCACATGATTGTTAATGCAAGATGATGTTTTTCCTTTTTTTCTGTAGCGACATGGTGTACTGTGGAGTCTATGACAATAACATGGACAATGAGAACTTCAACCAAGCAAAGGGCTTCAACTATCATCAAGGGCCAGTAAGCAAGCATGCAGCATTTCCTCTGTCGACAGCAGTTACACTGGCAACTATTCGGCAGCTATCTACCGCTTGCTTCTTATTTTTTTCAGGAGTGGCTCTGGCCTGTCAGCTACTTTCTGCGTGCCAAACTTTACTTTGCCAAGAAAATGGGAAAGGAGACATATGATAGAACTGTCAACCTGGTGAAAAACATTCTGTCTAATCATGCTGCTCACTTGGAGAGGTATGAATTCACATCAGTGTGTTGTTGCTCTGTTGTTGTTCCTTATCTTTATGTTAAAAAAGATTCACAAATTAATTTGAACTTTGTTCTTTAAGGTCCCCTTGGAAGGGACTCCCTGGTCTGACCAATGAGAATGGCCAGCACTGTCCCTTCAGCTGTGAGAGCCAAGCATCATCAATCGCTACCATCTTGGAGGTCCTTTATGACCTTTGACCTTTATACCCCAACACCACAGTTGTGCAATAAATCAAAAATGAAAGCTGACAAAGCAAATGTGTTTTTTTTTTTTTACTAGAGGCAGTAATTAATTATAGGTGATCTTCCTCTTAGCTTAAGAATAGATAGCACATAACAAATTCAACATGTTATGAAAATCTTACAAAGAAAGATAAAGAACCTCGTGTTTTGTCTTAGACTATATTATTGATCAGTTTTTAATCCAGTCATTCATCAAATCAAAAGAACTATCATAATACCACAGAAATAAGTGGATCTAAATACAGTCTAAATAAGTCAAAGGAAATATTTATTATCATAAACATGTATATATATCAAACTATTTTAACATAGAGATCATTTTACTAATCATGATGGAAACTTATTCATTGATCTTTGTAGATCTGAGAGAGTCTGTAAGGTGTGAAGCAAAACCCATGATGATGCCATAGAGCTGTCATGTAGATTTAGATGTCTGATCACAGTTCAGTTAATGTTCAGTTGCAAGTCAAAGCCCCCTGTGGTATATTATGGATGTAGATACAATCAGGATGTGTACACAAAGGTGAGTGCCCTCCACAAGTTAAAGGCTGAAGAATGTTGGAGAGGTTTAAGCGATTAGCTCATGAGGGCAAGAAGGCATTACATCACTTAAATTCTTGTCCTCCTCTGTACTGTCGCAATTTCCGGTTCATTCATGCTGCGGACTATTAAAGAGCATTGATTGAGCACAGTTGTTGTGGCCGAGTGGTTAAGGCGATGGACTTGAAATCCATTGGGGTTTCCCCGCGCAGGTTCGAATCCTGCCAACAACGGTTGTTGATGTTCTCTTGAGTCCTACTACGGCAGTTGTTCATCCTAATGTACAGTACCTGTTGACTGTCTCTTGCAGTTAGGCATCAACAGCATATATAGGCGTAGCGGACGCGGGGGGACCTGTCCCCCGCACTTTTTACAGCCATTGCAACCACTTAATTGATTTTTAACATGTGGAAACGCGTTTTTCCGAGCCGCCTCTAAACGCATCATGAGCAGGCGGAGCTAAGGCTGCAAACAAACAGTGCTGTCGTGTGTGATCCAGAGACGGGGCACCTTTGGTGTGATTCAGATTTCCGCAGTGCATCAAACATGTTCAGAAAGCCAGCCAAGAGGCAAAAAACTTCAGACAGTTTTTTCAAACAAACTGTGTAAGTTGAGTAATGCTGTTGAATGTAGATAATGTTTAGCTAAAACAGAGACGTTTTATATTGTATATTATATTGCCTTGAAGGACTTTAAAAGATGACAAATATATGTCATTTTAGTTAGCTAAGCTAGTTAGTTAAGGTAGAACTCTGAACCATTTGTCCCCCTAACTTCTAAAATGATGGCTACGCCCCCGACAGCATCCTGCTGATATCATTGGAGCATCACCTGTATCACGAACCCTATCACGATGCCTGGGATCTCTTTTCGTTACCTGGCTTCACTTACCCAGACATCCGCAACCCCGGTAATCAGTGTTTGCTGTATCCGACTATTCGCAGCTTGAAGTGCGAGAGAAGAGTGTGATATACACAAAATATCAGGAGTACAAGTCATATATTCAAGCAAAGAGTAACACAGCTGAGGCAGAAAGATGCAGCAAAGAATTCTGGGAAGAAAATTGGCAACTCTGTCGAGGCGTAAATTACTTTAAATTTATTGCTTATTTGATAATTTGAACCTCTTAACTTCAGTTACAACCCCGGTGGGGCGAAAAGGACTTGGGAGTAAATGAAAAACAAATATAAGAACATAGTTCAAAGTGGTCAGTAGTTCTACTATAATATTTTAAAGGCTGTCTGTATATCCATGTTGGGGGCTATAACCAACATGTATAAAGCTGTACTTGTTTTACATTTTCTTTGTTTTAGGGGTCCCTCTTGATGGATGCTGTGGAGGGGGTCACATCAGACCCTGGTGGAGGTGACAGCTCACAAAGCACCTCATTTGTGCATGGTATGTTTCAGTGAGTCAGTGTTAAATCACTGGACTGCAGAAACACAATTATCCATTTACTGTGAAAGTAAGATGTATTTTTTGCACAGTGGATAGTGAGACCATCACAGTTAGCCTGCTATCCTCACTCAAAAAAATGGTGTCCTCCAGAGGAGTAACAGTAAATTCAACCTATCATAGACATTTACAGTCAATCAATCAAACCTTAATGTCCCAGGGGGAAATTTGTTGTGGACTTTACAGTGTCTTCATAAAAAGGCAAAACTTCAGCAGACATAATAAAATACAGCAGTAGAACTGCCTCCATTCAATTGCACATGCCCATTTACATCACCATACAGTGAGAGGCGATACTTGAGCAATATAAAAAATAAGTTTACAACAATGGCATCTCCACATTCCTGTATGAGCCAAACCTAGTCAAAGGGAAAATACACTCAAGAACTAACTGTTTAGTCATGGAGGACTAGACGCACTTTTCTGCAGCTTTCAGCGGTGCCAGCGGAGATATCATGAACTCCTCAACTTGCTTTCTATAGTTCAAAAGTAGAAAACAGGACGTTGACTTCCTCTGAAATGTATCTTGTTGATTCGCTAGCTTCACGATCTCACAGCTGATCGGCGGACTGAGCCGACATCCGGTCCTAGACCCAGAGGAGAGAAATGAGCGGATCTGATACTGAAGCGACAGCACTTCACAACTCTGTCATGTCGATCTCCGAGAAAGAAGCTGGATGCTGCCGTCTCATCCTGATCACACCTCCATTCACACTTTGATGGGGAAATCAATCATTCATCAGTGATCACATGAGAGAACATTCTCATTCATTTCGACACTTTCATTCTCCTTATTGGTCCGAAAAGGGAATCAAGAAACTCCCAAATTTGCCATCTGATTGGAAGTCTTTGCGCATGCGCGCAGCTGTCTTTTCTCGTGAGATTCCGGTAGAGAGCCTTTAGAGACTGTAGAAAAACAAAAGTCAGGAAACAACACTTAAAAATGCCCAGAAAGGTGAAGAACAGCTACAAATACAACATAATTAATATGAATATATATTACAATATGAATGTAAACTTTTCACGCCGCGCTCCAACCTGTATTCGAATATAAAATGACAGCCCTAATATAGTATTGTATAATTGTATCAACTGCACTATTCCACAAAATAGCTCACTTTCTAGTTATTATGTAAAATGAACTGTGTAATTATTGGCCTGTGTAGTCTTAAGTGTGTGCAATGCGGTGGTAATAAGACACATTATGTCCCACAGTCCAGAATCATGTCTTTATATCATGTGCTTTGCCCATCTTTCCGCAACCTCAATTATACATTAAAATTAAATAAAAGTTGAATTTTATGTAGCTCTCCCTACATATTAACGTCGCTATCAACAGCGTTGGATGAAGTTATATTTAAGAACAGAATTTGCATTTATCAGCCTGTGGCATCTGTTGCTATCATTATCCTAAACTAGCTAGCCTAAACTTTTATCGGTTTGTATTCTCTAAATCTACTAATCAAGACGGGGACAATCTGTCAACATACTTAATTACTCGTGTCAATCTGATTTCGATGGACAAGTGATATGGAAATACGATTATTTAAACATTTTACCTTAAAAAAATTGAGCTCCGACAATCTGCTCCTTTCAAATACATTGAGCGGTGGTTAGCTTACGCTAACTTCCGGGAACTTTCGAGGGTCTCCGTACGCCGCCATTGTTGTGAAAAAACTGAACCATTGCAGTGAACGGAGTTGTCGCCACTTTCTCTCTAAAGACACTCTAGATTCCGGAAACGCCCTTGTGAGAACGCGCGACCGCAAAACGCCTTTGATGTATGACGTCCTTTGTTACGTCACAGAGTAGGAAGTAAATAGAACTCCATGTTGACTTCCCATTAATACAAGTGACTCCAAGAGAACAATCTAAAAGCGCGGAGGATTCAAATTCTGCTCAACATTTACAGACAACTTCAAACACACAGAAGGATCACATCGACAATGGACCAATCCAGATCACAGATGGACAACACTACCCTCATCTCAGCTGAGGCTCTTTTGCCCATCATCAAGAAGTATTTGAAGAGATTCTCTGCAGTACAGTGGAACCTGTTAGCTGCAGGGATCCAGGACTCGGCCACAACAGCTACGCTGGCTGACTTGTGTACAGAAGTGGTCCAGACCCTCTGTACCATTGTCCTCAAACTTCTCACTCCCACCATCGAGGAGAGCCTTCACAGGAAGGAAGCTGCAGCTGAAATAAGCTCAGGTCTGGGGAACCTCAACACAAATGTGGGAGACCTGCTCTCTGAGAGCTTTGCTGTGGCTCTTAGTGTGGAGCAGGTGAAATGTGACAGCGCTGCACAGCTCACAGCTTTAGTTGAGAGGGAAGTTTCAGAGAAGGTCGACTCCATTGTGTCTGAGGCCCTCAGAAGCTCTGTTTTGCCTGAAGAGCCGGCTGTTTTTGTAAGTGGCTCCGTGTCCAACATCAGGTCCTTGGGTCTAATGGTGTCTCACGTGTCCAAATGTCTGAGAAGATGTTTGAACAAAGTGAAATCCCTGTGCCTGGGAGAGTGTTGGCATCCAAAAGTCACATCATCTGAGAAAGTCCCTGTGTCGCCACTAGAGACCCCAGAAATGAAGGAACAGGAGCATTGTGACTCACCACTGAGTGTAAAGTCAAAGATTTCTGTCCGCTCCGCCACAGAAGCTGTAACCAGCATTTTACTTAATTGGTCTGGCGAAAACCAAGATGCAACAGAAGAGCACAAAAACTCTCCCCTGTCTGACATCTCTCTGGATGCTCAGGATGCAGCATCTGATATAGTTAAACTGATAATGGAAGACCTCCATTATGGCAGCGTTGAATATGTCACTGGTTGCAGCCAGAAGACCAGCTCACCCAGACATCATTTTAATTTGAAGCCAATTTTGTACAGGGTCAGAGAGTTTTTCCTCTCACAGGACAAACCTTCAGAAGACATCACCAACGGAGACCAGATCAAACACAAGAACAGATTTTCTTGCTTTGCCAAGAAGCAGTATAGAAAAATGATGGCAGAGCTGAAGAGAAAATATAAGGCAGAAAACTCACAGTTCCTGGTGAGTCTCACACAGGATTCAGGGTCCCCTCAGTTTAAAAGCAGCCAAAAACCTGAAGCTACCCGACCATTCAGCAGGATGGAACTCATCAGCATAGGATCAAAAGCCTCCAAAGTCAGTGCTAAGGCCATTAACTCTGATGTGGACAGCTTGTTTGAGACTCTACACCAAACAAAGGATCCTTCAGCACGGTTCAGCAAGACACTGGAAGAAATCAAGCCCAGCAGAGAGCTCAAGAAATTTTCAAAAGAACTAGTGGATAAAATGTACTCTCATCTGGCGGCTGGGCAGACAGATCAGATGCCCGTTGTTTCAGTGGGCAGCTGTCTTTCTAACTCTGTCATCCCAGAATTAACCAGGAAGAGCGACCCCACCCAGTCAAAGTTCTCACCTGAGGTCCTGTACGCCATGACCGAGGACGCTGTGGAAAAGTTCTTACAGAAGGTGCTTCTCTGGATGGACAGAAAAGAATCTGATAAGAACAGCTACAGTGAGGAAGTGTCAAGTGTACTCAATGACATCGTAGATGTCGTTGCAGAAATGCTGTCCACATCAGGAGAGGAGGACGCCATCGAGCCAGAGTCACCTCAAGCCAACAATGAGCTGGAAACTACACATCAGACACCACGTCCTTGTGAGGCAGCACCATCTAAATCTGTCTGTGTTGAGATGTTGAACAAAGTGGTTGATGGTCATGAGGTGACCTCACAGAGAGCATCTCCTGACAGAGTCTCTGAGCCTGCATCTGTTTCTCACCACAATCCTGAAGGACGTGACCCCAGTCTGGGTTTGACCCCTGAGGAAGCAGCACAGGGCCAACATACACACACAGGACAGTCAACTGAGAGCTCTTCTTCTGTAACAGAGGACATGACCAACACCTTCATGACTTGTCTTTTCCTGAGGCTCCTCACAAAAGTCCCCAAAATAACCAATGTGTCCGAAGAGATAGATGTCAGGGGCCTCACCCAGGACCTGTCAGACATGGCAGTGGAAGGAATGAACACCTGTGACTCCCAGAAAATGATGAAGGCACTCAACCAGACCATGACTGAAGACCTTCATATGATGTTTAACCCTCCAAAAGAACTGCTGAGGGTTGCAACCACATCAGAGGATCCAGTTTTTGATGAGGTTGTTGTGACCTTACTGTGGCAGCGTCTTGAGGATGTGCTCACTATTCCACCCAGAAAAAAGAAGTCCAAAGTGGCCAGATTTTTCTCAGCTGTCAGGAAAGCTTTCATCAGGCCCTTCAAGTGCTGGAATTAAAACGACTCAACCTCCTACTGCAACACCACCAACACCAACACCAACACCGCCATCATCACCAACACTACCAACCAAAACCAACACACACCAACAATACTGGTGTTACTTCTCATACCTGTTGGGTTTACCCCGGGTGCTCCGGTTTCCCCAACTTCTTTAATAATAAATTAATTAATTTAAAAAAAATCACAATTCCATTTACATTTTTTTGTGTTCCTACTGTCTAGTTGTGTATCTGTCATGACTGAAAATGAGACAGAGTGTATATATGTATTAAGTCCATGTGTGATTTTCACATCATTACATCAAGGAGAGCTCCACAGGAGATGTAAGTCTACATTTTGTCTGATAGACTTAAAAAACAACAAAAAGTGTATTTGCTTCTTCCCAAACCTTATCACCAAAGGGTGTAACGCACAATAGGTCTCAGTCTCTATCCGTTCCTCAAGAGCAGCTTTAGTGTGTTTCATTATGTGAATGTTAGATTACATTATCTATCTATCTACCTGTCTGTCAAAGATCAGGTTTATGAATTTTGTTTTCATTGTTACAATTGTGACTAAAAGCTGCAAGCAGCTAAGCACACCTGTACACCTCAGAGCCCCCCGGACTCCCCCACACCCAATCATGTTAAAACCTTAAACATTACACTGGAGGTGGCCTGTGTGTAATGTGTTGTAAGTTTCCACTTTGTGGTGATAATAACAAATAACTATATCCAATAATGACATGTTGTGATAATGTAATATAATCCACAAACATGAGCTGGTGTACCCTGTTGTGGCTGAGTGCTTAAGTCATTGGGCTCGTTCTACAATTAAACTAACACGCAAACATCTGCACATATCAACTGTCAATAAAAAGCTGCCTTTTTAGTATATAAATAAAGAGTTTAGTCAATCAAATATGCGTCTTCACATATTAATGGACATCACAAATATTATTTATGCAAAGTTACTTAAATCTGAATATTATATAAATCATTATTCATAGTTTCATATAAAAACGCTCATAAAACCCCTCTGACAGGTTGTCGTGGCCGAGTGGTTAAGGCGATGGACTAGAAATCCATTGGGGTCTCCCCGCGCAGGTTCGAATCCTGCCGACAACGACATTTATCAACCTTTGATTATTAATCTATGATGACGTCAGCAGTGTTGCTAAGATCATGACCCGTGTTTTAAAGCAGGAACATGCCTTCATTGTTTCTGCCCATGTCACTCTGATCGTAGCCTCTGGGAACCCCCACCACAATCTTTATCATTTGTTTGTTAAGGTTTGTTTGTAAATCAGACCGGTGTTGTGTCTGGATGTTAAGTTTTCTTTATAATCTCCTTATATGGCAGAATGACACAGAAACCGCATCAAAGTTGAATAGAAAGATAGTAAGTTACTCTGTAGAAGGGCTGTTAATGTGCACCGGTGTCCTCCACCATCTGTTCCCCTCCTTCCCAGCGCTTTCCCAGATGTTAAATTCCAGTTGTCAACATCCACTTTCCTCACTCAGTGAAGCGATGGTGGTATAGTGGTGAGCATAGCTGCCTTCCAAGCAGTTGACCCGGGTTCGATTCCCGGCCATCGCAAAGCTTTTCGCAGTAGAATTAAGTTCTGTTGCTCCTTTTATAACTCTGTCATTTGCAACTACCCACCTAATGAATCTGTTCCCCTCCTTCCCAGCGCCATAGAGTTAACCCTAACTCCATAGCGACTTTGACAATGACAATAACAGGTGGCACAGCGATTTGCACAAAGAAACTGTCGATAACTTCCCAGCAACTGACCAAAACTGCAACAACAGATATCCCAAAAACCAACGTCCTCCTCCATCTCCCACTTCAAGTTTCCAGGCTCAATTAACGAGAGCTTCCTCTCGCCAGGGGTCCAGCTTAGACCAGGTCTTTGCAGAAACCATCACCCAGGTGAAAAAAATTGCCCCAGATACAGGATCAGATACCAACAGGAACACTAAGAGAAGAGTGAGTGAGACCATCTTCTGCCTTGTGTCTGTCCCAGTTCACACACCAACTATCATTAATAAAGACTTAGCAGCAGATCAGAACAACAATGAGACAATACCAAGCCTGACTGTCACTAACACAGAGACCTTTGCTGTCGGCCTCAAAGAGAGCACAAGTGTTCGAAGCAAGTCTGTCAATGAGATACCCATCAAACACCACTACTCTCACTATCACACCAGCAGCACATCCTCAATGAGGAATTACAAGAGGGCCCCTTTAAGGAAGGAGATAATAGATGCCTGGGCCCTCCAAGCCAGTGAAGACAAAGAGTTGTGCTACGCTGGGTCCTGGCCTGGAAACCAATACCGGAATCAGGAAACCCAGACCGGCTCACCTTTGACTGTGGTAAAAAGCCCAGAACCCCAGAGTCCTCCTGGGGGACAAGAGCCTGTTCAGTCTTCCTCAGACACTACCACAGACAGTGGTATGGGGACAGACAGCAGTTCTTCTTATGGTTACCCCATGGCAGGCCAGAAAAACCTTCATCGCTCCAGCAACAGCGCCTTCTCTCGTCTCAGCCTTAGCCCAACGCAGCCGTCCTCACTGCAGCTCTCACAGCAAGATCCCTCTTCCCTATCCAAGGTCCATGACCAGGAAAACCAGCAGCCATCCTCTCCCAGGAAGAGCAACTCCAGTCCCCCTGATAGTGCAGAGCAAATAGTCTTTGGACAGTTTCTCCTAAAGCCAGTGAACCGACGACCATGTGATGCCATTGGTGAACTGGAGAGCATTAATAAGGAGATGGAAGACACGATCAAGAAGAGACCCAGTGTAGATCACTTTAAATCAGGAGCACATTTCACTGCTGGTCCAGAACCAGGCAGAGAAGCAATCAGTCTTCCACCGATGCACATCGAGAGACCAACCAATATGAAAGTCAGATCAAAGTCCCTGGCTTCTACCGCTGATCTAGACTCCCTGGACATGAGGAGTGCTTTCTCCAGGTCCCAGACAAACAACATGCCACCAACAAATGAGCTATCTGTACTCCCCAACACAAACCTAAGAGACAATTGCCTCTTGTCCCCACCATCCCCACACAATGAATCAAACCGACTTTACAGACAGGACATCCCAGTCCCCAAAGAGTCCAGCTGCCATGCTGCCCAAGCTCAGGGCATACAGTTTAAAATGTTTTTATTGCAAAGTTATTTGTGCTCGTAAAGTATCTTGTTTTGATCATCACAACCTTATTTGTTTCTTTTTGTGCCACGTAGGGATGGCTCAGCTGTGGAGCTAGTTGGTCTGTGTAAGTCCACCGTGCGCTGGCTTGTGAAGCTCCACAATAATGGGCACTTCCCCTATGCAGCAGTCAACATCTGCAGAGGAGGTATGGTTAGTCTTATACAGATACACTTAACTTACTTAGTATACAGCGTTATGGTTATTATTTTCACACCACATCTACCAAATGAATACATAAAAATATGTGGTCAAAGTTGGACAATGTTCCTCCATGTGGAAGTACACAGTGTGTCCAACAGTGCTGTCTATATACTCAACTGTCCTTGAGACAGTAGTTGAAGTCTTTCTGATGCCAGCCTCAAAATGTTCTCTTAATGGCTGAGATCAGCATGAAAGGTTGAATGATACTACATTACAGCCTGTGACAAATTAAAGGAAGTAACCGTTCTTCATCCTAGGACAGACGTACTCTGTCTCATATGTGGAGTGGGATTCTAAGTTTCAGGAAAACTTTGAGAAGAAGTTCTACATTTCCCAGGATCCCCAAGACCCTGAGGAGGAACAACCAGAACTGGTTCACAAAAGAGGCATCTACAAGGACAGCTACAGGGCTTCCAGTCCATGGTGTGATTACCAGCTCCGGCCTAACTTCCCCATTGCCATGACAGTTGTAAGTAGTAGCGGCTGCTTCAGCTTAGCGTACATTTGTTAACTAAATCAATTTAGTGTTTTTATTTAAAAGTTCACTTGAAGGATTTAATTTCAGTACCAGTTTCAAGTAAATTGTATCCTGTTTTAGATAACTTTTTCCAATTTAAAACACCAGCGGCAGATTCAGTCAAATGCCACACAATGAATGTGGATCCTGTTACTAAAAGTGTACAAAATAGAAAAATACAAAATTCTACATCAGGGCCTTCACTGTCTGGAGAAAATCATTTATTTAGATGTGATTTCAGTTTCAGAACACCAACAACATTTCATATCTTATACTGTTCATCTCATTTAGTTTCAAATGTTGATGTGCTGATTTTCAAATGTAGTTTCTACATACATGTGACATGAAAAATGAGAAACTGATGAATGGTGTTCAGTTAAATTCACTTATGTGTCATGTCCATTTATGTGTTGTGTTATTTATCTGTGTGTGTGTGTGTCTGTCTTGTAGGCTCCTGAGCTGTTCACTGTGAAGAAAGCCTGGGAGGCTCTAAACATAGCTGAGAGGAAGCTGCTGCAGCACCTGGGAATGAAGACTCTGGACCCCGAGTTAGTTACCTGCTTAGCTTTGGTCTAAACAATTCACCCTGATCTGAAGGACTGTTGGATTGTTTGGATATTCATAGTCATCATTATTGATAATTAATTCTGATCATATAAAGAATAACTGGTGATTTGTTAATGTATAATTCTGTTTAACTTGCCACTGTCACATTTATGAAATTGAAATCTATTGTGAGGTCTTTGGCACATGATTGTTAATGTAAGATGATGTTTTTCCTTTTTTTCTGTAGCGACATGGTGTACTTTGGAGTCTATGACAATAACATGGACAATGAGAACTTCAACCAAGCAGAGGGCTTCAACTATCATCAAGGGCCAGTAAGCAAGCATGCAGCATTTCCTCTGTCGACAGCAGTTACACTGGCAACTATTCGGCAGCTATTTACCGCTTGCTTCTTATTTTTTTCAGGAGTGGCTCTGGCCTGTCAGCTACTTTCTGCGTGCCAAACTTTACTTTGCCAAGAAAATGGGAAAGGAGACATATGATAGAACTGTCAACCTGGTGAAAAACATTCTGTCTAATCATGCTGCTCACTTGGAGAGGTATGAATTCACATCAGTGTGTTGTTGCTCTGTTGTTGTTCCTTATCTTTATGTTAGAAAAGATTCACAAATTAATTTGAACTTTGTTCTTTAAGGTCCCCTTGGAAGGGACTCCCTGGTCTGACCAATGAGAATGGCCAGCACTGTCCCTTCAGCTGTGAGAGCCAAGCATCATCAATCGCTACCATCTTGGAGGTCCTTTATGACCTTTGACCTTTATACCCCAACACCACAGTTGTGCAATAAATCAAAAATGAAAGCTGACAAAGCAAATGTGTTTTGTTTTTTTTTACTAGAGGCAGTAATTAATTATAGGTGATCTTCCTCTTAGCTTAAGAATAGATAGCACATAACAAATTCAACATGTTATGACAATCTTATAAACAAATATTCAAGCAAAGAGTAACACAGTTGTGGCAGAAAGATGCAGCAAAGAATTCTGGGAAAAAATGGCAACTCTGTCAATGCGTAGATTACTTTAAATTTATTGCTTATTTGATAATTTGAACCTCTTCAGTTACAACCCCGGTGGGGTGAAAAGGACTTGGGAGTAAATGAAAAACAAATATAAGAACATAGTTCAAAGTGGTCAGTAGTTCTACGATAATATTTTAAAGGCTGTCTGTATATCCATGTTGGGGGCTATAACCAACATGTATAAAGCTGTACTTGTTTTACATTTTCTTTGTTTTAGGGGTCCCTCTTGATGGATGCTGCGGAGGGGGTCACATCAGACCCTGGTGGAGGTGACAGCTCACAAAGCACCTCATTTGTGCATGGTATGTTTCAGTGAGTCAGTGTTAAATCACTGGGCTGCAGAAACACAATTATCCATTTACTGTGAAAGTAAGATGTATTTTTTGCACAGTGGATAGTGAGACCATCACAGTTAGCCTGCTATCCTCACTCACAAAAAATGGTGTCCTCCAGAGAAGTAACAGTAAATTCAACCTATCATAGACATTTACAGTCAATCAATCAAACCTTAATGTCCCAGGGGGAAATTTGTTGTGGACTTTACAGTGTCTTAATAAAAAGGCAAAACTTCAGCAGACATAATAAAATACAGCAGTAGAACTGCCTCCATTCAATTGCACATGCCCATTTACATCACCATACAGTGAGAGGCGATACTTGAGCAATATAAAAAATAAGTTTACAACAATGGCATCTCCACATTCCTGTATGAGCCAAACCTAGTCAAAGGGAAAATACACTCAAGAACTAACTGTTTAGTCATGGAGGAATAGACGCACTTTTCTGCAGCTTTCAGCGGTGCCAGCGGAGATATCATGAACTCCTCAACTTGCTTTCTATAGTTCAAAAGTAGAAAACAGGACGTTGACTTCCTCTGAAATGTATCTTGTTGATTCGCTAGCTTCACGATCTCACAGCTGATCGGCGGACTGAGCCGACATCCGGTCCTAGACCCAGAGGAGAGAAATGAGCGGATCTGATACTGAAGCGACAGCACTTCACAACTCTGTCATGTCGATCTCCGACAAAGAAGCTGGATGCTGCCGTCTCATCCTGATCACACCTCCATTCACACTTTGATGGGGAAATCAATCATTCATCAGTGATCACATGAGAGAACATTCTCATTCATTTCGACCCTTTCATTCTCCTTATTGGTCCGAAAAGGGAATCAAGAAACTCCTAAATTTGCCATCTGATTGGAAGTCTTTGCGCATGCGCGCAGCTGTCTTTTCTCGTGAGATTCCGGTAGAGAGCCTTTAGAGACTGTAGAAAAACAAAAGTCAGGAAACAACACTTAAAAATGCCCAGAAAGGTGAAGAACAGCTACAAATACAACATAATTAATATTAATATATATTACAATATGAATGTAAACTTTTCACGCCGCGCTCCAACCTGTATTCGAATATAAAATGACAGCCCTAATATAGTATTGTATAATTGTATCAACTGCACTATTCCACAAAATAGCTCACTTTGTAGTTATTATGTAAAATGAAATGTGTAATTATTGGCCTGTATAGTCTTAAGTGTGTGCAATGCGGTGGTAATAAGACACATTATGTCCCACAGTCCAGAATCATGTCTTTATATCATGTGCTTTGTCAATCTTTCCGCAACCTCAATTATACATTAAAATTAAATAAAAGTTGAATTTTATGTAGCTCTCCCTACATATTAACGTCGCTATCAACAGCGTTGGATGAAGTTATATTTAAGAACAGAATTTGCATTTATCAGCCTGTGGCATCTGTTGCTATCATTATCCTAAACTAGCTAGCCTAAACTTTTATCGGTTTATATTCTCTAAATCTACTAATCAAGACGGGGACAATCTGTCAACATACTTAATTACTCGTGTCAATCTGATTTCGATGGACAAGTGATATGGAAATACGATTATTTAAACATTTTACCTTAAAAAATATTAGCTCCGACAATCTGCTCCTTTCAAATACATTGAGCGGTGGTTAGCTTACGCTAACTTCCGGGAACTTTCGAGGGTCTCCGTACGCCGCCATTGTTGTGAAAAAACTGAACCATTGCAGTGAACGGAGTTGTCGCCACTTTCTCTCTAAAGACACTCTAGATTCCGGAAACGCCCTTGTGAGAACGCGCGACCGCAAAACGCCTTTGATGTATGACGTCCTTTGTTACGTCACAGAGTAGGAAGTAAATAGAACTCCATGTTGACTTCCCATTAATACAAGTGACTCCAAGAGAACAACCTAAAAGCGCGGAGGATTCAAATTCTGCTCAACATTTACAGACAACTTCAAACACACAGAAGGATCACATCGACAATGGACCAATCCAGATCACAGATGGACAACACTACCCTCATCTCAGCTGAGGCTCTTTTGCCCATCATCAAGAAGTATTTGAAGAGATTCTCTGCAGTACAGTGGAACCTGTTAGCTGCAGGGATCCAGGACTCGGCCACAACAGCTACGCTGGCTGACTTGTGTACAGAAGTGGTCCAGACCCTCTGTACCATTGTCCTCAAACTTCTCACTCCCACCATCGAGGAGAGCCTTCACAGGATGGAAGCTGCAGCTGAAATAAGCTCAGGTCTGGGGAACCTCAACACAAATGTGGGAGTCCTGCTCTCTGAGAGCTTTGCTGTGGCTCTTAGTGTGGAGCAGGTGAAATGTGACAGCGCTGCACAGCTCACAGCTTTAGTTGAGAGGGAAGTTTCAGAGAAGGTCGACTCCATTGTGTCTGAGGCCCTCAGAAGCTCTGTTTTGCCTGCAGAGGCGGCTGTTTTTGTAAGTGGCTCCGTGTCCAACATCAGGTCCTTGGGTCTAATGGTGTCTCACGTGTCCAAATGTCTGAGAAGATGTTTGAACAAAGTGAAATCCCTGTGCCTGGGAGAGTGTTGGCATCCAAAAGTCACATCATCTGAGAAAGTCCCTGTGTCGCCACTAGAGACCCCAGAAATGAAGGAACAGGAGCATTGTGACTCACCACTGAGTGTAAAGTCAAAGATTTCTGTCCGCTCCGCCACAGAAGCTGTAACCAGCATTTTACTTAATTGGTCCGGCGAAAACCAAGACGCAGCAGAAGAGCACAAAAACTCTCCCCTGTCTGACATCTCTCTGGATGCTCAGGATGCAGCATCTGATATAGTTAAACTGATAATGGAAGACCTCCATTATGGCAGCGTTGAATATGTCACTGGTTGCAGCCAGAAGACCAGCTCACCCAGACATCATTTTAATTTGAAGCCAATTTTGTACAGGGTCAGAGAGTTTTTCCTCTCACAGGACAAACCTTCAGAAGACATCACCAACGGAGACCAGATCAAACACAAGAACAGATTTTCTTGCTTTGCCAAGAAGCAGTATAGAAAAATGATGGCAGAGCTGAAGAGAAAATATAAGGCAGAAAACTCACAGTTCCTGGTGAGTCTCACACAGGATTCAGGGTCCCCTCAGTTTAAAAGCAGCCAAAAACCTGAAGCTACCCGACCATTCAGCAGGATGGAACTCATCAGCATAGGATCAAAAGCCTCCAAAGTCAGTGCTAAGGCCATTAACTCTGATGTGGACAGCTTGTTTGAGACTCTACACCAAACAAAGGATCCTTCAGCACGGTTCAGCAAGACACTGGAAGAAATCAAGCCCAGCAGAGAGCTCAAGAAATTTTCAAAAGAACTAGTGGATAAAATGTACTCTCATCTGGCGGCTGGGCAGACAGATCAGATGCCCGTTGTTTCAGTGGGCAGCTGTCTTTCTAACTCTGTCATCCCAGAATTAACCAGGAAGAGCGACCCCACCCAGTCAAAGTTCTCACCTGAGGTCCTGTACGCCATGACCGAGGACGCTGTGGAAAAGTTCTTACAGAAGGTGCTTCTCTGGATGGACAGAAAAGAATCTGATAAGAACAGCTACAGTGAGGAAGTGTCAAGTGTACTCAATGACATCGTAGATGTCGTTGCAGAAATGCTGTCCACATCAGGAGAGGAGGACGCCATCGAGCCAGAGTCACCTCAAGCCAACAATGAGCTGGAAACTACACATCAGACACCACGTCCTTGTGAGGCAGCACCATCTAAATCTGTCTGTGTTGAGATGTTGAACAAAGTGGTTGATGGTCATGAGGTGACCTCACAGAGAGCATCTCCTGACAGAGTCTCTGAGCCTGCATCTGTTTCTCACCACAGTCCTGGAGGACGTGGCCCCAGTCTGGGTTTGACCCCTGAGGAAGCAGCACAGGGCCAACATACACACACAGGACAGTCAACTGAGAGCGCTTCTTCTGTAACAGAGGACATGACCAACACCTTCATGACTTGTCTTTTCCTGAGGCTCCTCACAAAAGTCCCCAAAATAACCAATGTGTCCGAAGAGATAGATGTCAGGGGCCTCACCCAGGACCTGTCAGACATGGCAGTGGAAGGAATGAACACCTGTGACTCCCAGAAAATGATGAAGGCACTCAACCAGACCATGACTGAAGACCTTCATATGATGTTTAACCCTCCAAAAGAACTGCTGAGGGTCGCAACCACATCAGAGGATCCAGTTTTTGATGAGGTTGTTGTGACCTTACTGTGGCAGCGTCTTGAGGATGTGCTCACTATTCCACCCAGAAAAAAGAAGTCCAAAGTGGCCAGATTTTTCTCAGCTGTCAGGAAAGCTTTCATCAGGCCCTTCAAGTGCTGGAATTAAAACGACTCAACCTCCTACTGCAACACCACCAACACCAACACTACCAACCAAAACCAACACACACCAACAATACTGGTGTTACTTCTCATACCTGTTGGGTTTACCCCGGGTGCTCCGGTTTCCCCAACTTCTTTAATAATAAATTAATTAATTAAAAAAAAAATCACAATTCCATTTACATTTTTTTGTGTTCCTACTGTCTAGTTGTGTATCTGTCATGACTGAAAATGAGACAGAGTGTATATATGTATTAAATTCATGTGTGATTTTCACATCATTACATCAAGGAGAGCTCCACAGGAGATGTAAGTCTACATTTTGTCTGATAGACTTAAAAAACGACAAAAAGTGTATTTGCTTCTTCCCAAACCTTATCACCAAAGGGGGTAACGCACAATAGGTCTCAGTCTCTATCGTTCCTCAAGAGCAGCTTTAGTGTGTTTCATTATGTGAATGTTAGATTACATTATCTATCTATCTACCTGTCTGTCAAAGATCAGGTTTATGAATTTTGTTTTCATTGTTACAATTGTGACTAAAAGCTGCAAGCAGCTAAGCACACCTGTACACCTCAGAGCCCCCCGGACTCCCCCACACCCAATCATGTTAAAACCTTAAACATTACACTGGAGGTGGCCTGTGTGTAATGTGTTGTAAGTTTCCACTTTGTGGTGATAATAACAAATAACTATATCCAATAATGACATGTTGTGATAATGTAATATAATCCACAAACATGAGCTGGTGTACCCTGTTGTGGCTGAGTGCTTAAGGCATTGGGCTCGTTCTACAATTAAACTAACACGCAAACATCTGCACATATCAACTGTCAATAAAAAGCTGCCTTTTTAGTATATAAATAAAGAGTTTAGTCAATCAAATATGCGTCTTCACATATTCATGGACATCACAAATATTATTTATGCAAAGTTACTTAAATCTGAATATGATATAAATCATTATTCATAGTTTCATATAAAAACGCTCATAAAACACCTCTGACAGGTTGTCGTGGCCGAGTGGTTAAGGCGATGGACTAGAAATCCATTGGGGTCTCCCCGCGCAGGTTCGAATCCTGCCGACAACGACATTTATCAACCTTTGATTATTAATCTATGATGACGTCAGCAGTGTCGCTAAGATCATGACCCGTGTTTTAAAGCAGGAACATGCCTTCATTGTTTCTGCCCATATCACTCTGATCGTAGCCTCTAGGAACCCCCACCACAATCTTTATCATTTGTTTGTTAAGGTTTGTTTGTAAGTCAGACCAGTGTTGTGTCTGGTTGTTAAGTTTTCTTTATAATCTCCTTATATGGCAGAATGACACAGAAACCGCATCAAAGTTGAATAGAAAGATAGTAAGTTACTCTGTAGAAGGGCTGTTAATGTGCACCGGTGTCCTCCACCATCTGTTCCCCTCCTTCCCAGCGCTTTCCCAGATGTTACATTCCAGTTGTCAACATCCACTCTCCTCACTCCGTGAAGCGATGGTGGTATAGTGGTGAGCATAGCTGCCTTCCAAGCAGTTGACCCGGGTTCGATTCCCGGCCATCGCAAAGCTTTTCGCAGTAGAATTAAGTTCTGTTGCTCCTTTTATAACTCTGTCATTTGCAACTACCCACCTAATGAAGCAGATAAATAAATAAAAAAGATTTCCTGTCCCAAAAAGTCCATCCAGCATTGAGGAACGTGCAACCATCCCTGTGCGCAGGGAGGTAGGAATGAGGGTAGTGACACTTTAGCAGGTAAAACGAACATGCGATGGCCGGGAATCGAACCCGGGTCAACTGCTTGGAAGGCAGCTATGCTCACCACTATACCACCATCGCTTGATATCCTCCTGAGGTGAATGACATCAGTTCTAATTCAAAATAAGCAAAATAAAAGAGGAGTGGAGAGGAGACGGTTGAAAATAACCCAACTTACTGTTTTTGAATCAGAGTATAAAAGATGCGCTTTTTTTCTTTTTTCGAGGTGCTCATTTGCGAATTCCAGTGTTAGGTGTCCATTGCCTCCAGCAGATGCTGCACTTACCGTCACATTACGTAACTGTTAGTGTCAATCCATGTCTGCTACAGACTCCAACCTCACAGGTCTTTTCACTTCATGTGCAGTTTGGTCTCATGGTAAATAAGTCATGTGACTGAGTCATGAGAAATAACAAATATTTATTAATATAGCACCAAAAAAAGTTACATCAAGGCACTTTACATATAGAACAGGTCTGCACCAAAATCTTTATGGAGTTGTTAAAGAGACCCAACAAATCCCTCAAAAACAAGCACTTGGTGACAATGGCAAGGAAAAGCTTCTTTTGGGAGGCAGAACTGGGCTCTGGGAGGGCAGCCATATGCCTTGACTGCTTGGGCTCCAGTCACCTGTCTCCTTCATATTTGGTTTGCTAAGAGAAAAACTACAAAAGGCCAGATAGAAATGCTTGATCCTCATGGCTGCCCCTTGGTTATTAAAGATTCATGCTAAAACTCACACAGAAAAATGTCATATATTGGGTTGTTATAGTTAACTCTGCTCCCTCTATTCAGACCATGGGTGCCACATTTAATACAAACACATAAATACCACTGTTGATATCAGCAGACCAGTGGTCAGGTAAAAGAATGAATTTTGTTCATTTGAAAACTAAGCTGCAAAAAAAAAAGCTCACCACCCATGATCAGAATTACTGAATTCCAACATAGTAAATCAAATGTGTTATACACATAGTTTATAGTTGTAATTGTGTGCTGGTTTAAATTCAAAGCTTAACTAAGGGCTCACTAATAATTGAGTGTCAGCATTGCTCCAGTCAAAGTCGTGATTCATATTTCACTTCACTGAAGTGTTGAGATGCAGCCAGAAGCAGGAGAAATGCTGCCATCTATCCTTATGAATTATCATTTCATTTAGTAACCCTGTCAAGCATATGGAATCATTTATCCCCAGTTTTGATGTAAACCAAAATAAATAGAAATCCACAGTGCTTGTTTGCTCCAATGGCACATCCAACACCAATAAACGCTGACATCAAATACTTTTGAAGTTTTGTACTTTCATATGTTTATGTTTGATCAAAACAACACTGAGTTAAATCATATTGACATTTTTATGATTTATGTTACATGGGAGAATAAGTTGTTGATAAAATGGAGGAGAGCTGAGTGGGCTACTGCACACCAAGTCTTTCATAAATACATACTAAATAATGTCTAATGTCTAAGTGTGATGAACTTTCAAGCTCAAATTTATGATTTGCTCACACGGTGAGTGATTTCTGGTATGACTAGAATGTTCCAGCTGACATACAGGTTTGTGCACCGTACTTAAGGACCTAACATTCAAAATATTAGTCTTAGAAAATATAAATATGCATCACATTCCACTGTTGCCTCATAGCAAGAAGGGTTGACTCCTGGGCCTGGGGTCTATCTGTATGGAGTTTTCATGGTCTTCCTGTGCCAGTCCGGGTTCCCTCTGGGTACAGTACCAAAGACATGCACTTTTAAGTTCTAAAATGGTGACTCTTAATTGCCTGTAGGCCTGAGTGTGGATGGTTGTTTGTCTCTCTCTGTTTCTATATGTCAGCCCCCCTGTGACCCTGAGGGATAGTATGGATATAATGTATAATAATAATGACTGGAACAAAATCAGAAGCCCTGCGTTTCATGCAAAGACTTTTATTTATGAATAGTCTGCAGCACTGTACAACAGCACACACTTGTCTCTATTCATGACCATTTTAGTGATCATAGCAAATATAGACAAATATTGTGCCTTCAAAAACAGTTCCCTTTTCACAATAATCTAAAAATACCTTGTTCTGTTTAAATATGTAGCTTAACTTTTGAAAATAAAATATACATTATATGAAATATAACACTTGTTTATTGGATAGGCTATATAGTACCAAATGCAATTATATGCAAATACCCCTTCTTTCTGTGACGTCTTACGCATTTCATGCACAAAAAAAGAGAGGAAAAAAAAATGCTGCGCTTACAAAAGAAGCTGTACATACCTCTGTATGAAAATAGAAAATATCAAAGCAAGATGTGCACCAATAGTCTATATTATGTTACAAAGACGTTGCAGTACAAAAAGACCTATGAGAATGACCAGATAACACTTTACCTGGAACACAGAGGTACGAGTACTGAGTTGGTAACAGGACAAAGACAAAACCTCAGACTGAGTTTCCGCTGGCAAACTCAAGCCGGAGCTGCTTCCAAGCACGTCTACAACCAATACCAACAGGTTCAACATCAAATACAGCTGGATCAGAGAGTGACAGGGTCAAAGAAGCTAACTAGAAGTTGCAGTTTTAGCTTTGAATTTTGGTACTTAAACCCAGTGAATGTTGATGTCCAATGCATAGCATAAAGTTTGGTTTGGTATGTTTTTAATTCCTTGTATTGCTACACCATAAGTGAAGTGAGTATAAACCAACTACCAGTTATGTCCACAAATTACCAAGCATTGATATGTCAACATTAAATTAGTGAACATGTTCAGATACAGTGATTAGTGTTTCAACAGCTATGTTCTGTACAGTGTCCATATTAAGCATCCTAGGCTTAATATTTATTATTATTGCCAAAACAACTCCAAACGTGTCTATTGTGTATTTAAGTAAAATGAATTACCATGTCCAGTTTAAATTAGGATTTGTAAACTGACAATACTGGATATGCCACACACAAACAAAGTTTCCACAGACACAGTGTGTACAAGGCACACTGCGAACAATATAGCTACATCTATCATTTCCTGCAAAAAGCACTTCTGCAATCACACAGACACTAAGATATGAACAAAGAAAACTCCACGGTTAAATATAGACTTCTGTTAATGCCACAAAATATAGATTTTCTTTTTTAACAGTATGAGGATTAACAAAAATAACATTTAACATTAGCAGTTTCGGATACATGTTGCGATTGTCGATGCTGAGGCTGACAGCACCAGAGTGGAGGAAGGCTGCCGACGTGAATCCCTCTAAATGTAATCTCTCAGTATTTGAGGAGATTATCAGGTGCTCGCCGGTAGAATAAAGCCAATCATCTCAGCAGCGCAAATCTAACACTTGTACCCAAAAAAGCAGAGCTTCAAAGCAAATGTTTAAATGAGATCAGCTCCTTGAAATGGAGACTTACTTCTCAAATCATGACACAAACACCCATGTACAACAACTATATTGCTCTTGAGTGAAACTATTCAAGGACCACAGTGTTTTTCATTGCAATCCCAGCTTTCTGAGTACATTCTCTATCACACAAGTATAAGAATAAAGAGCAGGGGATTCATTATTAGTAATACACCCAAAGACTACACTTCCAAAAATCTAGTTTTTTTCTTAACATAGATAAGAAAATATACATTTCTTCAGCAATTAAATGTCTTTAATTGATTTTTTATATTCTTAATAAAATCTTATAACTCTGTCCTATTTACATTTGGTGTAGGTTAATACTGATTGTAATGCAATAATGTTGCCTTCTTGTTTTTTTTCTGTTACATTTCTTTTTGTTTGCTGAACAGAAGCACTTTACATTCATATTTCAACGCCCAAGCTCTAAAAGTAGCCTGGATTACAGGCTGGGAATGATAACATGCATTTTTCCAAAAGCCAAATGAGACAACTTCAAAAAAAGGAAGTCCTCTTGCTTGAGCAAATAAACTTTTTTTGAGTGGTGGAGAAAATGGGAGGATGAAGATGACAGGATTGAAAAGGCCTGGAGAACTGGCACTACCCATGCTTTTATTTGGCTGTAAAAATGTTCTTGCAGCACCAGGACAGTCAGTTCTGTGAGAATTAATGTGTAACAATATTGGTGGGGTCACAGCTGAATAAGCCATGAGTTGACACGAAAGCCTTTGCTGTTGGAAAAAGCTGTTAATTTGAGAAAGGCAGATTTCCACAGTGATGAAGGTGGAGTCAGGGGCTACACTCTCTCAACCCGGCTCGGGTCATAGGCGTCTGGTGAGAAAAGAAAGACAAGAAAAGTTAAGACAATGCAATTAAAAATAAGTAAGAACACTTGGGTGATGTTGCTTGCCTGTACTTAAGTGAACATTAAAGGAACAGGACCGTCGTTATGGATAATATGCTTATTTTCTTCCTTTCTGTATGCGAGATGGGGCAAGCAACTCCAGTCTATCTGTGCTGTAAGTTAGGAGCTGGAGTCGGCACAAAAGCTCAGTGCCTTTTGTCCTTACAGCTAAATTCCCACAAAAAGCAATAGCTCACTATAGGGGGAGTTGAAGCATCAGACATGTGACCTTATTCAGTGGTGAAAAACCCATTAGAGATTTAAGCATTTAAAAAATTAAATGAGTTATCATGGCATCCATCTGTGCTAAAAGGGCCAAAACAAGATCAAGAATCGAATCGAATTGTGACCTTAAAATCAAGCATTTGGATAATTGTGACATCCCTACTACATAATATTATAGGGCTGCCTCACTAAAGATTCAAAATAAACACATCAGATGGCTCTTATTGTAATTCCTTGAGGCCCACCTGAATCAGAGAGTACCTCCTCATCCTCCATGTTTGAGGGGCCACAGGTCCCAGAGCTGAAGCCGAGTGGCAGCGTTATTTCTCTCTTAGGAACACTGCGGGGCTTAGGAAGCAGAGGAGGCTTCTGGAGCCTAGTGCGCTGCTTTGGTTTGGGTAACTTTTTTCCTTTAGTGTCTTGTGTTGATTCAGCTCCGTTGACCTCTTCTGCACTCTGTCCATCTCCCTGCTCTTCCAAAGGCTTATCTTTGTTATCCTCCAATATCTTCAGCTCCACCACTGCTTCTGGCTCTTCTGTCTTTATTTCAACATCCACTCCTGTACTGGCTTTATTGTCTCCTTTCAGGGCAATCTCAACATTAACCTCTCCTTCCTTCTTTTCTTGTCTTTGCTCTTCCTCACATGGGGCTTTTTTCACTTCTTCTTTAGGTTTATACTCTTCGGAATCTCCCAGCTTCTCGTGTGTTTCATGTGCGTTCTCGTGTTCATCTGACGTTTCCTCCTTGTTCCTTCCTTCCTCATGTTTTTTATCTTCTCCTTCTTCCTTCTCCACAACTTCCTCCTTTGACTCTTCTTCAACCTCACTTTCCTCTCTGTCTCCATTTCTCTCCGCAGTACAAGCTTCTCCTCCAGAATCAGAACCTTTGAGACTGAGGCGTCTTATCCTTGACACTGAGTCCAGCTCTTTGAGGCGTGCCATTCTCTCTGTGGCGGATCTGCCTGGAGATGTAGCGGATGAAGAAGTGGAGGAGTTTAGCTTATCTTGCAGGGACTCGATCCGTTTGCATGCCCCAGTTCGCCCCTTTCTCTCCCCACTGCACATGCTGAGTGCTAGCTTCTCATCACGAGTGACAGGCAGAGAAAGGGGAAGCTTGCTGGGCGGGAACTCTGGTAAGTCCAGTACTACTGCTGACTGGGTCTCAGTATCCTGGTTGTGTTCACTATCATTGTGGTAGCCAATGTGCCTTTGTCCGTCATCTTCTTCGCCTACATCTAATCCTCCCTCCATCACTTCCTTTGACTCTGTGCCCTGGACAATACAGGACTCCTTTTTCACTTGCTCACACTCTTCTATCACCTGCTGTGTCTCTTCACTTGGACTCTGTCCTTTCTCAGCTATAGGGCTGTCTGATTCATCCTGGTTGTCCTCACATTGTTTGTCAGCCACACCCAACGCCTCCACTGGAACAGCTATACCCAGGATCCGTGCTGCCCTCTGCTCAAAGGACTCATTCTCAGGAATACCTTTTGCACATTTGACCTCATACAGGTTGCTGAGGTCCTCTGCAGGTAAAGAATTAGCTTTCTCCTGAATCAGTAAGTTCTCCAGATGCTTATCTGCTATTGTTGACTCATTCTTATAGGTCATTGGCTCTGAGCTAGAGTATCTCTCATTTCCACCATCATCCTCAAACACAAAGGAAACCTCCTTGCTCAGCGTTGTGATATGTGATGAGGCTTCCTGCTGAGGTGATCTGCTGCTTTCACTCCTGGATCTAGAGATGCTTAAATTCACCTCACCCCTAAATGGCACATTGTCTGATTTAATTTTTCTCTGAGTGTCCACCTCAGCTTGAAGTTCTTTACTTGAATTGTGCTCAGGGCTATCACTATTTTGAATTAGTTTGGTCCTACTCTCCCATGAGAGTTGCACTGACTCAGTAAACTCCTTATGATTGAGTGGAGAAGGGACTGAGAGTGAGCGCTGCATTGGCTCCCCTGGACCACCAGGAGTCTCTGTATATACAGTAAGCCCCACATTTCTAAGCAAAGACTCTTTGGGGACTGGGATGTCCTGTCTGTAAAGTCGGTTTGATTCATTGTGTGGGGATGGTGGGGACAAGAGGCAATTGTCTCTTAGGTTTGTGTTGGGGAGTACAGATAGCTCATTTGTTGGTGGCATGTTGTTTGTCTGGGACCTGGAGAAAGCACTCCTCATGTCCAGGGAGTCTAGATCAGCAGTAGAAGCCAGGGACTTTGATCTGACTTTCATATTGGTTGGTCTCTCAATGTGCATCGGTGGAAGACTGATTGCTTCTCTGCCTGGTTCTGGACCAGCAGTGAAATGTGCTCCTGATTTAAAGTGATCTACACTGGGTCTCTTCTTGATCGTGTCTTCCATCTCCTTATTAATGCTCTCCAGTTCACCAATGGCATCACATGGTCGTCGGTTCACTGGCTTTAGGAGAAACTGTCCAAAGACTATTTGCTCTGCACTATCAGGGGGACTGGAGTTGCTCTTCCTGGGAGAGGATGGCTGCTGGTTTTCCTGGTCATGGACCTTGGATAGAGGAGAGGGATCTTGATGTGAGAGCTGCAGTGAGGACGGCTGCGTTGGGCTAAGGCTGAGACGAGAGAAGGCGCTGTTGCTGGAGCGATGAAGGTTTTTCTGGCCTGCCATGGGGTAACCATAAGAAGAACTGCTGTCTGTCCCCATACCACTGTCTGTGGTAGTGTCTGAGGAAGACTGAACAGGCTCTTGTCCCCCAGGAGGACTCTGGGGTTCTGGGCTTTTTACCACAGTCAAAGGTGAGCCGGTCTGGGTTTCCTGATTCCTGTATTGGTTTCCAGGCCAGGACCCAGCGTAGCACAACTCTTTGTCTTCATTGGCTTGGAGGGCCCAGGCATCTATTATCTCCTTCCTTAAAGGGGCCCTCTTGTAATTCCTCATTGAGGATGTGCTGCTGGTGTGATAGTGAGAGTAGTGGTGTTTGATGGGTATCTCATTGACAGACTTGCTTCGAACACTTGTGCTCTCTTTGAGGCCGACAGCAAAGGTCTCTGTGTTAGTGACAGTCAGGCTTGGTATTGTCTCATTGTTGTTCTGATCTGCTGCTAAGTCTTTATTAATGATAGTTGGTGTGTGAACTGGGACAGACACAAGGCAGAAGATGGTCTCACTCACTCTTCTCTTAGTGTTCCTGTTGGTATCTGATCCTGTATCTGGGGCAATTTTTTTCACCTGGGTGATGGTTTCTGCAAAGACCTGGTCTAAGCTGGACCCCTGGCGAGAGGAAGCTCTCGTTAAAGGAGCCTGGAAACTTGAAGTGGGAGATGGAGGAGGACGTTGGTTTTTGGGATATCTGTTGTTGCAGTTTTGGTCAGTTGCTGGGAAGTTATCGACAGTTTCTTTGTGCAAATCGCTGTGCCACCTGTTATTGTCATTGTCAAAGTCGCTAGAAGACGTCTGGTTGTTAACATCATCGGCCAGTTTGGCACCAATGAAAGGCCCCAGTGGTGGGGGCAGAAAGGCACTGTCGTCGGATGCAGGCTCCGACACGGTGACGCTGGGAAGCTCGTTGCAAATGTGCCGTATCTTATCAGCGTCCGTCAGGGAGTTACCACCCAGGGCTGAGGAAATGTGACGGATTCGTGGGTCGTCAAAAGGGATATACTGAACCCCTCCACCAGGATGATCTTGGGAAGTATACATAGGGTAAAGTTGCTTCTGGCAGGCCAAGCTCCTCTCTCTCTGGGGATCAGGCCAGGAACCTGCTGGATGCCTTATGAACCAGTGAGACCCATCTGGAGCCACTTGTATCTGCTGGTACACATCCCCTCGGTACCTTAAGGTAAAAACAACACAGTGACATTTTATCAAAGTAACAATGACTCGAGCAAGAACCGAAGGAATAAAAAACAGTGGAAGGTTGAAGGTCAAAGAAGTGATACTTAATTGTATTATCAGTGAATTCCTTCCTTCCACTGTACAGATAACTATAACAAATGTTACCTATCAACAAATGGTGTTACGTAATATAGAACAGAGAATGACCTTGATATTACTGCACAACATAAAACTCATTCAGACACATTAATCACAGTGTGGCTTGGTCCAAAAATATGTAGGTAGACTCAGATTATATTTTGTCACACGTTAAACATTATGACGGTGAATTTTCCCAACATTTCAGCAGTTTCTCATATACTGACGTATTGAAATATTTGGTAAGTAACTGTCTGATACAGTTATTAATGTCTTGCATGTGTCCCTGCTATAACTGAATTAAAATAGTGATGTATGGCAGGTGTTTGTGGACGACCACTTTATCACAACCTTGTAAGATGCATTACAGAAAATGTACAAGTTTGTGGTCAACATCAAAATGGGTTCAAGTCCAAAGCAGGGTATGTTCCAATACATCGGTAGTGGGTTTGTGATGCTATCTCACCAATGGAATCTGTCCACAGGCAAATGTTTGCCAAGCATGTCACACAGACACACAAGGTGAAAACAATATGTCACTGCTTATAATATTATTTTAAATAAAAAGTTTAAAACAAAAAAAGAGAAATTTACCTGTAGTCAACAGCAATTTCTCCGTATCCCCTGCGTCCACCTGCCATAATAGGGGCTCTTTTATATGAAGGGGGAGGAATGTATCCCGGAGGGCCAGAGTCCGATGCATAATAGTCCAGTTGGGAGTCACCTGTCCTTGATATGGGAAGTGGCGTTCTGTCCCTGGCCTGGGGAATGACTGAATCTCTCCCAGACAACACCTCACAGCTTCCCCTGATCTGCTGGTGCATCTCATAGGAAGGAGGTCTGGGTGGTCGGGTGAAGCGAGGCTTTGGTGTCATTGAGAGTTGGTTAGCGCTAGCTGGCCTGCCATTCTCTGGCCAGCGAGGGGCCCTGTAGAGGTTGTGGTGTGACAGTGGGTGGCCATTGACCCGCCTGTACAGTTCTTGACCAGATGAGCCTATATCCACATACTGCAGGTTCTCAGGTGGCAACATCCTGGGCAGGGACTGGGATTTTGCTTTGGTCCTGGGGTGGACTACCATGCCTTCTGGTGTCCTAGCATGAAGCCGCTGCTGTTCTTGTGCCCAGCGCTCACCCTCACTCTGTGACAGCTGGCGACCAAAGTTCACTGCTGGACGCCACTCATCTGTGCCCAAGCTCTGGCATTTTCTTTCAGTTGCCATCTTCCACTGATGAAGAGCAGCTTCCCTCTCTCTAGAGCGGGCCTGAGCCTGTGCTTGGGCCTGTGCCTGGGCCTGTGCCTGGGCTTGTGCCTGGGCCTGTGCCTGGACCTGTGCCTGGACCTGTGCCTGGATCTGGGCCTGAGCCTGAGCCTGAGCCTGAGCCTGAGCCTGGGCCTGAGCCTGGGCTGCCCGACGCTGCCTCTCCTGAGCTGCCCTCTGACGCTCCTCTGTAGACACCTCCTGGCCTCTTGCTTGCTGAGGCCCTTCTGGCCTTCCATAACCCCCCTGTCCTCCTTGGGACTCTCTTAAATCAGCATAATCCAGCAACACAGTGAAGTCCTGGCCTCTTCTCCTCCAGTAGGACACGTCCTTTGACTGCAACTGTGGACCTCTGGTGCCATCACAGAACCTAAGTGAACAAGTTGAATTGAAAGAGCTGCATCCAACAATCTTGCAAGCATGCTCACTTTACACAGTGACTGGCCTGGACTGATAAACTACACAGACTAAAAGTAAAGCCGGTTTAACTGTGTAAGATATCAAATAACGAAAACTTTGACACAAAGCTGTTAAAGGCCATTAACTGCCAACAGAGAGGATTGATTGTAAAACATTTCTTGTTGCTTTACAATTGGGACAGATTAAAACTGAATTCATCTCCCACTAGATGGAGACAAATGACTGTGAGTGCCATCACAGTGTCTGACTATTGTAATTTTCTATGGGTTATAATGAATACGCTACACAATGACACACAGTGGCTGTAAGTCCCAGATGTCCTTCAAGGCAGATCAAGTCTTTAGAGGATGTTTCATTGACAGGCTTTCTATTCTTTAGCCTTGACTGTGAGAAAATAATCGTCTCGTCAAAGCTTCTACTATCCAGTATCTATGTGAGCATGTTTGATAGCAGATTTAATGGTCTACAACAAGATGCAGTGTCTTGCTTCATGCATCATTTCAGAATATTTGAGGAGAGACTGGCTGACTGAATGACAACATAAACAAAATGCAATCACATGTGTGCACGGCCTCCAGGCTGAGGCCACTGAGTGTCCTTGACATTTCCATCCATGATCATCACTGGCCAGGGATGTTTGCTGGGGGAAGCAGGGTGCTTGCCATGGCAATTTGATAATTCTGAGGGCATCTCATGTAAGATGAGTTGCTATCATTAGTTTAATTAGGTCTAAGTAGTGCTGCCTTATCGATGCGCCAAGTTAGGCCTATTCCTTATCGACGCTAAAGCTGCCAGGCAAAACGGATTTGGATAAGGAGAAGAAAGAAGGATGAATAAACAACGGAGTGAAATTGCAGAACATATGTCTTAGCAATTCCCACATTCCCAATCAAAAGCTCTGATAGCACTGGCAGAGCAGCGACATGAAAATGAGGATTACTCATCTCAAAGAATAAAACCAAAATGAGATGGCGAGAAAAAATAACGCTGACACTATTCAAGGTCATTTGACTATTTTCAGATGCTCTGTCACTGACTGGTGGCTCAAATGGATTAGGGGAAAAAAGTCAGCCAACCACAATGTAAGGAAAAAGGGAAAAAATCTGAAAAGCCTGCCTAATTGTGTGGACATGGGAACAGCTGTATTGACTTTGTCTCAGTTACAGCACACTAACCCCCAGAATTGGTGCAAATAGGCAAGCTAAACAATCCTGTTTTCAGGAAGAGACAGATTGACTGCATCCAGGCTGTATCTCTGAAAAATATCATACGTTCCAACAGTTGTTCCAAGAGTGTATAAATTGCATAACTCCACACTAAGCTAAATATAGCATATCCTCCATATACATATTTAAATAAACCCTACATGAAGCTTGTATTATTGATGACATGCACTATATAAGCAGGTGGTTCCTGTGAAACAGTGGTAAGCAGTTGGGCAAATTTGTTATGTGTAGAGGTAGAATGGAGCAGGGCCTACCCTGATAAACCTGATAACCTGTGTGGGTCAGACTGGGCATGCTCAGATTGGCCACATTAGTTTGCCCAAAAGCTGTTTTGATTTGACAACTCCAAGATCCCATGTGGCAGATTAAGACTCCAGCACACATTATCCCTCCTCTAGTGCACAGCACTTGATTGGGAAAAGGAAAAAAATGGCACACAAGTGACACACAAATGGAAAGACAGCGGCATGAGAGAGATAGCCAGAAGGACTGAGAGACATTTTTAGGCTGTTCCATCTATGATTTGATGTAAAATCTGTGTGAAAACCCATGAAGAGTTACTTGATTTCATATGTAAGCTTCATCAAAGCCCATAGCAGTGAAAGACTGTGCCATTGATCAATAAACTGTTAAGACAAACCATAATTAGGACAGGGCATGCAAAAGGTTCAGTTATACAGGAGCACATCATCAAGCTCAAGGAGCAGAACAGACTGCATCTTACCCGCTGTCTGAGGTCAGTGACTCTCCCAAGGAGTGCGTGTCAGTTTGGTTCCTCTCACCCTCCCGCCTTGGCTGGCTCCTGTCCCTGGGTTCATTATTGTTGTTGGTGCAGCCAGTGCCGTGAGCTTGGGGCTGCCTGGTTCCACCTCTGTTCCTGTAAGGTGCTCCAGACCCTATTTCGTAGCCATTCACTGTTTTGGGGCCGGGCCTGTTCTCCAGGATTTCATGGTGTTTGCTGTAGGATGGCGGTGAGGATGAGGGAGCCTGGCGAGATGAGGATACGGGGGCTGGGGTTGGGGTGGAGGAGGGGGTGGCATGCTTGGGCAGCTTGTATCCATGGGAGATGAGGAGGTCCTCCACGCTGTACATGGTCGCATTTGTTTACGCTGGTGTTATTATATTATTTTCCTCTCTCTCTTTTTTTTTGAGAAAGGAAGGTAGGTTGTTGTCAAGGCGTCTCTGCTTCTTTCCTATGTGCAGCGGCAGATCACCAGCACAGCTGCGCAGCTTAGGCCATCACTGGGTAAAACAGAAAGAGGGGGAATGACATGAAGACAGAAGAGAGTCAGAGAAAATAAAAAAAAAGGGGGGGGGGGGTTAAACCCATTATCCCTGCTACCGTTTCCTACTTTTGTTGGGGGTCCCAACCCATGTGGACAGTTGAGAGGATGAAGCAAACAAGAAAAAAGATGCCCTAACTCAAATTTTGAGCCGCTACCACATAACCAAGATTACCCACCTTCCCGCCCGCCAGCCATTCCCACTCTTTCCTCTTCTCCAGTCCTACTAGCAACAATCCTCTTTCCATGTCAATAAGGCATCACCAGCACCAAAACCTGTCCAGAACTGAATCGGATCGGACATTGAACAAACACCATGATAACATGCTCATCAGCAGCGACAGGTCTTTCAGAGGGCTGTTGGTGCTGCAGTGAGAGCACAAAATGCCACTGTTTACAGTTCCATGCAGTGGCTGGAAGATAGCTTTTAGCAGCCGACTGCTGCTCATGTTTTGCATCGGTGAGGCAACTGGGGATTGTTTCCCTCTCCGTTCACCTCTGCTTCCTCCCTCTTAAAATTTCTTCTTCATCTCTAAAGTATTTTATAGTTCAAGTGTCTAAGGATGAAGGTATTTTTTCAACCACACGCCCTAAATAAATCCCCAGGTTGGATTGGTCACACAGATTTACCATGCTCAAAGACTTCTTCTATTCTGTGTTTCCTGAAACAACTTGTCAATCACCCGCCTGATAGAAAACCATTCAGACAATATATTAATCATTAGGTTGTTGTCCTTTTTGCAGCTTATATTTAATGGTACCTATTTTTTCAATATGAATTTGGATGAGTTCCTACATTTTCTAAAACATTGATCTGAATATCTTTTGGCTACAGACTGCTGGCAAAACAAGTGGGACATTAACTTGTGCCCTAGAAAACATAAGATACACAATTAATCTAGAAAATAATCTGCACTCTAATCAATAATCAACAGTTGTAACCTTGTCTATGGTTACTGCTTTGAAGGGTTTAATCCAAGCTTGAAGGTTAAACAGTTAAAGGACAAAAAACCTGGGGAAGGGACATAAACTTAAAATTCGGTGTTAACTGATGATGATCTGCAAAGACTGTACAGGTTAAATAACATGATAACATTTCCTCCCTGCCCCCCAAGATGACTATAAGCAGTATCAACAATTGGTGACACCCAGGATGCATCTGTACATGATGTAATGCCCTTTATGAAGTCATGCTCACTGCCTTCTCTACAGGACAGATGCTGCTGCAACCCACTGATTCAATACTTGCCTCTGAAACAGACTGCCAGCAACCTGGCTGGCCTTAATAAGAAATGGCATCCAGGAGCAGCAGCTCGAGACTTGTTGCCAGAAATGAGTGCTGTTGAGAGTGTTTAAAAGCCTATCACACGATGATTGTTTAATGGCAGAGTCAAAACGCTTGTCTTCGGCTCTGGAGAGCAAACGGCCGAAACAACCACGCCAGGTTATATTCAGTTGCAAACAGATTAGCATTTCTTTTGCTCCTTGGCATTTGTTCAGCCATGATAGGTGAAAAACACGTCTATAAAAGGAATCCTGACTCAGTGGGCCGCACCCCTACCCCTGTCTCTTAGCCCCTGCTCCTTGATTTCCCTCCTCCTTGTACCTGAGCCCTTGGATAGCCTACTAGGTGATTAACAGGATCCAAGACCGTGAAACGCCGCTTGCTTTGTATGTCTGGCTCTTTAATACGATTATATTTTTCATTTAAAACCTTAAACCTGTTAGTTTTGGAGGATTGACTCTTGGCATTTTCCCAGTTCATATTTTTGTTAAATTTAACTCTTTCCAATTTGTGTTTTGACAAATCTCCTCAAATAGGGGCTAGCTCTGGGGTTTGGTTGGGAACTTCTTGTGAACATTGTCACTACAAAAGAAGAAGAAGAAGAAGAAAAAAAAAGAACTTCCCAAGCTTGTGGACACAATTTTTCATTGACTGTTATTTCATGAACTTAAACTGAACTTGCATTGGGTGACAGGCCAGTGACCACATTCAGTAACTCTGAAATACTCTAAATGGCAGCAATATGGAATTATAATATTTGAAGCCATTTGTCATTTCAGACTATTCACTTGACTGATGTGAGTTTTCTTTGAGACTGTAAAAGTCCCATAACTGACACTTTTTCAGTGTTTTACATGAAGTTTTGATATTCATGGCAAAAAGATATGCATGTATTTATAAACCAAAAACCCTCTCAGTGTAGTTTTCCACGTCCTCTCTTGGGCTTCTCTGTGAGGTTGGTGAGATTCAGCCTCTCCTCCAATTGGCTGACTGTTTTCTGAGTGAGTTCATAAAAATACAGCAGAGTTCACGTAAAACCAAACCCGGTATGGCTCGATTGGATTGTGGGTCCAAAGGGGTCTGGGCTTGAGGGTGTGGCTTAGAGCGGTAACTACTTTGTTGTGATGTTTCTGAATTTCCGATGGCTTATTTTAAGGCTCAGTTTGTGAATACAGGCTATGATCATTTACCTTTGATACTTTAACAGCATAAATATTGAAACTGGGACCTGCTTCATAATTAAAATAACATGGAAATGTCTCTTTATATGATATAGAATGTTTAAACTAAGAACAACCAGCAGGTATCCCTTCAAAGGAGCCCATATCAGACTTTGACATCAGAATCAAATTTGTATCTACCATTTTCTTCCTGTAGTTTAAGCCTATCCCTGCAACCAGGAAATGGTTTAATTAAGTGAGCCTTAGGTAAAGAGCTATGTTTATTAATTTGATAATTCACTTTTGTCATGATATTTGCATAATAACCTGCCTTAACTCAACCATATGCCATCTGATCTAGCTAAATCCTTAATCTGAGGCAATTGCTCTTGGTGTCATCACTAAATGAGGATTATCTCCATCATCAGTAAAAGTAAGGATTTTCCTCCTGTAAAATGACCCCCCCACCCCAACACACACTAAAACCTATCCCCTCCCTTACTCCCTCCTTCCCATGACAAGCCCCGTTTAAATACTGCTGATGCTGTTATGCAATGGAATTACCCATTTTATATCAAATAAAACCTCAGATTCAAGCAACGGTATGGAACAATGGTCAGCTTTCATCCCCCCAAAACACAACAACATTGTGTTTCGATACAATGCCTTCTTGTGTGAAAAAGACTGGTGTTAAAGGCGCTTGAATTTGGCAACTGCAAAATAAAAAAGTGCAGATCCTGTGTATTTTTAATGACACGGCTCGCTCAAAGAGAAAAATTAATGATAAACTTTATGGATAACATATGCCGCAACGTAAACTGAAAATAAATAGAACCACATGAGTGCTTTCATTTCCTTAAAGACAACCCGCACACCAACCCCCACATTTTCTCTAATCAGCCTATGTACACTACTACTGTACTGTCGTCATTTATTTTACTATGCGGCGAGAGATGGAAGAGTGCCACTTTTGAGGTCAACTGAACTTTTGTCAAGGTTGTGGTTTGTTTATTAAAAACATATACAACAATTTTTTAGCTGTGTGAGGGCAAAGGGGGGTGCCCTTACTGGTGGCTACACTTGTGGCAGGCTGCAAGGGCATGACGGTTTGCAGGTTGACAGTTTGGTGTCAGTTCCTTATTCATGGCCTAACTGAGATGAGGACATGCTGGGGAGGAAGGAAAAAGAGGGACAGCACCGGTGGCAGACAATGCAGGACAGAGACCAAGATCAGGCCTCAGGGAGGACAGAACTGCAGTGTTAGTTTGCAAATAGTCCAGATATTGCAGGTTACAAGCCTAACATGGTAAAGGTTAGCTGAATAAATCAGACTATATAAATAAAGTTTACAGCTAGAGAGCAGTCAGAATAGTCCATAAAAGTATGACAAGCAGAAAAAGAAAAGAGATTCTGCACTCTGGTCAAAACAAAGGCATAAAAATGATTCATGTTTTTTTTTTTTTGGAAGAGGATACGTAGATGTGCTAAAATAGCACATCTACAGGCTACATACAAAAACAAATCTGGATTTAACAGTCTTTAGAGGCAGCACAACAAAAGAAATCTCATACACCAGTGCCTGGAACTGAAACGACGATAGGTCTGCTTCCTAAAATATTCCACAAGAGCCGCACCTCTCGACACATTGTTCCCAGTCTCCTTGGATCTGTAACAACTGACCAGGGTGGGTGTGTACTTGGCCGCTCTTTGGCTTGCATATGTTGGGCTTGCTGCACGCACATGAGTTTCTCAGGAATGACAGCCCATCACATTCAGCAAACAGCAACGGTCCACAGATTGTTTATCTGTATGACATCACTGTGTCCAGCGGAGGGGCCATCTCTCTTCCTGAGGAAGTGTGTCGTTGCAAGGACGGAGGAAAGCCGATGGTGTCGCAAAAGTTTCCACTCAGGCTCTCAGCAAGCTCCTGTCTTAGAGGAAGAAGCTGGAGACCCTTTTTTTGGCTGCGGCCAGAGTAATAAACAGACAAACAACCTCAGGCCATATTTTTCCTATACTGACCTCCAGAAAGCACAATGTTCTCTACATCAGGTAGACTGTAACTCAGCTGCATAAAGTGTGGGCATATCGTGTGGGGAGGTATCGGCCCCTTGGACACTGGCCATACATCAGGAAATCTCACTGGACTCAGCAGCCATGCAACCACTTTTATAATTATAACCTATTGCAAGAGTGAAAAATAAATGTAAACTAACAAGTGAAAATCTGTTTGCAACATAAAGATTTCACCGCCTATTATGAAAAGAGCTCATCACCACGTTGCAATCCATGTGCTTTCCCCAGCATCCACACCCTCCTGGTAGGGAGAGAGTAGCAACAGGCAAAGGCTCACACATTATGAGTCAATTAGCTCATGTGGAAAGGTTTAGCCAAAAAAAAAAAAAAAACACCCACTATCATTATTTTGTTGAGCATATCCCATGGCAACAGTTGTTTTGCTTTTGTGAATGGCAGCTCACAGACAATGGCATGTGGGCTGTTAAGCTATTCCTGCTGCATTGCTTCAGTCCAAAACTTATTACAGTCAGACTCCACTGGCAGCGAAATCAAAGGCAGGATGGGACGGGGGGAGGAGGGAGGGTGTTGTTTTCATTCCACTATATTCCAACACATCACAGTTTGCAACACTATGGTTTGGTTCTGATTCATCTCACACTGTCAAAAAGTAGACCAGCCAAACATTTGTCATCCAACTTTAATGCAGCATCCGTTTCAATCCAAAGAAAAATTTTCATATCAACTGGCTGACACAAGAACATTATAGCGAGTAGTTCATCAATGCACAAAGAAAAGCTGCACAGCAACCAATAAGACGCTGCCCATGCAAGGCTAATTACATCAATGGACTCATTTCCCTTTGTGAAGCAGGCTTAGCTCAGTTTAGCTGAAATGTAGCAAATTGACGTCATGAGATTTTCTCCACCTGACTTCATCCAGCACTCATACATTATGTGCAGGGAGATACAGGGCTGAGCATTGGCTGCAATACACCACAACTGATGCCAGTGTTTGAAAATTATCATCTCAAATGAGAGGCAACCCCCCCCGCCCAAAAAAAAAAAAACAAACAAAAAACCTAACAAACAAAATAATACATAAAGGGCAGGTTATTAGGCATACCAATCCACCAAGGCACTGTTCTGCTACACAGTGAAGTTCACCTGCACTGAACTATTCCCAAGCCATGCTGTTTCCGAGCCTGCCAAACTGGCTTCATGGTAATTAGCGTCTGTCAAGGTCCGGGGCTTTCTAGAGATGACAGTCGCATGGTTTATCAGCCAGCAACACACTGATCAAAGGGTTAGCACGCTTGGGCTTCCTGCTAATCAGCGGTGGACTCTGTATGCATCTTGCTTGGTATTATAGAAGGAAATGTTCTAAACAAGCCAACATAAACATATTTTCCCATGACATAATGCCACATGAAGAAAGGCTAAGCACATTTAGAGTGTGATATTTAAAGACAGTTAACAGGAATGAGGCAAAAGCAAAATTATCTTGTCAGATGAATGTGATGCAGATTACTGGTGGGATTCAAAGGCTCTTCCACACAAAGTGTCTGAGGTGTGGAAAATGCTATGTAAACACATGAAAATGGCTTGTCAGGGACATCACAAGGGCTTAATCACTGCATTGGCATAAAACTGACAAACAGTAATCATAAAGCAGACAGCTCAACCATCTGCCAAACATATGGATATCCATTGGCTTGGGTTCAGCAAGGACATAACAACATATATACCAAGTGTCTGCATCCCGTTTCCCTTCACGCCTCAGATTAACGGCCCCGCATTCTTGCTCTAAAAGGCACCCTAGCAGATGTCAGTTGCTTTCACACGTTCATGGCTCGCTTCATCCACCAGCCTCCTTCCTTTCCTCCTGCCTGCGTCACCTCTGCTCTGACATCACACGTGACATCAGGCAGGACCTCCGAGGGGATCCCTGTAGCCGGGCAAACATCAGATGACTTTCACAGGGGCTTCGTCTACGGCTACCCAGCGGAAGACAAACTCGTTTTCCTGATGTTCCTGGCCTAGAAATAAAGCTAAACACTGGCAGGCAGAGAGGACAGAACTGTCTGCCATCAAAGATGTTACAATAGCTAGTGCACTCTCTCTCACACACACGAGTATGGAAAGGGAAAGTATAGCCCTAGGACAACCAGACTCCCTGCTATCCCAGCCCTCATGTATCGCACACTGTGTGGACCACTCATGAGAACTGAACCTTCTATGACTCATTTCATAGCACTGGAAGGCCCCTTCCAGTTTTGCTGACCAACCCTTTCCTCTACTGCTGGAAGGAATTAATGAGCTGCTTCCCTCCTTAATATGCTCCCCATCCCACCATACTTCACTCCTTCCCCCCTCTCAGAGCATCTAGCAGAGCCCCGTTTTCACACACCATCCCAGTCTCAAGGATGTGTGAAAGACCTACCACATAACACACTGAACCCCCCTGGGGGGGGCCCCCCAGCATACACACATGTACAAACACACTTTTCGTAAATCTTACCTTTATCAGTGAAACTGCATATTAGCTGCTTGCAGTATTTATTTGTTTTCAGCATTTTAACTTGGCAGCTTCTGTTATATACAAATCTTGCACACGGTAGAAAATGTCTCTTTGCTGACATTTACTAACAGCTTTTGATGTAAGCTCAGTGAGCTATGAAAGGTCTTGGCCAGTGGGAACATATCACTCCTGGGCAATGTTAAGAGTACTTACATAAATACTATAAACAACACAACCTGAAATACTCAAACCTGATGGCATGACAGTCCTAATAACTGTTTGATCGACTCTGCTGGGATGAAATGGGATTTACTACACAATACACATACACTTAAGATGATGGTGCTTTAAGTGAGGCTGTCCACTGCAACAACAGTCATAATTAAGCGATAACATTATCCTAAATTTGAACAGATCAGGTAAAATTTTGGCTTTGACAATCTGTCCTCTAGAGGTCCCTAAGCAACAGCAACAATTTATGAGCAGGACATCCTAAAATGAAAGACATTAAGCAGTTGCAATCACTGTGACATAATATCAGTTAAAGAGCAAAGACAAGTGTTTTATCTAGAGTTGTAAGCAATTAAAAACTACTGCACCTTAAAAACCTTTGAAGTTCAATTCAATGCTGAGACATGAATCTAAGCAACTCACACTTGGAGCAGACTGAGAGCAGGGTGGCTTGGTAAGACAGGGCACCCATGCAAGGTAAACGAAAGATGCGGTGTGTGCGGGAGGCTGCGTGTGGGGTGAGGAGAGGAGAGGTCAGCCAGCAGCCATCACCCCGCAAACACGCTGCAGGTGTGACAAAGTGACAGCACGCAGACATCAAAGCGACCTAAACTTGGCACACACCATTTGGCTGTTTCCCAGCTCGTTCCCACTCGCCATTTGTTGCCCCTCGAGCATGCGACCGGGACGGACACCACCGGACCCGGCCACTGTCACCGCGGCTCGGTGGCAATATTGACAGCTCAGCGTGACGCTGGCCCCCGCTGGTTCTGCTGCAGGTTGCTGTCCTAGCATACTAGCCTAGCCCCGACGCGCGCGGCTCACAGATGTTGTGAGAAACCGTGGTAAAACATCTGCCCGTTTAAGGTTTAACTACACCGAGGGCTGTGTGCATACCGGTTTTAACGAGACTTTAGACATTCCACTCATCAGTTTAAGACCTGGGCTCGATTCGGCTTATGAATGACCCACTATGAAGACTGCATTTCAATGGTAGCTCTGTTTTATAACTCCGTGTCGCCAGTCACAGCACTGTGGGTGGAAGAAATTAAAGCAAAGCAATTACACAAGTTCAAATTGCATATAAGTAATGACTGTTTGGAGCAACACCGAGTGACCGTCGAGTACAAGCCATGACCGCAGGATTTAATTTCAGTCCTTAATGAGTGCTCTCCGCGATAGTCAGTGCTCATCAGACAGGACATATAAAACTGCGTAATTTGGCCGGAGTTTGGCCTCTCTCTCCCCCCAGATGAGAGCGCCACTACGGGGCTAAAGCTAGCCGGGCTAGCTCCATCAGCAGTCAGTAACCTTCAGCCGAGAGGAGCGCGTCCGCAAACAGTGGCGGTCTGTGCCGCACACGCTTCAAGTTGGAAAAAATTAATAAAAAGAAATTAATGAATAAATAAACACCGCCTTTCCTCCCACAGCTTCACCTTCTACTGCCGCGTCCCCAAAGTGCCACAGCTGTGTCCTCACCCGCGGGTCCCGGCCGGAGGAGGCAGGGACCGCCGGACAGGGGAGCGCCGAGGTGGCTGGCTGGGCTCGGCTGCACCTTGAGGGACCGCCGGAGACGTCGGACGGAGCAGATGCGACTCTCAGGCTCCGTCTGCTCCACGCAGCGGCGGCTCGCGTCCTCAGCCGTCCGCGTGCGTCGTCAGATTTAAAAACACAGAACTTCCCCCCCCCCAACTCTCCGACCCCTTCAACACTACCCCGACAAAACGCAGGAATCCAACACGGTCCGTAGCGCCCGACCAGCGGACACTTTTACCTGTGAAATGCGTTGTTGAGTTGCCGCCCGGTGCCCGGCGGTCATCCCGGCCGCTGCTGTGGACGGACTGTGCTGGGATCTGCTGAGGGAACAGCCCTCTACACCACGGAGCAGCCCTCCTCTAGCTGAGGCAGCTGGATGCTGCTCAGCGATAAGGTCACATCCATCCCTCTATCTATCTATCTATCTATCTATCTATCTAAAAAAAATATCATTGGCATATTGCATACTGTAATTACTCTGACACGATTAATTTACATCAGAATCACTAATGTCAGCCTGTAAAGGTTGATGCGTGTAAGATGTGTGTAAGCTGCCAACCACCTCCACAAATGTTTCTAGGCTATTTATAGTGCATTCAGAAAGTATATGCAACATTAGAGTCTCATGCAAAAATCTAACTACACACACACACAAACAAACAACAACAACAACAAAAAAACATAAACACACTATGGAGGGTTTTAGTTTCTTTGTTTTTAAAAAAAAAAAATGTTAAAAAAGACCAACTGAAATGTCACGTTATTATTTAGTCACTTTGCTTTGACACCTGAGGTGCCCCATTGTTCCCGATCATCTTTAAGATGTTTCTACACCTTGATTGGAGTTCACATGTGGTAGATTCAACTGATTGGACATGCTTTAGACAGACACAGCTGTCTGTATAAACTATGAGGTCGAAGGAGCCACATGCAGAGCTCAGAGACAGAACTGTGTCCGGGCTACAAATAATTCTTCTACATTAAACGTTCCATAGAGACCACTGGCCTCCACAGCTAGGACCCTTCCCAAAGATGCCCAACCCAGCCAAACTGAGTAATCAGGGGGAAATGGCCTTGAGAAAGGTGACCACAAACCTGACGGTCACTGTGGCTGAGCTCCAGAGATCCTTTGTGGAGATGGGAGCAATTTCCAGAGCAGGGCACAGTCACCTCCCTTCAGTGAAAGTCTGCAAAAAAAAAAGAAGAAGCACATCTCAGACTTTGAGAAACAAGTATCTGGACTGCCTGGCCTCAACTCTAAGCATCATGTTTGCAGGAAGCCCGAAATAACCCCAGTTAGTTGTCCTACAAATTTGCAATTGGCATTTTTTCAATGCTTTCCTATGTTTTATGGATAGAACGACCAATCTATGACTTCGGAAAATTAATCACCACATTCACCAACATAGAAAATAATGCCAATCTGTAGGAAATAAAGTTAAAAATGCTCCAAGGGGTCTTTTTTGCAGCATCAGAAGAAGTTAATTTTCTTCATGTATAACCTTATTTGTACAAAAATCTATTCAGAGCAGTTGTTCAAACTCTAAGTTCACTTTTTTGTTTTGGTTCTACCGTAAGGTTTGCCAAAACCTACTTGACGTCTGTTTGGCTGTAAGCCTTCAGAGCTGAGAGGTGTACTCCTTTTCCATCTCTTTAAAAGAACAGAAGACCCTAAAACCTCCATAATATTGACACAGATGTTGTATATAACCAAATTCCCCTGAAACTAAGGGAGGCTGGTAGCCTTCTGCCGGCCCTGGCTTGAGCATTCCCACAGTGGACATATTTTCAGTAGACTGCCTAGTATCTGTCCATTCAAATACATCCCCTAATTTATTTAAAATGGCTATGTTGGCAGTCCACTTTGCTTGATCACAGCTGTTAATGTGTTCCCTGGGTAATAGCCTCACAGCAATAATGGTCATGTTTACATAAAGTCAGCTTAACTTCGAATTACCTACTTGATGAATATCTCTTTTCCGGTAAAGTTAGCCATTGTTTCAGTTGTTGACTTAGCATGTCCTGTGGCCCATAGTACATGAGGAAAAACATCCATGATGACTTAATAAAGTAAAATTGACAACAGCGTTTAAGTTCCCTATGGCATTTGTGCACAGTTTATCAAACAGAACGAAGTATTTAGATAATAAAGGCTGGGGCTCCTGACGCGGAGACAAGGAGAAACTGAGAGGTACCTAACAAGAACAATGGTAGTGATGGGAGATATTGTAACTGCCGTGTTACAGTAGGTTGGAAATAGCATATCATTTAATTTGGCCTGTAACTCACTGGCATCTGCTCAGTATCACTGAAGGTCAACACTTCTGTTGCTCCTTGTGTTCACAGAGTGCACCTACAGCATGTGCTGCACTGCGCCCAACGACCCGGCCATGTCTGTTTTCCATTGTGCTGTACATATGCAGCTCATATGCACTGTACTGAAATGTGGTGCAGAGACACTGATGTCACCACTCTGTTTGCCAGTTGTGGTTTTGAGGTCGAGCGTTTCTGAGCTCGGTTAGCAGGGCTGCCCGCTGTGGGCTGCTGCAGTCACCGCTCCCCAGATCCCCCAGAACTCTGGTCTTCACATCTTTACCCGGCAGGTGTGTTGGAGGTTTATGTGGATATCTTGCTGCACCTCAAGTCAGCAAGCAATACCGCCTCCATCAGGAATTAATGAATGTTAAGAGTGGTACAATCTATACAGGGTTGTAGTTGGACTTTGTGCAAGTCAGAAAGTCTCCATAGCATAGTCCTGCACATAATCTCCTATAAAGTCAAAGACATGACATTTACATTCAGATGGACTAGTCATTCTCCCAGTTCTCTCTTGGTGCTAAGCTCCTGGTTAGGACCACCACCTTCTTCACATCAAAGTCAACAATTTAAAGGGGTTATCAGTAATTTTTCCTTTGGTCCTGTATCGATTGTGGCTGGTGGTGATTGTGGCCTGACGATCACTTCAGGCATTTTAGTGTTTCTGAGATTAGAGGTTATAATTAAATGCATGCTGTTATGTGAGCAGTGAGTTGCTATCAGACAGTGATGAGATTGGACAGGTCCAGTTAACATGCTAAACTCAGCAGAAGAAGTCTGATGGAGACAGGAGTTAACATTTTAGTTGTTTTCCGCCATGCCAGGAAACTGTTGGTGGGTGAAAGAATGAAGTTTGATGCTGAACTCACGATATTTCTTTTAGAATTTTCAGTTAACGAACTAGGCTCTGAAACAATAGCGAAACTTATACATGTCTCATTTAAATGAATTCTTTTTGATTCAACACTCAGTTAATTTTCATAGTCATACATTAGCTATGATTCTGGTTATAATAAGGTCAACAGATCTTGTTTTAATGACAGAACTGGCTGCTTCATTACATTTTCTGCCTAATTTATTCCTGTGTTTGATGGTTTTATTGCTGTATAAGGGCCATCTTCTTTATAACTAGTCAGATTTAAAGATACTGTGCTTTGAAAACACTTGGGAGACCTTTTAAAAGACGTTTAAAACATTTTAGAGTGGAACTCTTTTCTTTCTTTTCTCAGTCAGAGAAAGATCACATTAACTCATTGTCCTCAAGGACTATGCCGTTGTTATTATGCCCAGTCAGTGTATATGGTGTACTGTATAAGTTAGCCATGCTGAGGTGAAGCTTACATCAAAGGCCACTGTAGAAAGAGGCTTTCTGCAGTGGCTGTAAATAGATCAGCAGGTAATGGGCTTTGGAAGGCTGTAATTGTAGAAATCCTAATGTAGCAAGAGCAGCCACCTTTTAAAGCTTGGCACTGGCCTGACAGATTACCATCAGGGGGCTCCAGTGCCACCTGGTAAACACCATCCTCTCTGTGATCAGTCTATTATACAGCCACCAGCCATCCAGGAGCTGGCTCACACTTTCTTATCTCAGCATTTGTTTTGAGTTCTCTGACAATTAACCGATGATGATTTAACTTTTTCTTCTTTACAATGAAAAAAGATAACTTGCCAGGCCACCTTAAAGCTGCAGGGGTTATGAAACAACTTCCAGAAGAATTTTATTTAACATCACCTTAATGGCTTGCCCTCCAAATAAGAATGCCAAAGAATGATTTTACGCTGCTCTTTGTCTGTCTAGCTGATTTCAAAAGTTGGATGCTCTTTCATACAGAAAGAATGTGCTAAACTTGGCCCGACTATAATAACTGCGTATTTGTGGGCCTTGTGGACCAAAATTGTCCATTTCCCATCAGAATCCGGCAGCAGACCTATAATTAGGATTATTTTAGGAACGCCAGAGTATCCAGTGGTCACTGCATCTTCTGAATCTATCTGGCAGAACCACAGGAGCTGCCCCGAACCCAAACAGTTGCACCACAGTCTAATGTAAACACAAAACTGATTCTCTGAAACATTTCTCCATCCGTCGCCACTGCCTTGAATTAAATTGTGACTCAACAGCAGGAAACCATTGTCAACATTTGGGGGTATTCTTGGACAGTGATTGTGAACATGTGCTCCTTGTTTACTGCTCAGTAACACTGTTGTCTTTTGACTACAACAAAATGTCTGAAAATCAAAGTCATTTGAAAACAAAACATATTACTCATCCATCACGTGCTAACAGAGAATTACTTATCCAACAAATCCTGAGAATGAGTGAGCTCACTACATCATATCCCAATGTTGGTTATCTAAGCGACTCAGTTGCTTCCTCCGGAAAACTTTTATTTTTCTAGGCTGTGATCCTGCTGCAACTGGTCAGGAACCAACTGCAGCAACAGAGAGAAATCTGGGGAAAAGGCTCTGATATTACATAAAGGCAAAACGCATCAGAATCAGAATGAGAATTAGAAAAAAATTATGGATCCCTGCAGGGAAATTGCTTTATAACAACTGCTCACCATGCAGTTAGGAAAGAGGAAATAAAATAGTTAAAACAGGGCCTAAATTTAAGTTAATTTAAAAAAAAAGAAGAAGAAAAAAGCAATATTAATAAATACACAGTAAGTGAATAGAAAATGTACAAATGCAAATGTGCAAAAGTAAACGGGAACATGCTAATTAGATTAAGAATGATTTAACAGCAAATTAACCATAATGTGCAAAGATAAACAGAATGAAAAGTATAATGTGGGTCAACAGTAAATTAACAGTAACTTAATGGCAGAGTACTGATGGAGATAGGCATGGGGATGGGGGGCTACCTGGATGCCCACAGCAAAGAAGGACATCCTGTGATATAAAGAATCTTTCACAAGCAGAGACTGCCCCACTGGCAGAGACATCCTCCTCTCTGTAACAAAGGAGTCAAGACTGACCTGGCATTCTGGAGGTCACAGGTTTTGGCAGATCAGGGTCTCTGCAAGAAAAAGAGTCACCTCCAGCCCCTTCCTGGAGAGAACCAGTGGACTCCCATTGGAACTCCTGAAGTCACCACTGACCATTTAGTTTTTCTGATGTTGAGCTGTAGGTGTTTCAGCTCACACTAGTCCACAGAACTGCCCACAACCCTCTGCTACTCTGACACATCCTGCCCCTGATGCATCCAACAACTGCCCCCACACACAGGGGTACTGAATCTTCTCAAGCAAGACGATAAGCCTGTTCCCACATATCGCAGCCACGATCAAACTGGGTGTGCACCAACAAAACGAATCCTTAAACAGCTGGGTTTTGACAGGGCAAAGTGCCTACCGTAACTCAGGACAGATGTGGAGAGGGCCTGAGGTCTGAGCCTCCCCAGCAGTATCACACCACCCAGAGGCATCTGCTCGGTAGATCTGAGGGACCAGCCGGGAGTTTTTCTGTGTTTGGTCCAGCCGTGGTTTGTGGTTATTGTTATAAGGTAAGAGCTATGTGGGGAAGAGGGCACACAGGCCACTCTCAACACATGCAGCTCATGTAAAGCCCCCTCACCTTTGAACTGATGGTGTGAACAGCTGCCTAGTGTTGATGTAGAGATTTGCTTTGATCCACCTTGATCCGGATTCAAGCACACCAATGTGTTCATATCATGTAGGGCAGTTACTCTTGGAGAATGCATGTTATTCATTCACCTGATTTTATTTTCTACCTGGATAAATACCGTTTTCTCCCACTTGGGCTGGATTACGCCTCTAGGGGAACGTGTGGGCTGCGATTGAGCCTCCGTAGGTCCTTGTGCAGTTAAAAATAGGGAATACTGGTACTGGTACTAATGTGTTTTGAAATAATAATAATAATAATGTTATGTATCATTTATTGATCACAATACCAAATAAAATAAACTATAACTACCTCTTACTTGATTTTGTTGTAACACAGTAACATTTACAATAAAAATTAATAAAAGAATAAATGATAAACCAACTGAGAATTGGAGCTTTTGTCACCTTACAAAGCTTTTTAGTGATTCACTCTTTGGGCACAACATTTTTGCATGAACTAAACTAGTCAGCAATGAGCAGAAAAGTTGAAATAGATATTTAGAATCTGCCAATCCCAATGGAATGTGGACACTAACAAACTATGCTTGAAGATTTTTCGGGTCATTTATGATTTCAACTGCTAAACACAAATATTGTTTTTTGGTTTCCCCATTCATTTCATTTCATTTCAACATAATAGGACATACATCATATTCATTACGGGAGAAATAATAATCAGATCCAGTGTCTACACTCTCAGTCACATTGAGCTTCTGCATTTGTGAGCAGCTCAGTTTGAGGTTGCCTGTGTCCTAATTAAGTTAGAGGTGTGTAACAAGGTTGGGGAGTTTTAGCTGCATCTGCAACAATTCCATTCTTTGTTTGATGGACACACACACACACACACACACACACACACAGAAAATCACAGGATTTTGTCAGAACAGTTTACAATGCTGTTTTGTTGCAGAGTGGTGCGTTGTGTTAAAAGGGGTTACGGGTTAAACAAAGACATAGTAAATCTACAGTTGCGCCTTTCTTTTGATTAAATTGTGTTTTTATGGGCAATTCTAACAGATGTGTATCATATTCTACAATTTTTCAATCTACAGTCAGTCAGTTGTTTCAGCCATTATAAGCTCAAGTAAAAATTTGAATCTAAATGAATGAATTTGGATTTGACAGTAGTAGTCTATGAAGGGTCATTGAGCTAATTTGTTCCAGGGGTCTGTGAGGCTGGGACTCTGGAGAACACCTTCAACCTGCAGTGACAGAGAGGAACAGGGGAGTACTTTCTAGATGGGAAAAAGTAAATGAAATGTAATATGTCTTGTCATTGCACTACTCTCTGTGGGTGGAGAAAGTGCTACTTCAGGAATCCAAGGTGCTGTACATCACAGCTGTTAAACTGTTTCTTTTCCCTAAGAAATTCCACCAAAGCTCTGTCAGTGGGAGGACCTGCAAGCAGCACAAAAAGACTGCAGTGTACTCAGCAAGCAGTTTACGTCAAAACAATCCTTGGAGTTAATTACTTGTTTCAGTGATTCTCAGATATTTGGCCCAGCACTGCAAAATAGTGAATCATCTAGTCAGCCACTCCTCTTTTCCTTGTTAAGGTTTCATTTTAGATGCTTGTTTAAAAGTGTTTAAATAACTGATGGGAGTAAAAATAGCTAATTATACACCGATTTTCTGCAGAGGCTAATTGGTAAATGAAATGAATCCCCTGCTCCTTCTCCTTAAGCAGCCTGCAAGGTCACAGGACGCAAAGTGGAGGAAGCTTTTCTTTCAATTGAGGATCAAGCTGTTTGCTGATGCCAAAATCCAGGCTGATCAACAATGTTGTGTATTTGCTAAAAGGCACAACAGGATGGACACACATGGGATTAAACCTGTGACCCCTAGAGAGCTGATAAAGGCCAGGGGACTTGCCCCTGCTGCTCTGCCTGTGACACGTCACTTTGTTTGAATGCAAAAGTATGTCTTGCATTATCAGAATTAGATAAGATAGATTGTTTGTGAAGGCAGGACATGTGATGCCCACTGGCAAGATACTTGACCTCGGTTGCGTATATGACTCATAAGGATAGATGCCTTCATGCAGAGATTCTGGCTAATTTGATATGTCCACATCGCGGCTGCTTGTGCCAGAGATGACATCGGTATACTTCATAGAGGGGCAACACATGAGAAAGTCTGTGTGACCGATGGCTGTGACCTTCCATGCTTTTTACAGATGACATAAAGGGGGCGATTAGCTGAGTCGCACTGATCCAATTCAAGTTAACCATCTGCAGCCAAGATACTGAACCCTACTGCATAAAACAGTCCCCTCTTAAATCATTACGTTTGAGTCATGTCACCCCACATCACCCTCTGATGATAAATCTACTTGGAGCATGGATCAGTCTTTTGGAAAATGGATCCAAAACTTGGTTGACGATTTAGTAAATGACGTGTGTGTGTCTCCATTTTGCCATCTCAGTGCGTTGTTTGCACTCCTCCTCACTCTTCCAAGTATCACTGGGTTGTTAAAGAAACACACAAACACACACACCCACACACATAGTGAGAGTAATACACTGTCCCTGGTCATGGGTTATGACTGGAGTGCAGCAGACACTCAGACAGGCCCTTTAAGCCAGACATGGAAAAGAGAGGGAAGGAGGATGGAGGAGTGCCAGAGGGAAAATACAGACTTATCGTGTAGACAGTACAGTGTTTCCAATCTGCAAAAAGTTTTTATAAGTTTGCAGAAATGTGTAATTACACCACAGCTAGTCTAATTAGCAGTCAGACAATGCAGAGACAGTGAATTATTTCAGGGTGGTGGATGATATAAGATGTGAAAGACTAAAAACTGTCTTGCCCACATCATGACAAACATATTTTCTTGCTCAACTTTTGTGGCTACACAAATGACTTTTTGTTTTTTTTTAATGATTTTTATATAGTCAACAGCATTGTGTTTAATGTGTTGCACTGGATAGCCCTGAACTTTTTTCACTGGAGCCAAAGACACAGTTTCTATAAAATGGTTTGTTTGTTTGTTCCAGAGTAACTGAGTCTTCGCTAAATGGAGTTTGTCACTGCTGTGAGCAACACCAACAAAAGTCAAAACAAGTTTGGTTTTCTTTTATGCAAAGCACAATTTTGAACCAAATTTCATCAAAGCAAAATGCAAATGAATCTGTGCCCGAGTCTGTTTTCATCCAACTTCACCACATTTTGCTTTCATCCATAAATGCTGGAGTAAAAGGTTGGAAAGCTCACTGTGAGCCGGAGAAAGTGGTTTTCTCATTGGTTCTGGCTTAAGATGAATGATCAGGGGTGGGTGTAACCTGGACACAGTCTTGATCATCCCTGGTGTCTGAAACACGTAATGACCCAAGACTCATCGCTGATGACCTCGAGGTCTATCATCATATCTACACGCCAACTTTTGTATTCGCCATTTTTGAATATTTATTTTTTACTTTGTTTTTAGCTCACAGTTTGTTATCATAAAACCTTGAGAAAAAAAACAATCATCACCTCAACATTCAAAAACATATATTTTTTTTTTATTATATGAACTAGTTATGTGGTATGGTCCTCATCTAAATAGCAAACTGAAGAACTCATTGGACTCGTGTATGTAGTACTAACGTAATGGCCAAACACAAGCAAAGTCACTTCGTTTTTTTTTTCAAGTTTGTTTCCTTTGTTTACTTTTTGTAGTGGAAGCAGACACCTCAGACAGATATCCTTGAGCAAATCAAACCAAATGATCTGTTTGGAGCAAATTTCATCAGCAGTAAAAAAAAAAAAAAAAAAAAAAAAAAAACGCAGCAAAAAGAAGTATACTTTTCTGTCAACTGACACTTTAAAGTAATTTTATTGGGAAAATTATGCAAGTCCTGCCCTAACCAGTACCAGGCACCCATCTCTACCCATAAACCCCCCACCTCACCCCCCAACCGCTATACTAAGCTTCCACAGCCCAGCAGGGGGGTGATGATGAGCATTCAGGGCCACTGACATGGGATGAGATAGCTCACATCTGGAGCCACGAACGGATCTCTGTTCAGCTTTCAGTGGAGTCAATAAGGCGCTGGTGAGAGGAAACCCCCCCCCCCCCCCCCCCCCAAGTGGAGTCAGCTGTAAAGCTCATACTCTGAATGTAGTCTACGACTGGAGAGTAGTGGCTCAGTTAACAAGAGACAGAGAGGGAACACTGAAGCTGACCACAACCGCAGGATCGCACAATCTTTCCTATCAAAACTAAAATGGACTTCCAAAACAGCTGAGCGTGATAACATGTTTATTGAACCGAAAACCTGTGGCCTTTTCGTGCTCCTCGACTTTTACGAGCACCGTACTTATGCAAAAGTTAAGATTTACTCTCATGTGCATGACAGAGAGTCTCCATTAGCACTCTCACTCACACACACACTACAGCACGCAAACAAACACATGTAATAACATCCACCCTTCCCAGGGGAGACATCAACAGATTTGCTCTGTGGGGGCAAACAGGCGTGAGAGATGGATAAGTGACAAAGGTTGATGGAGACACCAAACACACACACACGAGCAGAAATGGTTGGGATTCCTCAGCAGGTTCCCTCCCTCTCTTGACATGTTGCTCAAGGATAAGGAACTCTCTTCCTCAACCCTGAGGACTCACAGCGGACACTGTTTGCTTTTAACAGAAACTTTCCAGTGACTAATTATAGTGTGAGCCTATCTGCACCAGTTCCTCCATCCAGCTGTTCAACATGATCCCTGGTCTTCGCCTATACCAAAGAAAAATTTCTCTCTGAAAAACCATCCTCCTTTTTACTTTATTTAAATGGATGTGCACTGTAGGAATGGAGTATAAGCCACCGGCATGAAAAGCACTTCAACTAATATCACATTGCATAAAATAAGAAAAAACAAAGAGAAGAAATACAACTTACCTGAGCATTCTGCTGCAACTGACACCATTTGGAGTAGATGTTTGGAAAACACTGCTTGATCTGATAGAGAAATCTGAGAGAAGTTGAGCCACGGAGAGAAAAAATAAAATTAACAACAAAGCAGAAACACAAGGAGACACAGCACGGGGAAAGGACTGAAGGGGAGAAGTGTGTTGTGACTGTATCAAAAAAAAAAACCACTTGGCTTTTTCATGCTCAATTGAACATTAAATCACTTTGGGCTGGGGAAATATGACACAGTATTATTTTTGCTCGGCGCCAGCGCAAACGCTTTTGAGAGGTAAAGACCGAGTGAACAAGTTGAGCCAAGAGGACTAAAAGCGTTTGTTGTTTTTCAGCATGTTGATCCTGAGTGGAATCTAACCTCTCTGTGCTGTTTTGTTCTGTGCGACGGCGGAGGTCTGTGGTGAGGAGTCACTCAAGGATGAAGTTAAAGGCTCAATCCACAACTCTCAAGGGCCCGTCATTACTTTTGCTCCAGCGCTGCATGCTATGGGATGGAGCAGGGGGGTGGTGTCATCTGTGTCAGATTTATAATTCATGCATCTGGCTGGCTGGTCCTCTCCAGCAGTCTTTGCACACCCAAACCACGTGACTGTTGGACAGGAGCAAACTCGGAAACTAAATCTGGAGGCTCTGTCTTGCAGTGCGTCGCACCCCACTAGGTCTGCTTCTGGTCAGCAACATGCAGACCTCCTACAATGCTACACACACACACACACACATACACACACACAGCCCAACATGTTACACAGACTTCCAGAAAATCATTTATTAACATTATCAGCAATTGCCCAGTTCATTGAGGGGCCACTGATGCAGACTGGAGGCAGCGCTCAGGGTCAACCACAGTGCACAACCACTGAATCACAAGTCCAAGGCTGCTGAAGAGAGATGTAGCTGAACCTCTGCTGCCAAAACTGCTCCAACCTCAAGGTGAACCCTTCAATTTTCATCATTTTAAGGTGTATATACAGTATAGTCTATGGCCCTAAACTGGGGGATATGAAATATGTGCTAAAATATGCCTATTCATCTCTACAATTTAATGTCAAGGATCTTGAGTTCTCTACCATTCTCACTTTAATCAGTGAGTGATATTAAACAGACCCTCTGATGCCCGGATATCATTAATTGAACAAATTAATGCAATAATTATCATGTATGTCTGAGCCAACATGCTTCAAGTCTGTTATAATAATAATGGATATTTACACATTAAGGGGATATGGTGCTTTCATTAGTATGCTAATGTATGCATCTAGGTGCTCCAGTCTCTAATCAGTTCATCTGCTCTGGAGGGAGAACATGCAGTGGAAGTATGTTTGTAATGTAATTTTCTTCCACTGACAGAGAGCTGGATGGCACTGTGATGACGTAATGTGCCCTGATGAAGGGATGAAATGGAGGAAGAGGCTTTAAAAACTCCGTACTGGGCAGGCCGGACAACAGTGGTCTAGTATCTCTTTTCTGGTTTGCCCAAACATGTTACACATCTGTAACAGCTCCTTCAGAGTCTGCTGCCTGAAAGCCAACCACTTCACACTGGTGTTCAAGTTGTTTCTATACGAATTTAAAAATTTTTAGAAATGTAAAAATTTTTAAAGCACTTCATTGTCCTCAGGTCCACAAATCCACAAGTCTGAAAGTCCGAAGTGCAGGATGAAGTCTTTTAAAACCTCTTGGAAGCCCTTGGAAGTGAAATGAAATCTTTACATATGCAATTAAAACAAACCTTTTGTCATTCATTCATCTTCTACTGTTTATCTGTTTCTGGGTCTCTGGCAACAATTCCAGCACGCATTTGGCTAAGGCGGGGTACATCCTGGACAGGTCGTAGAAGATGCATGAATGAATGAATGAATGAATGAACGGTCCTTCTTATAGAAGTTATAGAAGTTTTCGTATCATCTAATCTATTGCTTACACAACTGTATGGTGTGAACCTCTTAATGGGAAATGCTCTCATGCCCAAAAAATTGTGTCCTCAAGCCTGAATAAACTCATGACTGCACAAACATTAAATGTATTCTGAACCACTGGCCTCTGATAAGCCTTTAAACCCATTGATCTGTTTCTACAACTGGACCCCACTAACACATCCCCCCTGCACTGTGTTAACACAGGGTTGTTATTGCTCTGAATGACTGCCAAATATAATAAAAGCATACTGAATACTGTATGATACAGTCTGAAGGGCAACCTTACAGCAGATGAAAATCATGTTTTCGCCAACCTAGACTGGTTTATATCCATCTGCAGTGATGCACAAGTGTACAAGAGGATTTGTCAGTGCACTGTGACGTCACTGCTGGGTGTGGTTACACCACACACTGATGTGTATAATTCATTTACAGGAAAACAGATGAAAAAAAAAAAAAAAAAAAAAAACTGGCTCAATCCTTGAAATTGCCTAGAAGGATTACACATAATAACACATAATAACCATAAATGACCAGAAACGGAGACATTGCTTACGTTTGAGGCACATCAAGATTTTGTGGTTTTTACAGCTGTTGTGTTCAGCAAAAAATATATAATAATATTAAATTGCAAGAATGTGTAAAAGGAATTTATGTGAGATTTGCACCACCAACCCTCTACTCACAAACGCAGTAACGCACACATACAGCGAAAGATTGTGAAAGCTACCTGGATAAATTAACTTTGGCAAACTGCAACCGAGTTCCAGATCCGTATGATATTACAGAGTGGGTTTTGGCCTAATATTCAGTGGTCATATATATATATATATTTGGTGGAGAAACCTAGCTTATACACCAGAGAGAAGTTGCGGGCATACAAGTCACTGGATGCTTACAACTATGTTGTCTGTGGCCATGTACAAAATGTAAAATACTATGACATAGACTAGCCCTGAAATCTGATGTCCTGCACAGTCAAAGACAGGGACACAAGACAGCTATGTATGAGGCATAAACAAGCCTGAGAACTATGCCGCTACAGCCAATTGTACTTGCATGGCAGGGTGAGTATATTCTGTCCTGTTGCTTTTCTAGTTAGCTCAGGATTAAATGATATTGGCCTAGTTGTTGTGTAAACATGAAATCTGCCTCTGTTTTACTGTAATGTTAATTTTCTCCCCTCATCACATTAAAATATGCCTTTCCCTGTAACTCAGTCATGATAAAGGTGGCCTGAAATTCACATTTTCAAGAACTACAGTGTCTAGTTGGTTCAGAGTTCCAGCTTTGGATATCGTATACATGTGAATGTATATATGCATATTCAATAATAAGTATTATATTGCGTAAGTTAGTATGTTTTATTCTGTCTTTTTGACATTTCAGACCTGGGTCATGCTGCAGCCATGCAGCAGCAATTTTATTTGAAGTTGAGCCAGCCTAACCCAGTTTTCATCAACACGTTTAATGACTTGCAACCATCGGCGCCTCTGGATGCTCTGTAATGGCTGTGAGCCTGTTGGAATTCGGTAAAACTGCAGTCCACTGTTGGTAGAGAGGCGATTCTGACATCCCAACACGCAACAACCGGACATTCTGATGCTAGTTTCACTTTTGAATCAACTTTGTAATCTCCTCTTCCTCGTCTAAATCCATCCAAATGAACGGGTATGGCACTGTACTTCTGTTGCCAAGATGCGCACGCATACTTTTGATGACGTAGCCTGTAAAAGGGTCTATTGGTTGAAGCGTTAAAGAAGTAGTGCAGGTTTAGAGGCCGGTCATGCTGCACGGCAGATCTGGAGCTGCCTGGCACAGTCTGTTTTGCTCTGAGGTTTGTATGCACACAACCTCTGATCTGAAGCCAGCAACCAACTATTCGACCAGCCACCTCCACCACCTCCCTCTTCCTCTGTAAACAGCAGTAATCTGCAGTCCAGCTGCAGCTCAGGGACAGTAGTGGGTCAGGGACACAGGGAGACAAGATCAGGTATGACATGCCCAATAACACATTTGATTACTTCTTGTTCTTCATCACTCAGAAAGTGGTGTCTAATATCATACAAATACAGCCATCCAACAACAAGTGACTCTGTTGGCAGTGAGAAGTCGTGGCTGTGCCATCATTTTTTCACAGAAGAAGAATAGATTTATATACATTGGGGTGGTTTCCCATATGCAATACATTACAGCGTTCCATATTCATTTACCCCTTTTGCCATCCAAGAAAGAGACAAAAGTACTGACTAGACTGTGCCATAAAAATCTGAGGCTGCGAGGACCACCAACATAGTGAGGCCCTTTAGAGAGCCCCATTTAATAGCAGCCTTCTACCGCCTCCCACAGTTGGTGGGTATTATGGGGTTTTACCGTCCGGCCACATCAACCTTGCTGATGTTTGCGGAAATGAGACAAGGTAAAAGATAACTATGAAAATATTGATCCAACTGGTTTGGCACAAAGGTTGGCAGTGAAGTTGATTTTGTGATAAAGCTGCTTCCTAGAAAATAATTGAACAGTTTTTAAGGTGGTGGTTTGATGAATGTTTGTTCACCTGTAGGCTAAAGAGCGGACTGAAAGATAAAATCCCCCTTTAAACATGCTCACGCTGTTAAAAACGCCTGTTGGTGATGTAACATATGTGTTTGGGCCTGTTTTACTTTTATTTGGTAAATTTGTAGATTACTCTAGGGAGAAAATCTTTGTCGGATCACTGTTTAACAGTCTTTGCTATCATGATTACTCCTCAGGAGATATTTTCATACATACAATTTTAGGCTACACTGATTTAAACGTTTAAAAATTAAATAAATAAACAAACAAAAAAAAAATGGATAACAGAAAGGAATGACTGTTTTATATTAAAGGCGGCTCATAACAACAACTCCACACTGCATTGGAGCTCATTTGAGTTTTGGTTTTCAGTTTTCAGTTCAGCTGACAGCATGTTCGCCCCTTGCTCAATGTCAAACAGCAGAACCAGTTAGCGCCTAGCTGGTTAGCTGGCTGGCTTCATCAGGCATGACAGAAGAACAATTCTACATGGCCGCTAGTTTTTCTTTATGCAGGCTAACATGTGTACCATATCAGCTTTGTAAGGAAACAGTAATGCTGTTTCTCAAATCACACAATTCATTCAGTTTGCCCTCACATGGTAAGCCGTATACACAGTACACCCACTGGCATGGAATGTGAATTTTGACAGGGTGGTGTTTTCCCTGATCGAACACTGCCATTGTGAAAATATGATCATAACGTGTGACTGTGAATAACAATTGAGTATTTAACTTTCCTGGAAATGATATCATCATCGGCACTGAGGAGAAGTCCTTCTCCACTTTCATAATGGTAGCCAAGATGGCAACCTTTGAGTTTCTTTTGTTTTATCAACTTTTTGGAAGTGTAGTTATGGGAGTAAGTGAATTGAGACACAGCTTTATTTAGTGTCGAGATTTACAGTGCAACATGGGTACATAGTTCTGTCTGAGCTCCACAGAGTAGTAACCCAGCTGACCTTAGCACCTAAGGCAGTCTGGTTTTACATCCAAACCTGACCAGGTCTCTGTACAGTTAGTGTACGCTGAAATGCTGAGGGTTTTTTTGGTATATGGCCACAGTTTCCCTGTTTACCACTAACACTACAGGGTTTGGAACAACAATAAAGAAACTGAGCAATTCATTCATTTCCTTACCAGATTTTTTTCCTGGCAAACGATAGAACAATTTTAGGGAACAGCAGGCAAATTCAGTGCTAATGCTTTGACAAACAAAACATTTACAAAACACTAAGTTTGAACAGTTGGATTAATTAATGAATTAAATGTGGAAGACTTCAACAGAAAATGTTACAAACTGAACTTGTACACACTGATACAAGTTCCGGGGTGAATTGCTTTAAATGAAGATGCTGCTGAAGTCATTCCTCTCTTCATTGACTCCCCTCTCCTTCCCCTGTCTTTACCTCACACAATCAGTGGGTTCAGTCTCTACAGCCAGATGTCAATACCACATCTTCATTTCTAGGCACACTGTGATTTGAGTCCTCACTTGCTCTGGACTGTGTCTTCGGTGGGAGACACACCCATCCCATCTCTGTGAGAACCCAGCCAGTGGCAATCCACATTCCAGGCGATAACAGCATGGGAAAAACCGATAGCACGTCTTTGTGATGGCGCTCCAAAACTAACCTGATAAAACAATAAAAATACAAGACTTCAAGACAGCTTGAATCCATCAATAATCAGTTTCTGCCTCTGAGCACCTCACTGACAGTGGCTCTGAAGAAATACAGTAACAAAAGGCATCCATTATAATTGGTGCATGAGCTTTTAACTTTACACCCACACGCTGATTGTTTATAGAACAAAGAGTTTCCATTTGTCATGTCAGTTTAATAGGCTACCATGTAGGTCGGAGGAGGGAGTGTGTTGCTTTGGGCTGATGCCGTGATCAATTTTCTTGCAGTGCACTTCTACTCATTACTCACATACAGACTTCAGGAGTTCAAGATGAGTGCCAAGTCCACATTCCACATAATGAAAAGAGCATTTCCGTAAACAGTGTACCAGTCCCAAAAAGGCCCCTCCTCTCCTCTGAAAGAACTGTCTGCAACACACAAGCCTGTCAGTGCTCCTTATTTGGAGGGAAAGTTTGATCAGCTGTGATCTTTGTTTATGAAATGAAGGGAGCTTGTTGTCCTGGACCTGGAGAGAAAACGATACTAATAAATTGCTCTGAGACTAACAGGAAGGAGTCTGAAATGCTGCAGCTCATGCACGCTGGAGTAAACTGTAAAGCGCCTCTCAGGCTAGCAACTTAAAATGAGAGTCCAGAGCATCCTGAGTGTGTGTCTGTCTAACAACCAGTCAGGGAGTACATCATATGAATGGGGCTCTGTTGTGTCTCTGTGGGGGTTGGATGAAGGTCAAATATTAGTGAAAGTACAGGTCAGGGGTTAATCTCAGAGGACCGGGAGGTCACTTTCATGGGTCAATGCTCAGAGGCTCTCCAGGCCTCCTTGGTGGTGTGGTGGTGGGGAAGGAGCCTGAAGGATCAGGGTCACTGGTTTGTGCACACAACAGTTCACTTTAAACTAATCTGTGCATGAGGAAAAACAAACAAACAAGAACTCCAGAGAGAAATCCACCTCTTCCGTGTGTTCTACATGGAAATTAAATGAGATTTCCAGGGGATTTTTCCCAGTAGAGATAAGAGACAAATAATTGCACTCAGGATAAAGGACTTCACCAAAGTGAGACCTTTCGTCACCAAATGTCTACTGCAAGATTACATGTATGCAGCTAAATGCAGAGAGTTACATGAGAAGGTATGATTAAAACGTGATTACACAGAGCAGGTACAGCAACCCCTCCCCACTCTTACAAACAGACTGCAGCCCCTGCCTCCTCACACACACACACAAACACACAAACACACAGCCTCCTCAACTGGTCTGACTCTACAGATTGCTCACACATGCTCCTGGCTCCTGGCTCCTGGCTGCCTGCCACCCGCCTCTTTCTAACCCTCTTTCTCGAGCACAGGAAGCCCAGCAGGCAGGCAAGTGGAGTAGCACAGCGAGGGTCTGGTGAGAGAGCCAGAGCACAGATCAGCAGGCCCAGTCTGGACTGAACCAGAGGAGTTCACACTGGGTAACTCTGTTCTCCAACAACAACATTGACGGCCTGCTCAGTATCGCTCACGGCAGAGTACTTCTTCAACTTAAGTCCGGGGCTTAAAATGGGTCATGGGCCAGATTTTGGCTGGTCGCCACGTGGGAAGATGAATGGTATGGTTCAGTGAGCCAGGGTGGCTAAAGACTACATTTCTGATTTGGGGTATGGTAGTTTTAGAAGCGCCCAGAGATATTTGACTGTGTAGGTCCCTTGCTCCCCAAACCACATGCGTCCATTAAATTCGGCAGTTTCTCCTGAGTGTGCTCAGGCTGGCTGCTCACTTTTTTCTTTCACTACTGTCTAAACCAACACTTGACTGTTAAAGGTGAGAAAATCAGTTTTGTTGAATCACATTTACCAATATAAGGGAAGTGACGTAAAAAGATCACATCATAACTAGGTCTGTCTGATGTATTGGGTATAATGTAATATGAACGCAGGCTAGACTCTTTGATACATGTACACAGCTTGTTGTTTTACTTCACTGCATTTTATCGAAATTAAAATGCCCAGAATTTGCAGCTGCACAAATCATAATTTGTATCTATCAAACTGTGTTTGTTGTTCTTCAGCGGCAGGGAGTCATTTCCAGAGAAAAAGGCTCTGATCCTGCTCAGCATCAAATGATACATAGATAAAGCTACCGACCAGCTGATGAAAATCATGGGGCAGCTGAGGAGTCGGCTTTTTGTTGCTGGAGACCGAAGCAGAAATAAAAGAAGGGTGAATGTTGGACATCTGTCAGGTTGAGTGAAACATGTCTCTAAACAAATGCGAATGTTGTGGATACTTTTGCCAACACGTCACCTTTATTAGCAAATAATATGTCATACTTGAAACTTGACAGTGCTACACACCAAGCCCGACGGCCAAACTCAGATTTTTTTTTTTTTTTTTTTTTTTCCAGATATGATTTTTGCCTACTGATCCACTGTTGATGCTTTTCCAACAGTAGTTGATTATCTTTGTTAAATGCTAATAAATTGTGTAGTACCTATCGGTCTTTGGAGCACTTGTCTTTTACAAAAAACAGGTGTTACAGTCCTCCATATGTCCTTGGGAGATTACACAGCAACTACCATTTCCCAGGGGTCTCTTTCTGCTGAATGAGAGATAATACTTGACACTGTACGGAACCGCAAATGAAAAGACGCTGTAGTCACACATTTAGATACATTTTGGTATCTAAGTCAACCGGTTTGACCCTTCTTCCTCTAAAATAGAGAGCCCACACCCAAAACAACACTCCCTCATCCTCAGGTCATTCTTCTGTGACGTCTCTTGTGGTTATTGATATTGGCTGTTGGGAGGCAGACGGCAGTGTCACCTCCATGTGTCTGAGTTCAGGGAGAGGACACAGCCTCTCAATGAGCCGCTAACTGACCCAGACAATCCTGCTTCAGCACAGCTCACCTCTCCTTCCTGAAAAGAACTCTATTTTTGTACCATTTCCCAACTGCTCCTTTGTCTGCCTCTTATTTTTGCTGAACACTCTCCTCAGTCCTCAGCTGTCTTCTATTTCCCTTCTCACTGTCATCTCCCACTCTGTCTCCATGATTGTATGTGATGAAAACACTAGCTTGGCGTCACAGCTCTGTGTTTTGTTTTGTTTTTTTTAATCTCTGAATACTTCAGAGAAAAACAACAGCTATTTCTTCCTTCCTTTATTCCCCGTTTCTGCTGCACACACCCATGTTTTCATTTGCAGCACAGGGTGGAGAGCAGGAGTTGGCCAGACAGCAGGGGTGGGTTTCATGTAACTGAAACTGCTACAAAGGACTTAAAGTTGTACTTTCTACACTTCCTGCTAATAGCTCATTCCAGCACATTCATATGTTTTCCCATCTACAGATGACGCAGAAGATGACTGACTGCCAAACTGTTTTTACACCCAGAGGGACCCCTCCTCATATTTGTGATATATATGTCAGCCAGCCCTTTTTGCAGATCTAGTATATTTTAGAGCTCTTCTAAGATTATGACTTAGACAAACAGAAACTGGAGCAGGGGCTGAGTGTAGAATGAATTTCATACAGTGCTGATTTGCACGGAGTGAATTCTCTTTTTAGCTGTGCAGCTGGCTTAGTTCCACAGAGAGAGAGAGAGAGAGAGAGAGAGAGAGAAGAAGAAGACCATGCTGGTCATTAGATCCTGTAGCAATTAGTGCTTGAAAATGAGGTTTGCTCTGAGATTCTGCGAGAGGAAAAAGAGCAGAACATGTCTCTGAAGTCTCTTTGGAATAAAGATCTTTTCTGAACATCAATGTGCTTATTATTTAGGAGAATGAGAAATTGTTCTTTGTATTACAGCACTGAGAATAGGAGGCTGGAACGCGCGCTCCCAGTATCCAAAATATCAAAGCACTAGCATAATTACTATTTCAAGTAGATGGGACCCAACTGTTTCCCCACTCCTCTCGACAGTTTCTTGCAGAGAACTTCAAAGACCCTTCCGTCGCTGTTCTTTTTATAACTCAGCTTTTTCTTCAACATTTAGACAAAAGCGACAGAAGCCAAACTGAGGATGTGAGTATAAAACCAGGCCAGGCGGTCAAAGGCAGAGCCATGGATCTAACTTGTCTGTTAGATCCATCACACAGTTAGTGATTGGGTTACTCATGGTTTGCAGTTTCCCCACAAGACAACGGATGAGATGAGAATAGCTGTTTAGTGCAATACAGAAAATGTAGTTTTTTCCTTTATTTTAACACAACAGCCGTCATTACTCTGTTAGGGCTAGACGGCCTACTAAAAGGCATGACTCAGTTAAGCATGTTCTGAATGAACGAGGAGGGGAAAGTGAGATTGTGAGCAGCGGTCATCCGGATTAAGATGAATAGTCATACCCACATCTTCTCTCAATTCAGTCTCAATACTCCTTGAGTGCAGAGAATCTGGGGAGGAGTGCAGTGTTTGACCCTCTGTCACCTCTCACCTCCTCATCGTTATCTCTCTGTCCTGCCACTCTCACTCACACTCTGCATTAACAAGCCTCAACAAACAGGAGCTGTAAGTGTTGCGTTCACTTTCATTCACAGACAGCCATCGCCCTCTTTTCCCAATCTGATAATATACCCCCCTCCTCTTTTTTTTTTTTTTTTTATTGGTTAATTGCTTTTGGCCTCACATCAGAGGCAAGAGTGGAAAATTCCACAGTGGGAAGATAACGTCACTCTTGAGCTGCCTTACACTAAATTAAAGGCATGTGCGGAATTCCGTGCCAGAGCTCTGACTTTGTAGAGAGAAAGGTGATGGGGAAGAGGGTGAAGATGTCAGAAACAAACACTCCACTGCTATCATTTCTTATTCTCTCTTTCTGACTCCTCTCTCACGTCACCCTTCTGCTGCCTGCCCTCCCCCTGCACGCTCCTGGAGAATAAAGGCATTATAGAGGCTGAAGCCCGGCTGCACATGCCCCAAATGCCTTTTTAATCAAAAGAAAATAAACCTGGCCAAATTCACATATTGGTGTCTGCATACGTTACCCTGCCATGCTGTTGGTAGAATTGAAACCTGCTGTTGGAGTGTGGAGGCTTCTGGCCCATGTCTCTTTACCCCCATGCCTGCTACCTAAACACAGGAGAGGAAGGCACGCCCTGCACTCAGCTCTGAAATTATGTTTGAGAAAACGAGCCCAAATGAAAATATGGCTCTTGATCCACATTCTTAACTTCATGGAGTCGCCTTTTTTCTGCATTCATTCCTGCGGAAAGGTAATGAAATGTGATAAGAAAAATAATCCATTTCGGGTGTTCATTATCCCCAAAATAATCAAATGCTTTTTTCTTGGAGCAGCTGGTCGAGCATTCAACTTCCAGAGACTAGCCGCTCACCAAGCACTCCTATCTGCCTCCACATCAGCTGAGGTTGTACGAACCCTCCATTCCTGACACAACATCTTCTGGGGGCTTTCTGTGAACCACAACGCAGCTCCTGTTACAGGGTATTTGAGGCTGGATTTTTGCGGAGAGCGGCCTCCATCCAGGAAAAAAAACGCTGGTCTCGGCCTTCGCCCGCACAGCCTCTTCCTCTACTCTCTCCTCCATTATCCCAGACAGGGCTATCATGTTACCATAATGAATCCCTTTAGAGGAAAGGCCTGTCTCTCCCGGGCCCCTCGTCAAGCTCTGACCCCCGCCCCCCACCCCTCAAATGAATCCTCTTCTTTTTCTGCTTTTTTTCAGCCTCTCCTTGTACATTGCTGTTTAAAGAAAACCTAGAATGAGCCTCACCCTGCCAGCAGCAGAAACACAGATTGCCTCCTCCAAACTTCCAGACAATAATGCTGCTTTTTCAGAATTTCCTTTTGACGATCAGATGTCCGGATGCTGTCTCTCCTAAAGGGCTGCCGGGTGAGGAGGTATTAGACATCCCCAAACATAAAGCCAATGAGCAGTAATAGGCTAGTTAATAGGCTTGCCTGATGTGAAAACCCCAGGGAGTTTGACCTTTGTAACCTTTCTCAATGTAACCTCTTGACATTGCTTGAGGGGGAGCACGCAAGGCCAAATCATGAATGAGATTGATTGCAACTATTAAACACAGCAGCACGTGGACGGAAATGTAAAATTATAGCAATAGTGCAGCCATATTGAAGAGTGTACAGCAATAACACAGAGCACATAAAACACTGAGTGATTCACCGAGTGATTCATCGCTGAGACATAATCTGTAAAGAGCAGTGTTCCTGAACTAGCTGGCACCAGCTCTCTGAAATGTTGATTATGGGAGGTGCAGATTCACTCGGCTCAGGTAGTTAAAGGGTAAAAACCTGTTATGAACGTTCAACAGTTTGTAATCCATCACAAAAGCAGATAGCAACTTCGATCGAAGAGGTGTTGCAGAGCACATAGTCAAAAGGTATGTTTGGAGCCACTGGAATGACTCTCACTTTCGCTGCACTGGAAATATAGATGGCTGCATTCATTATTTCATTGTCCATCTCCACCTCCAAATGTACAGTAACTCACAAACGACTTTTTTATACCATTTGTTGAAAGCGATCCAAGGAAATTGAAATGCAAATGTGATATTTTTCGCATTTTCACTGATCTCAACCTGCAGCGGACACATGGTGCTGTGATTTGTATAGTCAGCTGTACAAATCTGATTTTAACCTTTCTCACATCTGATCACATCTGTGAGAAAGTGAGGAGTGCATGTGTGAGTGCTGACCTTCAGCTCTGGTGTCTGTTGACGGCTGTTTTTCTGGACTCAACACATCAACATCCTTTGCATCCTGGTTTGACAGCAACTTCCTGGACCTGAATGCGACCAAAACTAGATAGCTGTGTGTGGGACGCAATAGGCGAGGAGGCATGGGTCCCACCTATACCTACAAACCAATCAGCATGAAGGGTTAGGAAGTGGATCAGGTCACTCACTTTCGGTACTTGGGAACAGCTATCAACAATACTCACCTTTCAGGACAGGACAGGCTACATCTATAAGAAAGCCGGACAGTGCCTCGCTCGCCTCGGGAAATAGAAGAGCTTCAACACGAGGCAGCCAGAATGTATACATCATTGGTAGAGAGCATCCTCACATGCTACGTTATCTCTAGGTACGGTCAACTCTCAGTCAAACAAAAGAACAAACTTGTCCAGGTTGTCAATGAGGCCAGCAAGAAAACAGATCATAAACAATCCCAGCTTCAGGACTTATTCACCAAGGCAGCAACCAGAAGAGGCTTCCAGATCTACAACCCATCGTCTTCACTCCTCGTTTCAGCTGTTGCCTTTACTGTAGGCCGCAGCCAGAAAGTCCTAATGGCCAGGAAGAATTCTATAAAAAGCTCATTCATTCCCACAGCTGTAAGAATACTGATACTCTATTTTAAATCCACTGCCCCACTTATTCCACTCAGAATCCCTTATGTATTATGGTCACTTTAGATTATTTTATGTATTTATTGGATGGTTTTAACGTGGATGGACTCTGTTGCTACGTTCAATTGCGCTCCCTGGAGTCCTCTCATCGCACTTAGGGATTCCATTCTAATGAATGTATGTTTGGTTGATGTATTTTGGGATGGTGAGGCTCGTTTTTTTTGCATTGCATATTTGTGTCTTTCTTTTGCCGTCAAAGGAAAATTTCCATTTTATGAAAGTCTAATGGACAATAAAGTAGTTTGAGTCTGTTCGGGTGAATAAAGAGAACAAACATCCAGTGGATGAATTTGCTGGATTAACCAAGGGAATATTTTTGACTTTGAGGATAGAAGAACACAAAATTTTTATTTTATATATATTGAGTTTACTTCCTAAATATAAGTAAAAGGGAAAATTCTTGTATCTTCTTTACATTCACATGTTTGACTGGTTGAGCTCCCAGTCCTGGTTTTTACCTTTTGGTTATTACTGTATTTATATTTGAGTCACAGAGCTGAGCATCAGTTTTTCTGAAAAATAAATCCCTGACAATTCTTGATCTTTGAAAAGCTCAGAAGGTGGTTTAACAACACTTACAGCTGTACTGAAGCGAGTTCCTACAATCCCCACAGATTCTTCTAACCATCTGTATTAATAAAAAATTCCATCTGCTGCATAATGTAAAAGATTTTTTAACCCATTTCACAAATTGAAAATCCATTTCCACTCTTAGAGACGGCGGTAATTTAAAACCAACCTCATAACTCACTATACTTTCAGTGTATTAATGTTGCTTTCTTATTTTAGATTTTTTCCACAGTAAATTTTTTAAAATCTTTTGGCTGTGTCTTATAAAACAAGTAAGGAAATATGTCATTCCCAACTACAATCTCCATTTAGATGAGTGATTACTGTTGCAACTTGGGAAATTCGTGAAAAATCTTATTATTTCATGAAGCCAGAGGACTATTTGTCTTTTCTACTAAATGTTTGGAGGAGCCTTTAAGGATTTTGGAAAGCTTCCAAATAGCAAAGCAAAGTTTTTTTTAAAATGACCTTCTGGGATCATGAAGAATTTAAAGTACCTTTCAAGAAAAAAACCAAAACAAAAAACACTTATGCTGTAGCTCAGCTTTTGCTCTCAGATGCAATAATCATTTTTTACATTAATAATGAATTATGTGTAATATGAAAGGATTTCTTTACAGTGAGGAACCCACAGAGAATTATCTCCCAACTCTGCACTTTCCCTCCAGCTCTGTGGTGCATTTAAGCAAAGTTCTACAGTTCATTGTTTTGGTTTTGCAACTTTGCTGTTAGGATTAATTCCTGCTTCTGTTGTTAGCACCACCATTTCCAGATGCAAAAGGCAGATATCCCTGGCAAAGTAGCCCCCAACCCCTGATAGGGACAAGCACAATAAAGCATTTAGCAGGGTGTACACATAACTCCAAAAGGACTCAGGGGTAGTCCTCTCTTGTCTTTCTTTTTTGGTTGACTCCATCTGTTTGAGGAAATTTATGGATGGAGCTGTGAACTCAGCGTAACGCACTGGGTGCAGGAGGTTATAATATAAAATACATCCTCCCTCTGTCTTGACCTGATGATTGACGTTATCCTTTGTTTTCGTTTCACGCACATATGCACAGCTGCAGCCCTCCTAAACACCCTCTACATCCAGCCTTCATATCCAATACCAGGTCAAGTTCATCATCTTCATTCTGTTCTCCAGTGTTCTCCTCCTGCCGTCACCAGGCATCTCCAATGTCTAGACCCTGGGGAGTTTCCTATTCTTTGCTAAGTGTCATCCCTTTTTCATGATGCTGACAGTGTTATGGGATTTCATCCAAAGATTCACACTTCTCTTGTTTTGCACATAAAAGTTCATTTGTTGTCTAATTTCAAATGTTAATGTAATATGTGCATTTGAAGATTTAAGGACCCTGAGAGTGAGCTGAAATTGACTGGGACTGACTTGTTTTCCTACAAATACAAGTCAAAGCTTAAAGCACAATTTTACAGTCACATAAACATCCCTCACAAAGGGACTTTTGTAATGTAAATGTGCCTGGTTTTTTAGAGGACTTTTGACTGTCAGCCATAGTAAAGATGATTACTATAGCCAATCCCAAGCTATAAACCACCAAGAGAAGCCAAAATAAACGAAGCACGGAGAGAAAGTGGATGGATTGTTTTTTTTAAACGTACAGGTCAATCAGTCTGGTCAGCCAGTCTATTACTCAATCAGCCAGTTGGACTCCCATGTCAGTGGACGGCTGCAGATGCTGTCTAATGAGCCGGGAGTCTCTGATCCACTGGACCTTGCCACATTCCACTGGCTCTAATAAGACCTTGTCCCGCTCTGTGAGCTGATAGCAGCTTCATTAACCACACTATGAACCTGCACAGGAAGCCAATAGGGGATTTTATTATGCAAGAGAAACCAGGGGCAGTTTAATTGGAGCCAACGAGGAAGGTGGGGGTTGGAGGCGGTGGCGGTGGCGGCTGTGGTGGTGGCTGGGAGGCGGTAAGGAGGGAGGCAGTAATCTGCATTTCATCTCTGTGTTTTCTGCTATTCTCACTGATCTTGAGGGGAAAAAAAAAATTAAAAAAAAAATCAAAGGTGGAGGCGAGAGAAGAATCGAGATGAATGGAAATGTGCCACAAAAAGAGGATAATACTCCTGAGGTTGAGTTTATGTTTGTTCACTTTCTACCAGTTCCTACAGCTAACCTTAATCCCGTTGTGCCGGTGGCAGGCATCAGGAGCGTTTTGAGGTGCAGAGTTGTGATGTCTGACAAAAGCAGGCTCTGGTTGTATTTTCAGATGTTTTAGGAATTTGGATTGAGAGCCTCAGCATGGATACCTCTTCGGTTACTTCAGGGTCTATATTTATATCCAGCCTCTCAGTGTGGATTTTTCATGTCAGAATGCAAGAGGTGATATCAGATCTGTACTCCCAAATTTAACAGCAGAGATAAAAATGAGATGTAGGCCTTGTTTCCTCTGACAGCACACACACACACAGAGACTTGTGGCAACATTGTGATGACAGCGATACAATGCTTTTGACATAGTTTTGTATTTTCTTTGAGTAATAATCCGATTCCCCTCTCCTGATGCACACTCAACACATCTGGATGAGTTCCTTTGACACTGCAGGGGTGTAGCTGGTCCCATGGCCTCTCCACAGATACAATACTGATCTATGTGTGCGTGCCAGCAGAGCCACTTGGAGCTCCAGCCCAAACACAGAGCTGCCTTTGTGGTTTCCACCCTCAGATCCATGTTGTCCTGAGCTGAGCCCACCAACCTAAGTGCTTGTTTCCATCCCTGCTGTGTATTATCTCCAGCTTCCAGTGACAGTGACAACTGAAGTAATTTAATCAAACCTCAGAATCTGACTTAACCCGCGTATTGCCATATCACATTTTGAAGAGTCAGCATGTTAAACGTGCAGTAACAACAAAAGACAGTTAACTGGAAAGTCAAGCCAGAGTCACATCCAATACAACTAGCAAGAACTAGCCACAGTAGCCCTCACTAAAGCTGGTTGTAGACCACCAAAAGTGTCTATTGTCAAGTTATCCACAAAATATGTAAACTATAAGAGAAAATATGATCATAAAGCCATGATGAAGTGTCTCCTACATGCAGCTAACAGTTTGTATTGGAGAAAAATTAGTGTTGGGTCTTGGACAAATTAAGTGTAAGAGGCACCATGGAAAATATTTACTGGATTTTCACATAGATTTCTATTGTAATTGAAATATATATTAACTAAGAGTTGAGTTTTTTGGTACCAATGAAATGATTATATAATAACAAAGATGATAATTTTATGAAGCTTCAGCCACTGCTCTGGGAATTCTCACTAAAGACGGTGTAGGATGACACTGTAATAGAAATGAGTTGTCTACACCATTGCTGCTGTTGGCCTCTCCAGAATTGAGTGTCAGTGGTTCAGGAGGTTTTTACTTGTAACTGAATTATTCAGGCGTCTCCTTCTCTACATAACAGATTGGGGGATTGAAATTGTCAGAAACCCCAAATAAAGCCGTTTCACTTCAGAAATCATTGATTACCTGGCACTCTTTAGTGAACACAGGACGTCTCAGAGTGCCTATTGGCTGAGCTGCCTAACATTTACCCAGCTTGTTTCTCTGGAAAAAAATGTCATCTGCTTAATATATATTGACTTGAAAATGTGGCTCAACGTCAACTTTGAGCGTCTAAAGGGAAACCACAAAACTGACACATACGCTTAGGAGATACTGTATGACATCACTGACAGCAATTGAAACAGACCGTTACCATGATTAAAATCACAGACTTCTCTGGTTTAAGAACTGTTGGAGACATTTTGGATACTGTAAGTACACAACTCAGTAATAATTAGACATTTTAATGTGGAAAAGTCACATAATGTCAACTAAGGAGCAGCAGGGATTGTTAAAGATCTTTTTGACTCTGGTGCTCACAGTTTGGTGTGGTTTTGTAAAATAGCTTTTCACATTCTAACTTTACTGATATCTGTTTTTTCATACGGTCTAACACTCTTTACATCCGAACCATATGTTTATTTACCACTTCATCCTGATTCTTTAACCCCCCTCTTCCTTGTTATCTCTGCCTGTATAAGGCTAAATGGACATTTGACTGCTCTTGCTGTGGCTACAACCTCAACAATGTCAAATGTAGCTTCAAAGAGTTAATCGTGCACTTTAATCACATTGAGTGTGGCATTTAGATGGTTATCCTTCCTTTAACATCTTGCTCTTCAGAGCAGTTGGATGGTGAATTTGAACAAGTCTTTCTCTGTAGAGCTCTGGCAGCACAAGGCTTGTTTTCAGTCTGTCTCATTTCATTTCCGTTGCTCCTTTTTATGCACAGATCTCCAATTTGTACTTACTGGAATACAGTGAGGTTGAGAAGAAAAAAAAACACTCCAGTATTTTAGGAATTTACCAGCCACCTACAAGTGACATCTGAAATTAATTGTGCGTGGAGGAGTAGAGCGGGGAAAATGTTTTCTGTAGAACTGAAACACGTGGAGGTTGCAGCCTATATGGTAGGAGCAATACCGCTGAAGGAAAACAATCTTTTATGCTAAGGGGGAATGAAATACTGTGGCTTGATTGGAAAAATAATAGAAAAAAGAAGAGTCCCTGGTTTCTGATTATAAAAACAGAGTCTCTGAATTGTGTCTTTATGATTTCCTGGAATGAATGCCATTATGTCTGAATGTGTGTGAGGCAAAGGAACCTAAAGAGTGTGATCTGAAAAGGAAGATAGTGGGTTATGCTGCCCATTTTAACATATGCACATTATTTTTGTGCTGCAACACAGTTCAGTGTTTGTGAACTTTCATAGTATGTTATGGGCAGGTGTTACACATAAATGCCATATAACAACAGCTATGCAATAGTGCAAGCTTTTTTGCCATATAAATTGTATGTTGCAAAGAGGAATGTGCCACATATATCGGTGAAGTATGAATCATACTTCGCCATAGTCAGTCAGTGGTGACCAAGAAGTCATGATATGACGTGATAAAAAACAGGGAGAAATAAGACCGAGGCTACAGTGAGCTGGCAGCTCTGTCAGGTGGTACAGAGGTGATTAAAGCAGAACTACAGCTGAGTCACTAACCATGGAGTTTCAAATCCTGGCCTGAGACCAAGCCACCAGAGAAGAGCCCAAGTTGAATCTCTGAAACCAAGTCATCAAGACTGAGTCTGAGTCCAATTCCTAGATGGGCTCCAGTGCCCCACTGTGGCACAGACAGCTGGCACACCAACTAAATGTCCGTCTACACGGAACAAAGATACAGCTCTCAACATTTGAGAAGCAGCTTAATCACTGTGCGTCACACAATAGCCAAACAAATACAGATGGTGTAAAAGGTCATTTTTACAAAGTTTGAATGCAGTCAGCACCCAAGACCAAGGACTGGACATGAGTCATGAGACCAAAAAAACAGAACTTGAACTCAAGTCCTGGACCCCAATACTACAACACCAGCTTTGCATATGCTAATGTCCATATGCCAACAATGCAGTAGACAGAAAGTGAAACTGGACATATTGAAATTCTGTCCTGCTGGTGGAGCTTGATGAAAAGCTAAGGGATAATCAAACTTACTAATATTCTAATACACATCTAAAAATTCCATGGTAACCGTCCTTTGTTGAGATTTTTACGGTGGCCCTCAGAGCTCAGCATATGGAACTCAAAATAGGTCTTAGTAGGAAATGCTTGGCTGTAAATGATGACTACCACCAGCTCACCGGAGCTGAAAACCAGTCAGCCATTCGAAGCTGTTAGCTCTTATAGTCTTATAGTTTAGATGAATCTTAAAATGCTCCTGTCTTTCCAGAGCCGAGTGTGAACTTGAACTAGCCTTTTGGCTGTGCATGTGTGTGCCGTTCTCAGCCCGGTCTGTCCAGTGAAGGGAGCCAAGGCCGGAGCTGACATCCAGGCTCTCACATGGCTGATGAGGACCTTGCTGACTGTGATGCAGGCTGCAGATTAAGCTTTTATAGAAAAGGGAAACGAAATCTGACTCACGAGGATGAGGAGGGAGAGAAGGATCTTAGTGATCACCCTCCAGCGCAGGGCCAACATTATTATCTCTGCAGCTCCAATGCTCTACCCTCACCCCCCCAATATCCTAGGAATAGCCTGGTATATATCTTCCTTTAGGGGTTCAAAAATCTGGTCATAGGCATGATGAGGCATGATCCATATTCTACACATTTAGCTCTGCTGCTTTCTACTGACGCATATAGCAATACATGTATGAAGGATCATTAATTAGTTTTCATATTTTTGTCAATATATATTTTTAGATTAAAATGGAAATTGAATAGAATATTAAATATTTTTTCAAAAGAACTAAATACTTAACAAGATTAAACTCAAACTCTTGGAAAACACCAACTTTTAAACTTGCAAAAAGATCTTGGTCAGAATAAAGTCAATCATTTTACAAGAAAAAAGTCAAGAAAAAAAACTTTTGCCTTCCTCTATAAACTATTGAAATTCTTAAACTATTACGAAGATAACTTTTCCTTAGTTGATGCCCTGGTGCCTCTTTCTAATAAAATCAGTCCTAAGTCATAGTGGAGTGAATTTAATCAAGTTTGATTGAAGTTAATCAAGTGAATTCAATAGTTTTAACACCATATGGTGTTACACTGACACTAAAAATGCTCCTGTCTTTCCAGAGCAGAGTGTGAACTTGAACTAGCCTTTTGACATGCAGGCTCTCACAAATAAAAGGAATATATGTGTGTGAGAAACATATCAAAATGGGTTCTCGGTCTTCCTCCCACAGTCCACAGACATGCACATTGTGTTAAATGATGATTATGAAATTCCCATAGATGCGAATGGCTATTTGTGTCTATACGTCTGCCCAATGATAGGTGACACAGGGATGTAAGGACACACCATGCAATGTCAGGCGTGTTTGGCTGTGGTGACAACAAATTATTATTTATTATTTATTTATAAATATTTATTATTATTTATTATCATTATTTTAACAAATAATCGGCAAGTATATGAATGAAAACATTTTATGAAACACGACTTTGCAGTTTCCTTTGACACTTCCTGGAAAGGGCTATGCTTAATTTGCATTTATCTCTGTACATATGTAGATACACTGTGTAGTGTCTGTGAAATGTGAATGTTACAGCAACAGATAAGTATTTTTAAAGGTAAAAAAGCTGCTTTGTATTGCTTTCATGTTAGCATAGCAGCTACTAGGTCATGGGTCCAGGCAAGTAAACAACTCAACATGAATTATACAGTATATGTTCTATGTTAGGGCGGCACGGCAGCATACTGGTTAGCGTTGTTGTCTCATAGGAAGAAGGTTGTGAGTTCAGTTCTCTGGCCTGGGCCTTTCTCCCTGTGCTTGTGTGGGTTTCCTCCGGGTACTCCAGTTTCCTCCCACCATCCAAACACATGCATGTTTGGGTTAATTGGTGACTCTAAATTGCCCGTAGGTCTGGATGAGAGTGTGAGTGGTTGTTGGTCTCTGTCTGTCTCTGTGTGTTGACCCTGCAATGGGCTGGCAGCCTGTCCAGGATGTACCCCACCCTCGCCCGAGTGAACTCCAGCAACCCCTCCGACCCGGAAACGGATAAGTGGTAGAATATGAATGGATGAATGGATGTTTTCTATGTGATATCCTATTATAATAGCCGATTTCCCCTGTAGTAACTCCTTTGTTCTGTCCTGGACTCTTCCTTATTATGATATCAAAGATTTGTGAAATAAAGCATGAACATTTATAACTCTTACCGCCTATTTCCAAATACTGAGCATCAAATCAGTTTCATGACTTAATAGCAGCTTTGAGGAATCTACAAAGTGCATGTTGGTGGAATAAATGCAGCAGCCACAGCTGTAGAGGAAAAGTATCACATCTATATATGTGCTGTCAGAAATGCATTCTCAATTCATGGAATAAAGACACCCAGGAGAGCATGGTGGAGTGCTGTGGCGCCGCTTCTATAGATACGCACATATATTTTGATTGCAGTGGCAAAGTGGTCATGTGGGCTTATGTGCGCTGTGTGTCTATGTCACATCTTACCTTCCATTAGAGCATGTAGCCAGTGTCTCATCGGTGGCCTGAACTGGCTGAATGGATGTGTCTGTTCTGCTGTCCAGAGAACTAAACCGTGGCTGCTGACACTAGGATTCAGTTGCTGGGGACTCTGCGCCAGGCTCCAATTAGGCAGCCATGCATGCCCTGCTGAGACAATGGTGCTGTTGGTGGAGACAGTAAGTACCAGGCCTTCCCGTACAATGTTAACGGGGAGGGTAGATTTTACAGTTGATTGCCAACAGTTTACCTCATGTTTTCTTTGTGAAAGGACATGGAGGCACAGAGACACGTGCAGATGCAGACACATGGAGACGCAGGCTGTTGTATTTTAAGCTATGGCCACTTGATTGTAGCTTTCACTATACATATTTTTCATCCAGTTCACACCTCTGCAGAGCTGACACAGAAGAAACCCTGCAGATATAGACACAGTGATAACTTCAGGGGGCCCCCAACATGCAGCAAGTGCATTCCAGCAATCCCTGCTCCCCCTCACCACATCCTAGGGAAGGCCACACTGTGGTGTTGATAAGTGAGACACATGGGAATAAGGAAAAGGTTGTGTCCCCAAAGGGCCCACCCTGACGCCTGTCCCTCAACCATGGAAACCAGCGTAATGACTTTTCACAATGTTATGGGGACAATACGTGGAACTGCAGCGGGAAGTAAGTTGCAGATTACTTTCTCCAATTGCCTCAAGGTCTTTGTGGAGCCGGTGGAGGTAAGTGGAAGGAGTCATGTTGATCGGCCAACTTGATAAGACAACTTGTGAAAGTGTGCCAACTGATAAGGCCTCCACATCAAATACCATGACTCCTGCAGCAAAACCATCTTCCTCTCACACTACTGTGAAAGACACTGTTTGAACATTTAGGGGGGCATTAAACCTCACATAGATGCCAGGAGCGTGCTCATTTCTCCCACTTCTCCTCAAATCCCTCACATATTTTTCAGACCCTCAGGCCACCTTTTTACATTCTTTCAGGCTCTGAAGACGCATTAGGAGCCAAGAAAAAGGCAGCAAGATAAACTGTGGCCATCGCCCCACTGAACCTCTGGACTTCCCACAAGAGGGCTGATCCATCTTGGACTTTTCCACAGTTTCCCTCATAAATCAGAGTCCGTGGTGTGCTGCAAACACCCTGGAGGTCATCGCTGGGAAGGCTCACCAAACATAACTTTGGTTCATTATGGACTTAAATGCTCTATTACTGGGAGATGTTCAAATAAAGCCTTGACTTAGCAGTTGTTGAGATGAGCTAGAAAAAATATATATAATTAACCTTGACACTGACCTGTAGCAACCGTTCGAGAGGTGGTAGGGGCACAGTTTTTATCTGTCCTTTTAAATGTCTCATAAACTGTCTATAAAAAAAAAACTAAAAAAAAAAAAACTAAAACGCAGCACATTCAAAATCACCAAATACAAATCAGAATATCCAGTGCTGACATTTAGCTCCGTCAAACAAACCCAACAACACACAGCAGTACCATTTCATCAAATTCCCCTGAGGTGCTGATTTCCCCACCCACTGCCTCTCTAACTGCCTCATTTCATAACCGCTTTGTTGCTCCACCAGAGCAGATCCATCAGTCAGAAAGTCAGTCATGGAAATAAACAAAATCCGCAAAACCTCAAAGAATGCTGCCACTCAGAGAGGAGAGGGAAAAGATGGCCGAGATAGAGAGTGAGGTCCTCTCCCATGGGTGCGTTGAATTTGAAAGAGAAAGGCGAGCCAGAAGAGCGGAGACAGGGACTGTGAGTGAAGTTCAAAGCCAAGACAGTGGGGGGTATGCGAGGCAGTGATGGGCTCTCCTCTGTCTCACTCCTTGACTCCCATCCATGTCGTGCCCCCGCGGTGAAGGGTTGACCAGTGGTGGGAGGAGAGAGGGAGGTAGTTAAAAGTCTATCCCCTCACCCCCCAACCTCCCACCGCAATAAGCAGAAAAACAGCTGTGGGCTGCACACTCCCTTCTCCTCCAACACTGTCCCAGGAGTCTAAGACACACATATACAAACAATCATGCACTCAGACATAACACACACACCTAACACTCCTTTCAACCCCCCCATCTCACATACATATTATTATGTAACCTTGAAAAAAAGAAAAAAGTTGAATGACTTTTTTTTTTTTATTTTTAACAATATAGGCTTGGATCACTTTTTTTTGGATGGTGGGGGTGGTAGCAGTGGAAACTGAATTAAGGGCCTTTGCTCTGTTACCAAATTTTAAGTGAAACGTGTCCTTTCACATATTCAACATGACACATCAAACAGGGGGTTTTCACAGAGGTTAATCCACTCTGCAGACTTCACCACAGACTTGGGATCAAACCAACTGGGCAACCAAGTTGAGGCGGCATCTGTCGAGCTAAATGGGACACCCATGAGCAGTTACGTCACCATTTCAGATCATGTGCTGCTAAAGAAAAATGCTAATCAGATTCCAGATTTAAGAACATTCTTACTTCAGTTTCCTTCATTTCTATTTAAATCAGCATATGCTGTAAATGTGATCAACCACAGACCCAAACAGTGAAGGCAGTAAAAAACTGTTGCAGAAGTTACAACAGAAGTGAATGCAATCAAATCAATGCTATAGTTAAATAGTATAGATGCAACATTAACTTGTTAAACAGATCATTAGTAGTGAAACTAAATAGTATAACAACAATCCTTCCCATGAACCTCTAGCTGGTTTTGTGAAAAAACATGTTTTAAGTTAATAAATAAAAAATGTATTCAGTAAAATTTTAATAATTTATCCTTCACTAGCTCAGTTTACTTTTCTGTTTTTTTAAGCCTGAGCTGAACTGAAAGCATTTATTTTTGACATGACTGTGGTCAGCATCTTAACATATATGGAGAAAAGCACCAGCCAAATATGTTTATTATTTTTATACAATGTGGCAATGTATTTGTGCCCTTGCATTCAGGACTAAGTAACTTTTTAGTTTACCTATAAACACTGAACACCAGTCATTTCAGTCATAGATAGGTGAGGCTAAATTTGGTAACAAATCTGAACTCAGTTACTTCTCTACACTGCTGAACTGGGACAGGGTCACTCTACTGACAGTAGCTAGAGAATTTTGGATGGGATGCTAACAAAGACAAAACATCCAAGTAACAAGATGATAATGTCATGAAGACAGATGTCTGGCATCGCTTAATAGTTCATTAGCAGAGGCTTGTCAGCTAAAATATTTGATATATTATACAGACAATGAAGCAACATGTGGAAGATTTGCTTTCTCTGGTGCAGATTTATGGTTACTGTCACACAGCTAATGCCCAAAAAGCTGGTCTTCAGTTTTAAAGTAAGATAACTAGTAACAAAGCCCTGTAATTGGTCTTGTATGTTGTAACCAAAGAAGCAACTGATCAAATAGAACCTAATTTCTTTTATAAACTTATTGGAATAAGCACAAAACGAGAAAAAAACTTTTCTCTGTCTTTTTTTAAACCAACTACTTTGAAAAAAAGTATAAGTTTCAGTTTTTATAGTTTTATAACCCATTACTTTTGAACCGTTTTATTAATTTTACAGATGTATTCAATACGTTTTTGATGTATTCAATATTCTTTAACATCTTTTTTCCAGTTTTGAGGCGCCACAATAACCAACCCCAGTGATTTCACTTTGAAATAAAAGCTTGATTATTTTGTTCCTATTTTTTGTATCATATTATATTATTTGTTTCATTAAAAAATAAAAACCAATTACCTATAATGATTTTGTATGAAGTGTAAACAGGCCAGGCTTTGTTCCAGATTTAAATGGACATGTGATTCGACAGCATTCTGTGTGAGGATGTGGACTAAGTGTCCACAGTTGCCTTTAATTACAACAGAAGAGGTAAGTTTACAATAAAGTACACAGTAACCACTCCCTTATTTCAGGTCCCATACATATGCATATTCTGCCTCAGTAACACCCTCCAGTGTTCCTGTTGGGAATTACAGTCCAGCAGTGTGACCTCTGCAGAAGATGCTCTTGCTCTTCCCTCATCTCCTACACAAGGTATCAGCCGGGAATGTCAAAGAGTCTTAGTTCGTATTTTGTTGGTTTCTATTCTTCAACGATTCTAACAAACTCTTAATCCTATCACTGGCTGGCTCCCGTCTTCTTTTCTTGCGACTTTTGATCTTTGCAACCTCTAAGGGCAGGAGGAGGGTGGCCAGTCCCCAAGGTGCAGGAGTGTTGCCCTCCTTGTGAGCTGTGGGTGTGCTGATTCCACTCTGCTGAAGTAGCCAGGCACTCTCTTGACACAGAGCCACAAAGCGGTCCAGTTGGGCGGCGTTAACATTCTTGCTGACGTTCAGCGAGGTTTCGAACGGGTTCTGGATGTGCAGTGGAGCCACCTCCGGCTTGTTCTGCTCTTTGCCCTGGAGGATGAGGGGATGGGAACAATGCCGCGAGTTGAAAACACATGAGAACAGCAGCAGCTATTAAGTGCAGGCCTGTATGTACTGTATGTTATGGTCCATCTATCTTATTGGTCATGGTTCTCGTTCTTCCCTGCTCTATCTGGGGCATCCTCTCCACAGGGTAGCAGATGGCAGAGGGAGAGACATGGACGCAGCTCTGGAAAACATTTAGACTACACCCATGAAAACTGAGAAGAATTTGAAATGGGTAAGAAAAAAAACCTTAAGAATGAACTCAGCTCACTCCTAACATGTTAGCAGCTGCAGCAGATGTTGTCTACACTTTTGTTTTGTAGTTGTGTCCATTACATGAACCATCAATATGCAGGTCAAAGAAAAGTCAAAACGCTTGCATGGGGCTTTCACATGCTGTACCCTGTGTAGAGCCTGACAGTAATGGAGCTGAAGGGATAAAGCGATGGAGCTGTGGGGGGACGGGAGGGACGGAGGATGGTGACATAAAGCCATCAGTCAGAATAGAGTGAAATGGAGAATTGTAGCACAGTGAAACAGATTTATGGCTGTTGCTCCACCGGTGAAAGCCTATAAGGCTTGGGTCACGGCCACAGTCTTCCTGCAGGCTTCCTCCACTGTTTCAAACTTGATATTAGTCTCATATATTACGTCTGCAGGGTTTCTCTTTTCTTGCTGCATCAATTCATTAAAATCCAACTCCTTTTCTGTGCCACCAAAGCATGAAAACCTACTTCATCAACAAAATGAGTACAGGGGAAAGCAATAGGCCCTAAGTAGTATATTACTCAATGTTACAAATTTGAAGAGGTGGAGTAATCACCTATCCTGTAGAAATATTAGCCCAGAATAGTCCCTCTGCTATTAAGATCTGATATACATCAAGACTTGGAAACAGACTTGGTTGACTTGATCTTTCCTCTAAACTTTATTTATAACTAGAATTATCAGCTCAAAGTTGTTTGAGATAAATTGCAGGAAATCTTGTAAAAATCCCTCCTTCCTAATTTACATAAAAATGTTTTTGCAGAATATGTCACAGTGATGTTGACCTTTGAACACTTTTTGACCATTAACTTATCCTGTTAAGACATTTATTCTAAATTGTGTTACAACTAGTCAATGCATTTTTGAGTTATGGTCTTAAAACATTTTGAGAGGTTGATTACATGTGAACATATTTCCTAAATTTGAACAAATCAGGCATTACAGTACGTGGCTTAGTGGATTAGATGCATACCATGCTGGTATCAATACTCTGAGAGGGCAAGTTCCAGGTTAGATTCCTTTTGTTCTAGATGTTATTCTGCACGTAAGGTTGTTATGCTGTCCCATATTTCCTTTCTTTCGACACTGTTGTATTGCAAAAAAAGTAATAAAAAGGCCAATAATTTCAATTAAAAAAAAAAAAGAATTCCCTGTAAGTCATTTATGAGTGGCAATGTTAACGAGAACAGGACAGACAACCTAGAAAAACATAATGCCTCTGGTCATGGCTATCATCAGCACAGATATATAACAACTCAAAGATCAACCATGGATGCTCTTTCATTGCTGTCATAGCAGTATGACAGAGGCACAAGCAACACCAGGATAAATATAGTTTTAAACAGAACAAATATGCATTTGTTTTTGCTTAGCATGATGGAGCTCCTAATTGGGATCTTAACTCTTAGGCGCCGGGACCCATGGGGCTGGCATCAATCACATAATGGCAAGGACAGCAATGATCTGAGTGTGTGGGAAGATACCATCAACCCAACCACTGCCTTTATTACCAACAGAGATCTCTGCTGGAGCTCAGCTCTGACACTGGGAGGAAAAGTTGAAAGAAGGCTGCACTGTCTTTCTTTTGCCGGAGCTCTTTCTGAATGTCTTTTCATCTGTATTCGGGTATTGCACCAATACAGCCGAGTGACGTTTTTCAGTAGAGACTGGCAGATATTGGAGGAGACTGATACAGCTCAGTGTTTGAGGAACAACATTCAACCAAAAACACAACGATTTCTTGAATTTGTTAGTTCAAAAAGGTCCTATATATTAACTTCAGTGTTTTATCTGAAGTGTTGACATCCATTAGAAGGTATTTGTGGTTTTAAGAATGAAAAATCATCTCAGTATGGTTTTACATCTCCTCTCTCAGGGGCACTAGTAGCAGTCAGAAATAACTGTCAGCATAATTGTGAACACATGAAATGCTGTGATTCAATTTAACTATAAAGACAAAAAGAATTATTCATACCTTTCTGATATTTATGGACATCCTGCTGAATGGAAAACTGGCATAGAACTCAAAGAACCTATACAGCAGTTGCTCTGAAACAAGGACAGAAAAGTTACATTAGCATGAAGGGCTTGTTAACAGAAATGTTGTCATCAGTCAAACTGAATTGTAGCCCTGCAGCCTTGACTCCACGCTCTTGTGCTCACCTAGTGTTTCAATGTTGCTGTGTGGCTGGATCTTGCTGAAGTTGCTGACAAACGTGCAGTCGTTCCCTTCAATCACACTCTGGTCTGCAGGACCTTGTGGGACGGGAGAAAGGGATACAAGGTAAATGACTGCCTTTACACACCAATGATGGCTATGAACAAGACACAGATGAATGGTGCCTGTGCATTTACAGGGATGCAGACAGGTGGACACAGAGGGCAGGGACACGTGCAAGGAGTGTGCTCTTGTTTGGCGGTTTTACGCGCCCTGCAGTCCGTTTGTTGCTTGGTCTCCTTTACTACAATGGGACTGGTGTCAGTTGGTGTGTGTGTCTCAGTGTTACACCGTTGTTCAAATAGCTGCCTATGTCCTGTGTCCTTGTGGCTCTGGAGGAGGCGGGGTCACTGACCTTCCCTGAGTGATGGGTCTTTTATTGTCCTGTAAGCACTCTGTGTGATGGAGTCTGTGCTAAACGGAGGGCTGAGGAGGATGAGGAGGAGGAAGAGGGGAGGGTAGATTGCTTTTGGAAGGCAATTATCAGGCAGCCAAGGTGACAGAGAGAGGGAGAGTAATAGAGGGGCTGCAGTGGACTCGTAGCCAGACTTGTTTGGTGAGGATGTTATGACAGGATACTGGGCTCCATGGCGATTTGGCGCTATATTAATAAATCTGATTTGATTTGATTTGAAGACAAAAATAAAAAGCTCCAGGAATAAAGGAAGAAAACTAAATAAGTAATGGGGGCTTTAGATAAGGGAGATACTCTAGGCTGCTTCGTCAGACCTAACCTAGCAGGTATATATCTTAAAAACGTGGGCAGATTAAAGAAGCATCAGATGTCCCTGCACATCAAAGCAGAGAGACTCTACAGCTCTGATTCCAAACCCAAAAAAGTCTAAGGACAAATCTGAGGGGTCGTGAGAAGTAAACAGAAACAATTGTTCATATCTGCTGCACCAAATGTTGTAGTGTGTAATATTTTAATGCTTCACTTTAATCTATGCTTTTGTGAATAACCTGATAGTTTACAATTAAGAACAAAGAAATGATCACTAAATTGCTCAGAACATATTGAGAGGTTGTCAGTAGGTCACAAAATCCCAGTCAACGTCCTCTCTTCACATCCACACCTTAAATTATAGAGTCGATATAATTTTATCAAAAGTTGAAATGATTAGTTGATTAATCTGTTATCAGCATCTCATCTACTATGAAGATATAGTCTGCTATGTCATGTTACAGGGGCAACTCATCAAATTATAGCGAAAATGATCTGCAGAATGAATCAATAATCAAAATTATTGTCACTTTGGACTTTAGATTACCTGATGAATTACCAACTTCTTACATGTGATGACTTGATGCTTTTTTGGTCTGATGATAAATACTATATATAATATTATGACAAGGCAGAACGGCAGCATAGTGGTTAGGGCCGTTGCTCCACAACAAGAAGGCCGTGGGCTGATTCCTGGGCCTGGGGCCTTTCTGTGCGGATTTTGCATGTTTCCTCCCACCATCCAAAGACATGCATGTTTAGGTTAATTGGTGACTCTAAATTGGCCCTGCGATGGACTGGCGACCTGTCCAGGGTGTACCTAGCCCTTGCCCAATCTGAGTTGGGATTGGCTCCAGCACACCCCTGCAACTCGGAAACAGATAAGCAGTAGGAGATGAATGAATGGATGAATGAATATTAAGACGGTGTGCGTGAGATCTGGACTGTTGCTCAGAAAGTTTTCAACCAGAGAGAGTTCATATATTGATAGACATTCTGCATAATTTTTTACTTCACTGTCTTCCAACATTTTTAAAAAGGAAACTTTAATGAGTGTTAGATATGTTGCTGTTTTTTTTGTTCAATCTAAATAAAGTGTATTATTACTACCATTGATAATAATTGTTGATGATAAAAACATAATAATGATTTAACACAATATCTATAAACACTGCATAGTGATAATAATGATGATAAAACTGTTTATAAAAAACAAACAAACAAACAAACAAAAAAAACAATTTACCAGTTTTTGTCTTACCCTATGGATTAAAGAGCTGACAGCTCAAGATACTTCATATTGATACAAAAATTCACTACAACAACCCAAATCACCACATAGAAGCCACTAACTCATTTTTCCCATTCCTCAAAAACCTCTAATTCACCCAGATGGTGCAAAGATATAACACTATGAGCAGAAAAGCAGACAATTTATAATAACCTTATGGTGTATCGGACATCGTATGGCCAACTGAAGTTTTTGTTTTTAAGCTGAGGAGGTAGAGTGTGGGGTCATACACCAGAGTAAAAAAAGGAATAAGAATAAGGACCCACTGTGTGGTGAGGGATGATGCAATGCTTGTGTAGACTTCCACCTTGTGCATCTTTTGGACAAAAAAGCTTTGTGTCCAAAAAAAGGCACTCAAGGGTGATCAATGAATAATAAAGTGTCTGGGAAACACATAACAGTATCTCGCCTGAGTGACAGGTGGTGCCAGGACATACTTGCAAGGTTTCTGAGGTGGTCCAGTGTGGGGATTAAGGGAGGGCTCCTCGTCTGCAGAAAGAACAGCACCATGATGGTGAGGGAGAAGTTGGTGATCCAGGCCCCGGGAATGCTGCTGGTCACCCCATGAGCTCGTGCCCAGCAGCGCACAGTGAACACAAGGCTACGCACCCGCGGGTCAAGCTCACCATACAGGTACAGCAGCTCTGTACTTTTCATTGCCACCCTGCGGAAAACACACAGGATTACAGAACAGTTTGCAGCATTTTGTATCCAGAAACACTTGTGCACACTAGAGTGACAGAATAAAACTGACTTTCTTTTTTATTAAATTATGCCCGCTGCCTTGTGATAAGATCTCATGGCAGGCTAGTGACCTGTCCGGGGTTTACCGCACCCTTGCAGCCGCAGGGACCCTAACAAGATATGCATGATAATATAGATGATGAAAGAATATCTTAAATATATTAAACACTGTGTGTACAAATCTGTAAATTAACTGTATATAATTTCAGCTGAGCCTGATCTGACTGAACGAGACACTTCATACATGTACATACCCTGTGCAGTTTAGAGAAAGAGATTGCTGTTCTACTGTACATCAGTGATCAGTGAAATTCAAATTATACCAAAAGCCCCACTAGAGGGAGGCATTCAGTTAGTGAATGACTCAGCCACAGTTTCTGTTAATTCTTCCTCTCACTCAAAGAGCACGGGCAGGAAAGTGCTACACTTCAAAGATGTCAGTCATGATACAGGAAAAGTCCCCGTCACATCTACCCCCAGTGGGTGGTTCAACTCTATTTCCTTTGAAAGTGCTGTGGTTTTCCGTGCACTAGCAGTTGTGTTCGTTATTTGTGTTACCATCAGAAGACACCACAATTTCTTTATGGTTGGAAGAGATTAAGTTTCACAGTATGAAGCACTCAACTATTGCAGCACTTCCCACCAGAGTTTGGTTTCTGTTTGGGGCTTTTGTAATGTCAGCTAGGTCAACAATTTTAAAATCGGTTTCTGTAAAGCGACCTAAAGAGACCTATGAGAAAGGCTAACTGACATTTCAACACGTCTGTCACACTGAATGAAACTGACCCAATCGTTACTAAAACCCTGCAACGTCAGAGACTCATAAAGGAATGCATCTCTTTGTTCTGTGGTGGTCAAAATGTGGCAGTCTTAATGTGCGTGCACTAAGTCAATACCTGTTGTTGGTTGTGAGGTCACACTGAAAGCCAGAGGGTTGATGAGCAAAACGAACCAGTGGGCATCGGGCATTGAGAATCTTCTGCACCCCAACACACCCTGGCCCAAACTGTTCCACACACTCGCCAATGACAGACAGGATACTCTGGGTGACAGCGCGCTCCGAGCTCGCCCTCTTCATCTGGTACTCGAGCCAAAGGCCTGATTTTGGCTGAAATCAAAATTTTGAGATGCTTCAGTCCATGTGATAGATTTAACCAATATTCCCCATATTCCTGCACGAGCTCAGAGGTCTTAATATCCAGCTGCTCTATCAACACCAGACGTGAAATATAAAATATGGGAGATGGGAGTTTTTGTATGCAACTGTACCCCCCCCCCCCCAAAAAAAACAAAACGAAAAGGAATCAGCATCATCATAAAAAAAAGAAAAAAAAAATTGGCTCATTTTGAAATTATTTTTTACCTAATGTATTTGTATATTAAAAAACTTTTTTGAACTGCTGTGGGTTTGTTTTTTTTGTTTTGTTTTGTTTTTTTTAGTATATCAGCAGGTGTGTGTTATTTTTCTTGCCATACGCATTATTTCCCTTTATCCTTGATTTATTCCTACTGGGACGTTGCTCAGTGTTAGAGCGCATGCTTTGCATGAATATGCCCCAGGTTCAAACCCCAACCAGGAAGCAAACCAGTGGTAGGCTTGTGTCAGTCTCAAGCCCGGTTAAATGGGGAGGGTTGTGGCACGAAGGGCATCCGGTGTAAAAACTGCAGCCAAATCAATTTCACAAATCTGACTTGCTGTGGCGACCCCAAATAGGGAAAAGCCGAAAGACAAGAAGAAAGAGGGAAAAAAATAAATAAAATTTAAATAAATAAATTGTAAAAAATCCTTGATTTATTCCTGGATTTCATTAGTGTAGTGATATTTTTTGTTTTTTTATTTGATTGATTTTGATGATGCATCTACTCCTCTTTAGAAAAGTTAAGCAAGTTAAATTTTCCTCCTTCACTGCCTCCTTGATTACAAGAATGAGACTGTGAACCTGGAGTACAACAACCCTAACAATGATTTTTTTTTCTGTACCTAATTTAATTGAATTTTACTCAATTCAATTTCTTTTTGTCATTTCAAAACATTCTACTCTGTTAATATCATGTAATTAATCACTTATACACAACACAAACCGATAAGTGTTTTCACTTAGCAGATTTCCCTAGATGCAAATGAAGGGAAAACCAAATAATTATTTGGAGAAAGATGCTGTTGTCAATGGAAAGAGAAGCTTTATTCACCCAAATATGTGTCTTCCAAATCAAAAGTGTATAAAAAAAAGTTGTTGTAGACCGTTTACATCATCATACACATTATCTGATCATTTGCAAACGGAAAAGATTTTGTATGGCTTCACTAAAGTGATGCTTCCATGTTCATGGTAGAGTTTTAAGAAAATTTGTCAAATTTAGTCTAAAGAAATATCATCACTTACCATCTTTACATCCCTTCCACTGATGCCATCCAGGTCCAGAAACATGTCCAGGTCGCAGCCCAGCTTCCCGAAGCCATTCACAGAGGAGCCAAATGGCTTAATTGTGCATTCCGGGAAATAAGCAGCAGCAATGTCCTTGAGGAGAGAGCAAACAAGAAAGCGCAGCCTGGTGTTCTCTTCTGTTAGCTGATAGCTTTCTGTCAGTGAGGTTATCTGGTGGTCGATCTGAAGGGAAATAAGGAAATACATGCAACATATCATACAGATGGATTTATACATGTAAAAGACATTCAAAAACTATTCAGATCTTGTTGCCTTTCTTCACATTCTGTTATGTTGCAGCCAGTTGTTTCAATAAATTTTCCCTCATTAATCAATACACCAGAAGGGCGTGGGTTCAAATTCCAGGCCTGGGGCATTTCTGTGCGGAGTTTGCATGTTCTTCCTGTGCTTGCATAGGTTTCCTCCCACCGTCCAAAGATATGTATGTCCAAGCTAACTGGTGACTCTAAATTGCCCGTAGGTCTGAGTGTGAATGGTTGTCCGTCTCTGTCTGTCTCCATGTGTTGGCCCTGTGATGGAATAGCGTCCTGTCCAGGGTGTACCCCGCCCTCGCCCAATGTGAGCTGGGATTGCACCCCCCATCACAAGGAAACGGATAAGTGGTAGAAGATGAATGAATGAATCCATATCCCTTGAATGGAGGTCGCACAGCTGACAGCCTCCATCATTCTTAAATGTAAGAAACATTGAACAAGCAGGACTCTTCCTAGAGCTGACAAAGAAAATTAGAAAGTCAGGTGACTGAGAAAATGATAGCCACTCTGGCTGAGCCCCGGAAATCATTTGTGGACTTTTATCACTGCTGCACTCCACTGATCTGACTTGTATGGCCAAGCAGAAACCTTTCCCCAGTGAAAGGCACATGAAAGCAGTTAAGAAAATCATGGCTAAAGGACTGTCAGACTGTGACAGACAAAATTATTTGATGAAAAGCGACAGGAGGATCTGTCAGTGTTGAGGTAACCCTGAGTGGAGTCACATACAGAAATATCATTCTGAAAAACCTTTACCTCAAGATCTCAGACTGAGCTAAGGGTTCAATTTCCAACAAGATAATAACTGTAAGCACACAAGTTAATGACAAGAATCTTATGGTCCACAGACACAGCCAGAGTCGTGGCTTGAAACCAATCAAGTATCTCTGGTAAGACCTTGTCCTGCAATGGTTCATTATCTAGTAATTAACAGAGATTGAAATGATTGGGATGGGGAAAAAGAATAATCAGCCAAATCCAGATATGCAAAATCTGCGACATCATAGCCCAGAAAGCAGGAAGCTGTGATCTGTGCCAAAGATGTTTTAACTGAGTACTACGTATGAATACTTACATCACTGTATTATCTGAGTGTCCCCTCTATAATATACTAAAACATTTTTGATTTGTTGTTTTGGGTTACTGAATTCAGATTGATGAGAGGAAAATTAACTTCAGCAAAATAACTATAAGGCTGCAAAACATAACTGAACATGGGAAAAGTGAGGGCATCTCAAAATTACCTGTGTTGTATTTGTCTTTAAAACTGAATATAAACCACTCAATTAGTCCTTAAATCTAAAATGAAATCATGGGTGCAAGACCTCACTTACAGTCTCCTCTCTGGACAGTCTCTGTATGAGCTCATTGATGGGAGCGGTAGTTTGTGGTTTGCACTGTTGGCCTGACTGCTGGTTTGGCAATCCCCCTGGGCTGAGGCTCCTGAGTGACAGCAGTCTCGATTTGAAAGGCACCATGGAATCATGGCTAATGCTGGGGAGGGCGGCCTCATCGAGTAAAGAGGCAACACTGTCCTGGCTGGCAAACTCCACAACACCATAGATTCCCTGGAGAGTGACACCATTATCATATCACAGTTTTCTTCATTTAGTCATATTTTAGCTTGACAGTGAACACTATGTGCATTAAAGAAAATCTGTCATGCTTGGTTTTGCACTTACATAGCTTTCATAAAAGAAGTGTTTCTGGATTTCTCCGTGTCTTGATAAATGTTTGATAAACTTTTTATCACTGATTCTGGAGTGACAGCTGATGAGAACAGATCTCTCTGCTTGTTCTTGTCTCTCCGCATGGACAGCATGTAATGACTTGGGCACATATTTTTCCTTTTCATCTGCCAACAAGGAGCAAAGTCTTCACTTAAATACATTTAAATGATCAATTTCTTTATTGTAATCATCATCCTTGCATATTTATCACAGTTCTTGTCAGACACACTATTTTTAGTATAGTCTTCATCTTCAGTCTTCAACGGCGGCAGATCACATACAAGAGGGCCAAAGATTATTGTCAGATTAACAAGTACATGAACATTACTTTTTTAAAAACTGCTCAATTCAGCATAGTTTAATTAGCATTTATCAAAATCAGACCTTATTTAGCATAACAGAAAAAACGCAGTAAGGTAGGTTTTACTCAACTGACGCTCAAAACGAAATTAGTCATTAGTCACTAGTCATTTCTTAAGTTTCTCATCATTGAGGAAATAAATTGTGCTTTTAAGATCGAAGGAAGGTTATGTAAAACAAAGATTTCTGAACGAAGTTTGGAACGACGAATGGCTCGGGGCTAGCATGGAGGCGGTTTTTGTCTTCTGTTGTCGGTTTAATATACGAACCAGCGTCGTCTTTTCGAGTCGCCTCGGCCTGTGTAGCAACAGCGTTTGTTCCAATACTTCTCTGAAGACATGTTTCGACCTTCTGTAGGCACTTCACCAGCCTTGCCCGTCCTCTTGGCTGTAACCTGCACACTGCTATGGAGGTCGCCATTGTTATTTGTAAGAAACAGAACTGCGCATGCGCAAGACTCTGTCTACGGCATGCGTGAGACGCATGAAATCGAACCATTGGCTGCAGGTACAAAAATACGTTTTTTGATGTACTGTTGGATTCACTGTGGCGAAAAAAGTATGAAACATAATAAATAAATTTTCTTGGGTCGGTGGTTATACTTTTACTGTACCATTTTTGGCTGTTAAAGAGCCGGAGCTGCAATATTTATAATTTTCTGTTATTCATCAACTTAAAATGCAATGAGCTACACTGTTGCTGTCCCCGCAAACAGCATCGAAGACTTTTTCCCACAGGAAAATACCCAACCATTCCTTGTAAAGATGATGCCCTGGGTTTCAACAAACAAGCCACGTGAAACCTGGTTTCATGTTTTCTTTTTGGTTGCAAAAGAGAAGGAAAACGAAACATACGCACTGCAAACTAGGCGCACCTCACGAGGACGGTTTCTGTCTCCGCCCAGGCTCTCATTGACTGCATTTCCTGTGTTTACTTCCTACTAAACACGGACCGACCGCCGCGTTTTAGTCAGTCTGTGTTGGACACTGGAGACAATGGACAGATGAGCGTGAGCTTCTGACTCAGACACTATGGCAAGTACCCCCTCCGTTACTATTACACCACACTATCTACAAACATCCTGAATTCTCACTTTGATTTTATCCGATACAGAAACCGAACTCACTGATTTATTTGATCGATTTCAACATCGAAGGTTTGATGGTTGGGAAACCCCTTCGTTTAAATGAAGTGGTTTGCATATGTGTGTAATTTGCATGAAACTATTTGTGAGCCATGTGGCTGTATAAACCAATCAATGAGCATTAATGAGCTTTCCCTTCGATGTAGAAATAGTTGATCAGCACTGCTGGTGTTTTTTTAGAGATGCAAAAATAATGTCCAAGCTCTCCTGAGGGGCTTCCCGGCAGTCACTGTGACACTCCCTGCATCTGCGAGGAAAACAGTCCTCTAAGCTCCTCCCAGCTACATGTCCAGCCAGCTGAATGAGTCTTTGCTGCCTCAGTGTAGGGCCCTATGCACCCTACGCTCCTGATGAACTTTCTCAAGTCATCAACTGACTGCTGCCTGGTTGGGGTTTCTTGCAATCTGCAATATAAAGTGAACGCCTTATTTCTTATCGTTTCAGATTAAGCAAAACGACTCGAGCATTAAAATGGATTACAAATATGATGAAGGAATAGAAATGTTGTTTGAGCACATGAACATCGAGGACATCATCAATGCTGTAGAGACTCTGTATCAGCTTGATAAGGCAGAAGAGGGAGGCTCGTCATTTGAAGAGGAAGGTCTCTCCCAAGAGGAGATGGATGAGAACGAAGAGGTGGGGGATTTGGTGGGCTCCAGGAGTGAGCAGAAGGACTATTCTGAAGGGGTTGGTGGTGTCCAATACGGGACAGTGACAGACCTCCTGTCCTTTGTCAACATGCTCTCAAACATGAAGTCAACAGCTCTGCAGCACCTCCCTCGAGAAATGGGAGTCCTGCTGAACAAGGTGAGACAAGTTTTGTTTTTTTTTTTGGGGGGGGGGGGGTTCTTTTTCAAAATTTCAGTAGTTAACTACAAGTAACTTGTCATATTTATGCATATGACAGTTTGTCTATTACCATGTCTACACTTTGATATATTGTGTTTATTATTTGACCTTTTAATTGCAGAAGGACATGGCTGTAAAAAAAGGCCGTTATCAAATCAACATGGACGTGCTCCTGTTTCCATGGAAGTTGACCTACAAGAAACACGGCACTGGCCTCGTGCCCAAGGGCTCATTTGGGAAAGTCCACTTGGCTCAGGACACTGCGACCAGAAAGCGAATGGCCTGTAAACTGGTGAGTGCTGCTGAGCAATGATTGGAATCCGTGTTGTGTTGACTTCTCAAAACTATGGGTGTAGGTGCCAAATATTTTGCCTGCCAAGTACAACATCGTCACAGAGAAACTATTCCAGTGTTTGTCTTGCTTGACATTTGGTGTGTTCGCTCATCAAGTAAAAGAGGAAGAGAGCTCTTAAAAGAAGAACAGTTTTTCTCTAAAAATGCCCCGAGATTAATGCAAGAATGGAAATTTAACAGTAATCCTCTCAGCTCCTCTGGATGTTTTAGGTTAAATTTAGACAAAATGCGTGATTTTTTTTTTTTTTTCCCTGCACAGAAAATATTGGCACTTGAGGGAGACAGTTTCCTACCTGCTCTGGTACAATCATCAAATTATATCAGAGCAGTGCCGTACACACTGTTACTAGGAAACTGAAAAAGGCTTAGTTTACAGTATATGCAGAGCATCTAAGACTTCCTTGATATCAGCAGAAAGATCCAGTCTACAATAAACTTTCATTTGTTTCATTTTGAGAAGCAGCCTTATCTGCTTTCTTGCCAAGAGACAAATTAATTAGATCCCCGTCCGGCTCAGTCCAACCAGCACATCCTAAATCCACAAATAGTTTTTCTTACATTTCTTTTGGTGTATTAAAAAGGGTAGATAGTATGGTACTTAGTAATGTTTATAGTTACTTTTATCCAGATATTGCCATGTGTTAAATCTTGCTTTCACTTTCTCTGCTGAGCTAACCAGGCCCTAGCTGGGCTCCACTCATTCCCTTCTTATGCCTGTTTCATAAATATAAAGCCTAATCTGCAGGCTTTTTGAAATAGGCAGGCCCAGGGTCAACAAACTGTCTTTGCTCTGTTAAAAAAAGTCTAACAAACAAGACACATATGACAGGGCATTGAGCTTCTCAGCGGTGGGTAGGGAAGTGGTGAACTATTTCTTTAAGTAAACTTGCAGTAACAGATATTGATGATGACTTTCTCACAGATCCCAATGGAGAACTTTAAAGCAGCTGACGTGGAGTTCCAGGCCCGGTTCCGGCACGAGAACATCGCTGAGCTCTACGGCGTTCTGTTCTGGGACCAGAGCGTCCACCTGTTCATGGAGGCCGGAGAAGGCGGCTCAGTCCTGGAAAAGGTGGACAGCTGTGGCCCCATGAGGGAGTTCGAGATCATCTGGGTGACCAAGCAAGTCCTGCGGGGCCTGGAGTACCTGCACTCTCATAACATCATCCATCACGACATCAAACGTAAGACCAAAAGGAAAAAGAATATTAACCAACCAAGTAATCAAAGATTTCCTGCTCTGTGAGTCAATAAGAAGCCACTGGCAGATGCAGTTCTTACAAACAATTCAAGATACCCAGTAGAATAACAGTGAGTCGGAATAGTCAGCCACAAACCACAGAAATTAACTCAGTTTTACGCAAGTTGAATGACAAAGTCTTCTAAACATTTCCTGCTCTGTGGGTTCGATTAATGTATTCTGAGGAAATGTGTAAAGGTAGCCCAAGAATGTGAGACTGTATACAAAAACAAAAAAGAGGCAATAGGCAGGGCTTGGCTGACGTTTGATTTGAGGTAGTTGCAGCACATTGGGATTGCTGTGATCAAAGCATTCTCTACAACCATCCGTCAGTCTAATGTCCTGAGGACTGTCTGCTGCTCTGGAAATTCCATGCTGGTTCTCATGCTCTTTCAGGGTTGAATAGTGTCCAGAGTGGCAAGTGACTTATGAGACATAAGCCAGCCAGGCCCTCTGACATGTCACTGTGGTTGTTACTATTTCCCGTCTGTGACGAAAACATGTAATTAGGTCTCATTGAGGCTTTTAAGCCCAGGGATGAACCTCCTCACGAGGAGTTTGCCCTCAAATTATCTCCCAAATTCCTTGGCTAAACTCACCTTTTTCTTGGAAGGCTTTGGTAAACTTGTCTCAGTTGAACTCAAAGCAAGCACAGTGCAAGCCAATAATTAATGCTTATTACCTCAAATATCAGTTTTCTTGCAAAGCATTAATCCTGAAAATACTGTATACAACAGCTCTTCTGAAAATCACTGCCTTTGCAACATCTGTAAATTATAACTTGTTTATTTACTTTATTTTTTTTCCAGCCAGCAACATTGTCCTGATGTCAGACAAGGCAGCCCTGGTAGACTTTGGCCTAACGGTGCAGATGACAGATGATATATACATTCCTCGAGATATGAGAGGAACAGAGGTGAGGAAAAAAAGCCAGAGATGTGATGCAGACTTGCAGGCTGCAGGTATATGCCTGTGATGAGAGCATGCATTGCTCACTCCAATCAGTACTTACTTTTAATACATTTGTCTTGCTTGTGTGTTTACTAAAAAAGACAGCAGTCTCCTTGACTAAGACCTCAAGAAACGGGGATGAGTCTAAAGCCTTGTCAGCACTTGTCTCCTTCCTTTCCTAAATTATTACAGAAATTCAATGATTGGCACCAGAGCAGTAAGTGCACTCACTGGACTCAGTGATGCTATTAATAGTCTGCTTATGCTTGGTGTTCTCAGTGCTTATGTTTTAATTAGCGCTTGGGAAAGTTTGGGCCAATCCAAGAGATTTCTCACAAGCCTCTCCTGCCATCATGGATTTTCCTAGCTTTCCCATGTTTTTGACCTGTTTTTATGTCAGTCTATATCTCTCTTTGTGCATGCACCCTGGGCCCTTGCTGGCCTGACTTTTGGAAAGTCCCAGGGCAGACACCCAGTGGTAATAAGAAGAGTTGGTACTCTGGGCTGCTCAGGCTTACATTAACGTGTGAGAGCAGGCTGGAATTTCCAGAGAGACAAAACTCTGTTAGTGTGTTTACTTTTTACACTTGAAAACCCACCACACTTCTGCACTAACCTTACCTTGACACACAAAACATGGGTGAGAAGGTTTGCTTGTTTCTTGTGAAAATCCCTATTTGTTGCAAAAGGCTTTTCCCTGTTTGTATTACCCTGAATAGGAAACCAACAACAACAATAACAACAAAAAATAAAAAAAAAAGAAACCACTTTAGCACCTTTATTATGCTCTTCAGCTGCATTATATCTAAACAATGTATGTTATCATTTTATTTAGATGTACATGAGTCCAGAGCTGGTTCTATGTCGAGGACATGACACCAAGACGGACATCTACAGCCTGGGGACCACCATTATTCACATGCAGACTGGTAGCCCTCCCTGGGTCAGCAGATACCCACGCACTTCCTACCCCTCCTACCTCTACATTGTAAGTACAGTATAAGCCTACTTATTGTGGTGGGCCCCTGCCTTTTCCTCCAGTAGGACTGTTTTTGATAATAGGTATTTTGTCGCAATAGATGTTGATGGACTGTGAAAACGGTCCTCATATGCTCATTGGCTGATTCTTCCTGTGTGGAGTTTTTTTTTTTTTTGTGCCTCCCTTAGTTCCCCATGGTAACTCCAACTTCCTCATACAATCCAACGAAAATTAGGTTAATTGGTGACTCTAAATAGCCCCTGGGGTGAGAGTGAGTGCAAATGGGTATCTCTGTGGCAGGTGGTTCAGGTTGTTTCAGTGTCAAGGCTAGGGGTCAGCTGTGATTGGCTTCAGCCCCTGCGACCTTGATATATAAGCACTGCAGTATAGATAATGGATGAATAAGAACCCACCATTTCTATTGACTATTTATAGATGTAGCATTTAAAGCAGGAGCTGTATTGTGAGGTTTAAAAATGATATGTCTTTGAAGGCTTGTTCAAGAGTAAAATCAGGCGACCTTTCTTATATAAGATCTCTATTTGCAGCAAAGCTGGTGCCAATTCCTGTTCAGGATTTTTGCTGGCACCAACCTCAAGGCAGTCATTACTTTCACTTCATCGTAACTGTAATGGCATCAAGAGCAAGTTTAGGATGTCAGCTTTTATCCATCCTACAGTTTTGTTTTATTTTTGTAGGATGAACACTACACATGCAGAGAGTGATAAGCAGTTATATTCAGTTGGTGCCATTAGACAGTATCACGTATCTTGTTGCGCTTCAAAAAAGTGAGTAATTCTTCCACGACCTTATTCAGGTCTTCCACTGTGTAGATTATAATGAGATTAAAAAGAAAAAAAGCCTCAACGTGACTATTAGCACTTTGAACGATGGCCTTGTTACTCACTCTCTACTTCTTTCTTTTAGAGGTTTTCCATTACATGGGCTCTTTGCTTTCAAGAAGTCCTGTTTGTCTGTTTGATGGTTATCAGCTCTTTTGACTGAACCAGTTACTCACTTCCTTGTGAAACTGTCGTCATGGGGAAGTAATATTACATTATAAAGTCACGTCTGCAGGCTGAGCTTTGTGATTTTTTTTTTTTCCCTTGTTCCTTTTTACTATAATCAAACTTGATTTACGAGCTACTGCTCACACCAACAGTTAAAGATGAAAACTGGGTCACAGCTGCTGGGGGAGTTCAGTGTGGTTGGTTGTTTGGAAGCCTCCACTGTCTTTGTAGCTTGTTGTTTGTTTGTTTGTTTTTTTTCCCCTTTCATGCTAAAGTTTTCTCACACCATTTTTGCCTCATCTATCCCCCAACAGATACACATGCAGGCACCCCCTCTGGAGGACATAGCCAAGGACTGCAGCCCGGCCATGCGCTCCTTCTTGGAGCGAGCCCTTGAGAGGGACCCTGCCCTGCGGAGTTCTGCATCTGAACTCTTAAAGGATGAAGCAATCAATCCGCCTAGGGAGGACCAACCACGCTGCTGGAGCCTTGACTCAGCATTAGAGGAAGCCACCCACACAATACTGCGGCAACAGAGCCAGCACCCAGACACCACACAGGGTAAGGACCTAAATATTGAACTCGACTTGGTTGAAGTGATTACGTTTGTGGAAACATTACCACCCTTCTTTTGCAAGAATGGACATTGAGCACTGAGTATGTTCAAGTTTGTTTTACTAGTTTAACTGTTTTTAATTCTGCAGAATCGTCCCTTTACTCTGAGGACTCCGGCCACATGAAAAGAAAGGGTTCCTTGTACATTGATCTGGGGGCCTTGTCAGGTTACTCTAAACTGGTGGCAGGGCCCCCCACATCAGAATATGGCTAGCACCTGACCACAGCTCGTCATCTTTTGCGGCTGAACTGTCATTAAAACCAAGTGACAGTAAACTTGTGACCTTCTTTGACAATCTGACTCACTTGTCACTGTTAAGAACTGTCAGATGCCTGATACAGGAGCAGAGGTGCAGGTAACATTGCTCATTGACAAAGCACACGTTTACAAGAGCAGCATGACTTGCAATGAATGGAACCAGTTCGACCTGAAGCAGACAACACTGCAGGACAGTAGTTAGATGAGGTCCACTGTGAATAAATGAATGTGAGCTCTTGAAATATTTCCCAGTCTTCCTTGTAAGATGTCTTTATGTGCTTTATTTCAGTGTATTAATTAACACAGGAATAAATGAAATGTATTCTCTTTCTTTCCATGAAATTGTGTCTCTTCAAAAAATAAGTTATTCTATCACTAAAACTGTAAAAAGAATGTGTGCAAAACATGCATCATGTGTAGTTCTTGATGGACTTCTTGTTTATTCCTGAGGAATATTAATAGCATCATAAATGAAACTTCTGCTGAATGCATCTGCTGTTTGATATGTGGCAATGTTGAAATCAACCAAAGTTAGAAAATTAGTTGGTCATTTATCCAATAAAAAAAGCAATAACCGGAATATCCATTGTTGTCTGTGATATGTGATGTTTGTGTTTCATTATTATATAGTAGTCAGTAATTTAAATAGTGTATTCATTTGTGGATTTGTCAAATCACAACAAGGGGAGACTTACTTAAATTTTCTTCGAAATGTCTTGACAATTAGACGAAGATATATAAACAAGCTGACAAACTGTGAATATGACACTGAAAATGTGCACACACGTAGGTGATGGGTAAAAAATTGAAAGCTATTTACTTACTAATATTTATTCTATACAAGAGGCTTTTGTTCTCTCATGATTTCCTACTTCAAAACCAAAGTCTGTGAGTAAAGATTTGTATGATCGATATGTTCTATACAGATATGCTATATAAATTCACTGATGAGTGTTAATGAGAAGAACATAAAAAATTTCCTGTCATTAAGAGAACATGGTTTCACAGTTAAATGTGAGCAGGTGGGGGACACCTTAGTTCCCTTTTCTCTCTCATACTATCTGTCTTTCTGTTCACAGAACAAGTAAATAGACCAAGACCAGACCAAGCCAAAATTAGCAGCAAAACCTTTTCACTTCATGGACCCTGTAGACACTGCTATGCAACAATAGTTCATGTGATATGAGACAGTTGTGTTTTAAATCATGGTTAAAAGCTTGTTTGCATGCTGTGTCTGGAGTCAGTATGCTAACATGGTCATAATGTATTTAGAGCGTTGCACCATCCTATTTTAATATTTTACCATTGTAGCATCTCATCTTGTGTTTGTGTTTAAAAGCAGATTTACTCAATTCCTGTTTTTCACATCTTGTTATTATCGTTGCCTTATCTTTCTAAATGCATGCACCTGTAAATATACTGGTTTGCGCTTGAGCTCAAATGGAGACAGGATTCAAAGTTGAAGGCAAGCTGATGTCAGCAGCTACGCTCACCACTACACCATCAAACAAGGAATTTTATGGATTGCTTTTCTGGTGACTTAGCAGTTTATTTCATGGAAAATCTTGGCTGTCTTTGCAGTTTATTGTAATCACAGTGTGCTTTGATAAAACTGCTTGTGTTAATAAGCACAGGACTTAATTTGCAACTGAGCATGTACACCACTACCCACAATATGATACTGTGAAACACACAGGTGCCAATGGATAGGCCAAGCTTGTTTCTCTTACATCCTGCAGAATGACTTAATGTGCTTTGAGCTCTTTCCTGAAAGCTAATATGATGAGGAGGAGCAGAAGGTATATTGATTTTGATGATTTTTGGTTTCCATAAAGTTAGTGGAGATGCTGGGGATTGAACCCAGGGCCTCATACATGCAAAGCATGCGCTCTACCACTGAGCTACATCCCCCTCTGCATAGAAATGGAGACCTGAAAGACTCAGATACAGAGAACATTGTGACACATTAGTGCATCTCATAATGTTTTCTTTTTTTTTTTTTTTTTTAGGATACTTATGCAAATTTACTTAAGTACAATTTTGAATACTTTGTTAAAGTGAAGAATCAGAGTTATTTTGCAGTTGCATTTCTCACATGTTTAGTTGGTGCAGGACATTGTCAAATCCCAATCCAAGATGGTGGTATCAAGTCGATACAATTTCATGAAGCAAAGCTGCATACTTTTCATACATATTCTAGAGTACTTTAGCAGGAAAGAGCAACAAAATTCTGAAAAAAAAAACCAAAAACCAAAGACAAAAACAAAAAACTCAACAAAAACCAAGTAACGTTTCACTGGAAGTCACTTTGTGTGGATTCAGTTGGATTTCCCAAAGTCATGTACCATAGGTACAAATAAAGTTTTAGTAAAGCCCTCTGCTACATTATTACCTTGAAGTGCAGTTAATTAGTCATGTGCACTATCTACTGATCTATTTGCATCAGGGAAACCCGTGTGATTAAAATGTGTGTGGTGTTCCTCTCCTATCGGCAGCTGCTGCCCACTCTTCCTCTTTCTAAAAGCTGTTCTGAGTCTGATCTGAAAGTCGGCATTTACAGAGAACAGAGAAATACTACCATCTGCTGGTGGCACCAGATATACACCTCTCAGTATTGACCAGCCTGTTGAAACTTCTGAACAGATAGAAGAGAAAGCATGTTATAAGCAGTGTTTGAACTTTACTTTAAAAAAGTAATTAGATGGAGTTATTAGTTACTTTTCCAAAAAGTAACCGAGTAAGTAATTGAGTTATAGTTCGAAAAGTATTTAGTTTCCAGGTATAGTAACTGTTGTTTTTTAAACATAATGTATGTAAAAAACAAACAAATAAACAAACTGTATAAACAATTTTTTTTTCCCTTTAATGAAGCTTTAAATTCCAGTTTGTTCAATGATTTATACTAAAAAATGAAATATTTTTAAATGAATGAAAGGGACACTTAATACAATAAATTATTAACAGAAAACAGTGTCATTTCTGCACCTCCAGGATATAACTTTACCTTTGAATTGTCTCGACTCCCCATTGCTGCATGTGCCCCAGTCTTTTGTGTGTGTGTGAGAACACCCACCCACTTCTGCCTCTGATCGGCCTAAAACAAAAAAGCTTTGCAGAGCCACTCAGGCTGAGAGAGTTTATGTTTAATAAGCTCAATTATAGTAACACTCGCTTCACATCCTTGTCACAGCTATGGAAGTAAAGTTGTTAAAATAGATGGCCTCTGACCTGAATTTGAGTTCTGGAGCTCTTTAAATATAATGGGCATTAAACACGTTGACATGCAGCTGCAGGATATATAGCCCTTTCTTGAACTTTTTTTTTTGTCCCCAAGTACTGACATCCAGATTTAAGGTAATTTTTCTTTTTTGTTGGTTGGGGATTACTATACACAAAACAGCTGAGGTTGTTGAAATACCAAAACATGCATTCTAAAATTGCAGTCAAGTAGATCAGCATGTGAAAAATTACCAATTGTTGGCAGCATTTCAACCTGAGAAGACATCAATAGATTTCTAGTCCAATGTTTAACCACTTGCACACAGCTATGCTCTTTCTCTTGCCCCTGTGAAATCTGTGTTGCTGAAGTGCTGCTTGTTTTGACCAAAAGAGAGACTTTGTGTTTTTTGTCATTGTGAGAGAAATGTAGACTCTGAACCTTTCTGTCAGAAGGACTAGTGTTGGAAGGACTTCAGCATTTTCAAATACAAGAATCAGACACTGAAACACTGTATTAGTTGTCCTGTACTTACAAGAGTATGTACTGGCTGTCCCACTTTCAAAAGTGGGACATCATGAAACTTCTACTTCATAGTGTAATTGCTGTTGAGAGGATATAAACTTGTTAGGGCCCAGGCAATGGATTTGAAGGCCACATCTACACAAGTCAGTTTTAAATTCACAAGTACATCAGGCTACATAAACTGTGTATGGATTATACTGTGTAGCAGGTGTGTAATGGCCACAGCCACACATGGTGAAGCAAGCACACTCACTTTCCATTTTGTTTTATTTTTCTCTACACAGGTGAATTTCATTTGCAGCCGACCACACCAAACAATTCATAGTACATAATTTGACACTACAGAGTCTTTTTATTTACTTTGAGCCTTATATTGTATGAAGTGCAGGATTCAGTATAATTTTCTGTTACATTAATCATGTCTTTCTTTGTTGTTGAGTTACCATGGTTGGGGGAAGACTCTTCCTGGTGGAGCAAAAGGCGAGGGGGGGGTTGGTTTGGCCAAGCCAGTATATATGTGCTCCCTTATGTCATTATGTCAGGTTCAGTTAACATCTCAGTTTCTTTGCTGTTAAGTATAGTTATTTTTTGTTGACCTCTTTTATACGCCTTTTGTATTTTGTAAAAGATTTTGGGGTAAATAAAACCCCATTTTTCTAGACTATATTCCTGTTTCCTCGTTGCCTCACTGATCGGTCCCTGACAACCTGCATTAGTCAGCCTTTACACTACTTGATAGTCATTGACTTAGCCTTAGACAGACGAAAAGTAAAACCCATAAGGAATAAGAAAAAAAAAACAAACAAAACAAAACAGTCATGGACTCACTGCTGGGTCAAAGTGAAAACAGAAACAATTTCTTCACCTTGTAATCAAGACTATAATACATTTCTAAGGAATTTTACCTTACTCATTCTCATATTCTCATCTACATATCGAAAGTCAACTCTATTTGGGTATTAATGTATTTACTGCTTAATGCACCCTATTTATCTAGTTAATTTGTATTCAATAGATTATTGGTAGATGAAATGTTGGAAATCAACATTTCCATTTTGCCCAAAGTAATAAGTTAGGTAAGATGCAGGAGGATAAGATAAAGAAGTGCACTAAAATAACATAGCAAGACCAGTTGGATGTATTGGCTAGTCAAAAATGTTAAAAATGGAAGCATACTCAGAGGATTGGATGGCAGAGCATACATGTCTTGTATGTTTGAGGCCTTGGGTTCAATCCTGGGCCAAAAGCTGTTCATTGGATTTCAAGTCCATCACTTTAACCTCTTGAATATTCTTCAACCTTTAACTGGTGTGTACTCATCCTGATTGTAAGTACATCCATAATATACCACAGGGGGCTTTGACAGACATTAACATCTTTATGACATCATCAGGGGTTTTGCCTCACACCTTGCAAACTCTTTCAGATCTACAGGGAACAATGAATTAGTTTCCATTATGGGAAACAAAAATGGATTTCTAGTCCATTGCCTTTACTACTTGGCAGCAACAACTGTGTCCAACTAAGGTTCTCTGATGTTCACCCACATGACTCAACACAACATCAAAGAAGACTGTTGTTGGTAGGATTGACACAGTCCAACATTGTGACAGCATAGAGAAGGACAAAGTTTAAAGTGCGATGTTGTGTAAAGTGCACCTTGTTGCTACATGAGGAAGACAACGTCAACAAACATTTTGCAATCCCTCTCAAAATAATCAGATCGCAATACGAGTTTGATGATATTCTGCATATTTCCCCTACATGCCAGCAAAAAAACCCAAAACAAAACAAAACAAAACAACCCCCCCCCCCAAAAAAAACCCATAGCAAGTGATCTTTTCAAGATATTTCCAATTAAACATATTTACATATGACAAGTAAAACTACAAAAACAAACAAACAAACAAATTTATTTAGTGCTTCTTTACATTCTAAGATAGTCTGCCCAGATTAGGGCTATCACAAAAAAACAACAATTTATGGTTGAACGAATGTCAAATGACCCTTAACTAGGTTGGACAAAATTTATTATTTTAGTGGTTTATTAGGGCCCAAGCACTCGACATCATAAGAGTCCTATTGAACCTGTCAGATTTCAACTCATTTTTCTGCCTAAACAAGAAACTTTTTGTTGGCCTAAACATGCCCCAAAACTTATGGAACTTAAAAATGTTATATTTTATATTTATATTTTATGTATATATAAAAATAAATACCACCATATTAGCTATTCATTTGGGTTTTGCAGAGAATGCAAAAAAGTCAACGGTTTGTGGTCTATAAACAGCAAAAGGTTTACTTCCATCCACATAGACCTCAGAATGTGGCAAAGCCCTAATGAGAGCCAGCACCTCCTTTTCTACAATAGAACTGTTCAACTGATGAGAGTTAACCTCCTTGAGAAAAATCTGACAGTGTTGTCCATACCATCAGGACCTGTCTGAAAAAGTGCAGCACCAATACTCACAATGCTACCATCTACCTGAAGCTGACAAGGTTCATCAAGGTGAGGAGCTGCTAAAACAGGAGCAGAGGAGATCCGATTTTATACATTTGACACTGGGAAGTCCAGTCAAACTTAACCTTTGAACTCAATATTGTATCAGCAGAATGTTATCCAGGAAGGCAAACAAACCAGAAAGAGGCAGGAAAAGGGCTTGGCAGGGGGGGGGGGGGCGGGCAGATGGCAAGGCTTTTAACTGGTGCAGGGACAAGACAGGCATGTCAGAGGCTGGCAATGTTGAAACCACAAAGTCAGAACAGTTTTGCTGGTGAGTTTTGCATCTAAGGCGACGAACAAACCAGCAAACAGTGCCTGAACTGCTGAGGCTTAAATACTTGATTGGGGGCTGTATTGCAGCTGGAAGCACAGCTGGAGCACATCAGCTGAAGAGTGGGAGTGGCAGGCTAACAAAGTGGAGCAGAGGCAGAGAAAGGAAAATTACTGGGACAGGCTGTGAGGCCGGGCAGGATCAGGAGACGAGCAGAGCAGTGACAGCAGCACTGTCAAAAGAACTGCATTAAGTCCACAGAGATCAAACAATATCTACAATCTGGCAAGTAAACTAAATGTCTGAAAGAGACAATGAGCCAGGCTTGCCAGATTCATCTGACTTTTGGACCAAAAAGAGATCCTCAGTATTTTGAATTATATTTGAAGTTATTTCGAGTGGCTCAAAAGCCGCAACATAAGGAGGAACATGACACTACATAAAGAAGATGGAAGATTTGTTTTATGTTTTTTGTTTTTTTACAAAACAATTCAGTAAAAAGGGAAACTAGAATGTTGGGTCTGGTGCCAGGGAGACAGAGAGCGATGGGAAGAGGAAGAAGTCAGTTACATGGACTCCAACCATGAACCTCCATGGAGAAAGCCCAATGGACTGCTAGTTAATCACCTTAACGACTCAGCCACAACACTCAGAGACTTGGTGGTTTTATGTCCACCCACGTGAATCAACATGTACACATCTTGGCTAAATGTTGTCAGCAGCCTTTGGTGGGTAGGTCAGCACACTTAGAGTCATTGCGGCCAGCCTAAGATTTCTGTCCTGAAATTACAGTCACCCTTCTACATTGTTGTGAAATTTGATCTGAAAGTTTATATTTAGATGCTTATGGAAGACAGTCATATAAGGAAGTTCTATTATACAACTCCCACACACCAAGTGCCTCAGGATTCAAACCTGCTCGGGGAAGCCTCAATGGATTTCGAGTCCATCGCTTTAACCACTCGGCCACAACACCACATCTATGGTACAAAGACAAATGGCAAGAAATGAATTATATCAAGTATTTACTGTGTCAACTGAATGAAAATTGTGCAAAAGGTCGGTGAATAGGGACTTGCTACAGCCTCATCAAACAAAGAATACTGATGGACAAGATGAGGGTTACTATCTACTCAGTGATGCACCCCAACTGACACCCCAGCAGTTCGTGTACAAGCACAAAACAAGCAAAACCAGGGTGATTGTCGAGAATGCATTTGACAGGCTGAAGGGCAGGTAGATGTGCATGCTAAAACCAAATGACTGCAAGCACATGCAAGGTTAGATCCATGGTAAATGAATGGGGCTAAATAGAGAGAAAAATGGATTGCACCAGCATTGCTTCAGCCTGAAGGGGCCCTGACATCAACTGTAGAGTTAGTGGGGTTAGAGAAACGTAAAGGTCTAATGAGGTTCTTCAAATTCAAAACAATTCGCGATGGCATGCAGAGTTGTCAAAAGAAGCTTTTCAATCCAATATGCCTGTTATTTTTAAATTTTGTTCTATTCATTTATTTTATTTATTCTTTATTCATCTGATTTATTCATTGTTTGGATTGTTTGACATATAAATTCTCGTGGATATTTACTCCATTGATTGGCTTGTTGCTTCTGTCTCTGGTTATGGTCCTTTTTTTATGTTCCTTGATTTTCTCGTATCCTTTTTGAAGCTTTTTTTTAAACTCCACTCTGACTTGTTTAGCATTGTGGACAATGCTTGTGTCAGTGAAATTTGCAGACATCTTTGTGTATGCTTTCGCCTCTAACTCCTTCTGAATTTCATGTTCAGTAAAAAATAAAAGGCAAAGCCGAGACTTTAGCATTGGTCCAGCAGCCATGTCTTCCTCTCTTTTGGTGGATTCATTTTACTAAGGCTGAGGTGACTTATTGGATTTTTTTCATTTTGTCGGGGGCAATAAAGTCCTGCATATTTTGATAGTTATCTGTAAAAATGGAGACCAGCACCTCTTTTAGATTTGACATTTAAAAGCTGCATCTTATTATTTGGAGATGGAAATAGAGCGAAACAGGGCTGTTTTGGCTGCAGGTGGATTTTCAAGTTTTTCTTTTAAATGCATTGGATTTAGTGATTGCTCAACTCTTCTGGCACACCCAGTTTATTCTGACAGCCTCTTAAACAAGTGCAAAAATAGGCAAAGAAGGAAGAAACAGCAGGTTTAAAATTTCATTGATTTTAACTCTTTAATAGAGGCAAACTGCAAAATTGTGATACAAAGAAAGATGGAGAGCGTACTTGAGCGACTGCTGTCACCTCCTCCACTGATTTAAAGTTAATACAGACACAATATTTTCACCTTAACAGCAGGATTCAAACCAAACCTGACAAAGTAAAATCATGGGGGCAGTTTTACCATAATCATACTCAAATGTCCATTTGCCCATGGAAATTAACTTTATTTGGGTGGTTATGTCTTTACTGCTTAATTTCACCTTTTTATTTATTCATTTATCTATTTATTTTTATTTAGTCTTCAGTCTTGTAGATCAATTTCTATAAGAAATGTTATTACATTAATTATACAGGGTGTACCATGTCCAGCTGACAGTTACACCCTTTACAAGGATTTGGCTCTCGGAAGATCTGCATGATCGCCACAAACATCAAGTCAAACATCATTCATACATCTTTCATACAGGTGATGTACACAGTAGCACGCTGCAAATACTAGCTAACTTACAAACAATCATCATCATACGGACACACATGTGACAGGATCAGTGGGTCAAAGGTTAACCAAAATTTGACAATCTGTTAATGTTAAAATCAGTTTTTATAAAATTATAGTAAGTAATGCCACGCACAGTTGGGGGAGGACTTGGACATTTGGAATAGCGCTCTGCAACGAGTAAATGACAGTACTTCCTGTGCAAAATTAAACATAATACAATTTAAGGTTTTACATCGCACTCATTATTCCAAAGCAAGACTAGCTAAAATATACCCTGGCAAAGATGCAAGCTGCGACAGGTGTCGAAACACTCCCGCCAACTTAACTCATATGCTTTGGTCATGCGCTCCCCTGACTACATATTGGTCTCTGATATTTAGAACACTTTCAGAAGTACTTCATACTGACCTCCAACCTAATGCAACTTTGGCCATATTTGGTGTTGCTGATAAAAGACCTTTCATATATTGTTTGAACATCCCCTCCTCCTGCTCTCTTTCTCTCCCTACTCTACCCAACTTTGCCCCCCCCCCCCCCGTGCCTCTCTCTCTCAACCCAACCGGTCAAGGCAGATGACCGCCTCCCCAGAGCCTGGTTCTGCCCGAGGTTTCTGCCTCTTAAAGGAAGTTTTTCCTTGCCACTGTTGCCGAGTGCTTGCTCATCGGGGGATCTGTCTGGTCTCTTTAAATAATTTTATAAAGAGTTTGGTCTAGACCTGCTCTATATGTAAAGTGCCTTGATGTAACTTTGTTATGATTTGGCAATATACAAATAAATCTGATTTGATTTGATTTGAAAAAAAAAGAAAGGAGATAAAGACATACTTGCTTTTACAACGCTGCTTGCACGCAGAAGAATATTACTACATTGGAAATCTAAGAACCCACCTACTGTGTCTTTGTGGTTGAGAGACTTGAGGCAGGTTATAGAGCTAGAGAAAATAAAATACACAGTCAGGGGGTCTAGAGCTAAATTCTTTTCTATCTGGGATCCAGTGCTGACTTACTTGCATAAACTCAAGACTATGCCCGCTTAGTACTAGTTAGCAGCCCTTTTACACTTATATTCACGCAGATTGTAGCACGGAGTGCACAGTTTCAATAATGATAAACCTATGTTGTGGTTTCTTCTCTTCCTGGATGGATGTCCTACATGTTCCAGGTGGGTGGGAGAGGTGGGATGTGAATAATAGTGATAACAAACGTATGAGCATAGTCCTGTTATATGTCCATGTGCCTGTCTTGTACCACTGATGCTCAATAAAAAATGCAATGAAAAGAAAAGTAATACCATGCGCAGTATGAGACCATTATAAATTACACTTTTACATAAACCCCTCTAAAAAACCCCTCTTAAATTAACCAAACAGTTTAGGAAGGAAATTTGGACTTTCATTGTATATATAATATTAAACACTTCATTTTACAGCTGATGCATATTCTCAAAGTTTCTCTTATATTAAAAACTTCCAATATATTCAACACTGATGTGGAATACCTGCACAGAGAGGACAGTGCATTTCATATTTTCTCCAGCAGATGGTGCCACAGGCCCATGATAGAACTGAAACACTTTGTAGCAAACAATAACCTCCTTAGAAAAGATGACACTGATTCTGTAATTAAACCACAAAAATATATTTGCTTATGTAAATGACATACATGATATAATATGATGTATATGTGTATATGTATATGTGTATCTATGCAACTTATGCATCATATTTCATGTAACTTATGTATAAATACTAGATAATGAATAGTTTATAGTAAAAGACTCAGAAGACATCAGTTGCTGTTTGTGTGTCTGGTTGTGTGTGGTTGTGGGCACTTGGCAGAAGCTGTTCATGTGGCAGCAGGTTAAAAGGATTGTCCCAAACACTGGCTTGTGGGTGAGTCCCTCCACTCAACGCCTTCCATGCAAGTGACTTTGTCTGCTCATCTGTGTGGATATTTACTCATAAAACATGTTAAATGAAAATATCCACACAGGGTACATTCTCATATGTGCGTGTGTCTTTCTCTCTCTGTGTGTGTGTGTGTGTGTGTGTGTGCGCCTGTGTGTGTTTCAAAGTTTTATAATCTTGGCCATGATTAACAGTGGAATCCAACTGGTCACAATAAGGTCTTTGTGTTAGTGCAGAGCCAGTAAGGTGAAAACTTTGCTTCCAATCTCATAAAGAACATGTGATGCAGCATTAGTACAGTCTGCATACTCAGTCTTATCTGCATATATAGATTTTTTTTATGTCTGAGGATGATCTGTATAGAGCACATGCTTGAGTTTCAGGCTATTTTACCTTAAACTTATTTGTACAAGTACACACTTGTACAATTAACCAACCAAGATTAACCATACTTTTTGTGAGCATTAAGTGATTTTTAAACTGTCCTTTGTTTAGGCCACCTTAAATGAACCATAAATCCTTAGATGCAATACAAAACACCTGTTCACATTGTTCACCATGATAGCTTATTATAAAAATATTTTTTTCTTTCAATTGAAAGATTACAACTACAAATGAACAAAAAAATCTAAATAATCAATTTCTGAGCTACACATAAACAAGAGAAGAAGCCCTATGAAGTGGTTTATAACCAAGCCTGAGTTGCTCCATCATCACATACAAATATGGATTCTGAGGAGGGCCAGGTCTCCACTGCCAAGCCGACAAAGCTGCGTCTGTGCTGCCTTGAAACAGGCCAGCGGGGCAAAGCAGCATGAGGGCAGCACATTCAGATGCTGACATTTCAACAGCCGATTGCATGACACTCCACTATGAGGACACTTTTCCTTCCAGCTGTGCCAACACCGGCGACAATGCAGATGAGGAATCTGTGTGTGCATTTATGTGGGTAATTTTCTTGTTTATGTCTTCATTCAAAAGGCCATGGTGTACATTGTTGCTGGTTATTTGCAAACTTTGCTGAGTCTGTTTATTTGTGCTCACCAAATTCTTTTGCTCTGTTGATTGTGACTATTAAATGTGCTTGAGGGATAATTGTTTGTGTACATTTCAGGTTGTGTCCTTTCTAGATGTATGGGAAGCATATGCATGCAGCATGGATTTGCATTATTATATTTTTGCATTTGTGCATGTGCAGCATCACAGTGCAAACACAACCCCCTTTGTTTGTCTTGGCATCCGTGGTCCCTTGCTGTTCGCCTGTTTGTGTTACCCTCCACCGGGCTGGGACCAGCATGAATGACTAATAAGAACATGACACATATGAGGTGAATTTCCCCACACTCCTTGGTGCTGTCTGGCTCCTCTGGCTTGGTGTCTGTGGGTAGGGCTGGATACATAGTGGGTAGCCCAGCGTGGGAGAAGGGGGCACGACAGGTTGGTAGACTGGTAAATTTCAACTAAGCTGACGCCAAGTTGTTCCTAATGAACCCCTTGTTTCAGCCTCCATCACGCACAAAAAGACATCTGTGGTGTATGAAAATGAAATCAAATTCCAGGTTACTCTTAAAGCCCAAGAAAATGATACGGCATGAGGAGGGATATTAAAGGGAAGTGAAAACAAAACATGGAGAGTACCAAAAGAACCTAAAATTTTATGGCCTCACCACAGAAATGCTGCTCGCTTTTAGATGAAGCAACACTGATGTTGCCCTGCTTTAGCCCTTGTTTTCGAAATGCACACAGGGGATCAGCATCCCTTCAGAAAAGCTTTTCATTAACCTTTAGGAAATAAAAACGGAACATGAACATGAACGAAACATGAAGTAACCCAAAAAACAAACCAACTTTGTCACCAGAGTGTTTTTCTGTGTCACACAGAAAGAGCCGCACTGACACCAAACCTCTTTAGAGACCCAGTTTGTGGCTTTAACTGACTTTCCAGTCTGCGTGCCACTGTGTAGAGGATTGTATGTTGTCATTGGCAATATCTGGAGTAGAGAGTCTATCCAGTGACACCAGGGTGACTGTCATGTCGGAGAGCCAATAATCTGGATCTCCTTAAATTCAATAAACATCATGTGGGATGCAGAACAGTTTCACAAACATCAGTTGCCCAAATTACATCCAATCTCTCAAAGAATGCATCACACTGACCGTGTGTGGTCCTTGCATAATGGCATTTTTCACGGATTCTTCTCTATAATAGTCTTCCTTTTTCAAAGGAATCAAATCCAATCATTTTTGACAAGGGCTACCTAAAAATCTTTCATAAACACAATGTCAGGTACATTTAGTATAGACTTGAGTGCCCCCAGTGCTGTCAGGTATGCCTTTCCTGTTCACCGCAAATACCCATCTGGAGGAGGCTGATGGTAATGGAGGCTGGAGCTATTTTGTTGTGGTCCAGACCAGCAGAGGTGTGTTCTTGAAATCCCAGACCCCTCTCATCAAGCCACCAGTTTGGATTCCATCTGTATCAGATTACCAGCCCCTTGCTGCTTCGGTGATGTAGGTGTTCCTGCACCGTCCATGTTTCATAGCAGAACCCAGTAAACTCTCCAGAGTTGCGATCAGAACTTTAATCACCCCCCTCCATCACTGACCCCACAGGAACCCCCTCTGAGATGGATATCACACTAACACGAAGGCTAACACAAAGCAGAATTACTATCATGACTGACTACTGTAGGAGCTCAGCGGCTCGACTGCTGACATGAAGCTGATAACTGCAGGAGTTTAAAGGCTCATTCAACATCCTGGGGGCTCTGATGAAAAAAAAAGAAAGAAAAAGGAAAAAGGAAGTCCACTGAAAGTTGTCCATCTGATGTTGGCAGCACCTTTAACCAAAACAGCTGACAGAGATAAATCATGTTCAGTGATTGATTACTGTAGACTGGTGAGTCACCTTCACAGTGAATGATCATATAAGATTTTCTGGGACAAAATAGTTACAAGATGTTTATAAAATGTTCTGGCTCTCCTCAGTGGCAGTATGAGGACTGCAGCAGAAAGAGATGCACTAGAACTGTGCAGACATGTGAATGCAACACAGTGGAATGCACCAATTTTAACCGTTATTGTGCAAATGAAAAGCTGCTAAAATCACAGCAATCTTCTATGAACACCAGCCTTAAAGCTGCACTGTTCAATATGTTTAAACATGAAATCTGGGTCAAAGGTTACCTTGCAATCCCCAAATAGCCAGCAGACAAAGATAGTAAATAATAATTATTTTTTTTCTCCTCCTTGAATACAAAGTATGTAATTCTGCAACTATGGTTCTCTCAATCAAAACAATCACAAAAGCGTTGAACATTTTCAGCTTCTCCAGGTTTCATTCTTTCAGTGCCAGTGGCTCAGTAGGTTTTATGTACAGAAGCTGCCCCCTCTCCTCTTCAGAGACCAGCTGATTATAACCAGTAAAAACATTGTATGAAGCAGTACCAGGTCATCTGGTTCAAATATATGGTTGTAAACAACCGAGATGTAAAAAAAAAGAAAAAAACGTCAAATTTGAACTTCTGGCAGGAAACCACAAAACTGCTGTACATGCATAACCGAACAATTTCAAAATCAAGAGAAAATAATCTGTCACATCCATCTATTCATCCAAAAGCCAGTCTACATAGGTGGAGAGACACTGGGACAAACAACCATTCATACTCATGCCTATGGACAATTTAGGCATCAATTAACCTGCATGTTTTTGGACTGTGGGAGGAAGCTGGAGTACTTGAAAGGAACCCATACAAGCACAGGGAGTACATGAAAACTCCAAACAGAAAGGCCCAACAACCTTCTTGCTGTGAGGCATCGGCACTAACCACCATTCCCCTGTGCCTCCCAAGTACAATAGCATGAAATGTAAATTATTTGTTGTATTTTTCTTTACCAGACCAGGCTACATTGCCCAAAATTAATAATAATTTTAACAACAGCAAAAATGTGATCAAGCATCTTTTGGATTGGTTTTAAGTGACCCTATAATTCATTTTAAACAGACGTATGACTACACAGATGAGAACGGAGACTTTGTTGTACGTACTTGGAAAATCAGCAGATTTGATTGAATTAACCAACTTTGCCAAACATGCAGTGAAACTATAACTGTAACTTCCTTACGTTGAAAAACATCGTTTATTTAGCTGTAATCATCCACTGTGTCTTAATAAAGATAGTTAGCTTTATAACTTCCTTTGCGTCTCTCTCTGAAATTCAAACCTTGCAATTTTCCCAACCCCCTTCTTTGCCTCTCCCATGAAAATTCACAGAGCCAGAAAGCCGACTCAACATTTACTCTCCACTCTGTGAATTGTAAGTCTTGGATCTAACAGGACATGCCATAGTTATTTTACTGTCTCTTTAACTTTAATCCTCATTCCAGTGGACTTGGCACGCATCTGAGTTTTCAAACACTGCCCTGTGAATGTTGTTAATAAAAGCACTAAATCTCAATTAACAAGGAAACACATACTGTGGCTCCTGTGCAGATTTATCTTCTATGGCGGCCGGCCTTGGGGAATGGAGAAGGAGTATTAGGGAGGATTGAATATGGAGTCTAAACACCCTGTGTGCATTACAGCTCATTAAACAGTCTCTGGCCTACACATAACACCTGCACTGTTTTCTCATTCATTCATCAGTATGTACTTGTAGCAATAATGAATTGTAACGTTAGCAAAACAAGAAAAAAGCACCTCTGTTGCAGACAATGCATTGTGCATGACAGCTGAGGGAGTTTTCTTTCTGTCAAAATCAAGAAAAACAAACTCTCACATCCATCTAACAGGGCTGGTAATGATGAAATATGCCGACCGGCTCTGCAGTAGAATGACGAGCCATTGTAATAACTAAACTGGGGAGAAAATAAAATTCCTCACTTTAAATCCTGGTTAAGCCTTGCATAAGGGGATTTCAGAGAGGTCTAAGGCCACAGCCTACTGCTCACGTTGAACTGATTCAGATGGTTAATGTTAGTATTTTGGTTGCACCACTTTTTCCTTAATTTTTTTCTTAGCATGTAAGCTGATTAAATTTACTCAATCTGATTTAAAAACTTAAAGCGGTTATAACCACTATTTTATGATGGTACTGTGGAAACACTGAGGATGTGAAAAGTGTTGCTCAGAGAATTGTCAGCTGAATCAGCGGCTCCCCTCAGCTTTACACAGCTTTACAGTGAGTTCTTTTATCCGTCCAGTCTTCATATTTTCTGTTTCGCTTCATTCTTACCACTCTTATAGCGTTGGTTTCCCACAGGAGCATACCCTACCAGCTCCAAACAGCAGACAAACACAGCCTTAAACTTAATTTTGGCCCCTCTTTTTTCAGTAAAAGCCAATATTTTTGATGTGTTTTCCAATGCCAGTTAAGTTTAACTTTCTGTTCAAACAGAGAACACACAATACTGCAAGGAGCGATATCACATGAAGAGACAGAGACACACAGACTAAATGGAAGAGATGCTACTGTATGCTAACTCCTGTGAAAGTGTCTTCAATATTGTTCACCTTTAAAACCTGTTTCAGGTCTAATCTAATCTGGTGGACCAGCATTGTGTTGGGCAGGTGACAGGTGTGTGTCTGTGTGCTCTATAAAACGTTAAAACAGGAAAACAGGAACTATCAATATCGATCAGCCCGGAAACTGATAAATGGCCAGGTCTGCAGTTGAGCCATTTGACCTACGTCTGAATGCAGATTGTTCCCGTTTACACTGATGGCAAAAGACCGATGTTAACAGGTTTTAGCAGAGTTTTGACCAGTGGAAAGAGATGTAGAGACCAGCTGATAGGTATAGTAGAGTATTTAGCAGCTGCAAACCCTTCGTTGGTAGAGAACAAAGACAGAGCTATAAGAGAGAATAGTGGACTTATATGATATTTATTACTATTTTCTATTAACAATAAGGTAATGCCTACATCAAGCCATTGTAGTGTCACAAAACTGTTCACAGAATGACAGCATCAAGCCACAGTTTAAGAACGTAGCTGCTAGTTTCTTGTAAATCTAAGACTTGCAAGTCTTATATACATTTCATGGAGACATTTTGTTAAAGAGTTAGCATTTTGCAGCTCATTGCAGCTTGTAATAAAACTCAGACTATGCTTACCTAGCTTCAGCCATTACCGTGTCTAATTTTTATAAACAGCATCAAAATGACTCATACTCTATATTAACTTCAGTTTCATCACTTTGTTCAGCCCTACTAGGCAGTTTCTGATTGTAATGATTTAGCAGTAGCTAACTAGTGTGTTCAGTGAAATAGAGTTGTGTGAATCCCCGTTCAGCAAACATTTACATTATAATGGGCTAGGTTTGCTCTACTACAGCTGGTGTAACTGGCAGCTGGTCTCTGAAATGAATCGATACTTTTCTCCCTCACCCTCTCCTTGTCAGATATAAATGAGCATTCGGACCTACAATGACCCTTGACCTCTTAACTAGGTGGTGCCTTTTCATTCTTCTCAGACACCAAGCGTTCACAAGACGCAGGCATCCAAACGTTGTTGGAGTTCACATTGTTCCCAGGGTGACCCGCTGCTCTTCCATCCCATCCTCCTCCTCCTCCCAGCCGTGCCTCTGTCTCTTTATCTGCCCTCCTGCCATGCCTGATTCCCTACGTGAGGGCTGAACAAACCGCTGGGTCCCTGAGCCGGGGGACACCACCCCTGTAGTACACGCGGGCCAAGCATGACTTCAAAGCTTGTAGCTTGTGGGCACTTCATTGGGTGTGTTCTAAAGCCTGTTTTGTGTATAAGCTTCCTCCTCAAAAACAAAGAACTAAAATATTTCGCTATAAACCAGCTGAGTGGCGAACTGGCGACAGCTATTTGATTGTAACGGGATGTGTTGGCTAATATTTCAAACGGAATTAATCCACATTTAAATAGATCATATAACTAAAGCCAATATGAATGTGGATAAGCTCACAGTGAACTATCACCCAACCAGAAACACTGGCCAACACAAAGTTATAAGATGTTGTTTTTACAACTTGTTCAGCTGAGCCCAAAACAACTGATCTGCTTTAAGGCTAAATTAATGTGATTTCTGCCATGTTTAATTGGGCCAGTAAATGTCTTTATTATCTGACAGTATAATAAAACGAATCCAACTGTTTTTTTTTTCCCCAAGATTTTCTCTTCCACAAACAAACGTTGAAAAAACACACAAAATTAAGCAGTTTTTATTCAATAGTTTCTATATTGTGGGTCACTTCCTGCACAATCATGCAACATGTACATAACTGGTCTCAACCTGTTGTATAACAACACAACAGGAACTCTGCTCAGTTCAAACATGTTACGACACAATGCTTTATTCTGCCAATGCTTTTCACCGTTCAGCCATCATGGGTTTTGGATGGATGTCATTGTCACTGTCATTTGCACTCCTTGAACTTATTCCTCACATTTTAAGACTCAAATTTAATGAATGTGTGTGTGTGTGCATGCACTTGTCTATTTTGTTTGCCAGTACCAAAGGAAAATTTCCATTTTCTGAAAATTTTATGGACAATAAAGTATTCTGAGTCTGAATCTGATCACCACTGTAAAGTATATAGTACTTATATATGCAGTCATAATTTTGTTACGGTACGTCACCACAAACAACATAACAATCTTCTTTGCGGTAAAGATATCACTAGATACAATTCCCCTTAAAGAAAACAATAGTGATATGAATATCCACAAAGGTAGCATATCATTCAAAACTATTTATTTGAGACAGTCGAGTCTTTTGGGAAAAATATCTGGCTTGTTGGAGGTGAGTTGTGCAATGTTTTTGAATTTAATGGGTTTGCACTTTAGCTTAGGTTGGTCTGCACTTCACTGTGTGTTTGTCCTTGAAGTTATAATCCAAAAGAGTGCCTGCTTTACTAGAAATCTAGCCTTTGTGTGAATGGTGATGCCGCATTGTGTTGAGCAGGTTACAGGTGTGTATCTGTAAAATCTGCAAGACATTACGGCAGGAAAACGTGCACAATCAGTGACTGCGTTTCAATTAACCCTGAAAATGCACAAAACCTAAATGTTGCAATAAAAAAACTGGTAATAGAAACAACTTCTTTAAAAAAAACAAAAAAAACTCTCATATAATGCTCAACAGTTTTTTCACTTTCATGCGGTTGTTTTGTGTAATGGAAACACTTTTTTTTACATTTACACCTCACTGAACATGACGTAGGGGGTCAGATGACCAGTTAAATGCAAATTAGATTGTAGCTTTTTCTATTGATGCCAAAACACTGATGTTAGCGGGTTTTTTTGACCAGCCTGACATAGAGGCCATCCAACAGACTTAGTAGAGCATTTAGCAGCTGAAAACCCAGATGTCCCTCAGTAGTTGTTAGATAACAAAAACAGAACTAAAAGAGAGAGAACACTGGACTTAAATTCATTGGGCTAAACACACATGGTGAACTGTCACCTGAGTATGTCTCTTCTAATACAGCTCCTTGTAATCCGTCTGTCCAAAGAAGCAGCTCACATTCCCTCTGCACATGAGTGTCTGCATGGAAAGGGAGCTTTTTTATTGGCGAACAGATAGTGAAAAGCACGTTTGGCATGCATGAACAAGAGACAATGAGAGATGAAGCTGATCATAACAACCTGTGGATTTATGTCACTAATCCAAGCTGCTTTTGATTTTTGTAAAGGCGTATGTGTCTGTGTGCTCCTCCGTGCGCCCGTACACATGAATGCTGTGACTGTTTGCATTTGCATGCATGTGATCCTAATCGCCGCTCTGTCTCTGTCCGGTGTGTTTGCTTCGCGCTGACACATGGTGCCACGGCTGTTTATCTGCACCTCAAGTAGACACACAGGCTGTTAGGAATGCGTGTGGGAGAGGACAGCGCTGAGCTAACAGCCTCTTCCACCATCATCTCTGTTTACCTGCTATTGTTCGCAGCTTCTGTGTGGAGACGAAGAGAAAGGAGTGATTTATATGTGGAGTGACAACAACAAGTGTTTGGGCTGCAGTGGCGCCAATGCTCTTCTTTATCCTGTGTGATTGGCCGAAGCCCAAAATCACAGACCCTAAGAGTGGAAACCAAAATGCAAATGTCTCCTCTGTTATTGTTAACTTACATGCTTGAATCTAAAAATTGTTTCATAATTTAATTTCACAGGTAAATTTGTTATTTTTTGTTGTTTTTGACTATTTTTTCACTCTTAAAACCACACCGAGAGCCAGCCTAACCCTAACCCCAATCCCGCCTTCCTCATGCTGCATCTGATATTGTTGATGTTGTTTTTCTTTCTCCCCTCATGAAAAATGAATAGTGGCCCTGTCACGTTAGGGAGCACGGGGTTCTGGGTTGTCTCCTTCCTGTTGCCTGTCTTATCTCGGGCACAGATCCTGGCCTGGCCTGCTTCAGTGTGAGCCTCTGCCTGCTCCTGAGGGGTGGATAGAGACAGAGTGAGGAGTTAGGGGGTGGGGTGAGGAGGTTGCTGTGTGTTGCCCTTGTCTTTCATACTCTGCTCCCCCAGAGTTTGTGGAGGAAAGGCAGGAAGTTCCTACTAGGCCTTTCCTTAGTTAGACCATACAGGGACACTGGAGGCACTGGGTTTTAGATGTGAGATTGGGGAGAATGGGTGGGAGGGTAAGGGGCTTTGTGTGTGGGGGCTTTTACTTGAGGCCCCGCCATGAGGTCTTCATTTGTTCACAGGGGCCATTACTGTGACAGACTGTTTACAATCACCGACAGATTAGGTTTACTTAAGGATTTATGTTATTCCTTTAGCTGAAACATATAAACACCACTGACGCTTTTCCATCACCCCGCTGTTATAAATTAATACTGCCTGCTGAGGCCGAGGGGCTTGCTTACTGAGCATGATGAAAATGTGTGATTTTCTTAAGTCTGCACAGAAAAAGTATACTCTATTTCTTTCCCAGAGCAGTAGATTGACAGTAGGGTAAACTCTGATCTGTAGTGCTAACAGTACTGGATTTCACTTCAACCGGTCCCGTTTCACATTAGAGGACTCAACACCTTATTAAGAAGAGGTACGTGAGCCAGGGGAGGTCCACCACCACTGGGTGGTGCACTATGAAAAGGAAGCTGTGGAAGACCCTTTCTTTTCTCAAATTCTTTCTGTACATTTATAAAATCTCTGCAGGAGAAATTTCCTCGATTTTGGAAACACGCACTATTCGATAACACTTCAAGTTAACCCTGACGAAGTTTTCAAAACTCTTTAACACTGATCAAACATTGATAATGCACTTTCATGTATATGTACGTTTGAAGCATTTGTAGTAACACACTACAACATTGCTGTGATCATATTATTGACATATGATTTAGGAGTGTTTTAATGTGTTCCAAACACATCAGTCAAGCGAGCTGGAGCACATAAGGCAGACATGGTTTATAAATGCTAAAAAAGGGGTATCAAGATAATATATGAGCAAACAAACAAAAAAAAAAAGTGTTCTTTTAGTGTGTCTTTTCTTTGTGGACCATACAAAAGTAATTTACAAAGTGACATTCAACAAACAAAGATGCTGGAATAAAGAACTACTATGGAAGAAAATTCAATGCCAGATTGAGCAGTTCATTTTTCCCTGACTGACCGTCTGGATTCTTTTTCAGGGTTTGAAGACACATTACAAAACAAGACAACCTTTCCCCAAAATCCTGGCATGTGTCTCCGCCATCAAGCCATCCCGCTCCTGTCCATGTCCAGTTGCCCTGCCCCGGGCAGACCACAGCGCCTCAGATCTCTGTTAATTACATGTTTCTGCCTCAGTCAGAGAAGCAGCACAGCATGGAGTCCACTGAGGCTTTTGAATAATCAAAACAGAAAATGGCATCATCCTTCCTCCGCTTCCTCCTACGCTTCCACAGCAAAAACAACAACCAAGAGAAGAGGAAAAAAAGGTAGAATTTTTCCAGGCTTTGTTGATCCTGCTGAATAATAACTTTCCAAGAGGAAATGATAAACATATGAAGCATTTACACTATAGAAGAAATTAAACTCAATTCACAAGCCAATGTTTTCAAGTTTAGGGTGCTAGATCAGTGCTGTCATTTCAAATTTGTAAATGGGCGAGGATTAGAAATTAATATCGTGAGCTGAGCCCAGCAACTGCAGAGGGAGACTTTCATATCATTGTTGTTCTGGCCCCGTGTTCCTGCCCTTTTCTTTTGAAGTCTCATCTCATAGTTTTTGAGTAGTTGTAGACCTAACCACATGACATGACGGATGAAGTTCATTAGTGCATTGGCTAATCCATGTTTTTTGTAATGTAGAGGAACTCTGGCTGACCTCTTGCCCACCTGCATGTGGATGCTTTTAATTAATGAATTCGGTTTTTCCATAAGCCTGTTTGTTCTGAATAAAAAAAAAAGAGAGCGCGAGCAGAAACACGGCATCCTGGGCGGGTTGGTATCCGGAGTAAGGTTTGGCATGCCTCTCAGTGAGACCACAGATATTCCCCAGCCTTCCATCTCCTCTTTTCTCTTTCCTCATTAGCGTGGCTTTCCTGCTTTGGGCTTTTACACACTTACATACTACTCCACTAACACTGTGGCACATTCACCACTGTGTCCTTTCTGTGCTGGGGTCGTGACCTCTCCTGACAGTGCTTTACTCTCCCTTTTCTTTAGGTGTGAGCAGCGTTTTAATGGTCTAACAGAGAGGGCTGTCTTCCATTCAAACTGTTTGGAGACACACATGTGAAAACACACAGAGCTTTTTGTCTCATTTATAAAAGCAATACTGGGTGCTGTGCGTGATCCGGCTAGATAGATTTATAGTGTGTGCTTTCTCAGACCAAACTAGAAAGATCCTCTTCAGTCCCAGCTCAAATAATATTTCACTCAGAATTTACCTCAGTGTTTCAAGCTTAAATAAGTCTGTTGACAGCACCAGTAAGTCCACTCAAAGTGCAGTGTTTCAGACATAGATAATCAAACATCACAACATCTAGACATACAGCGAATTAAAAAGGAATAAAATCACAATCAACTCTGTAAAATAAAATAATTAAATCTCCAATATGAGTATGATCACATCTTAATTGAAATTAAAAATTGAAATACAGAATCCAGATTGAACAATGCAATCACAACTTAAAACATGGTCAAAAAAGATGGAAAAAAACTGGAGTGAAAGACTGTAAAACATTTTCAGAAAAGAAAACCAAGTTAAAGAAAACCAATTCACTCTTTAATTTCAGTTTTTTTAAGTCTACTGATGATAAAATAAATATCAATATGGATATATCAAATAAATAACTTAGCATTAAATATCAGTCTGATGACATCCTCTGACTTGAGCAACAGATCTCTGAAGCTGCTGCCTGTCGCTCTCCTATAAAGTTTTTTTTTTTGGAAGATTTATAAAATTCATTAGCAACTGTATTGAGAATTTCCTGATCCCAAGGTTTAAAGGAGAACTGGATTTTGGGGCAAGTAAAAGTGCCACACTTGTGTTTTGTTTTTTTTGTTTTTTTACAGTGATTACTGTAAAAAGCCATGGCAGTAGCAGGAACATGAACTAACCTCCAAATAATAAGACACATTCACATCTTCAAATCAAAATGCAAAGCACATACAGGCGTTAAAATAAACGTGTAACTTCACCAAATAAAGTAGTAATAAAGCTTGAATAGAGAATCATTCTGGTCAGTGCCAAAGACCAACTAGAATCTTACCAACTGTGGTAAAATGGCCAATCAGGCCTTAGCTTCACATTGTAATCATACTCGATCCACAATATCCACAATGTTGTGTTTGCACGGCTACCTGCATAAACCGCTGCCTTATGTATGACATTATTAAATCACTATCAGTTCCAATGATACAGCAGATGTTTTTTTTTATAAAGGTTGGTTTATGCATCCAGCAGAGGAAGCGGAGAGGAAGAGGGGCTGGGGACAAAATAAAGGAAAAGGCCAGATTCATGAAGTGGAGTCTTGGGGATAGACAGAAACAAGTCAAGCTGTCCCTTGTGAGGAAACAGAAGGAGGTGGGGAAGGTACTCAAAACATGGCAGACAGGAACTCAACTGATTTCCTCACATCCTGAAAGCCAGGCCATTGTGTTAAAGTAACTGTGTAGCGGATGAGTGTATTCTTGGATGCCTCAGTTCCGGTGGTCTTCAGTTGGTGTGTTCAGGAAAGTAAACATATCTTAATTTAGGTCAGAAAAGCCAAGGCTGAGCAGGAGTCCAACTAAAACAGCCACCAGAGACAAGGGAACCATCCCATCCCATCCCCAAGTCACCTCGCTTCCTGTTTTCCTTCAAGCAAGGGGCACCAGAGCTTTGACTGTGTGTGTATGTGTGTGTGATGTGAGGCGGATGTGTGGTCCGGTAATGGATTTTCTAACACTGAAGAGGAAACTAGTTTCAGCAGCTCTCCAGAGACACGTTTAAACCCAAACAGTGGGCTGCTATTAGAAGATAAAAGTCTCTGTGTTAGTAAGACGCATCATGGAAGCTGCTGATTCAGCAAGGTACAAACCAGGATATTTAAAGTGTTGAGGTTACCCTGTTGCTCAAGACCTGACCCCCGTAAAGGACGTGGCTAAGTACAGGATGGCGCTAAATAGTGTTAGCATAGCGGTGGACATGTTACTTTAAAAAATACACACACACATACATAAGTATTTTATTGTGACTCATGTTTGACATCCAGCCTCCAAATAGACAAAGAACGCCTATTACAGTAAAAACCACAGAAAGTGTCTACATCAACACACACTGCACAAAATGCATCTCCCTGTGCATTTTTGTGTAGCTTTGTGTGTCCCGTTGTGTGCAAACACTTGAACTTGTGATACTACATTTTATTTATTCAGACAGCATGGCTATTTTTACTACACAAATATTATGAGACCGACCTTTTAGAGCACTCATGATCCCTTGAACTTTATACCTTCTCATCAAAGCATTTCCCCCTGCCTCAACTTTAGAGGAAAGTCGTCCATCCAATAAAGTGTTGATGCTCATTAACATGGGGAGAAAAGGGGGCGCGAATCAAATCAAATCAAATTTAATTTGTATGGCACTTTTCATGCAAATAAACAACAAAAAGAGCTATAAGAAGTCATAACAACTAAATTAAGAATTTAAGAAGAAAGAAAGATCAGTTAAAAGCCAATCTAAAATGGTGGGTCTTGAGCTTACTTTTAAAAACCTTGACTGTCTCTGTGGCCCAGAGGCCCTCAGGCAGGTTGTTCCACAGACAAGGGCCATAGTGTTAAACAAAGTTTCACCATAGGTTTTTGTTATCCCCTTTGGAACAATTAAAAGGCCAGTACCGGAGGACTTCAGGGTCCGTGCTGGCAAGAGAGAGAAACTGGCAGACTCTGGTTATGTTTTTGAGATGGTAAAATCCTATTTGTGTTATATTCCTGATATGAGGAATAAAATCTCAGCTCAGAGTCAAAAAGAATGCTCAGATTTTTTACGCATTTTGATAGTTTAAAATCTTTTTTTGGCAGTAGTTTCTATCATTTTCCTTCAGGACCAATAATTGAACCTTCTGTTTTGGCCTGGTTAAGCTGTACAAAATTATTTGGTGTCCATGATTGTATCGCTGAAATTTAAAAGAGCATCAATTGGACCTATGTCATCTGGAGACACTGCAATGTAAAGCTGTGTATCATCGGCTAAGGAATGGAAATTTATGCTGTGTCTTCTGATGATGTCCCCAAGGGGAAGTATGTATATATATTAAAAAGTTAAAAGTTAAAATTGGACCTAAAATTTAACCTTGGGGGACCCAACACTTTGTTCTAAAGGTTCTTGAGGAGCATGTATCCATACTTAAAAAGAATATACGATCGGAGAAATGGGAATAAAACCAGTTAAAAACAATCCCTGAGAGGCCTGCCAGGTTTTAAACCTACTTGGTCCAGTAGCACCAGGAGTGAAAGTTTTTGTGAGTCCATGTTACACCCGATATCATTAACAAGTTTTAAAAGGGCTGTCTCAGTACTGTGACTGTCCTAGAACCAGGGTAATCTTCTGTTGCTTAATCAGTTTCAGCGTCACAGGGGATGCTGGAGCCAATCACAGCCAACGTTCTGGGCGAGAGGGGGTTACACTCTGGAAAGGGTGCCACGCAGGCATGGGGAGAACAGGAAGAACATGCAAACTCCATACAGAAAGGCGCCAGGCCTGGGAATTGAATTCACGACACAGTGGTTAGCGCTGAGAGGCAACCACTATGCTGCTGTGCTGTCCCCTAGAACCAGATATTTCTCTAAAATACTGATCTTATTTAAAAACCCATTTAGTTTGATAAAAACCACTCTTTATAAGATTTTATTTAAATATGGTAAGTTGGATACGGGTCGGTAATTAATAAGAATGCTTGGTTCTGAATTGTTCTTTAGCAGAGGCCTAACCACAGCTGTTTTGAAGGCAGCGGGGAAAACACCCAGTAATTGACAATATTTCAAAAATCATACACAAAGAATGCATAAAATAGTTTTAAAAGTAATGTGGGGATTGGATCTAAAAAGTGGGTTGTGGGTTTAATTGGGAGAAAACTCGACCAAGCATCTTCGCATGAACCAGAACAATACGCTCCAGTGTTTCCTCAGATAAAAGCGGTGAATCAGATATGTTAAAAAGCAACATTTTGCTGGGTTAAAAGACTGGATCTAATCATGTCAGTTTTACTTCTGAAGTGAACCATGAAATGAAACCGTGAAAGGTCTCAGGACTCCAGTGTGAGGTAAACCGTGGGAGTGAATGTAATATAAAAGCTGCTTTTATGGACGCACATCGGTATTTAAATAGGACAGTGAGGTTGGTGTGGGTCAAAATGCCATTGGTGGGTGGGCCTCCGATGCACCCACAGTGCAACATTGTTTCCTAAAATTGCATTTTTATTTTTCTCAATTGCAAAAGCTATATTTTTCCCATATTTGCTGACCTACAGTAGACATGGAACCAGCTGATCTTGGTGTAACTTGAAAAAGGGTGAAACAGTCATCCTCACCTGGGTATCAGTTAGAACTGCATCCTTCTTTTAATAAAAGCAAACTTCCCATTTATTTGACCTGCAGTATGTTTGCAGAAATGAAATCCCTAAAATTATAAAAATTTTACCTGTTCAACCTGTGCTGTGACAGTTTTTCATGGTAATGGCATGGCTATGGCATTCATGGCACTAGTGTACTTTATTGACATTTTATTGACGTTTCACAAGCCTTAGGCAAAGCGTTGTTATGTAAAAGATCGCCACTTTTGGTTGGTAATGTTCTGGTCTTTGTGAGACCACCATCTCTACTGAATAGAAATGATTGAGGAAGGGAAAGACTTGATTTACTAAGCAGTCATCATCAAAGAGGTCCATTCAGCTGATTCTGTTTCTTATAAACATTATAGTCTTTTCCGTTATACCCTAAAACCTATGCATATGAAGGACAGCTACTGGATGTTCTGCAAATTCATCATGTCAGCCAGTCAGAGGAACATGCGATAAATTTTCTGCTTTTGCAGAGAACCGACAAGTACACCTCTACACTTCATCGCCGGGTGCCTTAGAGAAACAATACACAGGTGTCCTGGAAGTTTCCCTGTAATGTGTGGGAGTTTGTGGTAGTAGAAGAAGTAATGAATTGTAACAACAAATTGGTGTGTTGGTATGATCTCAGCCTCAGTCTGGTTTGCCTGTTGACAAAGGATAAAACATTGTGGCACTTGCAGTTGCTGTGCACTGACAGCTGATAACAAACAGTTGAAAAGACGGGATTTATGCAGCTTGAAACGCTGAGAACCTACTTTGGTTACGGTGAAAAGTGCTTGGTGTGTACCTGTGTGTGTGTGTGTGTGTGTGTCTATGTGAGTGGGTGTATTCAAATCCACAGGCGTAGATCATGGTTGATCATGGTTTTTATGCTCGGCTCTCAGCTGCCACACATTGTGCAGATATTCTAGACCTGTTCTGACAACATCAAACCAGAGGGACGGGGTTGTATTACACTGCACAGTGAGTTCGTCACATGCCACAGATTCTGTAAAGTGCTACATGGATTGTCTACAATGGCTGTACATCACAAATGGGTCTACAGAGATGTTTAATTTCATTAGGAGGATTTTAGTCATAATTTCTATTCTTTTTAAGTGTAGTACTTCCTGCACTTACTTTAAATTTTGGTATTATACTACTGCACTTCAGAGCAGGCATAGAGACGGACAGAAAGACGGGCCTGGATTATAGACATCAGCTTTCTGTCATTAGCAAGAGAGTCAGCCTTGAATTCTTTAACAAAGACATCACAACAGGGATTACTTGGCTAATCACAAAACAATGAAGCCCACACTGTTGCATCTTGTGGAGACAGAGGCTGTTATTTTAAGAAACAAGGAGAAGGCAAAAGCTATGACAGGCAGGAAAAGGTGCAGAGAGGGATTTAAACAGGACCGTAATGATGCTTGTGGTATTTTATTGCTGGCAAGATGGCAGGAAGACATTTGTTCAAGGTTTTTCTTATTATAAGCGAAGTCTCTTGTGTTAACAAGATCTTTTTCACATTTGAGTAGCAGTCCTGGAGAACCAGAAGCCCTTCTTGGTACAAAAGGAGAAAGTGAAAGAAACCCTCTCTCTGTTATTAAGCTATTTGTTACATTCATAATATTAAATGACACAATTTGGTATTTGATAAAGCCAATTATCGGAGAAAAAAGGATGAAACAAATGGAAAACCTTTTGTCAGCCTTACAGTCAACATCAAGAGTGTACATTTCTCTTGATTTCATTTGATTGGAAATATTTGTAAGTGAGACAGAATAGAATTAAATTCAACTGGATGAATGTCCTCATTCATCATCTTGCTAAAAGCCGCATAATCCACCCAAGCTGTGTTAATATAATCTCTGTCCTTTCACTGATTATCCTCGACTTTATATAAAATTTGACATATAGTTTAAATTACAAAGTGAACACCTACACTTCTACGTATTTTCAATAATAACACAAATCCAATACTTCACATGATCATTCTACACCTCCTTAAAACTGGAGGTCCTGATCTGTTGCCCCCCCCCATCTCTCCTCCAACCCTCCAACACTTCCAGTCTCCTGTGAGACTTCAGGGGCCTCAATCCTGCTGAGCTTCATCTGTCCATTGCCTCGGGGGGGGTTTCAATATGGCTGTTCCACAGTGACTCCATCCCTTTCTTTATTCACCACCAGTCACACACACACACACACACACACACACCTCCGAAAGTAATGCCTCCTGAGTGTGAGTGATGGAGTCAGCTGGGCTTGTCTTAAAGAGCCTGCCAAAGCTAGTGAGCGGGGGTCTCCCCATTTTCTCTCCCAGCCCTCCCAGTCCTTTAATAAGGCCTTTCTCTAGGTGTCAGAAGGAGATGGGCGAGGGGCCCCTGAATGGAGGTCAGGGTCACAAACAAAAGAAAGTTACACTTAACTTCTGGATAATTTAACTCTTTAAGTGGAGTCTGAACTTTAGTTGTGGTGAATGATTTAACTGAAAGCCAGCTGATTGAGTGACATTTAAATACAACTGTGACTACAGCACCTCCAGGTTTTTGAACTTGCAACATCTCATTAGTTGTAAGCCGTCCATCATATATAGAGAGCATAATTTTTTATCTGATTCTTACCTGTGATTAAACAGCTAACAGGCAGCTTCAGCACACAGAGGTCAAATTATTAACTTATCGAGAGAAAGCAGATGACTGTCTGTCTCTTGGAAGTGGGACAGGACTGTTGTGGTTAATGGCAGCTATTAGTGTTTCCCTACCTCAGGGCCAATTTAATTAAGAATGCTGTTGAAGGATGAAGTCACACTGAGGTAGAAAATAGGATTATAATAGTAAAGAAGGCAAAGAAAATGCAGTGTAGGCAAACATCAAGGATCAGTGTAAAAAAAAAAACTGTGAACATTTTGGGGACATAACTTTCCCACACACACACACACACCCAAGAGGCACATGCTCTTTTCTTCTCTCAGCCTGAAGCAGGGGTTGATATTAAACATTTTTCATGATTGCTGTGTTTCTACACAAAGGGCGGTTTGTCCAAGTCTTGTTTTCCCAGTTTATTAAAATAGCTGCTGCACTAAAGTGATCAAACCCCGCCGCTCACCCTCTAAATCTGAGTAGTCACTCTAAAAATATTTAATATGCACCATCAGCGCAAAAACCAACAAGCTGCCTCTCAGTCACCCTCACTGGCTGCACTTTAAAACAACACACACAGACGAAGTGGAATGCGACCGTATCTCCCCGATAAATCCCTTTTCAAAGTTCTTGATTTCTTTGCGATGCGTCTCATGGAAAAATGCCCTCTGTGCAAGGAATGTCTCAGCGTTTCCCCTCGCTCATATGTGACCGATATTGGTTTGAAAAAAGAAAAAAACAACAACCCCTGAATAAAGACATTGTTTAGCAGAAGGAGAGTGAGAGAGGGAGAAAAGAGACGATAATGTTGGTGTTATGTTGGCCTGGGCCTCCGTTTTGCCATGTGAGGCTTTATCTTCTTCCCTCATCAGGCGAAGTCTGCTCTGGGTTATTATTGCTGACCTCTGGGACCTTCAGCCAGAGGAAAGAAAGCTTTTAACCCTTCTATAATTTCCAGATTGTGTACATCATACTTTAACTGTGTACACATACTAGTTTATACTGGGTTTAAGTTGGGATCATTACTTGTAAGGGACCCGACATGGCAACTTTTTTTGTAAAAGCTTTTCGCTTGTGTAAATATGTCTACTGCAAAGGGCTTCACATTAAAGACTGATTAATCCTTTGGTTTCCATATGACCAAAATAAAAGCCCACCTCTCGGCCCCTGTGTGGAGGATTAAGCGAAAACATCCGTGTTCGGCCTGACCTGAAAACAAACCTGACATTCATAATATCCACAAAATAAATGACCCGCTCCTTCTGAACTCTGGGGGAGCCGTGTACAGTGTAACATAATCTGCATTCAAAGTGTCAGACGCACAGGCCTCTGCTCTGTCCCTCAGTGGTGCCCTCCTGCTCGACTCTAAAAAATGACACACACCCAGAGCAACACTGTCATCCCCTTGTCCTGTTCTCACCCCCAAACCTTAAACCCCCCCACCACCACCAACACGGCCACCCAACCCCGCCTGTCCTTTCATCTGAAAGAAAGTGCCCATTGTGTGGGCAGTTTGTTGTAAAAGAGAGACGTAGCTGTGCCCAGTTGGTGACTGCTGAGTTTCCGTCTTGGAAGAGAGGACATCACTGGCTTGTTGTGATTTCAAGTGGCTTGGTTCAGTACTCAAAGGATGCCCTTTCTCAGTTATCTCTGAAAGGACTGTGTTGTGGGGAGACGTGGAGAGCTCTCATTTTTAAGATAGTACAAAAGTGTTTCTATCTATAAATCCCTTCTACTTAGACCTTTCCAACGTAAGTATCTGGCAGGTCTGCACTGGTCTGACAGCTTGTATATATTAACAAACTAATCCCTGTCTGATTGGGATTGAAACAGAGGCATTAAAAACCCTTTCACAAACACACTTGAATGCTGTTTTATGAATTTGTTTTAATTCGTGCAACAGTTTGGGAAATAGTCTCAGTGACACTCAATTTGGCAACTGACCCGGTCCGTTCTGTCTGATTGCACGTTGGGGCTATGCATGTGGTGATGGTTGCGAGGTAATAAGATAAACTTTCGCATATCTGCCAACAATAAAATCAATTTATAGTTGTGGCATAAAATTTTAAACATACGGTTTGCCATAACAAAGAAGTAAACTATAAAATCCTAAATTAGAACGTCATTTTCACAAAAAAATATATTTTTGGATATACATTTTCTTGGACAGCCACTGAAGAATGACACCAATCCTTAACAACAGACTACTCTAATGTGATCCCTCCTTTTCACTAAGCATAGCATTGGCATAGACACAGTGAACTGATGGTTATTTTTTAAGTAAAGTCTTGCATTTTTTTAATGTATTTTTGTTGTTTGTTTGTTTGTTATGTATGTTTGTTTATGTATTATACGAAATAAGTTATATCGAGCAAGCAATTTAATGCTGGTCACTATTACCGCTGCTTGTCTAGTTTGCTCAGACTGACTGCTGGTAATGTTGTTGCCTATTTCTTTTTTACCTCTTTCGGCTTTTGTCTATCTGGGGTCACCACAGCAAGTCAGCTCTGTGACTTGGATTGTTGATTTGGCTACATTTTTTACACCACATGCCCTCCCCTTTTTCCGGGGCTTGGGAACGGCACAAGCCTACCACTGGTTTGCCTTGTGGCTGGGATTTGAACTCACGGCCTCTTCATACAAAGCATGCACTCTACCACTGAGCTACGTCCCCGGGCCTTTGCCTACTATTTAAAGTAATTCTTACAATTAAACCCATATTTTTATATATGTGAGTATTTCTGCACTTTTGTTGGTTTACTATGAAAATATTTATAAGGAAGTTATCATTTTCTTGTCATCATCCTCATCTCATCAGGCTTGAGCTCAGTCACAATGATAATGAAGCACAAATTGCTTTATTTCCACTCATTATTAAAGACATGTCTTTATAATCCATGCGCACGTATATGGTGACTGGGAAGGCTTAACATACATGCAAATATTTAGACAAAACACAAGCTAATTCATTATTTTGACAGTACTCATAACATAATGGAGCTGTTTCCAGGCGAAAATAAAAAACAATTTGGAGCACGTCCCTGTAGCTTACGATGAAGACATAAACCTTAACACAGGGGCCAACCGCAGAGTCCAAAATGGGGGCCTGCATTAAAGTGGGTCCAAGTTGGGTTCATCCCTTTTTTACTGTCCTCTGGAAATACTTCCTTGGTATTGTGAGTATTTGCAGTGCATGTTTTACCAAATAGATGAAGATATTTTGTTTATTTCTGAACATTTTCTGAAGCTGCATTGTGTTGGCCTCTGAGGGCCACCGTACTCCGCACCTTAATGGAGCACATTTTCTATTACTGGAAAAAAACCAAAAGCTTTTTTTTTGTTTGTAAATGTGGAGGTCTGACCCAGACTATACCAAAGCTATATAACACACAGTTCTCAGATAGACCAGTGTGTTTGTTTTGGAATTAACCCGGGGATTCAACCAGTAAACCCTTTTCACAAGAATATTAGAGCACCTCCTTACATGAGTAGATTCTTCACAGTGTGAGTCTCCCTCTTATTTTGCCCCTTTTTTCCTTTGCCTCTGGAAAATCCTCTTCAGCAAGACACACAAAGCTTGTCTTCACTGTGGAGGGGAAGGAAGCTGCGGGAGTCTGGAATACCAGGGGGCTCCACGTCAGAGAGTCAGAATGGAAAGTCATTATAATGGCCACGAAGGCCTTGGCACAATATTTACAATGTGTGTGAACACATTGGTGCCTGGGAGTTTACTGTAGGAAATACTGTTTGTAGCATCTTGGCCCAGAATGGAACTGATCAGGTCCTGTCAGGGTCCCACTCTGCCACATACTGTTAGGCCTGGCTTACACTACAGGATTCTTGCGCCGATTTTACCCCGATTGGTCGGGCCAGATTGTCTTCTAGTGTGAGCGGGTGACGGATCAATCGTAACCCCCACGATCGGCCCTCCTGACAATCGGAGGCACCCTGATAATTTTCAAACATGTTTGATTTTTATCGAGGTGATTACGCCACTCATTTTCGCTGACGATGACAATAGCCAATCGGAGAGAGCCTCCTATGACGGACCGGAAATGATCATCGGAAGTCGAATGGACAACCCATGTTGTCCGCATCTCCCCAACCACTTCTTCATCCAGATTCTTTTAGCCTTTTTCCTTTTTTCACCGAAAATAATAGCTACAGCCAGCAGCACCGCACTAGGCTCCATTTTTTGTGCTTTTGTTTACATTCGCTTCCTTGTGAGATGACGTAGGATCATGTGGTGCGTCGATCTCTGGTCCGATAATCTTGATGAAATCCTGTAGTTTGTGCTGGTCATTATTTTCATATCTTGTAGTGTGTGCGTGTTTAACATTTAAGAAAAGATAATCTTAGAAGATTCTCCTTATGTATGTGATACAACCCGATTTCAGAATCTTATAAGATTTTTAAAATCCTGTAGTGTGAGCCAGGCTTAAGCTGATTTTGTCTTAGTGACGACTTGCCAGATGTCCGTAACACCAATGCTGCTACCACACTCTTCCTTTCCTGTAGTACCTTCAGGCGGTGAACTGGCATGTCCATTGATTGTGATCTCCATTTTGAGCAGGACTCTGTGTGTTTTTCTCTGTTCCTGACTTTTGAGTGAAGTTCTGTCAGTGTCACACGTCATCTAATCTGGGATGCCATCTTTCCCCCCTTTCCTCACTGTGTATGTTCTCCCTGGTGGTCCCCAGTGGGAGAGGACCACTACAGAAGAGAGATGAGTTCCTCCCTTTGAAGATGAGCGCCCTCTGAAAGGAGGCTTGACTATGCCTGAGTGACAGAGCCCGCCTGCCTGGCAGTCTTTCCCTCTGCACCTCTCAACTATCCATCCACATCAAAACTGAACTCTTTTTTTGAGCTTGTAATTAGAACCAGACCTGGCTGCAACAGAGGTGAGTTGTTTGGGCTACAGACGTGGTGCTGGGGTTGAAGGTCACGTCAGGTTTGAAGCTCCTTTGGTGGGAAGGGACTGGCCCCTGATGAAAAAAGAGCACAGGCTCCATTTAGAATGGAAAGATGAGAGGAAGAGCATGCTGTGGAGGAGGAGGTTTGGAGCTAAATTCATGTTGATTACAGAACACCTCTGTCCATCATATTAGTAGGGGAACATGGCAGGAATCAAGGACATCTTGCAGAACTCGAATTCTCTCAAAACGGTGAAGGACTGAGTGTTGTTAAACCTTCCAGTAAAGTTTTTGTGTGACCTCAGTGGTCCACAGCGTAACACTAAAACATCTGAAGTGATGACTCACATAAAAGCCTTAAAAAGCAATGTTGTCGACATGGGATGTTATGGGGCAGGATCGGCCAAACACCACTTATGTCAGTGACTTTCTTAGATGGGGAAAACTAACAGTGGAGGAAAAACAAAACACACTCATCCTCAAATTGAACCTTTCAGGAGATTTTACGAGAAGTTTCTTCAGGACTTTGTGTTGTGCCATACATTGCTGTGTCCTTTAAGTGCTGGTGGGTAAACAAAACCAAACTGTCCTCGAGTCTTTGTTTGTTCAACTCGTTAAACATGACGTTTATTAGCTTGGTGTTCTTTTTCATTGGGGCTTTTAGCTCCATTAGCCCCTTAAGTTGCCCCATTATATTTCTGAGGGTGTTTATCTTAACTATGTTGACTAGGGCGGCTAGAGGGAAGTGTGGCGGGGGAGATGAAATGCAGCATGCCAAAACTAGTCAGCCAGCAGTCTATGGGTGACAGGCCTTCCAATTTGAAATGTCTTGTGTAAGCCTTTTGGCGGTGACACATCCACCCTGCACCTCTCAGCAGTTCCAATCTCCTCAAACATTGGCTGGTTACATTCACTAGTCTTCTAATTGCTAATTTGCCTAATGGATCAAGTGTCTAGAGTCATCTGGCCTGGAGGGGGGTGGGTGCAAACAGTTCAGAGCAGTGGAGGTCATATTGAAGAAACTCCCTTGGGGGAATTTCTGCTTCGTCTCATCACTTTACGGGATTATTTGGGCTAACTTTCATCTTTGTTGCCAGGGATAGGAGCTCGCAGAGTGCTCTGACCTCATGACCTCTGCCTGTTTTCTCTCTCTCTCCCTCTTTGGAAGGCAAATTCCAGGATGTAAAGTGTCTCTCCTAACTGCAGCCTCGTAAGTATCATCCCCTGCTAAGCTCACGGCCAAGTTTGCCCCACAGCCATGAGCTGGGGTGTCATTACAGGAGTTAAAACCCACAAGGTCAAGTTTGAACAATGGCCTTTTTCAGGGAGGTTAAGAGGAGCTTCTGCTGGGCTGGAGGACCTACTCTTTCTCTCTCTGTGGTTGATGATAGCAGGAGGAAGGGTTTAGAGTATTCAAAACTTCCATGTCCACAATGGTTTTGTCCATCAGGCCTCACTTGTACTTTGTCAAGGATGAGTTTTGTCAGAATGTCCCTCTAACTTCTTAACATACGGGTGCAATTGAATGTGAAAGTGATGGTCTCGACATTTTTACAGTTTAGTGCAGTGTGAGTCTCTATTTATCAAAAAAAAAAAAAAAAAAATCACAGTTTTGTATAAAAGTTTTCCTGATGCCCATGGAGAGTCAACTAATGACCTGGGTAAATGATGGAGATCGGCATGCAGCCTCTTAACCCCTGTCCCCTCTCCGCTTACGTGCCTATGAAGGAATGTAATTGTATTTTGGCTGGCCCTTTCAGCATGTGTATCAGATATTGAATTGGTGTGGGAAAATAATGGGTGGTGGGAGGGTCCTAGAGCAAGAAGTCAAAGGGGGGTGGATGGTGAGAGTGAATCGCTTTGATTTTAATGTCACAGAAATAATGGGTCTTCCCATGTTGGATTATCATTGTATTACCAACAGTTTCAATGCACAATGTGCAATCAAAAAGACTGAAAAAAAGTTACTGTGTGCTCAGTTATAGTGAAGTGTGCAAATGATGTTCTCTGCACAACTCAGCCGCAAAGTTTCAGGAGAGCCCAAAAACAATTTTTTACTATGTGTTGAGAATTCAGTTTGCATCTTTTGAAGCAGTCTACCTGGTGTCCTGAAATGAGATAAGACAGTCTGACCTTTGGAGGATTTCCACCACACTTTCACGGAGTGTGAAAAGGTTGTGTTCAAATTTGGTTTTAGTGGAGTAGTCTTGAGTGGTCTCAAAGACTTCAAAGAAACTGAACATGCCATGTGTCTTATCTGGTACAACAAAACACAAGACATTGTTTCATTAGCAGCTTCAAACATTTTTCTTTGCTTAGTGTAGCTGTTTTTTCTGACTTTAAAACAACTAATGGGGCATTATTACTTGTTCATACTGCTGTAGTTAACTGTAGTGGTTATCACTACATCTCTGGTTAAACTCTAGTGATTGAAGTGAACTTAGGGATGTAGTGTGGAGTTGAAGACAAAGTGTGCATAAGCCTGGGGAATGCATTGTATAGTCAGGATAGAGTCACTGTACAGACTTTCTCTGATCAGTATCAAAAACCAACAAACCTGCACCCAGTTTTCAGCTGTCTGCTTCCCATTTTCCAAATACTGCACCCACCATTAGCAGAGCAGGAAAATAATCATTGTCCATATGTAGGTATTTCATGGTAAATGAAATAATGAGAGAGTAATGAGAGAGAGAGGGCCCCTGTTACCAGCGCACAACTGTGAACTGGAGTCAGGTTTGGCCCTGTTGCCAAGATACCGGGGTCAGCCCCTGTGGGTGGTGGTGTCCATGGGCTTTTCTGCAGTAAGAGAAAGAGAAAGGGGAGGTAGAGCACGAGTGCTGATCAAAGTTTAGCCAGTGCCCCGCTGCTCTCCAAATAAATCTCCCCACCGCTGGGCTCTCAGTGCCAGCCTTGTTTCAATAAGTCTCCCTTATTGTACACACAGCCAGGGGTCTTTGAGCCGAGCCATTCACTGTGAGCTTCCCACAGGATTACATATCTAAATATATGGAGTGAGAAGAGCCACTGCCCTGTGTGTGTGTCTGTGTGTGTGAGTGTGTGTTTGCACATGTGAGAGGCATTTAGTGATTCTGTTAAATTAACCAGAGCTGAAGAGATTCAGCATATTGAAGGGCCGCTACTCATGCATTACTGGGACTTGCCCACTGGGTTTCACTGCAGCCACAGTGTCTGAAAAAAAAAAACTGCTAATGTTTCACTGTCTGATAAAGTGGCCCACCCTCTTTTTCTTTATTTTCAATTTTAAAAAGTCACTGAGGGGAACACTCCGGCTGTCTTGTTTTTGTTTGCTCTCCTGCCAGGTGGTAGATGAGAAGATTAATCTCAGTTTCATCTGGGCATTTTGAGTCATAATGTTTATTTATTCATTCTTCATTCAACTTCAACCGCTTATCTGTTTCTGGGTCACTGGGGGTGCTGGAGCCAATCCCAGCTCACACTGGGTGAGGGCGGGGTCACCCTGGACAGGTCACCAGTCCATCATAGGGTCAACATACAGACAGAGACAGACAGAGACAAACAACCATTCACACTCACACTCAGACCTACGGACAATTTAGAGTCACCAATTAACCCATACACGATGTCTTTGGACAGTGGGAGTAAACCGGAGTACCTGGAGGAAACCCACACAGGCACAGGGAGAACATGCAAACTCTGTACAGAAAGGCCCCAGGTCAGGGAACAGAACCTCATAATGTTGCTTGCATTTAATAATGTTTTTTAAGCTCATAATTGACATATGGAATACTGAGCCAAACTGTAAAATTTACATTTTTAATTTATTTCATGTTTTAAGAATTTATGAAGATTTTGTTTGCTAAAAATTGTTAGAAACTGAAGCTTTGCCTGTAGCTGTTTATTGTACTTCCCCTGAAAATGTCCAGATGATTTCCTTCACATAACTAGGTCACAATAGAACTGGGGCCTACCTGCTGAAGAAAATCATGTCATAGAGCTAAAATAATGGCACTGAACATTTGGAGCAATGGCCAAAAAAAAAAAAAAATCAATTCCTGGTGAAAAATTTAATATACACTGCGCAACACTGATAGAGTGAGACAGGTTATCTATCGCTTGGGGTGAATGAGTTACTCTAAGCTACATACAGCCCAGAGGCATCTTGTATTAAATGCAAAGAGATTAAAGTATCTGTATCTGTCTTCTCATCAAACTGTTTGTGAGAAACCAAACAGCATTTTTCCCAGAGTATTTTCTTTAAGTATCTCTGAGTGCATAAACACCCATGCCTCTAGATTGGAAACTTGTTTAGTTGTCCCATACCCCCAGCATGTGAAGTGTTTTGTTGATACCAAAGCATGCCTCGACGGGTGTAGAGTTGGTGGGAGGGGTTGCACTTCTTGAGTTTTGTAAATGGATGACAACACTGTAGATTTGATTCCAGGCTAATAGGTGGTTGAGGTTCCCACTGTCAAGCCTGATGGAAGCCAAACGCTGCAATGAGTAATTTCATAAATATAGTGGCAGGTGGGACTTGTTGGACATGCCTACTCTCTCCTTTACAAATGGTGGGTAATGTTCCTGACCTCCTCACCCCACCGGGGGCCTCGGCAGCTGGGGCGCCTCAACCTATGCAACCCATACTGGCTACTCCCTTGTGTGTGTAATGCGTGCATTCATGAATGTGCATGTGTTCCTGTCTGTGTATATAAATTGCCACATGGCCACCTGAGTTTTCCTTTATCCCATTTTTCAACTCTGCCACACACAGCCGCCCATACAGACAGTTTTACAGCTCCCTTCCATTCACTAGAAATTCCCAATTGGAATCTCTGACGTTAGCACAGCACAATTATTCCCAGTCCTATTATTCCCAATCCAGCCCTGCTCGCTCAGCACAGCCCCTTTTCCACAAACACTTCACAGTGACACTGTCAATTTTGTGCCACTGTAGTGGAGCGGGGATAAATCCCACTACCACTTGGTATAAACATGTCAGCAAGCAGGCTTGAGGTAGGGTGAGGAGATTGAGGGTTACCACTGAGATCTGTGAGGATGGTGGGGGCAGTAGCACAATGACCTCAGGGAGTTTGTCAAAGATGGAATGGCAGTGACACAAATCTATTGCTAGAGTGGTAAATCAAAGTACACCACAGAAGACAAGATGGCTCTCTAACCTTGTGGTCTGGCACTGCTATAATAGGAACATAAAGTTGGGATAAGATGAGAAAGCAAAGAATGTGTTGTCCTTGCCCTTCATGAGAGAAGATAGGAGTCTACTGCTATAGTAACGTCATGTCTTAGAGGCGGCGGGCAGAGAGCAGAGGCAGGGGGTCAGGCGTCATGGTGATACGACTTGGGATACCGTCATGTCTGCAGCTGCTCCGTGGTGAAGAAGATGAAGATAGATGAAAAGAAAGAGTGCTACAGGAACAAATGTACCATACATAAAAAAAGTTGGCGTGAGTAGGAGCCAAATAGAGACAACAGAAAAATCAAGTAGAGGCAAACAAATAGTCTGTCTTCTGAAGACACTCATTGTCTGCAGCCAGACAGCGATGTGTTATAAGATGTTACAACAAGCAGCTAATGTATGCCTTGTACACAGAGGGACTGTGGGAGGATATGTCCCCTGTGGCCTGGGACATATCCTCAGGCCACAGGGGTCGACTCATTAAAGCAAGTGTCCTCCACTGACGACATCAGTGCACTTTGATGAAGCCAAGGGCTTCACGTCAGCGACAAGGATGCAGATAAACTTAAAATCTCTGCCCGCTAAAAGCTTCTCTTGTCTGGGTCAGAGAACAGGGAGCTGCAGGGGAGGCTGAGGATCGCAGGGCGTCCCGCTGGGAGGGGAGCATTTCAGGGGATTCAAAGATGCTGATAGGGAGGCCTTGCTCATCCTGTTACCTCAGGGCTTGACGATCTATTTATGAAAATATAGGGTGACACCAGTTGGTGGACAATGCTCACAATAGTCATTGTTTTATTATTAGACAAGCTGAAATGGAAATACCAGAATGGAGAAAAGGTGTTGCATGTAATATTTTGTTGGCAGTTGTTTCCCACCTTTAAGTGCAGTGTTAAAGATGTTGAAACTTCCAGAAACGCAAATAAACATGCAAATGATTGTACTTCCTGTTTCTCTTTCCAACAATGATGTATCTAGACCAGAGGTTTTCCTCTTCTCACAGAGCAGTTGGGAGTCCACAGAGACTTCTTTGGAAGAAAAGTGTTTACAGCCAAAAAATTGGTTTGGCTGAGCAATTCCTATTCCCCCTTTAGTTTCCTATGCATTCTCAGTGGAATTGGTATTTAATGACTTTGCGAAATGCAACTGACTCCACAAAATGAAAATAAATACTGAAAATGAAGGAAGAGGTTTTTGTTTTTTGTTTTTTCATCATTGTTGATTCAGAAGAAGAGAAGGATTGAGTGGGTTCAACTGTTTACACCATTAATCATCTTCTTATGGGATCCATGATGAACAAACACATTATTTGTCCATTTATTGTCCATTACAGCATTTGTTCTGAAACAGTGGCTATCTATATGAGTAACTTGTCTGTATTTTCCAGTCTTTTGTATTAATAAACAGGATTTCGTGGGACAGAAGAGTGATGTCATCTATTTTCCGGTCATGATTGGCCAAGATCAAAATCATGATCGGAATGAAGTTGTTAAAAGTACACAATGGTCATTTATGATCTAAACAGTCATCACTGACACAAGCACTAAACTACAGGGAGGAGAAGGGCTGGAGTTTTTAACTAATTTAGTAATTTATGGCAAAAGATGCTTTTTCATCCTTCTATTTTTTTTTTTTTTTTTTGGGTGGGGCTGCTGCTCTGATGGTCACCCTGTTTAATATTGTAGGAAACAATGAGACTTTGAAGAAATGGTACAGTTCCCACTTCAATTCAATTATTTTAGCGAATGTCAGTGTGGTATTATTGTATAAATTACTGAGTGCTCAATGCTGCTTTAATCATAGTTGAATTAAAAAAAGAATATTTACATGAACAAATATTGTAATCCGATGAAAATTTTCTTTGTGGTTGTAAATACTTTTGTATTAGACAATGTTAGTTTTTTCAGATCTTAACTAATACAGTGGAGTATATTGTCATGCACCTATGATGTGCCAGAGATGACAACATATAAGCAAACTGTTGCCTATTTACACTTTAAGCAGACACAAGGCTACATTTGTTGTCTCGGGTTGGAACTTGTATCACTTTTCTTGAGCTCTGTTTTGCTTCCCTATAACTCCAAGAATATCTAACAAGGCCTGGCTCTTTAGCTGTAAAATGTTTACTCACTCAAGTTGCCTGTTTTTCCACAGAAAAATTCTTCTTACTGGAAACTGTGTTGATGGAAGAGACACTGTGACCAGAAAACTAGAACAATGACCTAAAAGAGGAAAAAGCAGGTCCATAAAAATGAGAGGAACGGCAGAGTCTGATGTTGGATTTTGTTTGTTGTGGGTTCATTGCTATGAGTGACCTGACCTCTTGCACATTATATGTAATATTTGATCAGTTGTTAATAGGCAAATATTGATTTATTACGTCTTTAATGGAATGACTCACATCACCTTTAGTGTTTTTCTTCACAAGAAATAAAATAAATGACGTTGTAATGGATGTCTGGTTGTGTATGGGGGCGTGCATCTTTGTGTGTGTGTATGGGCGTGCGTGTGTGCTTTCTGAGTGTACATCTATGCTTCTCCGTTTCTCTGTGACCTTGAAATTGTCGTTGACTTTGCCGTCAAATGCTCAGAGGCAGTCTCACTGACAGTCTCTGCTGTCGTGTCTCTTCCCCTGAGCTGTCTCTGATGGACCTGCCAGTGTGTCTGGGAGTCACATAAACACAGGCCCATGCAGTCAGCATCACTGATGTCATTGTTGCTTCTTTGCCTCCCATGGCTCGGGCAGTGGACAGAGATCACAGTTCATTCTGGTCATCCTGAACATGAAAGACTTAGTCATCTCTGAGGCTGCAGAGATAACAGGTCATCCCGCCAAAGTCTGAGCTCATGGGCTTTGAGAAAATCTCTGCACATTAACGCCGAGTTGTTTTTCAAGTTCTAACAAAGCAACAAAAGGTATTTGTTGACGAAGCTCATTCAGCTCTGATAGATATTTGTTCAACAGAATTTGTTTAATTCATGCTCTGCTGCCTTCCATTGAAAGAGCTCCCAGAGTACATGTCCTCGTGAGCTGTCCAAACATAACCTGCTCCCATGAAATCATAAATTTGCACATTAGCTTACTGGGGAAAGGATAATCACAACCAGACCAAGGGTCTTCTTTACACACTCTCTGAGTGCCTTCAGATTTCTACGTGTAGTTGTTCTCTCTGTCCTGAGGGGGGCGATCATGAGTGTGTCCTGTGTCCTCCAGGCCTTTGGGGAAGGGAGAGAGGGGTCTGTATCAGTTCCGGAGAATGTGTACAAAACAGACTGCCAGCAGATTTGCAGTTTGATTTGACAAGCCAGACGTCTGCTTAGCTGACGGCTGCTGCTCATATCAGATTGTCTTTGGAGTGGCTGAAAGCTTGTATCAAAATCTATGCCTGCTCTCATTCAACTGAAATACTCTGCTTGTAATGACTTCACTTTCACATTCAACTCGCTCTTAACTGTCAATCATGTAGAAATCATAACTTGTAAACGCTGATTTATCTTGGTGGATTTAAGGAATGTTAACAGAAATGAAAAAACAAGTTCCAGCACATTTCATCCAATCAGCTTCAGTTCCACCTCGCTTGCTTCCTGCCTGTGCTGGGAGGCTAATCGATCAAAGGCAGGCTAATCCTCCCATGTGCAGTCTCAGGCAATGTGAATCAGCCGACGCTCAGGGGGTTTATCAGGGAAGAGATGACCTCCGACCCCTAACTGACTGCAGGTCCTGAGACAGGAAGAGGTCAGGGGGTCGTAATAGAAACTCATTCACACCTCACAGTGCTGCCCCACTGGGGGGGGGGGGGGGGGGGGTGGTCTCCTGCTGGGTGTCTGTGAGCGTCTGGTGGCTGCTGTATGAGACCCCAGGAAGGATCCTGGCAGTGGTGTCATAGCAGATATCAGGTTTGTTGGGAGTCTAGACAGTGAATTATGTGTCTTGGAGAACTTGATCTACCTTGATGTGTTATCTAGCAATGTTAATGTTTAGTGTGAACGCTGTATAGCCAACAGGGCTTGTAAAAACTGACTTTTATGAAGTAGCAATGTGACGAAAGACTTTATTAGAGTGGAAAAATCAGATGCAGGCACAAGAGCTGAGTTTTGAGTGATGGATGAAACAATTAAGAGAAAGGGCAGGTACATCAAACAATATGCAAAATGAATCAAATGTCATGTTTTTTCATCTGTCACAGTTTTTGGTGTTCTACTAATAAAGAGACTAAATAAAAAGAGTGAATACTTTGTGAATGACTTACTTGGTATAACACTGTGGAGGGACAGCAATGTTATTTTTGCTCATCTACTTTAGTCGGTTTTTGTCACGTGTATTTATGCGTAGTAGACTTCGTGATGTTTTACATCAGTAAGGCGATCAAATATAAATTGGACAGCCGACCTGAACCTGAATGCCACTAGGAACTGACGGGCTGAGTTTGAGTTTGGGTAAAATTTGATTACCTCAGCCGTTGTCACAGTCTTTTAAGAGGTGTTCACATATGTGTCATCTGGGTAGACAGGTAAGATGTGAGTATGGTAATTAAAACTGTGTGAAAGGGTAACAGAAACTCAGGGCTTCAGCTTACAAAAAGGACATAAAACAAAAAGTGTCTGACTCAGTTGGACTCTGGGTCAGACAGAAGTATGTGGTATGAATATAAATATATGAAAGCTTTATGTTTTCTTTCTCATGTGAAGGAGGGAAGTTGTATGTAGCGACAGCAAACTACAATGCTTCATTTGGGATGTTGTCAAATTAAGAGAGAAGACAGAGACAACGTATAAAAAAGGCTGCAGATTAGATGGATCCTAGTAATCCATGTAATTGTTGAGATATTTTAACATGGGATAAAATATCAATGGCATGGCTGAAATTGATTGAAAAACATGTTTCTTTGTGGTATTGCTCGTTACATATTTAACTTTCCTTCAGCTGGAATAAAGCAACCAGGGTTGCAGGTATCTGCTGAACACTGTATACATCCCAAAAATTACAAAGGAACTGACTTTTCTGTTTGAGCTGCAGACAAAGAACTCCACATACAATTACAGTAGAGACTTCAAAAGCTCCAAACACAGAGAGCTTTACAATCAGACTCTTTCAGAATTATGTATTCCAGGACCCTTCTTATGACAACAGGGTGAGTGAGGCGCATCGACCTGCCCACGCACCACAAAACATCAGCTCATAAAGAGCTGCATTATCAAGGCTGCACGCTGCATGACTTTGAAAGGAAAGGGTAGAGGTATCAGTTGAAAAGTACGATCAAACTTTGTCATCTGTCCAAGGCCGACGCTTCTTTGTGTGCTACAGTATCAAAGCGACATGGTGTAGGATCATCAGGGAGCATTGGCTTTGATCTGTTGACGGCTCAGTGTCTGCGAAGCTCAGCGGCTGACCTTTCATCTGGCCCAGAACCTGGGATTCACTCTGGCTTCAGTAATAAGATGATTAACAATAATAACCCCCCGAGAGAAAGGGAGGGAGGGATGAAGAGAGAGAGAGAGAGAGAGAGACAAACTTCTGAGTGAAGAGCAGACTGAGCTGCTCTTCTTTTCTCTTCTCTTTTTCTAAATCACTTAAAATTCTCTTTTTGCATTTTATCTGAATGTGACAGTCTGTGTGACATGATCTGCAAACATGAGTCCTCCCTAACACTGGAGCACCTCACTGACTGGTACGTGTCCCCCATAGGTCACGAGTGCACACCCTGCCACTTCACAGAAATCTGGTATTATATCTGGAACATGAACAACACATCAGGTCGAGATTTTTTTTTTTTTCTTTTTTGTTTGAAAAACATTTATCCCATATCTTTTCCAGAGAAACAGAGAAATTTGGTTAGTTAAATTTAACTTCAAGTTAAATTTAAGGCCTTTTTAACACCAGATAGAATTCAATCTATGAAAGGATGAATAATATAATTGCTAGGTGGATTCTTGGATGAATTAAGAAATTAAAAAATTATTGATTTTAATTTGTCAAACTCTTTGCTCAAATTAACATTTGAATAATTGTGAAAAGATGAACTTCTCAGTTATTGTTGCCAGCGGCACTGACATCCACTGTCACCACAATCTCATTTTCAGTTGAAAGTTGTGTAGCATCTCCTCATAATCACTTAAAAAAAAACAAAAAAACAACAACAACCAAACATGCTGTGAGCATCCTGCCTTTTGTACACTTTTTGAAAGAGAACATTTTCAGTTTTGCTATAGCTACGTAGCTAATAGTTCAACATCAAACTTACTTCCTTTATTCATCACGAGCTGCCTCCAGGGGTTCTAGTCTCTATCACGATTCTTGATTGCAATTCATCGCTATTCTGGAGTACTTTCTGTTAAAACACAAGTTTGTGGGTTTAGCGACTGTGTGAAGATGTTTAAGAATATGTGTGTTTGCAGTTTGCAAATAAGTGTCAAGCACTGATACACATACTAAGTTAAATGTATTTATACATCATAATGTGCGCAGTGTATGCACACGAACATTATGTAGAGTAAGTTTATTCTCTCAGTTCTGCTACTTGAAATTAAAAAACACATGCTCATTTAAGTTTTTATCCTTGTGATTTTTTTCTCTATTTCGCACATTAGCTTTGTGTTTATCTGCCACTACTAACAGTTTGACCTGAATGTAAAAAAAAAAACCCAAAAAACCAACTAAATAATTCAATTGAAGGTTGTCTCTTGTTCTACTACTGTTGGCCTTCCCATCATGTCAGGTAGCTGTATGATGTATAATATAAACAAAGCATCGCTCACATGTTTTTCTGCTGTGAAAGACGAGGAAAGATTTTATTGTTCCAATTTGAGAAAATAAAATTCGCTAAAATCCTGACTTATAGGTTGATAAAGCAAATGTCCTCCGCAAAACAGATCTTGGACGTACAAATGCATGGGACATCCTGTTTATTTTCTGTCTGCTCTCTGGTACGAGCCCCAGACAGGGATCAGAATCAGCTGAAAACAGGAGCCACGAAACAGGAAGTGTTTGCTTTTTTGGGGGGGGCTGGGGGGGGGGGGGCTGTTCAATCATATTAGGACATCATCAAAGCAAGCCGTGCTTGAGAGCAACAAAGACAAGATGTGTGAACCCTTGCAGCGGATGCTCAGGATGTTTTTCATTAATAGCAGAGAACACGAGGAAGGAATGAAGACAGAGGGCTGAAGCTATAGCTGTGCAGGCTCTTCTGGGCTGAAATTGGGCAACTTGCACTGTGTCACCGCCGAATTCAGACCCAGAGTGGCACGCAGAGTGGCATGCAGGCTGCTGCGGCTGGCATACTGCAGTCTGTATGCCTGCGCTTGCGTTACATACTTATTTACTGCCGGGCTGGGAAGAATGAAAAGGAGACCTTCATTTTGGATCTAACCTTGCTTGACCACACACCACAAGAAATGTGGGTAAATATATACCCATAAGAGCTTCTACCCTTTAGTCTCCTGGCCCCGGGGACTTAATGAAATAGATGCTGGAGGCCCCCCTCTAGAATCAGCAGATTGAGGCCCAGGGCTCAAATTATAATCAGCCTCAGTTTATACATTGTTTGTTGTGGGGCACTTAGGCCGTCCGAGCTCAGACAATGCGGTTATACTTTCCTGCAGCAAATGGCCTGCATCCTGTGCCTGAACACTGCCAAGAAAACCCTCAAATAACAACGAAGAGAGAGGAGGGAGAGAGCTGTGGCTTCTGTGGGTCTTGCCTAAGAACAGGCCTCAACCTGGCTGCATGTTTGTCAGCAGAGAGAATCAGATATGGGCTGATTTCTCTGGAAACCACCTCCAGTCACCCTTCCCTCAGACTTTTTTATTTTTCCCCTTGCTGTTTTTTTTTTTTATTTTTTTTTTTATTTTTAGGGTTTATTTTTTTTTTTGTCTTTACTACTCTTTTTTTGCTTTGCCCTATGCGAATTATTAGCCTGCACTTTCCACTTCTCCAAGCACTCCTGATTTCCGATTTACAGATTATAAAGGAAGAGAGGGCTCAGAGTAATGAGACATCAGATTAATATCAAAATAAAATGCTGCGGGGGACCTTTTTTCTCTCTCTCTCTCTCGCTCTCTGTCTTGCACTCTTTTACACATGCATGGTGTCTTCATGGGTTCGAATTAAGGGGATGTTTTCTCTCTTTGCCCCTCTAATCTTGAGAGTCTCATACGACACTGATTTACTGCGATACAAAACTTGGCAGTCAAATCAGACCGCTGATTGTATCTAGTACGACACACAGCAGCACAGCACAGTATTTGTCAAAACATTTGGTCCTCAGGCATTCTTTTCCTTTTTTCCTTCCCTGCTTGCCTCTTCTTATCAACCCCCCCGCCCTCCACCACTGCCTCCTTTTCCCTTCCTCTTTTCTGGACCCTCTGAGAATCACAAGCCCCCGAGACCAACATGAAACACACAGTGAAAGACAGAAACATTTTTATCAATGAGATCCTGTTGCGTGATGTCTGTGGACGAACAAGTAGAACAAATGTGTCTAATCCTGCTGTGGAATGTGACTGCATCGTCGCACAAACTAAAATTTTCTGAGGAGGAAAAAAGGAGGAGACAAATCTGAAGATATCAGTGTATCTCCAGAGGTGCTGTCACGCTACAGCCAGGCTCTGCTTCTCCCCACAAATACAAGAGGATTAGTTAAAGTCACTCAGACTCTTGCAGGATTAAAACATGTGCAGGTATTTCAGTTGTGCTGACTGCTTGGAAGACTATTTAAGTAACTGATTAAATAAAATGAAGATAGTTACTGGACACAATGGATTTGTTTGTGTTTTCAGTGTCTGTAGAAAGGAAATATGATAAGACTGCAGCAGAGCTGTGGAGTTGGCATGGACTCAGATTCAAGTTATGTTTATGACCTGCAACACCAGATTTTATCCATTTGATTTATAAGTATTTTATTTCCTGAGCCCCAAAATATTACATGTCATCGAAATAAACTGCAGTCCATCTAATGTCTAATGTCCATCTAATGATTTTTAGTTGGGTAACAAAAAATAAGTAAAAAATATGAAACTTGACTCAGAGGATGAAGAAAGGAATGACTGGAAAGTTTGGAAAGGAAAGGAAAGTTCTGAATTAGGATTAACCTTGGGAATTGTTGGTCGTGGTTTAAGACCTGACTTGGGACTTCTTGTTCTTAACTTGGAATGTGATTTGGGACTCCGGTGTTCATTTATGCAGTTTTTTTATGATAGTTGCATTAAGACTGAGACAGGAACTCAGGGATTTTGACTCCTTAATGGCATCCACTCTACCAGGTAGGCCACCATGGTAACGTACTTGATCATGGACTTGTGTTATTGTTGTGACTTTAGACTTGACACTTGCTCTTGACCTGAGACTTACTGGTCCTGACCTTGGACTCGACTTTTGACTTGTGTTCACTCGAGAGATAACCTGGGACTTGTCTTGATATGGGACCTCACCTGGGACTTGCTAAAGCTGACTTAGGACTAGATTTGGACTTTGGCCAAGTCATATTTAACTGCCTTGATTTATTTTAAAAGGAAGTGTCACCCCAGTCAGGTGCCATATTGGGTGCGCCCTCCACTCTGAGGCCTGTGGTGGCTGGGTGTGGATCTACTGTGGGCCGTGGGACATTACAGTCTTTGCTTCCCCCCTCATTAATCAGACACACATGGAGACAATTTGGGGTAACACTCTCTCACTTATATACTCACACACATGTACATACATTATGTCAAGATTCACATATTGCACAGCCAACAAAGTCACCTCAAATATATCTCTATTAGGAAACAGACCGTACCACTGTAATTGCACAGGTGTATTTTTGCAGACCTATATATTTCGAACTTGTATATCCAAACATACTCGATTGGATGAAAGTGGTCACCTCTGGAGAAATGCATGCATGGGCTCTTTTGCAAGAAGAAAAAATGTCAGTCATCACAATAACAAGCAGTGAAACAGGATATAGCCCCGCGAGGCCACCGGACCCCAAATGGAACAGAGTTGATTTAGAGAGGGGCAAGAAATTCAAGTTATGGAAAATGGCTCTTTTTGCTGCCTTGTTTGCCGGACAAAGAGTCACTGTGCCACACAGAGTGTTTTTGCCATTAAGATCTAATAAACCTCTCATGTCAGAAGGATATTACATTTAATCAAATGAAAAATCAATTTCACAGTCATCCCATTATCAATGTCCATTCATAAAAAAAAATCTGTGGATTGCTGGCCTAATTCATTTTTATGAATGAAGATGAATGGTTGTCCTTGAATGGCTTCACTTTTGTGTGTGTCTATGTGTGTTTGTTTGCATCTAATAAGGGAATTGCTCATGTGCTCGAACACATGACAAACATTCTTACAAAAGGTAAAACTTACATGATGGGTTCACATGACGATTTTTCTCCTCTCTGGTTTTCCCCCTCTAAACTCTAAATCTAGCTCACTCCAGTGTCAAATGTGAAAGTGATACATTTTAGTATTTTGAGCACACGATCAATCCTCATTTTCTTCTTTTGTGTAACAGCAACAAGCTAACACCAATGTTCAACACTTCCCAATATCCCCATGGTTCTGGATTTTCCAGCATTTGGCATAGCTCACTCCACCACCTCCAGCCCAGATCCCACAGTCTCATTATAGAGTCAGGGGCCAGATTCTCCCATTATCCCAGTCCCTTCTTATTACCCAGCCCATTATTCCCACTGTGAAGACAAAGTGACACAGGAAATGAAATAAATGCAGTGCAGCGGTTTAAAATGAATGGCTTCTGATTGAGGCCACTGCTTTCTCCTTGTTTATGGCGCCCATCCACTTACTTGTCTTTTCCATCACTGGTATGCTGTGTCAGCACTGAGTGGACTCAGTCACACAGCGTGCTAGACTCCCCTTATACTAGAGGTGCAATGTGGTAGAGCTGGAGTGGTGCAGTCTGCTGTGGAGAGACTGATACCCCTGCTGTCCTTTGTTTGTCCCAGTTGATCTCTGAACAACGATTTACATCATTAGGAGATTTTTGGTTGTTTTGCATTTAAATGGGAAAAAAAGAAATGAGAAAAATATTGGAAAAAGTCATAGTTGAGGAATACAATAATATTGCCTCTTGTTAAACGTTAAGTGCAGAGCAGCTGTTTTTCCTTATTGGTGTAAGTATCAAGGGATCTTTTGCGGTCTGGATGATATCTTGATATCAGACTTGTCATGACTCCAGCCAGCAGCTATTACTAACTGCCAAGTAAATTGGACAGCTAGCAGATCAGTCTGATTATCTTTAGTCTCAGAAGAAAGAGGAGAGAACACAGCATGAACCTCCGTGAGACCTTTATTTCATAACATTACACCATCAGAGGTTTGGCATTACAAGATTACTTAACATACAAAAGTTTTTAGTGTGCAATACAGAAAAAGACATAAGCAGCACAAGACATGGGAGCCTTTAGGGAAACCACACATACCTGCATAAAATATGTGATTCCTGAAAGCAATAGTAAACTTGAGTCACTAAGCACTTTACTTAAAACACAGTTTGACATATTTTGGAGACAATAATTATTTGCTTTCTTTCCATGGGTGAGATAAGAAGATTGATGCCACTCATATCAACTCATTAAATATTAAGCAACAGCCGCTGAAAGACTAGAAATAACTTGGTTCTGCCCAAAGAAAACAATAATATGCACTTCTAAATTCACCACTGAACACTTTACAGCTCATTGTTTTGAGCTTTAGAGGTTGGAGTGCTGGGTGGATTTAATGTTTTTTAACCCTCTCTTCCAGTTTTTAGAATGAGCAAAGCTAACTGGCTCCACAGTTTGGTGTGTTATAAACTGATCTTACATTTGGTAAACTAGCAAACAAGCATCAACTATTTCTTTAGAAAGAGCTTTACAAGGAAGAAAAGGTAAGTAATGGAATAAAAAATTTACCCATAAAAGTTCCTTCCCAAATAACCAAACGGACCATTCGCTATCACCACCAGCAGATCCTCATCAGTCCAGTGACCCATCATACAACATGCTTTATTTTATTCCCCCCAGAACAAGTCGATACATATGCAAATATTATTTACATTATATTTACATACAGTATAAACCTAATCAAGTCAAAAATTTGGGTTAAGGGTCATTTTGGTGTTGGACACATTTCTTCCTTTACAATGTAGACCACCCCTAAAAAAAAAAAAAAAAAAGAGGGGGGGGGGGGGTAAGAAAAAGTTTTTTTCAATTAAAATTTGTGTGCTTGGTGTTTTGTGGCTCTATCTGTCTTTTAACTAAGCTCATATTTTTCAATGAGAATAGGGTGGTCATGGTCCATGTTTTTATTTTTTGTGGGTTTGACTGATTTAACATTACAGATAACCATAAAAAAAAAAAAAAAAAAACGTTCAGCTTGTAATTATGACCTAGTGCTTGATTTAGAGATTTTGGACCTCATTGCGAAGTCATATTAGCTTCAAATGAGTCATTTATGACACAGCACTAAGGGGCCATTTTGGGTGTGCCCTGCTGTACATTGTCCTGTATGTCTACATTGTTTCTGTAAAATTTTGAACAAATTGAATAAACTTTGTGTCTATTTCATGAAGCTGTCAGTGGCAGGTAATGTACTCAGCTGTAAAAATGGACACCAGTGTCTTTTCTGACAATATAACTAAATGTGAAATCTTATTAGAACAGCTACGACGGAAAAGATCATAAATCTAATGTTAAGGGAGAACCTCTGGCTGAGTTATGGTAGTGTGTATGTATCAGAGTTTGTGTGCAGTGAAATTTAATTTGTATCCTTAACTTCAACTAGAGCAGAAATCTGAGCATAATTGGCCCTGATTTCAAATTTAGAATTAAAGAGCATTTAATCCAAAAGTAAATGGTTCATGTTGCTTTTCTTGGATTGGCCAGCAAAACTTAAATAAGTGCCTCTGATTACCGGTAATGAGTTTGGAATACACTTTCCAAAAAATCTTCACACAAAATGTATCACATCATAAGCAAATGCGGTAAATGGCTCAACGCAGTGATTATGCAAGAAAAAAATGTTGGATAAACAACTGAACCTTTTAATCCGAGGCCAGTTTCTCTAACTCCCTCACTTCCTCAAACCCCATCGCTAATGAAAACATCCACAACCATCACCACCCTTCTCTGCACAGTGACAACACTACCCTCCACATTCCAGTCCAGTGAAGTTCTTGGCTCCTGTTTTCTGTTCGTACAATATTGCTCCAAATGAGTCAGTGGGCACAGCTGCTCGAATTTTTGTTTAAACCTAACCCTTCCACAGCTTAGACAACCTGTGGAAATAGAAGGGGGAATTTTTAGGATTACGGGAACAACTTCCACTGATTACTGTGTGTTGATGTCCGTTACTTTTCTCTTTCTGTGGCTCCCCCTCTCACCTTAGTGTGCAAACCATTCCAGCCTGGCCTCTAACTCTGTTTACCTAAGTGTCAAATTAACTTTCAGGCTCCAGTGGTGGCCCCTCTCTCCATCACACCTCCTCCTCCTCCTCCTTCAATTTGCAAGGAAGTGCGCTGCTTTTACCTTCCACCGAGATCTTGTGTACCCATGACAATACATCCAGTTTCCAGGGAAATGGGATATCCAGACAAATAGAACTGGGGGACTGTTGACTTAGGATATTGCCAATGTTTTACATTAGCAGGCACAAGCCCTGGTCTGTCGTGGCTGAGGAATACACAGCAGCCTATCAGCAGGAGAGTGATCAACAGCCTGACAACTGTACAGGCTTTTAATAGTACACAGCTCACCCAAAGGAGACCAGCACTTCCTGTCCCACACAGATGCTCTCATGAAATGAAATATCGTGGCAGCCAGAGCATTTGTTATGGCATTAGGCATATGGTCTTATCATCAGGCAGCACTCTGTTCCTCATGATAACATCCAGCATCAGCCCCCCACATCCTGCGTCCTCTGTGGTACCTTCTCTGTCTCTCCATCACTGTACTGTTTGTATGACACTTCATTCATTTGCATGGAAAACAGGCTCAGCAGTTGTTGTTCAGGGACACTGTGCTATTACAACAGATGAGGCTGCACAATTGTTCTATCTTGCACATGCATTATCAGCACTCATCAGAAAGCTGTGTTTCCGCCAATACCAGATGGTACAGGAGGTAAAAAAAAAAGACATCAGTTATCAGGTCTTCTGGCTTGAACTTACTTTATGTGCAAGCCTCTGCAGCCACACACAGTCAGCACATTCACATACTGCAGTGTTTCAGAGAGGAGCTTTCATATGGGGTAAGCAAAGGCCTTCAGGCTTAACAAAAGGAATTTCAGTGAGAACACTGATTTGACACAATAAAGTTGCAGAAGGTTCAGACGAAAAAAGCTGATGTGGATGAATTGTTTTTTGTTTTTTGTTTTTTTGCTGCGTTCATTATATAAAACCAACAAATCATAGGCTACATGCAGACATACACACACTAGAAGAAATGTGCCGATGATGGATGAGGCTATGAGGACGGATATACATTTTGAGTTCAAGTTGAAATCACATTGGCCTTCCATTTAATGAAAATGCCCCACACACTTCGCACTCGAAAAAGGGGGGATCTTGTAATATGAATGTGGGAAATAAACACATGCTTTGCCGTAGCTACACGATTAACCCCAAATGTGTATGTTTAAATCAATCGCCATGTAAGTCTATCAAGGCATTATTCCTGCACTTATTATTTCATACCAAATGTGCAGCTAATCAAACGACTCCAAAGTAACCCTCACACCAACAGCCTGGGGCGCCATAGAGCCCAGAGAATGTGGGGCCCCCAGGTTTAGCAATCTAACCCAGAGCAATCTTCTTTGTCAAAAGTCTTTACTGTTCAACTCTCACAATTTTTCATTTATTAGATAAACCATCTTCACTGCATCACTGACATCCTGATTATTTTATAGTTAAGAGTGTTTAGAAGATGCACAGAGCAGTTGAACATACAGCTCAGGTCAAACTGAGTCTGAAATGGAGGGATGTTTGATGAAAATGAACATCTGAAGACCTATTTGTAGTTCTCTGACCTTTACTCTTATGCATTCAGCTAAGAAAAAAAAGATATTTTTTGTTGTAATCTGTTTCAACTCTTTCTTCCTCTTCATTTCAGTTGGAAAGATAATATAGTGATAGAGTGAGTTTGTACAGGGACACAAGTAATAACACAGGAAGCTTTTGTTCCAGGGAACGGTCCTTACAGCCACAAGCTCTGGACTCCTTCGCCTCAACAATCACAGCGACACTATTAGAGCTTTGTGTTTTCTTTGGCTTACACACACCGCAAACACACAAAGTGGGAAACAAGGCAGTAAGTCGCACACAGATGGTGAGTCACGTCCTTCTGTGGCACAACTGCCTTGGTAAATCTCAGGACAGTGGCTCTCTCTCGCACCTGGCACAATGGCACAGATGTCTGAGTGTTTCTGATTGGATGAGTGTCCATGGACGTAACAGAAGCTAAATCGGTGCATTATGGGGAAATTCACTCCTTGAAGTTTTTGTGAGGGGAAAATAGGAAGTGATTTTTATGTCGGTCTTTTTTTGTGTGTATGTGAATACACCTCATTTACAAGATGGGGAAAAAGCAATGGAAACTCAAATATGAAGCAGAAGCTTTTTAGTAGCTGCTCCCTCACACACTCACGCACAGAAGTACACATATACACACTTAAGTGCTCATTTCACCTCAAAGAGTAAACGCATGGAATTAAATCCATGCAGCAGCGCAGACGCACACACAAGAAATTCACATAAAATTAACTCAGTTACCACAAACACACACACACACACACACACACATTTACGCACTTACAAACTAACCAGGAGCATTAAAAAAAGGGAAGCAGAGACAATGGTGTGAGTCTCCAGCAGGGTCAGCTTAGTGACACACAGGGCTATAATTCCCTGAATTTCGGAAAGGCTTTCCAAGCCATACTGACGTCTCTGAGACTGGAGTGAGACGGGTAATGGCCAGTGTTTACCACCACAAACTTCCCCATCACTATAGGACTGACTCTATAAGTAGCACATGGTAACTGAGCAGATGAGGCAGTTTCACTAAGCCCCCCCCATTCCATGGAGACAAATGGGGAGAACAAGATAGAGGCACACAAAAACACAGAGGCAGACACACACACAGAGAGAGGGCACTGTGTTGGAACAACTCCACTTATGCTGAGTTGATCTCTCCCCCCTCCTCCCTCTTTTCTTCCCACACTCCCTCCCACCAAGCGGACACTGGTGCCAAACTGCCGGGTCATGGTGGCGAGGGCGCATGTGGTGTACGTCTACGTGCCTGTGCCTTTCGTGTGTGTGTGTGTGTGTGAAAGTTTGTGTTGGGAATGAAGATGCAGAGTCAGGGCATACCTTTGGGCCATTAGTCGAGTCCTTGCCGGCCTCAGCAGAACGCAGCATTAATTGGACACAGTAGCTGCAGGATCACAGCAGCCATAACTAATTTGTAAAATGCGTAAATTGTCTGTCTTGTCCCTCCTGAGCTCGTTTTTGTTGTGGAAGGTGTGTTTTTAAACGGTAAATAGGGGATAATATCTTGCATATGAGCTGGAATAGGCCTTCATTAGGAAAACACACAATTACAAACACTTCTGCATGCTGGGTGAACTCTTTTTTAGCATTTTTTTAAAGCTCACAACAGATCCATTCTACTGATGTTATTTGCAGCTGGAACCAACTACAGTAAATGCTTTGATTTTTCCATGGCAACTACAATCATGATATTAAATCTTTTAATACAGTTTCACACTAAAATGAGCTCATATAAGCAGGTTTCTTTTATTAGTTTACCTGAGAGCACAGATGCACACAACTGCAGGGAGCAATTTCATCACATGCAGTCACAGAGAATACACACAAACGACACACGCGCACAGGGGAGAAAGAGCCAGCTGGTAGCTGGCGGGTGGTGCACATATTGGCTGGCGGGTGGTGCTTGTGTGATTGTCAGAGCCTCCGTGTCAGACAGTTCCATCAGTTGTAGTGTTTTCAAAATGTATTTTAGGGTTGGGCTCCCTCTTGCAGTGTACTGTGACTGCGTTAGCTCTTGTTTAACAGCACTGATGATGACTGGTCTGTTTACCGTGTTTTTGCACTGACAGTCATCAAAACACAGTAAAGAGGTGAAAATCGGTGTATTTACAGCCCTGCCAATCGGACCAGGAGAGAATGGCAATTATTACTTTTTCCATTACAGACAAAAGCCAAATAGGGGCTTTAAAGGGTCCTGTTTTCTTTTTATCTAATCTGAGGTAACTACAAGTCATAATGGATTCTTAAGTTCTTTGGGGTCAGCGAATAAAACAGGTCTCAGATCAGGTTTCAAACATTATACACCCAGTAGACCCTCAGAGCCCTCTCAAGACAGTACATGCATAAAATTAAACTAGTATGCTGATGATGTCATATACATGCCTACCATTGGTTTTATGTCATTCATCTCATCTACAGTTGATTATGATGTTGATAGTAATGCATCAAGAAACAAAGCGGATGTATTCCAAAACTGACAGAACTGTGTGAAGAGAGAAATGTATTCACACCCAACCCCTTTGTTGAGAATAACTAAATGTATACATGGTCAAAAGACATCCAGAACTTTAAATCTATACATACAAAGAACACAATGATCAAAAGCAGTTCCATAAGGAATTCCTTTGTGCTCAGCATCACAAACATTGTATTCAGTTCTCATGGACTAATTTTTCAGAGAGTGCATACAGTAACACAGTTCCATGGAATTTGATTTCTTGTGTCCAAAAACCACATTGCTCAAACTGTACCCAAGTGAGTGCTGTAATTGTTTATAGAAGCTATGTATAATTTCTGTCTGGCTGCAGAGCTGAAATGACCTTGTTTCTCACTCTAAACAATGGCTGAAATAGAAAAGTGTTATCCACATTAAACTGAGATTTCCATCATAAAAAGGCCTCTCTTTGTTTTCCATGGTTCCTGCGGTGAGCGCAGAGGCCTGGACCTATGTAGATGAATGAGTCAGTGCATTGATAGCAACTGGCATAAAAACACTGCAGCTCTCTTGAGTTCTCTTCCATCCATCCGCCTTCCCGCCCATGCTTCCTTCCCCATCCGCCCACCACACACTCATCAGGCATGTGGATGAGCACAAGAGCCTCCCACAAATCCTCTTTTCCCTAAAGAGGAACCTTCTCTCATCCCTCTGTCTCTCTTTCGTCTTCGGTGGAGCGGCTGCGGTCGTGTGTGTGTTCATGATTCTTTGCCTCCGTGGCCGGGGAGGCATCTTGGAGCTCTGCCTGGACATTTGTGATTCATCAGTGAGTTTGGTTGTTGCCTTTGTTCTTAACAGCGCTGGTAGAGAGGGTCCAGTAAAACGCTGCTGACGCACTGTTATGCTCTTGGCGTTCAACCCAAATGCAACTAACAAACCAGCCCCCAATTCACCGCCATCCCAAACTTCATGGGGCCTCTGCTTCCTCGCAACCTCCTCATGTGCCACGCCCCACCTTCATTCCTGCACAAACAAACAAACACTTAATCCCGCATATCCGTTAACATCCCTCAATGGAGTTGAGCAAAAGGAGGCACTATTTTATTACACATTTCAAGAGAACACATTACAGTCCCACTTCCCCTCAGCTGGATTTGAAAATCTTTTCAATCCCTTGTGGCGCCTCCTCCCCTCTTCTCCTCCGTCATCACCACCTCTGGTTTTGTGTGACTTTCCTTCATTACTTCTTCAGTTTGTAAATAAAGCCTGGAGTAGTTGAAGTCCATATGGAATCAGAAGAGTGCCATGGGATCCCCTGGCTATTATAACGGGGGTGTTTTACAGGTCAGCATTGTAACAGCAAGGGAGAGCACGTGTGGCATATCCCACCAAGTCTGCCTACATTGGAGCCAAGGGCAGCTGACAGAGATGTAGCAGAGGCCTTCATCAGTCATCATTGACTGCCCGGCTCAGAGCAAGGGAGGGAGGCAGGGTGAGTGAAGGCGCAGACTGGAGGGAGGTGTTGTATCAAACTTGACCATTGCACGTGACTCACTGTGCGTGGTGTTTACAAAAATAATAACCAAACAGAAACAATAATGAAAGAAAACCCACCCCTGCTGTCAGGAAAAAAGCTAAATCCAGATTCAGGCTCAAGTGTGATTGAGGACAGAGGAAAAGGAGCAAAATGTGTTGTGTGTTATGTGATATGCCAACTGGTGGGATTACTCTCTCCTCTGTCAGTAAATAAGCCACAAATGTTTTCAAATCTCCTGGGTCAATACACCCCCATGTTCTGTTACATTAATTAGAATTCATTCATTCATTCATCTTTTACTGCTTATCCACTTTCGGGTCTCAGGGGATGCTGGAGCCAATCCCAGCGAACATTGCGCGAGGGCGGGGTACACCCTGGACAGGTCACCAGTCCATCACAGGACCAACACACAGAGACAAACAACCACTCACACTCACACTCAGACCTACGGACAATCTAGAGTCACCAGTTAACCTAGACATGCATGTATTTGGACAGTGGGAGGAAACTGCAGCACACGTAGGAAACCCACGCAGGCACAGGGAGAACATGCAAACTCCACATAGAAAGGCCTCAGGCCGGGAACCAAACCCACGACCTTCTTATTGTGGGGCAAAAGTGCTAACTATGCTGCCATGCTGCCCCATTACTTAGAATATTAAATATAAATATATCTTGAAAAAAATATGTTAACTAAATTCTGACGTATATAAAAGACAAATTTTTAGCTAAATGTCATTTCATACAATACAAAAATGTCCATATGTTATCCTTATTATTTATTGCTTTTCTCATATATTTATAGGGACATACAGCGTCTTATACTGATCACATAGTTCATACATCATTAACACATATTGTATGCTCAAACAGGAAATAATATGTATGTCTCTGGATCTCAGTCAAAGGGACTTCAGAGCTACCACTGAATAAACTCCACAAAGAGAAAAAGGAAATGGTTTTTTATGACGATTTAATTTTTTTTTTTTTTTAAATTTCAAAAATCTTTCTGGAGCTATCTCACCACTAGCCATCATTTATTTTAATTTTTAGCAGCTGTGAGTGCCTCTCTTTCCTTTCTGCACTGCATTGTGGGATAACAGTCACCCACAGAAAAAGGAAATATTATTAGCATGAATGGCTTTTGAAGTGAACCTAATTTTTCATAACAGTTGTTATGAATGTTCATTCAGTTTTAATTCGTGAATAAATTCTTGCACAATTTCGATGGACATGACTAAATCTTCAGGCTCCAAAATTATTTTCTACAACACAAATTATGGTCTTTGATTACAATTCATCTTCAAATTTCATGGCTTTTGGAATCCCTCTTTATTTATATCTGTTTCATCCAAAAAATCAAGGTCCTTTGAAAACAAAAAATTTGAAAACACGATAATACATGTAAGTGAAAATAAAAACAATTCAAAGTGTAGTAAATAGTTTTTCCGCTGTTGTTTATAAATTTTGCCAGAATCTGCGTCTCTTTGCTCTTGGCAGGATATTCCAGGGTTTTGAAGCATAATTAGAAAAGTCTGTGTTTGTTTTCATTTGCATAAAACTGTGTATATTCAAAAGCCCTATTTATGTCCAGATTATACCTTTGCTGCCTGTAAAAACAACATTAAAATATAACTTTTTCTCTTTTTTGTGTGGATTTAGGTACATTTCTTCAGCTGCACATTAGTTTATCTCTACTATATGTCAGTGCAGAAATATTTTTACGTTTAAAATTATTTAACTGTCCATAACGAATTATGTTGCTGTAAAATACCAGAATATAAAAAATGTTTCTCAGTGTTCCTATTTTATGGCCAACATAAACACACACAGATAAATAGAACAAAGAATACAAGGATTTTTTTTTTATTTGTGGTGACAGGAAACTAGACTGAATTAACAAAACATTTCCCTTTCCTTACTGGTTTGCTCTGAGACAACGTATTCATTTGACTGAGGCTCCCCCCCCCTCTCTCTCTGCCACCGCCATGCCGGTCGGTCTGTTTAGAGAAGGAAACTGGAGGGCCTTGTGGATCATGTAACTTGCTTCAAACCGATTTGGGTTAAGCTATGTGACAAGGAAATTGATTTTTCCTTGTTGTTTTTCTTTCAGAATCAGTCCTACACAGTGCATTACCTGGCCTGTATCGCAGAGGGTTTGACCTTTTATTATTTAAAAAAAAAAAAAAGAGTTTCTTCCAATAACATGGGTCAGCTACGGTTCATGAATGTTGATGCTCATACTTGAAACTTATGGTATTTGGTGTCTAAGTGGGCTTGACATGATTCGCTTGAATTTACAATGGGAGAACATTTGTCTTTGGATGCAGTTACCAGACTAAATTGAATTGGTGCAGAAGACTGGTGAGAAATTTATGAATGGAAAACATTGGCTTATTGTCAGATGTGTCCAGAAGGACCTTATTGTGAAGGTTTTCAGTCCAGACCACTGCGTTTCACTTTGCTACAACTGATATCACTATTCCCTTATAAAGCTGTTCACTTTAGTTCCAGTTATTTGCATTACTTTTGAAACTTGTTTGTGTGAAATAATCTGATAAAAAAACACAACTGAAGCAAGAAGACCACTACACAACACAAACATAACTGCATATGTAACCTCTCTTGGTAATGCATTAGTTTTAGCAGGTTTTCAATAAATACATATTTAGTCTTTGGAGTCACCCTTATTTTATTTTCTTTGATCTTACACATTAAGATATGTACATAAACCATATTTATAAAACATTCATACAAAAGCAAATTTATGATATAATACTGTATTGATGGCCGTAGTCACTATGGCCAGCCAAAGAGGGAGTCAGGTGACACAGATACTACAACGGCAAAGTTTGTGTTTATGAAAAAGAATAAGAACAAGAAAACCTCTTTGAATAGTAAATATTCTGTTGAAGTGTAATCATAAATGGATACTATGCTCAAAGTTGAAAAAGTTCTCCGACTTCCTGTTTTATTTCCGTGCTGTGTTTCTCTGTAGATTTTAGTTTTGGTCCGATTTCATGCAAATGAAAATTGCTTCTCTCGGTCCTGACAATGCAAATATCAAACCTTCATGGATCTAGCATTCATGATGCAGAGTAGGGTAAAAAATGACCTTAGTGCAGTTGGATGTATTTTTTTTTTTTTTTGTCTTTTTTGGGGCTGCAGGTTGCATGCTGAAGATTTTTGAACTGTTCGACCAATTTAGCCACAAAACTGCGAGGTGGCACCGTATCCAGCCATCTACAGCCCCACACACACTGCTCTGTGAAGTAACGGCTCCTGGGACGGACAGTTAGGGAAGAACTTCAGAGAGCAGTGAATTGAACAAAGGTCCAACAATATAATTTGACGTCTATTGTAATAACTGTGTACACGTCTGTGTGAACAGTCCTCCTTCCTAAAAGTTAAAGTTCAAACACCCACAGTTCAAGTCCATTACATGCCATCAAGCTCCGTGAGAAGCCTCAGGTGGGACCGGGCTCATCCCCATTCCTGGCAAAGACACACCTTTGTCTCATAATTGAATGCGAGACAATAGGCAGGGTTATTATATCAATTCCCCCCAACCACCACACACACACACACATACACACTCCATTCTCAAATCCCCCAGTCATAATTGTCCTCTGCCAATAGAGCAGGGGATTTTTCCCCCCATCTAGATCACAAAGGCATGCCGTCACTCAGGTTCACCACTTATCAAATCAAACATGGCACATAAAATGGGCGTCTTTGTCAGGGGCCTCTGTGTGTGGGAGAGGACAGGCATGTGGGGGCAGCAGGGGGCGGTTGGAGGGTTATTCATGTCACTGTAGGGTGAGGAGGTGTGGGGAAGGGGGGCCTTTCTGTCACTGTAGTAGACTAATTAAGCATAATTACAACAACAAGGGTGATTTACTCTGTTTATCTGTCTGGCTTCTTTACAAACCACTGTCGAGACGCAGATGGTGTCCTGTACAACGACTGAAGAGAGTTTTCAAAAGTTTTCTTCTGCATTTATGCTGTTAGGGGGATTTATAAAGTGAAACTGTGAATAGAAAGAGAGGCAAATTATTTATCAAACGGTTAAGCCTGCGTTTAAAAAAGTGAAAACCTGGCATATGTCCACACCATGCTGTGGAAGTGATACTGATGGGCCGACCAGAAGAAGGTGTAAAAGCAAGTCAATGAAAAGATGGGAAAGTGAGGCGCCTGCTGATGACCTTTCTGAACTGTAAATGTGGAAAAGCTCAGGGAAAGGAAAAAAAGAAAAAAAAACTCAACATACTGTAAATCTAGTTTAAGGGGCCCCTCTATCCCTCGCTCTCCCTCTCCCTCTGTCTGTCAATGTCAGTGTCTCTCTCTCGCTTTCTTTTACATGCAGGCCCCTGTCCTGGCAGCCATGGAAAATGTCAGGCTGTGGACTGGCAGAAGATGAAGGACTGTGGGCGGAGGAGGGCTGGGAAGAAGGGCTAAGAGAGAGTGGGGGGTGGTGGTACTGAGGCAGGGGCGGAAACGACGTTTCTGAGGTTTTCAGACACCATATTTGTCTAACATTTCTACCCATTTCAAGTTCAGTCACAGTTCATGAAACAGTGCACCTCCATTTACAAGTCTCTTTTGACAAGCCTGTGCTTTATGCCTTAGCTCTTACACACACCCATACAGGCGGGGTGTGAGCATACGTACGGTCAACTCACAAATAGATTTTCCAAATATCGTACCTTTTTTCAGTCATTTGAGATCTTTAAATATGACCTTGTTCAAAGCGGCAGCAGTTAATATTTCTTATAATAGATATATAATGGATGTACAGTACAAGTAGAAGCCACAGAAACCATGACTCAACACTCCCCCTCCACTCTCTACAGTATCGAGCCTTTTAGCCTCTTTAGCTTGGTGTTTTGGTTTTTCAGGCCACACACTGTTCTCATTAACCTCATTTCCAGCCACGGCAAGCAGCTATTTTTCATCACTTCCACAGCTCGTTTTGCATTGAATCGCAGACAAAGTTTGTGACTTCAGCTGTTGAACTTAAGGAGCATTCACCAGCGAAGGAAAGAGAGATTTCCCTCAAGAGACCAAAAACAAAGCTAAAAGGAGTGTGATTATTCGACTGCTTATAAATGTTATAATAATATATCAGTGGTGTGTCTTTTCCTGCCTAAACATTTCAGTTCTTTTTTTTTTTTATCTCCTTTGTTATTTGTAGAAAGTTGGTGAAAAAAAATTGTAGTTTCAGGATTTCCTTGTCAGCGACAGTATGTGCATCCACTCTGTTTATCATATCTCTACTACAGTATAGTTCAGCCTTGTTAAAAGAGGTGTAACCTGATAAGAGGCTACATAGGCAAATGTTTGGGACCCTTAAGGGCCAATTGGGCTTTTAGTAACCCCTCATTCTGGCACATTTTGATAATAGTATAAGTATAAGAAGTATAAGTCCCTCCCAAATCAGTGCAGTGCTGCTCCAAACCTCACCTGATGATGTGTGTTTGTGTATACAATATGTGTATACTCATGATTATATTTAATTTTATAATACACTGGGTCCCCTCAGAGTCTTGCCACTGCTTACAGATACCCTGGCATCTCTCACATTGATTGATAAATAATAATTTACAATTATTTATAATAATTTCTGCTGATCTATGCCTTTAATTAAAGCCTGGCCATTTGCAGAGAGGTCAGCCTAGTGTGTCAATGTGGCACTGTAGTCCATGATCTATCACAAGAGGTTTGGTATTTCCAGGAGGGGAGCAGACATCACGAGAGAGACAAAAGACCCAGTGGTAGGTTAGAGGACGTAGAGAGAGGTTGGGAGACATGGACGCAGGCATAGTAACGGAGAGGAGAGCTGGAGGGGGGCACTGCTGGGTTTATGACCAGGGCGGGCAAAGAGGAGCAGGGGTAGGTGGAGGGAAAGACATGGATCAGAGGCACTGACGCCTTCAGACAACAATACACTGTTTCCCCTGTAATCCTGTGATTCATCAGACTCAATGGAAGACACTTGATAGCATATGATAATGAAACTTCAACCCCAGACAGCCTGGCTGCCAGGGGCTTTTCCTCACCAGGCCAACAGCTACTTAATGCACACTGTCTGACCAGACTGTTAGTCTTTCATTTGCAAGCTCTAACACAGGGTGGCTCTGCCCAGCGATGAGCTCACTCTGTCCTGAAGGGAGCTGATTTTAAATCTACTACCTCTTCACACCAGAGGTGAAGATGGGTTAGACCCATTGTGTGCATGTCTTCTACCTGGCTGAGGCCAGGAAGGCCGATAAGACAGCAAAGAACCTCATAGTTTTAAAACTGTAAATGGAGAGAATCCATCTATGTGAAGAAGAAAACTGGCAGATCAGGAATTTATGGTGACTTAATTAAACCGAGCAAAAAGATAATATGCAACACTGGATTTTAGTTTTCAATGGAGCAGTACTGATTGGCCAGGGTCACCAATTTCCATTGACAGCAATACTTAAATATTGATCTGTTTGAATTCTAATTGTCGGCAAAATGCACTAGTTGTCTGACTCAAACTCAGTGCACTGGGCCACTGGTTCAAGTCATCGTCACCTCAATTCCATCATAAAGTAACACGATGACAAGACTATGGTCTAATTTGTGTCAGCTTCGTGACTGTGAAAAAGTTTTGGAACTTCTATTCTCTTCTGTCTGCAATTTTCTTTGCTAATGCATAAAGGAGAATGCTATAAATCTATGCTTGCATGAACAACACAAAACCTTTGAGGAAGTGATGTCTGAAAGCTTTTTTGGATGCAAGAACCCTGGATGAAAGTAAAGATGTTTTCTAACTTCAACAGCCTCAGTTGACCTGCTTTACATGAGGTGCCAACGTCACACAAGCTTGTCGGTCAGGTATTTTAGGATCAACCTCTGACAGGAAACCTTATATGTTAGATGTTTTGTAGACATGTAGAGGTTTGCACTATTGTTAATGTCAAATTTAACACTAGCGGTAACATTCTGAGAAAACTCTTGGTTGCCACCGCTCATACAGGAAACTGATTTATAAACTTTTTCCTCATTGCAGCTTTCATGCTTGACCTACTGTCAGCTCATAAAGTTGCTTTTACACAGAGTAAATGTCAGGCAAATTATGGAAACAACAGCAGCCACAGGTAGTTAATACAACAAGAAGGCTTCGTGCTGTTTAGTCATCAGTTCTTTGACATCAGCAGGGAAAAATAGAGGTGCGCAGCGAGGGGTCGACAGCCCCCGGCGATCTGTGTGGCGAGGCTTTAAGTGCTGCAGGAGGCGTCCAAATTTCACTGCATTCTGCAAGGGGTTTTGCCAGAGCCTTTTCATGGCGAGGGAGCGTTCCAGTCCAATGAAAGTAATATGTAGTAGGCGGTGAAGGGAGAGAGGGAGGGAGAGGGGAAATATAAATCCACTGTTGTTTTACCTCCTTCAGGGAAAATCCATTGTTTTTCTCTGGTAACTGGCTGATGGTGAAACTCAAACTCACAACAGAACTCATATATTCATGCGTGCTGAGACTCACATGCAAACAGAGACATGAGACAAATAATGGAAAGCCCAAAACACACACACACACACACACACAAATATATATATATATATAAAATGGGTACATATAGAAACAAGTTCATGCTGGCCCATTCTGAAATGCTTAAACACATACTGTACATGCTCATTCAGTCAAGTGTACACATACAGAGCTAAAGTGCAGCCTAGCAGCATGTGGTGTGCTGATGAGGGGTTTGGCCGAAGCTTCACAGAGGCTCTGGTTAAATATGATTCAGTCCTGAGGCACAAAAACTCCTCCAAGTCTCTCGGCTGCCTTGTCATCAGGCTCTGCTGCACTGTAATAAGCCCTACGGTGTCCCTCCCTTACATCCAGTGCACCACCTCCACCACCATCACCACTCCCAGTTCGATACACGCTGATGGTGGCACTGGTGATAAAACTGGAGTGTGCGTTTGTTTGTGAGGGCGCATGTGTGCAAATCCAGTCAAGGCCTCCACATCATCAACCTCCAATCCCTCACTCTGTGATGATGCCTTTCTTAGCCCCCAACCAGCAATTATTTTCAGTTGTTCACATTTTTACTGAGAGTGGAAAGTGAGGAGTTGGCTGAATGAACAATGGCCTTACAGTTGTTCTTTAAATAGCTTAAAAGTCGACATGAGACTTAAAATGTAAACTAATTGAAACTATTGGGATCGACTGTTTCAACGATGAAAAGACACTGAAGTACAACTCGGCTCACTCACATAATTTTTTTTAAATTAGTGCCTTTAGCTTGTCTACTGAACTTCATAAATCCAACTGATTGTTATGCTTATGTTTGTTTATTTCATATTTATTTCACTGGAAAAACGTATTATTTTAAACAGCTGAAACACGCAGAATGTGACTCTGCTTTTAAGGGTGGGTACAATGAAATCTGGAGTTCTTCTTCCAAATATAAAATTGTGAATGTTATTCATTTGCAAAATTGTACTGTAAAACAACAAACTGTAGTGTGAATGGTTGAGTGTGTCTTTATGTCAGTCCTGTGTCCTGCCCAGGGAGTAGCCTGGATGAGCAGTATAGTTGAAGCTCGTAGCTAACCCGATTTCCGAACATTCAGTTTACTTACATTTTTCAGGTAATGCTGTAAATACATCTGTACAAAAAAAAATAAAATAAAATCGAAGAAATAAATAAGAAACATAATAAGACCAAAGTATCGTACAAAATTATAAGGATTTAAAGAATATTTATAAAAATGTAAATTATTGCATAAAAACAGTTTTTTGGTTGTTTTTTTTTTTTGTTTGTTTGTTTGTTTGTTTGTTATAGCTATGACTGATTAAAATCGGTGGACTTTTACCTTTTGGGTCTTTGTTTTTCTGCAATTATCATTATAGTATTTAAATTTTGTAATTAAAATGAATGTAAAATGCTGATAGTAAAGGGTTTTAATACACGTGAGACTCACAGGAATGCTCTTTATAGATTCTGATTGCTATATTTTCATGAATGCGATTAGTGATTAATGAGACGTGAATGCAACTTTTTTTGTGTGATTTTAGTGTTTAGTGCACGCAGTGAAAGCTTGTGTTCTGGTGTCACATCTACAGAGGTTACGGTGGGGCTAAAAAACCTATCCAAAGCTCAAAACAGAGTGAGAACATGTATCCCACATCTGGAGACACAGCAATTTATTCTATTGCTGACACAGCATAAACAAAGTGGCAAGATGTGCTCAGTGCCACACTCAGCTGCATGTTGCTTTGAGCAAGATTGTATTTGTGACTCATCAAAACATATAATATTTCAACAGAAGTGCAATGAAAATGTTCTCAGGCATGAAATCCGCAAGCATAAGTTTGTGAGTGTGTGTATACAACAATCATCCTACTTAAAACCTTGGCCATCTGACACAGACTCAAAAGTCAAACTCAGTCCCGTATGAGAATTATCCGCTCCCGACATCCGCTTCCCAGCTCCCAGTATAATGCTCCACTTCTAACAAGGTTTTCTGTTTAACAGGGCTTCACATTTAGAGGAAGAGGTGGAGGCTCCAGGCCTGATGGTTGAGGAGGAAAGGAGTCTTCAAAAATGTTACGCTTACTATAGTCATCAGCACTTTAACAGATGCAAACATTTTGGATGAGGTTAGGAATAAGCCGTAAATTGAGAGGAGATTCTGACATGAGTTAATGCTGCCCTTGGGTTTCACAGGCATGTAAGATTGTCTGGTTAAACAAAGTCTGACATGTGGAGCACTGGCAGCCATGTTGGATCAGAGAGGGTGTCCCGGCTGCCTGTGCTCGTCGATCCACCCTGTGGCTTTTAATGCAACTGCTTGGCGAGCCCCGATAGAGCCGTGTCAGGGATGTAGGGTGACAGAGGTTAAAACCGCGGCATGTTTACCCGCTCCTGGGACAAATCTTCTCTTCCCTGGGATAAGACTGGAGCGGGGAAGTCTGCCAGGAACTGCGGCTCCTCCATACAGACTTCGTTCCAGTCAGAGCTGGAGACAAGACCACCAATTATTTTTATTCTGGGTGATTTGGGTTTCTTAGGGTTAGGATAGAGGAGGGGGAGGAGTTGCTTGGATTGGCTAAATATAAATCCATGAAAGTATGTATTCTACATCACTACAGGGATCTTTCATTCTTTCAGTCTTATTGTCCTCTGGTTATTTACTCTCGGCTAGTCAGTTAAATCAGTTAAACGAATCTGCCTTTTCAACCTAACGAACTGCATGCACTCTTCATCCCTCAGACACTGATGGGTCCTTGGATAGCGGTTTGCTGACTACAGTCTTGTCCAGGGACAAACCAGGATGTCCCTGAAAGAGAGGCCAAAACAGCCTCAAGGCAAGGAGGGACAGACATTGAGAGGAAGGGAGGGCTGAAAGAGAGGTGTGTTTACTGTTAGTTTTTAGTTTGGGCCTGTCAGTAAACAGGAAAAGGGCTGTTCTGTCAAGTCAGAAATGTTCATTAAAGCCACGATCCAGCCCCATCCGGGACGGTCTGGGGGATTTCCTGCTCTCAGTTAGCCAAACAGCACAAGGAGACAACAGAGAGGGAGGGAAGGAATGACCATGGCTGCCCACCAGTACCACCATCAGAACTGTCCAGCTCGGAGCCATGTTGGTGTCCACCTCCCTGTCACTCCTGACCCAAGCGCCAAAGCCAAGTTTCCAACGGCCTCAAGCTGGCAGTTAAAACCTCAAAGACACATTCATTTTCCGCTTTCATTCTTGGAAAAATGCAGTTAAGAAAACATAGGTAGGGGTAAAGGTGCCAGCACTGACATATAAATGAATGAATTTAAAAAATCTGGAATGCTTACTATAAAATGTCAGGGGACTTCCCTCTAGACGTGATGTAAATGACTGTGGGCTCATGAATCCTGACAGTGGATGCATGATGCAATGGTTAGTGTGGTGCCTTCAGTTTTCCATACCTACTGGAAAGTGACAAGCTGGGGGCCTGTGGAGCATAATGTGAAGCTGCTCAGAAAATGAAGTAGCAAGGCTGTGTCTACATCCAAGTTTGTAAATGTGTTGGCACATTGTAGAAAAAAGCACGCACCACCTCCTCAATCCTAGATCTCTGACACCAACAAACTCCAGGACTAAATGAAATGGCATTACAGACAGGTTGTTGTGCACTCAACTTGGAAGCCAGAAACTTCAAGATGTGCATATCTATGTCAGTAAGCTGGAGCCACAAGACGATTGTCCTGCCTATCAAGGGTTAGAACGATCACCGTACAAGATCACTAATATCAGACAAATCAATTCCACGATACAACACAGTAGTACACTTTGTTGAACGTTCATGGATAATTGGACTGCTACTTACACATGGGAATTGAACCGTGCTCCCCTGTGTCATAATTCAAGATGTAGTTGACCCATTCATCCTACCTAACCTTCCTCTGAGGTGAACTTTGTTGCTGTATAAACCATGTCTCTGCACTCGCATAATATTCAATATGACCACCAGATGTCACCTGGCAATAAAAGCCCAGTCACCTGCTGCACGTTCTGGCTAATAGGAAGGATAATAAAAACTCAATACAACAATAGCATGTTTATGACAAGATGTTTGATGTCAACATCTTTGCCCTTCTCACCTCAACACTATTTCCTGTCATTTATGGGTTCGGGTATAAATCAAGTGCAGGCTCATCCAACATGGACATATTTTTGACTGTTTGGATCAAAGAGTGCTGGGAACAGGACAAGTCCTTCATTTGTAATGATCCATGTGGAGCTGGCAGAGAAGAGTTAGCTGTATGTTTAAACCATCATCATTTGGACAATAATCTTGTGCTGAATAAGCAATATGGATGCCATCACATTTGTGATCTGACTAAACTAATTGTGAACAGGAGAGTCATTCAATTGCATCTAAAATGTAAATGGTGACTTATTTTTGATGACATGCCACAAGCACAAGCCTTTTTGTTTTCTTTTTTGTTTTATTGCAGCTTTCACATTTCAGACACAGACACAACATTCATTTTATGTTTTGCAATATGTTTTTTATGGCTTAATATTTTTAACAGTGGTCTTATGGAAACTTGTAATAAGTCATGACGACTACGTCATTTTAGCTCATGTGTAACTGAACATATGTCACAGTCAAGGAAATGCACAAATGAAAAAGCAGGTCCGAACTCAGACTTTGAGGACACAGTCTATGATCTTGGCTATGGATATAGGTATATATGTGTCTGTATTTGTGTCTGTCCATGTTTTGAGTCTGATGCAGGCAGAGATCAGAATGTCTGAAAGGAGCAGCTGACTTATCAGGTTTGGGAAGGGTCTGGAGATAAAGACACTCTGGAGTTAGGTGTTACTGAGCTTCTACAGTCTGACAATAGCAGCCAGAGTCTTGCTCCCCTTTGTCCCTGCACCTCCTTTTCTTCTCGATGCTTCTTCATCACCCCTTTCTTCTGCTATCGCCACTGTCTCCCACTTCTGTCTCCTCTGTCCTTTTGCCTCTTCACCTTTGGCCCTCTGTCTCTCACCCATATCTACCACTCTGCTCTTTATCTCTGCTTTTTACCGTCTAACTTTGGCCTCACACTGTGCATACCAGAATCCACTGTAGCCAAATTCTGGTCTCAGCCATTCAAGCCTGAGCTGTCTGGTTTATGCATACGCCCAACTTTTGTTTTGCTGTTGTTGTTTATGTAATATATAGTCACAGTGCGTAGACAATTGCATGGAGGTTCCTTCCTTTCCGTTCTATTCTCCAGCTCATCATACGCTGCCACCTCAAAATTAGCACTTAAGCCCTAGACATGACAGATGAGGTATTATGAATGGGAGTGATACCAAGGCGAGGGCTTGAATGGATATGTCATATGAAGAAAAAAGATTTCTTGGTTGGGAGACCATATCCTGAAAGTCCATTTCAGGCACAGGACCGAGTGAAGCAGCTGCTGCGGCTACAGCACCAAAAGAATGATGAAGTCTAAGCAGTAGCAAAAGAGAGAGAATCCTCCAAAAGTGTAGCTTCAGCCCAGCAGAACAGCGCTCCATGGGCCTGACGTCTGCAACAATGCCAAGCGGAGATGATAGGCCGCAGTAAAACCAGTCTGAAGCATCTAATTTAGGAACCCTGGACGGATCACAAATTACCAAGAGGGAAAAGAGTATGGCTCCTTGGCCCGACATGGAAACTGTAGGGAGTCAGAGCCAGTTAAAACAAACATCACAAATAATTGACATTGCCTTGCTGTTAGACAGCTATGATTGGTGTTTGCAGTGCCACTGTCTAAGTGTTCAAGTGGCAGTGTGGTTGACTGTCATATCTCCCTGTTAGGGCGAAGATGCAGTCTCTTCTGAGCCTGTGTTATCGGGAAGTCTCCAACTTCTGCATGTGCTGAAAGCCTTTAACCCACCAAACCAATTAGCTGAGCCCCATTTGAGGAATGGGAGGATGTGTCCTAAGCCATGTGCGATGCTTTTCACTTCCTCTTTTGCACTCTGTTGCTTTCCTCCATTCGTCTTGCTCTGGGACATCTGGGGAACATATTCAGTTTAGATCTGCTGCCACCAAGTAAACCACACAGTAAGTATTAACACACACCAGAGGTAGAGGAAGAAGCGTGGTGACTTTCTTGTTCCTTATGCAACACTTTTTTCTTCTCTTTTCTTCTCCTCTCTTCTCTTCTTCATTTGCACCCTGCAGTGTTCAAAGCTATTATCCCAGTGACTGCTGACCTGTGGTTGAAGCTGACAGAAAGGTCAGAGAGGAGAATGATAGGAAAAGAGATGAGGCAGAAAAGTGGCAGGCCAGGTCTGGCCAGAGGCCCCAGGGATGGGAAAAGGGGCGCAATCTTAATAAGACTTGGGGGGTGGGGGGGGTGAAGGTGGCGTTCCTAACAAGACTGTCTGCAGCTATGGGTCAGTTCCCAAAGTACATCAATGTACTTACTCAAATTAAAAGCAAAGCGTTCACTGTTTTTTATTAGGCTGGAAATAGCTAGAATGTTTTGATTTAAATTATGTAGCAAAATCAGTTTAGGCTCAGAGTTTTCCATAAAAACAATTTCACAATCCCTCAAGGAAATTATGTTCTTGCAGAATTAAGTGCAGTTCAACAAATTACTTCAACAAACATCTTGTATTTGTTTGAAAATTCTTGTACGTTGGTATGAAGGACCTTGTTCCAAACATGATTTTGTCATAAATCATTTTCAAGCCAATAAAATTTAGAGGTTTCATAATTTCTAAAAGTAAAAGTCCACATATTCTCTAAATTTCCCCTGTAATTGGTGATTCTACATTGTCCGTAGGTCTGAGTGTGAGTGTGAGTGGTTGTTGGCCTCTGTCTGTCTCTGTGTGTTGGCCCTGTGATGGACTGCCGACCTGTCCAGGGTGTACCCCGCCCTCACCCAGTGTGAGCTGGGATTGGCTCCAGCACCCCCTGCGACCCAGAAACGGATAAGTGGAAGAAAGTATGAATGAATTAATGAATTAATATGGTTAAAGTATTAAAAACCCAACTCCTCAGAGACTGACAGGCTCACAGCCTGTATTCAGAGAATGACCCTTAAAACCAGCTGTCTGGCTTCTGAAACTTTGTGATGTCACAACCAAGCAGTTGCCGCAACAGAACAACCCATGTCCCTGCGGTTTTGTAGAGGCCCAGAATTAAAGTTTCATACAAAAGCTTAACCCTAAAAATCTTGTTTCCGCTGATCTCCAGTGTTTTTGACTTCTCACCTTGCTGCAGTAGAGGTTGACTCCAGAGTGTGTCAGCAAAGTCAGTACATAATGGCATAAGATGACATCAGTGACTCTGGGTGTCGCCAGATGTGAAACAGACCTTTAGTTAGAGAGGGCACAAAACAGAGCTCTTCAAGATAATGTGAGATTATTCTTTAAAAGTTGTGAGGTCTCTCATCCAGTTCATGCTTTTTTGTCAAACAAATACACACATAAACTACACATAAATGGAGAAATGAACCATTCAGAAGGGCCTAATTTCAGTGTGATGATGTGGCCCTGTTTGACTACATTACGGTAATTTATTACAGTAAAAATAGGTAATTTGCAATTAGTGGAACATTCTTTTTAGATATTTACAATTGTCATAAAACAAAATTGGCTGTAAAGTGTGACAGAATTTTTTGGAGACATTGCAGCAACTTTGATGTTATGGCATAAATAATCAATACAGTCATGGGAAATACGTTTTCTTCTTTAGGAGTGACCAGTTGAAATACGTAATATCCATCACACCAGTGATTAAATGGTCTGGTCCTCACTTTCTAAAACAATCCTTATACCAAAGAAGGAGGCACATTACACCTTGTGAGTTGTTTATGAATATGACATGAGTCTAACAACCATTGACATTCAGCAGATAAAATCTTATGGTGTCTAATCTTAAACCGTCTGGTCCATTTGCTGCAAGTCATTCACATATTCATTCATTCATCTTCTACCGCTTAGTGGTCATGGTGGGTGTTAGAGCCAATCCCAGTTCACAATGGGTGAAGGCGGGGAACCCTCTTTACAAGTCCTCAGTCCATCATAGGGCCAACACACAGAGACAGACAGAGACAAACAACCACTCATACTCATTTATACCGGTTATTTAGAGCCACCAATTAACTTAAACGTGATGTCTTTGGATGGTGGGAGGAAACCGGAGTACCCGGAGGAAACCCACGCAGGCACAGGGAGAACATGCAAACTCCACACAGAAAGGCCCAGGCCTGGGAATCAAACCTGCGACCTTCTTGCTGTGGGAAAACAGCACTAACCACTATTTTACCATATTTGATCATCAGCTCCATTCAAACTTTGCACTCTTTTTGACCTTTGTGTTTGTTTTGGTGGAAGGCCATGCAACAGTTGGTGCTCTCACAGGATTCATGGGATCACAACTTCACAACCTACCTCCACAATTCCAGCTGTTACTGACCAGTTGTTCTTTGTGCAGACAAGTTAATTTATTCAGTCATGTTGGTGTCTTTTCTGTCTCACCTTGTAAACAAGGCAAGGGTTGCTTCTGGGGGGCTAGTTTAAGAAGGTCTTGGTTTATATATTTAATTCAGGGAAACGGGTCCCTAATTATTCAAATCATTATTGCAGCAGCAGTATGAGCTTGATACAGCGTGATAACATAATCCAAAAACACACACTTCACTCTTGAATGTGCCAAGAGCTCCACAGATACCTCTCCACCCTACTCCACCCTCTTTTTTAACCGCCACTGCTCCCTTGTTCCTCACTGCTGTAAAAATGCCGGTGATCAAACACAGCATAATCCTCCACATCATTCGACAACTAAAACACACATCTCTGTTTTTATTAAACCGCTTTTATCACCGTATCAGATAGGACAACAGAGAGCGTCATCTCCCAAATCCTCAGCCTTAGACATGATGGAGACATTCGCCATATAACATCCGTTCAGCCTTTTAGCATCCAGCAGATAGCAACACATTCATATAGGTGAAAATAGACACAGGAGGCACATTCCTTCCTCGTGTTTTTATTATGATAATTGAGTCTAATTGCAACTCCGTGCCAGGGAGTACTGGTACTTGGCTCTGTATTTGCTCTTATATCTAATCAGCATCCTGCAAGCCGGGTCTATCTGAGGGCTGACCCTGAACAACAGGCTGGGTAACCTTTGGGTCCATTCACCTCTTTGAGACAGATTACATTCATACACGTTCACTGTATCACTGCAAGGACATATTTTGGCTACATCACAATTGCCTTGTACTTCCTGAGTCACAGTGGAGATATGGTGGATCTTTTTTCCCCATTTCCTGCGTTAATAACACAGATCTCTGACACAAACCTAGCACAGTTTTCTCCAGTGCATTATCTGTTAATGAGAACAAACACTGAGAGTGTTTCATGTGTTTTTTTGTTTTTGTTGTTGTTGTTGTTATTGTTGTGAATTTAGAGTAAGCAGGATTGCTCTGAGCAGTGGAGTGGCTTGTGTGTTGATGTTAACAGGGTGCTGTAAATGTCATCAGTCAATGTTGTTATATAAAGGGGAATGTGAGTCAATGGGATGACGACCTTCATGTCACCTCCAGTCACTTCCAGACCAGTCAAGCAGCACAGGCCTCATTAGATCACTGACTTCTGGCTTATGGGTCACAGCACCAGCCAGTGTGTGTGTGTGTGTGTCTAAGAGAGAGAGAGAGAAGGGGGGGGGGGGGGGGGGGGGGGGGGTGGAGAGAGAGAGAGAGAGAGATGGGAGGGTTAAATTTTTGGATAAATTTAAAATAAGATCATTTTATATAAGTCACACACTTGCACTGGGTAGGTTTAGGGTTTGGAATAAAGTCGATGCTCATATGTCGAAAATAAATAATAAAAAAAAAAAATCACGACAAAGACTTTCCAAAAACAGATAGTACTGTTACACAGTGCATTATCTATTATCTGTGGGAAATCACCCTGAAATGCACACTGGCACAGGGCAGATTTCAAGAATACAATTTTGACGCTGCTCTGTGTTTGTGTGGCTGATTTTGTGTGAAGTTCCCAACTATTACACACATAATACACACCCCTCTGCCTCCTTCTCATTGCCCAAGTTTCCTTTGAGAATTGCTCTGATGGCGGAGATGATAACATGTTGCTCTCAAGACAAGGAAGACGCCACTGACTACTGGCCATCCAGACAAGCTTTGACACGCTCTGTCTGAAAGCCTGTGCTGCAAAAAATACACATCCCAACAAAATATTTGAGCCAGTATCCACTGCTAAAACCTTTTCTAACATTATTCTGAGTTAACCATTCAACTTTAAACCAAGAAAATATCAATGTTAGCTTTCATCAATATTTTATGTCAAATAAACGGCATCATTAGTAGCCCTGATGCTGAATTTTGTCACATGATGTCTCAATTTACAGTCAACTAATTTACATCTATAGCTGTTGGTGGCTTTGTGCCTGTAGGAAAACACCCTTAAACAGACACCTTGTTTTTGAACTGGTTAAAATTCCTAAAAAAGTTTCAATCTGCATCAGACGCAGACATACTGTATGTCTTTATAATTCCACACATTCTTCTTCTTTGCCAAAGTCCAGGACCTTCATCACCCACAATGCAAATTGACTGCCAACATTTCAGTCAGAGATTCTGGTGTGTTATGGTAGCAGCCCTGAAGCCTGAAGGGAAATGAGAGTAAAATTACACATATTCCAAAATCTTTTAATAGGCAAATTTGCAACGGCACCTCAAGTGACATCAGTGGATCACACCTTCTTTAGACTTCTAAACAGAGTGTGATGTGTAAAACTAAATTTAAAAAAAAATGGCCAAGATTAAATTTTCCCCTGGAAATTGAATGAATTTTACGTTTTAATCCAAAACTAAAATGACTTCAATCTCTTTGTCTGTAGTTTTCTGGGTGTGTGTCCATGTGTGAGACAAGAGGTACTTGGTGACATGATTGGAGGCAGCAGTTGGTGTAGATTCTTCTTTTCCCTGGAGCAGACTGTGGTTGTGTAGCAGGGAGGTGAGGCCGTGGATCCCCGAGGAACAGTGGCTCCCTCTGTGAACAGACATGAAGGCGAAGGCGGCGACTCCCATCGCCCACCACCCTCCAACGCCCCCTTACCGCTCGCTGTAACTCTACCCCACAGATAACCATCAAACCTTGGGCTTTTGGCGTCCCCTCGCCTGCCCCTCTCATCCCCCCTTTTGCTCCGGGGTCACTGTGGAGGGGGAAACACTTTCACATCAGTGCGGGCCTGTCTGGAGTCCTCGCATAGCTCTGCTGGAGCCGATAACTGGCTCACACATTTACACCGTCTTTGTTTTAAAGGCCACCTGGCTCAGTCATGTTTCCTCCTACAGGATGTGTTGATATTGAAGAAGTGGGAGGTTTAAGTGTTCATGGGAAGACAACGGTTGTCATTGTCTGTATTTAGATGAAGCTACATAGAAATAGGAAGCCTTCTTTTATGAGTCAGCTGCTGAGAAACTGGCTTATCAGGCTCTCGCCAGTGTTGGGATAGAGGATGTTTGCAATGATTGGGTATCGTGTGGGTCAAAATCTAAATATTTATCTGACCCAGCCCTCGTTATACATCAGATTGGAGCTTTCTGAAAAAGCCCCGCTGTCTAAAAATATATTGGATGCATTAGTGTGGTCAGGAGAGCACTTTAGGCCTGAGTGGCCCTCCTGAGCTGAGCTGAGTGTGACACTGCTGCCCCTGCTGCTCTTCCAAACACACAAACCCTCAAATGAAATGCACAGTGGCAGTCAGGTAATGTGCAAAGAGCCCTCTGAGTACAAATCCAAAGACAAACCTATAACTGACACATACTCAATGACTGCACTTTGGTCTGCAAACCAGTTTTCATTATCTGCGTCTGACAACACACTGTGTGTATTGTTATTGCTGTGGTGCAAATATGCTCAAATGGCACACCCTGAACAGGTCTGCAGTCCGTCGCAGGGCCAACACACAGAGACAAACACCCACTCACACTCACACTCAGACCTACAGACAATTTAGAGTCACCTATTAACCCAAACATGATGTCTCTGGATGGTGGGATGAAACCAAACCAACCTGCAGGAAACCCACACAGGCACGGGGAGAACATGCAAACTCCACACAGAAAGGCCCCAGGCCCGAGGATCGCACCAACAACTTTCTTGCTGTGAGGTAACTACACTAACCGATATGTCGCCACACTGGCATAAACAATATACAGTACCAGTCAGAATTTTGAACACACTTTCACCTTCAAATGAAAAGGAAAGTGTGTCCAGACTTTTGACTGGTACTGTGTATGTAACATACACATATGAACAATATCCTGATCCCAGAAGTGAGTGAGAGTGAGTGCAGAAGTCAATTAAAAGTATCACAAACACACATCTTTTGTTTATGGTGGTTGTTGCCTTGCAGCTGACAGTAGGTGACTCAATGTTGCGAAAATGCAAGAATTGGCCCAAGGTTTCAGGTTTGTTTTGCCCACCTACTCCCAAATTGCAAGTTGACTAGATTGGTTCCTTTATGACAATGTTATTGGTTCATTGCTGTTCAAGGTGGTGATGAGCCGACATAGTAAAGAAAACTCAAATCCCAAGATGATTGGTGAACACATCTCACCTCCACTCATGTGACAGGTTTGTTGAGTGCAGGGTTAGTGCACAGAGTCCATTTCACTGAATGGAATAGAAAAAAGATGAAAAGCAGCTGGATTGTGACATAGAAAAAAACATGCACATATTTGAGGATGTTTTTTCTGAGCTGATGAAGAATGGAAAAAATGAAAATATTCAAAACATATATATGTATAATATATAGATGCCGAGACCAGCTGAAGACGCCCGCACATTAAAGAAATCCAAAAAATTAGATTTTCATGAACCACAAACTGATGATATAAAAAGACAGATGGCATTTTGTAGGTAAGCTGAGGTCTGTGGCAACACACAAACACACATACACACACGCACATGCACAGGGAGGGACCAGTAGGTTGTTTGCCCTGGAACTGGTAATTGCTTAAGTTCCCTGCAATAAAAGCAATAAAGCCTTATCAGTGGGTAAATAAAGCTAACCCATTACCACAGAGGAGCACTGTAAATATTTCCCAGTTATCAATATTCCACTGGGGTGGCATGCAATATGTGTCAACTTCCCTCCATACCATCGTAAAGCCAGAGCTATAGCAACTAATATCTGCTGGATAAGATAGACCTGCATTCCTGTCCGCTTACAGCTCGCCTCTCTTGCAGGGGAGTGAACCAGGGATCATTGGTGGAATGAAATATAAAGTTGAGTTTAAAATGCTTGTTCTGCACACACACACACACAAACGCACCTTGCCTGTTTCTTTCCCTCCTAGGCTGAATGGACAGTGAACCACTTAAAGGACTATCAGATTTCTGTTTGTGTTGGTTCCATTGTGTCCTACACGAGATGGATGTGTAATTGCTCAGGAACAATACACAGTGAGTTGGCTGAATGAACGCCATGAACGCTGGTTTGATTTCCATAACCTTTGTGTTTAGATCTTACGCACTGACCTACAGTTGAAGTCGGGATTGAGGTTGTAAACAGGTTTTGTTTGCAAAGCAGCAAAAGCCACAGTGAAGTGCTGAGTCTGGACTGCCAGCTCGTCGAGTGTAATCATAATGTTTTCTCCCCAAAAAACTCTGCTGCTGCTAAACTCAAAAAAACCCGTATCATTATTTTTAAACTTGATTTGGCCTTTCGGCTTTTCTCACTAGGAACAGAAACTACTCTGTTTTTTGAGAATGGTTTGCTGAATTAGGTTTGAAAGTCTCGGCACAGTGAAAGCGCTGAGGATTAAGAGTTGGATTATAAAGTGTGTTAACAATTGTGTAACTCAGCATACATCTACATGCATATTATAAATATGCATGTAGAAGTATGTTGAATGACAGTTACACAAATGTGTGTATGTGTGTATGTGTGTTTATGTATCTATACTTTTATTGCTGATAAATGTGAAATGCATATATTCATCTCTGCAGATCAGCAGATATAAAGGGAGCTATGCAATTTAAACATAAATAATTATATCTCTCTCCAAATGCAACAGGTTTTAGTATATTTGAGCGTGAACTGGCTTCTTATATGCTAATTATTTTTTAGTCATGCTCTGTAGCTGGCAGTTTTGGTGAATCTGTTGATTTGATCCAGACTAATATATGTTGACAACTACTGTACTGAATGGATTGCCCTGGAAATATGGATATGCTGTCGCAGCTGGAGCTGATCTGTCTACTGCTTCATTGGACCCAGATGCAGTACCTGATGCTACTGGCTACTAAACCCTGACGTCCCCGAGTCTCAGCAGGTTTTTTCACCAGTGTAAAACTGGGTTAAGTAACCATTACACTGTTACATGTATGTCTCAGAGTCACTGCCATAGTTGCTACGCTGCGTACCCTCAGTCATCTTATAAGATCACTTTTATCTCCTGTTCCTTGTCCTACCATGTGTTCTAGTAATGTTTGATTTTTCACAAACCCAGACTGAATGAGAAAAGGAAAATTGGAAGGTGACACAAAGTAACGTCAAAATTTTTCATGTTAATTTCTGCTACATTTGTCACTTGTTTGGGTTTCTCACAGACTGAGTGACATATTAGCATTGGGTAAGAGTTCAAAATGCATGAACTGGCTTTGAAATGCTTTTCATCAGTCTCTGTGCTTTTGGCTCAGAGTTTGTTCTTCAGCCTGGGACTCCAATAGGCTTAAACAAACACAAAGCCATTATTATTGACCCATTCTGCAGGCCACATCCTCTAAACACAAATGTAGAAAACATACACATCATCCCCAAAAACGCCTGGAGACTTTGTACACAAAGTTTTTCTTTGAAACAACATCGTCCCCTGTGAGGCTGCAGCCACAGCAGCATTTAATTTTATTTTTATTTTTTTCCAGTAGTTGTTGGAGCCTGGTTTAATTGCGGCATGATTCATGCTTGTTCTACATTCCCAGGGCTGTGTATTAAATGCTTCATTAGATGGGCCAAGTGAACATTAGTTTCCAAAATCCCGCCTCGCCCTCCCACCCCCACCCCCGCCCCCAGGCGCTGGAGTGTGGGTGTGATGCCTGCATCTGGCTGCATGCCCATCTGTGTCCTATGGGCAGACAAAGAGTGAGTGTTTTTGTTTTTCAAAAAAACTTGTCTAATTGGTTATCCCTTCGATTGACTGTCAGACACACATTAACACAGAGCGCTTCATTTTGTATAGCTATTACAGGTTGGTGTGATCCTTTGTTTCTCAGGAAGTTCCATCCCCGGATTCTCCTCAGGCACTCACTCCTGCCGCTGTAAACATGCACTACTCATTGTCAGGCTGGTCATTGACATCCTGGGAGTGTTTTGCTGCACTAATTTCATCAGACATGATTTTCAGTAACTGTCAAAAGTAATTTCTATTCATTATCCTACTGTCTCACAAGACCTAATCACCGTTTGTAGCTTCTCTTTGCCTGTTGTGACACGTACTGACACAATTCACAGCTTGCACATGGTGAAGAAAGCCACTCTGTGTTGCATAAGATGTCAAAATACAAACCAAACCAAGAACTCATTTAAAAATAACTTCCCTGCTTTAGCAACCTTCTGTACTTCAAGGATCCACGAGGCAGCTGAGTCAGGAATGAAAATATATGTCAGGAAATATTAAAGTTGGAAATATTCTGTAATTATTTTAGGGTTTAAATTAAGATCCTTAAGCAACATGAAATAAGCAGACTCACAATTTTTACAGCCACGCAGTTGGTGGCCTTTTCCCTATTATGTATAATTACACTTTATTTGTCCTCTGTAATATACAATAAACAGGCTAACTAGACTCACCCTTGAATAATGCTGAATAAACAACAAAACAAACTTCTTGCATCCATTTTAGTATCAGAGGATCAAGTTTACATTATTTAAATAACACAGCTTTAAGAAGCTGACATCTCCACACACTTCTTCAGCCATATAAAGATACTCATGAAAGACATGTAAGATCATAATGGGGCATCTTATTTTATTGGTCTACAGCAGAGTGGTGTGTAAACTCAACACCTACTGTAATTCAGCTTTTATTTAACCACAGGGTTGAACATGATGTCTTAGTTTAGCTGTAAACTGGAGAGTATGAGAATTTCAGGACAGCAGAAATGTATATTTTTTACTTAGTTGGCAGAACCTGCACTATGAATGGAAATGCTATTTTCAGTCAATCACTTTGGTCATGATTGAAATAGCTCAATAACTATTGAACTAACTGACATTAAATTGTTTCCAGATGTTTATGGTTCCCATAGGATAAATCTTACACACTCGGGTGATCTGCTGGCTTTTTATCTAGCCCCACAATGAGGTTCACCCTGTCACAAGACATTTTAAACAAATGGCATATACGTTCCTCTTAGAATGAATTAGATTTAAGAAATGGCCTTTGGATTGGCTCTTTGAAGTATTGCCTGCCTTCTGTGCAACTTCACTAACTTTCTCCATATTTCAGTTCCACAAAGAAAATTTGAAAAAGAAGAAGAAGAAGAAGAAGAAGAAAGGAATTTGGAAACACCAGAATTGGACAGCTTCTTCCAATTTGATGTTCTTTAATTCACAGTTCAATACACACAACCTTTTTGGATTTAAAAAAAAAAAAAAAAAAAAGCCTTTACCCTGACATTAGCTTGAGTGTTGTGTTGAGTGTGACATTACCTTGTAGTTATACAGAGGAGTGTCTGTAGTTCCTGTCATTTGAATAGAAAACCTTGTACATACACGTTGTTATTTTACCCAACCCAAACAATCACACACACACAGACAGCCAGCTGACTAAGGCAGACTGAGGGGCTGGGGCCGGTGGTTCTGTTGGTGCCTAGGGGCCCTGGCGGGTTTGTTTGTGGTTTGTTTGCTGGGGTGGTGGGGCGGTGGGAGGTTTACCCACAGCGCTCTCGCTGGCACCAGCCTGTCCCGGAGGAGAAAAACCCCACCTCTGTTTCTAGACGGACACTGTCGCTTTGGGGATGTGGCAGGACAGACGTGTAAGAAGAGTACGAGCCGAATTAATGAGTTGGGACAGTTGTCCAGTGTCACTGTTCTGTGAGTAGAACGCAGACACTGCAGTCATTCATGTGAACTGTCATTGTGATACTTGTTCAACACCACGTTGAGTGACGAGAAAATTTGTTTTTCTTATATTAAACCGTTGCTGTTTCCCCGGCTCAGAGCTGAAATAAAAAGTCCTATTTCAGGTTTTGCATGACAAATGAAGGTAGGTCACATGACAGGGTTTCTGCTCATTGGCAAAATGAGACAGGAGACCGAAGAGATGACACCTAAGACGTGAAAAAACCTCCTTTAGGGTGGAGGTCAATTATGGGCGTGAAAGAAAGGGAAGGGAAGGAAGTAAAGAATATTGATGACATCAGTAATTTGCCTCCTTGCTTGGAATTTTTAATTGGAGGTGTACATTGTTTGAATGACTGAAACTGAATTGTTGTTTAACTTGGGGCCTTTCAAGTTCAGGCACATATCATATGAGCATACTGATCCCAGAGCAGCAGGTCCCCTGTTCGATTCCCAGCTGTCTAGACAATTTACTGCATGCCTATCCCTCTTGCTGTCCCCTACTCTCTCTTCCAGTCAAATAAAGAAAGTAACAAAACAATAATGCCCCAAATGCCCAATACAGGCCAGACTCCATGGGTCAGTGGGTTTAAGTTGTCCACAGTACAATGATACCACATGGTGAATTATATAAGAGAGATGAATTAATAAATTCAATGTTTATATTATTATTACTGGACCAATAAGAGGAACAATATGCGAGTTTCTCAAAACCTTACGTGTATTGCTTGACGTTTTGAATAGGGAATCAAGATAATATGTGTGTGAACAACTATTATCCGCTTGGTCTGTCTCCACTATGATTTATCATTCTGTTTCCTAACAGAACCAGACAGAAAATCCACAAAACGGCCTTTCTTGTAATTGTCTTCTAACGTGGTTTCAAAATATAAATAAGATGTAATAATGGCTTTGAAAACACAGTGAATCACAAAATCGACTTGTCACATTGACCGAGATCATATGGGCTGCAGCTGAGACAGCCGCAGGGAAAGAGAGAACAAAGAGAGCACAAGCGAGAGTGAGAATAAGAGACAGACATCCATGTAGGAAAAAAATATCTGAGAAAACATGAGTGAAAACAAGGAAGTGGTAGAGACAGTGCTTGTGTGGATAGATAGAAAAGCAATAAACATGAATTTATTGTTCAGGGAGCCAAGTTTTGGTCCTCTTCAACTACAGCCTCATAATAGGAGCCACCTTTACGTTTGGCTTTTCTTCAAAAAAAAAAACCCTTTTCCCTTTGGGCTGCATCTGACCTGCCAAGTCAATGCTGTAGTCAAAAATCAATGTACAGAGAAGCATACTTTACTGTATATTACATTTTCTCTCTCTGACAAAGCAGGCTTTCAGTTTGTTGAAAATATGAGTCATAAGCATTAACAAGGTCTTAGAAGAGAAATATCGCACGTGTGAAACTGAGTCAGATGGCAGCTTAGCATAACCAAAAACATTATTATTATGACTTATAACTCAAGCGCGATCCAAGAGCATCATGGTGACATTCATATTTGAATACTGAGCAGTAGGAAAAGTGACTGTTTGCTTAGGGACTTGGCATATTCTTTCATACTCTAAGTCAGATTTGGATCAATATTGCATAGAAAGTGAAAAGTTCAGATGTGACCACAGAAGTTGGGCTGTCATTTGTTTGAATATCTTGGTCTCAGCAATACTGAATTAATACTGAATACAGACTAATCATATTTGTCAAACCAAACTTTTTCAGTAGTTGATGGCAATGCCTCCTCCTGTGGTGTTCCCCAAGGCTGCGTCCTTGGTCCTCTTGTTTTCTCTCTGTTTATTGTCATGTTTTCATGAGTGAAACCTAACATTAACTAATGTTAGGATGTTCGCACCGAGAGCTACATATCCCTCTCAGCACTTTTCCAGCAGTAAAGCATTGTACTGACTTTACCACCGGGTGTCTTATGCTAGCAACAGCTAAAATAACTCAAGTAGAGATGAAGATCTCAGGAAAGAAGAGAGGAGAATCACTTCTTCAGATTTCAATTCACATTTTAAATTTTGTTTGTCTGCCCCACTCAATACTGACTCAAGTAACATCATCTGAGGCTATTGCCCAGATGCCCCATGGCTTGTGGGGGACCACAACCTGGGAACTGATGAGTGGTAGAAGATGAATGAATGAATGAACGAACGACTGAATGCACCATGGCTCCCTGCAGAGGGAAGTGTCCTGGAAGGGCTTTGCTGTATTTGCTTGAGAAAGCTTAGCAAAAGAGCAAAGTCAACATGTTTTGTCTTTAATTTTTCGGTGTGCTTTAGACCTTTTACCTTTTCTGTATATGTTACTTGTGATGTAGCAATGTGTTATTTTCACATTGAAAATCAAATTAATCAGTTCATCTTTTTGGATTACTCTTTTGGCATCATGAGATTTTCTAAGACTGAAAGTACTGGCATACAGCATGTCCTCCTAACTGGGAGACATACTTCAACCCCTCCCCCCCTTCCTGCCCCACAGCTGAAAGGGCTAAGCAGCTTGTTAGTGTGGAAGAGATGGATCAGATTTGTTATTCTGAGCTGGGTGTGGAGTAAAATGATTCACCTACTCATTTTTTTATGCACCTGCTCTATTGTAAAGATGTCAATCAAGTAACTCCACTAATCCATGCAGTGCACAAGCTCTTGCATGAACAGCTTCATCATAAAGCCAGATGTCCATTAATATTCTATGGCACAAGCCTTTCTGTATGGTGGTTTATCTGTGCCAGTGAGATTAATTACCTTAATAAAAGAAACTGTTACTTTAAAATCTTTCTTTCAACACTCTTATTTCAGCCTTGTATGTGAAATTATTCAAGGATTTCCAGATGAAGAGATACATCTTCCAAACATTTACTCAAACCAAAGAGCCCAGAAGCTGCTTTTTAAGTCTTTTATAAATATGTATTTAACAAAATAATCCAATTATGAGTGTAATATTTTGTATGGCACAAGCATGTTTTTGTCAAGACTGCCAAGCAAATCTTTTCCTTAAAGTATGCAGGACTAGTTACATTTCATTTTCCTTTTTTTAATCATGTTTACTTACTGAATGATTAAGTTTTCTCTCTTCACGCTGTGTCCTGGAGCCACGCTGTGCCATCCTGTTTGACTAGGGAAATCCTTTAATTCATGTCCACAAACTCAGAATTTAGTCTCTGCAGGGGACGATTAGCCGTGAGCTAATCTCAGACAAGCCAAGTCTTAGATTTAGTGTCTGAGCATTAATTTCACATGAGGTTTGATCCAGTGGTTAAAATCACCACCACCCCCAATTTTTTCATAGTCTTGTTCACTGTCATTTTAAATGAAATGTGCTAACTTCTTGGTTTCAAAGATGTTTTCATGTTATGAGTGTTAGCGTCCTGGAAGACGAAGTCTTTTTGGCTTGGAAATCAAAGTTTTTCATCATAGAAAATAAGTGAAGAGACAAAGTGAGAGAGAACGAAGCAGACAGAGGAGCCTGGCAAATGCATTACAAGGAGGGAGAGGGGCAGGAAAAGGTGCTTCCTTCCTTCCTCCATCACAGTCACCCTGGGGCTGCAGTCAGAAGCTGCAGTATTTTTAGCCTTAATCAGAGGGGAAATGCCACCTCTGGGTCCTCGGGGGTCATAGCGGAGAAGTCCAGCAGAGACGCACAAACAAGGACACCATGGGCTGACCCCTGGACCCTGCAGGACACAGTGGTGGTGGAAGTATTCTAGCCTCCTTCTGTTGCCTGCTAAATTTGTCATATTTGGTTAAACTGAAATTATTGTTTAACGTGGAAAAAAAACCGAACGAAAAGTGTAACATTGGAATATTTGAAATATCACATCAGATAAAATATAGATTGTCGTAAGGGAGTCATTTTCCCGGACTGTGCATCAGCACACAATGTGCCGTCTGGACAAATGTTTTGCTTTACTTTGCTATTTTTCATCATGGTTTATGAATGTGTTTATCCAGACTGCTCAGATTTCTTCTTGTGTTGAGTGCAGATGCTGTTTACAGAATTCACTTCAGTGTGTATATATATATTTTTAAATATTCCTAAGTAAAATAAATAATTAAAAGTTGTGCAAAGTAGTGAAGGTATCCAAAGTAAATTTTTTGATAGAACAGAATGTCATTTATTGTCTGACAAGTTATCACATATTATTATTTTTCACCATTAACACCAGTATATTTACCTGTAAGGTGAATAGGCTGGTTGATGCTTAACAAACAAATTGAACAATTTTACATATTTGGATATTTTCATGTATAAAATGGCTTGTAATTTATAATATATGCTTATATGCATATGCATTATTTTCAAATTATAAGTATCTACTGTAGTTATGGCTCAGGTCCATTATTACATTGTCCAACAACTTATCATGATCACAGTAAAAGGCCAGTCAGGCATTGATTAATCAGTTAGTTAATCAGTAATGGTAGGATGTAGATAATAATAATAATAATTAGAAGAAGAATGTATAACCCCATTACTACTACTACTACTATTGGTTACAACTGGTAGGTTCATCGGAATTAAAAGTACAATTTTCCTCCTTGAAATGTGAAGATTTGGACCATAACCTGCATTTGTACATTTTCAGGCCTCTGGAACACAACAAGCTGTAAACACATCATTTGGCAATATTCACAGAAACAGACAAAATCTCATGTTGCCCTGTCCATTGCAATATTAACATCTATTTAGTTCTCTTCTTGTTCTCGAAAAACACTTGAATCTTTAACTTCTAAATGCTCCACCATGCTCAGTGCCATGTCCTCATGAAAGCATGTAGAATAAGAAGGGACTAAAAATCGAGCCTTGGGGAACGCCTTAGGTGAAGATTAGGTATCTACTGAAAGGTAACTACTGAAAATGTTCTGTTTAGCAAATATAATTTCACATACTATATTTGACCAGCAGTCACACACTAATTAACTACCATGTTAAGTGGGTAATATTACCTTTCCACTTCATTTGCTTTTGCCAGTTATATTTCTGTGAACCGGCATTTGGTCCAGATCATGTCTTGGTGAGTGCGTCATTCTGTGGCTCTTTGATTGAAGAGAACCTGTCATTTCAGAAGTTAAAACAAGGGATTTGATTCAACCTTGGTAAGATAAGACTTCCTTCTCCACCACTTTTTTTCCTCTCATGACATCCACACACATAGTACAAACTGTTGTGGGAGTTGCTAATCTTTAATCCAGATAGTAAAAATTAGAGACAGACTTCTTTTCCAGCTGCCCCCCTCTCTCTTTTTCCTTTTTGCTCCCTCTCTTCTATGGAGAATCCCTCTCCCAGATCCTCTGGTTAGGAAAATGTTTAGTGGTCAGGCCTTGCTTCCTGTAATTACTCCATTATTCACATCCCACTGGTGGAGAGAGACAGTAGGGCAGAGGGCGCCCGGGCTTTACCCAGAGTACAACTGAGAATTCAGCACAGAATGTCAGACATGCAAACTGTGCATTTCAAAGCATGCTGCAACACACACACGCACGGGCACCCACACATACACCACTCATTGCTCAGCTGCTGCACATGTTGCTGCAATTTGTGTTTTTTTAATGCGGGATTCAAACAATTAAGAGTAATTGATGTGAAACCCGGCTGCAAAATGGATTTGCTTTTGTTTGATCTTTGATGGATTACGCATACTAACACACACACACACACAGTGGTCATGTCAATGCAGTTTTAATGGAGTGGTCAATCAGACAGATTGAGAGTGACCAGCCACAGCAGTGATGCAGCTTCTCCATTGAGTTAGAGCAGACATTAGCACCAGACCTGTCTTTCGCCTCAGGCTCCGTCTGCTCATCCTGTGCATCTCTATCTTCAGTGAAGTATAAAGGGCCCTGCTCTGTGCCCATACCAGTGAGTGATCATGACCTAATTGGATTGATGTAACTTGTTTTCCAGTCCATTCAATCTAATTTGCCTGGAGCCAGCCACACAGAAATAATTCTCAATATGAATTTGCTGTCTTTGCTCTGTCTCTGGCTCTCTTTGTGTGGATTTCTTGAGGAGGATATGGGAGCAGGATAGGAGGCAGAGCTGTGCAGGAATGCACAGCACTCAGCAGGATGATGAAATGGGTGTGGAGAGGCAACAGAATTTACTTTAGGTGTCTGGTGAGAAATCTGAAAAGGGGAAATGATGCACGACATTTTATTTTTACTAACATTTTCTTTATTTATATGAGATTCATATGGGATTTATTTGAGATATTCTAATAGCTGATATGAATGACAGTTTATTACTGTGTGATATGACGGGCAGTCCACAATCATGAAAAAAATGATCTGTGTAGTGACTTGAGATGTTCATAAGGTTTCGAAATTTCTGAAACAAATACTTGCAGTACCACGTGGGATGTTCTAGTGCCATTTTTCCTTCTGAATACTGAACACTGACAAAATAACCATTGCATTAAAAACAAACAAACAAAAAAAACAAACAACAATATGGTACTAACTCTGAATGGTGGGATGTGATTGCTGTTGTTGTCATAGAATGTCTATGTGATTTGGTAATCTTATGGTCAGTCACAAAAAATAAATCTAGGAATTAAAACTTCAGTCACAATTTAGTAAAATAAGACATTCAAACTCAAATTGTTTTTGAAATTTTTGAAAACGAAATAAAACTAGGAACAAACAATGGAAAAAAAACACACTTGATGTATGCCATTAACTTTGTGAAATTAATTTCACAGTTGGTAAATAGTTTCCAATTTTCTTTGCTGCAGTTCTTCTTCTCTGACTTATGTTACGCTATTCATCAAAAATTAGCTTTTTCTCTAAAACAGTAACAACTTCCTCTTTGGGGTTTTTGGGCAGGAAAGAAGAGCTGATTATCCAGTAAACAGTATAATCTTTGCTTAGAAAATTGGACTCATGGACTGTCTGAAATCCCATCAACAGTAATCCATATTTCTACAGATCTGCTGAACTGAACTTGTACTGGACCAACACATGAAATTGCTGTGACATTATAGTTTGATCGTCATTCACCGAAATTATGAAATTGCTTCTCTCACTGGTAGGATTGATATTAATTCATATTCCATTTCGGTTCTCTTGGTTAAACCCACATCAAAAGGCTGGTCTAAATGTCCTGGATGTGATTCTTTTGACTTCCCCTTGACATTTGAAGACAGTTTCCAAAATTTTCTAACACTGTAAAGTATTGGTGCCTCTACTGAGGGAAAAAAAAAACCCCTGTTGACTGAGACAGAATCTATATTTACAGCGTTCGGTCGATAAAATGAAATTAGTTTTCTTAACGGAAGCATCACATGAACCTCAGTAAAGCCCCTTTTCCACTGGTCAAAAATTTGCTCAGAGCCACTAACATCAGGCTTTTGTCGGTGATGGTAAAGGAAACAATCATCCAGACAAATACCGAATGACTAGACGTGGGTATTTATGGGCTCCAACTCTTACCCCTTCTACACCGCACTGGGATGAAAATGTGAGGGTGGTTTGGAAATAAAACACACACTAATTTAAACACACAATCATTGATCAAAGCCTGTCGGAGCCTCTGTGTCCGACGCAAACAGTAGCACCGACCCAGGGGTAAGATGAGATGGATCTGTTTTACCAGTTTGCAGCAGATTTATTTTTATATAATAAATAAATAATACTTATAAATACTAATTTTGGTGTGAAAATTGCCTGGGAAACAGTTCTCCTTTCAGGCACGTGGCAGCACATTGTGGCATTCACAAAAATAAAAGTAAGTGAGGTTGTCACATTTTAAAGAAATAAAATCCTTGGGGAGCTAATGGAAACTGGTATGTCTTCTTCCAGTTCCACAGGCTGACGTGGGGGCTTTGAGCTTCAGAAGTGTTTTTTTTTATGTCCCTTCTCCATCCGTTCACTGCAACCATGGATGCCTGATCATCTCAAATCAAACAATTTGTTTCCTTTCATGAAAAAGCTCCCATCCTCAAACTCTTGTCCTCATTGCCGCCACCAGTGTCAAGGCTCCTGGGGAAGCATAGTGGGAAGGAACTCAAACCTAATGGTAATTTCCTATAGTTGTTCACTGCCATAATATCATATAGATTACAAATATCTAACACGGGCAATATCTGACTGAAAACAGTCAGAAATGTCTGCTCTTTGCTTCCATCAGTAAAATATAGAAATTCTGTAGCTTCTGTCTGTGGCCTGACAGATGAGCCATAAACACATAGTTTTACTGTCTGAGGGAGTCATGCACACCTCTGTTTGTCGTGACTTTCTTTTATCCTTATCTTTGAGAGAAAGGCTTGGTGTTCAGCCCCAGTTTCACTTTGAACAAGTAAGGAGAGAATGTAAATAATATATTATATCCTCTAATATTTCCTTTAGTGGGTTCCTTTAGTTAGTCTCTAATTTCACAGAGAGATTTAAAAACAGTGTGAGATGGTGTTTTGACATGAGAGAGCCAAGAAAGCCATCCAACACGTAAACAGTCCAAAACATCCTCAGACTTTGTCTTTGCTCCAAATATGCTCCTGATCCAAATCCACAGTCAAAGAAAGCACAGGCCTAACATAATCACAGAGCGCTCATATAAATAAGTAAGCACTCACCCAGACTGTTAAACTCTGGTTGACATCTGTGAGCGATATAAAATGCTCTGCATATAGACAGAAGAGCTCCCCTCTCTTTATGTGTTTACGCAGGGTGTTGGCATATGTTCATCTGTGCAAACGGACCAGACAGCTTCAGTGCACATTCAGTCAGGTCAAGAGGTTACACTCAAATTCATTTGTCACTGGAAGATTTTTTTTTTTCCACAGGTGTAAAATGGTGGATGGCAAAAGCAGACAAAAGAAACTGGTCTGTGAACACTCAAGTAACGAAGTATCTCTCACCGCAGCTTTTGTGCTCACACTCACAATGGCCCATGTGATATGGATCCCTCTCAGACGGGCAAAGTGGCCACCTATTGTGAGAGTTGAGCACACGGGATCTGAGGCAAGCCTCTCTCCTCAATGCAGCCAGAGTAATTATGATATAATTTTTCTTCAGGATTTCAGCAAGTCTTCTCACTTTACTCAAAGGGCCTGGAATTGGGCTGGAGTTGGGTGGTGACAGCTCTGACGCTGCAGGGTGTCAGGATTTCACAACCTGCCCTCCTGGCAGTTTAAGCCTTGTGCTTTTTAACAGAATTTTGGGACTGTACTCTGATACAGCTGACTCATTTTTCACCACAGGTCTATTTTGTGCTGATGACCACAGGGAAGTTGAGAATATCCACATAACCTTTTTGATAATAAACAAGAGCGTTGTCTCAGGGTGGACAGGATCTTTTATTGTCTCGTTTGTAATTAGTGCTATATAATTGGCATAAGGCCCACTGGCACATTTCATATTTAAATATTTCTTTCCTCTCAATATTGTTTTTCCTCTATGGCTGATAGTTCTCTTTAACAGCACGCTGTCCCTGAATACGGACTTAGCATGCTGCTCTCCGCTTCACTCCACAAACTGAGTGATGACCTTGTGGCAAATAAAACCTCCAATTCTTCTTTCATTTTTTCTAAACTCAACAGCAATTCAATTAAATATGTCGTACAAAGTTACGCTAAAACTAAAGCATTTTCACTATCACATGTTTCTACCAATGAATGACAGCGAATGTGACGTCTACTGAAGTTTTGAACAGATCAGCTCTCTTTCACATAGACTGTATCTAAAAATGGAAGGGACTAAAACCTGAATTCTATCTAATATCTCTCTAATGATCATCAGGTGGAGACTTCACTGATTGTCAAAAGAGTTCAGATTTGGATTTAAGTCTATGGGAAAATGGTCCTACTTCTCACTTTGAGGCTGGAGGCGTCACAAACACAGCATCACTTTTCAATTGAGACATTTAGAGCAGTCTTGCTCTCAAGTCTGTTGGAGTATATCTGCAACACGGTTGGTTCAGTCCTTCCAAGTTGTGTCAATACAGCATTGTTTTTGAATAAATAAAACAAAAGTTGCCAGAGGTTATACTGGGTGAAAGTGCAGGGGTCACTAGGGGTCTTGTCCTTCACACATTCTTATCAGAAGCTGGAACATGCAAACTGACATTATCCAAACACTTTTCCTGCGGAGAAAGAAAGATGATATCTTCACTGAGTTCCAAAACGTGTTGACACCCATATGAGATGTTGGTCTCCGTCCGTAGAAAGGTGCAAGACGCCTGCACCTGTTCCTGCTGTTTACACAATAGGTCTTGAGTCTGTGAATGACTGATAGCACAGACACCATGTCCACCTGGGTCCCCAGTCCTCTACAAAAATATGAGAGCATTTCTATGCATAAAACTGAGTCATAGAGAATGGCATACAGAAAGAGGCAGCTGCAGCTCGGTCACAGAGTGTCGCAGAGGTGGATCCGTGTTTACCAAGAGCAAGCAAACGATACAGTACATACGATAGCAGGTCTCTAAAGTTTCACATCAACAAGGAAAGGGAGAGCGCCAGCGTATTGATCCCGTCCACAGGGAGAGATAAGCTGTCGCCACTCATGAAGTCATTTTATGCTGCATGCAGGGAGTAGGTAGAGAAAGCCCATCTGTGTGGACTGTACATACACTGAGCTATTATGTCAACACTAACAAAACAAGACCTAGTTGTGAGTGGGAGCAGATAATGCACTCTGGTAATAGTTTTGGATTCTTACATAAATTTAAAAACTTTATCCATGCTAAGAAATTGAAGCCCACAATAACAAGTACTGTTTGTCTATCCATTGCCTGGTGTGTGAGAGGCACACATGAGAAACACATGAGAGAGCCACACTGTATCACACACATGCTGTAGCTGATTTTGACACAAGGCAATCATTAGAGTACCAAATGTGTATTAATTCACAGCTCTGAAATGCACTACTGTTTCTCAAGCTGGCAGAAACTTCATTCTGACATTTTTATTTCTTTTGATTATATCAGCAATTTTTGATTATTCAACAAAATGTTCTGGTGCATTTCTGCAAGACAGATCAGGAAATCATTTCCTGGGCAGCAATTAAAACACGTCACACAAAATGTCAAAAGCTTTTTTAAACTGCACAAACTATACACTTTTGGTGTGCTCTGACTCTCAAAAGACTGTGTCCATACTACTTCAGCTACGTGGTTAAAAAGGGGTCTTACTTAATTAGTATTTTTAGGTTCTTAAAAATGTGCTTCAAAACAGCAAAATACTGCCCAGCTCACCTCAGATCAGATCAGCCAATCCCAGCTCACATTGGGCAAGGGCGAGGTACACCCTGGACAGGTCACCAGTCCATCACAGGGCCAACACACAGAGACAGACAGAGACTGACAACCACTCACACTCAGACTTACAGGCAATTTAGAGTTGCCAATCAATATAAACCCGGAGGAAACCCACGCAGACATGGGGAGAACATGGAAACTCCACACAGAAAGGCCCAAGGCTGAGAACTGAACCCACGATCTTCTTGTTGTGAGGCAACAGCCCTAACCACAATGCCACCATGCTGCCCTCATAAATTAAAAAAAAAAAAAAAAAAGGAGTTCCTCATAATGCACTAACTATGCCCAACTGTTTAAGGAAATTAGTGCCTTTTATATCATCAAAACTATATTTATGAGCACAAGGTTCCTCAGTATGCACCTTTGAGCTTTAACTTTAGACAGGATGGTGTCTAAGTGTAGGAAGAACTGAGGGATGGGCTAACTTTTTGAAGATGTAGAAGATAAGGGCATTCCTTTTCTTTTCTAAAATAAGATGAAAGAAAAGAAACATTTTTTCCCACCTATGACCAAACTGCCACTCAGGGATTTCAGGTATAAAGAGAAGAGGTGTTTCCACATTTCTGATGGACAGTTGTAACGACTGTAAAATCAGACATTGTTTCTACAATCTGGAATACAAAGTACCCCAAAAAATTAATCAACAGTAATTAGAGGGTATGTTTGCTTTGGTTTCAGTGTAGACACTCCAACCATGTTTTCAGAGCTGTGGAAGAGGCAGAGGCCGTAGTGAGGGATGGGGCTTACATCTGATGACTAACATTCCTTTACCTTGTTCCCCTCACTCATCACAGTCATTGGGGCCAGTTTCCGTTGCAGTGCTTTTGGAGAGAAATCCACTCTGAGATCGAATGTCATTTAAATTACAGCAAAGTATCACATGAAGTCAAAATATGAGTAGATTTTGTGAGGCGACAAAGCAGGAAAAAGATTACATAGTTAATATCACATATCTGAAAATCAGTTATCAGTTCTTCTTCTTCCGTCTTCAGACTTCCTGTACGATCAGTCTGCAGCAGATAAGACCATCTGCTCTTCTCCCGTCGAGTCAGTTTTTTCCTCCTGGTTTCACAGCACACAAAGGAGGATGACTGACAACGACGGCACACGGAGAGTCAAAAATCCATCTATGGATTGCAGAGTCCTGTTGCTCGGCCCCCTGGCCCCCACCTCCTTGTGCCCACTTCCACTCTCTTCCCCTGCTAAATCAATTCTGTGCAGGGACTTTATTGACTCAGGTAAAGGGGTTGTGATCCAGCAGTCAATGCCTGTGTCTGCACAGTGGTGGGAGGGATGGAGACACACAGGGAGCAGGCAGCATTAATGCTCCCCCCTCACCGGGGTCAGGGGACCAGCGTGTGTGCATCTCAATGTACTTCTTCTGTGCATACTTAAGTGCACGTACACACGGATGCACACTTTATGTCTGTGATGGTGCTTGTGCTTGTGTGTGTGTGTGTGTGTGTGTGAGTATGAGGCATCTTTATACACGCTGAGGAGGCAGGTCTGGGCCTCGGGGTGCTGAGGGGCAGACATTGATTATCAGGCTCTGTGGAGCCACTGGTCTGTCTCCACTGGTGTGAGGAAGGCTGGGCTGGTTTGCTGAGGACCTTCTTTGGCTGGGGGCTATAGAGGAGAGACACAGGCCAGGGGGTTAACTGGTAATGACAGTTGATAGGTTGGGGTCAGTTTTGGGATGAAGGGGGGGGGGGGTTCTTCCTGCTTCTTTAATGATTAAAGGAGCATGTGACACCCTCCCTGGAGTTACAAGCCAAGAATCCACCCTGAGGTGGTTTACTGCTTCTGTCCTCATTACAGTGGCTGGTGTCACTGTGCTGATACAACGTGAAACTTCTCCACCGGAGCCGGGATGAAAGTCTGAACCCCACCTGGACAGACACTCACTCAGGTGATTTACAGAAACCAGTATGAGTTGCTCTTCATTTGGCCTCACTGACTCGCTCTGATCCCTCTGACTGAGGGTTCCTCTCTGAAAATGTGAAAAAGTTTTACTCGTCTTAATCAAAAGACTTCAGGATGAGCTATTCCTTTAAAGCCCTGCTAATTTTGACCAAGCTAAATAAGTAGTTTGTGTTCATGAACTCTGTATTGCCAGTACAGCATGCATTATCCTTATTGCTTTTTTTCCCCTGGTATTCCAACCTAACTAGACCTAAACTGTAGACGCAGCAGATAAGGAAATACACTAAATGACTCATTTAGCAGTAATATGAGCTGTATTGGAAGCCAAAGTTCCTGCATCCGAAAAAATTTATATAGGCAAATTGTTTGATGTCTTGGGCTCTTTAGAAATAGCATTTATCTATTTTACTTGTTTTGTTTTGTTTTTTTTTTTTACATTGAAGTACCGGATATTTAAAACGTACACAATTACAATAATCTGTTTGATTTTGAATTAGACTTTCTTACATGTGGCACAGGACCAACATGTTTCACCTCAGTCTCCTATAAATATGAAAGTGGTCTAAATTTGATACTGCCTTACTGTCACCAACCAAAAATAGCAGACGCACAGTGCATTAATTCATATTTACTTCTAAAATAAACAATTTATGTTTAAGTTTATTATTTGAAATTCTCATGTCACTGTAAATTACTGTTGTGAAACATGTTGACAGGTGTGAATAAAATGAATTGACCTGCTTCGGTGTGATGCTGGTGCTGTGAGTTCAGTCTTCCTGTGTGATTGTCTGAACGGTATAGCAGAGCAGGACCCCCCCCCCCACACACACACACACACAGCTCAGTCATGGTGCCAGCCTACCTCCACCAGCTCTTTGATCAATAGCGGCCTGACTGCTTTGTCTGCACTCCCCGCCCCATTCGCTGCTCGTCAGATCAACCTGCTCTCTAACCCCTCAATGACTGGAGCCTCATTAAAAATACATCTCATCCAAATTACATTGATCTCTTTTCCTCTTTTCATTTACTTTCGCTGAATCTCTGCCCCCACCATCCTTTGTTCCCTTATTCTGCTGTGTCATGAAGAGAAACAGTGCAACCGTTCTCTTTTTGTCCTTCTTCTTTCTCCCTTTATTCATTTTTCTGCTCTTCCTGTGCCTTTTATATCTATATATTTACTTGTGAAAGAAGAAAGATATATTTTCACATGTGTACTCCTGCCCAGTTTTCATATCACAGTCTGCACTTAGTTGCATGTTTTCTGCTTTTCTTCTTCAATTTGCAGTTTCTCCATCTGGATTCTGGGTGGCATTCCTAAGGGAGATAATAATGAGTGTGGCTGAGGGCCGTCAGCTCACCTGGGGACTGCAGGGCGAGTCTGTACAGGCTGCTTGTGTCTAGCAGACAGCCGGCAGACCAACCACACTGTGTGATGTGCAGATACCCGGCCTGCCCAGCCTGCTGCACGCATGCAGTCGCTCTGTATCGCACCCCGCTCCTCCTCAGGGCCTTATCACACAGGCATGGAAAACTAGTTCAAGTTAGAGCCACCTACAGTAATTCCCTCACTAGCCTTGCAACTGGTTACTAAATCATCAAGATTTGAAAGGCAATTTTTTCTGAACCTTTTCCTGGTGTGAGTGGATATATGAGAGGAGGCAGAGACGCAGTAATTGTGTCAAATATTGGCCCAAAAACATCAGAAAAGTTCATCTCACAACCAAAAAAAAGATAGGAAAAGGGAAAAAGGGTTTGGGGTTAGGGAGCGATTTGAAACTAAGTTTTTAATGTCTCTGAAAGACTACATTATGTAAGGATGAAAACACCCATCCCATCAACTTATCTGTTTCTAGCTAGAAGAGTTGATGTTTACTGTAACAGAAGATGTTTACATTAAGTTAATAAGTTAAAAAGTGCATTGATGAAGTTGAGTTCTCACACTGTGGTCTGAAATACAACCATTGTCTGGAACGATCCATTCTGGTGCGTCACCAAAGATGATGCATCGCTGAGGAACTTTTGAGGAACCTGGCCTTCCATAACGTAAGAAGGAAGAAAAAACCTGGACTCTGCACTAATTCCACTTTCATCCTCACAGTGGCAGGTAAGCCTGGTCTGAAAAAATTGGCAATTCCTTGTCTGTTTTAACAGATGGACTTAAGATGTTGGAAAAGTCAAGTTGATCTTGTTTCAGAGTTGAATGTTGGGTGCCACAGTATAATTCAGAGTTTCCTTCTTATAATGAAAATTGAATAGTGCTAAACTTTCCATTTCTGTCTGCTTCAGACATAATGACATACATTGTACTATTTATTTTTTTTGCGGGGGGGGGGGCGTCCTATTTGTTTTGGGATGTTTTTCTCTGGGAATTAACAGTCTGGAGGGAATTTACAAAATTAAAATGAGAGTTTTTCTTCAGTGACTCAAGTATCTTTGGACCGACATTTATCCAAATGAAGGCGAGCGTTTGTTCCAGGTGAATGCATTGAAACAGTGTGATAGGAGCAGTCAGGGATCAGATGCAAACTCAGTTGTCCGTAATTTGACAGAAAATATAATATCCATCCATCATCTATATCAGTTATCTGTGAAGGTAAGAGGGGTGCTGGAGTTAATCCAAGCTCATGTTAGGTGAGAAGGGCCTGGAGCGGTTGGAAAATATAATATAGTTAATGGAAACTTAATTAATTAATTCATTGTTCTTAGTTTGCTGTTTTCTGGTGTGGAATGCTTTTGTTGGATGAGTTTTTCACTTTGCCAAATCAGATACTGAATGTGTGCATTGATTTCCTTTTCTAACTCTAACTTATCTTACTTTTGAACCACTCAAAATGACATCATGCTAATGTTGCTAATTTCTATTCTATGCTATCTGAATACAGTATATTTGAGGCTCTGGTCATTTGAGATTACTTGGACATATGAATAATTATAAAATCCTGGCTGCAAACTGGGTCGAGGTTTCTATCGACATGATATCTGAAAAGATGCATTAATGGTGAAACATTATGAGTACAGTCGAATGTTTGGACTCTGGACTCAGACTGTGAATGGGAAAAGTGTTGAGAAAAAACCACTGAGCTATGTAATTTCTATTTATTTAAAAGATTGGTGTATTTTTATGCTACCAGTTTTGCAGCTGTAATTCAGTCTACTGGTGAAATCTGAACACATATCTGTTTCGCTGACAAAATGAGAGGAGAGAGCTCATCAGTTGAAACGAAAGACTACTGCAGACCGTGAGTCCAGGTGGGAGTTGATGAAGAGGTCAGAGCAGTGAGGAGGGGGCTACACGGAGTTATGAATGTTGAGCTCAGCAGAGGGAGCCCTTTCTTCTGTGCATGTGTGAGTGAGCATCCATGCATAAGTTTAGCCATACATAGGAGACAGTAGACAGCATGTGGAAGGTGAACCTGTATGTGTCGCCTGTTTGCAGACTGAGCCCCTTGCAAACATTTCTCTCACACATTTGCACCATTTTCATTTTCACACTTTTGAAAAATGAACTTACTAAAACCTCCTGTAGGGATCTGGAGTGCAACATGTTCACGTGAAGAAAAAAAAAAAATGACAGATTGCAGCCGCAGCAGCTTTTTGTCTTGATGTTTCTCATTTCAACAATCTTGACCACACTGATGACTGAGAGGAAAAAAACCCTTTCAGACTCTACAGTGACAGGACCTTTGGCCAACCCTGTGCTGACTATGTAAAACATACACACTCATGACAAGTCTCTGACAGGGTGAATACCGGTGGCCAGATTAATCAGAAATAATGGAGTTGCCGTGTTTGCTGATCCACCGACCAAGGCTTTTTTCTGCCCTTATAAAGATCCTTCTTGCTCCAGTATTGGCGACTGGAGGTGTTCCAGAGTCAAGAAATCTGATCCACACCCGCGCCTTTCTGCGTCCGCCAGAAACGACCTGTTCCCATGAGTTCAGAGAGGAAAAGGTCTTGGAGCGTCACACTTAATATCTTACACGCTTCTGCTCTCTCTCACTCACACACACACACACACACACACACACAGGTATGGCTGCTGACCACAAGCACTGGAGTAATCATCTAGTCACACAGTAGGTCTTACTATCAGAAGATTCAGCCCACACACACACAAACACACACCTTGCTATCTCCCCCTTCTCCTCTAAACTCCTATAAAAATTCCATTCATCTACAGACTGTGGGAGGGGTCGCCAAGAGGTGATGAGGAGAAAAAGGGGGTTTCTATAGTGACAGTAATGAGCAAATGAGGTCGAGTGCAAGGACCCAGGGCTGCGACGCGCTTTGTGCCTTCCTTTGTCCACATAACAGTTGAAATTAAGGGATGCAGGAATAACAGGAGTGAGTACACATGACCTAATGAGGGTCCAGTGTTGGCCAAGCCTCAGGGTAGGGGTGTGTTAGACACAGGGCGAGAGGGAGGGCGTGGCAGGAGGTTTTTGAGGATCAGGGGAATGTGGATTGGAGGTACAAAGAGGAAGCAGCAGGATTATATTTGTTATGTCACTTTTTTGTTTACTTTAACTTGATGTCTTCAATGAGTGGTTGAAGCTCCAAATGTAGTAGATATTAATGTCCTCCTGTGTCTCTACTTAAACTCTTTCTTCCCTTCTTTTTTTTCTTTCCCTCTCCTCCTCTCTTCCCGCACTCTGCTGATCTGCCCTGAGCTGAAGTGACAGCTGCTCTCATTAAATACGAAACACCAGTCACATGCAAAATTGACCCTGCAAGTGTCCCGCCTCACCCTTTCCATCCACCGGGCTTGACTCCCATCAGCACCCCTTCAACTTCCTCCCCCCTTGTGGATTGACCGAAGCCCCAGAGGTGTCAGGTATGGAGAGGAGAAGAAGTTGGAATGGATTTAGTTCTTCTTAATCGGTGATTTGATGGATTTTAATGTGGAATGGCTGTTATCACCAGATATTTATCTTTCTTTTTTTCTGATTTCTCTTGGTCTCAGCCAGTCACATTGTTAACGTCCACTGTGACCACATGTTGAGTTTCTGAGCATCACTTATATGTCGAAGATAATCCCGATACAGTGTAAAAATGTGTATTTATTTGCCTGTTAGCTGTGATTTATATTTAAAAAGCACACATGACAAGCCAAAATGATTTAAAAAGAAAGCAATGTGAGTAAACAGATGACAACTTTCTAAAAATGTGTTGATGAATGTAAATCAGCTTCTGCCCAATGGGTCAACATCACAACTATTTAGCTGTTAATTCCTGTAAATGCATCACTTTTCACACCTGTGTGATCAACTTCACCTTAACATCTAACCTTTTCCTTTTCTGACCATTTTCATCGACAATGTTTGTTCCTGAGCCGCAGAATTTACACAAACCTCTAAAGAAATATTTTCACTATATATTTGTTGCTGTGCATGTGTGTACTCACTCGAGAGAAATGGGATGATGTTGTCCCTTGAGATGGTCTTTAAGAGACACAGCGGTCCAGACGCACACTGAGGACCTGCAGGTGGACCACTGGAGATGGCCATGATGGTGCATCAGTCACTCTGAACCCTGTGCAGAGGGTTGAAAATAGAATAACTGTCATTTATACCAGCATTACATCTAACTTCATGTTCAGCCCAGCATCCAGAACGCAACCAACTCCCACAAAGTTTGACTAACATTTCATTTTCATTCAATAAAAGAAATCTTTTCAACAAAACCTTTGAATAATGTTACATAAATAGATCCCACTTAGAGTGACAGAGTAATATAATAAAGAGAAGAAAAACAATATTTTTATATATCTCTCTTACCATCTTAGCTCACTCATATTCATCCTCTCCTTTCACCAAACCCTTTCTCCACCCTTACTGAGAAATGTAAAAAAATAATAAGTATATTAAGAACAGTGAATATCTATATTAATAATATATATTATCTGTGTGTGTAAGTGTTTGTCTGTGTGTGACTGTGTGCCAGCATGTCTGTTTGTCCATCTGTCTACGTGTCTGACTGTGTCTCTGTGTGTTTGTGTGTTGGGCCGTCTGTCTGTCTGTCTTCCTCTCTGTCTGTGTGTCTGTTTGTCTGTATGTGTGTGTGTGTGTGTGTGTGTGTGTGTGTCTGCGCGTCTGTCTGTGCATCCGTCTGTGTGTTTGTCTATCTGCCTGTAGTGGACAGACTGGGTCCAGCTGCTGGATTATTGCACTTGGCAACTGACAACTTAATGGGATGTTTGATTTCCACGTCAGACTTCCTGCTCCACCAATGTTCAACTTTCAAAGTCCTTTGATATTTTGACTTGCGCCTCTCACAACTCCAAACTGAAAACAAACACACACATGTATATGTACACAAACATCTCGTTAACCTCATATCACCTGCAACACATATTACTAATTTCATTCACTCGAGCACAGAAGGTGGGGCCAAAATATACACCGTGGTCGTTTGCTTACACTTCTCAGCCAATTATTTCCACAGTTTCCCCTTAAAGTGAGTAAAATGTGTCTGGGAGCCTCTGCAGGTTTCACTGCATGAGAATCAGACATCTTGTTTGTCATCACCTGCAGGCCAACGGGATGACCTGCCCGAGAGACACGATACTCTCCGCTCAGCAGTATCGCTTACACCCGCTGATGTCTATCTAGCAGTCAGCAATGTCTGCTCTCTATCTCCGCTGCATACGATGATAAAAGACATCTTCTAATTCTTCAGGTGATGACTCCAGGTCGTGGCCCTGTGCAACATCTGTGACGTACCCAGTCTGTCTGGGTGTGTTGTGTAAAGGATGAGAATGTCTACATGGCCCTCATTAGGAAAGGCGCATAACGGTCTCTATTTATGTTATCACCTCTCTGTTTCTTCTGAAAGTGGCTAAAATAGCTAGAGTATAAATATTGGCACCAGCAACACAGTAATAGCGTCATTTATACGTACTCATGACGCTGGTCACGAATGACAAGAAAATATCCAGTATTTAAATTATTTTACAAAATAGGGTCGAACATAAGTTACTGGGAACATCCTTTGTTGTTACTGAGTGTCCCTCATGAGCTGCTGGCAGGTGTTGCCTCACTACTGTACACACCAACTCGCAAAATATTTTGAAAAAAAATTTTAACACACTGAGCCCATTTTTTTTATTGTAAAGGTCACATTCTTCCACAATAGAACAGACTGGCTTTTGTGAATGTAGCATGCGAACAACCTTCTGCTTTTCGAGATCCATTTAAATTTTAAGATGGATTGTTGGGCAGTAAAATTTTCCAATGTGTCCAATATATTTTTGGTATTGTATCCCCAGGGCTCTTTAGGTTTGAGTTGAATTTTTAATTTCAGATTCTTTGTGAAGTCAAAGTAACATCAGTGTCTCCAAGTTCAAAAGGCCTGTTTTACATCAATATAAAAGGAAAAGTTCAGGTGCACAGTGAAGTAACTAAATAAAGTTTTAGTCTGGATATGTATAAACAGAGACCTTTGGAAGTGATGACCTGTGGCCCAGCTCGCAAATGCCCAGTGCACTTGACTGATCCTGAATGTTTAAGTGCTCAGGTTTTGAAGACTATGTTCGTTTCAAAATGAAAACATGTATGTGTGGAAGGAGCCTTTCATATCAGTGGAGTTGATCCCACAACACAAGTTATTTAAAACTGAATCACACATTGATGTTAACATGCAGTTTCACAATAGAAGTCTTTGTGGGAAACTGTTTTTAGGCGCATCGTTCATTATTTTCATCTCAATATAATTCACAGAGTTAGATATTTCTAGCTTCACTTGGAGGCCACGGTGAGTACTTTCATCTCAACAGTCGGGAAAACTTTTATCTGGTACACAACCAGAAACTGTAAGCGCTTTGTGAACCCTTCAGGCATTGTGTGTGTGTGTGTGTGTGTGTGTGTGCATGTTTGATGGGGGGGGGGGGCACACAGAAAGTAAGGAAAGAAGCAGAGGATTAAGACTTTTAAAGGAAGGCAAACATTGTCTGACGCTGTCAATATTTGAGTCTACAAGAAGCAAGTGTAAAACATTCATCCCTGTGCATGTATGTGTGTGTGTCTGTGTGTGTGAAAGAGAAGAGAGAGAATACAGTATGTGAAGGGGAAGAAACATACAGAGAGGGGTCCTGCTGCTCCAGCTCTTTGGACACGTTCCCTCTCCCCTCATTAGATGGTTAACCAGTGTCCAGTCAGGCACATAGAAATGGGCCCCTCCAACTGACCGTCGGTCTCATCTACAGAGACAGCAAACAAACCTTTCCACAGCAGAGTTCCAGAAGAACACCCCGCTGCAGCCGAAAACAATCCTGAAAGACAGGTCAGAGGAATGAAAGGGCTGGGTTGTTGAGAAAACAGACAGCGGTGGGGATTTTCAATCAATTCTCTACATATAACCCCATCTGACACGCACGTCGGTAGCTGCTTGCTAATTACGGCCCAAATCAACATTCGGAGGTTGTTGTGTCACCGGGTCCCGGGAACAATCTGTTGATTGTTGTGTGAGCAGATCGGTCAGACAGGGGCCGCGGCCACTTTCCCCCCAATTATCCCCATTTAGTGGTTCTGCTTCAAGCTGCCTGGATGGGGGGGAGAAGGGAAAAAAGGAGGAAGCAGGGAAAAATGTAAGATGTCAAAAAAAAAAGAAAAAAAAAAGGAGACGGAGACAGAGGAGAGACTAGCATCCATCAACCACTGAGTCATTTAAATTCAACACCAAACAGTGGAAACTTGAACACGGTCACAGTAGAGAAGTTTTTTCACTTTGTGTCGGTGGTTATTTTAAGAGTGACCAATGATCCTTAGCCTAATGAGCTCAGCTACCTCCCCCACCCACCTACACAGCCAGTAAGGGTAAAAGGAGGAGGGGGCAAAATGAACCGATTATGAATTGAGTTAATGAGCCTGGATTGGGGTGCGGGTGGAGGGGTTGGGATAGATGGAGAATTCAGCCCCCCAGACTCTGTCCCCAACTTCCTCCCTCATCTCTTCCTCTCCTTCAGAAGAGGGTGGAAAAAAAACTTCCAGCAGGTGTTTTTAAAGTACGCTGATTCCCAGTGATGGACTCCTGGTGTCCAGGGGCAAAGCGTCAGATTCTCCAGACGTGACCGTGAAGTGATGTGTTCGACAAGCTTCCCAGATCTCTGAGGGCTTCGTTTACTCAAACTGTTCCTGCTCTCCCACCTCAGCGGTGAACCACAAATCAATACAATAATAATGGAGAAAGTGGAAGCTTGTTAGCTCAGCTTGTGATATTAACACAGATCCCCACTGGATAAAACTTTCAACTTCACTCCCATACCTTCAACACTGTGTTGTTTCTAAACAGGAGGATTTGCTGGTTCTCCTTCGTGGGCCCAGCTGTGGTGACAGCAACATGCACAGACTGTCTTAACATGTAAAAGAGACAGCTACAATACATTTTGCTTCTATCAGTTACAAAGACACTGTGGACCAGACCAATCAAACCTTTATATATTTAAGTTACACCTGCCGGCTGATTCCTGATACCATTTTAACATGATCCAATATGGCATATTATAAAAAATATTTAATTAAATGGAAGAATTCAGTTGCAATCCATTTAGGGGGGCTTGCAACATATTGAAAATGCATAAAAGCTATTTAAGTTTTGCTGAAAAAGAAATCCCCATCATGTATATTCATCAAAGAACAGTTATTGAGTTTTGTTTTCCACAGGACAGTTGCTGACCTACAGTCATAGCACGCACAGTATTTTATTGCTGGCAATAAAAAAATGTCTCCCAAAATATTTTCTTCCATCCTCTTATACATAAAAATTAGCAATTATGGTATGGGACAAATTTAGCTGCATATCTCAAGCTTGGATGAATGGCATTAAGACAATTTGTTGCAGCGCCGACGATCCTGCCATGTGCGTGCTAAACACATTGACCTTTAACACGCATGTGTTAGAAGTCAACAATGACTCAAACTATGTCTCGAGTAATTCAGACAATAGGTCACAACAATTTGATAAAAATAAATCTTCTAAAAAAATTCTTTAATATCTCCAAAAAAAGCAGTAGTTTCTCAAGGTGTCCTCTGTCTTCCTGGTGAGATGAGGATCCAAAGCAGCATGTAGGGTGGTATGTCATCACTCTTATATGTATCTGATTGGTGGAATAACATTAATGGCTGCCTCTTCTTGCAGTCTCCCATGTCCCCTGTCACAGCATTAATGGACCTCAGTTCAAATCACAAAATGGATATATGGAGTTATAGACTCACATTTGGATCCAGTCCCACATGTTACTTATCAAAAACTAAGAACATCATCAAAAACCTTTTTTACTGCCCACCCCCCACCAAATTATGCACCAGTCAGATTAAAAGCCTGTGCCAACCAAAAGTTTCACACCCTAATGGAGAGCAACTATGAAGGGGAAACTATCGTCACAATATTTATATGATTTTTTTAATAATAGTAATATTCTAGTTCTATTAGAAAATACCACTGTCAACTGTTGAGTGAAAGACTAGTGGAGCTGGCACATTCCTAATTGTTTCCCCCCATGCTGGTGTGAGAGTGGAGAGGTGAGCCCATGGACATGGTGAACTCTGTGGCCGAGCGGCGTCTGGATGGAGGTCAGAGGAAAAGCCGGGCACATTGGAAGTATGATGGGTGGGTGGGGGCACAAAGGGAGTTGAAGTGTGTTTGTGTTCGTCCTGGCCTGGCCTACTTAGACTGATTTCAGCCCCTGCAGTAACCTGTTGGAGCTCCTGCGCTTCGCCCACTGAGCTCGCCTCAACAACCCAACTTGATCACTCAACCATGTGACTCCGGCACGGAGCCAAGAGAGCAGAGACGGACAGACAGGGTAGAAGGAAAAAAGAGAGCAAGAGAGTGGAGAGACAGACAGAGGGCAGCTTGATTTCCTTAGCCAGCAGCATTGCTCACATTTATCAATTTCATTTTCGATCTAATAGACAGCTATGGCGGCTGGAGATTTGGATCAAACCACTTATCTGCACAATTTATCAAGTATCCTCAAAGACTCGGCTTATTATCGGAGCCCTTGGGGATCACATAAGGTCAGGGCAATGGACAAAAACCCTCTTTCTGGATTTGCCCTCTTTGAAGTATTCTGAATTTTTCCATCGCAGATAATAGTAGACTGCTGATCCTCTGCTCCATATCAAAAGACGGCCATTTCCCACACTGAGGCCCGTCTCTTTCCCACAGGCCACTCCGAATGCGTGGAGCAGATAGCCACGCTCTGTCTCGATGTGTTCAGCATTAGCCATGCCAGGCTTATCATCAGCATATTTTGATCAACTCTTCACAGGCTCCCTATTCATTCCTTGTTTTCATTCTCCTTCACCCCAAAAATGCACATTGTTTGCCGAAAGAGAGAAAAAAGAGAAGTCAAACAAGAGAGCTTTCTGTGTATTATTCAGGCGCTGACTTCAGTAAACAAAGCGAGATAATAAGAGAGCTCAGTTACAGTGCTTTTTATTTGCTGCAGTCCTATTCGCTGAGTCATGCAACTTCAGATTCCCTCACATGCTGTGACGTGACATAAACAGGAGCATTGTCCAAAGATCTGTTCACCTCTGTGTGTAGGATGTTTGATGCTTTAATGCACCTCAGCAGAGAGACTAGCTCATTGTTCAGAGATTTAACACGAGAGACAGACAGGCTGGACAGGCTGGACAGAGCAGGAGTGGCCCGCTGACATTTCACTGGCGACAGCAGCAACACACTGTGACCTTTCAGCTCCGTGTCCTGCATTGAGGGGATGCACACTGCAGGGCCAGCACTGATAACAGAGATAGGGCTCTGTGTATGTGTTTATGTAGGACAATAATGCAGCGATGTCTCCATGTCTGTCTGTCTCCATGGCTGCAGTGATCCATAACCAGCGTCATCGGGGCTTGGCACACAAACTGTTTGTACATTTCAATGGTAAAAGGGTTTAAGTTTTGATTTGAAGAGAGTAGCTTGTCCTTCAGCAAAGTTCTTAACTTTGAGCTGCATCCTATGAACAGGTTTTCCATGGTTTGATAGTATTTTTTTTCCTGACACCTGAATTTGTTTACAAATTTGGGCTGAGCACTGAAGCAATACTTTAGCCTGAATGCTGTATGATTGCTTTCATTCTTGGTTGGTACAGTTAAACCTGGTTAAACATGAATGTCATCTAATCTTTCCTTTTGATTTGACTAAGTCATAAAAATAATTACTGATTTCCACACTAGTGCTTCCCCTTTTATTTATTTGTTTATTTATTTATTTTTAATTAAAGCTTTCCATACTATACCTGGTGCGTTTTTACTACTGGGGCTTTCCCTATTGCCAAATTGATAACATTTTGATCAAAGCTAATGATACACTATTAACTAGAAATCAGTTCTTTTTTGCTGGTCTAAAGCAGCACAACTTCCTGTCAAGGTTACCATTTTAGTTTCGTGAAATTTGTATTTTTTTTTTTTTTGTGAAACTAAAAACTTTCCTAATAAATTCAATTTGCTCACTCATGCATGGATACCCCCATCCATTATTATATTGAGTTTCGGAGGCATTTCCCACATCAGTATGATTGTTTTATTTTTTACACCTCAACAAGTATATTTTAATTTGCTTTACTAGTCAATTTCTAACAAGACTGAATATTGTTTGGAATATAAAGTCTTTTTAGACTACTGTCACCTGATAATAGTGTGATAGTTGGGTATTAGGTTTGTGAAATAGGTTAGAAATAATGATTCTTCAAACTTTAATAAAAATTAAGTCCAAAATTAGATAAATCTATGATAGTTGGTGAGCAATCATGCTGCCAGCTGCATGACATGACTGCTATACAATCATAGTTATAAGATGTAATAGTAAGTCACTAACTTTCTAAAACATTTTGGGTTTGTGGTGACCCATTCCTTTTGTTCAAGCTCTCCACTCCCTGGTCCTTCTGAAACTACTGTTGATTTAAGGTGATTTAAAATTTTGTTTCTCTAAAGTTATTAAACAGATATAAGTTCTGCTACTGGCTTAAAAACGTGTAGTGGGGGGGTTGCTACAAACCAGTAGTGTTTTAACAGGCTCCCTGCTGTCCTGTCAGCACTTTAGCACTTTGTTGCAACATGGAGCTAACATTAGTAAGAAGTATTAGCAGTGTAACGCTAATATTCAGCAGGATTCCCGGCTTTCATACCTCTTTCTATCCACAGTCAAGTCTTTTCAGTCACAGGGAGAAACAATTTCATTTGTTCAATGTTTTCTTCAGAAGGTTTTATTTTTATTATTTTATATCACAGTAGGGTTACTCCTCCTGCAAACAACCACCTTTATCACACTCTGTGTGTCCTTTTGACTTTCTGTCTCACTGTCTGCCTTGATATTAACTCATTGATCAGCATCATGTTTTATCTACGAGGGAATGGTTCGGTGGGGTCTTTGTTCGTTTGGCTGGCCAAAGTTCATTGTCATGGCATCGGCCAAGAGGCCAAACGTCACTGAACGGTGCAGTTCAGAAATATATACTTCTATTAGATTAAAAACAAGAATGATAAGAACTGTGATATTATTATTTTATGCCCATGAAGCCAGTTTCTCTGTGTGGATTAGTCTCTATCAGTCGGTTCAAGTCTTATGACTCTTTATCTCTCTGCCTGTCTCTCTCTGTCACAGTGCTCACTGTCTCACAGCCTCTCCTTTAGGTCAATACTTATCTGCAAAAAAAATGTTCTCATTCTCTTTTTAACGACACATACAAGCTCAACATGGTTTGTCTCTTTAAGCACATTTTATTGAAATGTTAATGTGCAGTACTTGATGTAAAATTAGTTTTTCCAAGCAAGCAGCATGTCTTTACATTAGGCTATTTCTAATAAATTACTTTTTTATTTCTGGTTTCATAATCATTTAAATCTTATTAACACCATTCCCATTGATTATGATAACATGGGATTCATAATGCAGTTACTAAAAAGCAAGGGAAAAAGATATGCACAGACCAGAAGTTTTAGACATAGCCCCAGGTTGCATTTGTCACCTGAACTGTCAGCTGGGAACATTCATCACACTTTTTCAAATTTTGCTGTTGTGAAGTTCCTGGATGTCAGCCATGTAAAATGTTAACTGATAACAGATGGAAAGGATGGAACAACATAGGAATCTGAACCCTAATTACATCAATATTGGTTGATTCTCAGGCAAAAACCTCTAAGACTGAAAGACTGGGCCGACACAGATGTGGTTCCTCTAATGACCACTAGAGTCATTACAGTGAGTCAGTACATCCTCATCATAAAATGTTCAACAGAATGTTTTGCAGAAGAAATAAACATGTTTACATGGTAAAAAGGACAGTGTTGGTCTCTATGATTAATATCCTCCTTCAAGACCACAATATGGGCCCTGAATCTTTATATATTTCCCTTGTTTCGTTTTATAGAGAATACAGAAAAACATCATCAGTCAGAATGAGACTTTTAGACACCTTACAAACTGCTTGATCGTGATCTTTGGTTAGATCAACTTTATCATAACTGACAGAATTAAAGGCCAAAACTGTTGCTTACTGCCTAATCCAAATAAACACTGAAGATAAATGGCTAAATCTCTTTCCCAAGGATCTCTGGTAGTATCACCTGTCATCTAAAGCATAAAGTAGATTCTACCACTTTGTCATGTGGTGTAAGTGAAGCTGGCAGGAGATACATGATATATGCATGTCGACATAAGGTAGAGCTTTATGAGTTGTACCTCAATTTAAGAGTGCTTTAGGCTTTCTGTTTCTTATTCTACACGATTGTGTAGAGGTCTTCACTTCAGTAGTTCCCACAAGCAAACATAGCGTGTGTTGTTGAGCTGAAGCAGCACTCTCAGCAAATTTGACAGGAAATTCCCAATGCCGATCAATTACATTTTTTCTTAACCACCAAATCCCTCATTTGACTTGAGGGAGAAGAAGAAGGAAACTGCTCCTGTGCCAAAAACGACAAGTGAATTAACTGATGCTTTCAGAATTTTTTTTTTTTTTTTTAAGAAACAAGGCTGTCACACAAAATGAAAGGGATAAGTCATACAAGTGCTTAAGAGTCATGCAATACTTCCTGATTCAACATATCATCATTATAGCCAGAACGCAAACCCTCAAGTATTTTCTTACACCTCTCAAATGTTTATTTAGATTCAGTTTCATGCAGACATATCAGCCCTCCATTGCCCACATTTATTTCTGTCTGTACTCCTTTGATTAAAATAAATGCTTCTCTGGGGTGAGACAGGGAGGAAAAATGGTGGGAAAAAAGAAATTAACCTGCTGCTCTAGATGTGATGTTGATATGTGCTGGACAGGCTTCCACAAAAAGGTTATTGTATGGCTTAATTGCACCCAGTGGATTGTGACTGTGGCCGGGGAGTGAGGTAAGGGTGCTGCCCGGAACGAGGGCTGGGCCGAACCTTGCCCCTTTGCTGCAACAATTCCACAGCTGTCATCGTCTTATTGTCCCACCAATTATCCATAATTACCCCTGGCAGCATCAGCACCATTCAGCGGCCATAACAAAAGACGGTACCTTCCTGCCAGTATGAATGTTACACCGTCATCTGGAGGTTTACAGAATGGGAGAGTGGGCAAATAGCCTGCTTCAAATGTCAATGTTGTCTTAAGCATTGATATGCTCACCTTTAATGGCTCAGATACAGCTTCTTGTAAACTTCTAATCAATTGTTGTCCACTTTTTTGCCCTGACTTTTGTCTCATAGGCTACATGCAGGCTCTCCTATTTGGCTGCTGGAGGTTTTTGAGTCATTGTGCTGGTTTTTGTTACAGTTACTGCAGATGTCAGGTCAACAAATCCTGAAACCAAATCCTTTAAATTTGGATGGTAAATCTAGATGGGCGTGGCTTGGAGCATGGCTAAGGGCAGTGACTGCTTTGTTGTGACATCACAGAGTGCAGAAGTTGTGTATGAATACAGACTTTGCGCATGTCTCTGTGGACTGAAAGCCTTCATACTCTCATGTTGTTAATATAGAAACCTGGATCGGATTTAGAAGAACACATGGAAGTTTCATTTTATAAAACATGGGAATTTTAAAAAGAAAGTAGCACAGGTCTTGCTGTAATACAATATCAACATTAACAAATGCAGCCTCTATAAGGGAAATTAATGATTATATTACATTAAATAATAAGGCCTTTGTTGTCTTACGATTAAATCACTGTATGATTGGAAATAAGGGCAGAATACATAAGTGCAGCTGCCAAAAGTTGCTCACCAATTAGAAAACTAGTTAAAATTTAGGGAGGGCAGAAACTTTAACCATTCCTTTAGTTATGAGTTATTAATACAGTATTTGATTTGAGAGTGAATGATCATCCTTCTTGTTTCAGACTTAAAATGTTTCATTGGCTTGATTAGTAAAGTAAATGTGACAACATGTCACCGTATAGATTTGTGATCATCTAAACCAACTCCATGTTATGTTAGACCAGTGTAGCAGTGTAGATAACTGGCGTATAACTCACATCATGCTACAGGTTACATCCCGTAAATCTTACAAAGTGTAGCTTATTGTGATACAGAGCGTACTGCAGATGTTTCTGCTCTCCTAGTCATGATGGCTCTGTGTATCTCTCTGTTACTAGTTATCCAGGGGTTTAATCATTACACAAAATCCAGACATGTTCCCATTCTGCGACTGATTTCACCGTAATTTTTCATCTGTGAGCGTCTGGAACAAACTTTACAGCCACAGCTCCTTCACTTAATCATGTTTTATGGCTCCTCTGACCCTCACTGCCGAGAGGAGATGGCAGAACACGGTGGGCCGGGGCCTTAGACTAATAATTATAAACCAGCTTGCTCTGTCTGTTTACTAGACAGCCACTTCCTCAAATAATACACAAAGCTGGCACAAAGACATACAAGGGGTAAAGTAAATATCATACTTTTTCTACTTTTAACTTATTCACAACTACACACACTAAGTATTTGAGTTTTCAAAGAAAAGTGTAGCAAGAATCCTTTAGTTTGTGCATAAAACTGCAGAAGTATTATAAAAGTCAGTTTTATATTTCATGTGGCAAACACATTTAAACTGCGTAAGCACTTAGCCACAGTCATTTATACTGACTCTTCTGGGAGGGACAAAGCAACATAGAGGTGAGTGATATCACTAAAGGTTTTGCGCTGTAGAAGACTTCAGTGTATCTACTGTGCCACACATCTTTTCAATAAGTGTCAGAAATCCGGTTTAAAAAAGTGCACAGTAAGTGCTGGTTTGGCATGTCAGGATGGTTGAAGTGTTCGGAGAGGACTGTTGGAAGAGTTTAGCTTAGCAATCAATCTAAAGTGATCTTTAAATCATTATATGAAGCTGTAATTTAGTTAATTTGAGCTTAAAATTGGACCCATAACTTTTGCTGACTTCTATTGAATGCTATAAAGATCAGCATGTGTTAATGTCTGCTGTGTAGCAATATTTATAGTTAGCTAATATTTGGTCATAGCCACCATAAGCTGCTGGTCATAGACCATGAAAGGGATCTGCGGAAAGCAAAGGTAGAGTTTACCAGTCATAAATCCAACTCTTCTATGCATGGAGAAAACTGTTCATTCTTCTTCTTAGAGCTACATGAGCTCAGTTTAAAGTCTTTCTCAGTGTTTATGTCGTTATGTCTACCCCCACTGTAATTCCCATAAGTACAGAGACATTGGCAAATTGCAGTATTTCACACACAACCCCAGAAAACAGTGGCACACTGAACAAGGAAGTTCTATGAAAGTCACAAGTTAATACAATTTTTGTGGTGTAACTGCATAACTTTTATACCTTGCTTTGCCAGCATCAATAGTTGGCGTCTCCAAACCACAATGCTCTCACTTCCAGGACACACACTGTGAACTCACAACAACATTTCTGCAGAATTAGTTTATTAAGAAGACAGAACTTCATAATATTTGCACTAGCAGAGACCAAGGTCAGCTGGAGACCTGACACTGAGCCTTTTGCACCAAAGCCAAGGCCTTTGCCAGGCCAGGTGGAGACTGCCTTAAGAGAGTGGCAACTTCAGAGACATTTCTAATGCAACATTTAAAACTAAGAAATTAAGGACTGATGCAATAAATCCTGGAAATATTTCTAGTTGCAGTGACCCAGTGAATTCCTTCACCTCCAATGAACTCATGCTACTCTTTCTGCACAGTATATCAAATGTGTGTGAGTGTAGGTTTTATAAAGTGAATGCAGATTTGAAACATCTAAGCAGACATAGCTATCTAACTCTTTAACCTGAACCCAATCAGAGATTGGCACAGCTGAAGTGATGCCTGTGTCAGCCCAAATCTATAAACTAGGAGTTTTGAGCTCCACTCAGCTCCCACAGTCTTACTGAAGAGCCTTTTTATGATCTGTTTATGTTAGGCAAAGCAGTGGCCATTTTCCAGCCGCCCCCTTCAGTTCGGTCTTACATGCCCTCTCCCATCGCTCAGCTCAGGGAACTGTGAATCCAGCAGTGTGGGAACAAAGAAATCAGCCACGGGTGCTTGGCAAAACAATCCACATTCATGCACCAGAGACACAAACGCTCACACCACTTCTCTTCCGCTCCACGTCTCCCCACGCTGTCCTCACCTGCAGCAATAACTTTGTCACGTCATAAAAAAACAGTCGCTAAAATGAATACAGTTTTCACATCCCCATTGGGCTGAAGTGGCATGTGAGGCAACACCTCCTGATTTACTCAGACTCCACTTGCTGGACAACTCCAGCTTTCACCATGTCTCTTGCACTTGGGGCCTGCGTGGCTACACAAACAGCAAGAGCTTCTTTGTACGTGTTGCATGTATTTCTTGCTCTTTTTGGTGCCGCAATTCCACAATGTACGTATTATTTTCGTGCACATTATGCACAATGGAAAAATCTTTCATCTCGGGGAAGGGTTTTAGCAGTGCCACTACCCTCTCAACCATGGAGGCGCACAGAGCAGAGACGAGAGTCAGCGCCTGACACAAGTCACACTCAATCTGGGCTGAGGGAAAGCAGCGGTGGCCACAGGCGGCCCAATGCACAGCCAGGCCTGCCCCAGCCCTGCCTGGGCTTTCATTTATTTTTACGTTTCCCTTCTAGTTTCATTCCCCGCTCTGACAGAGCTCCAGGGTGGCCAGGAGGGTAAAGGAGCATTTGCGTAGGTTGCACACACAGCTTTCTGTCTTCATTAAATTGCGTTGGCTTATTTAAATCTTATCACTTCAGTACCACTTAATCAGCCTTGCATCTGCCTGAATTAGATATCAATGGTCTGCCATGAAACAATTTTCTGTGTTTTCATTGAAGGGTATTATTAAAGTGGAAGCTGTGCAGGATAAAACCTAATTCAAAAAGCTCAAGCTACTTTTATGTCTGTAATTATGAGATTTATATCCCCCACCGCTACCTATTGCTTTTATATTCTCTCAAAATTTTTTCACCTCAATTTTCAGTTATATTCCTAGCTGGTAAATTAAGCAGCCACAGTTGCAATCTGGTTCTTATTTCAGGATGTAAAAGATCGAAGAGAAAAAAAGAGAAAGAACGCAGAGAGAAAGAGAGCGGGCTGCTGCCTGCCACCACCGAGATGCTAACCATTTCCATGTGTCTGTGTGTCTTTTCTAAATCCCCCAACCCGCCTTCTCTTTTTTTTTCCAGCAGCGTCCCGCTGCTTCTTCCCCTCACTAAACAGACTTTAAAGAGTATGCATGCTAGTGGGAGGGACTCAACTAGGTGAAAGCACTTCAGGGACCCAACCGCTGTCTCCCTTCCCAGACCCGGCTGCTGTTCGCCCCCTCTGATTGGCTGCGGCGGCTGCACAGATGTTCCTTCTTTAATGATTTTTGTAACCATTAAGTTAATAGTTGTTTATGGCAGTGAAATACAGGAATGTGGAGGGAAGTGGAAGAGGGGGAAGGCAACTGATGGATAGGGAAATAGGGGGCTTTTGAGTGGGGGTAGGGGGGCAGTGGTGGAGATGGGGAGGTTATGATGGGATAAAAATGAGGAGGGGGCTGGCAGACTTTAGACCAACTGCGGTGGAGACTGTGGCTTGATGTTACAAGGAGGGATGGAGACAGGGGCTTCATACACACTCTGTCATGTAAAGAGACTCACACACACTCACATGCAGCCACATGCATGTTTGTAGATCCTTTGTGGACCCTTAAAGTCACAAACAGACAGAAAGGCTGTTACATATAATAGATTAGTGGTTTCCGTCTATCCCTGTAGAAATATGAATAACAATATGAAACAATTTACAATAAATTAAACAGTTTTAGCAGTGTTGGCTTAATTTATTGAATGTAACTGCTAATTTGCCTCAATGGCTACTCCTGTTATTCCCAAGAAGTTATTCCTCAATAGGCCCATTGTGAGAGAGATGTTCAAAGAAATTTTGACATTGCACCTACATACCCAGAAACCAGATTGTTTTTCTTGTGTCTATACCATGGAGGCTTGATGTTTGTAAAATATTACCAGAGCTCAGAGAAGTGAGCTTTATTTTTACAAGGTAAAGTCTGCAGACGGACAAGGAGCAATAAGGCAGCATCATACATGGAAGCAAACCCAGAGGCTAGAAAACATTTTTGAAATTTTCACTTAAATGACCGGATGCCATATTGATTCCAAGGTTCACTTCCTGCAGCACAACCCCATGAGACAAAGTATTTGATTATTCTTTTCCCTTGAAGGACACTCTCAACCTCTCCTCGCTGTCCGCTGAGCCCTCTCATCATTCCTCAGTTTGGTTGCATGACTCCCAATATCTATGGGGCTGTTTTCCCTATTTATATGAGATCATATGTGGAAAACTTCAATAAATGCTAAATGCTAAATAAGTATTTTGACGGACAGATCTTGGTCCATATTCTCTGTTGTCCAGTCAGAGGGAATTTTCACAACCTGGCAACGGAAACTCCGTTCTTTATACAGCCTCAGCAAATGATTTACTTACCATTAACAACGTCAGTTTCAGTGTCTGCACTTTATGTGAAACAATTTACCCCTTTTTCTTGACTCACATATATTCCTATGATTTCTAAGTTCTATTCATTTTCATTGGCATAATTAGCATTTTATGTGGCGCACAGGAAAACTAGCAGCGTTGTGAGGGCTTACGTGGGACCAGACAAATAAAGAACTTGAATATGCACTGCATGGCTCTTATTCAAAATAGAAAAGCACATGTAATGTGCAATAAAGTAAAAACCTCTAAAAGAGGGATGAGTTCATTATTTGAGGATCCAGAAAATCAAGATCAGTAGCCTTGAAAGCTCCTCCGTCTGTTTGTGTGTGTTTGCTTTTATATTATCACTACAGTGAAGCACACATGTAGCACATTACACATTCATTTCCCTCATAAGCATTTTCTCAGACTTCTGTTATCATACCACTTCCTTCTGCAGCCTTTTCCTCCCATGTCCCAGCAGACAAATGCATTTATCTCAATCTAATCAGCCATCGGTCCATACCGCAGGAGCCTCTGACATGTAAACACAATTCAGCATTCAAAGACAATGCTTGCTGTCTATATTTCCACCATGAATTTTTGGATGGTGTAAAAAAGCTTCATGCAGGACTTTTTCAGAAGACCACAGTGGAGCCCCACTCTTTGGCCAGGTACAAGGTGTGGCCTGCTGGGTCACAATCAGTCCCAGGTGTCCCACAGTAAAGGGGTATGGTGGGCTATCGCTAACGATGCTAACACAAACCTTCTGTCACAGCCATATAAAATGCTGCCCCTTATTAAGAGGGGAAAATGAGGGATGGGTTTCCTATAGGGTTCCATGAGGGAATCTGTGGACCATGACGCTCAGTGGCTGTGGGGGTTGGAGAGTTGGGCTGCTAATATACACAATGTAGCTATCAATCTGTCCATTGGACATCTCTCAAGGGGGAGACTTGAAATCTCCCATGAATGATTTGCAGAGACAAACCACAGCCACATGTGTGTCCTGGTGTTTGTTTGCTGATTTGGCAGTGTTTGCTTTTGAATTGGCCCCTGCTGAAGTAGCCTCCACATTCATTACATGAGGCCAGGTTATAACTGACTCGCCCGAGATAAGTGAGATCAGCTGCAAATTTAAGCTGGACTCCAGGGAACAACCACAATGTGATTTCTTGCTCCTTTACTTTCCTGATACTAATACTGAGGTATTAGTAGTTAGCACAACTAAAAAATGTGTTGATAACGTTATAGTACCATATAGTACAATAATGATAAAAAAAGATGACACATTTAATTGATAATCATTTTAAAAAAACATAAGCAGCAAATATTTACATTTTAGAAGCTATAAACAGGTATTTTTGTTGATAAAGGAGTAAAAAATTATCAAATGTCAAAACTAATCAGCCACAGTTAGTACATTTACATGCACTTAATCATCAGAAAGTTACAAGTCCTGACAGTTGGTTTTAAGGCTCATTTTCTAAATATAGACTGAACATTTCTCACAGCGGACTGAGACCTTTTATACTTTCACAGTATTAATCTAGAATGTAGATCTGCTTTATGATCGAATAAGATATGGAAATCTAGTTTTACACTAAACTTTGCAACTTAGATTCAGTCATATTGCACACAACAAACCTACAGATGCCTAAAGGTGGCTGCGTATACCCAAAAACATCTAGAATAAACTGTCAAGCAGAAAATGACTATGTGTGAAACTTAGTAGCTAGTGAACATAATTACACCTTTAGCAGCTAAAAGCCAGATTTCCTTCAAAAATAGACCATTAATATCAATAAATGTAGAGTTAATGGAGAAATATGAAATAGTGGATTTCCTACAGTCATGTAAGCATACTTATTTTATTCCCAGTGATGACGGGGTAGATGTTGTTTCTGTCTTTAACATTTCAATAATGAAAAACCCGATGATGAAAGTTTGAAAAACTACTCCCAACACTGAATAATGACTTTTTTTTTTTTTTTTGTATTAGTGTATAGTGTATGAGACACACTAACTTTCTCTTTTGCTTCCTCAACTGAGGAAGTTTGACAAACCGCAATCAAAACCACAGTGTTACAATACAGAATTCCTCTCCACACCTTATTGCTTTACCTGTATTGATGGCTTAATACTTCAGATTTAATGCTACACTTCACCTACCAGTCTCACATCCTTAACAGCTGAGAGCCACAGCGGCTGTCTAATCCCCGCCACCACCACCCCTTCCTTGTTAAAACTGTTTCTATCTCTGAGCCAGTCACGTCCATCAACAGGAAATTAACCCCAGCCTCGCTGTAATGTGAAACAGCATCGGTCTCCATTCATTCACAAGTCTCACACACCCACATACACACATAGTTAAATATATGCCCTGACGCCTGGGACTGGTGAGGATGAAGTCATCAACACACATGCAGGAGTTTGGATATGGATGTACACACACACAGAATTACAGCCAGCGCCACACACAGGCAGTATTCTCACCACTAACTGGCTGCGGAGACAGCAGTGTTATGGCTTCATTGTGGGCAGACATACAGCTGAGAATGTGGGACATGCACACCAGAATACCTGGCAAGACTAAGAGTCTGGAAAAGGAATGCCACATTGACAGGAAGGTATGGATAAGAAACCCCTTGATATGTATGCGTAGTGAAAACAGAGACTACTGTTTTACTTGGCATATTATTCAAAGGCAGGAGTGTACTTTGATATATCCATAGTTGGTGGGGGGGGGTTGTTTGTTATATCAGTGAACATAATTAAGTCCACCTTTGTTAGACCGCAGGGGGGAGCATCATCATAATAAAACTGTGTTTTCTGACACCTTTGGCAATGCGTTGATACTGTGCCTCTTGCACTGTATGCTCACATTCAATAAACATCTCATGTTATTCTGCACTTTCTGCCTCCAAACAAAAAAATAAATAAATAAAATAAATTGCATAATTTCCTGTGCAGGAAGAGATTTTCTCCAGGAAAGTCTTTCCAGACGGAAAGTGTTTGGACCGGTAAATATAAAAGCTTTGATATGGTGTGTTGCGTCAAGTAAAGCATGAAGAAGAAAAAAAACGACAACATTTATTTAAGTCAAAAAGGAGAAAAATTGTCTCAAATCACAGTTTTACACAAAACGTAAGGAAGTCAACAAGACACAACTGCAAATGGTCTGTTTTCAGTGAATGACTTCATGTTAATAAAGTTCTCACCTCTTGGAAAATTTAATAATTAAATGTGACAACGGACTACATCCACAGAATTAGCTTTTGCAGCATTTTTGGATGCTAGTAGCCACACTCTAATACATAACCTGCTTTATTGTTTATTTGCCACCAAATGAAATGAATGAATATAATGTTGCATTAGGGAAAACTTGAAACTAGAGACTGAGACCATAAACTCATTCAGAAACATTTACTGAGCAAATAAATCAAATGAGAAGTAGGGCCATTTTCCCAATACAAGCTGACTTCTTTTTACCACCGGCTGCTGATGGTCATTAGATGGGCGAGCAAAAGAATTTTTTTGCAGCAGTTGAGATTTTTTTTTTTTTTTTTTAAGAATTCATGTTTACATAACTCGTTAGGTCTCTGTTTCAAATAGTGCATTTAATGGTAGCACAGCCACTGTTGAGACTATTCATTAATTCATCTACTGCTGCTTATTCATTTCCGGGTCTCAGGGGGTGGTGGAACCAACTCCAGTTCACATTGGGCGAGGGCACACCTTGGACAGGTCACCAGTCTATCGCAGGGCCTGGGACTATTTAATCAGAACCAAATACTTTCAGTTAACTGGTGCATTAGATGAAAAGTCAGGGGCTCTGCAAAGTCATTGGGATTCATTCTATAAAGACGTTGAATGTTGGTGCTGAATTTTATGGCAAACCATTCAAAAGCTGGCAAGACACGTCACTAAAAACCTCAAACAAAGTGTCAAGTATGATACTAGAGGATCATTAAAACTCTGGATTGATTCTTCAATCTGTACAAACTGGAATGTCAATCAGACAATAAAATAGTGACTGAGGGCCAGCTCCTTCAGCACAAGCTGATTAGAGTCATTTCAAACAGTCTGCACAGAGATTACACAGCAGGATGACGTCTCAAAGTCTGACAGCCTTCAGTCACAAAGAACCACAAAAAAGAGGGGGAAAAAATCATGCACTTTACTGCATCTGACACTGATCTATTCCCCTGCTACTGACTGTCTCACACCAAAAAACCTCATATACGATATCCACCAAAGAAACTCTCAGTGTGACACCAACAGCTTCCCCGCATCTAGTTAACCGAGCGTAATGTATTGGGAAACCCTCACTCCCCATAGAATAAAATTCCTCAGGATCATAAGGTAACCATAACCTCATTGTGGGTTTGCAGAAATTCTTAAAACATAGATTTCCCATCCGCTGCAATTGAACTAGAGCTAAAAATAAATGTATGCATGTAGGGAGCTGCAGTGTTTGTTAATGCCAGAGATTAATGTGGAGCAGACTGGATCTATTAGCTGCCGCTGTAAAGCTCTGTGCACTTCAAACGACGGAGCAGATGTTGCTGATTTATTAACATAACAAGGAAACTGCTAATGGTATTTCCACTTTATTTGCTTTGGCTAATTAGAAGGAGCAAAGTCCTGTGAATTGACAGCCACAATAATGCTGATGGGTCTGTCAGGGTTCATCTCCTGGAGGGTGAGTGTTCTGCAGGCATCAGCCAATGATGGCAGCAGTTTGCTGGCTGGCAGTGTGGTGAGCCACAGCTTCAGGTCAGAGTGGTCACTAGGGTCCCACACTGTCTCTGAGCAGGTCTATTGTCTGTGGTAATCCCACAGTCACTGGGCGAAACCCATAAAACACACTGTTGTCAAATGTCCAACTTCAAACAATCAAAGTTTCCAATGACTGAGGTTGGAATTGAAACAGAAAAGACATTTTTAATCAGATGTGTTTTTTAGTATGTTTAATTGCCCAGGAAAATGTTAACTATAAGGATTGGCACAGGCAGCACGGCGGCGTAGTGGTTAGCGCTGTCGCCCCACAATAAGAAAGTCACGGGTTCGGTTCCTGGCCTGGGTCCTTGCTGTGCAGAGTTTGCATGTTCTCCCTGTGTCTGCATGGGTTTCCTCCAGGTATTCCGGTTTCCCCCCACCGTCCAAAGACATGCCTGGTTAACTGGTGACTCTACATTGTCCTAGGTCTTAATGCGAATGTGAGCAGTTGTTTGTCTTTGTGTGTTGGCCCTGTGATGGACTGGCAACCTGTCCAGGGTGTAGCCCGCATCTTGCCCGGAATGTTGGCTGGGATTGGCTCCAGCACCCCCCGCAACCTGGAATGGAAAAGCGGTAGAAGATGGAGGCATGGCACAAGTCTTTCATCACACATCACCACTTTCATGATGTTAATGTTGATTATGACGATGAATTTCACTGGCCTTGATTGTACCATTGTGAGGCTAAGGGATCAGTTTCTAGACAATGACCTGCACGAAACAAAAAAAGTGAGGATGTCCTGCTGGACCATTTTTAACTAAAGCTTCATTCATGACTCATTAGTCCTCTAATGTCAGAAGACACGGATTAATACGCTCCCAATTCTCCCATACCCCGATGTGCTTATTTATTTTTATCCATCTTCACCATTGTCAACTGCAGTAAATCTGATCCACCAAATCCATTCCATCAGATATTTCCAGAATCATCTAGTCAATATGATTTCTCACCATTTCTTTACCACACTTTTTCCAATGAGATGTTTTCACCACCCCAAGTGTTCCTTGAAAATGTCAAAATGACTTCTCAACAAATCTCCTTATATAAGCAAGTCAAAGTGGGAGTCCAATTAAAGCCGCATGCTAACCATCAATATAACTGCATCCACCGCTAAAGATCATTTAGTGGAAAAACAAATTCTGGCCTCCTAGTTAACAGAGGGATGTTTTCCATTAATAGGAAGGAGCTGGCAGACATTGTGTTTGTGTGTGTGTGTCTGTGTGTGTATGTGTGTGTTTATGTGTCTGTGTGTGAACAACAGTAGGAAGCAGCTTGATTTCTGTGGATACATGTTCAACAAGCATGGGTGCAGTGTGAGTGGTGGATTTTTTTGCATTGTGTGTGTGTGTGAGAGAGAGAGAAACAGGATGAACACCATTCGGAAGCTCGCGGGAGAAGAAGGGCGGCATCATGGGGTTGTGGGGGTAATTTTCATACCTGTCCAATTGGTAATGGTGCATGGATTTCATGGGGCCCCATATAGGACTGAGGGGATTAGATGACCCTCCTCAACTGTAGAGAGAGTAATGGAAAGAAAGAGAGAGAGCATTTTTAGGAGCATAAACACTATTCAATTTTCAGGCATTTCTTCTCATGTCATGTCATATTATATTAAAGTATATTAGACTAAATAAGAATTGAATTAATCATCTTGCCCCCGTTTCCACATTTTTACAAGTTATTACTTCGTTGTTGACTAAGTGGTGTCTTTGACTAGGAGGGGAAAATCAGCCATTTACAGTATTGTAACAGTTTTAAAATAGCTTGAGAGAGACAGACAGAGAGTGAGGGAGAAAAAGAAGAAGGATCAGGAGGGAGGCAGCTGAAGGAAAGAGGGTTTGGAGAGCTGCAGGGTGAAAATTGCAGGAGTGGGATTATGGAAGATTACCGTGCAGAAGCAGGAGCAGGATGTGGGGGAGCAGGAGCAAGTTCGCTTTCATCTGGTCACACAAGACAAAAGAGCTGCCATTGACAAGCTGAGGTTCCCCTACAGCCATGCTGGATGGTCGATGGGGTGTTCGGGAATGGCAGAGTGTGTGTGAGAGAGAGCGTATTCGGGGGGGGGGGGTTACCACAAAAGGGGACACAAAGAAAGGGATTTTAAAAGTGTCACAAATATAAAATATAGGGTGATGTTTCTGACATTTTCAACTGAATGACATGTTAAAACACAAATGTCAGTGTTGTCTACTCACATACACACAGACATAATGATGGAGTCAGAGGGGAGGTCTCTAGATGACTGTTTGTACTCTAACAGAAGCCTCTGTTTCTGCTGGCGGCATGTAGGCAGACACACTAATTACACCTCTGCACAACACCACACTAATGTCTTACTGTAGTGTAAGAGCAGATGAACGGCCTCTTTGTGTGTGTCTATGTGTGTTTTTAAAACAGTGGATGTGAAGTGATGAAGATGAAGTCACATAACTCTTTTAGATTAATCTATTTGTGCTGGTATAGTAAAATTGTGTGTTGTGTGTTTACAGGTATATTTATATATCAGTCACCAGCCTATCACCCAATACTGTCTCATCCTGTCTCTAACACTCAGTCACTCACTCATCCTGGTCTGAGTAAAGAGGCAGCCACTGTCATCTGTCTATGTTGGCCACCCAGTTGTATCTAATGACGTCTAACAGGCCATCTGGATTATCTCAACATATAGACCTTTACTCCCATTTCATCATCCACAGTATTTACAGACTCATGCAGTTGCACACATTCTCCTCTCAGCTTCTGTCCCGTCAGTCTGTTCAACTACCTATTAATACATCTACATGAACATGTGAATGTACAGAATGTACACCAAACTGCCATATGCAGGTTTGTTTGTTTTATGTGCACGTGCATGATACCACATGCAAACCATACATACAACAATTGAGGAGAAAAAAAAAGCAGCAGGTTACTGCAAAACTAATAAAAACAAAAAAATGTTCAAAATGATATAAAAAAAAGGTCATCAGTTATATTTATGTATGATGGGAAAATCTGACCATATAAAAATACACACATCCACATAGAAACAGACTAAACACCAGAAACAACTGCAGAGAGCAATGACCGAAACTCAAGGATCAGAAATCCTTTATTAATCATATGCTCCATAATGAACACTGGGTAGCTGCGTGCATGTATGCTTCACATTGTTTGTTACATTGTACATTAAACAAGCTGCAACGACACTGATGCAGTATGGTGAACATGTGAGCAACCGCTGATTTATTAACGTTAACATTAGTCTTAATTTAGTGCAGTGTCTGAGATCAGTGTCTTCTGTTTTACTCTCGAGCAGCTAAATGTTCACCAGCTACTTGTCTGTTGTTGGGTGATAGGCAGGCAGCACGGAGTAGATTTATTACAGCCTTTTTCTAAAAACCGAAAAGTGGTGAGCCAATTAAAACAGTTGTAAACAGTTGTTGCAGCCACACAAACAAATCAAAGAGCTAAAAGATGCTAAAGCATCACATGGAGCCCAAAAATATTAAATATGAATGCCATTTCAAATAGTGTGACGATAAACTGCAGCCATCCTAATGCCTGTGATGTAGTAGGATATGTCTTGTGCCATATCATTTCATTTTTAAAAAGTTGCTGAAAACAACGATTTTGAAATCGTAGTAACTCAAAGGGCAGCAGAGATGTGACTCTAAATAATGACATATAATGGGAAAATCTGTACATTGGGAGGGCAGCCCCCTAGAGCCCACACCCCACCCACCAGGGCCATTTCCCCCTGTGCTGTGATGGCTGTCTGTCTTGGGAGAGCTTATAGCTGTCTCTCAGGTATCCCTCAGCTAAGGCTTTAATCTCAGCCAGAAACTAGAGCCACACACAGCACTAATGGGCCATAATGGCTGACAAAAACACACAGAACAACCTGCAGGGGCTCCCCGGCTTTTCACAATCTGCTAATTCCACTGTCTCAGCTCCACTCACTCCAGACCCATTCACACTCTATCTCTCTTTATCTCCCCCTGTCTTCCTTCCTGCCCTTTCTTCCCTTTTTCTAATATTCTTAGTCTCTCTCACTCCTCCAATCTTATTCTTCTGCTGTTTCTGCTGGCGTTGTGCCGGTCTGTCAGCAGTAGTTGATTCCATGGATGGCTGCATACTTGTCTGACTGAAGCTTTGTTTTGGGATCTGCTGACCCCACTACTTCACATATTTCCTTAGTGTGTGTGTTCTGGTATACCTGTACACATAAGTAAGGGGTAAAGGGATAAAAGAGAAAAACATGTTAGCATCGCTGTAAAACACTGCACAGAGATGCAGCAGCTCCACAGCCGAGGGCCTTTTTACAACAACTCCCCTTGTTAGTCTTTCTCCTGACTTAAGAGCTTTTCTCCTTCAGTAACCTGAACAGTTTATTATCCACAGCAGCCCTTCAGTGGCACAATGTGGGTGTCACAAGGGCTGGACAAGTAGCAAAGCGGCAACGGAGTCTTTGGAAGGTGTGTTTGTTTGTTGTTCCTGAAGTTACAATAGCTGACCTCCATTAAAAAACACCATGCTTGAGTCGCAATCACCCAGAGGAGCATTTATGTGTGTGTGTGTGCATGTGTATGTGTGTTAAGGTGATCTCCTGATCTGTCAGTTCAAAACGTTACTATTACTTTACGTGCTGATATCCAGACATCTGCATTGTGTTACATGAATTTAATCAAAACACAACCTGGGGTGTGAAAATAGCACACTGTGGTTTTATGGATTGAAAATGCAGCATTGGCAGAACATACAAGGTTTCTTTAATGTTTTAACTCTCCACTTTGGCTGAAATTTTCCGTTAAACAGAGATCTGAGCACATTCTTTACGTTCTAAAATCTCATAGTCATCATGAATTCAAGGTCATTAAATATTTTTTGCCACATAAAAAAAAATGTGTACTGTCACCTAAACATACACATTTTTTTTACAATGACATACATGTGACAGCTGTAAAATGAAGGTGCTAAATTGTCTATCTGCTGTCAAGTAAAATATACCTGCAAAAAATCATGATGATTGCAGGAACGTTTATAGCACAGTTCCATAATTAAAGCATATCTGTTTAGTTTATTAATTTAGTTGGTATTCCGTTATTTTTTTAGTTTATTTCCTTTAATAACCATGAACTTAGTTGCAGCTGATAATTCACTCCATGAAAGGACTGTCACTGACACAGTGAGACTCGGTGACACATTCTGTATCATTTCTCGTTAATTCTTTCCTTCTTCCACCTTCTTTTACGAGTGAAACATTATCATGCAGGTACTGCCTGAGTCATCTAACCACAAAAGCCACCAGAAACCAACCGACTGGCAGGCTGCTGGAGCCGAGCACCATGGGAGCTAGAGTAACAGACCAGGGGGAAATGCTGGCCACCTTTGTGCTGAAAGAGACGGCGGTTTGAAGGAAACAATGTAAACGACGCTTCTGTAGACAAACAGGCGTCAAACTGTCACTCACATATGGTGTAACACACGCCTACTGACCTCTGCTGGGTGAGGCAATGGGTGTCTGTGTGTGTGTGCGTGCGTGTTGGCGTGCACGTGTGTGTGTGTGTATTTGAAATTTGAGTTGGCACTGTCAACTACTTTGATGGCAAGTTAAAGGGTCAAAGTTCACATTGAATTGGGACAAAATTTTTATGAGAGCAACACAAACAAGTTCTGGTCTTCAGTGCATTAGACCTATGGGAAAATGGAAGCTGAAAGTAACTGTGATAGAAAGTTTGAGGTGAAAGTCAACACTAACTCCCTTTAACTAATTAGTTCCCTCCTAAACTAGTCATTGCGTTCAGTTGCACAATCTGTGCTAATGCAAAATATAACCATACGCTCGGCGCATTTCATCTGGGTACTGCGCTGCACCCTCACTGCTGAGTTACACCTTTGTCATTCCAAAATTCTGTGATTCTGTGTGTATACTAACATCGGCAACAACAAGCTTGAGGCCACAGCAGACAAATCAAGCTGTAGCTAATTCCTTGAGTGTATTCAACCAAGCATTGCAAGTCTTTATTCACGTCCTTTCTTAGAAAAATGCACATTTCCGAATCCATTTTCTGACCTTAGTCAAAAGCAACTTTGAAATCCAAAAATATTGTACTATATGGATTTATGGATTTAACTAAAACAATAATTCCCGTTCAGCAGTATTTTTTATTGTGAATTTAAATTAGATGAATGTAAACACTGATTTTGGATCAATTGTGAAAAGAGGCGTATCATCTGAGGATGATCTTTTGGTTGCTGCTCTAACATTCATCAAAGTCTCCCACACAGCTTGCTGGTGCACGCCCTCTCTCCGAAGCTTTCCCCTTTCGATAAGTTCAATTAGTCACTGTCTTCCAGCAAAACCAAGCCTAAACAACACCGGACCCCTCCAAGTCAAGTGGTCTCCCTGGCTTCCATCAAAGTCACAGAGAATCTCCCTTTTTCCTCCCCACTGCAGGAAACGCTGCTAAGTCGGGAAAAAGAGGTTCTAGGGTTTCATAAATTATGTTTCCCCTCCTCAAAGGGGAGGGGGAGATGTGTGTGGCTGGATCAGTTCCCTGTGTGAAGCTGGACTCATTAGGAGCCCATATCAGAGTGCCGTTTGGCCCCCTAGACCTAAAAAACCCGGCGCTCCGCACGACCAATCACAACATGCTTCTGGAGGGAACTGCTTTTAATCAGCGTGTGTGTGTGTGTGTAGATCCTAGAAAAGTCAAAGTGTGCCCCGTTTTGTGCTTTCTTTTACGTTCGTTCATCATCTCTTTTATTGATGTAAGTAACTGAACATGGTTTTAGAACAGGACCGTGAAGACAGAGAGAAAGACGGACAGACGGACAGAAAGTGAACAGTCCTCTCTAACAGCTCTGGCTTGGCACAGCGCACAGTTTCATATGGAGAAACCATTTGCAGGGGGAGCCGTTCTCATGCCGCATTTTGATGTGCTTCCTTATTTAAACCCATTGCTGACCCAACAAAGGAAAGGACAGAAATTAGATGTGTAAAAAGTATGTTTCTCACCAATGCTACGTGGCTAACAGACTGCTAGCTTGTTACTTAGTAATAATTTCTTAGTAATAATTGCTTTCCAGCAGACTGGAACCCTTCTAACAGATTGTTCAGTTTTTTTGCTGCTTAAAAAAAAAAAAGACGGAAGACAAAACTCTTCTTTCTTTTTAATTCATTTGCTGGTTGTTGGTTTTTTGTTTGTTTGGTTTTTTTTTTCTTAGCAGTAATAACATTATTTGTTTTTAATAGTATTCTTTTGGACTCCTCGTCCATTATTTCTCGGTAACATGGAGAAGTTGAGCTTCTTGCTAATCCATTCCCAGCTTGTTTCTTGTTAACTTGTCAGAGTGTTTCTGATCATTTCTCTGTCATGGATTCTTACAGAAAAACTCTTTGCCAGTTTGGTGATTTACTTCTTAATGACTGTTAGTTTGCTTCCCTATAACATTTTCCCTAAAAATGTGGTCTCCTACTTTTTCTCTCTTCAAACTCTCTCAATTTTTTTCTATCATCTTTCTATCAGTCTCTCAGTCCTATTCTTGTTTGCTCCGTCCTTCATTTAGTCTCTCTTTACAGGACAGACTATAATCTTGGCTTGGGCTCCAGTATCTCCTCCTACCCTTCAATCTCATGCAGCCATAATTATGGCCACACCAGGCACAAACGCTTCTAAATCATTCGGAGATGGTTTGGCTTCCTGACTCCTTTATTTTTTCCCCCTCTCTCTTTCTGAAATAAAGTAGAAGAGAAGCTCCATTTGGGCTTGTTCTGAAGGCTAAATTATAACTGTGCAGACGTTCCTCTTTCGCTGACTCGCCTTTTGATATTTTATCTTGCACTATTTCGAGTGCCTTATAAAAAAAGATTGGCTGACATTATAGGAGGGGAAAATGTGGGTTCTAGCTCTCAAGCCGACTTCTCCAAGCTCCGAGTCAATTTGTCATTCGGATTGAAGTTTTTGAACCCCCCCCCCCCCCAAAAAAAACAGCACTGCACTTTCTGACAATGACTTTTAAGATGTCCATTTCTGCAAATTAATTCTCCAGTGTTGCTTGACAACACAACCACAAAATTGTTCCAACTATAGTGCCCGGCTCATGAAATCCTTAACCCTCTCAGAGCTAGGCTGTGTTTGCTCTCTGTGCATACAGCCACAGTTTGTGCTTCAAAAAAAAAAAAAAAAAAACATACAATACAGTTAATACTGAAGTTGATATACTTCAGCTGGGTGGCTACAAAGTCTGTTATCTCACAAGATTAACCTATTTTTTACTCTATTATTCTTACATTTTGGTCTATTTTTCTGCTAAACATTGGCTTTTTTTAATCAAATACAGATAGATACTTCAGTGGGGAGAAGAGTTTGCTCACGAGAGGAATGACTGTGAATGACTCCTGTGTGGAACTACCAGGCTTCACTCTGATTGGTTCAAACAGAGACACTAAAGGTAGTAGCAAGATAAAAGGTGTAGGGTAGGCTTTATTTGTGCACCTAGGATGGTATAACTCTACTCATGCCACGATGCAAACTAAAGTTCCTGAAGCACTCACAGTAATATCTGGACACTTAAATCATGTTTCCCTCTCCTCCCACCTGATTTGATTTACTCAGTTTGTTAACTGTCCTACCAGAGAAAATAAAACACTTGATCTACTTTATGCCATGTCTTGTGATTGGACAGAAGGATGTTAATGCAGGTCTGAACAGGAATGAATGCAACTGCTGATCCAAAACGCACCAATTCAGCTTTAATGGTTACAATTTGCCTCAAGCAGTCCGGCCAAGAGAAATGTTTTGGTGGACAGAGACGTGTTTCACATTTCCAGCAGCACGAGTACGTACAGTAGAAAATAATTGGTTTCTACTTCTTAAATGGTTAAATGTTGGTCTGGTTAGTCTGGTTAGTCTGGAGTCCAACTCCAATAAAAATTCAGTTTCCGTGATCAAAAGTGACAAATGCTTGCTATTAAGAAAAGTTGACCCAAGCTACTTCATGCTGTAGCTAATGTGAGGCATTCCATCAAGTCAATATTTCATCATTTTACAATTTTGTCCAAAAATGTCTTCATTGTTTTTGGCTTCTGTTTTTGGCTTTTTCAAGTTACCCATCTACTTTAAAATGTTATGAGTGAAAGGAAACTTTGGTAATTGGTAATTGTTGAAATGAGAGATAAAGTGGTAAGTGGTTATGAAAGAAGTGAAGGCCTGTTTCTTCATCTTTCATTTTTTCACCAGAGGAATAGTCAGTTTCCTATGGACGGAGCACAGACCAGTGCACTTAGTAGCATGGACTTCACTTTGACCCGACAACCTGCAGAGAGGAGGACAGAGATGAGAGAGCAGAGACGAGAAAGATAAAAGCAGAGTGATATGAGTGTGGTGGTGGTGAAAGGATGAGAGGAACAGAAAATTAACTTGAAAGAGGGAGAGGAAAGGTGGATGGTGGGTGAATGACATCAAACACATCTTCCATGTTTTCTATCAGCTATGGTAGCATTGGTTTGTGATCTTCTGTAAATACATTTCATATAAGTTTATTTGCCCAGAGCAAATCCCTGCAATGGGAAGGAAAACAAAGTTCAAACGGCACTAATGCGATTATGTCGAGATCAGAGCACAGATCCTATCACTCCCCTCGCTTCAAAAACATAGTCGCACCACGAACTCCACAAGCCACCCCTCACATGACAGCTGACCATCAGACACCACAGTGCATGGAGTCCTAAAAACAAAAGAACAAAGGAGCCAGTGTGTGCTGATTGGATCAAAAAAAAGATGGTTTGGCAGTGATTTTTCATTAAAAGAAGAACATAGGTTGGTGACACAGGAACATTTTTTGCTTTTTGGGGACAAACTCATGTCTTTTGGACGCTCACACTAAAGTTTCCACAATGCACATGCGTTATGGCCCGGATCAAACATGAAGAAGAGTGCTCTCAAGTCATATCCAGACTGCATTAGTGATGGTTTTAACGCTTCAGCTAATGGCTATTAGATGACTGTAGTATGTGCATTGCATTTTTGACTTGGTGAGAGGATTCTTCACAACACTACATTTGGCCCATTCACTGTATTTTTATATTACATTAAAGGGCAAAATGTGATAGTTCAGTGGTGCAGTGGTTAGTGTTGTTGCTTCAAAGCAACAAGGCTCTGGGTGAGTGGAGTTTGTATGATGCTATCTCCTGAGCCTCCACAGGTTCCCTCCGGGTACCTGGAGGCCTTCTCTCATGCAGTGTTACATGGCAATTTTAGTGCCCATAGATTGCAGATGAGTCTAAATGGTTGTTTGTCTCTAAATGTTAGTCTTGTAACAGATTGGCCACCTCTGTAGGGTCTACCCCACTCTCTACAGCCCGCCGAGACCTGACAAAGATAAGTAAAATAGATCATAGATAAATAAAAGTATAAAATTAACGCACTGATCTTAAATGAAATTCATACAAAGTAAGTAAGTCTTCATCACTCAGACTTTGTCCCATCCAAAAACATTTTCCAAACTGGAATCTATGATGACTGACAAATCTTTGCTAGATTACAACAATGACTAATAACTCTTCTCACATGCATATTATGACAGTGTTACAGTGTAAATAAACAGTATTTATTTAATCAAAATAGATATAAAAAAATCTCTGCTTTGCAAACTCTTGCGTGACTGCTAATTGGATGGCTTAAAGTGCATTAGGGTTACCTAATACTGTCTTGACATTTACTGGCTTGAGACCATTGTATAAAGTTGCATGTCTAAAAAGTGTTTTATGGACTACAGTTTGCATATAAACCAGGGCTGTACAATATATCCATCCATACTTCTTGCTCATGTGTCTCACTTCTGCCATCCATCTAGATACGTAATGTTTGAAGAATTTCCCTAACTAATGTTTCATGAAAGTCTATTATTTAATCTTGCATGTGAACCACAGGGATGGGCTGCTGATCATATCCCTTCTTCCTGAGTTACACCACACACACGTCCACAGTGTCCCTGCACAATGTCTTCCATTTACAGAGCCGCCTGCTCCCTGTGTTAGTGCCCCTGAGCAGAGGGGCATTAACATTGAAACGCCATCAAAGCCTCAGAGGGATCTTCTAGGAGACGTGAGCTTAACAGCTTGACTCCATCAACTCTCTCATCTTAAATTCCTTACACCTCTGCGTGTGAAGCAGGTACTGGGGCAAAGGCTCTAGCATGACATGGAGTTAGGTGGGGCACCGGGAAAGGTGTTACATAGCTTTTATATTAGCGTTCATTCATGAGTTGGAAGTCAGGAACATGCCAAGAGTTACCAGAAAAAATGTTCAACTAGCCCCCCCTTGTTTTCTCTCTCTCTCTTTGAATGGGAGACAGACCGTGTTTATGGCCTCTGTTAGTGATTTAACAGGGTACATGACCTTAGGGAAACTGGAGTTTGGAAACAATATGGGACAATATAGGAAAAATCAAAACATAACTCCGGTAGAGCAACACTGTAGGTTATGTAAACACATCCTGCTCACAGGGTTGGTAAAATTTATCGGCAGTCATGTGTGGTAGGTGATCACATGGCAGAACTGCAGGAGGTTCGCATATAGGATTGTGTGAATTGTGAGGCCACAATTCAGAATTATGGATGAAAAATTATGTTAACAATAAAAAAAGATCTGTTAAAACATTTTTTTAAAGTCAAAACTAACAAAAGACTCTTCACTCCAGTGCACACAGAGCAGCTGCCTCCGCATCCACTCACATCTGGATCCATTCATCAAAACATTTTAAATGGTTGTACTGTTCACACAGCACACTGCAACCTCCTATCTGAGACTGGCCAAGGCTTTAATGAATGAACAAATAAAAGCAAGGCCCTGTCTATTTCTGGGCATATCCTTAGCTGTACAGGTGCACCAGGGTTAAGGCTGAGGGGGAGGGAGATACTGTCTGGATCTGCTCATGGGTGGCGATGATGGAGCAGCTAATCATAGTAAGAACTGAGTGTGTATGCAGCCATCACGCCACCTGCAGTCACTTATCACTTCTCATCTGGGCCCTGAAGGACAGATGGCAGAGGCACCTGACTTACCCAGACGGCTCAGCAAGGGGAGCCTCTCATTGGGGCGCAATGAGCAGGGAGGTGGGTTTGAGGGGATATAGGCTGGAGGCCGAGGGGTGGGGGGGAACAGTGGGACACAGTCTGGACATATGGAGCCAGTTTGCCTGTCTAAAAGCTAGTGTCATGTCTGCAGCATCTCTACCTTGTCATTATATGTCCCTGCATGCCTTAATTTCAGCCCCCGTGGTTCCCTGGGACACCTATAATGATGGCAATGCAGAGAGGAGGGCTGGTGCCAGTGGAACAGGCCTCAGGGCTAGCAGCAGCAGTGACTCACGGTATAAGGAAGAAAGAGCATGCAACCTAGCTGGACTTTCAGATGGAAGACGCACTGGCAAATGAGAGGTTCCATGTGGCATAAACAGGCATGTAAACACGCAAACCACCACCTCCACTTCCAGTCTTACCAGCTGCCCCTCTGCAGATCCATAATTGGCTGAGGATCATAGCCCTTAGCCTGGGGACCTGCAGGCCACTCAGGGCCTCTCTGGGGTTATGGAAGTAGGTAGGGATGTGTGTGCATGTGTGTGTATGAGGCTCTGTGCTGCTGAAGTCTTTGTAACTGCCGTTTGCTGGACTAATTCAAAGCTCTGCTGAGCGCTGCGCCCTGCCAGGCCCTGCACTTTAATGTCAAGGGGGCACAGAGGGAGCCTACAGTGCGCTGTGCAATTATCAAGCATGATGGGACATGGAGAGAGGAGAACATCTGGCACTGGTGGACGGGGGCGGGACACACCTCCAGCCTCCCTCCCTCTTCTTCTGCACAGGAGAGGGTTTCCTTTGATCTCCAGCTGGAGCTGTCTGCTGTGCCTCTCCAGATCAATCATACCGACATGAGGTTAGCATAGCCATCAGTATCATCATACTGCACCGATGTCAGCAATATTGACGTCCAGACTGCGCATTAAAGGTTTTAACCTCATGGTTTTCTTGACTAGAGGTAAAAGTGGGTTGTCTGTTCACCTATTAACCCTGCTCCTGCTGCAAACAGCCCAGCATGTCCCCGTCTGCTCATGTCTGTTTTCCCAGAGTACAGTCAGCAGTCTCACTTTCTGTCTCTATTTATCATTTTCCCACTGGCAGACAGACAGGCAGACTCCCAGATACTGAGTCCAGGGTTATAGTTTAACTTCAAAGTCCCCTGCACTGTAGCCAGTACTGGGCATTTCGTACTCGGAGATAACTCACCGGCCAAATTAAAAACAAACTGCTTTGTCATTACAATAAAAGACATTCAGCGGCTCTTTATTGAATTTAATTGTAATTTATTCCCATCTAACACTACAGCCCATGGTGTGAGGTGAATCATAGAGACATTTACTTAAGACCTCACTGTCTCATTTACATGGCTGATCTGTAATGGGTCCTCATCAGTAGAGCTGTGAAAACAGACATATCAAATGAAAGAGCTCTTCTTCACAGACATGTGTTCGCCATCTTGTCATGTTTAGGATGTTATAGAGCCATGTGACATCATTCCTGACTCGCGGGCACACTGTCCTTTGTCCAATTAGGGATGTTGTTGGAGTAAGGTAATAGAAAACGGATGTGTCCTCTTGAAAGGGGGAAAAAAAGAAAAAAGAAATGGTTTAATTGAAAAGTTAAACAAAATAGTTCAGTAAATCTCTGAGGCCTCTTTGAAAACGAAAGGGTTCAATCAAGACCAGGAACACTTTTGAGTGGAGCGAAACCGTAGAAAAACAAAAAGAAAACTTTCTGGTTTGCGACAAAGCCCTTGTAAAAAAAATCCCAAAAGCTATACCCTAAGTTTGTTGCTGATGTCATTTTGATGGAAATACAATATATTTTAGAATAATCCAACTACGTTGAAACGCAAGGGTTTATGTCGTCTTCCTTTGTTGTGTGGAGCCCTAATTGTAACCAATGACAAAAAGCCCTGTCTTCCTCTTTGTGCCCGCCTTCGCCCGGTGCCCATTATTGGATAGCATTGCAAACAGATGTTGCAGGAAGATGTTTGGAGCACTTTTGTCCGCTTGGCCCCATTGGTATTATAAAAAAAATGAATTATATGATATTTCTTTTAACGGCATTCACTGGAAGCTTTTCAAAGCCTCTGTCTTGAGAAGACATTTTCATTGCCAGCAAAGGCTGTGATCCGCCTTTTAAAGGCCAACCAACATGGAGCAGTTATTAAGCCAAGAAAAATATCCTGGTCATTTTTATTCCATTTTGGTTTAGGTACAGTGCCTTAGGCTAACTCTTCTTGCAGACAGTGGATTTGTGATAAATTGCTGAATGTCCTTCTTATACCATGATATGTTGTCGAAGACCAAACATTTTGATTTAAAGGCTGTAAAAGCTCCACATGACGGTTACTGTGTTCAAACTGCCACAAATGGCATCTTTCACTGCTCTTTCTTTCTTCTCTAAATATGGGTTTGGGAGTTTCTCAGCTTTCAACAACTAGCTTGAGGCATGTTGAGAGACAATTTCTTTCTACCACTCCCTTCTGGAAATACACCTCACAATAACATACACAGTGACTGACGTCATCCTTTTCCACGGTGATAGGAAGGTGAAAGGCCTGCAGGTGAAAAGATCAATGGACTTTCAGTATCTTTCCCTGATAATTAGGAAAGGTCTGTGATATGCACACTGTGATGATACACTTGGCAACAAAATGTTCAGTATGACATAAATATTTGTATATGTCAAAAGTATTAATAAATCTATACTGTGAAATAATGAAATATCATCAGTACTCAACCTCATGCTTAGAAGATGATGTGATTTTCTATTCATGTTGTGTTCAGATAGATAGATAGTGACCCTATGATAATATTCTTTATGATATTAATGTTGTCAGCACTCACTAGCCTGACATTTCAGTTAGTCTTGTGACCCTTGTATCTCAACTCAAACACAAAGTTAGCCCATTACCTCCCATTAGCTATTGTAACAATAGTGCTAAAATGATTTAAACCAGCCAACTACAAGCTGCTGCTGAAAAACAAAAGTTAAATTAAATATACAAATACTTTTAAAATATTTTTCAAATGATTATTTATGTCATTCTTATGATTCAGCTTAGTAATTCGCCTACTTGAACCCAATTATTTAATTTAGGTCTCTGTATATAGCGTCCTCCGATTCTTCAATCTTACATCCTTCCCATAATTACAGATTATGCACATTGTTGTGGTGCCACAGCATCTGAAGGCCTCTGCAGTGCGTGTAAATCATGTCATTACACTGTTTGAACAGGAGAGGTTAGGCCTAATTACACTCCTGCGAGGCGGCTCGAGGGGCAGAGGCGCCGAGGTGAGCTCCAAGCCTGTTTATGTAACAGGGGAGAATGTGGGGAATGACAAAGGAGCTGCAACAGAAAACAGCCGATAGAAGCTCTTGTCAGGGGTTAAGAGGCAGGTAGGAGGATTGCTCTCCATCAGACACCAAGAACTGGCCGTATGACATGAAAGACAAAGTTTGTCGGACATTAAAACGCTGCTGAAGTGTTGTTTGTACTTGTCGCCAGGCTGTTAATCAAACAGTGTGTGGATCCTCCTTCAGACTCACTGTTCCGCATTCCAACAACATCCAAGTTATTTTGTAGACTACATCAAGTTTATCTGTATTCAGCTTAAATTTCACATGATTTCTGCAGAGTTTGGTGTTTTTATCTTATCACCTACACCACCCCACCCCCTCACAGCACCAATATCTTGACACTGACCTTATGTGCAATGAGTCAAAAGACAGAAAGGGGTTATGTTTGGGTGATATGAGTTGTTACATACCTCAAACCCTAATCTAAGGCCTGTGTAAATAAAGTCTCAAAGCCTAGACCACTTCAAACAGAGTTATACAGTACAGTGTATTTGTCCAATAATAAAGTACGGTTTCAATACAGCAGCTTTATGTTTTTCCTGCGGGTTTCTGGGACTTATCTCTGAAGGACTCTCTGTCTCTCTTTCTCTCTTTTCCTCCAGATAGATGGTGTCTATTCAGGGTCCCCTCAAGGTCTCAGTGATAGGGGAAGCGGCACCAGACCAGGAGATATCTTCAGCCCACTTGTCTGGAAGGTTCACTCCTCCTCCTCCTCTTCCTCCTATGACGCTCTCAGCCAAATGGCGGCACACACACAGCGGATAACAAAACGTGAGCCTCCAACCATGGAACAGTTTTATCAGGCAGACAAACAGGAAAAGCAAAACATAAGTGGTGGGTAGTTTTCAATTTTTTTCTTTTTGTCTGAAGACAAAACACTCTCACACAGCAAGTATGTATTCCTCTTCATATTATATCATGAGGAGTTGGATGGGCAGAGACTGCACATAATTCATTCAGTACAGCTACAATAAAAATGAGTTCGTTGTTGATGGTCTCTGTTACAATGTTGTAACTCACTGGGACACAAGCAAAATGACGTCGGTCTGCTATTCACAACTACCTAAATATCTCCAGATTGACTTTTTCTATGAAATGGCTCAAATATAATATACACATAAGCTTCATATAAGGAGTTCTGAAGATAAAAATCTGTGTATTAAAAAAAGAAGACCATAACATCTGTTACGTCATGTGAAAGTTTCTTAGGAATAGTTTTGAGGCTCAGAGCAAGCTGCCATCGCCACCTTTGCACCACGTGACTCTGCCAAACTCCAAACTAATCGGAAGCTCTAAAAAACTAAAGGCATGCAGAGCCGAGAGTAACCTGTTTGTGTCAGGCATATGTTTACCCACCTGTCTGTCAAGGAGGACACACCCTTAATCATATATAAGTTTAAACTTAAGGTGAATTTAAACAGCAGGTCGTTTCTGGTGTTACATTAGACATTCAAACTATGGCGTCTATGAGACAAACTCACTTTTTGAGCCAGACTCAAGTGACAATCTGAAGTGTAGTTTTTGGCACTACATCATCAATTTCATTTTGCCAGTGGGTGGACCAATAAATATATCTGGGGAATGTAATGTAATGTATTTATGGTACAATGGTGAATTAGTTTGTGGTGCAATGGGAAACAATTTATCCTTGCTGATACCATGTTTTTTTCTTTTTTTTCCTCTGTGAAATAGGCTAAGTACAATACAGTTAAAGAGAATAACTTGCACACTGGGAAAATATTGGCCTTTTCTAGCTGGTACTTGTCCAACTGAATTTAGTGAACTCTAATCAAACATTCAACACGGTCTCTTTCCAGGAAATCCCTGCGCCGGGTTCATCTTTTGCTCTCTAGGACTTCGTGCCTGTCTAGCTGCTGCTATCCTTTAGTGTCACACACTTGCCAGGCCACTGTCTGTACGAAGTCTCCAACTAACCAGCAGTTGGGCTGGGTACGGCTCGGCTCGGCCTGGCTCAGCACATCTCTGCCCTTCTGTCCCCAGACCCTAGCACATGCACAAAGAATTCATTGAAAAGCAAAAAGCAAGAGTAGACAGTTTCTCAGGAGAGGGACAATGGGCGTTCTCCTCCATTTGGCTCACCCTTTTATCCTCAGACGTTCACAAGGGACGTAATTGTTCGGACACAATGCGATATGGGGCAAAGCTTTAGAAGACGCATCGCTTTTAATTAACTGTTGGTAATGATCTCATTATTGGGGCCGAGTGGGTTCCCCAGACCCAGCACTTTGCACAGAGGTGAGTCTGGGGTCATCATTCTAAAGGCCCCACACTAACGGACAAAACATGGAGGAATTTGTTACAGTGCATCAGCTCAGACAGTCTCAGACTGGACAACTTCATACAGAGCAGAGGGGAAATTATTATAATTTATATCACTTACACAAACATTTGAGGGTTTTATTCTGCACATTTAGCTTTTCCAATAGAGTGAAGTGTTTTCTTCTTTCTGACATTTTATACTTTTTAAGTTTATGAATTTGTTCAAATGTGACCAATGCTATACAGTTCGAAGGTTTACCTATACCTGTGTGCATGCTTATCAGTTATAATTATTGCAACAATTGCTTTCATCAAATGAATGGAAAGTCGAATTTTGTTTCCTTAAAAATTGGATTTCACTTCAAAGTTATACAAACAGAGAAGTTATTATTTGGTTGCATCTCCCTTAATGCCTCAGATAATTTCTTTTGGTAACCATCAACTGGTTTCTGGGCAGGTTGACTCTTCAACCAATCTTCCACTTGGTGGCTCATTTAATCAGAGTAGACAAAACTTTCTGTGTGGCTCAGATGAAGTCTTTCCTTTGCCTGGTAGAGTAAATCAAGTTAGTGGATGCTGTAGGCCATTGTCCCGTAGAAAGATTCCATCGAGACCTAGAATGAACTTTCATGATTTGATTCTGAAGAAATTTGCCGGATGGGGTTTTTTTCCAACCTTGTAAAGAAAGTACTGATCCCAGTGCTGTGCACAAACAATTATTTGCAGTGATCTTGATCCTGTGGCCCAAAGTTGCATTGAGACAGCCCCTTGGTGAGATGTGACTATTGACTAGTAGAATTAATTATTGTAAATAAATCTATTTTGCAGTCTCTCACATAAATCCTCATTTTGAATGCTGGCGGCTAATTTTAGTACAATTTTCTGTATTTTTATAGGAATATTTTATCATGACGGATGCGGTTATGTCGAACCTCTCAGACTTTGCCAGTAAATCATACCTTCCACCTCTCAGAAGCTTGGTATGTATCAGTGTGAATCTGAATGGGTCAATGTGGTTTCCATTGTCAAGCACTTTGAGTGATCGATAGAATGAGAAAAGCACAGTGAAATCACATCAATGTGTAATAAGAAAAAAAAGTTTTCATTTCTTCCTTTAACCTTGGAGGCACCTGGCAGTGTGCAGGGAAATGTGATACAGAGGGAGGAGAGAAAAGATCAAGGACACGTTGTAGGACAGGAATAGATGAGTGTAGGGGAGGAGAAATGAGGGAGTTTTTGGAGGAGTCTTCAAGATCTTATCTCCAGACAGGCCAGAGGAAGGGCTGGCTCCCCCAGGGATGACCCTCAAGTACTCCCGCCTCGTACACACAAACCTACCAGCACAGTTGACGACAATGTGCGCTCTCACTTGATTGCTTGCATAAGTACATTCATATGCATCCCTGTACATTGACGACAGAGTAAAAAAAGGGGTATGTTTTTGCCTTGAAGTGTTCTTTCCTCTTTGTTTGCGTATCTTCCTCGAGGGTTTCTCTGTTTTTTTCACTGCAGGAAGTCTTATCTGTAATCTCAGAGGTCACACTGGTGGCTCTGTATGCCCTCGGCCAATCATAATCAGTGTTCAGCTGCACAGAAGACACATACTTCTGAGTTGACTTTGTTAGACTTCACGCTGATGGGAAAGAGACCCCAATGAAGGAGATTTTTGTTTAAGTTTCAGAGCAGCAGCCACACATCGAGACAAAGACTTAATTATACTGTATGTAATAAAGACCCAGCATAACACACCTGAACGTTTGATGGGTGTGGTAAAAACACTGAATCATGGGTGTGGCCACTCTTTATCCCAGCTCTAATTATGGGATAATAGTTTGTAATGTTTGCCTGTGTGCAAGTCTCCCTTCAAAGTGAAGCAGCTGGGTGACATGATGTCAGGGAAGTCACTCTTCACCCCAGGAGCCAAGTTCAACTCCACATGTCCTTGACAAGTGAGTTGAAGGTGTGGAACTGGTCCCAGTCACACAACTTGTTGGTGCCACGATCTGGTTCTTGACAGCAATCCAGAGTAAGCATCAAACTAAGCACTGCTTTTTTGGGCCTCAGCAGATGAAGGTCCCTGGTAAAATATTTTCAGACACTGTCCTCCTGACAAAAACAACAGCATCAGTCATTCCGGTAAATGCTTAACATAAAAATGTTGATGTGAATTTGGTAATTAAAGTAGGAGTCAGCGTATTGTATGTGTTAAAATCTGTGGGGGCAGCAGCTTGTTGCCCACCGCATGCAGCTAAAGCTGTTGATTTTTGTTTTTAACCTCAACAAAGTAATCATTTTAAGTCAAACTATGATGTTTCCTTAACCCTAACCGACCTGTATAGTGTACAGTGGAGAAAGAAGTGGAGAAGCATTACACCAGATAATGCTTCGCATTCTGAGAGACATTTGGTTGTTTCATTTTGTTGTGCTGTGCCAGTTGTTTTTAATGGTATGCTTAGTTATACGGATTGTATACATTTCTAGTTTTCAAATCTGCAATAAAGTACATTCAATAAAATCCAAATCAGTCAAATAAACTGAGGAGCCCCACAAACTGGATTTACTGAAATATCAGTTCGTTTGACACTCATTTTCCCTTCATGAACAACAGAGAGAGAAGATGCTGTTTACTGCTGCACAGCTGCCACATTTGAACTGATATAGCTGACAAGACCCGAAGATTAGTTTGTTTTCTAACCTCTGGTTCAGTTCTTTTGGCCCATCACAGTAAACAAATTATATATTGTTGTTATTTCAAGTAAGTAAGTGGAAACTTGTTATTCATTGACTGGCAGCTGACCCATGAGAGGAAAAAGAACTCTAACCCTGAGCCAAAAACAAGAACTGAACATAGTTCTGTGAGTAAAAAAATTAAAAAGTCCCTCATTTATCATGAATAATAATGAAAGAGGCACCTAATGCTTTCAGAGCCAACAAATACATCTGAGCCACACTGTGCGAGGATCATAAGTCATTTACTTACCTCCTTGTGGGAATAACATCAACCCATGCTTCCTTACTGTGTGACTGCATGTTGGCCTAATCAGTGAAAATACAGCAAATCCAGTCCCAGGCCATCTAAATGTATTATCCCCACTGTGGTGAGCAACTATTGGACACAAATGACACAATTTTTTTATCTGTCAAAGTGTAGGTGAAGTTCCTGTTTGGTTCTAGGGTACCCTGTTGCATGTCACACCCCCTTTCTCTCCCCACAACTCCTCCATGGCTACACAATTATTAAGGTAAGGCAGAAATGCCCCCAAAAGGCCCCACCATGGAAAGAACCTGTAATTCACTGAATGGTTGAATGAGGGGTAATTTATTGCTACACTTCTAAACTATGGATAATCATTCTGAAAGTTAATACTCATCAGTTTTACATTAAAGAGAGAAACATGATAGTCAGGAGAGAAACTGTCACATCCTACCTAAATGACTATTTAGAGACGTATACGTCCACCACTCTGATGTCTGGGGTGTTTAATACCAACAAAGGAGAAAACCTGTACTTGTCAAAGCACAGTAACTCTCCCCTACTCTAAACAAAGGAAAAAAGCAATAAAAAACTGTACTGTAACATATTTAAAATGTCTTGTTAGAAGCAGAATGCTGCTTTTGTATTCCCAGGAAAATCCCAGGAAGAAGTGGCTAAAGGAACCCGAGCGGTCCCAGCAGCAAAGTAAATGCATTTGACAAACCTCACATTTTATGTGCTCTCTCTCTCCACTGCTCGGGGCTGCCCGGCTAATTCAATTCAAGACACTGAATTATTCTTAAACTGCTTTTATCGCCCGTGTCTCAGGGTTTCACTGTTACTCCATTTGGCAAGGCCGGCTGTGACTGGGGGATAAATACGCATGTTGTTTATTTTATTCATTATCTGGAGGTTTGCCAAGCAGCCTATTACAGCTAATAGACCATTCTGTGGTGCATTATAATATATACAGAATGTTTTACATGCCCATAAAGACAAAATATGAACGTCCCTATAGCGAGGCTCTAACTGGATCCATATTCGCCACAGCAACTCTAAACCCAGAGCAGAGGAGATGCTGGAAGGCATGTTTGGACTTCTCAGCAGCTTCAAAGAAGGGGCGTGTCCTGAACTTTTAAAGACTAAACACAGGGAGAGCACACAACATGGCGTTTGTTTTTAGTGTACTTGAAGGTTGCAGATTGCACACTTTGGCATTGTGTAGGTGTATGTGTGTGTGAGTAAATCACGCTGTGGTCTAATGAGTCAGTGGTCTCACTAAGACCCCCTCTCTTTACATAGTATGGTTGTATCTTTTGTCAAGTGGTTCACTAGAGGAAGTAAGGAGGAAGAGTTCCTGATAAGAAGGAGATAAATGTAAACACAGTGACACAGATTCAAAAAATGTCTTGAAGCCTTTACATAATTCAAGCACTTACAAGAGGAGGAGGGGAAAACATCCAGTTTGATTCTGTTCTGCAGGTGCTACATCTGAGTCAGACAAGATCATATACAACTGAAGGGCAGGCATATAAAAGCCGTGGTATGGTTTCTGTGAGCTCCACATGCTCAACACGGAACATTCCCCCACTGAAACAATCCGGCCTCACACATCTGTATGTACTCCTGCTGCTGAAGTACGTGGTTATGTTTCAGGGTGTGGATGAACATGATGACGCCATCGAGGTAGATTGAAACATTTCCAGGGCAACATTTTTTTCAGTCAATCAATCTTCTCATCAACTTCTCAGCATGCTGTTTATATTGACTTTCAACTTTTCATAAATCACACATTGTTCATCTCCTGCCAGATGGATCACAGTTTATAATAGGAAAGGTCAGAAATGATTCCAGAGCCAGGCGTCTTATACTGCATTTAAATCAACTAACAAAAAAAGAAACAAGAAAAAAAGAAATGATTGTAATGATGGAGGGTAAAGAAAAGTTTTGATGCTGTAAATGGGAATTTAAAGCACAGTGAAAGATCCCAGGTATGAGCTTTGATTTAGTGAACATGTAGTAGCTCCATAGGTGATAATAGTTGATGTTAACATTACCAGCTAACCTGGGGCCTGCTGTTGTGTTTTGTGGAGTCTCTGGCCACCAATATTCACTCACTGCTTTGGCTTCTGAGCTCTAAAGTCTCAACATGGTTGTTTGTCTTTTGATCCTTCTGAGCACCAACTCTTATTATTTATATCCCTGCAGCTTTCCCTGTCAACTATTTTAGATGACAATTCACAACCAAATCCATCTGGACCATCCAAGAAAATTTGATTAAGGTTTCATTTCTGCTCAACCGAGGGAGTTACTTAAGGAAGCTCCACAAAATCTTAGTAATTTGCAGCAGTCACAAGGTTTTTCTGTGGTAAAGTTCTATTTTTTGGTTTGCTGGCTTCGTTTGTGAAACCTGTGGTCACTTTTAGAACCCCAGCAACATTAAAAAGTGTGATGCTAGTTTATCCTTTTCTTTTGACAGGAACTTCATGTTGTTCTGTTGACTGGTGAATAAGAAAAGTAGAGTGTATAAAATTTTTCGAAGAACTTAAGATTTAAGGGTGTTCTGTGTTTTCTTCAACCATTTAAGAAAACCTTAACCTAAATTAAATTGGTTTGTGCAACGCTTTTGTTTTCCCTAGTGACGCTGGTTGAATCCTGCCCTGGTTATTGTGACAGGAATATATAACAGTCAAACAAATAAAGGAAAAAGAAAAGAGAAATCCTTCAATTTCTAAATGCACCACGGGGCCTATTTCTCAAACTTTGTCCACAGCATCCACATGATTACAGAAACCATACATGCTAAATGTTTTGCTTGTTTCGAGTTGTGATGCCTGCGTCGTGTGAGTATGATTTTGATTAACGTTGGGGAAATGAGGGCTGGATACAGCACAGACTAAAACAGGGCACTTAGTGACATACAGAGAATGGTATTGTTTGGTGGATGGAAACCTCAAGGCCTCATGGGCATTTGTGTTGATGAGTTGTTTCTTCAGAAATGGAGGTAGAGCTTCCACACCTCCCTCCTTACAACACACAGTGGGTCACTCACACACACAGGGTTATCTAAGGTTGCGTGAGGAGTGCAGCGTCTTACTTTATCTCTCTGCAGAAAAAACATAAAGAAAGTATTTGTTCATTTTGTATGCAGTGTGTGTATTGTATTTAATGAAGCATGTGGAACATTGTGTGTATCTGGTGCTAATGGTTTTAGTGTTAGTTGATGAAGGCCTATGTCTAAACATCACCTCAGGGGTTGTAAGTGGACAACATGAACACTGTTTACACACTGAACACACACACACACACCACTACATCCCTCCCCAGTGAGCCTCTACAGCCACAGGCCCACCCTGAAAACCCCACTCGACGTCCAAATGAAGTGCAAGATGCTTTTATTGAACACACACAAATACACACTTGCACTCACATCATCATCACACATAGACACCGCCCTCCCTCCTCCAGTAGCTGAGTCCAGTTGAGTGTTTGTACACAAACTAGTGTCTGCTGGTGGAAGCTGTTAATTGAACAGCCATATCCTCCTCTAAATTCCCCGCGTCTTTCATTAGGCAGGCCTCCTGGGAAGTCCAGCGGACAGCACAGTAAATATTTGCCCACTATCTGTCTCTACTCCTCTGCTGACATAAGCATTTGTGACCCCAACCCCCCACCCCCTAGCCAACCTCATCCCTTCATCCCTTACTTCTCCTTCCTCTTCCCTTCTTCTGCAAACAGAGAGCTGACAGGACAAACATGACGCTCAGGGTAAACATGGAGAGAGCTGCTTGTTAAGCTTAAACACATGTCACACAAAGGCACACACACTGTTGTTTCAGTTTCAAGAAACTTTTCATGAAGTGTTTAATTTTTTTATCATGTTCAATTATATTTATCCTTCATTTCATTTATCTTGAAATTGCAGAATTGTTTCACAGCCAAAATGTATTATACTATTCCATGAAAGTAAACAATAAGAAAAAAACGAGTAAAGACACAGCTCCACACACAGTCTATCTCTTTACCTATTATTGGATTAGCCAAGAGGTAGGCGGAGTCAGGCGCTGCCAAGATGGTGTTGGGGGAGCAGCCTAATGTGAGCTTCAAAGCCTCTCTTCAGAAACCTGAGTGAGTCATGAAGGCTGCATCTGTCTTTATATACATGTTTGTGATATTGCATTTATGTGGCAATGAATTTGCAATAACAAATAATAAATCATAAATATAACATTCTGAAAAAGGTTTGCATAAGTACAAATAACTAATGTACTTGGAGTTTATTTGAGCTTATATTAACAAGTCAACAGAATTACAACTAACTACCACATTTACGGTTTTGATTAATTTTTATGATGGTCAGTGTGTTCAGTCAAAGAGCTGTGATGAATTGACCATTCACTGAATAACACAACACATGGACAAAGTTAGATAGTTAGAAAATACTGGACTTATATTCATAACTCCTGTGCTGTGCCCCTGACCCTTGAAAGCATGTGCCTGGTCAGATGCTACTCTCCCTCTACACTCAACTTTTAATCGCTCATTGTAGATGACATACAAGCTACTGGTCACGTAGTTGCTGGGTAGGTTCTCTAATCAGGACCCTGACTTTGTTTTAACATGGTTGTTAGTGTTTGAGTTTATAGCTGCCTTGGAATATAATAGTTTTAAAGCCTGTAATGTTCATGCTTGGCACTTCAGGCTTTGACATCATCCCTCTGTGCTGGAATGGAAACAATTAGCTTATGAGCAGAGTCACTGCCCTCTACATGTTAACGCTTCCTATGGGCTGAATAACTGGTATGTACTATGTCATTTTCTGAACTGTTATTAGTATAATTATATAATGACACAGAACATACAGAAGTGGGATGATGGCTTAGTTAATGGCAAAAACTGAAGTTGGTAGACAACACACAGACAATGTACAGCACAGACTCTATCTGTGCATTATAGTGTATACTGCAAAGAGCCTGCAGGCCACTCTTGAACTTTACCTCCTTTTACCAACTCACTCTGCACCACATGCAAATGTGCACCTCTGTGTCTGTCTATGTAAACGTCAGGGATCTATGTTTAGTGGCCATTATGAGTTGGCGCTGGAAAAGAGCCCCAAGCATGAAATGAATGGAGAAACCAAGGGAAGATGAGAGGTTTCTTCAGGCTCAAATGACAGGATAATGGGACCTACAAAAGCTGTGCCAGACACTCAAAAGTCTGTGAGTGGTGGCGGAGGATAACTGTTTGTCCACAGTTGGTGTGTAATGGTTTAAAAAATGTCATTGTCTGAGTGGAAATGCTTGATACCTGGGGGGGGGGGTTTTGGCTGAAGGGACTCTGGGTGTTTGCCTTTCTGTGTGTCTTAAAATGACATTCAGTTCACATTCAGACATCTTTGGTTCATGTTTCATGTTTCAACTTGAACTTGAAATTGTAATTAGCTGTACTAGCTGAAAGAAGAGAGTATATTTAGGTATGGTGACGAACCTAGTTGTTAATTTTCACATCTGTTTGAACACTTCCTTCATTACATTGTGTTAATACGTGATACAATACAGCTAATACAAGAAAGAGCTAACACTACCTATAACACCAGGCAACATGAGCTCTAAAGGGAGAGAAACACAGTACTGAACCACTGAGGAGCAGCCAAAGATGCTGCAGAGGTTGGAAAAACAAATAAAAAGTAACATCCAGGAGGAATTTGAACTACCGTTGGAAAGTTAGACACATTCTGGTCTTTCTTCTTAGCTTCTTAAATCTATCAGAGCAGGGGCATCACTTTCCATGCGGACACATTAAACAACACACTGGACCCTGTGGAGTGAAAGTGACCATAGTTAAACATTGCTTAAAGAAGAAAAACACTATCAATCACTATCACTATCACTATCTACTATCTAGTATCAACAGTATCTGTCAATGTAAAGGCTGCTGTCTACCTCGTAAAGCACCTTTTGGAGTTGCACTCGAATCTCGTTGTAATGTATTTTACAATGACAATAAAGGCAATTCTGATTCTGATTCTGATTTTGTTCATTAAAAACTGATGTAAGAAGATATATTTGTGCTTTTAAGAAGCAAAAACCACCTCAGTGTAGTGCAGTACATCCCTGCTCGCAGGCTTCTCTCTGGAGCTCTAGTAACAACAGGTTGGTGAGATCCAGCAAGGGGCTATTACTGTATTGTTGTGACATCACAAAGTTACGGATATCCTCATATCTGGTTTTAAGGCTCAGTTTCTGAATGCAGAACATTTTTCTTTGGACTGAGACCTTTGATATTTTCACAGTATTAATATAGAATGAATTAAAATCCAAGAAGACATGTAAATCTACCTTCATATTCCATGAGACCTTTAAAAGCTTTGATCTCATCCCTCTTGACAGTGTGAGTGGATTTTTGAGATAATTACTGATGTGTCCTTTTGACGAATCCAATTCAAGCTCAAAACCACATCGGATGTGAACAGGCAGAGCTTCTGCTTTAAGTCAGCATTTCTCTCTCACAGCAGTCAGAAAGTCCCGTCTAGCTGGTTGAAACCAGTTTCAGGAGTGAAATGACAGGTCTGGAGCTGCTGGAATTACACAGTTTGAACAATGACGATTCGTTTCTGCCATAATTTTCTGGGAACAGAAGCTTTCTACCAGACACCTTCGTGTTTTGGGAGGTGTGGCAGGAGTGCAGAGTGAATACTTCTTCAGGTCTTCCTCATCCGCAGTAGGGCAGGATGAGAAAGATGAGGGGACGTCCCGTACCGAGGCTGTGGTCACTCATGTTTGTGTTCTCACGCCTGTGTTCGTAAAGAGAGGACAAAAATGTAGCAGGGACTTTGAACTCAGTACTGAAAACCAGCTGTTCCTCCCCCAGTTCCCCAGGTGTGTGTGTGTGCGTGTGAGAGAGTGAGTGAATAAGTGTGATTTCTGGCTTGTCACCAGGTGCTTCTTCGTATTTCTTCAGCGCTGCTTACAAACACTAATTACTATGGTAAACCATTCCCAGGCTACAGTGAGGCCTCTGGCACCAGGCAGAGAAATGTGTCCAAACAGAGATGTCAGAAACTGCATGATGTTTGAACGGGTCTGTGACAAGCTCATAATGAAAGCAGAGCACTTTGCAGATCCCACACAGAAAATGAACAACTTATGAAGAAAGTTAAAGCTAAAAGAAACAGAAAAAACAGGGAGGCAACGTGAAGACCAGAGCTGAAACATCCACCTCAGTGAATATATATATATATATATATATATATATATATATATATATTGTGTTGTTTCACATGCATTATTCACACACACACACACACACGTACACATATATATATTACTTGTATGTCTCGCCTATATATATATGTATGTGTGCACTTCACTTGGGAACTTGTTATACACATCCCAAATCCAAATATATAATGATTTTAAAGACAGTAAGGTCCAAAAGACTGAGAACACTACCCCATAATGTGACGATAAACATGCTGAAATGTATAATTAAAAAAAAACAAAAACCTGAATACATTGAATGCATGTTGTCTTAGTTAAATATATATCCTTAGTATATAGTTGCAGCATGTTATACCTATTTACTATTCATCACTGATGTATTTCTTATGCCATATGTCATAAACATATATATATATATATATATTCACATATCCATGATGTGTAGATACAATTACAATATATCACCTAAGGGGTGATATATTGTCATTGTATCTACTAAAAAACTAAAAAATCAGATCAATTCATTGCATCCAATCAAACATCAGTCACACCACAGCAAAGACAAAGGGCCACACCCTGACCGAGCTGTTGTTTCCTTGTGTGTGAATAATGCATCCAAAACAACGGAGAGGTTTTTATCGTTAAACTGCTATCACACCAGTTTGTCTCATGCTGATTCTTTAGATACCTTTCATACCTGATTTGGAGGCTTCACTGTGTCTGGAGCTGTTTGGTTGAACAAACTGGCAAAGAATGTGTTGGAAATGATTTCATCAGAAAGAGATGAGCAGCTTTCAATCAGCATCCAGCCAGACAGGAACAGAACATGCGGTAATGTCATACTGAACCATCTATTAAACTGCTGTGGAAAATATATAATAAATATAATTGTATATTATTTTCTATAATGTACATTCATCAAATGCACACAGTGACTATGGTATGAAGGTGGTGCTTATGTTTATTTGCACTTGCAGCTGCTGCTCTGTCTTCATCACTTCCAAATTGACAGCTCCTCTCTGCAGTCGCACAAACAAGCTGAGGTCAGCAGCTGCTCAGAAAGTGGAAGAGGTACGACCTCTTCTTCAGGTTGAATTATTGACTCCCGAATTCCCACCTGTGTGTGATGTCACACACACATTCACACAGACTGATAATACAACCTCTGCTGCTGAGCTCATACAAAGATCAAATATATACTGGTTGATTATTAATTTAGCTGGTTAATTGTTGGACTGTTTCCTTTATGCTCTATTCCTTCGGACTGTTGCATGCGTTTGCCCAGTATTTACAGAAAACACAAATAATGACTTGATCTTGTCTTACTGAACAATTACAGTTCATTTGATAGTACAGTAAATTAGATTAAACACAGACAGGGCTCTGCTCTGACCCCTCCCACATACAGACACTGTAAGCCTTTTAATGTGCATGTGGGTGTGTGCTTGTGAAGAAGTGAGTCTCTATATCACACACACCATTCATCAAACTCTACACACTTTGGCTCGATTAGCCAAATCACCCAACATGTCAAATTGATCTCATAAACTTGCATGTAATTACACTTCGGTTTGGCGTCTGCGGTAACAAATCAGGAAGACATGGAATTTATATGAAAAGAGGTAAAAAAAAAAAAAAATCAACTACCGTACCGTGCTTCCCCTGGCGTCTCACTGTGTGGTACGTCTTCTCCTGAAAACTCATAAAGTTGTGGCTTTGTCAAAAAAACTCGTTACATTTTGGAGTCTCTCAGCACTTCAGCTAATAGCAAACATAAAATTGTAACTGTTTCTGGTGGGGCAGAAGTAGCTGCCAAAGGGATTAATGAGTCAAGGGTGAAGGAAGCAGTGATACTTCAGGAATGGTAAATCATAAAAGATACAGGAACTTTACAATCTGAAGCTATGAGTGTGTGACGATTGTGTCTGAATTGTTTAATTGCCCTCTGTAAGAGAGCTGTTTCCATGGCGTTGTTGCAATGCTTATTTTTAATGAGCCTCGACACATCTCTGCATAAACAGTCCATTTATTTCAGACTGCATACTGCACTCCTTGAACTGGCATTTTGGAGATGCTCGTCATGTCTGGGAAACATTGGCTTTTATCATTCAGAACAGAAGAAAAAAAAAATCCTGCAGCTCTCCTGAGGCTCTCTCTCTCAACGACAGGAAGTCTAGTAGTGTAACTGTAACTAAACCTGTGTCCTCATCCCCCTCCTACACTCCTCTGCACTCCTCATCTTTGATGAGTGTATCTAGGAGTTGGTTCAATGGTAATGAAAAGGTAGGGCAGCCTCAGTGATGTATAATCATCGTGCGCAATAAAAAACTGAGAAGGACACAAACCAGGAAGGGGAGGAAAACAAAAGGAAAACAAAAGAAGGAGAGGTGGAAAAGACAAAGAGGGAGAAAGCTGAGCTTAGAGAGGACTAACCTGTGTTGCCTTCTCTTCCTGATTTGCATTAACGTTTTTTGTTCCAGCAACTGCCTGGTGCAGGACGGACACAGAGGGAGAGTCTACAACATATACACCACTGTATCTGGCAGGCACTTCCAGGCTGTAACAGGATATCATAATGAGCTGGACCTCCTGCTGGCCATTTCTTCCTGTCTCTGCTCTGCCCGAGACCGTCTATACCTGAAGCAGAGCCCTCCTCCTTTTCCATTATTTTTGTGCAGTCGCAGTTGGCTGTTAATGATTTTCTTGTCAAGAACCCAGCAGCTTATCGGTCTCAAGCGCTGGTAGCACCACAAATTATAGCTGCAGCCTGGAGAACTGCTGTAGCTGGAAAGTACATATTATCCACTAGACAGGCTGCCATTAGTCAGTCACCCTTCTCTCTGTCCTCTTCTGGCTTTTGTTGCTCAGGGCAGGTGGTGCTGATTGCTGTTCGACATGAGTTTCATCCATTGATGCTACAGTGAGCCAGTGTAGGAAAATGACTACAAGGGGCCAAGGCTAGTTGGTTAGCATGCTAACCTCAAATGTGATAGAGACAAGAGTTATAACAAGCTTTCCAGTTCTGGAGATGACTCTGGGAGAGTTAAGGCATGAAGTTTGATGCTGAATCCACAATGTTCCTTCTCCTTGGGCAAATAAACAACTGTATTAGCTCTGTATGAAATGTGTCGTTGTTTTTTTGTTTGTTTGGGTTTTTTTTACTTGAAGACATAGATGTGTATTGTTTTTAGCTTTAGGGATATTTACAAGCCAAGAAACTCTGAGACCACTACTCACCAGAGATCTCAGCATATGGACAAAAAAAAATAAAAAATGCAGCCAGTTCACAAGACTGCTATAAAGCCTTGAACTCATTAAGATCTTCGTTTGTTATTATTCAGTCATCTTGGATTTTGAGGTCGGACATTCCTCCGACTTTCCGACCTCAATCCAACCTCAGGCTGCGTTCCAGTTTCTGACAAATGTAAGGTACCATGACACCCATGTACAGCCAGAGTTGCAGCCATAGAAAGTGTGTGCCCACTGGCTTCATGGTTACTGCTGCTGGTTTATGGATACAGACAGAGCATTTCACTCTAACTGGGATGGTCCACACATCTGAGATCCTCATCCTCCACGCACAGCAGAGGATAAAGAAAAAACAGCAGTAAAATGGAAGATATTATGATAATTACTTCTCACAGGTTGTTCCTGTCATCACAAGTAATTACTTTTCCAAGATCAAACACTGATTAAATTATGATATTAACATAGCAAGCTTTGTTTTCTGATGATTATGATGCAATTACTGTGGTAATGATCATTAGAGTGGGGTTCAAACATCAAATGGAGCACACTAAATACTTATTCAGTGATCATAAAGTAGAAGTGTGTCAGCTTCAGTCACACAAATGGAATATACAAAAAAAATTAAAAACTTTTCATAGCATAAAGATAAACCATTTCATTGATACAAAGTACAAGAGGAAAAACTAATTATTTTGAATTTCAGACAATAACTGGCTTTAGGAAACATAACAATAAATTAACTTGTCGGAATTTTTTTCACTGACTGTAATGTTGTTGTTTCCACGACCTCTTGTGTGGAGCCCACCCACCCAGCAGGCTTTACCACTTGTAGACATGGGCGACGGCTTTCTTTCCCACTGGAGCTGCTGCCCCTCTTCTTGTCTTTTTCTTCTTCTTCTTCGTCCCAGTGAGTGATGCAGCAGGAGAGTATAAGCTGAAGGAGGAGCAGGGGTGCATTAGTGTTGCTTGTCTTTATGAGAAGCAGGTACGAGCTGTGTTATGAATCACTGCCAGCAGACAAGGGGAGCTGGTTGCGGGGTACAAGGGTAAGGAGGGGGGGTGTAAAGCTACTGTGCAGACAGACATGTAGGGGAATGAGTTTCATTAGCAGAACACTCAGTGGGCTCCTGTCATTCACGCTGCCACTGGAGCAGAAATAAGCTGTTAAATAAGTTGAATAAACACAATGTGTCACCACCTAACATGCAACATGCTGCAAAGGGAATGGCTAAAATCATCCATGCAGGATGCAATGACGTTATGAAGACCATTAATTTCAATAACATATCTGGAGACATTGTCATGAAGATAAACAGGAGAAAAAGTGTACTCACATCAATGGATTAGTTTTTAGCGGATAGCTTTACTGTCCTAACAGACATACCAGAAGATTATATCTCTACAGTATCAGCTGTATAACAGTCAGAAGTGTGGAATACCTGTATGACAATGTAGTTACCACTCCTCTACTGTACTGCTAGTGGCTGAACATGTCAGGTCCTCCTCGCGTGTCAGTGTCATTACTCACCAGCAGATTGTGAGAAGGGATGGGCAATATCAGACTTATTAAATTTGATATACTTTTTGTAAGAATTTTACTGATACCGCTACATTTTTCAACAAGGACTTTCATTCATTCATCTTCTACTGCTTATCTGTTTCCAGGTCACAGGGGATGCCGGAAGCAATCCCAGCCAGTGTTCTGGGCGAGGGCGGGGTACACCCTGGACAGGTCACCAATCCATCACAGGGCCAACACACAGAGACAGACAGAGACCAACAACCACTCGCACTCAGACCTACGGACAATTTGGAGTCACCATTTAACCTAAACATGATGTCTTTGGATGGTGGGAGGAAACCCACACAGACATGGGGAGAACATATAAACTCCACACAGAAAGGCCCCAGGCCTGGGAACCAAACCCATGACCTTATTGTGGGGCAACAGTGCTAACCACTATGCCGCTGTGCTGCCCTTCAACAAGGAAGTGATTTTTCAAAGTAATGATAATTTTTCACAGTAAAAAAAACTAAAGCTTTACACTTACACTTAAAGACAAATCACATGACACATCCAAGCCATTAATAACAAATTTATTGCAAAAGCAGATGAAATTTAATTAAATAAAAACTCAAAAATGTGTGCCCGAGGATGTAGCTCAGTGATACAGTGTATGCTTTGCATTCAGAGGCCTGGGATCAAGTCATGGAGCTGACTTGCTGTGGCGACCCCAAATAGTGAAAAGACAATAGCGGGAAAAAACAAGAAGAAGAAAAAAAGAATTAATGATTAAATAATAGCTAAAAAATAAATAACAAAACCCTAAACCTAAAAAATTAAAAAGCCTAAAAAAGTAATTATGAAAATGTATGTTTTCAGATTTTTTAATCTTATTTTTTTTTTCACAATCCACTCAATTTCCACTCACATACTGAAGCATTCAAGTTTGCTGACAGCAATGTTCAGAAAACCATGCACGTGTATGTTTTTCACGCAGATTAACTTTTTATATTACGAAATGCACTTTCTAAAGAACAGTCATGCTTTCACAGTAGTTGTGTGTGTAATAGTAGCGTAGTATACATTTTCACATTCTTTGTCACGTCGAGTGATATAGCTTGACGCTCATGTCAAGGTGACAGATAACAGTCACAAGTCGGGATATAGAAGTTACTTCTATACTGCTAGCAGCTGCACAGTGCACGCTTGCTTGGTTCTTGTTACTCATTGGTATTCCCAGTCATGCTACACTGACTCAATGTGTCACATCTATTTCAGCTCAAATATAACTAACTTTCAAGACTAAAAAAATGGAAGAGATATCAATATTTCTAAAAAGAAATCGATACCAAATGTATCGAAGTATTGATACCACAAGATTGATCCACCCACGTCTAATTGTGAGTTCTCCCAAGGTCACAAGAACCGTCCAATCCTGGTATTGTCTCTGCATCTGAAATCTAATTAAACAGAAAGTGGCTGCAAAAGAAGCTCTGGTCCAACCTGGAAGTGGAGGCCACAGCTGTCTTCATTGTGCAACTCGCACCAGTTCAGCGGAGGGTTTGGAAACCTCACCGCAGCGAGGCCATGGGAACTGAGAGAAAATGTGAAAATCAATCCAGACTGTGGTTATGAATTCACATTTCATGTTTTTGAGGTTGTTTGCCGAAGCTCTGATTTAGTGTGAACCCATCCTGCAGGAGCAGAAACTCTTGGATGACAAGCGATGCCGCAGATGTTTACAAATGAGAGACAAATTGTTTCTACGACTCGAAATCCAGCTGGGATTTAAACAGTTTGGCACCGGGATGCTACCTCACTTACACACCAGCAACCTTTCCGCCAGCCTGTAATGAACCTATTTTACTGAATATGATCCTCACTGGGGAGATGTGATGTCGGAGCAGACTGGCTACCATGGAGCTGGGACAGTTAAGGGCCTGTGGTAGGACCAAACACGGAGCAGGGGGAGCGAGGGGAAGCCTGCCTGTCAGTCTTTCAACGCTAATCGCACCTCATCTGGTTCCTGTTTGCAGTTTTACAAGGCACACTGCCATGTCCACCTCATGATTTCACCACCCCCCACTACCCTCCTACCCCCACTTGCAATATTCATTTGCCTGCACAAACACACACACTTGCACACTTGTTAACTGAAACTTTGCTCAGGGACACTACAACGGGACAGAGCACTGTCGTGGAGTTTCCGCTATCCTGCTGCCAGAAGAAACACACAAAATAGAAAACCCCTTTGTGACAATGTGGTCTTCATTGAGCTCAGATGAGATTAGATGAAACTTTAATGATCCTTGCGGTGAAGCTGGATTGTTGCAGCTGCACGTAATTGGACACAGCAAGGATTAAATAAGACGTAAACAATAGACTGGGGGCTGCACAGTTAGCATTAGCAGCATTAGCAGCATGTGAACCTTCAACCAGCGAAGCTGCAAATGAGAAGAACCAAGTCAAGCCAGTTTAATTTGATTTTTACAGCACAGTTATGTGCAAAAAGCACCAGAGGGGAAATCAGAGGAATAACCGTCATAGTGTTTGAGATTCATGGAGATGACATCACACTGCCTTGGTCATGAAAACAGGGAAATGAACGATGAAAAATTCCTGGAAGCTGCTGTGAGAACAGCAAGGTCTCGCCAAGAGCGGATATGTCTCTCTCACACATACACACACACGCACACACAAACGCAGTCATAGGGGTACAGTGTCTTTCTCTCATTCACATGCACACAGCAAACTGCCTGAGAATGACTAAGAGTCCAAAATGCTCAAATGCACAGTTCAGTATTGTGACATTAATGAAAGTGCATCAAAGGAGTGGAGTTTATGTGACTTGAGGTCATGTTTGTATGTTCTTTTTTTTTTTACACACTTTTGTGTGGGTTTGACCTGTTTAAACTCACTGACGAAACGGCCAAGACCCACTTGTTAAAGCTCATGGAAATGTCACATTATGCTTAAGGCTCTTTCATACACACATGGGGCACAAAGCTTTACCTATATTCACGACCCTGATTTCCCAGTGCGTCTCTGCAGCCGACTGCAGATTTGTTTGACTGAACACAGCTCGGCTTTTTACACACAGCATTTTATTTTAATAGGAGCAGATTCTCCCCTGTAACACCATATTAAAGGCAGAGGCAGTTAAACAGGCCTCATGACTTTTTTTCCACTGTGCCAGACAGAGGCTCTAACACAGCACCAGTCTGTTAGTCAGCCAGCTCACAGTGTTTATGGACTTATTAACAAGAACATCAGTGATGGTGTCAATCACTCAGTGTTTCATAAGGACACAGCCACCGGTACTGAGCACTATGTGGGTTTGATTTGTTTTGGGGTTTTTTTTTCCTCAGATGGGGTACCTTGCCGGGCTGAGTAAAGCCTGAGCTCAAGCCTGGGTTAATTTACTGATGAACTGCAGAGGAAAGGTGTCGTGTTGCTGGCAGAGGGTAAAGCAAGTCGAAACAGTATAACAGCAATGAAGCGAAAATATAGTTACTGTTAGTTCTTTTTTTTTTTTTTTTTAAGAAATCCGTTTTCTTTTAATTAAAGGAAATATTGTGCTAAATAACTACACAAAAATATTATTATTTTATTTTATTTTATTTTTTTCAGTCTGCAGTCCAGAGCCCAGACCCATCAAAGCCACCCGTACCAGGCCAGGCCAGGCCCCCTGTCATCTCAATGGGACAGGAGTTAAGCCAGGGCTTCCTGTCAGACTGTGGGGCTCTCAGGTTCCACCGCTGGTCTAAATTATGTCTGTCTGCCCCAGACTGCCACACCAACCCTCACCCTCTGTCCCTCCTCCCCTCCCCACCATCATCCTCATGCCCACATCCCTCACCCCCTGTCACTACTCCCCCGGTACAGGGCTGGAAAGAGTACCAGATCCCCTGCTCCAGCAGAGACGCCCTGACATCACGCCAGTGGAGCTAAAATCACAGGCTTAAAAACAAGCTAAAAAAGACACTTGTTAACTTGACTGTTCAGGCCAAACTTCATGCTTTCACTTCAGGTGAAGGATTTTTGACTCTCAGTCATCCTCTCTCCTGATGCACAGCCATAGAAAACAGGACTAAACCCACAGTATTCATTCTGTGCAAATGAATCAGCAGTAGACTCAGTTAGTTTGTCACGGGGGAAGGATGACATCTGATGAACAATGAAACATTGTTTAAATTTTTCCTTAAGTATATTTGATATTAAGAGTCTTCTTTTTAAGTGTTCTGGTCAAGAGTTTGTGATTTATTTTTTTATTGATTTCTTGCAGAGAATTCAAGTTCCATTGAAGAGGGAGCTAACAGTGACAGCTACTTAGCTTAGCTTACCCAAGCTCGAGGACTAGAAACAACGTAATATTTTTATTAGTACTGCTGTAACATTGTAATGGAGTTAAATTACTAGACTTTATTAAATTGACCTTCCCTCACTTACATAACAAACTTAAATGTAAGTCTTAGATGTATGTAATCAATGATTGTAAAACCAAGTGAAAGCAGCTACTCTTAACTATCTAAATGTTCACTAAATCACATTATATTGGGTTGTGTGAAATGCATAGAGAAGCCAAAAACACACACTGCAGCGTAACGAAAGGTAATGTGCCAGGCTACTTCCTGACTTCTCACCAACACGTGTCGAAAAACCAAACTACTCCTTTAAAATAACAAATGGATTCCTCGCAGTAAAAGTTTTAACCGCTAATGTTGAAGTGATGTTTTTCTCATCTGTTAAACTCTCCTCAGTCAATAGAGGTGAAGTTGTTTCACCCCATGCACACGTCAGCCCAGTGCTGGAGAGACAGTCTCCGGCAGCCTCCCAGTCTTAATGCTCCACAGATGAGGGACGCCACCGTCAATTTAACCACACAGGATGTTCCTGCCTGGCTCCTGCACCGAGATGTGCCGGGATCAGGAACTGCTTGGCGTTGCTGGACTTGAAAGGAGAGGAGGAAAGCGACAGGGAAAGAAGCAGGGCAGTAGTAAAGACATTTTCCTGTACACCCCGCATGGGAATCAAACAAGCAGGGAGGGGGCAGGGAAGGAGGGGATTATCACAAAGATCTTTTGAGTGGAGGAAAAACTTTAATGTTAAAAAGGTTAAAGTGGTCACATAACCTCCCACACTGAGAAAAGCAAAAAGAAAATGAATGCCAGAGCTCCTGCTTCCAGCTCATAGGTTCAGGCATTTTGAAGCATGGCGATGGCAATGTATTGTTATGTTTAATTCAACATGTCTCAGGGGAAATCAAATACTGAATAAAATGGCCTTTGCATTAACTTTGAAGGGATAAATAAGACTGAGAAGGCCAAAGGATACATATAACCAAGTATGGCAGATGTCTTATCCTGAAACTCTAAATGGGTTTTAAATGTCCTTTTGTGGCTTGAACTTATGAATGTGGGTAAAATGGGCTCCTCTTGGCCCCAAGGCAGAGGGGCCCTGTTAGATATGATCTTCAGTGTGGCCGCTGCATGCACGGGCTGTGCTTTAACAACAATGGCTCTTCTGAGAGCGCCCGTAAACATGTGCCTGGGACCTTGACCCCGGCAGTAAACAGTCTTTCCACCTGATGATGAATAGCAGAGCAGAGGCCTGGCTTGCTGTTCTCCCTCCTTCTCCCTGCTTCTCCCTCCACACTCCAACAAAGCCAGAAAAGATGACAACTGAAGCTCCGGCCTTATATTTTTCATTGTCAATAAATAACAATACTTCATTGATCCTATTTCACAAATATCTACTGTGGAATCAGAGCTTGATCCTCAGATATGGAGCTCCACACACACACAAAGCGAGGTGCCGCTGTGCAAACTGATGAAACTGATCTGTCACGTCTCATCTGTGAGTTGGCGCTCCTGTTAGTGTTGGAGCCGCCATGTGAGACACTTTGAGCTGGGTTTAGTGTTTCAGGTGTAACAGCACAGGAAACAGGTCTCTCAGAGTTGTAACAGCAGGAAAAGGACTGGGAAAAAAAGATAAATACTGATAAATACCCATGTCCACCGCAGAGTCATTTGAGCTGGCTGTGAATGCTCAGTGTAGTCTTTTCATCTGACAAAGCCAGATGTTGACAGCAGGTTTTTTAACCATGGAAAAGGCGATAAAGTGAAAAGTTTCTTCAACACCATGAACACGTACAGTGTAGTTTATTTTGATTTGAACCCACTTTCACCCTCCTGCTGCTGCAAAGTACAGGTGCAGCAAATGTGTATAAATCCGCAGCTGAAAATAGACCCCCAGAAATGCACTTAAACTCTTCCAGTAATGTTTGCAGGGAACTACAGTGCCCAGCTGTAGACTTTTAAAACAGCAAATTAAAATAACACTGTACAGTATATCTAACACCCATTACACCAAACAGACATGGAGCAGATGAAAAGAAAAGGTGACCTTTTTATCCCACCAACTAGGAGACATCTGTCGAACCATCAAGCTGGGATTGGGCAGAGGAAGCCTTCTGTTTGTTTGGCTTGACCCATTCAGAGGGAACCCAAGAGACAAGACTGGGCATATTTACGCTTGGAAATCAACTTCCCACCTCTGTCCTGAGGAAGAGGAGGCACCCTGTGATTCATAGTCAAGTTGCTTTGATATTTATTTAGCAGCAAGGAAATTCTTGTCTCCTGCGTAGTCAGGCAGCTAATGTGACAACAGTTGGTCCAAGCATCTTGCTCATGGACAGTAGTCGGGGTGGTTACCTTGGTTACCACAGGTCTGTGTGTGAAACTAAAAATTGTCTCCAGCTCCAGAGGTACACACCTCCAAGAGGGATCCTGCTGAGAGCTTCAAGCCCTGAGGTTAGGGTGAGGTCACTTCACACTACAACCACTGGCCACACCAAACCTGCCTAGAAAAACAGCCACGGCACCACAGAGTAAAGAAACAACCTGTCTTGCCGCTTCTGTTTCGCCAGTCTGACCCTGCATGGCTGTAGGTGGCTGCCTCAGAGCAGATCCAGGTCAGACAAGACGCAGCGCTGCTGTTTATCTCTGCACTCTTTGGTTTACTAACAGGACACAGACTTGTGAGAGCACAGACAGAGAGCCCAGGTGCTGACCAGGACTCCACTGATGGACCGAGTAAACGTTCAGGGTGGACAAGGCTCTTGGCTGACTAACACTGGCCTGACACCAAACAACTTCTCAAGTGAATCCATTTTGCAAACAATTCCAAACTTTGTATGATGATAAATGTTCCATATTCGAAAAGCAAAAAGCTTTTTTTTTTCATTTACTGTAAATTTCCACCAGATGCATAATGGGAATAAATTTTAAAGGAATCTATCGATCTCTTGCCAAATGTGACTCAAGAACCTCAGTCTTCACAAAATCTTATAGTGTGGGTCTAAAAACTCTTATAACTTATGACACATTGTCTTCATTCATTTGTTTCTTAATAATTTGATCAAATAATTTTTTTCAGCATAAAAAAACAGCAATTACAAAGATATTTTTTGACCAAAAACTATTCTAGCAACACAAGTGGGTGATATTTAGTTCTATTCTTTGCATAAAATAAATACATATATTTGTTACATACATATATTAGAAACCAACATATACTGTATGTACACGCTAGTAATTTTCAGTTTGCAATCGAGTTGGATTTTTTTATTGTGTTTAAGATTAATTGTGACAGATATGACATCATTACTTTCCTGCGGCTCCTGAGAACAAAGTACAAGAATAACAGACTCCACCGGACTTGTCAAAAGAAAAGTATTAGAGTGTAAATACACTGAATGACTAACAACAGCCATTAATACTGTCAGAAACTGGGCCTGAGCTCATGAAAATCTGGGATTTCATGTAAGGTCATGATGTGTAAAGATAAAGTCACCAGAACTTGTTCACTTCTATTCAATATTAGCATAAAAACAATAATGTTGTTTGATGATGGCACAGTGATTTCAAATGTGTACAGTTCACTTCGCTTTGTAAGAGCTACATTTACATTAAAGGTATGAAAACAGAAGACTTTAAATTCTCCCAGTAGTCAAGTCTGATCTGAACCTTCACACCGACATCACATATCTGGGCCATTCAGGTGTCTGTGCACTTGGAGGCAAGCAGAGGAGGATGGTGAAAGAACTGACCCCAAAGTGTCTGTGGGGGCAGGCTGAAGGCATCACGTGTTGGATCACTGGCTGATAAATATCTGGTTGCTCCCCAGGACGTGGAGAGAGGGGAGATGTTGGTGATGCTGGTGCCTAGTGCTCTATAATTTATCACTGATATACACAAACCGTCGATGGAAGTATACACCCTCTATGGTCTCTATTCACTTATTTATGTCCATGTATTTCCTACTACACAAACCTCCCACTCAGCACCATAATATTAACTGCTCTCTCTCTGATGGTTGATGCTATTTTCCCCAAAATACATTCAAACAATTCTGCATTCCTGTGGAAATGTCATAAAGCGTTCCAGCAAGAGAATAATTACCCAGTGTTCCTGAACACACAGCAGCTCCCGAGCATCATATTTTACATACCCGAGGCATTACACTCAACATGTGGGAGCTGTGTCAGTTAGCAAGTGCTCAAACATAAACAAACAGACTAATTCGTTTCGTCAGGCGTGGAGGATTACAGCACTCCACTTGCTTTTATCGCTCACAGACTCCTATGGTGGGTCCTCTCTGTCGAAATACTCGCCAGAGCATCATTTTTGTCGGCCGCCTGCACTCGAAGCCAGAGTAAACACTAAATAAGAAGGGGAGGTTAACAGACAGCCCGCAGTATTTAGTCTGTAAGAGTCGTGTAATCAGATGTATCACAGTGAGCTGCAGTGGATTCAATTCCCGTCACATCTGTCAAGTTGTCAACAGCTATAACTTTTTCATCACACACCTTCTGCTGTTTCCCTTTAAAGCTGCACCATAAGGGGAAAAGACTGTCCTCAGACCATGAAAGCAGCGAACATTCGTGTACTTCGTCCGTGTATGATACTATAGAGAGCCAGAGGACTCAGAGTCACTTCATGAAATACAATATTCCCTTTAACAATGAAATGACAGAAAAAAACAAGCAGCGTTTTTCTTTTTTCATTGTAGCAACATGATGGAATAAAAAGTCCATCACACTATGTATGAGGTACGAGATTTTCTCATCTGCTAGTGAACATACATAGAGACCTCTATTGCTGCAGTATCACAGCAACCACATCACATAAATCACCCAACTGAAGAAGGGATAAGGACTCTTAAGGAGCCTTCTAGGAAATACAATCAACACTTAAAAACTAGAATGAAACCAGGCTTTAATCTAGGACCATATTCAGATAGGTTTTCAATGTAAACACAAAGAGGATCAAATTATATCTGCGGTGTGGGATTTTGCTCACAATAAAAAGGTCCTAATACCCTGAAAATGACTCTGAGCTGCTTCAATCAACAGGGTGGAGTAAACTTCGATTAAAGCAGAATCATTTATTTTTAGTATTATTCCAAGCACATGTAACACAGTGTAAGCATTTGTGACTATTTTTGTCGCAGGTTTCAAATACTCACTCTCTCTCACTCATTTTCTACTGCTTATCTGTGAGGGTCACAGGGGGTGCTGGAACCAATCCTAGCCAGCGTTTTGGCCGAGGGCAGGGTACACCCTGGACAGGTCGCCAGTTTATCGCAGGGCCAACACATAGAGGCACACAGAGACCAACAACCGGTCACACTCACATCTACGGACAAAGTAGAGTCACCAATTAACCTAGATATGCATGTCTTTGAATGGTGGAAGAAACCCACACAAGCAAGGGGAGAAGGGGGCAAATGGTCTGATTTTGGATGTAAAGTAGTTTGAGTTTTGCTTTGTTAAAGGAATAGTAATAATGATAAGAGGTGTAGACATTTTGGGAAATACTCTTGTTACTACTAGCTGGGTTAGCTTAGCTAAGCATAAAGACTGGAAACAGGGAAACAGTTAGCCTGGATCAGAGCATCTCAAAGTCCACCTACCACCATAAACAACAGTAATCAACATGTTATATGTCATTTTCTGGTCTCAGCTGGTGGTGTGGCAGCCTAACTGGCTCAGTCTATCAAAATTACAGTACAGATGGTGCTATATACTATTCATTCATTCATTCATTGATCTTCTATTGCTTATCCATTTCTGGGTCGCAGGGGATGCTGGAGCCAATCCCAGCTCACGCTGTGCGAGGACAGGGTACACCCCAGACAGGTCACCAGTCCATCGCAGTGCTATATATTGACTGCCATAATTACTAATTTGACCTTTGATAGGTATTTTTCCATTTCTGCTGTATGTTGTGTACCACAAAAATAATAAAAAACTAGATGCCCCTGCCAACCAGTCAAGTTGCAGGAAACACAGTCACAGTCCCTCCTTTCCTAGTTACAGAGTTAAATAATGGCAAGAGGTATTGCTACCAGACATTATGATTAAGCTGACCTTTGACCATTTGAATATGTTTATTTTATCTCTTGAGACACTGTAATTGAATTGCAGCAAAATTACTGTATGAATTATTGAAGTGTGTTTTGTGAGGTCATAGTGACTGTGACCTTTGACCTTTGTCTAATCTGAGTTCCTTTAAATTGCGTGGACTGATGGACAGACATCCTGACAACATAATGCCCCGGCCATACCTGTTGCAGAGGCATTAAAATAGGAATAGAAAGAAAACACCTACAGATAGTTTCCCCACTGAAAATTATCACGGCCGGATAACATCCTGTATTGGTAGAGGATTTGACTCTATCTCACCAACCGCATGTTATTTCAGACCCCGTCCTAAACCCTAAGAGTGGTTTTAGCCTTGCTCACACACAGACCTCTCCGCTTTCAGCCCAGTAATCCCTGGGATCTACACTCACAATGAACACACATCACAGCCAGAACGCATCGAGTCCCCAGGCTGCGCTTCCAGCTCAAGGTGCACAACTCTGTCAGGTAGAGGGGACATATTGCTGCCAAGACAAAAAGCTTTGTGGGAGCCTTTAAGTATGCATGCAAGCTTTAGGAGGTGTCCACACCCTCCAGTGCCTGCAGCAGCTGTTAGCAACCATAACTAGGTGTGGCAGCCTTGTGAAAGCTTAGGTCTTCTCTACGAGAAATTCTGCCACTGTGCCACTATGCACAGTGCATGGCCCTATTAATGTCATATGGCTGGATGAGTGGTTGGAGGGCCTTTCAGCCTCTTAGGCAGTAGATGGGGGGCCACATTGTTCTACCATCTGTTCTCAGGGACCTTCAGCTGACAGACAGGGGCCAGTGAGTGTCCTTGGCTGCACAAAGAGGATGATGTGTATCACTGCCGTGAAGCTCCTGAGAACATGGATCTGCACCTGACCCCTCAGACAGCTGACAGCTCATCACCAAGGACTGAAACCCTGTCCCTGAGTGGCTTATGTCCATATGAGTCATTTTGTTTAGACTTTGCCTGAAATCCGGATTAGGAACATAACAAAACTTTTTTTTTTTTTTTACTATTTCCACTCTCTGACATTTAGCTTCAAGAAGCCCAGGCGCTCCTGTAAACATTCCCAACATTATTATTTTTCTTTTGTGGCAGATTTATATCTAAATGTTAACAACACACTGGGGTAAATGTTTAGAACGGGGAGGGTGAGGTAAATGAGGACATGCACTGAAGCTGTAGTTTTATCTGCTGGAAGGAAATGAGTGGGCTAAATATTTAGATCAGGTCTTATTCCAGCGGATATCTGTCACCGCAGAGGATGATTTGTCTCTCTGGCCATCAATTATAAATCCTAATTTTTCTGTCTTTGGGATGACAAGTTGTGTTTATTTGCTGGGATGTCTGTTTGTTTGTGGTTGGGGAATGGTAAACAGCCTCAAGTATCAGTGATGTGATTTAGACCATACTTCACACCACAGCCTTGACAGAAAATGGGAGCCGCAGACTATTTTCACTCTCAATTAATCAGCTCATTTGTATTTGTTGATGAGTGGATTGGTTGTTTAGTCTATAAACTAATCAAACAAACCCCTGTGTCTTCACACTGTTTGCTTTTTTCTAAAACTCAAAGCTCTTCAGGTAAAGGTCTCAGCAGCTTTCTCACACAGTGTTCATTTCCACTTAGACCAGAGCCCCACTGAGCCACATTGACAGTTTGCGACCTCACAGTTTACATCCAAAACAAATGTGTAGTGACACAGGAAGTAAGAGTTTGGTTAGGATCAGGTTGCAGATTGGCCATCACAGACATCCCACCTACTTTTCATTTACTCATTCATTTGCTAAACCGCTTAGCCGTCAGGATATGTCTGAAATACTTAACCTTAACTGAACAGGTTTCACTTTCACAGGTAGTATCCCACTTTTACTGTGCTCTTCGCCCACCTCTTATTATTTCGAACACACATTTCTCCCTGATCTAAGCCGCACGCCAGCTGCCGCATGGAGACACTGTAGAAAGTGAACGTTTTGTTTGTTTTTACAGAGATGTCAGGTGTTAGTGTTGGTCTGAGTGAGTTCAGATGTGAAACTGTGACAGGCGGACCGCAGCTTGTGAAAAAGGCCTCTTTTATTACTCTGGATTATTTTAGCCAATTGCTAACAATATACAACCACACATCGAGTACAATAACGTGACTGTCAAAACATGACTGTTTACCACACAATGAAACAATACTCACAATGCTAACATGAAGCAATTATAATCCTTGTAAATCACTGCCATCTGATACACTTATGTGTGTATCACTCCAAAAGGACATCTTGGATCCTGTCTTTTTTCTCAGTCTTCTGTAACAACCACTTCAGTCAAGAAAACGGTCTTTGAATCCATATGTGGGCACCCTCCTCCTAAACTGTACTATTCCTTGCATGAATAAGGGTGGTTGGAGAGGGAGGTAGAACAACAAGGCTCCACCTCCGACCACAGTTCATCAGACAGCTATCCATCTCTTTGTGCCTTTAGATGACAATCTGATGACGCATGGAGACAAACTCACGTCTTTACAGTGACATGAAACAGCTAAACTTTTGCAAAATGAAGCACGGTGAAGTCTGAGTGTGTGTGTGTGTGTTCAGCCAGACAGCGGAGGAAAGAAAACCAAGAAAAACATACAAGGCCTGTTGCTGCCCTGGGAGGTGTGCATCCATTACTGTGCTCAGGTGTTAAAAGGTTCCATGTGTGTTTACACTCATATATTGTTTCACTTGCTGCTGCCGTCACAGTGGGTACAAGGACTGTTAGTGTGTTACTGTGAGGGTAGCAGCGGGGCGGCACGGTGGCAGCACCTCACTTTCAGATCGCTACATGTTGTAAACCCTGCCTTAGGAATGTCACCCCCCAGGAGGGAGAACATCCAGACTTGCAGCCTGGAGGCAGAGCAGGAGGAGCTGCAAAGGTAGATTTTAAAGAAAGACTTTGATTCCTCCTGGAGATCAACATCAATAAAACTTCCCTGGCAAAGTGGTAGCAGTGGTGGAGTACAGCTTGAAGTCACTTCAAAACAAATTGGAGCTCTTTTGACAGAGGCCCGTTTACCAACTCATTAAATCTGCATGTCAATATGAACAACTTGACCGCCTGGTGCTGCACAAAATGGAAGATGCTAATGACCACGCCACTGCCACCGCCGCTGGCGATTCCGGTTTTTGTGGAAGCTGAGCTGTGACTGCTGGATTCCAGTGAGAGGGGAGGAGGCTTGGCTATGGCTGAAGACTGGATGTGTGTGTGTGTGTGTGTGTGTGTGTGTGGTGGTCTAGGCAGTGTGTGTTCATGTAATGAATGAAGAAAGCATAAGTGTGCATCCTATTCATATGCACTAGCTTCCTCCAGCTTCGTCCCGATGTAAGGCTGAAAACAGACACTCTGTACATGCTCATGTCCTCACCTTCTCTCAGCCACCTGACACCCACAGGCAAGCCAGCTAGGTGGAATGGGACTATAGAAAACAGCAGCAATGAGGCAGGAAGGCAGAGGACATCTTCTTATTCCAGGGCGACTACTCCAGGGATAATAGACCAGTTCTAATAGTCCTGGACTAATGGACCAGGGATAATAGTCCTAGGCCAATAGTCCTGCACTAATGGACCAGGGATAATAGTCCTGAACTGATGGTCCAAGGAGAATAGTCCTGGACTAATGGTCCAGGGATAACAGTCCTGGGCTAATAGTCCAGTTCTAATGGTACAGGGCTGATAGTCCACAGCTAATTATAGTCCAGGGCTAATGGTCATGGGTTTGTAGTCCTGGGCTAATGGTCCAGGGAAAATAGTGCTGGTCTGATAGTAAAGGGCTAATAATCCAGGGCTAATGGTCCACGCTAATGTACTACAGCTATTGGTCAAAGGCTAATGCCCCAGGCTAATATACTATGGCTTATCATCCAGTGCTAATGCTCCAGGGCTAATAGTCCTGTGTCTTTAATGCAGGCTGCTGCTAACAGGGTTTTGCTGTCCTCCTTATGGAAGGAAACATGTCCACTGTAAATATTCAGCTGGAGTCTGTAGAGATCTGAAGGACAATCAGGACAGAGAGCTAAACCATCAGGCTCCAAATAAACCGTCAGGAGCGGACACACACCGCTCTACTTACCGCCGTCTGCGCCACAAATTTGGAACAAACTCAGCCAGCAAGTGGCCGCCATGTTGGCTCCAATAGTTTGTTACCGGCGGAGTTGCAGCACCTTTTTATAACATTAAGGGCTGTTATTCTGACATTAATGTGACTGAAATCAAATCACACAAAAAAGAATCCACACAAACTTAAACTGGAACATCTTTCTACCAAAGAAATAGCCCCTGTGATTGCCATCGACTATGAGGGCCAGTTACATGATCCTTTTAAATGTACAACACCACAAAGGGAATTCTATCATATTCCATTGCTCTGAAGTGATTGTTAGAAGTATCAGAAAATTTAGACCAGGAAAACCTAGGAAGTGTGGACTCATAGACATCACTTTAGATCTAGACAAAAGAATCATTTAACAGCAATTACTGACTAAAATAGTTGTATTTGTGGTCATTATCAACAAATCTATCTAAAGCTTTCTCTGCTTCGCAACACTGAGTTTTCTACTTTCAAAAACATAAAAAAAGATATCATAACATATATCTGACTTTGATACACATTTTACTTGTTTATAATATTTTTTTTGCTGTTTTTTGGGATTTGTTGACAATAAATACTCTTTTCCCCAAATGCAACATCAAATTACTTCCCAATGCACTAAACAGGATTGCAGTGAAGTCAATCTTTGCAGATGCACTGCAGAACACAAGACACTGTCTTTCATGGCAAAGCAAGGGAAGAGCTTACTGGCATTAAAGTGAGTATAAAATAAATAGCATTACTACTTCCAGGATAAATCCAGCAACTGTGTGTGTGTGTGTGGGGGGGGGGGGGGGGGGGGGGGGGGGTTAATTTAGCTAAAACCTGACCTCTGGAGAGGATTCAAGAACAACTGAGACTGATGTAATGGCTCTACTGTAAAACAAGGCCTTAGTGGCAGTCCAGTACACAGACAGAAGCCAAGGCCACACTGCAGCCCAGCTTTAAAATATCATGCTGCAGATTCAGGCGTCTGTCTTACATGCACCTGATTTTAACATCCTCCATGCCAGCTGAGATCGTAGTGTGAAGTGTTGAGTCTGTTGAATGTTCGCTGCTTTACGCAAAAACAAAACACAAGAGTGAATCATGAAATAAATAAAAAGTCACTTTTAATGGAAGTTTTTCTTTCACACTCACAATCAAGCTTATAGTCTGATCACAGAGAGATGTTGAACATTCACCCAGAACAAGACAGACACACACACACACACACACACACACACACCAGTCAGTTTTATCAGACAAAAATATATATATATTTAAAATCTTTACAATACGCTTGAATCATGAAACGTACACAGAGGAGTGTGCACACCTACAGTCAAACACTGAATTTTTCTCCTCAAACAAGTCCTTTTTTGTACCCTGGTGTCAGTGTAAAATTCTTGTTTTAAGCAACGACAACTTTTTTTGATTTTTTTTTACAAATGTGCAAATAAGACAGATTTGGAATCCTTCAGCGCTCAGTGTGAAAGTCCAGGATCCTCAGGAGCAGTGACAGAGCTTTCACTCCACCTCAGTCCTGCCCTCAAGCTTAAATACAGCTTCTTGCTGCTTTGCCTTTCATTTTCAAGTAAAGTGCTCCTCTAGCAAAAACCACACGGCATGAGATCAGTCTCGTATTTTTTTGCCACTGGTTAAAAAAAAAGAAAAAAGAAAAAAGAAAAGCAAAACCCCAAAAGTCCAATGGAGGAAAAACATGGGAATGTCTTTTAAGGTTAATCAAACAACAGCCTGCAATAAGAGGCAGTCCTGGCTGGTTGTAAGGAGGGTGACATAGTTCCCAGCAGGAAGTCATACAAATTCCAGCTTGCCGTGGCCGCTGTACATCCCCCAGTGTACCAGAGACAGGATCTTATCGTTGCCCAGGTCAGCTTGCCTCATCTTGTCACAGGTCAGACAACAATTCTCGTGGCCTGTTACCGGCACCATGCACTCCAGGTCCAGCTTGGCCACGTGGCCCTTCTTGGTGTGGTGGCCATGGAAGCTGTAATGTAGCCGTGACAACATCTGCTGTCGCTGATCCTGCAGTCGCTTATTCTCACTACGCAGCATCCGTAGAGCCAGCATGATTAGCAGGACCAGGATGAGACCACCAGCGATGGGCACGGCGATCACTGCTGCCCGGAACCACACCTCCTTGGCCGAGGTTAGCTCCTGGACCCGGGTCACCAGGTTCCTATTGTTGCTGTCCGGCTGGAACCGGCTATCTGCACACACAGAGATAATGGTCTGTTGAAATGCACATTCACATACTGATTTATGGGAATGATTTCAGTGCTCATTTTTCACTGCTGCCCATTGCTTAATGAGACGGTCAGAGGGAGCTGCTACTGCTCTCTAGTCAGGCCAGTAACCACAGAAATAAAGAAAATCAGACAGAGGGCAGGGACGTGAGTCACTTTGCCATGTCCTGAGATCCAAAAATTAATTTGAGCCAATAAACTGTAGACCGCTCTGGTCAGGGTCACATCAGAAAACCCCCTCAAGAGAGCTCCATTCCCCTCCTTCACTCTATACCCCCTTTGACAACCCTCTAAACTAGTATACTGCCCAGCCTGCAGACTAGTCAGGGAATATTCAGTCTACAAGGCACATACCTACTCAGTTGGAAAATTACATGGTGTACACATAATAAAAAACAAGAATATATCTGATCTCTGTCCAAGTGCTTAAGGTAAACTGGCTGCTCCCTGCCTTCTCAAGCACAGAGCTGGATACCATTAAAAGTCAAACTGAAGTTCTGTAAGTTGGGAAGGGCGTGTGTGTGTGTGTGTGTGTGTGTATGTGTGTGGTGGGGGGGCAAGGGTGGCCTGTATGTTCATCAACAGCAAAGTGTTTGAAGAACCCTACAGCTCAATATGTTGCCTCTGGAAAGAGGAAAACAGCAAGAAATTGTAAAATCCCTCAGAGGGCTGAATCATTTTAAAACCAATTCAAATTAATGAATATTTTCAGCTGCAGTGAAAGGAAAACATCCCCACGCCCAGTAATTCAGCCCCATGGATAACCCTCTCCTTTACCTGTTGAGTCCCTGGTGTGTGCTAGGTCGTGCAGGCCTCTGTAGTTACACATGTCCTCGTGGCAGCACTCCAGCATAGTGGCCAATGCCCCGTTGAGGGCATCCGCGGCCCTCGAGCTGCTGCTGCAGATGTCTACTGCATTGGCAATGGGGTCTAAACACCCATGGGTGAGGGGTGAGTTTGCGTTGAGTGGGTCCAGGACCTTGGTGAAGCAGGCATTCAATTCTGACTTGCACATGTATCCGGTGGCCACACAATGAGGGGCGTCACAATAACATCTTATTTCTCCTGGAAACAGAGGGGTAAAAAGAATGGCATAGTTAGGGGTGTTTTCATAGTTTCAAAAACTTTATTCCTGTCAAGTCCCATTTTGGCTAATAATTAGGTGTTACATGGCCTGAACTTGAGCTTAGAAGTTGATAAAAACTGTCTGGATTCCCAAACTAGAATGAAGAAATCTTAAAAGTTCCTTGTAAGGGTTCACTGAAAGGTTAATATAACTTGGCTCCACAGAGTATGAGAGCAGATCACCCAAACTACAGATGGTGTTTTTCAGACTCGCTTCAAGTCCACACCACTTTATTGTACAGGTTTTTGCTCTGAATATGGCCTCTGCGCCCTGCAATAAACTGCCAGGTAACTTTAAAAACCTCACGGGAATATTCTGATTTCACACTAATTCAGCCACTGTGCCATCATTCAAGAGTTTCTCATGCAAATGGATCTTTTCATCTGTATTATAAAACAGGAAGCGTGTAGCTTATAATTAGTGGTTTGTTTGCCAAAGTCAGTTTCTTTCAACCCAAATGGAAAATCGCAAATAGGAAGGGGGGCCAGAGTGCAGTGCAGGAGTCTCCTTTCACCCCCGTTTGCACGCAAAACTTTACTTGTGGTCAGGACTGCCTGGGGGCAGGGGGTCCACTGAGGTCCCATCTAAAAAGCTCCCAGTAACCATACCATTAGGGCTGCCTGCTTTTAGCTGGGCCCACTCATTACTTCACCTGTGGCTCCTTTTTTATAACTTTGCAACAATATATCTAAACATTGACGTTATGGTTACTTCTACTTGTAAGCTTTTACAGTCTTCCGGTGTTCAAAGAAGACTCCAATGTAATTTTGGATGTTGTGTTTTTTGCATAGTCTTCAGCATCTTTGTGACTATTTTTGAATGAAAATTGAACATTTTTTAAGTTTGTTAAAAAGGGTAATTAATTAAAGAAGCTCTGTACACAGGAAAATGAAGCACCTTCTCTCATGTTTTTGTCCTCTTTTTTTTTTTTTTTTTTTTAAACAGTGGCTCTAACAGTCCAGCTATGACAGCCTCAGAAAACAAGCTGTGCTGCTCTGAGCGGCTGTGGCAGCTCTGTGCAGGGCTACGTTCATCAGATCAGTGTTTTCCCTGTGAATGATTGGAGCAGCAGGGCCCAGCCAGGTCATTTGGAGAATATTTCATTAGAAAGGAGAGGCCCCTTTGTGGGCTGCTGAGTGGAGGGAGGGCTCAGTATGAATGGCAGCTTAAAAACTGAGTTAAACATGAGTTTAGTGAAGTGAAACATGGCAGCCATGATAAGACATGGCTTGGCTATTAATGTGTTAGACCATTAACATAATCTGGAAGCCAAACGCACAGCTATAGGTCAGAAAAACACTAAGTGGGGCTGGGATAATTTTATCATACAGTTATTCTTCGATTTTATCTGCGACCAAAATAAGTGGCTTAAAGATAAATACTAATAAACTATGATTATTTAAGAACATTAGTGAAACGAATTCTTGTTTAAGTGGAAACAGTTATGTCAACCCTCTTCAGTCGGTCAGTCGCTTGAATAAATAATTCTTGTGGAGATAAAGGAAGGGTGTTTTTTTTGTTGTTGTTGTTGTTGTTGGGACTCTGCGCTGAGGTCGCACTGAGCTGACACACCACAGCACAACTCAGTCCTGTTTTATCACTGTCAGATAGTGTTTGGGCTGATTTGAGGACGCTGTACAATCACGTCCTGACTGTTGTCTCCATATAAATATATCTACCTTTAGTTAGAAGAACAGCCATGGCACAGAGCTCCAGTTGTAGCCAAATGGAAATGAAACTGGACTGTCGCTCCATTTACGGCGAGTTCCCTGCGCACCGTCCTCGTATATCCAGTGGAAGCAGCAGAGTCCGCTGGGCGACGCAACGAGCTGGGCGACCGAAGAGCTTTACATGGAGCTAAGGCCAAAAAGCAGGCATTCCTGTGCCGACACACGACAGCCCCGCAATCCACACCGATTCTCAGAGCGATGTTTCCTCTCCCGCATGGAGACAGAAGAGTTGGGTTCTTTTTTGTTTTTTGTTTTTTTTTAGAAACGGTGCGACATTACCGGAGCCGCAACACACAGCGTCTCCTTCTGCCGAAAGCACAAAGAGAGAAAAATGTACTCCTTTTAAAAGAGAGTAAAATGTCAGCGCCGGTCCTCCTCTGTCTGTGTGTGCTGTCGGTCACGGTGAAGCATCACTTTGTATTCCTGGACGGGGGAACGTCGGGGACAGACGGACAGCTCGACCGGACCAGAGAGCGCTCTGAGGCTCCGAGTACGCCAACTTCAGCAGAACAAATAGCTGCGGTCTGCCACAGCCCCGCCCCCTCACTCCTGATTGGTCGGAGCAGCGGGGCAGAAGTTAACCGTGATGCGTATGGGACGTCGTATCCGGTGGTTCTTTTCAAAATAAAGCACGATCGGTTTCTTCGTATCGCCGGTCGCATTTCTTTTTTCTTCGCAGCAGAGGTTTGAATTTCCTGACATAGGGTGAATAAAAGCACAAGCGTTATGGTAAGAACATTACAAAGTTATATAAATCAATTACGGCTAAACAGGTTATAACTGAAATATTGGATGTTTCATTAAAATAAAATGAAATAAAGTTTTAAATAAACAAACAAATGCTAACTTTTCTTAAATAGTCCATTAACACATTTTGTTAGTTTAAAAGTGCATCTCTCACTGGCTATCATTTTAATGGCTCAGACAGAGATCTCCGTGTATGAGATTATCAGCTTTGTTTGAAGAAGATGGGGCAATATTATTTACTGATGATAATATGACAGAATTATCATCAAATACCCAATTAATAGCCAAGGTTTAAGCAGTTTTTCGATCATCATATATTGTTAATCTGCAGCTGTAATTCTGATCCGTCGTCGCTCTGTGACAGATTAAGTTTCGCCCATTTCCCAGAAAGGGACGCGCATGATGCGTTTATTTTCCAAGTCAACTCGCGTATGTTTCCGGTCTCATTCTGTCATTGATTGTGACTTGATGTTCTCAGGTCAAGCCAACCCCTTCATTCATCGCCCTCATTTCCATAATACCATATTCCATATGTCATTGTGGATCCCATTGGTCCGGGGGGCGGTCACTCCACCAGGTTAACCGACTGTCCCACAGACTGTCTGTCAGTTCAGCTGTCTGTATTGTTGCAGACTTTGGACAAATAAACTACTGGGCTACTACTGATGTCATTTGTGCTATTTAATGTGGAGATAATCAAACATGTGTAGGCCTACACATGGATATGTTTTAAATATATTGTCCTGTTAGCAGAAAGTGAAATATGTGCCCAGAATAAATAAAAATCTAATTTCATTTTTCTGTAATAATAACTCCATTTACATACAGAAGCTCTATAAAAGAAACGGTAAATGTTAAAGAGCATCAACGCTTTATGGGGCACTCATTGAATTACTTGGAAATAATATCTAAATATAGTAAAAAAAAAAAAAAGAAAGAAAAAGAAAAAAAACTAAATATAGTGGATGTAAATAACTGGAGGGATTGAATGATGAAATATAGCTGTCTGTATCGGCCCAGGTTCATAATAAGATTACATATTTAAAGGGAGGCCGGTCTACCTGCGGTGTCACGGTGCCTGCAGCCGGGTAGACGCCGCGCTGAGCCGCTCTGCTCCGGGCCATCAGACTGTTGCCGCAGGGAGGAGCTGACAGCCGCGATCCATGGCGCCAGCTAGGCGACACACACACACACACACACACACACACACACACACACCCACACTCACACACACTCACACACACACACACACACACACACACACACACACACAGCGCGCACAGGCACAATTACCCCTTAACAGATGGCTATGCAAAACACGATCTGTATCAGGTCCAACTGTTTTCTGCAGAATGGGAAATATATTTGATGTTTTTATTATCCATTTATTGTCTCTGTTTTTTTTTTTTTTTTATCACTTTTTGAAAATAAGTAATGAAGACAGAGACGAACACACTCTCATGCTATGGCAATAATGCCCTGGATCCTGAGGCAGACTCTGTCTGTATGTGTGTGCATGTGTGTGTGTGTGTGTGTGTGTGTGTGTGTGTGTGTGGATCTCTGGGCCTGAACCGTCAGCATTGTCCAGCAGACAGCAGGAGGAGGACGCAGCTTCAGGGAACAGAGATGATCCTGACGCTGTAATGACCGTCATTATCTGCAGTTCCACAAGGCGCCAGCCTCCACTGACCTGCCCTTATTTATCTCCAGGGGCAGGGGGGCAGGGGCAGGCTGCAGATCCGGATCCCTTCAGCTGGGCCACTTTCTGTTTTGAAGCGCAGACACACACCTGGGCCATGATGTGCAGTCACACTGTACACTGTTCATGTGTATGCAGCTACGCATCACCATCTACTGGTCAAAACTCACCATAACTGAGGAGCTCTTCTTTAAAATGCACATTGAAGGAGTAAAGAGAATTACAAGGGGCAGGAGACATTTTAAAAGGAATCTGTAGGACAGGATTAGACTTTTAGTCCTTGTGGTTCAAGCTTGGATAATATCCCATAATTCAATATCATAGACATGATATGCTTTCTGTGTAAATGTCCACTAGTCTTGAACTAATTTTAGGCTAAAAATGCAATTCACCATAATGTGACAGACAACATAATCAGGGCCATTTACCCAGAGAGCCACTGTGACATCACACCACAGATCTCACTAGCTGAGAGTATAAATATTAACATTAAATTGGTGGAATCAATCCATCCTCAGTGTAAGAATGGAACATTTAGACAGAGCCTAACAAGTTGTACCTGCTCCCATCCAACAGACCAGGAGGCCTGAAACTTCCCAGGGAAGAACATAAAGCAGTGTGTTTTTCCATGCTGAGAGGATGAGCGTCAACAAGCTTTCAGCTCGGTGGGGTTTTTTTGGAAGGGGCGTTTCAGGGAGTAATTCCTCCCCATTGGGTGTCTTCTTTCACACATTAGGAGACACTTGTAGGTGTGACCTGGGACAGACAGGAGGGACTTTGCTTAACAAAAGGACCCCACTGCTGGGGCAACGATCGATGGCCCATGATAATGGTAAGGAAGGGGTAGACGTCAAGTCACTTTGAGATAGCTGACATCAAAACAAAGTTTAACCTGAAACACAACATACAGCTACAAAGCAACTCTCCAAGAGGGAATAACTAAGCAAAATGATTTGATACCCCAAATCTGAAGATATAAATCACACCCGGCATGATGCACGGAGACATGTGAAGGTCAGACAGACTTCCTACGACACCTCCTGCCTTCCTCTTCTCACTTTGATGTAAGCCATATCAAGGTCTCTGAAGAATCAGAAAGGAGGCAGACTGTCTCCATCCTCTGTGACCCGTCTCATTCTCCGAGAGATACTGGAGCAAACTCTGGCTGCATGGGCGTGAGGGGTCGGATGGGTCAGGGGGTGGAAATACAGGGAGACTGTGCTCTTAGCAGCTTTGATGTTTCAGATTGTGTTACAGACATTCATGCAGACTTTATCTCGAGTGCTTTGGGGCAGGAAACGGATGGCATCCACCTTTGTTTTTCCTCCAATATGACAAGATTTAATCCAGTAGCACTGTGTTCTCTTATCCTCATGGAGAGATGACTGTAGATAACCACTGTTTGATCATCAGGAGTGGTTGATAATCAGGCTCTGCTTCTGGGATGTTACTTTGTGCTGCAAGTTTTTTACAAGCATGGTAAAGTCTGACCTGACAATACAGCATCTTTCTCCTTATTTTGGCAGGTTCCCAATCAAGTTTCATGTTCTTTAACCCAGGAAATAAAACTTTCATGGAAATGAACATATTATAACATCTCTGTTCTTTATTAGAATAAATACGGCTTGTCTTTACATTGACTGATTTGGCAGACAATTTCATATAAAGTGACTATGAGTGTGAAATCTGTTGGACAAGTGAAGGACAAGTGAAAAAGTGTTGAAGACGTTAGTAAAGGAGCTACTCTCTGAAGAAATTACTCTTCAAGAGATTCTCAATAGAGATTCCATTGACTTTCATTTCAGAAACTCAGTCAGCATGGGAGCATCAGGCTGTATGATTGAGTTCAAGAGTTGCTGAGCGGAATTTGATTCAGGGAGCCAGGGGTGGCCAATGGAGGTCAAGGAGCAGGACAGTTGGCTTTGCATTTTAGGGCTTGATGGCCCACTGCATTCAGGACGATCTGTGAGGGTTTCACAGTGCATGATGGAGGAGATAATCATGACCTGGACCAGGAGCTGGTCGGACTGATACTATCATTGACTGGTAACAGCGGTGAAAGGTTGTTCAGATTTATGATGAACAAAGTATCCAAATGAAATAAAAATGATGGTTTAGTACATATTTAACTTTTTAACACAGCTTCAAGCCTTTTTTACTCCCTTACAAGACAAAATATACAAGTGACAAGGGACAAATTCATTTTCTTTTTTCTCTTTTATATACAAATGCAGAATATAATTTTTTCCCAACTAATTTTTGTGCCCTTTTCATTAAGTCTGTGTGTCTGAGTATGTATAAATCCTATTTACCATTTAAATCTTTTTTTAAATAAAGATTTTTAAATGAGATTATTAAGAATGGATCAAAAAATTTTTTCCGAGTTGGTCTCTCCATGACATATGAAGAAAATTACTAAAAATAAAAATAAACAAAACACACCCAGTGAAACAATAGTTAGACAGAGGTACAGAGTTGACTGGGTAACAAAGTCAAAATGTGAAATAAGTTAAATCTCATAATTATCTTCTATGTTCTTCGACTACGAGATGCTGTCCACAGTTATTAAGTGAATTATTCTGTCTTGTTCCAGGGAAGAAACACAGAGGAGCTGCTGCCCCCTGCAGGCCAAAGGTCGGTGGTACAACAGGTTTACAGTTATGCTGTAAACCTGTTCACACAGAATGAAAAAAAAGAGATGTTTCCAATTAGATCATAAATACATTTTAATCAACTCTGTATTGTTCACTATGATCTCTCCAATTTCATTTGGCTTTGAGAGAAAATGTGCTGATTGTACTGAAGTCAGACTTTAAATTGATGTATTGTTTTTTGATAAAAGTAAATATTAAAATATGGAGATATTATTGGCTGAGGTGAGACCTCACAGTGATAACAAAACAGAGAAGCACTGAAAATATTGTGATGAGTAATCAGATGATTTCGTTTTTTTAAACATAATTACATGTCCTTTTGGATTAATGCATCCAGAGTATTCATTATTTAAACCATAACTTGCCTAACTAAATGTAAACCCACACTCTTAAGATGAGAGTGAATATTAATGGCTTTATAACACATTGTCTTCACTGCTTTAGGACTCCTACATCTTTACACACTCCACTGATGAACCCACATGAATGCACACACAAGAAGCTCCCTTTCATCACCTATAAAGAAAATGCAGTCACTAATGTCTGTCCTGCCTGGACTCATCAAAACACTTCTGGAAGACACTGTGGATGGCTGAACCAAGTGTGAAGTAAGCTGTATGAAGTGGTTGGAAAAGTTTAGAGCAACACTGGACTAGCTTTTTGGTTATGGCGTATATGTCTAAATAAAATTGCCTGTCAGATTAAAGATTAAATCAGAGTGCTCTAAATTTTTAAGGCATTTAATCTGTGCCAGTTTCAAACCCTGATGTCTACACTCAGGCCGTGGCCGACAGAGCCTGACGGTTAATTAAAAGCAGCGTTAAAACTATTTAAGATTGTCCCCATTTAACTCGTTTCTAGCTTAGAAAGTGGGTGAAACATTTGTTACACACTTAAGATCAGCACTCACAACATCATGCAAATATGCAGCTTTTCTTTTTTTTTACTTTTCACTATTCAGCACTCAGACCCTTTACCTCAATGCTGTTAATATACAGTTTGTCTGGTCTGCTTCAGAGCACTGACATCTTCTATTCTGATGTATAATTGTCATTTGTACCAGAGACCTTCTGAGGCCACATCAGAAGGTGTCTGGTACAAAATTTAGTTTCTTCTCAGTTTTAGATATTCAGAAGAATTTCAGTCATCTGAAGACATGGCCTCTGTGAAATCAGGAGACAAAGTGAAGCTATAGGGACCATCAATAACCCAAGAACACCACGGCCCTGGGGAGGCATATTTTATTTCTTTTGTCAATATACTTCAGGAAACAATATACAAAGCAATGATGTGGTCACCTTTACTGAATGTGTGGCGTAGCTCAGTCGTAGACTCATTAAGATAGTATGGTGGGAAAAAAAACCCCCCCCAAAAAACAGGCCTTTGCAGTATAGGACCCTGCTCTTCATCAGTGGGGGATGAACAAAATCAGAGAGGAATGGGACGTGCTGGAAAAACAACCCTGTGCACGACATGCCTGTTGAAGATCTTATTGTTGTCGGTCAATGGGATAAAAGAAGATGTGAACGAGGCTTAAGACTTTCAACAAGGCACTAGCTTATGAACCAAACCTAATATTCCAATGAAATAACCAGTGCTCACTTTAGTTTAACATGTTTATTACAATACATACATTTCACATTTGACCTTGTGACCTCTTGGTGCCCTGCACTGACTGAAAAGGTGATCTAGGTCATGTCTCCCTCTAACCTTCTGTGATACCACTCCTGAATTGGGTGCAAATGAAAACTCAATGCATGGATATCAGTGATTTCCCGTTCATCACTACAACTCTTATAAATAAAACCTTTTTTAACTCTGCATCCTCTTCTTAAAACTTCATTGTTATGTTAGCAACTGTACAAAGGAATGAACCAGTGGAACCACCTCAGCTTAAAAAGGGACAAAAGAGGAAAAAAAAAAAAAAACCCAACAAGGAGGGTGTGGTGTTGGTGTCCCAGGAGAGGGTGCAACAGGGCAGGGCAGAGGCAAGGGGAGGGTAGTGGGAATGGTCCAAAGCATCACGCCATTATATATCTAAGATTTTTATTTTGTTTTTTTTGTTGCATTATTATTTTATTTTAAATCACTCCACCACACCACCAGGCACTGTTTTTTCAGACTGGGAAATGCAGGGCCACCAGAAGCTGCAAACAGATCACTGAACCATTGTGAGCAGCCATGACAGACCTGAGGGGAGGGGTTGTCTACCACGCCTGAGTACACGGTACAGTTCACCCAGAGGAGGCAAGAGGGGCAGAATCCAGACAGTCATCAGTTTAACCGACATTTGAGGAGAGGAACTACTTTGACACCAGTGTGTTACGCTTTATGCTCAGCTTCTGTGTAAAATAAATGGCTTTAAACATCCACCTCCGTTTACATGCAGGTCACATGTGCTCAATGGTTCAATGATCTAACCGACAGAATGAAGCTTTAAGTCTGCAAACGAGTTAACATGAAGGAAAGGCTAGCTAATGAATGTAGCCGCCTAGGCGTTGATTAGTTTGGATGTCAAAAGCTTTGATAGGCATGGCTTTCCATGGCTTCAATCTACAAAACATATTTACAACATAGATAACATCTACAAGAAATCTACATTTTTTTTCCATTGAGGGTTTTTTTTTTTACAAAATTTGTAAATCACCCGACCCTCCCCCTTCTCCCACAACAGCTCTTCATTTTCTCCCTCTTGGTTCTCCCAGCCCAACGGTCCAAGGGCAACCCGACTGCCACTATTGTATTTGTATTTGTATTTGTGTTTGTGTGTGTGTGTGTGTGTGTGTATATATGTTTGTTAAGACTGGGCTCAAGAGGAACTGAGCAACCGCTCTCTCTCCTGCTTCCATCTATGTGCAATGGGTCTTTCCCCCCCTTCCCCCTCCCAACACCCGCCGTAACGCACAAACCAGAAGTTCTCAGACCATGAAAGAATTCTGATTCTTCAACTTTTCAAGTTCTTTGATTTGCTGTCTCAGAAACAGTATCCTGTGGGAGAGAGACAGAGACCACAGTTAGTGTTATTGAAGTTGACCTCACATGTCCACAGGTGTTGGCTTCTTGACTAAAATCTGCTCTTACCTCTGCTCACGCAATGTTGCTTGGATTTCACAGACTCTAACCAAAGACCGCAGGTTTTTGAGCTCGGTGCAGTTCTCAGACATGCAGATACTCCCCATAGTGTGAGCCTCTTCACGTAGTCTTGATGCCTTGCAAGATCATCACACAAAAATTTGCTTTGATGCGTGTTGTCATGGGGACCAAAACTAGCATAAAAGCCATTATTTCTCCAGTTCAGTCCTGTAAGGGAAAATATTATCGACAAACCTGTTTCTCTGCGTGTTCTGCAGGCCACCCCTGCACATGCTTGATGAGATTCTCATTGAAGTGAGCAGCAAGGGTGGGGGTGAAGGAGCAGGAAGGCCGAGCCGCTGAGGCGGAGGGGGCAGCTGAGGCAGAGTTGGGGGCATTGCTGCTGCCGGAGGCGACATGGTTGGGACCAGGGGAGGGACTCCTCTGACTGCTGCAATGAACAGATGGTGAAGACAGACACTTGAGAGCTGAGCTTTGATTTTCACTAACAGGGCTAACCTTCCTACTCTCAGAGATCTGAAGTCCACAGGACAACAACTTGTGTTGCAGGTAGGTGGAAATTTGAACTGCTATGCCAGTCTGGTTACAAAAATGGCCAAAGCTTCAGCTAGAATTCTAATGATAAACCAAAAGGTGTGAAAACGTCAGTCCAACTTTAATGTCTCAACACTGACTCCAAACAGAGCATATATATTTTTGTACTGCTAATGTTATGTTTTGCTTTTGTATTAAATACATGAAGTTTTCAATTGTAATAATACTTTTCATACTTGTTGTATGAAACGTGTTATACAAATAAATTTGACTTGAACTTGGGGTGACTCAATAGCCAAGTGGTTAGGGCAAAAGCAGACAGGTCCTGGTTCAACTACCAGCTGGACTTTTTCTTACATATCTCTCTTTCTCTCTCTCCTTCCCCTCATTTCCTATCTCTACATTCTCCTATCCAAGGTGTATGATGCCTTAGGCATTATAATATTTAACAATAATAGAAAAGTGGACACTATTGATATTGGATGTGTCAGATGTGTTCACAGAATAACAGAATAAGGGAAGTGTGAAATCTGAAACAGGATAAAAATGTATAACCTCAGTGTAAATGGCCCAATCTGCATGGGCTGACAGGAGAATGCACAGTGCCAGTTTAAACCATTCGAATAATTCACTATGAATCCACAAGTTTATTGAATATGGAAGTTATTTAAAAAAAAAAATATTGTTTGGAATTTTTGATCTGTTATAGACCAAACAGCTAATCAGGAATCATCATTATAAAATATTATGAAACTAATTATTACTCATATCCCTGTTTGCGGCACCTCTTCAGCATCTTCAGCATCCAGATTGACTGACTAACTCGATGAGCAGCACTGGAGCTGTCTAACTTATTTGTTATTTGCTAATCTAAATTTCTATCTACGTCACCCAATGTCAAGCACAGAAAAATAAATCAGTTCATATATTCACACTGACTTAATTTGAACAAACATCTCTTATCAAACAAGTGAATGGAGGGCAACAGACAGGTTGTTCCATTAATGACCAGCAGATGGAGCTGCTGTGATGGTTATGTGAATGGACTGGCCCACATTTTGGCAGACTGCACTTCCAATACATTCAACTTACAAGAGCAGAATCAGAGATAGATGTCCAAGGCTTTTCAAATCATAAATATGCAAAAATACTCAGTCCAAAACAGCAGGGAGAAAGTGACTAAGATTTGTCATTATAACAAACGCTAATTGTTCTATATGCAGTCAACAACTGATATATCCATGCTACCACAGGTATGGCCCACAAAGACGACCCATATTTACCAAACTGCTGTCAAATATTACCCACTGAGGTACATTATTTCACTTGTAATGCTACTTATTAAATGGGTTTGGTACTACCTACCCTTGGCGCTGCAGGGTGCGTGGTGAGGCTGTGGTGGCATCATGACTGTGCTGCTTATCGCTGGAGAGGGGCTGCTGGGAGGTGGGCTGGGGATGAGACGCCTGCTTCACTGCAGGCGTGCTCACCTGAATGCAACAAGTTAGAGATGCTTCCTCAAGACATGTCAGGAAGACAAAAGCTTACAGATAATGAATTTGTCATCCAAAGTCTGTTTCACTGATCATGACCAAACATCAACAAAGAAACCTAAGAGTAGATTGAATTCCCCGTTTGAACTCCTTCATTTCTTTAGTCTGGCTTTGAGATCACACAATCCACTCTGTAGTAAGTAAAAGATGCATCTGACTCCCCATGCAAAAACTTCACGCAAGCTTATTTTCTGGTATACCTAAAATGTACCTAAAACTTAAGCCTTACACACACAACTTCAGTGAATGTCATTTAAGTGTAAAAGTCTCCTTTTGAAACGTGACTCAGGAGTCTACTTTCTGTTTGATTTCTTCCTTTTAGCCTCTGCAATACCTGAAAATAAATGCTATATATTTCAGAAATCCAACAGCACATTGGTTCTGATCAAACAGTTCGCACACAGAATATTGACATATGTGCCAACAACACTTGGTACAATTAGACACCGAATTGTTAGTTATCCTTGATGACAGATCCAAATTTGCTGCCCATTTTTAGTCAATCCCCTTCATTCTGTTAATGCGGTCTTACTTTTGGCTGTGATAAGACGGGCTGCGTGCTGAGGAGGGGCTTTAGAGGACCAGCGTTAGTCTGTGGTGTGCTGATCCTTGGAGAAACATAGGACCTGGGCGATGAGGCATCTGATGTTAATGACATTGGTGACTGGTTGGATTGTTGAGCTGCTGGAGAAACATGGACGGAAAAAACAGATAATGAAAGGCACACAGTCCACTACATTCAATATTGAACAGAAATAGCACTCTACAGTCCAGGATGAAAGCATTTTGATGGACTTTCATTTCTTATTCTTTAGGCTCAGCACATTCAATTAAAAAAAGATAATGGACACGGCATTAAAATGTCATGTCTCAGCTTTGATTCTACATCAGCGCAGATAGAAATGTGTGTGAGCCAAAGTTAAGGGGTTTAAAGGTAACTGGACAACAACTACCCATTCTTTCTTATTGGACCGGTCCAAATAGTTCTGGGCGGCCTGTATGAGTAAATATCAATGAAAACTATAGCCCATCCCATCCCAAACCAACCCCTCCCCACTACCACTTCAATACAAGTGTCATTGGCAGCTGAGGAGGGCTTGTCTAATGAAGGGTGGTGTGTGTGTGTGTGTGTGTGTGTGTGTGTGTGTGTAAAGTTGGTTACTGAAAACATTGTATTACAGCGTGTTTGGTATGTGGCGCACCCTCCATGAGAACAGGCAAACGGAAGGTGAGGGGAGACGGGTGAGTTTGGGATTGGGCCTTAAATTACTAACACTGTATTGGCAGATGATATCACCTTATCTTAACCTTATTAAGTTTTTATCCCACAGGAAAACCAAAGGAAATCCTTTAAATTACCTGTGCTCATCAGCCAAAGCCATTATTACACATCACATCTTACTGACCATATTTCTATGCAGCTCTGAACAGATGTTCATTTACCCTGGCTGGAGAGTTGGGCAGCTTGAGAGAGGATAGTAGTGATATTGAAAGCCGATGGTCCAGCAGTGAGGATCTTATGAAGCATCGACTGTAATGAAGCTTGTGTGACAGCAGCTGTAAGAACTACACAAACAGAAAAACAGATACACAGTCACACTGTGCTGATGTCCTGCATTTATCTCTGCTATTAGTTTCTGCACTGTATCACAATGAATATGTCAAAATGAGAACTGTGTTGTAAAATGTAAACAAGCTTTAACTATCTCACATTAAGACTAAAAATCTTTTAACACCGAAGATTCCTATTGTCCGCCTGGATGTTTTGCTTTTTAAAAAAAAAAAAAAACCAAACCATAAACAGGCCAGAAAGTGAGTAAGTGCTTTTCCCCATTTTACCAGAACACTTAGAATCTTTGATATCAGGCAGTTTACCATATGCTGAAAGAATGTATTAATGGTTAACAACGAAGGAACCGATTCGCCGACTTCCAGCTACAGTGTAAGTGGAATTACTGCAATGAGCCTATCCAGGCTGTGAAGCACAAGCATTTCTCTGATAGCGCAAACATTCGCGAATTTACGGTAATTTGAAGTGCAGTGGCTGCCAGCGACAACGCTCAGTTTAGAAAGGTTAATAAACATTGTGACTGCTATTGTACCCAGCGCATACACCACCCAGGTAAAACAATCACTCCATACCCACACTGGCCATCGGGTGAACTGGGAACTGCCCCATCATAAAGCTGGTGGATCATTGTGAACTTTAGGTTCTTACTTTGATAGTACTTATGATGAAGTTATGACGACTTGGTTAATCATAATGTGCATACCAATAGCAGCAACAATAGCAGATCCTCCACATACACAACCAACAATCCAATACTTTAATGAAGTTTACTACTCAGGAATATTAGTGTAGTACATGTGAGAAAATAAAGCATGGTACTTCTGTACAACAAGGTAGTGATAACTGTACCATTAGTCAACTAATCACGATTACAGCCTGATTTTGTAATGATGGAAATTTAAAAGACATGATTCACTTTGATAATATTTTACAGTGCTGTGAGCTCCCTTTACATTACTAACCCCCTTCCCGCTCCCAGTGACCTAAAAATGAACTAATGAACCAAGATTCAGAAGATGGTTATGGTTACATTTCATCAATAACCCACATTGGTGTGTGTTGGCTTCAGGCTGTTTACACACAAAACACCTGGTACAACACTGGGTGACTCATCACTGAGCTTGCAGTCGAGAACTGTGCCTACCTCCTCCTGTATGTGACGCTCAGTGACAGTTTAAAGAGATGGCTTGTGTTTCGAAGCTGATATGTAAAAGACTTAACCACACTTTTGAATGTTTAGGTTCTCTCCACGAGTACGGTCTTTGTGTGTGTGTGTGTGTGTGTGTGTGTACAGTAGCTCAGTGTATGAGACAGAGCCCTTCACACGCAGGGTCGATATAGAGAGGATGTCTGAGTCAAACTTTAACAGCAATCACAAATTTTGGAAAATGATTTTCTCCAAAAGTAAGTTTCGGACTTTATGGATACTGCAGTCTTTTAAAATCTAGTTTTTCTTCATGCAAATATCTGTACTCATCCCTAGTGGGTTGAGGCTGCAGGCTCTTCAGCAGCAGCCTCCACAATTATTGTGTTGCCACTCTGTTCCTGCTTCTCATACCAACTTCCAGTCTCTCAATTTGAACAGCTCTCAAAATTTTTCTGGTCCTTGACACAGTGAACCACCTGGGCCAGGGGTTCATCCACAACAATAAAAACAGCACAGTATAATCAGGACATCAACTAAGACAGGATGCAATAGCGTGCTCAGACTAACAAGACAGATTATGATGTCATGCCAAACAGACACAGAGCAGTCTGACAAACAGCTGATAGCAGTGCAGCACATTTAAAACAATCATCTAACTAGCTCTCATGGAGCCCTGCAGCAGGACTGGATGTTCTTTAGAATAATTTTTTCCTAGATCTGCTTCTTACCTTCGTTGATTTTTGCCATGTCCACACTGGCATTGTTGAGCTGTAGGGCAGTCTGAAGTGCTGGTAGAAGCTGGCGAAGCAGGGTGGGGTCTTGGAGTAGTGGAGGGGCGGGGGACTGCAAAACTGGAGACACGGGCACCGTGGATGCCGATGACCCCGCGGGCCCTGATGTTTGGTTCAAGCTCCCTGAGCCTGAGGATGAGGACTGGGACTGGGCGGCAAGGGTTGCTGTGGGCTTCTCCACCTGGGCTGACTCTGCAATGAGAAAAAAGGGCAATGTAATTTCAGTTGGGGCATGCTTAATTCCCTAGCACAAACCACAACACAGCCCTCCAGTTAATTTGAGTGGAAATGTGTCAGCACATTTCTGGCAGAATACATCTAAAATTTCCAATACCTCTTTAAAGGTCTATGATGCTTTTTCACAGACTTAAGACAAAGATAATGCAGGAATATTATTTTGGATCATTGACTACAAAAAAGTTCAGCCATGAAGAAGATCAAACGCTGTCCATGAGTACATATCAAAATTTGCTCATTACTGATCAGAATCAGACAGTGTTCGGAGACAGCAGTCAGGGAGACAGAAAGGACGGTCACAGGTCAGAACTAAACCCATGCAGCTGCAGCTGTGATTGAACCTCTGTGGTATTTACTCTTCTTGGTGAGCCACTGGAGTGCCCCAGCAAGCAGACATTCAATTTAACTAAAACGGTGGAACGCCAGTAATGTCATAAATTGATTTCAAATAGTTCTTGGTTCAATAAACAGGGGTGGCTCTATATTTTGGGTGTTTTGGTGGTTCATGAGTGGCCAAAACCAGTAACATTCTGACCTGAGTGGTCTGGTTTAGGGTTGTTGTCTGAGGTAAATATGTGCAACTCTTTCCAGTAAAAGTGGCCTGTAGGTGATGACCTACCTACGAATTCATCTGCATACCACAAGTAAGATATATTAGGCATTAAATTATTTACTCCTCAAACAATTTTATTCAGTAATTATGCAATTATCTTCAGCGTTACTGGAGATTGTGGTTCAGATATACCTAGTCCACACACTTAAATAGTCTGAATGGTCTGAATATTTATTTACCAAACTTCCAGTGACCTTAATTGATCCATTAGAAAAAACAAAACCAAAAACGGACAACTCGCATTCAATGGATTTATATTATAACACTATCTTTTACATGCAAACAGCACTTTATACAGCAAGCACACATACTTACAGCAGCCAGGTTGTCATCAAGTGACAGAATTAACAGTAATTGGTGACAGCTGACATCTGTTCTAACTTCTATACTGCCTTGCTAATAATAATTGGCATCAGAGCTCAATGAACCTGTGTGTCAGAGTCACTCGCCACTCTACCCGATGAATATTTCACTTCCACACACATTTTCACCATCTTATGCATCTCATAATCTATCTTAAGCAGGTGGCCTGATTACATTATGCACCCAAAGTTTGATTGTGCTGATGAGTGAACCAGTGTTGTCTGTTAAAGAAAACAGTGGTACAGCCCTACAACAATGTGTAACCTTGATTTTTTTTAATTAATCCACGAGGCTGCTATTTTATAGCAGCTCCATCAATACACTTTACACAAATCAATTATTATTAGAAATGTAATTGAGATTCTTACACCGTAGAGCCCAGAGTACTCATAAAATACTTGTCCTTGGTATCCAAAAGCCAATATTTCAAAACAACATACAGCCAATCATTGGCTTTTATTGAAAGATGAATTGCTATGTGCATGCTATAAATCAGTTTGGCTTTTTTCTTACTATTAAAGAGCTACAGTTTTTTGATAGCTTTTCTTAATGAGTTTTTGAAGTGTAGAAGATAAACATTATGATTTTTAAGCGTCTTAAAGTACAGTAAAGGATGTGTTTAATCCCCTGATCTATTCATTTTTTTCCTGCAGCTTCAGTGATCAAGCCAACAAACTAAAATCTGTTTAACTGCTGTAGTGAAGAGGACTCACTGGGATGACCCTTTTACAATGTAGAGTATAAAATCTATATAGGAGCATGTATGCAGTCATTCATGCCAACCAACTTCTTTGTTTTTTTTTAAATAAAATCTTTCAAAATTATTGATAAGACAACGACAGTGATGCATTCCTTGCTCAGGGCAAAAGAGCCCTCCAATCAACTGAGGGCCGCTCACTGAGCCACATGACCCAAGAAAAGCTGCTGAACCAGTGGTTTCCTGCATCTGCACAGACTGAACAGTCTTTTTCATGTTTACAACTATGAACTATCTTATAATAGAGGCTTTCATTCAGGTCATTATATTTATACAATTTAAAGCTGTTTAAGATATAAGAGCAATTCCAACATAGGGATAGCCCTGGTAGATAAAATCCCTCAGTTTCATTTTAACATACTCGAATTCTCTCTTCAAACTGACTCAGTTTGTGATACACACCTGATGGAGTTCATTGCACTCCAGTGACTGACTGAGGACTAGCAACCTCCAACTAGTTTCTACTGACAGCCTTGTGGTTTAGATTACACTGCCTCTCAAAACTGCCTGCATGTCAGTTACACCCGGTGCATAGAGAGATCACCAATGCTAAAAGAAAGAAACAGGACGAACTGCAGGAACAAACACCAGAAACATATTCAATCAGAAGAGTAAATTCCTCCAACACACTTCTTAGAAGAGCTGTTTATTCTTAAATTCATTTAGTTTTTTGTAACAAATAATAAAGACTATTTTACTTTTTTCTTTAGTACATCATGTTATTTTCTCTTTCACTACAGTATCTGGCAGAACTCATGATTGGCTAATGCCTAAGTATGAGTATCAGAATCCATAACAACAAGCAAATCCTAGTATTAAAACATTTCTCACACACAGTGCTACCAAGGACCACAAGTAGATTCACAACATCTGAGAAAACGGTATTAATAATTAGATAAATACTTAAATACTTTTTGGGAAAAAGTAACCATTGATGTAACAACAATAAAAAAAATGAAGGATAATAAAGAACATGTGAATAATTAAAGTATATCAGGTAAGCACTGCACACTACTGTGGACTAGGCTCTGACATACCTTGTATGCAATTCATGGTATTGACAGTGTTGAAGTCTGTGCAGCAGCTGTTATGTAATCAACAGAGGCTGTAATCATCAACTTTTGCTTTCCCCAGCCAATGCAAACGACCCCCCACTGTGACCGTATCACTGTATAAAAGTGACAGATCGACTGCTGGCAAACGGCGATAAATGTGATGCTTGTCATGGTGAGAGCAAGTAAATGCATATGACTGAATGCTGCCAGATCACTAAACTAAGCCATCATTTAAAAAAAACATCAACAGCATTTATTCATGCATGCTGTTTGAGGAAATCATCATAAAAATTAGGTCTACTGAAAGAACACTTGAGTAATGGTAGCTTTGTAACTTGATAGAAGTGAGCCACTGTGCAATAGAAATATTCTGCAACACTTTATCTGGAATTGCCTTGTAGTAGCCTGGGGTGAACTTCTTGAAATAAAAGAATTTTAGTCAACTATACTGATTAAGTTTTTCCTGTCTGGCATGAGTTTTCATGCATGTGAGGATGACAACAGATGGAAACAGGTCTTAAAACCATTCACAAGATTAAATCATTAACTCACTGGCTGTAAACACACAGAACAACATTTACTCTATAATCAGAATTGTGCTGCTATGTACTAGCTACCAAAACACCAATGGATGGCACTGAAACCTACTAAAGCGAGTTCTCACAGTTGACTAACTCCTTTCAGTTTTTGTTTAATGCAGTCAAAACTGACAAAAATTATTCCTCCAAAGAAAACAATACACATCAGTAAAGACTAGCTTATTGTCTATTTCTGTGCATTACGTCCGTAATAAGGCATATATGTGATCATTTGTGCACATATATTCAAGATGTGCCCTCAGGATGCTAAGGCTGAAATGTTAGGCTGACCAACTGTATTTTTCACAGCTTGAAACAACTTAATTCTTTATGTTTTCAATTTACTGATGACAATGAAAAGTGTTTTCAAATAACTAAAATTTCTTTCTGCAGCTAAATTGGGAAACCCACATCACCACTTGTTTGCTCAATTATTTTCTTGTCACGTTGGAATGCCTTTTTTTGTTGGTTTGTTTTTATCCACAATCAAAAGTAAATTTTTAAAATTTAATGGCCATTTTATTTAATTCAAAGATATAATTGAATTTAGAATATTTGGCATCTCCTTCACACACGCTCAAGACACAGTGACTTGTTCATAAAGTATAATTTGCCTTCTAATTTACAAAATTTTTATCTCTCGACAGTAAACACTACTTGGCCAAAACTGAAAGCACCAACTGATTAGCTTTAGCACACAGCCAGAGTGCATTGTATTTTGCATTACTTTTTTTATGCAGTTTCTTAGCTTTCATCAGCCAAAGGTCAGTTCAACAACAGTCAGAATTAACTAAGCAGTAACTACAATGCTAAAGCTGAATGCTCAGAGGCAGATTTGAGGGAGAAGGAAATCAGAAAAGATGGAGAACACACATTCCTATCACATCAATCAGGCAAAAAAAAAACAACAAAAAACCACTGCACACTACAAACTAGAAAAACTCTGCTGTAACAAGCAGTACAAGACTTACTAGAACCAGTAGGGGCTGCCGATGCTTGCATAGCCTCCCTTCTGTAGTCCCTGTCTTTGGGGAAACTGTTGACAACTGCAGTCTTTGTTGCCTCCTTTTGCCTCTGCTCCCTGTGAAACAGAGACACATATGCATGCAAACATGATATGAACCATGTAATCAATGTGTATGTGACACTGGATAAAATCAAATAAGTGTGTATAATCCAGTGGTCAGGGTGGACGGATTATAACTACCTCTCCAGCCACTCTTTGGGCTTCTCCCACTGAGACACCTCTGTCCTGCAGTTGTAATAGTATTTCTTCCCAGATGAACTAATGTGCTCTGACCAGTCGTCACCAGGTTCGTAAGGCTGTAACACCAAAAAAGAAGGGCAAATGTTTAGAAATATGGAGCCAGCCACGCAGAAAGCTTGTGTGTGTGTGTGTTTACAGAGTCTGATGCAAGTGCTTGTAATGTAATCTAATGCACACAAAAGACTGGAGGTGGAAGACAGAGAGCTTCAGCTGTTTTTTTTTTTTTTTAACTGGGAAGAAATCTTTAGTTTGAATTTCAGAGACATTACGTATTTAATGTCATGTACTAAGAGTTATATTAGATCATATCATTGCTAATAATGAGAATGGTTAGTCTATGATGGAAGTAAAACACAATCCTTTTTCTTACAATATTGTCCTTTCACGAGAGCTTGGTTTTTTCAATGATAATTAATTTCCAATTTATCAGAGGATATGAAGAGAGCTATGAGAAGAAAGTTAAGTGATATCCATCCTGTATCACATTCACAGTTTTGCTCTGACAGTATCAGATGATGTTTTCTGGGATCTTATCTCTGTTACTGAAGCAGGGTTGTTTTAATGTTTTTTACCTTTGTGTCAAGAAGATGCAACAACACCTATTGTCAAAGCGCAAACTACTGAACAACAGCACCTGCCAAGAAAAATTCAAATTGTACAATGTTCAAAGTCCACAGCTGACTGAGCTCAGGCCGAGTCAACACTTACTGTGTCTGAGGTCTTGCTGGGGTTACAATGTGAGTTGGAGCTGTGGTTGTGAGAGTTTTCTTGTGGGGAATAACTGGTCCCTGCAGCATAAAACAAGAAGAGAAGCAACACCATCAGTAAGAGAATAACAGACAACAGTAACTTTGCAAATTCATGGCTAAAGGTAAGGCAGAAAACAAGAGCCAACACATCAGTCTGAAAATATTGAACTGGGTAACAAAAAGTTATTAACTCTCCTAAGTAAAGTGTGCCAAGACAGCAAAGTATCCATGTGACCCCACCACAAGTTTCATATCAGACGATGCTACATTTCCAGTGGTTGCTTTGTCAACCTCCAAACTAACTTTGTGCATTCACATTAAATATGGCAACATGCAGTGCACTACAAGAATCTGAATGGTGCATCCCAAACTAGGTTGGGCTTGACATATAGTCAAGATATAATTGAAATGGCAATAATAGAAGCTGCTATTTTAAATTTTTTTTTTTTTTTTTTTTAAATCATGTGAAAACAGTGAGGTTAAATTTAAGTGTGCAGTTAATCAACAGGTAGACAAGAATGATATAATGTGATTGATTGGTGAATGAACAAGCAGCTGTGTGTGACTGAACACCACAACACTAACAAATTTACAGCATGTACTTACGCTTTCAACAATCTGATTTGAGACAGAACAACTACGTTCTACGGGTGTTCTCAGACTATACAACTTCTCTGAAAATGAGTTCTCTTGATAGTGATAATGGCAGCAAAGAAAAATGACTCACTCTGATTGACTGAATTATAAACAACCAGTTCACTTGTGGTCACAGAATGGCATGAGAGAGTAAAGCTTTTCCCCTTACAAACTACCTTCGACAACAGTTAACAGCTTTGTGACGTACAAAAAAGTAAGAAAAGAAACAAGTTACACAGTGAACATTAATAAGTGATAACTGACAAAGTTTGTCAATTTGAAAAAAGTTATGCTCAGCACTAGTTCACAGTGTTTGCTTCACTGCGTTGCAAATTATGAGACATGATTATTAGCTGTACATTAGTGAACCTGGACATCTTTCTGAACTGACTCACTGCTGTACCAGAGGGTAATTCACTGGCGTGTACAGGGGGAAAATAAGTGGGACAGTATAGAAATCAAAAGCGTGATAGCACCTCTGCAAAGCTGCAAGTTGTATCATGAAATGTTACTAGATTGTGAAGCAGTGGTGGCAGCAGTAATTTTACAAGTGTCTCTCAACTGCATAATGTGTACAGCTGAGAGACGAACTCATGCCCTATTTATTAATTAAGCAGCTTTAATTTAAATTGTTGCTACACGTTTGCCTAACAAAGCATCTTAAGTTTAAAAAAGTCTCCAAGTATGAGGCTGCCTTCTTGACAATGGAAAAAAAAAGCAGCTCTACCATCACTACAGGTAGCAATCACACAGCAAGACTGAACCTGCTTCAGCTCATCCAGTGTTTTCAGTTCCGCTCAGCCATTATCAGATGCTTAAAGTACAAGGTCCACCAGATATTTTGACATGTGTAGCATTTTCTGAATTGCTTGGGGAATATAATTGTATGCCAGTGAGGGAGATAACCAGGAAAAGCTCACTGCAATGAAAATCCTCTGGTGACAAAGGATGGATGCACTGAACACCACTGTCCTAGATTTAATAACTTCTGTGGCCAAATACATAACAGGCAACACCAACACACAGATTAGCTGCAACAATCTGTAGCATGTGCAGTAACATGAAAGAAAACACAAGTTGTAAATCAGCATTTCTTTTTGAGAGTCTTGCCGGAATCAACTTTGAGTTGAGTTGGAGTGGGTTTTAGCCAGAGCAGAAAAATTAAGAGGACTGTAAAAGAAGATAGATATGAGCGGAAGAGGAGTGGAGGCTAACAAAAATGACAATACTGTCAGAGCTAGTGTTATTATCAGAAACCAAAGATATTGCTGATAAAAAGTGTGATTGAACTTGAACTTTCTGGACCTGGCTTTGTTATTTGAAAAGTAATGAGGAGCAGACTAAGCCGGTCTGCAAAATGTGCCAGTGGTTGATGCCAATCAAGACAGGAAACACAGCAAATCTTTTCCATCACTTTAAAAGGTACCATCCCACTGAGCACACCCAGTGTGTGACAATGTGTGCTAATATTGGCCCGATTTAGCACAGCCAACAACAAGCAGGTCTAGCATTAGCAGGGATATTGTTTACCCATTTTGCGCTCCGCATTCTGCATCTAAAAAATTTCAGAGATGTAAAACCTGGGCATTTTCTTCCATTTTATCTTAAAGGTATTACTTTTTCCAGGGTCATTATGATACACGTTAACCTTTTTTTGGCCATTGAGTTGTTTCGTGTCCTGCCAGAGGAATTTGATATGATGATAGTCACAGTTGTTTATTAATATTGTTCAATAAGTTTAAGGTCAAACTAGCCAACTTGAATTCGTTTGTAAAAGCAGATGAAGCATTTTTAGAATTGTAAATGATGTACACTTCCTATGTATCATAATAACTAATTCAAAGTATTTAGATTTTGAATGTTTCACTACCTCTAAAAAAAAAGTGAAGGAAGTAAACCAGAACAAGTGGGTTTATTTTATATATTTTTATATATATATATATATATATATATATATAGATATTAACATTTCTTATTTGTCTTACAGTTGAGTACTTGAATGTGCCAGAGGATGTGATCCCCTTGTTCACTTTGTTTAGTTTTGTACTACCTCAACAAACATTTGAGATGTTCGCTTGGCAGGAGTATGATTTATATTATTACTTAATAATGCCGTTTTTTATGTTGTTTTAATAAGTTGTTCATAATTTTGCCAAAACTGAATCTTCATTGGTTTGCCTTTTTTTAACGTTGTGGATACATAAAAAGGAAAACATCGTTATAAAAACACGCTCATAGAGTAAGAGCACTGCCTCTTTTTCTTTTGCCAGTACTGGGCACTGTTTCTCTCTTGACCAGTAGGGGAAGGTATTTGTTACAATGTGAATGTATAATGTGAATTCCTGGTCTGCATGAAAGCCTTAGACAAAACAAAACATTCAAGACCTGATCATGATAAATATTGATCAGTATGGAAAAATATATTGATCACTTTCTTAAGGTGATTTTGGGAAGATGTGGATTGTGCCAATGATCATATCCCACAAGCGTCCCCTTCGTCATGAACAGGTGAATCCCATTTGAAGCACTCCTATTTACTTGTGTCACTTTATACTGCCTGTTTGACAGATAGCAGTACAACACAGTACACAGGTACATACAAATTTTATCGATTTACCAGTTTCCACTAAGTACCAATTCCATCAGCAGAGTCAAGCGAGCCAAGATGTACATCAACTCCTCAGCCCAGCCCAGGAAATGTGCAATGGTTATGCGCTATGTAAAGCTTGATACAGTTCTTCTGATTTTTTGCTGACAAACTGACAATATCTTACAAACTGAAGAAACCACCAGCTGGAAGTTTTAATTCATGTTTTTGTGCATCAGGGCAGCACAGCAGTATAGTGGTTAGTGCTGCTGTGCCACAGTAAGAAGGTCGCGGGTTTGGTTCCCAGGCCTGGGGCCTTTCCGTGCAGAGTTTGCATATTCTCCCCGTGTTTGCGTGGGTTTCCTCCCACCACCCAAAGACATGCATGTTTGGGTTAATGGGTGACTCTAAATTGTCCATAGGTCTGAGTGTCAGTGGTTGGTTGTCTTTGTATGTTGACCCTGCGATGGACTGGCGGCCTGTCCAGGGTGTACCCCGCCCTCGCCCAATGTGAGCTGGGATTCGCTCCAGCACCCCCCGCCTACCCTAACCCTTTTGTAAAGTCTGAAATTTGTAGGAAAAAAAAATGTTGAAATTAGATCAAACCAGTGATCCACATTAAGATCCCTGTCTTCATAATCTATTCAATCCAACACACATTACTTATGCTTCAAGTTTAACAGATTATTCTGAAACTGATGTTAGGTCTTAACATAGGTACAAGCACACTATTCATATTGTAGCTTCGATACTGACTCAACTCACTTCTACAGTGGTGGAAGTGAGTAGATAGCAATGCTTCAATGTGGAAACATTACTATAGTGCTGACATGTAAAACAAACATGACATTACCTTCAATACAACCAAGAGATATCAAAGCACCTCCCCCATTAGGCATAGTGTGGCTTTGGTGGATTCTATACAAGTATACCACAATAATATTAACATTAATGTAAGAGGCTACAGGAGCGGCATGGAGGTATAGTGGTTAGCGCTGTTGCCCCATAATAAGAAGGTCACAGGCTCGGTTCCTGGGCCTTGGGCCTTTCTGTGAGGATTTTGGATGTTCTCCACATGCCTGCATGGGTTTCCTCCCATCATCCAAATGCATGCATATTTGGGTTAATTGGTGACTATAAATTGTCTGTCGGTCTGAGTCTGAGTGTGAGTGGTTTGTTTCTGTCTGTCTCTGTGTGTTGGCACTGTGATGGACTGGTGACCTGTCCAGGGTGTACCACGGTCACGGGGTCATGGGGGGGTGGCTCCTGCACCCTGCGTGACCCGAAACAGATAAGCGGTAGAAGATGAATGAATGAATAAAAGGCTACAGTTAGCTATGTGACATTTTTTTAATGCTCTAAACATCCCACTTCATGCGCTGGCAACACAGTAATACCTCAGCTCTCTTGGAAGCTCAACAGAGGCTACACCAAAACAGTACCAGGTACAAATGCAACTAATCAGGTGAACAATCAAAAAGAGGAGTGCAGACTTCCCCGAGCCACACAATTTTTGACCAGCATCAACAAGCAGTGCACTCACAATCATAAGGAGCTCAGACCCAGCTAATCTTTGACTGAATGCACACACTTGCAGAGAGCATATTAAAGCAAACCAAAAGCTTAATTTCAACAGAATAAGCATAAAAGTTATGACTCCAGTAGCTACACATCATATATAATCTGCTGAAGCTGTTGATGAAGTTTGTCAAGTTAAAAGTCCCAAATCTGCTAACTAAATGCTCTAACTAAGCATTTCAGCCAACACAGAACTTGGCTTGTGACTATACTGAATAAGCTGATGGTTCATACAAGATGATGGGACATCTCAGAATATTTGGTAACACTCATTTACGAAATTTTTTAATTTGAATGTTAGGCATTAATGCATGTATTACATTAGATGTGAGAATCCAATTTTACACCAATTTTCCCACTGCAAACCAGACAAGACTTGGTGCAAACAAATAAATAAATCAATCACTTTTCACAGTTGCTCTATGTCATAGTTTGTAATTGACTGCATACCCCATTTTAATTAAAATTCTGTGGTTACATTAAGGACCGTGACAGATTAGACATCCATCCTATCTGTAGCTGAAATTACAGACAACCTAATATTGTGTGGCTTGGCTTTGTTTGTACCTTTTACTTCATCCTTTCAACACCTGAAAGAACTTACTGTGCAATGAACTAATATCAAGAAACAGAGACCTAAGAGGCAGCACATACCATTTTCATAGCAAGTTTTTCTTTAATCTTGGATGTGCTTAAGAAATCACCACTGTCCTACTGTCCAGCACGGACTCAAGAAAAAACAGTAATTTGATTTTTTTCCAAGTGAAAGTAAAACGGTGTATGGATTGTGTTTCTAGAGCTCTTTTCTTCTCTTGCGACCCACTGAAAGTGCTTTAAAATTGAAGCCACATTCATGCAGTACTTCCTACTGTTACTCATGTTGCGCCTCTATCATACGTACCTACACTCATATACTCCCACAGACAATTTGAATGGTGGACTGAAAGATGTGGGGATCAAAACACTACATTCTGATTCATGGACAGCCCGATCTACCTACTGAGCTACATCCACCCCAAGTCACATGAGAACAAATGAGACAAAGGTTGTGCTGCATTTTAAAGCTTATCACATATCTATAAAGTTTAAGATTCACTTTTCACACACAGCAGAGCAACAACATTCTCAGAAACAATCCACTTTGCAACTTTAAGTAATTCAAGTGCAGTGAGAGTAAAGTCACTCTGTCTCACCTGCATGACTGCTTGCCCTTGTTGACCATTGCACCAACTTGTACAGAACCAATGCAGAGGCTGCAAGTAAGCATGTCTCATCCTTCACCTGTCTCAGGTCTATGACTCCCAGTTTGGTGCAAAAGAATTACATAAAACTCACAAGATTGAAATTACTTCAAAGTGCTCTTCCTGTACTTCCTCAAACCTAATAAGACTTAGGTTTGAGGCTCCAAACTGAAAATGAGGCCTGCAGCACAAAATACAAAACACTGACTAAATGCATTTAACACACTAAAACAACAGGTGCCGTTTACTTATTTTGCACCATAAGTTTACGGAGTTGCTGCATACTAGAGGTGTATATAATGTTATCAGATAAATGTTTTTAAGCTAACATATGGAAAAACTCTTCAGTAAGCTCAACAGTTGTATTTGATATAAATCTTTTTTTATGTTAAGATGACTAAAAAGTGTTGACAAGCGGTGGGCTTTCTGTACATCTTGCAGACAAAATATTCAATATCTTTTTAACTGAGAAATCCTGCTAAACGTTCCAAAATGTTCATCAGCTAGTTGCTTTCTTTCTGTTGTTTGCTGCTGAGCAAATAGTGTACACAGTCTATCAGATGTCGGCTGGTGGAAACAGCTGCCTGTTGCGGCTGGAAACAGGACTGATGACAGCATTGAGTAAACCACAACAGTAAAGCTGTTGACCAGAAAACCAAAACAACAAGCTGAAGATCAAAACACTTCCCATGCATGACGTGGGGAGACATCATTCGCTGCAGGAACATCACTACAAGCAACTCTATTTCTATTTCAACCATTTGATCTAATGGTCACAAAAAAACTTTGATTATTAAAGCTTATATTCCCAAAACATGTCATTCTCACTTTAAATCTAACAATCCTTTACATGGTTACCTAAACAAATTACAAACAGGGCTGCTAATGCTAATCTGCTTCACCAACTAATTTGTTTTAACATGTATGACTCAGTTCAATTTTGAAATTAGATGATAAATCTTGACAAATAATTTGAAGAAATATTTACTGTTAACATTGTCCGAATCACTAAACATTTGTGGACATTACAACATAATATAGGCTATCTTTTGTTAAATACTATAATATCATAATGTTGTTTACAGTATGGTTATTATGTGTAATGCCTCTGCAACAAACCATTTTGCTGCTTTTGATTTTATTTGACTCATCATCCCTGCTTCTATAATAACCACCTGACTTGCAATGAGTCACCTGATACATCAAATGGTATTAGTAACTGTAGTAAAGTGATCCTGCTGAAACAAACAACAACAAAAAACGAAAAACAAAACACTCAGTTTGAGGGTTATCAGCTAAAGACCAGCCCCTGCTGGATGCATTAACATCCAATGACTGCTAAAATAACAGTTCAAATTTTGAAAGTGTAAGATACAATTTCAATATCAAAAATAAAATGCAAAATTTTATCTTACGTACATACACACATCTTTGTGTTCCTCTACAAATCTACAGTCAAGTCCCACATAAAAATAACACTTTATTTTTAGCCACAAGCCAGACTGCTTGACTAGCAATTGGTGAGAATTAATGTTTCCTCATGATCATGTTATCTTGAAAAGTATAACACTACGTACTTGCAAAAAAAAAAATTAAAAATAAAATAAACGCATCAACTCTATATGGAGGTCTCGTGATGGGAGTCACTGAAAACCTTAAAAAGACTTACATTCAGTGAAATTTTGCAGCTGCTGAACAAATTCAGATTTAACCTATACAACACCTGAATACCTATGTACTCTTTGTGCTGTTTCTTTCCATGGCACTGCAGAATAATCTTAATATATGCACACATTAACATCTAGTTTGGGAGTTTTTATGAGAACATGCATGACGACTGTTTATTCAACTGCTGACAGCTGAGATTTACTTGTTAACATGGATTGCAACTTGATTAAATAAAAATATGATTCATTGCTACTGAATTTCATTAATGTATCTATTATTATTAGCTTCTTCCCATTTGATGCAGCATCACAACACAATAACAATAGCTTTGTAGCTTAGACCAAGTTGTATCTTTGTCTGAGCATAAAACAATTAATTACACAGTTGAAAGGATCTGGTCTTAAAGCTCTCAATTATAAAGAATAATAGACTAGTAAGGAAAACACCACCTTGTTTTTTTACATGACTTTACAACAGCATCATCCGTAGCCATTAAAGTGAGTAATTAGTTTTTAATCTAGACCCATTTGTTTCTCAATAACCACATCTCACCTCCATCCCTGTCTCTGGCGCGATGTGTGTGGACAGCCTTTGCTCTGCCGTGCCCTGTGCTGTCGATGTGTTTGTTTTCAGGGCTGTCAGACCTCCTGAGCATTTTGCAGGGAGGAGTGACATCTGAGGAGTCTCGCATCTTTTCATGTCGATGGTCCCCTCCTGGATGGCTCTTAGATGAGTATTTGAGAGTCTGTAGGCACAAATGAAAACACCAACTCATTAAAATATTTTAGGCAGAGTATGATTTAATCATGGAAGTCAAACCAGTATAACTAAGCAGCATGTTTAGCTGTTTATAGAACTACAATGTCTAAACACATATGCTTCACAGTTTGAGTATTTCAGGTATTAATTTGCAGAGCTAATCATGATACATGCAGCTCATTGTGAATTCAGATCAGATTTATCTGTCAATGGTCTCTTGTGCCATATTTCTAAATACCAATATTCAGTAAACTCTTACTTCATATTGTAGTATTTTTGTGTACTGTCAGATTGTAATCTCTGAAAATGACGAAGTAAACAAATCGTTTTGCCACAAAAACGAGTGTTGGCTACGTTAACTGGCTATTGATTGCAAATTGCTTGCTACAATTGTTTGATGAATACATTTCTCGTACTTTGATGTTTTGAGAGATCGGGTAGATATACCGTTAAAATGACAGACTGCGGTCAGGCCCTCATCGGACTGGTGAGCAAGCAAGCTAACAGTAACGGCTATCATCAGCTATGAGCTGCAATAAAACTCGCCTGTACCGTCACTAAACCCGCTGAATTCGACGAAAACATTCAGTCTGTGTTACATTCACATTACAATGTTAGTGTTAAGAAAAATGTACAGCGCTCAGGCGCCATTTTCAAACAAAACCATTTACTTTTCGCGTTATTTCCCGCACCGACTGGGGCCTGCTGTGCTCCCCAGAAGCCTGAGCTAGAGTGTCCATTTTAATCTTATTTGCTGCTAGCAAGATAGCAGGCTACGGCTAGCTAACAGGTACCTGATAGGGCTGAGAATCTCTTCGGTCGCACCTGCGAACATAAAGAAAACAATTGTGAATAAGAGACTTAAAATGTCAATGCCGATAAATAGTTGGAAGTGCTGCAACAGCTGGACGTTCAAGTTTCCAGACACTTATTTTGGTTTCAGTAAAAATGGCGGATTGTCAAAGCGTAGCTACGAGGAAAAGGAAAACCTGAATAAGTAACGTTAAAGAAAGATGTTTACCCATCGCCGAGTCTCGGTTGTTTCCTTGCATACATTACCATCAATGCCGTGTTAGTGTGTTTGGAGTGGGATGTGAAAGACTGATAACGGTACTATATATTCTTGTGGATTCAGCGACCTGAAATCATCAATTATTTCAACCTAGCTTATGGGTATTTCAATGCTATCGGCAGCACTGGTCGGAAGAGCGCCCTCACTCAGTCCATCTCCCTCTCAGATACAGCAGCTCCTCAATCTGCCGAGGAAACGTAGCAGTGGAGCTGCGCGCCGGGTTGCCAGATATTGGACAATCACTAGTGTTGGAAAGCCTCCGTAAACTCAATACGACACCAGGGAATCTTATAAACGACACTATCATCAACATCAAAATGCGTTTTTGCTTTTACAATACTTGTTTTTTTTCGTTTTGTGCAATAGTATTAACACATTTGCCAATTACACACTTGAGTCCGTAACACAAAGCAATGGAAGATTTTAGTGTACAAATCTTCTAGTGTTTGTCTGAGACTTTTGGAGTAGGATATTTTCCACAATAAGTGGGGGGAAATCCAGGATTTAAGAAATACAAATTAAATACGACAAACTGGATTGTGTACAGACTTGGCAACCCGGACTGCAACCCTACCTCCCCCCTCTGATGGCAACATCCGGGACACCTGGCTGGGGCAACAGTTATAAAAACTTGTCAAATTGGACGGCTGCATTGAATATATCGCTCTCTTCCTCCCACTCTTTCTTTCTTTCCCTCTCTCTGGGTATGGACTTTATCTTTTATAGTCAATCATCGATTCAGCATTCTCACAACCAACAGCAGTAGATTATTTTGACAGGCCAGCTCAGGTCTACAGCAGGTAATGACTTATTTTCTGCTGCCATCTATTGGTTATACTTAGATATCGCAACAAGAAATACCCACGAATACTCCCGCAGATGTTCTAGCTACAGTGTTCTTTTAAAAGGTGGATTTTCATTAGCTACATTAACCACAAATCATTTTTATTTTAGTATATTCATTATAATATTCGCTGTCTGTTTCCAACATGGATTTTGCACGTACAATTCAACATAAAAGCAGCAGTATGTGTATAATACTGGGATAATACACAAAACAGAAAATACCACAGATAACATATATTATAAGGGACTAAAGAATTACGAGTATACCTATATATATGTTACACTCTGTATGAAATGGAACAGTGTGTTTATCCAAAGCAGCCTCCTCGCATTTTGTGGTTTTGAAAAGGTTGTGTCAATGGTTCAGAGTGAGTATCTGTCAGAAGAAAGCTGTAGGACTCTATTGTTTCCAAACAATATGTCCCACATCATATCCCAGGGTGAGCACAAAGGAAGCTGCAGCGCAGCATTTTCACACAGAACGCACTTTAATGTGGGGGAGAGGGGGCACAAAAGAAGGGTACTCCTATTGTCAGCACGTTTCTGGAACATTATCACACACACACACACACACACACACACACACAGAAAGAGAAAGAAGAAATCTTTTCGGGAGCCTGTATGCTCAGTCTTACAAGTTCTGACAGAGTCTGTGATTTAAGATTGCACACTCTTGTGCAGTGAAAAACAAAATCAAAAACAAAACCCATCTTGCATCAGCTAATTTATGAAACGTTTCCTGTTCTACAGTCTTAAACTAAATCCACTCACATCCTTTTCAAAGTGCATTTTATTGGTTCCTGCTCACTTGTTGCTTTCTCTCCTTAACAAACCTGTAGGGGGAGGTATCAAACCACTTTTATAATTTTAATCCCACAGCAACACAATTCATCCACTTGATACCGAGTTATCATTATATGTCGACTCATAAATAAGATGAAAATTATGAAAGTAATCATTTTCAAAATCAAGTTAAAATATATTTTATTTGCTTGATTATGGATCATGGGCATACTCGATTTAGATTTTTACCAATTGGTAGCTAATACAAAAAGGTTGACGGATACTGTAATACATCTGCAAGCGCACTTCTAAGAAACATTTTTAAAATTAAGGACTTCTGTCACTAAAAGAATATTTTTTGTCAATTTAATCGATTTATAATTGTTCTAATTAATGTTAAGATTGACTATCTTAACTGAAGGCAAAGAACTTGTTATTTTTTAAAAATAAACTCACAATCCTTTGTGGTTGTTTTGTGAATTTCAGTTTGTTATAAATATTTATTTTAGTCTCTAAACACTGTGATTCTATGAAGAATGAAGCTGTCGCGGTGCGGTTGTTTTGTTTTCTCCTTCAGGGGATAAGCGTATTTACGATGGAGGTGTTAGCTGATGATTGACAACGCTTGTAGCCAATAGGAGATGCAGAACTGACGGCGTGACCACACCCTTACAGCTGCTGACCAATGAGGGGCCAAAGTGGGTGGTCTGTTTGGTGAGAGGATTGTCCGGCGCAGATCTTGGATCAGTGGCGTGCTGTCCTGCACTGACGCCCCAACGTTGCACCCAAACAGAAACACCGTTTCCAAGTCAGCACCTTGACAGACCCCTTTATACGTCCCGTGGTCAAACCGAGGCGTAACATTTTGAAAGGTTGTTTCCAGCAGGCAGCCCCAGTGAGCGGCGATGAGTAGATGAGAATAGACTGGGGGCAATCACGGCTTTTTTTTTTCAAAGCGGAGAATAAAAACAAGTTTCGTTCACGAAGGAAACGTTGGAGTTACACACTGTGACCAGCACGACACCATTCAACTCCGACCTCCGATGCCAAGTGAGTACTTTTTTTTAGCTATAAACTTATCTTCAAAGTCAAGCAAGAAAGACAGGTCCAGGGGGAAATGTCGAAATGAAAGTCGAAAATATCATTAAATACAGCGCTTCAATGCGGTGCAGTGGATTAAGTAAGGTCAGCACAGCAGCGCGCTAATTCAAAAGCAGCCGTCGGTCTTCCTGTTCAAACAGGTTTTTACTCAACAGGAAGACCAACTTTACGCCAATTCAACATCTTACTGATCTTACTCGATGTTTGACTTCTATCCTACCTGAGGTCTTCCATGAGGACTGTTTTCACGATGAACTGAAAGCAGCTTACAGTGAGGCTAACCTAATGACACACAATTAAATTGACAAACTCTCCCAGGACTTTCCCTGAACCTCCAGGGATCGCATATCTTCCACTTCTGATCGAAATGAAATGATAGCTTAGGTACGCTAACATCTAGACAAACCGACACAACCGATCAACTTTCACCAAACACCCACACCCTCAGCACTGCGCAGACTGTCCAGGAAGTGCAGCGTGCCCATGCAGCCTTGGCCTGGGGGGCGGGGGTGGCACGGAGCCCCGGAGCCCCTGTGCCCGCACAGTCAAGTGTGGTGACACGGAGCTTGTCACAGGCTGACATCGCCGAGCCTCTGAGTCTAGCTGACAGCCCGCAGGAGACTCAGCATTTGGCCCGCTTCCATCACATCCAAGCTCACTCACTTGTTATGCATTCTTTGAATTTGTATATTATAATGACAAAGGGCACCATGTGTTTCTCATCTTCCAAGATTTTCTTTTCCATAACCCATGCTGCTCAGCGCATCTTTACTTTAACACGAAGTTGTTTTTAATAAACTTTCCATAGAGTGCAATATTATCCATTTCTTAATGCGGTAAAAATTCAGAGGCTCAATATGTCAGAAGTAATTTCTTCAAAAAGGAAATATGATTATGTATCATTCCATTGAGTCATGCATTCCTTGTGACAGTCTACATATTTATTGAATGCACACATAGCCATCACTTAGTGGAGGAAGTGTGGGGCTGTAGAAAAAATTATACTGGCTTGTGTTACTTGAGGTTAAGGGAACATCTTTACAGATCATTTAAATCAAGACACTACAAACCAGCATATCACATTCAAAGTGTTTAATTCAGATCTGTTGTGTCCTGTTACACATATCTCCAACAACATACAATTTCTTACGTTGCCTGTCAGGCACAGTAGTCACATAATGTCCAATCATTCATAACACCTGCCAAGTAATTTCTGTTTTCACTTGTGTGTGTTTATTTATTAACGTGATTATGCAACAGGTACTGGAATCAAACTTTGTGGTTGGATAGGGCATTGGCCAAGGGAGAATCCTTTAATTATTGATGTAGATCCAGGTCAATTTCCATGAAGTAGAGTTTTTTTTTCTCTGAATTCTGGTAAATGTTTGATTTTGGCCCTAACAAATGTCTGAATCCCCCCTGGATGGACAAAATATTGGCCAGGGGGCCAATGTGATGGATCCAACACTTTTTTTGTGGCCACTTTCCTTAACATTGTGACATTGGACATTTTTATATAAATTCATCAGTTTCCAGGAATTACTTACTGAATCTTGTTTAAAGAAAGATTGAAAATACTACTATGATACCACTCTGTGCCATTCAGTGCAAATCCAGAATTCAGTGTGGATTATCCAGACATGTCGCATTGCTTGGCCTTTGCGGAGGTGTATGCTCAACTGATTGCAATTCTAATTCCTTTGCTCCCCATCTCCACCATAGTTATGGTGCTGTGATTGTGAGAAAAAGAGAGACAGTAGGTGGATGCCCTTCCTTTCCCTGTGTTTGAATGCCACAGAGGGGAATCTCCAGAGAGCTGGCATTTCTCTGCGTGAACTCTGAAACCTCAATGGTCTGTCTGCAGTTTTGGCCAGCTCCTTTGCTCTCAGTGGGAATAGCCTAGTTCTTCTTTTAATTCTTGGCTAGAAAAATGAAGGAGGGTTTTCAGTCTACGTTCCTACCGGGCAGGGGAGCTCTTAGGAGACTTTTATTATACAAATTTTAGGTTCTTAATCTCTGGTTTACGTTTTTGAGGTCAGCAGCTCAGCATTGTGAGAAGTCTGTCACAGTTTATACATGAAAATGCCGGTAGTCATTGAAGGTAACATACAATGTTAATAACTTGCTTCCTGAAAATATTCACAACTGAACTGAAACAGATGTTTGCCTCCTGATTTTGTGCACAGTGAGTGCTGAAGTGTGTGTATATGGAGGCAGCTGATGTCAAAGTGGGGTCAGATGCAGGGGCTAAGACAAGGCACAGCGTAGGAGGCTTTGCCTTGTGTAGGATGTCTGAACAGGTGTCTCTGAGTTGCAGCTCTGCATAGCTCACATTCCCAGGGTTTTGTTAGTGGCGTTGAGGGTTGTGGAGTAGGGGGAGGGAGGTGTGGGAACTGAGAATGCTATGTGTGCAGGGCTCGACCTCCAGAATGAATATGAGTAACCTGCTGATTGAGACAAACGCTTCCTGTCATTGCAACTGCCTGGCTTGTGTTGATGAGGAACCTGTCAGCGGGCCATTTTGCTGTTTGTAGCCAGGGACAAAGCTGAGAGTTGGCCTCTATAACTGCTCATCAGCAGCAAGGCTATTTTCTTGGAGCTTAAGGGAGGGTAGGATACAGTGGCTTAAGACTCTTAATCCAAGCATTGGTTTGGATCACAACCAGCTAACACAGAATTACAGAAAGTTGCGTTGTCTGAGGAGAAACTGTGATTTCAGTAGTTCATTCACCCAGTCCAATTAATCCCAAGAGTCAAATATCCTAAAGGTTACTGGGGCTAAATTAGTTCCTACATGAAAATAAGTGACAAATTACTGTTTTGTTACAATAGTCTTGTCACTGTGGACAAAAAAGGACTACTATTTGTGATTTTACTTGAGATCACCTAGTATGTTTGGTAGAGAGGTATATACACGGGAAAGGAAAGAAACTTGCCACTAAAGGAATGCAGTTATTCTGGTATTGAAATGAAGAAAGACTGAAATGGTCAAATAGTATAAAGGGAGGTTGTCACATTGATCTGTCCTCTCTAAATATGTGTAATGAATCCAGTGCTTCTTCATCAAGCATTGAGTGTTTTCTGAGCTCAGGTCTCTGAATGTTACCTCCTGACATATGGAGGTGAACCTACTTCACTACCAGCCATAGCTAAACTTGGCAACATATGAAATATGAATACGAGTATGTCGCAGTGGGAGCTTAATCCAGTTATAAAGTCTGAATATTCAATGATCAAAATATCTTTGCACTTCAAAAACAGACAAACAGACCTGTCTGTGTCTGTCAGTGACAACATCTTTCCATGCGCAGTGTTACAGTCTATTTTTTGTGAAATTGTGACCTTAGGTTACACTATTTTCAAGAAACAAATTCTTACAGTAGCTACAATAGTAGCTGCAGAATACAATTTCTTGTGTAGGCAAATGTTTAGATCAGTGAAAAAGCACTTCCAGGATTTCCAGGAAAACTGTAGTTTTATCTGGATGTCTAATCATTGAGATCACTGCACACATAATATGGTATAAGATTGGTCTATAGAGCAGTTCCAGATCCATTTTTAGCAGTATCAGACACATTTCATTCCTTCATTCATCTGTTCAACCAACTGTCCTTGCCCCCAGTGGCACATCTGTCTTTCCATTCATTCACCCTTACATTAATTTAACTGCTTTTTCATTCATTCTAGTGTTCACAAAACCCATGCATAATCACCATCTTACTTCTCCATGGTATCACTAATCTCTTTTCTGAGTCTGCAGTGGACTTGTGGGCCTCCTGCTACATTACTGATCCCAGACAGAGAGATTAAAGTGATGTAGTTGGCAGGGTCACAGTTGATAAGCATCACCAGTAGTGATGCTGTGTTGTTTTGCCCCTGCCTGCCCTACAGAGGTGTAGGGTTTCTCTCAGCACTACCTAAGCCTCTGCAGTGCTGTGCTGGAATGAGCCCACCCAGCAGAAGTCAGCCATCAGACACCAACGCTGGCTGTTATATTCCAGCTCATGTACATAAAACGCTGCGCTCACTGTGGAGGCATGCTGCCCTCTTGACTCAGTGCAGGTTGTCTTTTGATGGAGAAAGCAGAGAAACTAAGTAGAATTAATAAAAGCACAGGGTATGGAAAAGCCTGTGATCCCTCAGGGGGATGGTTACACCATTATGTGTTAATGTGTATAGGTCTAGACATGAGTGGTCTGCAAGTGTGGTGTTTTATAAGGGGGACATTTAAGACACTGTTAGCGAGTGTAATGCTCCAGTTGCAAGTAACAGTAATCTTATAGAACTGCATCTGTAGCTTAACAATGTGGTTTGCATTCAAAGTCTGTGGGCTAAAAGGAACATGTACTAAAAGCTAATGTTGGGGGAATACGGTATACCCAAAGTACTTTGATCATAAGCCTGCAGATTAAATGTCTCTTACTAAAGCTAAAGCATTGTTTCAAAGGCCATGTTGCACAGTTGAGGAAGTATGCTGTCTAGCAAATTTGTTTGAACCCAATTATCAGTAGGCAGTGAAGACTGTAGCGTTACATAGCAAGGAGGTGTGTTGACAGGACTGACTTCAAACTTATTTGTCAAATGTTGCTTTATTTATGAGGGCTTTCCATGCATGGCCCCTGCTTAGCATCACTATCCCTATTCCCCTTATGGTAGGACCATGAATTATTCAACACACTTAATGCAAGCAGAACCAAAATAGGCCAAAGTGTGTGTACTTGTTTATGGTCCTGTCCATTAAAATCACAGCGTGTGTGGGGAATACGTGTAGCTCTAAATCTTTAGCATGTATGCTTCTGAAGTGTGTTTGTGGTGATAAAAGTTGACTTTTGAACTCTTCAGAATGATGAAGACAACAAAGAACAAATGAATACTTGCCATCTTTGCCTCTTTGCCACTTGACTCCACAGCCTCAAGTTTGCAACATCAGCATAGGAGGATCTATGTCACCTGTCAGTGATGAGTATCTGGTGCTGTATTGATGGCCCATGGGGTTAACATTCATGTTGCTTGTGTTGATGTTAGACGTGCTCTGGGTGCTTAGTTACCTTACACCCGTGTGTGTGTGACTTGGGCTCTCTTCCTGGTCTTGATCTGTAAAGATGACAGTAACTTAACCGCGTTATATTAGATATCGCCTGTAATTATTCTGAAGGTAATTAGAGCATAGTTGTGCCGTAACAAACATATTGGACACTGATGTTGCCACAATCTGCTCGAAAACAACTTCTGAAAGACCATAGGTTGTGTTCTTGCCAATTCTTTCATGGTACATTTAATACATTTATTTGACCACAACTGTAAAAAGAGCTCAAAGGTATTGCTGGTTATAACCAAAGACTAAAACCAAATGCTGTGCCTAAAATTTTCTCCCACAAGGAGTCTAAATGTCCTCCATTAGGGAGTGAAATCTACTCTAAATCTACTCCTGTGCCCATCCAAGTGTGGTTTTTGATGGGGGTCCACCACAGGTCAGCAACATACTGATGGCAGGGCCCTAGAGGTAACAGATTGAGGACTGTAGTCATAGAATTTAGAAGATGTGATTGGTATAGGACATTTATTCAACATATTTAAACATCAGCTATTGCAGTGTCTTACAAAATGGTACAGTCCTTGAATACTGTTTTTAAAAATCACAATATAAATACAATTAAAATAAATAACATCAAGTTACTAGCCCAATGGCTACTGAATCTTCTAACAAGCTTATAATGTTGGACACATTTAACAATTTAACAACACATTTAACAATTATATGATATATATATATATATATATATATATATATATATATATATATGATATGATAATATGAATAATAATAACTATTTAAGTGCACAAATTTTTTCTCGAAATCAACCAAGAAAGCTAATTTGATCACTTTCAAGGTCAAGGGAAAAAATATCAAATGACATTTGATTACAGTACCCAGGCTCCATTGCAGTCTAAACAACAATAGCAACTTATGAGTGAAAGGGTGTTAAATATTTTATAAAAACTAAGACATCTGCAGGGCTATTTATTTGCATAGGTGATGCAAACATTAATCTAATAAGGCAGACGAGCCTTCATATCAGGGTTTCCTTTAAGTGTTGATATTCATAAGAAGTTATATTTATTGTTTCAAGAACCAATGACCATCTCAGGATTCATTTTACATCTTTGTCAGACTGAAGCTCTCGTCACAACAGGTCTGCAAGCCAATCAGAAGAGATGCTCTGAATCTCTCTGTCCAAAAGACCATGGGAAGTCTAACATTAGACAACATCGGAACATAAATGCCACACAAAAACTACCATTCAGGAGAGAAATTTGACCCCTCCATATTCTGCTGCCTAGATGGTGGGGGTCACCTCCAGGTAAAGCATCCTACTTTAAAAACATGACCCCTCTTGTGTTCTCAGCTGCAATAATATTTGATAATGAATGCAGAGGACAGAAAATGCTTATGGTAAGTTGTTGCTTAATTCCCTCTTGCGTTCTAATCTTTGTAAATGTAGTGTCATTGACACATTTGCTCAGTGGATGGCTGATTTCAATGAAGTAATGCTTCACTCAGCGTATAAATATCACAAATGACCTAGCTGGAGTCCAAGCTTTGATTTGATGAGTGGCAGGAGATGGGGAAGAAAGAAGGAAGCCTGAGTAATTTATTATGCTGTCCTTGAGGCCCTCAGAATTGTGTTGATTAGTTTGAGAGGGTTTTCTCTAGCTGCCTGTTTTCTGTCAGTCGGCAAGGACACTTTACACACAGCAGGACTGGCTTTCACAGGCTGAATCCACCCTTTGTGCATGGGGTGTCTGAAGTAGTGTCAGCTTTAGCTGTGTACACTTGTTGCTGTGTTTCCTGTTACCTCCTTCTGCCTCTGGGCCCCTTGAGGCTAAATTTTCATTTGCCTGTTAATTCCTCTCCCCTGATTTTTCCCTCAACTTCACTCTACAACATGGCAGTCATTGTCAAAAGGAGGTCTGTGTGTGTAAATGCACACTTTTTTCTCTGAATGTGAAAACCTGTTCTCAATCCTCTGTGTATATTTGTGCGTGTATCAGACAGACTGCCATTCATCTTTACACCAGTATAGAACCCCGCCTGTGCCTATTCGCTCATTGCCCATTGAGTACAATTAGAGCAACTTGACTGAAAACCCTTTCACAACTACCTATTACAACTTCACTCTTTGATGCCGGTGTGATAAACACTTTTGAATCTGGATGATGGTACACAAGGAGATCATTTCTCCATGCTATATTTGGTGCCCAGTCAAACTTGTTACTTTTGTTTAAAGCTGCCCCTTTCTAGCAAACCATTGCATTAAATTTGACTGAGTAATAATGATTTGTCAGAGCTGGTGGGGTTAAAAAAAAGTTTTGATGTGGTCGGTGGCAGAGAGTGGTTAACCCGTCACAGCTACAGACACTAGGAAAAGGACCGCGCACTCAACTGAACACTTTTGGACTCTTGTAATGCACTGCCCTAATTCAAGCCTCTGCTGCACTACTGCTGGCTACATCCATACTAATACAATTTAGTTATCATCATCACTTGCTGCATTCATGCCTAGCATCCATATTACAACAAATACTTTAGCAACCACTGCTGGACCCATTTTAGTCAGAATTGTGTTGAATGAACAAAAACCTTGATGACAGAGATCCCTTGACCACCACTGGTGGAAACACCATGAATAGTTAATTACTTATTATCTTTGTTAGCAGCTGCTGTGCAGTGAGTTATGGTTAGTTTATTAATTGCAACTAATGAAGTGCTGAGTGGATATTATGCCCTGTGGAAACCAATATATGTGAATAGTCACGTTATGAAGCCATGTTCAGGTGTGCCAGTATGGACAACATTTTCATGTAAAAGTCCTTTCACGTCATCAGAACTCAGTCTTCTTAAAGGTTGGGAGATGTTCCAGTTATTTACTTGATGTTTCTGTTTGTGTTTTTTGTTAAGTTGTTATAAGAAGGGCTGTCTTAGTCATTGTACCTGACCAGTATGAATAGCTGCCATAATTTAAGCCTGATGTTGCCATAGATATAATTTGTTTTGCCCTTTCTTTAAGATTTTAACAGCTGTAATTATTCTCTGCTGCTTATCATATGGTATCATTATATCAAAGCACAAGCCTCAGTGCTAACTTAGCTTGTAGCTCACCACTAATTGCTAAGTGACCTTATGGAAATGTTTTTTAGAGGAGGGCTTTTTTGGCTCCAGTGAAATTAAAGTGCGATATTTATAGTTTTCTTTGGATTGTCAGGCTTTGATAACAGAAGGCATGTGGTGTTTATGCAGCAGTGTGTGTAGGACTCATTTACTCTGTTCACAGTGATGGTGACTGTACTGGCATGTACTCTGTAGAGTCAGTCTGGATTTGAATAGAGTTTGAATAGATGGACTGCAGGGTGGAGTTGGGCTTTTTATTTGTATGTTCACAGAGTTTGTTGAGAACATGGAAAACACAATAAACAATCCAGAATAGAATAGACTCTCATGGACAATATACAGTTATGCACTGCATAAGAAGAAGTTTAAACCATGTCAATATATCTGAGCACGCCTTGGACAGGTTGCCAGTCCATCACAGGGTACAGAGAGAAGGACAGGGAACAACAACCACTCACACTCACCCTCAGACCTACGGACAATTTATAGTCAACAATTAACTTAAACATGCATGTCTTGGGGCGGTGGGAGGAAACCACAGTACCCGGAAGAAACCCAATTAAGCATGGAAATGGAACAGAACATCCAAACTCCGCACAAAAAAGCCCCAGGCCTGGGAACCAAACCTGTGATATTCTCATTGTGGGGCAACAGCCCTGATAGCTGGCAATAACCAGAAATTTAGATAAAAAACCAAGCAAACAAACAATAAAATAATAATAATAATAATAATAATAATAATAATAATGTGCTGTAGAAAAGTATATGGTACTTCTTAACCGGGGCTCTATATAGCAAGGGGAAAAGGGGCTCAGACTCAGGCAAGACTCTATATTCTACACCAAAATATTTTAATAAACGCATTTGTTAAAAGCAAAGCACAATCAAGGTTATAAACTGAAACTCTTGCAATAAATAAATTCATTGAAAATAGCAACTATAGTGAAGATTTAGGACCTACAATATATTGACTTATAGTTTTAATTCAAATTTTCAGTGAAGTCAAAGCAAGTCAACAAAAATTATAAAAAAAAAAAAAAAAAAAAATTAACCATGAAATTGTTTACATGTGTATTTCATGAGGTGTGATATTATGTATGTCATATACTAGTTTCATACTGTGGCTCTCACAGTTGGTCTTTGTGACAGCTCTTGCAATGCTTCCTCTAGCCACTCAGCTTCCTTTCTTACTTTCAGGATTGTCGGCTCCAGAAAGAGACAAAGAAACTCTTTCTTTGTCCATTTTGAAGTCATCCCTTCAGACGCTGGATGCTAATCTCACTGACCATCAGCAGCTTCTGTCAGAGTCAGGGAAAGACAGATACAGAAAGGCTGAGTTAGATGGCAAAGGAGGGATGTGGGGGGTGGCGTGGGGGGTGGCATGGAGGGTGATGACTGGACCATTTGGCATCTAGTGAACAGAGGAGTATTGTGTGTCAGTGGGCCGCTGTGTAACAGACACTGCTTTACAGGATGAAACTGTTGTTAAAACATTTACTTACCATACACCTGAGAACAAACTGCTCAGCAGAAGTACTACTGTGAGTTAAGATCTGCAGACAAAGGATATTCACAATTGCACAGTATTTAAAAGGACGTTGCCTGTCAGCTGTCCTGGGGATCATTTCTTTATTGTCAAAATCTTTGCAGAGGAAATTGTGTCATGTAAAGTGTCATCATTAGTCAGTGACACATGATCATGCGGTAATCTAGATGTTGTGCGTTTTTCAGACCCTGACTGAACTTCCATCAAATTAAAATTTGATCAATAGATTTAATTTTGAAGTTAAGCTCTTTGGCTGTGCTCCTTTTAAAAAAGATCCTTTTCTTTAGATGTCCTACAAAGGTTGAGGCTAACACTACCCACAAGAGTAAAGATCATGTGCATGTTAAGCAAGGAGAGCAGAGTAGATTCATGTGACTTTGTTAATAAACTCAGATTTCCTGACTTTTAACCATATTTAAATAGTCAGAAATCTTTGTCTGTCTGGATGCAGTGTCTTTCCAGCTGCAAAGAAATAATCAATGATATATTAAAATATGATTGAGTGCTGAGGTCAGCACTCATCAAGAAGCTTTTGGATATAAACCACATTTGGACGATTTCTATTACACAGGGTGGGGAAGGTAGATGGAGACGATGGAAGGAGAGTAGGGCTGTACAATTAATCGAATTTTAATCACGATTTTGGCTTCCCACGATCAAATTCGCGAGATCAAGCGATATTTAAAATGCATCATTCTGTCCATAGAACGCTCCGTATCATAGGTTTTTTTTTTTTTCCCAAAGCCAATCTAGTGCTCCTCAGAGTGATGGAGAAAACGCTCTCTTTAAGCCTCTGGCGCTCCGTAAACCACTGTCTGATCACGTGCCTCCATGAGCATATCAGAGTTGTTCCCTGCACCACAGCGCAGCTTAGTTTCTAGATGTATTACTAGTTGACAGTCACTGACACAATATCAGTGGACGTGGGGAAAGGTCCACAGTAGATAGCAGTCGCTGGTCAGAAGGCGATAAACTATCTTAACCAAAAAGAAAAAAAGTCTAATGTAGCAGAGGGCGAGGCCGAGGGGCTTGTCCCGAGAATCGGATTGTCATCCATTGTGTGGAAGCATTTTGGTTTCAAGGCAAGTGACACAAAACAAGAACATGTCATATGCAGTGTTCTTTGTTTTATTTATTCTTTAAGGAGAAGCACTGAATTTTGGTGACTAAGAAGACCTATTTTATTTTGATGCACATATTGGGACATTAGCAGGAATGTAGCACCATGTGGTTGTGAAAGCAGTTATAACGAGCCTACTGTATGTGACAATAAAATTAGTTTTGGTTAAAATTTAACAAATAATCGTCATCTCAATTTGATGAAAATAATCGTGATTATCATTTTGGCCATAATCGTGAAGCCCTAAAGGAGAGTCAACCTTTCTTTACCTGATTCGTGAGAATCGTTGGTAGAAAACTTGAAATAGGGAAATAATGTTAAAAAAGATCCACAAGTCTCACAGATGAGGTAAAATTGTTGGAGATTATTGGGCTTTGCTCCACGTGTTTGAAAGCTGAAACAAGTTTTTAGGACATCTCATTGTGCTTAATCAGTTGACAGAGGGGTCAGGGGTCAAAAGGTCAACTAGCTGCCTGAGGCCTTGGTATATTGTTTGAGCTCAGTAATGGTTATTCACTGTCACGGCCCACAGGTCCCAACACTGCAGCAGATGATTGTTGCTGACTAGCAAAACTTCAACCAAGGCGAATCCAGCTTCTGTAATGTTGTTAATCAAAATAAACAGCCTCAGGGAAATGGGTGAGAATTACTGACGTTGTAACCTGATGATATTGATGATCTATTTTGGTTTATTTAAAAGTTAAGATCAAACTTTAAAAGCGGAACAACATTCCTGTAGGGCACCAGTTAGCTTGTCTTTCATATTCCCATCAGCAGTCTGGCTATTATTATTTAGAATAATCCAACTGACAAAGCCTATCAGCCAGCACTCAGGTGACATATGTCAAATGATTGTGACAGAAGGATGATGGACAACCCAGTGTCACCTGGATAATTGGTGTTAATCTGCTCTTGATCAAGATGAAGGAGTACCTTCTATCCAGAACATTCTTCAGAACCTTCATAATAATAAAGATTTATCTGATTACCTGCCCACTCACAGTAGAAGTGGTTAGATGTGGTAGATGACTGTAGACTGAAGTCTGATATAATGAAACGTACTGTAAATTTTATAAAAGTTAAGGAAAACAGATCAACATCCTTTTTAAATTTAGTGTATCTCCATCTACTAAGTAATCAAACTTTCCCGATATGAGCCACAAATTTCACTGCCACAGGTTGTAAAAAAAAAAATAAATCTGCATTTGGCTCTCCTGCAAGTACCATATCTAGCAGCTGAAGTTAAAATATGCACGTCATCTGTCAGATATTCTCTTATCATTGCCTTCTTTCTGTTTTAGCCTTACAACATGTAGCTCTGCTTTATACAGGCAACAGGATGACTGGAGTCATGTAGTCACAAAGTAACTAGTAGTGAATTGAATCTTAGTTGTTCTGTCTTGGATGTTCATCCTCTCTTTCACACTAATTCACTGTGTTTGTTAAGGAGCCTTGATGAGACAGAGATGATCTGTAGGGAAGTTTAAATAAAGGATTTGCATTCCTTTATAATAGCATTTGCATTTCTGCAAAGCTGCATTTATTCATTTTTGTCCTAATGAGGAGCATCTTGACATGTGCTATAACAGGATGTCACACAAGGCTCAAGATTTAAGCAGCACATTATGAGGAAAAGTGGCATCAAGCCTGCAAACATGAAACTTCTCAATAAATGGGAGGATGTTTAACTGTTAGAGACTTGGTTACTTTCCATGTCTGTCTACACACAGCTGTATGCGTTGCACATACCTGGTTATATTTACACAAAGCTCCACTAAAAGTCACTCAGTTTGCTTGTTCCCGTCAGTCATATTATTGTGCTGCAAAAAGGAATTCCCCTTCATTATCACGTAACTTGAAATACATTTGTGTATTTGACAGTCCATACTTGTGTGTACTACTTATCACAAATCCCAACAGTGAAGGTTAGTGAAGCCTGGAAAATGCTTTAGTGGTTATGTGTAATTCAGACAGCTGCAAGTGTGAAGAGCAGAAATGAATGGGTTGTTGTGTAGTGATGGATTACAGCCTTTCAATGAGGGCACCATTCACAGAAATAAGGATTATCACTGCTAGCACTACCCCTCCCAGTCACACCACTGAGTACACTATTTGTTGGTCTATTGCAGTCACAGTCTCATCAGACGAATTATAATCATTTAAAACAGAATTGTTAGACATCCATTCTCATCTTTGTGTTACCTCATTTGCCCTGATGATAACAGCCAGGTTTTTCTCCACTGACTCACTCGCACACATCTCTGCTTTCTCAGCCAAAGCAAGAGGGGATTTCCAACAATACGTTATCCAGAAACATTCAAGAGGTATCATTGTATTACCGTGCTAGTGCCTCCCTAGTTGCACTATGAGTTCTGGGAAGTGTGGATTGAAAATGTGTGGTTGAAATCGCTTGACTTTAGTTTTTCTTCTTGTTGTCACAGGGTATAAAGTTCAGTCTTTGGATTTATTCCCTCTTCTGTGTTGTTGAAGTGACAGTATTTTTGTTGTTTGTATAGCATCAGCAAAGTAATGAACAAGCTGGTTACCTCCTGATTTGTGCAGTCATTGTGATTCCCACTTGGGCTTAAAAGTACTTCCAGTTTAAGACTCCTGCAATGAATGAGGTCAAAGAAAAACTGATGCTGCCATCAACTCAGCCAAGTAAAATGTGGGCCAGCTGGGTGCCAAGACCAGTATTCTTTATTTGCTGCAGTCTGTAGAGTTTCTGTTCCTGTAACACGTAACAAAGAAAGAATGCTGGATGATCTGTAATCGAAGCTCCACCTAATTTTTCCTGATATGTTCACTTCTACTGACCCTGTAACCAAGCACTTTAAAGATTGAATGTTACCTCATTCATAAAGTTTTCTTATGAGCTAATGCCAGAGGTCTTCAATAGGGGGTCTGCAGAGGTACTGCAGGGAGGTCGCAAAATTTTTGGTTGACTAGACTTTTTTTTTTTTTTTTTTTTTTTTTTTAAATAAATACTCCCCCCACAATTTTTTTCCCATAAATTTAGACGTCTTTAAATACACATTAACATGAATCCAACACATTGTAGCAAACAGATAAATGGAAGCAGAAGACAGCCAGCAGTGCACACATTCAGCGACACTCAGGAGCGCTTTCGAGCTGGGCACCGGTTCAAGACCTGTCCCTCCAACGAGGAAGACCCGCCCCTATCGCTGCTGTGCCAATCACGAGGCCGTATGTGATACGCTGACTCTTTCAGGCTCCCCATGATTGGCCGAAAGCCCATTCCTATTATGCTAGCAGCAAGCAAATTTTTACAAAATGGATCGTTTTGTAACACATTTGGCATGGTCACCCTACTCACTGTACAGTACCTTGCATATGTTTAAAATAAAAACAAGAATATATGAACCTGTGTATTATTTTAATATCTTAGTATTGAATGCACAATAACATGGTACATTTATACATGGCACTATAGGACCAGTTTAATATAAAACACAATTTTATTTAATATGGGGGTCCTTGGCGTGGAAAACGTTGAAGATCCCTGGCTTACGCCATAATAAAGACTTTTTTTCTTTTAAACAAACCTGTTTGCCAATGACTCTGTTGCTTTGTCGGCAGGATGAGAGATAGGCTGTGGTGGAAAGTGTTATCATTCTACTGGAGTGGAGGAGAAAGTGCTGGCTCTGTATCATTGTGTGCTAGGAATGTGGAGGAGAGTGGAGATGAGAACGCATCAGCAATGGGGGAGATGGACAGATGTAATGGAAGGGCATGGTTTGGACTCTATTCTTCATGTGCTTATCAGGCCGCTGACAGGTACTGCTTAGCCAGTTAAAAAGGCTCTTGCAGGCAGTAGGAATCTTTATTGGCTGGAGAAAATTCCTTTCACCTCACAGCACACCAGCATCTGATGCTTGTGTCAAAGGAGGCCACACAGACCTGCAGGGGCTGCGGGCAATTACCTCAATTACAGGAGCATGCAAAATCCAAAGTCTGAAACTTTAGTTTAAGCAGGCTCAGGTGACCCTTTTCACTGCATTGTTGAACTGCAGTCACTTAAAAACTTGTGGTATTTAAATGAGGCGAGTCACATTTAGAGTTTGGGGGCGCCACTATGTAATACTCAATCGAGGCATTGTTCTTCATGCCCCCCTCACCACTTCATCAGTAGACGCCTCTTCCTAGCAGCCGAAACCCTAGCAAAATTTTGAGTACCGGGAAATGGGGTTACACACACCCTTGTTTTCATTTATCAGCCTGAATTCACATAAAGCATAGCAGGGTGGAGGAATGTGTTAATTGGTAGAAGCAAGAGAGCTAAAATAGCAGGCCTCATGAGACAGTAACTCATCAGACAGATAATTCATTTCCTGTCTTTTGTTGGAGGATCATCCTGTCCTCCCTTCCCTGTATGAAATGATTTCTAAACACACACTTTCCCAGCAACAGGAAACCATTGAGCTCCTATACTCTACATGAAGCTCCTGTGATCTCTCTGTAAATACTTCTGTTTGTCGTTCTCCCCGAGTCAAGCAGCTAAATGCATGTAATAACTCCCCTGGTGTTGGTTTTGTTCTCCTTCTTCAGAGAGTTAAATTACTAGCAGCAAACAATTCAGTGCAAACACAGGAAAGACAGGCTCGTGATGAAACGTGCAGCAATGTTTTCATTTATGGAGGATCTTGGTGGTTCAGAGTGACGGTAGTTCTAAGTAAACAAATAGCCTCTTGAAGTTCCCCTTTCTCTCCACGCATGTCCAGACCATCAACATTTACAATAATAAGTAGAAATATATAGTTAGGAAAAAAAAAATGATAAAAGGGAATTAATACATCACCTTTTCGTCCTCTATTCTTAAAGAAAGAATTTACAGTTAGTTAAGATAGTTAAATTATATTCAGTATTGTAGACAGACTGCCAGAGCTATCTCGACAATTGCATCTTGACACAAATAAAAAGAAAGAGAGTTTACTTGTAAAGCCACACCCCATATGATTCCCACGTCCTGTAGAATATCCATCCAACGTGCTTGTATTTTAGGGCGGGACCCGACTCAGTGAGTTTAAGGCCCTACTGAGATTTTACCATTTTAGACACAATAGTAAAAATCCCCCCATTTGACAGGGAATTTATTTCAATAATTGATCTTCATCTGAAATGCGACATAATCTTCACGGCCTAAACCAAACAGTGTGAAATAGTCAATAATTATTCACTTTGATATGCTTAACAACCCTGCTTGTCCCCTGCAGCCTACAGCTTTTCATTGGACTTCACTGGGCTTTACTGAAAATTGTTACTGCACATTCTGTAACCAGCTGCACAGACCTGTTTTTACAAGCCATTACCTGAACCATGTTGCTCTGGTTCTAAGAAAGTCTATTGATTTTCATATACTACAAAAAGCTTACACACACACAGGTATTGACGGAATGCAACATCAACACTGCTTTTAGTTTGAGTCAAAATCTAATCAAATACTGAACATGGACTTTCAGATCACGTAGTAATCGCTTGTTCTTGCTACAACAGGCTCTGTCGAGACCCCCCTCCCACCCAGCCTCTAGAGTTACTGCTAAGCACTTATCTAACTAAAAACCAAAAGGGCATGATAATGTGCCGAGATGGGGACACACAAGTACACAGTCACTATCAACCCAACCATCATTTTTAGAATCTCCCCTTTTACCCTGTAACCTGATTCTAAACCTCTGCAGACTAAAAACAGACCCACGTTTTACCCCAAAGCTTTGTTTGTTGCTGCGTCAATTCTTCTGATTGAAAGAAAATTACTTTGGACACATCACTCTATCTTACAGGACACAGCACAGCATTGCCTCCCTTTTCCAAAACAAACAGTTCAACCTGAACCTGAGGGAGTAGGAGAGAAAAAGAGCAGCTCAAGGGTCAGGATGTGATTATTGAGAGCTTGTTGCAGTATGCAATGTATCATACAGAAGCTCTGCATGAGTACATGGGCACAATACACATGTAACCACGGGGGCAGTCGCACAGAGTTTAATGACTTTGTAATGGCTATGTGAGAGGCCCTATCAAGGTAAGATGGAAGGCTTGGCACTCCCATACACACACACACACACACACACACACACACCCCACACGTGTCCCGAGTACTTGGCTGCAGGTTGACCTCTGTGGGTTGGTAATTTGGGAGGTGCTGATCGTTGACATTATGGCTGCTGTCAGTATGCCAGGGGATGTCTCTAGTTATACTTCCATTCTAACAGCTTGTGGATTTGTGTGTGTGTGTTTATGTGTGATACCACTTTGCATTGGAAATTGCTGCGTCTGCAGTCTTCAAGGTCAAGTTGTCTGCCTGTGTGTATTATGACACTGGGTTGTCATGATTGATTATTTAGATCGGTTGATTCACAGGCATGTGTGTGTCTATGCCAACTTCCCAGGGCTAATAAAACCATGACAATGTGATGTGCTGAAAAGATTATTTAGGAGTACTCACACAGAGTGTTTTCAGTGAGCCAACTAAACCACTTAAGTCATCAAGATTCAAATATAGACATGGCCAGATAAAATGATGGATGGATAGTTTAATGTATGTAGCTGTTAAGTCTTTCTGCCTTTGCTGTCTGAGCCCATGTTCTCTGACGCTAAACCATTTTAGTACAGTATCTGCTACGTGCAAAGCTACCCACACAATATCTCACCACCTTCCTCCATCTGCTCCATCAGACTTTCTCCATCTGATAAGAAATGAAACACTGTAAACATCAAGAGAGTGACTACTGCCCTGTGGCCATCATGTTGTCATGTTGCGTGCGTCTGCATATTGCTTTATGTGAAGAGTAAATTCCAAAAAGTTAAACAAAGATCCATATGGCTATTTACAGTCACAAATGTCTGAAATTTTGGCTTCAGTAAAGTTAAAATGTCCAACTTTACTGCAGAAATAAACATGTTTACAGTCTGCATTAACAAAAAACTATTTTTGTCTCCAATTTTCTTTCTTCGTGCCAACTGCACAGGGATGAACTTTATATAACTTCTCTTTTTATATCTCAATAAGCCTTAAAGTTCTGCATAAGTGAGGGCATGGTTGCTTTGAGTGACAGGTTGGTGAGCCTATACTTGCCAGAAACCAACATTCCTAAAAGTCTTGGCTCCACACACAGCCTTTCTTGCTTTGTTTTGAAATAGCTGAATGTTCAATGGAGCCGCTCACTCTGAGCTTCAAAACAGAGTTTTCCTTCAGAAACTTGAATGTGACATGACATCACAGAGGCTGCATCCATCTACTCACAGTCTAATCTGATATTGTCAGAGTTAATAAAACAAATGATTAACACCTTGTGATATAAGGTAAGATACAAACTATTGACTCTGTGGATGAAAGTTCAAAAAACATAAATAATATCACTGGCGTTCATTAACCTTAACAAAGGCTGTGTTTTGCTGAAGATTTCCACTCAATGGTTATAGTAATCCAACATGAATGATTAGAAGGCCATGAAGGAAAGCACAGTATGCACCTTTAAATCAGGCTGTTATTTACAACTGTGCTTTTTTTGCTGCGACAAGTCCAAATGAACATCACATATTCTCAATCATGATATAGTGAAAATAATAAATGAATGAGTTGAACCTGGTTTAAATTTATATGGTCAAATCATCTGCTAAGTATAAATCACAATGAGGTTAGGAAGACAACTTTCTGAAGACAAGGAACACTGATTTATACTAATGCACTTTCATTGCTCTGCTCGTCAGTGATGCTCTGAATCACTCAGTAGACAAGCTGCTTCTCCTCACACACTGTCAGCATAAATTGCTAATGCTGATGTAAGACAGACACACTACACAGGCCACCTTGTGTGTCACAGTGCACTCACAAGTATTGTGTTTCATCTACTGAGGTGATGCAAAACACACAGGAGAACTCGCCATGCGTCTCGTGAATGGTTATCGGAGTATGCAAGCCAAATTATTTCCATACCAGCCGCCACCGCATTAAAGCTCATGTAATCATCTAAAAGAATTAGCATTATTGTCTTCTTCACTGTGTCAGTGTTTTAAAGAAAGCATGCTGTGTGAGGTGTTATGTAATTGTTAGTATCACAGAGGTGTGTGTTTGTCTATGTGGCCTCCTAACACACAATATGCTTTCTGGGTAATAGAGTTTTTTATTTGTAACAGCTTGTTGAATTTTTACTTCTCCATAAAAATTCATTTTCTAACACAGTGACGCAAGGCCTTGAAATCAGTAAGGACCTCACGGTAACTCAAAACCTTCATATTAGAAATGAGTTTGATATGTGTCATTAGGGTCAGTGTGGGCCGCAGCTGCTGGTTGCTGTTACCCATCCATCTTACTGTCTGTGTGTTCTGGTCAGGGCCAGGTCTGGGTCATCTTCAGGACTTGCTCTATTAGTCTCAAGGGGATAACATGTCCACCTTCAATGGAGTAGTCTGCAAATGAAGAATCGAGGGCAAAGTGGAGGAGGCTACATCTGCTGGGGGTGAAGGGGAAAAGACAGGTTTTTTACCATTTCTACTGGTCTATGTGTATATAGATTGTTGGGGAAAACTGGTCCTTAATTGCTCCTGAATAGTTGTAGTCCCACCATCTTAAAAAGCCCAGTCCTACATTTAAGCAAGAGCTCAAGTCAGGCTGTATGGAGATTATAACACAGCCAAAGGATATAGTTCACTGTTGTTGACACAGTCAAAGGTGTGTCCTGAAGCCACTTGAATCCAGTCTTGTCTTGGAGTAATGTTTTAGGTCTTTGTCATGTTGAAAGGTGAACCATTGCTTCAGTCACATGCTCTTTGTAGCAGGGTTCCTTCAAGGACCTCCCTTCATTTGGCTGCATTCAACTTTCCCTCAGTTCTGACCAGTCTCCCTGTTTCTACCTCTGACACACTCCCTTATAGCATAAGGTTGCTACCACCATGCTTTAACACTGATGCTCTTTCTCTTTGGTTATTCAGTTTGTCCTAATGGCCACCTCCAGGAAGAGTCCTGCTGTTTCCAAACTTCTTTTGTTTACACTGATTTACATCAGTCTCTTAGGTGCACGCAAAGTTTTGGACATTGTTTTGTACGCCAACCCAGATTAATGCCTCACTTACAGGTCTAGGTCTCTTGTCTTCATGCTTGGTTGTTAACTGTGGAATGTGTGACTTTAAAAACCAAGTCCAGTTGATTCAATTTGCCACAGGTGCTGCCCTCCAGTCAAATACCAGACAAATCTCTGGGATAATTACAAGCCACAGCACAGGGTCTGGATTTTTTTTGTAAATGAGACATTTTACATTTTGGTTTTTAATATGTTTAATATTTACTTTGTCCTTATGAATTGCTGAAGGTTGACTAATGGTCAAAATGGTAATTTCATCCACTCAGAATTTGATATACAAGAAAAATAAATGTTGCAGAAAGTAACCTTGGGTAACCTGACTGCTTGATTAAAATAGCAAAAATTTAATAAAATATCAGTGCGAACTTTGTCTCATTAGTCAGTATAACGGCTTCACACTGTATCTTCATCCTTGGCCTGTTCTATAGAATCTCCTTTGAACAATATTGCTTTCAACAAACCGTTCTCACTGCTTGTAACTATACTCTTATTCACACAGACCTCATTTAAACCTGCCCTTTTCCTAACTGCTTCTAAAGAAGCCTTGACTGTCTTTTGGCACTATGTGGGAGGGTTAAGGAGGGAACCTTTGGACAAGAGAGCATTGAGGATAATCAGTGGTTTGGAATCCTCCTCAGTGATGGCTGGGCAGTGTGGAAGGGAGAGCTGTCACCCCTGGCTGATTTACACCAGTGCTGTGTCCCGTACAGGAGGGCAGAGCAATGGGGACAGGACTATTTCTTGTGTACGGTGTGGCACAGGAAGAAGTGACCCTACTGGGTGGTACAGTGGCCTAGGGAGACAACAGTCTGAGTTTACAGGATTTCGTTACTGGATGATAAATGTATAAAAATAAGTAGTTTCTGTTTTGCCTTAAAACACATTTTCCCTGTTTTCAAGAGTACAAATAGTTTTTTCTTAACCACAGATGTGGCTTCACCCTGTCCCCTTTTTTTCTTTGCATTTTGCGCGTTTTCATAAATGGTTGTGCTTACATCCACAAATAATGCAGATAGGGCATCATTTATTGCTTTAGAGTCCAGTCTGTGGGGGAAAAAAAATCTGGAACACCACCATCTGGGTGGCATCGAGTAATTGTTTGTTTTCTAACATAAGCAGCTTAGCAGGAGGATTATCAGTCACTACAAGTAATGTTTTTGTGTCCGAGCAGAAGGGACGGTTGCATCTTATTTGCTGGACAAACTATGGAGTTGGAGTCAGGGGATGCACAATTACATTATTCCTTAATCTGATTATTTTTGGATTCATCTATTATTTGTGTTATCCATTAAATTTTACACAATAGTGAACATTGGCCATAAGAACTTTACAAAGCCCATAGTCTTATGTTTTCGAATAGTCCAAAACCCAAATGCATTGTATGTATTATAATTTCTGTTGCAGAATGGGGAAGAAAAAGAGAGCAACCTTTTTAATCAATCAAATTTATGGAAGAATAAGAAGAGAAATGTGAAACTGTATAGCTGAGAAGCTTGAACTAGCAACCATTGATCAATAACGTCTTGGTGTCCTGGCAGGAGCAGCTGTGCTGCTGAGAGAGCTGGGATGGGTGTGTTAGGGTCAAAACTGACACTACAAAAGAAAGCCTTAGCATTGTTCAAATACCTGCATGTAGCAGGTGACTGAAGGATAGAGACAGAGCCAGTGAGAAGGAGCAGATTAAGATCTGTCTGTCTTTTTTTTTTTTTTTTCCCCTCTCTCAAATTTGAAATGCTTGCTCCCACTGTCTCCCATTCAGTTTGCTGTTGTTATTGAAATGGCCCACAGTGGAAAATGCTCCCATTACATTTCATATCGGAGCCAGAACGGGTCAGGAGATTATTTGCATGACAGAACAACAGAACTTCCATGTGAAAACAAAGCATAACACACTCTACGGATTCACTCAATAAAAGGTCTACTTTTGGTTCTGTCAGACTGTAGTTTAGTACTGCAGTGCATGCAATCTTTTACTGTTCCTAATCCAGGGTTTGTATGCTCTTAACACTCTTGTTTGTAACACAACTCATTGAGCAGGTGAATAGCTGTGATAACGTTAAATCTATCTTTCTGTTTCCTTAGTGTGATATTTTGTAAATTTGAGTTGAGACTAGGGATGCCAGTTCTCATTTAATTTGCTAATTATTAGATGGTTCATCTGATCAATCGATTAAAAATTACTTGATAAGCAATGATTTTTGTGAGAACCTGAATTTTCTTTTGTATCAATGAGATCTTTCTATCTAGGACATAGAAATCTAGATATTGCTTATGATGGACTGAATAAAAAACAAGCCATACTCACTAATAAATTAGTTATTACCATTTGGAATACAGTTGCCTACAAACAATGGCATTTTTTGTAGTCTAGCAAAGTAAATCCTACATAGAATATTGAATATGTCACCTACTGGGTGGAATGATGGTTAGCACTGCTGCCTCACAGCAAAAGTTGTTGGTTCAATTCCCTGGCCTGAAGGCTTTTTCTGCAAAGCTTGCACTGTGGGAAGAAAAAAAGCAGGCTAAGGGAGAACAGAACAGAGAACATACATTGGCTGTACGGTGTAAAGCCAATGTGCTTGCTCCTTGCAGCATGGCTGGATGTAAGTTATTCAGGTGATACCTTAAGAACTTGCTGAGTTGTTGTATTTAAATGTAGAAATACAATATACATTTGGCTTCTTTGTCATCATTTATTAGTTTGAAATGGTCTCGACTGCAATCCGTTTTGACTAGTTCATGTTTATGTGTTCTTGGATGTACTTTGTATTCAGGTATGTCGGGCTTGCAGAATGGTCAATTAATTGAAATTAATTGAGTAAATTCTTAGCAGCAGTTAATGAGTGGTAGATTTAATTTTTAAGATCCCTTGTTTATGCCCCCACCATCTTTTCCCTGTTTATCCCTGACCTGAATTAGTACAAGAGATGGGTGGTTCATCTTGAAAACTTATATTTACTTTAGTCAATTATGTTTGTGTAGAGTGACATTTGAATTTGGTAAATGTATGCAGTTTGTAAAATGGTGGCTTTTTTCTGGCACATCCAGATGAGTCCAGCCATTACTGAATTAGATTTTTGGTTAGAGGGTTTTTCCACCATTTGGTCCAGACTGGATCGTCTCAGCAATTACTGGATTGATTGGTACGACGTTTTGTGTAGAGGAAGAAACTTACTGAAAGTCAGAAAGACACCCACTGGATTGAAGTCCATGTAGCTTACTTTGTTCATACATGACAGTGGGAGAGCAATGGCACAAACAGAAACTGACAGACATACATTTGCACTATTTCTTCTTCCACAATTTTTTCTTCATTGCGTATGTATGTCTTTATCTCTCATTGTTTCCTTGTTGTGTGAATCATGTATGTATGTTAGCAACAGATTGTTGAATTTCCCTTGGGATAATTAAAATGTAAATCTGTGTGTCTATGCATAGACAGATAGACACACAACCGTACACACAGCACTCAGGCAATAAGAGACGGACACAGAGAGGCATCGGCAGACACACACACTCACAGACGGAGACTGACAGACATACTGACACAGACAGACACAGAGATAGGGTTAAAGTCACTTTTTTCGTACATGACTGTGGCTGCAGAGTTGACACATGCACACGAAGACAACCGGCAGCCTATGGCAGCAGCAGAACCCCCATGGCCACCCCCTATATTTCTGTGAGGAAACTTTCCAGTCCCTCGAAAGTCAATTAAGAGCACGCTCTTAGCTTACAGCCTGACATGGCATCAGACTCTGTTATTGAAGAGCCCTTTCTGTGCTGCAGTTTCTTGTCAAGAGGCAAATGTATCTGCAGTGAAGTACCCAGCTCGTCTCAGGACCACCACGTCAACATGGCGGTTGGCCTCCCATGACCAGTTTTCTGCCTCAAGTCTACAACTTATATCACAAATGCTCGCTGATAGAATGAAGGGTTATTTTTAGCAGCGGTGATGAGTGGATGCGGAGCTATTTTTCTACCAAAGCAAGTCTGGATGTATCCACAGTTTAGATATCCACTGATGGGAGTTGGTGATTCTAGGACTTATTTTCTCTTGTGACTCTCTCACAGACGTACGTCCATGCAGGCCTGATGTTACCACATAGGTCTCCGTCTCTCTGTTTGTGTAACTTATTCCATCCAGTATGTCCATATGTCGGCCATCTGTCTCTTGCATGTTTCCAGGTAAAGTGATTGACTCAGTCATATCTGGTGAGGATGTAGGTTACCCAGCAGCACTGGCATTTAGACACACTGCCAGATTAGCAAGGCTTACTGCTACCTGCTGTTCATTCTGTACCTCTCATTGCAGGTGCATATCTATCTGCTGCACAAACCAATCACGACAGGCAACTTGTCATTTAATTAATGCCAAAGGAAGGTGGAGTCACAGGGTAAATAAAGTATGCATTGTTTACATACAGGATTAACGCACTTGCCTTTCCCTCCCTATAAATAAATGCAATTTAATTCAGAACCTGCAGGGCTTAAATTAAGCAGTGAAAAACCCACATCAATGACATTTTTCATTAAGCAGAGTGTTTTAGTCCTCTGTTCCCACCACCAGCAATCCATCCATCCACTCTCCTGTCTGCCTACCCTGTTGTTTGCAAAGAATAATTGAATTGTTCATTAACAATTTCACGTGCTATTCTGCACACTGTGAATGTGTGCTTGTGCGTGAGTGTGTGTGTGTGAGTGTGTGTGTGTGTGTGTGGGGGGGGGGGGGGGGGGGGGTAGGAAGGAATAGGAATGTGTGAGTGGCGACTGATCTGTAACTGTGGCCTCCTCTCCCTGTTAATGGGTCATGGGGAGACAAAGAGCTGCTGTGTTTGTATGTGAACTGGAGTGGAGGGGTGGGGGGCGGACCAGAAGCTGGAGGAGGTAAGACAAGACAAGGAAGTGGTTGAGAGAACAATGTGAGGCTGCAGCTAATAATTACAGTTAATTATAGATCCATTAGTTTATTCCATAAAACATATGAATTCTCATGGTCAAATTAAGGATCCAAAGAAAGGATTTTTGCCTTTTAAATTCATATTTATTACACACCGATCAGACATAACATTATAATGACTTGCCTGATATTGTGATGGTCCCCCTTTTGAAGCCAAAATAGCCCTGACCTGTCAAGGCCTGGACTCCACTAGACCCCTGAAAGTGTGCTGTGGTATCTGGTATCAAGATGTTGGCAGCAAATCCTTTAAGTACTGTAAGTTGTAAGGTGGGGCCTCCATGGGTCAGACTTCTTTGTCCAACACATCCTACAGATGCTTGATTGGATTGAGATCTGGGGAATTTGGAGGCCAGGTCAACACCTCAAACGCGTTTTTGTGTCCCTCAATCCATTCCTGAACCATTTTTGCTTTGTGGCACAGCGCATTATTCTGCTGAAAGAGGACACCTTCTTCCATTGCTCTGTGGTCCAGTTATGATGATCAGGTGGTCATTATTGGCGCTTTCAGTGATGCACAGGGGTCAGCATGGGCACCCTGACTGTCTGCAGCTATACAGCGCCATATGCAACAAACTGTGATGCACTGTGTATTCTGACACCTTTCTATCAGAATCAGCATTAACTTCTTCAATAATTTTAGCCACAGTAGCTCATCTGTTGGATTGGACCATATAGGCCAGCTCTTGTTCCCCACCTGCATCAATTAGGCTAGGCCTCCTATCACCCTGTTGCCGGTTCACCACCATACCTTCTTTGGACCATTTTTGATAGATACTGACCTTTGTAGACAGCGAATACCCAACAAGCCATCTAGCCATCATAATTTGGCCCTCAAACTTGCTCTAATCATTACACTACATGTTCACTCACCCACTGACAGGTGCCATGATGAAGAGATGATCAGTGTTACTCACGGTCAGTGGTCATAATGTTATGCCTGATTCGTATATGTTGCATTTTTCTTGCTGTAACATGTCAAATTTGGAAAAAAAAAAAAAAGATACAGTTTATAGTTTTGTTTATAATACCTTTTTTTTTAAGCAGGAAGTCTCCTCAGATCGGTAATAAATCTTTTACAAGAGACACCTGATGGAATCAAGTAACTCACTGATGTGGCAGTTCGTCTGCAGAACATTCACATACAGCTGGGTAAGGCCACTTATCGTTCACTGCACTGCACAAAGTTTGTGCGAAACAGGACGTGGTGTTTAATAATCTCTAAAACTGTTTCAATGACGGTGCAAAGATCATTCCATTATCACCCTGGGTTGTGTTATGATTACATCATGGATATTATCGTTTTCCGTGTCTTTATGTGCAGACACAGTTTAATGAGCACTGACAACAAAACAAACCACCGTCCACCACCGCAGATCACTATGTGCGTGTGCGTGTGCGTGCGTGCGTGCGTGCGTGTGTGTGTGTGTGTGTGTGTGTGTGTGTGTGTGTGTGTGTGTGTGTGTGTGTATGTGTGTGGTTTGCTGCCCCTCCTTGGTTTTAGTAATAATGGGGCTCTGGCAGGCAGCGGATGAGATTACTGGTGCCGGTCTGTATTGGCACTCTGAGGCACATCTGAGGTCACAATGAGGACACAGACACAGAAACATATACAGTTGTGCACACATTTACACACCCACAAAAACGACAATGTAGACTTAACACTGCTGCCACTCTCCAAAGTAACCTTTTTCTGTACTGTGATAAGACTGGAGGTTTTTAGTGACCTGATCGCTCCATCTAGTGGCCATTTCTTGTCACTACAATTTTACAAGTTGCTGTCGTGCTCGGTGTGTAGTGGGTTATTAATTAGATATATTTAAATTCTAATATGCAAATTTACACCAATTTTAGATATTTTAAATTTGACTCAGTTATTGGTATTCATAGCAGGGAAAGTCAGCATCAAAAAGATTTGATTTGTTCTCACTGGCTTTTGGCAGCTGGTTTGTTAATCTGTTTGTGTCTATGCTCCAAGGAGTCGTTTGGTCTCTTGAACGGCACTATATACATAATAATAATAATTACTTAAGTTGTGTGCGATGAACACTTCTTTAGCTCTTTACAATGTTTCATTTGTGTTTAAAGCAACATAGATAAAAGAAATCAAGTACCTAGGAGGCTGTGAACAAGTGTCAGGGTTTTTTCAAGTTCAAATGGGTTAATGCTTCTTTCTGTTTACTAAAGAGTTGTCATGTGAGGTTGAAGAGGGTGGAGCCCAGTAAACCTCGAGGCGGGGAGAGAAACTTGAGTTTCAGGTCTGTTCAGGTGAGCTGATCCACCCCATGTGTGTCTGTGTGTCATCCTTTGTGAGAGAACTTACCTTGTAACAGTGGGAAGGTCTGCTGCCGTGTATGAAGCGTTTCTGTTGCAGGAAGACGGTGGTCGGGTAAGCCCTGGGCTCCTGCAGAGCTTTAGTGCCTTTTTCCTAGTTGTTTTCATGACTTTGGTGTATCCTCATTTGTTATCTCAGATGTGCTGCGTGGGTCTTTTTGTGGTTATAGAAATGCTGTAAGTGACTTTGACCCTCGACGCTATTGTTCTCATTGTGTACTCATCCAGTTTCTGTTGGATAACAACTTAAAACATGACACAGTAAACATACATAACATCAGAATGACTTTGTTTATTATTGGCTACACACAGCTGATGCAGATATTTGAGAATTTAGTTGATTTGAAGTTTCAAATCTATAAAAGCAATAAATATCTAGTACATTTTAAGTGCATTTTCGTGGAAGACCTTGAATCACATTCCCCCTAAAATTCATCTTTCCATTTCTCTTGTAAATTAGATGAATCACTCTTAAACGTTCTTGTGTGTTGAGGTGGCTGAGAGGGGGGAATGACATCAGATGTTTTAGGGCCTCTGGAAGGACAGGTTGAGTTAAACACAGATTTATATCTGTGTATATGCCCATGGACGTGTGTGTGTGCACACGTGTGAGCACGTGTGTGTGTGTGTGTGTGAGAGAGAGAGAGAGAGAGACTGAGAGAGCAAAATACACATATACACATAAGCAGATGTATTTTATGTGGAAAGACTGGATGCTTATGAGCAACACGTGGTAGTGTGCTGATTCTGTCTGAGCTTTCAAAAGTCCCACCTGAGACCAAGAGAGGAGAGTTCACTTTTCCCCCTTTCTCCGTTAACCTCGAACATTGACTGCTTCTTCTTTATGGGTTAATAGTTTTCATATATATTCCAACATTTGCTTCCCTAATCTGTTTCCATAGCCTTTTCAGCTGTCTGTACTTCTCCCCATTGCTCATCATTATTACGACTCCTTCATAGCAGTCAGTCATTCCAGGAACACCAGCCATGCCAGGTACTGCTGAGTCTTAATTTAAGCAGCTCCAATCCCTTGTAAAGCTAACGGCTATTAACAAGAAGTCGTATGGCTCGTGCCTGAAAACACAACCCCATCCCGCCAGCGTCACGCACCTCACACTTAATAGGAATCGACATGGTGACATTTTGGCAGCGGTGCACCAAGGCAGGAGAAAGACATTATTCAACAATCGTTTTTCCATAGAAGCAACTGAAAAGGCAACAGGCTGCCTATGCAGCCCTGGCATCAGGAGGGTTTTTGATTTTTTTTTTTTTTTTTTTTTTTTTAAACAGTATTTCCATTTCAAAATGTCATGTGGATGAACATTCCCCTAAACCACAGTTTAATACACTGCAATTATACACAGCCCATTGAAATGTAGTTCCACTGTACGTCTGTGTGTAAATGAATATTCGCTTTTACCACAGTTGGATATACTGAAATTGCGCTCTTATGATTGTGTCATGTATGGCTGTGTGCATGTGGCTGTAACTCTATCTACTTCTGTCTGTCTGACTTTGCACTTTGTGGTTCCTACAAGCCAATATGATGTAGAGTAGCTGAAATACAAATTGATTCTACATCCAATCTGTCTTCGCTGCTACCCCACACCAACATCTCAGAGCTGAAGCTCACCAGTAGGGAGTGAAGTAAAAGAACACAGTTTTCCATTAAAGGAACAATTTTGGTAAATGTTTAATATCTACATGGTAGAGTATCTCTCTTCTCTATCCCTTTAACCATCTTAAAATCCTGCTTTTCTCTTTTAAGATATCATCACAGCACAAATATTTAACATTTCATGAGAGCATGCAAGCACAACATAGTAAAACCTTCAACATGCAGCTATTAAAATCAGAGGACATGGGAGCTTGCAGAGTTGCAGGATTATGGTAGGGGATAGTTAGGCCTGTCACAATCATTACATAATCGCCTGATTGCGATCATTGGAGCTGACCGCAATCGTTTTGAATAATCGTTAAAATCGTTTCCATTCATCTGTACAAAAACAGCTGGATGAAACTTAGAGAAATGTCATATTTCCATCACTGTTTCCACGTTGTTTTCCAACATTTTAGGTTTGACTGGTGCACTTTTAATGACATCTTCTTGCTGCGCCCCCTTTTTCTGCTATGGTTTAATGGCACGAGTGGAGAATTAGCATCACAAACTGTTTATCTCGATTCATTTCTAATATTCGATGACCGCATTTTGATGAGCATCTATTGACATTACCATCATGGATTTAATTGTGGGTATATATAGATTATCTAACTGTGTCTAGGCTTATACTCTAATAGTGGCAAAGAATGATCAGAAAAAGACAATTAAATTGTTAATCGCTGTATGGCAATTAATTGACAACTAAAATTTCATGATTGTGTCAGCCTTAACAATGGTTTTGGATAATGGATGGGTCCTGAAGTTGATCTAGGTAATGACTTTTTGTAGTACCTAAGGAACTGCAAGATGTAGATCTTTTTTTCCTTGCATCTGTGTAGCATCAGTTTTTTAAGGTGCAGCTGGTTGCCTATTGAACGGCAATTTATTGGCACCCATTAAAATGCGTCCAGTGCATGAAGTGCTATCATTTTCTCAAAACTGCTATTGAGTGCCATATTTCTGATTTTGCAGGGAGGGTATGTCCTCGCCTGTATCTTACTTATTTATTTATCTGTTAGCAGTATAACACAAAAGTACTGAACTGATTTGTACCAAACATGGTAGGGAGAGGAGCCCTTCTTCTGGAATCTCTACTGGCACCTAAGTTGCATCAGCTGTAGTTTTGAAATGAAAATGATATCCAGACCTCACAAAGTGTGACTCAGAAAACAGAGATCCGTGAAGGCAAAAGCAGCCCGACACTGGTCAATATAAAACCCGATCTCCCTTATTTTCCAACCGACTAAGATAACAGCAGAGCTGAGGCTCCATGCTGTTGCATCAGACAGTACAGAATTGGTAACATGAGTAGGTGTCACAAATGCTGCTGAAGTGATCTATCATCTGACTAAGGACCAGTGTAGATAAATTCATCAGATTGGAGCGAATCAGCAGACACTGAAGCTGGTGGATAGTTTTGGAGCAAGCCGGTCGTTTGAGCTGTAACCAGAGCAGGTGTGACAGAGATGGCTTTGGATGGGGCGTCTGTCATGCGATGAAGAGGATCTGTGTCATTTATGGTGGCCCAATGAAAGCTGTAGCAGGTAGCTGACCTTCCTGTCACTCCATGTGGGACAGTGAAGAACAGAAAAAGCCAACACACCAATGGCACTCCAGGGGAGTTTTAGTACAGCTGAGTGGCAGAGTGACCTTTGCTGTGACTTTTGGTTGTGCTTCCTGTCCAGGTCCGGATGGAGGCAACATGAATGCAGAACCATTCCACCCAGTAAAACCCTGTGAACACATTGGAGCATAACATGTTTTTCTCCTCGTTTCTTCTCCTGATGAGGATCTTGTTGCTTTCTGGCCAATTGTTGTGATCTTTCCATTGTTCAGTCCACACTTGAGAGGAAGGAAGAGGCAAAAGATTTAATGGTAAAACCAATATAAAGTTCTCAACTCAAAGCAGACCCTCAGATTGTTGGTAGAGCCTTAGAAGTGACAGGTCTTGTGAGTGTTTTTCACTGTCAGTCATTCACCCTCTAACTCTGTTATTTCTCTCACTAACTTCATCAACACCCAGCTGAGAGTCATACGACTCCATCTTTGCTGACACTGGCTGGATGGACAGGCTTGTTTTTGAAAAGAGAACAATAACAGTCTTCCACTCCTCCCTGTTTCCCTCTTTCCTTCCATCCTCCCACCTTTCAATCCATCACCCTGAGCTATTTTCTCTTTAAATACTAATTCGGCCTCAGGTTTCGTTGACTGAACAAGGCTAAGCAGATACAGACTGCATCTCCTGACATACATGGATTCAGGTGTTTGTTTGAGAAAGGAGATTCAGGTTATGTCCCAGCTGGGTTTTACAGGTTGATCGCTCCCTGCAGCAGTGAATGTTCCCACTAGATGGCAGCAGAGCTATATAAACAGGTGAAAATGCACACGGCTAAGATGGAAGAACATCTCTTTGCAATTAAGTGTATCCCATCTCTTGTCCACATGGCAAAATGTCCCTTTAGTCCCTCTAGGACCATCTGATATTGTGTGATCCGGACAGACACAGTTAGAGGATTCTGTTATGATCCTTTTGGGCCATGTAAAAAGTCCCAGGTGTTCCCGGCTGTGCTACATGCTTCCTGGCTCTCAGAAAGCTCCCCTTAATGGAAAGATGGATCCTTCCACAGATTGGGGAATATGTGGTCATTCCCCTTTGAAAACAACAAAAGGCAAAGGACTGATATTACAGTGCAGAATGCCTTAAGTGTACTCGTGCCCCTCCTTCATTCCTGCTTCCCTTGTCTTTCCTCAAGTCTGTCATTCCAATCACAAAGCCTTATGACAAAACCGTGCCATGGACCTCTCTGTGAAACACTGAACTGATTTAGCATGGGTCAGTTCTCTTGGCATGAATTCAGTGGCTGTTGCGTTCGGTCCCCTGTTCAAACCGGCCTGCTGGAGAGATTTGTGGTTGTGGCTCGAGGCGCCGTTGCCCTTCTCTGTTGGTCCTCTTAACCTATTTTATTGAAGTACACATTAGAGTTTAACAGCACTGAACTACGTTTTCACCAGGTTTTTCATTTCTCCTTCATGCTCATGAAAACCTTAGGCAAACATCTGACAAACCTGGCCTACAGATCGGAGCTGGCGTGACAGTAGCGATATTTGGAAGTCGTCTACCAGATCGCTTCTTGGTGGAAAATCAATCCTTACTTAAGTGCCGTTTGATGAATGCACCATATTTTGTACATCTCAATCCAGAAGAAAAATATTCTTTTTGTGATATGCTTTCAGTGGCTTGCTTACCTGCTCACTAAGGCATCTTCTAGACTGTATTGTCTAGATGTTTTTTCCACACGGCCCCACCTGGGGTCTACTAGGCCCTGAGGTAAGTTAACATCACAGTATGTCAGACAGGCGTAGTAGCATTAGGCTACGTGGGCTGCCGTCTTGACTGATTTGTGATTCGACTAGTGTGTGTGTGTGTGTGTCTACAGATGTGGGGCGAAATGCCAGGATATAGTCAGTCGTGCAGCTGTCAATGTGGAGGCTGAGTGAGCAGCTCTTTACTGAAAACACATTTGTAATGAATTTCTGATCACCTATTTCCTCTCTGCAATGGACGTAAAGTCTGGATGTGTGTGTGGCTGACACCAACTCACTATTGAAGGGGGGGTCCCAATGAGCTGGAAGAGCACAGGTGGCTTGGCTATTCCTGTCTCCGGCCATGCGATCCTGCGTCAGAATAACCGTAATGCATTGGGACACACTGTCCACCCTCAGGAAGCTTTTTTTTAAATATTTTTTTTTACAAAGCTTATCAACATGGGAGACACAGAATGTATTTTATGTTTCTGTTTTCGTTTATTTGGAGCATTTTCTTCCAGTGAACTGCTAATAGGACCCACCAGACCCCATAGTTAAGGTATCTGAGTTTGATTGGGGCACGACCTAAGGGACATGAAATATAATGGATCATTAAGCTGCATGCTGAAGAGGTCTTAAAGGCTCCTACTTAATTGTTTTCCATTCTCCCCTATTCAGATAAAGTGTTCATTTTAGTGGGTTTTAGCTGGGCTGAGGGACCTGTTGAGGTTTCCCTTTAAAGAAGCTGTGGTAAATGTGGTAGTTACTGTGAAAAGGTGGGGCTGTTAAAAGGTTCAATCTATCCCATCACAGAATGAAACAAAGAAATCATAACATTCTTCAGCAATTACACCAACACAACAATGTCCAATTCTGAAGTTGTTGTTAACCTGTGTAAGGCTTGGGCCTTGACTTCCAGTTTGCTTTCTAAAATTTGCTCTGCATTTTGTTTTCATAGCTGCTCAAATAGTTTTTTGTTGTTTTTTTTTTGACACAGATATAATAAAGTACTTTAAGTGAGTTAGGCCTGATTATGTCTTGCTTAAGGTTTTACTTTTTTCATAGATGGTCATGTCTGCAGTTAAACATGACTCAAATTGCTTATGACTGAACAAAGTGATGGTCTGCCGCACCTTGAGATAGGTTAGGCCCAGAAGGACCCATCTGATGGAGCATGTGTTACCTGGAAAAAGAATTGGCCTTATTTGAAGAAACCTTTGAAGTGAGACCGTCTAGTCACTTTGATGTGACTCAGGTCTTCAAATGCAGCCTCTGAATTGGCGCACACACCTCTACTCTGCACTGACCCTCTGTATAAAGTTGTCCTGCAAACAATGCATTGCACTAGTTTTTCCTTACCACGTGTTCATCTAATGCAGGGGGAGATTTCAATGAGCCACAGAGTTTTTATTTGTGTTGTACGTTCCCCTTCTTCCTGTTGCCACCCCATCTTTCCAGTCCAGCTCTATTATTTACGAAGCAATGCTTTTACATGCCTGTTTGATTTTTCACAGGTCTGTTGCATTCAGTTGCTTACTTTGCCCTAACTGGATAAAGTTTCCCTTGTTTCCACCAGATGCTGAAGTGTGGGATAGAAGTGTGGGTATGTGTGTGTGTGTCACACGTGTGTCTGAGCATATATGTATTTTGGCTCATGCACAAAGCGGGATGTTCAGCAGCTTAGGAAAAAAGTGTTGGGTTGTAAACACCCAGGATCAACTCTGAATGTACTGTCAAAGTACACAAACTGACTCAGTCATTCTCTCACTCATTCGCTGTCAGTTGTTGGCTCACCTACACACAAATGCATATATTTGTCAGTATGGTAGATATGCATATCCATGGCTACGGGTAGCTACAATATTCCACATATACTCAAACATAGACATACTCAACACAGTAGCTGACTGACATGCACGTGCATTTGGCCATTCTGCCATTTGACAAGTAGGCTCTAAAATCTTGTTCTCCTGCAGGGCTCAATGGAATAAAGCTTGTGCACAGATTCATCTCATCCCTGGAGAGAGCACCAGAGAAGGCTACTGCTCTGACGTCCTGCTGTCATTTTCCACAGCCTGAGGGGTATCAGGAAGCAGGCAGCAGGAGCCATGCCTGCCCTGGCCACCGGAGCCGGCCACGAGCCAGGTACATAACCATCAGCCAGGAACACACACTGTAATTCAAACCTTTCAGCACATCACACAAAATGCAATCCCAGCAATGTATTTTTCTACTGTGATCGACATTATTTATGTCAGTTATTGGTGCATTAATGGACAGAAATGAATGTAAGCACCAGCTTAATCCCAGTCTGAAAATAAACATCTTCAGTTAGATGTCAGTGCAACCTGGTGGTGTGCCCACAACTTTAAGTGATGCCTAAATTTAATATGAAATTTGAAATGGATTACTTTTAACTCTCCTTTGGTTGTTTTTGTTTGACTGCTTATTTTGTCGTCTAAAATTGTGGTGGGAAAATAAAAAGAAAGCATTTTCACTTCATTTTGTGCCCAGCAAAATTAAATACACTGTTGCAAATTTACACTTTAACAACACAGAGAGAAAACTAATGTCAAGTTATGCATAGTGTCGTCAATCTCTCCATCCTTATTTCTGTTCTGTCGAGAGGAGAGTGTGTGGATGAGAACGTGATGTCAGATTGAGGAACACGTCAAGCTTGTCAACGCCAAGACAGCTGCCAGAAATCACCACCTCTCCCCTCAGGAACACTATCCTCCTCTCACTCTGGCTTAATGACCGTCTACATCATCATCACTCACACACACACACGCACACACGCAAAGGACTCAACCCAGCAAGCACAAAAGGCCAAAAGGCGGACAAACTTTAAACCCTGCCCTGATGGATAAAGAGTGTGTGCGTTACTGCATCCAGACTTTTAACAGAGTTACTTTAGCCCCCGTTGTCCTGGAAATTTGCACAGGCAAAGTAGAAAGCCAGACCGTCAATTACGATTAGAGTCATTTTGGGCAATTACCGGTAAGGGTTCAGGTTTCCAAATAAAACACGTCAAGACTCCTCTGGCCCATCTCCGCTGCTGAGCCCTTGATGGTCCTCTGAAGTTGTGTGCGCAGGTGAAACATGATGAACATTATGGATGAACATTAGGTCACTGATCGCCAGGCCTGGTGAACTCACAAATGCCTGTGGTTGGCCTGGCATCGAGACTGCTCGGCACTGTACCAACATTTACACTGGATACTGGTAGTGTTACAATAATGCTGTTGACTTAAGAGATAAACTTCTGTCAGGACGATGGAAACTCTTGTTGCATTTGTCCTATAAAATGCTACCCATTTTCTGTCAGATCAGTGATTAAACATCATAATTATCCAACTATGCGTATGAAGATGATGATAATGATGTAATTGGTATTATCATAAGTATTATTGTAATTAATAATAATTATTATAAAGGAGTCGGGTTCCAAGATCAAAACTGTATGGTTGGGATGAAGGCATCAGAGTGTTGGTCATCACTACTTTCAAAGCAAATTCGGCAATTTGTTACTCAATGCCATATTGTTCTTTATGTAATATCATATCTGCTATTAGTTCCATATCAAGTTCCTTTTTTTCCTGTTGAACGACATGTAAAAACTGGGTGTCCTCCTCTCAAAAAAAAAAAAATCTCTCTCAGCAGTCAAACAGATGGGCCTTCAAACTCCTTCAAGGTTTTTTTGGACAATATTGCTGGAACCCAGTATTCAAGGAGCTGTCAACAAAGAGAGAGATTTTAATTGATAATAATTTGATTTTAAGTTACAGACTTCTGCCCTGAAGGACTTATAACACTCTTATGTTTTTGTGGGCAGAGGTTGCTGTTATTGTGGAACTAACACAACTATCAAAAAAATGTTATTATGGCTGAACAAATAATTGAAATGTTATTGAAATTGTATTATGGCCAAGTGCACAGTTAAAATATGTCAACAGACCTTAAAAGAAGTAGGGCTGCAGAGACACAACTGTCTTAAAAATCAAACGCTCTAAAAAATAAAGGAACATGATTGTTTTGTACAAGGCCAAACATAAAATAAACATCATAATTATCCATTTCTGTCAGTGAAAGGCAAAAATGACCATTCGCACTGAAACACACTCACCACTTGCAATATTGCAATATCTGCCAAAGTAATCTAATGAATATTTCATTTGCACAACTATAGTTTTTGAAGGCAGAAAACTTTAGCTCATATTTGCATATCAACTTACTTTTCTTGTATTGTATAGGATTAAGTATCTGGCACAGTTAGCTATAAGAATGAGGTAGATTTAGAGAAATATTTGCAAAAGATTGCTAAACATGGACTTATTGAAGTGATGTAATTTGTGCGACTTTTGATTCATGGAAGTGTCATAATATGAAATAACTAGAAGTAGTCATTTTTTTATTTTCAGCAGAGGATTTGATCTTAAACCAACAGACATTTACTTCAACATTTCAAAGGACTTGCCCGTCTGCTCCAACAGGACCCTCTCTGGGTCGTAGGCGGCAACACCTCAACAGACAAGAAGCAGAAACCCACACACACACCAACAATATCTCGTCCACATGCAGAAGCTGTGAATAATTACAGTGGCATTACAGGATTGTGTCTTCTGCTTCTTTTCCACAGTTTTGCAATCTGCAGACCCCTCAACACCAGCCTACACAGAAAAGATAAAGTACTGTGCTGAAGCTTTTAACATAATGGAAGAAATATTATCATTAACATAACTATTCTTTAGTAGCAGAGCTCCTATTTCATCACCAGATTTGGGCTGGAGAATGTATAAATGTGTGTGCAGATCTTATTAAAATGTTCATTATTGGATTGTTTGGAGAGCAAACACATGGTCAGACAAATGGAAGGCATATGTAAGCTCATACCACCTCTCTGTGTGTGTGTGTGTGTGTGTGTGTGTCTCTCTCTGTCTACCTCTTCCGTCTTTCTTTCTCTCTCTCTCAGCCCAAATAAGCAACAGCCCTCTATATGAAGTAGACTCTAATAAATGAAACTAAATAGTGAGAAAATAAACATTAAAAACAATAAAATTTTGGAAAACTGGCCTTAAATTGTGACCGTTGGGAGTGCTGGAGGGGCTGTTGTGGTGATTAGGTTACTGTGGACTCATTTCCCTGTGTGACATTTAGGATTTTTATAAATGCTTTGGAAGCAGATTAATAACAGGGTTTTTGTCGATGATGCTGGCCCTGCACTTGGTGTTTGAAACATTTTGTCTCAGTGTATCCAACCTCCGCTCCTCATCCTTCAGCATCTATAAAACCCTAACTTGTGCTTTTAAGATGCTGTGATGTGACAGTTTGTTGGCTGCAGCTGTTGGGATCCAACACACAAACACATTCTAAGATGGTGGCCAAGAGGAGGCAGAAAATTTGCCTTTAATTTTGCAAATGCGGGACAGGGATGATGACGTTCAGACGATAATTCAAACTTCTCCTAGAATTCTGCAGCTGGTCTCAAGTCTGGTCTCTCCTTCAGACAGCTGCTGTTTAGTCATTTCTCCTCCTCTTCAACCCTGATGGACTTTTTGTTGTGAGCTCAGTCGGGGACAGATAACTGTTACGCCTCCGCTCAGTTTGGCTCGGCTCAAATCAGTTTCAGCTCTCGCTCAGGGATCCTCATATGGACTGACCCAGCCCACTCCTCTGTCTGCTACACAACATCCATCTCCTGTCTGAGCTCCAATAGCTCCAAGGTTAAGTTTTAATACTAATACCATTTATACTGTGGGTTATAAATTTCTACCAACCAGCAGGATCCCAGCATGTCCACTCAACTTCAATGACAAAACCACCTACCGCATACACAACAAATATATTTCAAACATTTCTCTGTATGCATCGTTGCGTGGGACCTGGCGCTGATAACAGTAGTAAGTTGGATTACCCTGGATAAGGGTTGTACAGTAATGGCAGTTCACTATCTGCAGATGCTGAACTTACTCATTTGCTCTCACTGGGGACCCTCAGACTCACAGCATCTGGTTTATGCCATTGAGAGGTCAGTAAGCCTCCTGGAGTCAGAGTGGGTGTTTTGCTCCTTGTAGCCCCATTTTCTCCCTGCTTCTGGAGTTATGTGATTGCATTCTCTTGGTGGAGTGGTTCCGTTGTGGGGGGGGGAAGGTTAAACGGGGCGAGCTGTAAGGATTCGCATGAACTTAAATCTTTCTCAGATAGAAGTGGGTGATAGTTTGATACCTCGAGTTTTATCTGTTTGAGGTGAGACCAATGCGATATTTGTGTATGTATGAAGCATAATAATATTTCCACTATAGTGGAGTGGAAAAATCTATATGTTTATATAAACCAGTTTGTGACTAGAATTCAAATATGTTTGATAAATATATTTTTTTCTGAATAGGAAATACCAAACACAATGCAATATGAGATATCAGAGGAGGCATACAACAACATAATGGATGTACAATATATCGTTTATGCTACCGTATCAGGAAAAAACATGCTTACAAGAAAAAAACACTGCCCCATCATCCTTTTTCACCACATCACTAAGACCATTGTTAAAGTCATTTCATATTGTTTCATGCAACTGAGATCTTATTTCATGGAACATTCAAAAAAGTGGACAACATCAAGGCCTTTAAACATTGATCACAAATATACATGTATTCTAAATAGTTTGGATATGGAACTATTCCATCCAACAAACGTGGTTAAAGTAAAAAACCAACAATGGCGAAACATGAAGTTTAAAAAAGTGTCATATGTCACATTTTAATAACATTTTCATATCATCCATTCCATCCAGATGTGCACACACAGTAATGAGGGTGGTTGAGTGGGAGCTGGAGCCTTTGTCACTCATTCAATCTGACTACATTTTTACTTTGAGGCAGCAGTGATAAACACTGCATTTGATTAAACTATATGTTGCTATACAATTCTCTAAAGATGTCTTTTAAAATCAGTTTCAAAAATCCAGATTTGGTTTATTTATAGCTTCCAATTATGAGCAGTAAATAAAAGTCAATATATGTATAGACTTTATCAACCAGAAAGTCGGCTAATCAAAAGGACCGGGGTGTATGAAAATTGATTCCTTTAATTAGAAGTTATTTATGGTCGTGTTCGACAAGGTTAATTGAGCGAAAGACATTCTTTCTAGTAAGTGGACACAATGTGCTGCAGAAACCAATTGGTGTTACATTAATACTAACAATTTGCTGACATGCCATCCCTGATGTGCTATTACTGTTATTACATAGTACCCCTAAAATCATACACCCGTGACTGGCTCAAAATTTGTGCACACACACTCTCTTTCAACAGGCCCCTCTAAAGACCCCGATGCCCTTTTATTAACCTCATTAAAGTTAACTGTGTTATTCCAACCTGTACCTGCATGTTATATCAAGGTTTAGGGTCCCCGCACAGCATTTAAAGATAAGGGTGGTTCAGTCATGCACAGCTGCAGAGGAGGTGGGCGACACTCGCATGAAAGACGACACATGGAAATCTTTCGATGGGACAACTCTTTTACCAGATACGCTAATAACTTACTGGCTGCATCTGTGCATGTTTGTGCGGGACCGATAGATGAGTGATTCCAGCCATCTTATTCTCTCCAACCCTTATCACCCCCAGTCAGAGAAGGGGATGGCTTTATAATGATACTGGGTAATGAGATGCAGATATATATAACAAAAAAAATGTCTTGTGTCATTGCTCCCACACATACATACTGTTGTGACAAATGCATAGATAGAAACACATATCTCTAAATAATGTGAGCAATATGATAAGAATATGGCCATATTGTTTTGTTTTGTTTTTCTCCCTCCGTCAAGGTTAACAGCAAATTTTTCCGTCCTGATGTCAAGAATCCTGAGCATCTGGCCTTGGCCAGTTTCAGCTTGTGGGAGACATAAGGGAGGGCTGGGGGAGGACTTCTGTCTGTGCCGGGGGGTTGGGGGTGGCGGTTCCTCTGGGAGCTTCCAGCCATTTGTCGTGGTCCCTGGCCAGCAGCCGGCTGTGTGCCGCAGTGATACAGTACCAAAACACAAGGATTTGTTGCCACTGGAAGAGCTCCCTGTTTCCAGTTACATCAGAACTAAAATTTCCACATCATTCTACGCCCCCCCCCCCCCGCCACAAAAAAAAAAAAAAAACACTGTCAAAGGAAGCAGATGTAAAAGAAAGAAATCGAGTGAGTGTGACTGAGAGAAGAATGATGACTTTTATTTATTTGAATATGATGAATTCTTTCTCTTTTTGTCGAGGTAGGATGACATCCTCCACCGTTGCCTTCCAAAGCACACAGAGTACTAAATCGGTCATTGGCGGGCAGGACATGCTCACTTGCATTAGAAAGAACCTGAAAACAGCTTTACAGACCATGTGCTCTGTCTGACAAGCAGGCAAAGGGATATTGAGTAATAGTCTGCAACTTTGAGACCGAGACAGAGAAAGATTTGAACTTAAAGCACAAATTTTCATAAGTGCTGCTATTAATATATGATCAAAATGAAGGCTTTTCGGTGGGATTGGCATGTCTGCAGCTGATATCCCTGGAAGGCTTGTGAGAAGTAAGTGGCTGGCCACAGCTTTGGACAGAACATGCAGGCCCATTCCAAAAAGTGTGCTGCTGTTCCATTGCCACAATAAGCAGAGGTGGCAGGTCATTTGGATCTGGTCGACTTGTTGTGGCTGCTGTTTTTTGTCTGCCATGTTACAGAAAATCTAAGCTTAGCTGACTTTGACTGGGCCTTTCATCTCCATCTGGGAAAGAGACGTACTGGATGACCACTGCCAAACTCAGACTCCCAGCAGATTTCTACAAACACTAGACTGGCACTCTGCTCTATCTTCCATCCTCCATTTCTCATATATCTGTCTTTGTCCATAATACTATCCCTGTCATCATCTTTCTCTCTGCCTAAATATTCCCAATCTTTTGTCTTTTCTTTATGTTCTCTCCCTCTTTGTCTTTCCCAACATTATATATCTTTTCAAGTTGGATAGGACGGCAGTTTAACTACTCATAGTTGGACAAGATACTGAGTTCCCTTTAAGTTACTTAAATTAGCCCTGCTGCAGGTGCTTCCACTCAATCTTGGCTTGTCTTCAGTGTGATTGTGTAAAACTGTTCTTGCTGAAACGCTACTGACTCCTCAGGTGGTGGAAGGACCCTGCAGGCTATATGCATTCAATTATGTTGATTAGACTTGTCCTTTTGTCCTGAGGTCTGTTTTCAATGTGTTGACAGCCCCTTTGAAGTAGAAAGGTGTGACGAAACATGGAGCAAAGGACGGGTGAGGCATTTAGTACATGATATTTAATAAGATGCTGGAAATGCGATGCATTAATGTAAATCCTTTTTGAAAAGCTTGGCATGTTCTGGCTCTGAAATGCAACCGAGATAAGGTCCTGCAACCTGGATTCTTTTTACTCGCCTTTAATGAGAGATGATCTCAGCAAAGGCCAGAGATTCTTTGTAGACCCTGAAAAGGCATTCATGCAGAGTTCAGCCTGTGGTATGATACAGTCGATATATGATTGGAGTGACGGTTGATTGCACCTGGACGGGCCCACAGTATTTGAAGTCATTTTTCCATGCTGTGGAGCCTTAACTAACATCTTGCAAATCCTACTCACTCATTTTTTTCCCCTCTTTCAACGATGGAGTTAGTCAAAGACCGTGACATTGAAATATCATCAAGGATGATGTTGGAGGGCTCCGTCCCCTGACCTTTTTTAATGTGGAGAAGTGGTTTGGTCCTTGGAGCTGGTAATAGGAGGCTTGTGGGCTTGAATGGAGTGCAGACTCCTGCTGTTGTCTTCCTGCACCAGCTTTATGTATTACCGCTTTCCACGCTCTTCCTTGGTCTCCCACTGTTATATCCCAAGCAGAATGCTGCAGGACTCATTGCAAATTATGTTTAAAGATCACAGCATCTGCTTAGCCAATACATCTTGTAATTCTATTTAGTTTTATGTCTAGCAGTTGATGCCACACCAGTCAAATAGTCACTTGATCCAGGCAGCCAATGCTGCCCTTGCTTTTCCATGCTCCTCTGCTTTAGTTGGAAGAAAATGGCCAGGCAAAGTTAGTCCTTAGGACAGACAAAAGCTACATGGGGTCAGGAGACTGATCACAAATTTTGTCCTTTGCGGTGATGGCTGTGAACATGGGGCCCTAAACACTTCTCCTTTTGTTTGGCACCTGACTAATGTTGAATCTGTCCTCCCACCCACAGTCTGTCTAGAGCTTCTCCCTTCAGACGAAAACCTGTTTGCATAAGTGCAGGAATTTTCATCACTGTAATTGTTATTTCTTGCTGATGTAGTGAGCCATAACTTTTCCGGTCTTTTCACAGTCTTACCTCTCATCTTTGTGTTAAGTGTAATAATTCTTCTGTCCGTGCACATGCTTTAATCAGACTTCATATGTGTCGATGTTTATTTTAGAAGATGTGTCACCTTTTCCCTTCCTTTTCTGTCTGGGGTGGCCTTCTTTTGATGCTATCCCTGTCTGTCACTATGTTTTATCCGTAGACGGCCCTCAATCATGTTCACAAGGCAGTGTTTCCATATTGGCCTGAAGGAAGCTCCCACATGTCACAATTCTCTTTCCCTGGTGAGCGTCATGAATATTGTACTCTATATGGTTCCAAAAGATACATGAGGAAGGGGGAGGAAGGTCAGTAACTCATCCAACACCTGGGAGAAAGTGCAAGGGGGTTGTGGGGACGGAATCCAAGCATTCATTTCCTGCATTCAAACAAGTTCAATTTCACTAGATATTCACAGTTTTATCTTTCTGCATGTAGTTGGGTTAGATGAGGCCCTCCAGCATCAGCACTGTGCAGTTCCACACATTCTGTTTGTTCCTAGCAGCCTGTGTGCAACTGCTGTGGTGTGTAACCAAACTGTGTTGTAGTGACAATGTCATGGTGAGCGTCATATTTTATAGCTATCCAAACTCTATGTTAGAACAGTCCCTGTAATTTCTTCATCTTGTCCTCTTGTTGAAAAACCTTTGAGGTCATTGACCTATGTGACTTGCAACTTGATCCATATCATCTTTAATGCATTCATTGTATGTGACTTTTTGTGTGTTTTACATGAAAGGGATCTCTGTAAAATACTGTTATTTTCTTAACCACACTGGAGGTGTGGGCGTGAGAGTGGAAGTGCAGTTTGGCAGTTAAAGTGGTCACTTCCTCTCTGTACGGGAAGCTTTGCAGGCCCAGGCCTCTCCAATTTCTCTGAAGACTCTTTTCGGACATCCTGCGCAACATCATGCTGGTCTTTAGGACCTCTGTGTCGGGCTGGGCCAGCACTGGCCACAACAGAACGACAGAGCGTAGTAGTCCACGACTAGACACTGCCAGGTCCACTACACACAAGCCGCCGCATGAGAGGGTCCAGAATAGTCTGGCCAAAACAAATCAAAAGAATCCAAACCAGATTGCAAGAAACAAGTTGGTCCACCCTTTAGTGGTGAAGAGTTGGCACAGTCCTATTTCCTTTCTTCTTCTTCTCCCTGCTCTCATTTTGTCTCTCACTGTCTTTGTTGACACGGTTTCTGATGTTACAGTACTATATGTGTCCATACATCTGGCCTTAGATTTATTTCTCTCTCCACTTTTATAGTGTCTACACAGTGATTTTACCACTACCGTGGTTTGGATTTAGCTCATTTCTTTCCCTTTCTTTTCGCCTTCTTTCTCTCCCTCTCCCCCTCTCTCTCTCTCTCTCGTTGTCACTCGGTTTCTCTCACTCTCTTTTTCTCTTTCTTTCTCTCTGCCTTCATTTCACCGCCTTGCTTGTCCATCCATACAGTGCTGTATTTAATTCCAGTTTAGCAGTGACCTTGTTTAGCTCCTGGCTTCTTTACAGCTCTCTCTGTTGTTGTTTGAAACTTAGTTTTTTGTAGGTCACTGGGTTCGGCCTGACATACTGACCTCAGTAGGAGAACATAGTGGTGGCTTGTCTTTTATCATTTTTCCCCCCATTATGTGATTATTTCTGATCAGCTAATGGATTTGATGTGATTCCCATAATCTGCCATTGGCACACCTCACACAGCCTGTTTAGCTCGTCCCAGCATAGACAGGGAGGAATTGTTGTCAGAAAGAATAAAATATTGAATTATTGAGAGCTCAGACAGGAGGGGAGAGTTTGCACCTGGGGAGAATAATGCTTTGGGACACACTCTCGTTCCCTTCATCCCCTCCTACCTGTGCCTCAGCACTGCCAATAGTAATGACATTACCATATCTCTCTTCCCCTTCACTTTCGCCGCCCTTCCTACACCCCTCACCTCATCCTCTTCTCTGTCTTTTTAAATCTTATTCTTAATGTATTATGTGAGATGTATTCTGTTGGGAGTTCTAAGCTCTAAATGATTGAGGGGGTTAGCTGCCCTCAGACAGACTTGTGTTAGCTACAAAGTCACTGTTGATGAGGACCACAGAATCCGACATCAGATGATTATATACCAGGGACAATATAACATACTGAACTTGAGTAAAACCATGGGGTTTGCTGTCAGAGGACTGCTGCACATGTGTTGTGTTTAAGCTCTGCCTTGTTCCTCTCCAAGGTTATACTTCTTCCTTTACCACAGAGCTTCAGTGGGAGTGAGGTGTGAGGCGCTAACACTACACAGAATCTGTGTTGTGAGCTGAAGAACAGGGCAGGTTATCTTGATATATCCTGTGTCTGGTCAAAAGTCAAATTCCCAAATCACCTGCAAATGTGAAGCAGTGGGTGGAGAGTGGCAGATGACACTCCATCTATCTGACTGCCCAGCAGCAGCAGGAGCAAGCGCCCCGCTACAACACATGAGCTAAGTTTTCAGCCATGGCTCCCCTGCCAAACATTTTGAGCTGGCAGCACACACTCACTCTAAGCCAGTCAGCCGGTCCGCCACAGTGCAGTCAGTCAATCATTCATTCAGCCAGCAACGTCAACCATTGTTTTCAATCCATCATTCTCAGCTATGAATTACTTCAGTTGCGTCTGTGGTGGGTTGTTTTTTTTTTTTTCTCTTCTCTCTCCTCCCTCTCTCTCACTCTGTCCTCTGATGAAAGACGCTCTCAGAGAGGTCGCCAAGCCGCTCCAGTTTGTTTTGACGTTTCGATGGCTCTGCCGTGAATGTGTTTAGAATTTCTTCACATGATCAGCATTAGTTCAAAGGGTTTCGGGCAGTGCGGTTGTGGATCTAGGGGGCCTTTTCTGGTGCATTAGCGGAGAGGTCTTTGATGCACATAACACAGCTTCATTGCGCTCTGAATGGGCCCTGACCTTTAACATATCTCCCTGTTTAGTGGCTCAGGGCCACACTGAAGACCAGAACAGAACAGCAAACAAGTATGTGCTACTACTCTCCATCAGTTGTGCTCCAGGACTCTGTTGTGTTTGGAAGGAGCTCCGCTCACTTGCTGGTTTTGTGCTTTTTCCCTCTGAGTGTTTGGCCTCCCCTCTGCCTAATCTTGAAACCATCAGCTCCCCAGTCTGCTTCTCTTTAAATTGAATTTGAAATATTCTTTCCTCTTATAAGCCGGGTTAGTAAAACCTTGAAAGGCCTTGCAGATTTCAGCATGTGCTCTTGTGAGGGGATTCATATTCAGCTATGGGTCCACTGATCCATACACCCTGTTTCGCTCAGTGTCACTAACAGCCTATGCTCATGCTGTGGTGGTGACCTGCATATAAGTCACACAAGCATGAATAAATGCTGTCCTTGCGATCCCATGACATTAGTTGGTGTACAGCCAAGCCTGCTCACTTCACTTAAACTCAAATTAAATGAAATAAAAGGTTATTTCAGATTAGTTAAATTCCATTTTAGACATATAATAAAAACCGAAAATCCGGACGTACCCAGCAAAAGAGCCCCAATAATTTCTTCCGAAACCGGTTATTTAGCAAACACACGTGTACTTCACTTCAGAGAACTGATTGTTTACAGGCAGGGAACATGTATGGATGGAAATCCTCCTGAGGCACATGTGTCGTCTGTTTAGTTATAATGAAAAAAGAAAGCTTCATATTGAACTTTTCAGCTGATCAAAAGATGGAATTTGTTGTGGTCTGACATGGAGTTGTTGAAGTTGTTTCTGACTGGGACCAGCAGTGTTCCTCAAACAACAGGAAAGGCTGGGACAATAGTGGGAAGTGCAGACTGGAGGAAATACTTTATTGCCCCTCTGTTTCCTTTTAGCTTCCAATGACAAGCAAAATAAGAGTATGTTTTTTTTGGGGTTTTTTTCCCTCTCTGAGAGTTGCTTGTAGCACTTTCAGGTGTGTTTACTTTGCTTGAATGAGTGCATCTGAGGAAGAGATGAATAAACAGAGAGGATCCACAGATAGATAGTTGTGTGTGTGATTAAAAGCCATACTATAGCCTATGCATTTTTTTTGTTTATATATTGTATGTTTACATATTGCCTCGCTTGTTCTTTGTGTGTTTGACGCTACACATTATATATTCCTGCCCACATACAGCCCTGCTGTTCTTTTATATATCAAAAAACTAAGGATGAATGCACATCTGTTTCTGTGCATGTGTGGGCTTTGCATGCATGCATTTATACCTCCCACTGTGATGCCAACCCTCTGCTTCCTCTTCCCCATCTTCCAGGTCTGTATGAGCTGCTGGCTGCTTTGCCCTCACAGCTGCAGCCCCATGTCAGCCATCCAGAGGACAACACTTTCCTCCAGGAGATGTTTGGGGAAAGGAGCCTCCACTCGCTGGTCAAGGTAAAATAAAAACAAACAAACAAAACAAACACACATACACACACACACACACAAAAAAAAAAAAAAAAAAACCCACTACGTTTTGTCTAAGAGAACAAATGAGTTTTGTGTAGTAGTTTGTTTTGGTTATTGTTTGGCTTTACAAGATGCTGCAGCACAAATTCAGCCTAATCCAAGTTCGGGACTTCAGTTCTTTGTAAATCCATACTATGAAACAAGGTAAATTTATTTCTAAGGCAGGCATTTATTTTTAAAATGAACTTATTTTTAGCAAATCATGTGTTTTTTAACTGTCATGTAGCTATAGTTATGTAATGTCATTGAAGGAATGTACAGAATGCTCTGCTCTCTTTGGATCTTGAATGGGTTGAATGCTGTCTCCCTTAACCACTTTCACACTCGTGTTCTACCTCTCATGGGACAGGACCGAATCTGAACCTTCTCTCCCCTGACCCCCACCTCTGAGCCGACCTCGGCAGTTCCAATAAACACACACTTGCACCTTTGTTCAACACTGCATTATTCAAACTCCCTCCATTCTCATTCATACAATACCAAGTTTATTGTCATTCCAACAGCCTACCCACCCAGATCCTCTAACACCCCCGCTGCCAGCGTGAATGAGCCTGTGGTCCTGTTAAACTAGATAGCTGCAGAATTTGGGGAGAAGACAAGTGCACTTGATATCTTTATATGCTAGCAGACAGACAGGAGTAATGAATGTAGCACATTATGTCTGTCTGCCCTAACCCCATCTTCAGTTGGGATTCTCTGCAACCTGCATCCAATCTGTGTCTCAATCTCCTGCTGTTGGAAAGTGAACAGGAGGATTTTTGCTCTAAATTAACATGTTTTTCAGTCGCTTTCCAACTAGTTAAGATATGAAGCAAGTCCTTTAAAACCATCCTGATTGGTAGCTGTATTTTACTTTGTCATATGTAATATTGGCCTCTATTTATCTATTATAAAAAATGCCTGACACAGTTTTCCTGTGCTGGTATGATATATTTCCTCCTTTGGTGGTCTCTGTTTCTCTCTGACCAAAGAATAATTATGTCACAGAGACCACTGAGAGAGAAAAATTGACAGAATTTTCACCTCCTCCCTTTTAACAAAACCTTGTCTTTGTAAGTGTTTGTACAGTAACGCACTAATGTGAGCATGTAAAGGGGCCTGAATTATGGCATAACTCAGACGCTCAAGTAAAACTCTGATGTCGGGACTTGAGGAAACCAGAAGGGTTTCATTTGATGCCTGGATTGTTATGGATGGCCAAAGAATAAGGCATCATGAACATGGATAATGATGGGCAGGGCCAGAGCAGGTTCAGACTCTCATTCTTGCTGGCCCCAAAGAAAACACTGCATAGTGTGGGGCAGATTGAATGATCCTAATGACGGTGGCATTATATTTCTCTGATAGTTAGCCAGGCACAAGGGTGGGGCTCACAGACCTCACCTAGCACTCTAACCACCCCTGATTTTCCCTTGATAATCGTTCAGAAGGAACCTGAAGGGGAGAGAGTTTAAGTGCCATTCAGGCAGGATAGCCACAACCTCGTAACCTGTTTACCTGGAGCTGTGAGTAAGATTTGGAGTAATTGGTAAAAGAGTCTTTCCTTGAACTGTCCGCTCAGTAGATGATTCCACTATGTTCTACAACAGATGAATCACAGAGGAAACTAATCATGATGGGGAAGCTATATATTTTTATCCATCAATCTTTGAGCTTTGTGTAGTGGCCTAGTAGAGGGCTGTGTGTTGGTGTAGAGGTAGAACTGACCTCTGGATGTGAGTGTGTTTTAGGTGTTGAATACCACTTTGTTTATGTGCCAGTTGACACTAAGTGGCTATCGCTTTGGCAAGCGTCAGCGTAAGTCAGTAAGTGCAGTATCAGTCTAGATCTAAACTGTGACCCAGTTCACTACGGCTCCCAAGTAAATACACCCGATACAACACAGTTTGCACAGCCATGAAATGATCAAGTACGCCAGCAGAACATCAAAGACCCAAATTGTTTCTTTGCCAGAGTGAGCCCATTCACCCTATTTTTGTTTTTCCTCCTTTTTCAGTGAGGTGAACCTGAGCTGCTTTTAGCGTCTCTTACTGTTAAGGTGGAGGCATAAGTGGAAACTGCCCCTGCTCCAGACAAGTAGAACTATATGTTTCCTCTCCTCTCTATTTGGTGCTGAGATGAGAGCCAGCCTGTCATCCGGTGAGCCAAATTGACCGACATGCAGACTTTGAATCGCACAAAAGCACAGAACAACCATCTCGCCTTACAGCAAAGGCCTGCGCTCAGGACGCAACATTCAGGTGAACATGGCTAGCGTCAGTGGCACACCATTAATAAAAGCGTAATTGTCCCTTTCCTCCAAAACCCTACCAACAAATCTCCAAGGAGTCAACCTTTTACTGTGAATGGGATACTTTGGGAAAAGCTACAGAGCAGAGAGAAAACACACACATCATGTTAATCTGACAGGTCCCGCTGCTCAGGTCCTTCATATGGAAACAATCAGGCCTCACCTGGGTAATTATGGCGCATCAGTTACTGGTCAGTCTGTCTATAGAGAGAAGGAAGGACCAGGGGAGGAAGTGTCAGGGATGGAAAAAGAGACAAGTTAGAGAGACCAAAACCAAGATTTAAAGCCAGTCTGAGGTCCTTTCTGTCTCTTGTCACGGCCTCTCACATCCCACACATAAAACGATTATGTCAGAGATGAGACAAATATTTTCTTATATGATCTTTCAGCAAGGCTTGCAGGTCCACCTTATTTTGCAGACTTTTCATCAGTGCAGCATGTGCGTTGACGTAAAACGTGAGAGGTGGTGCGTTGAGCCAGCATAGCGAAAACGACGCAGACAGTTCGCCTTCAATTAAAGAAACTTACGCAAGTGTGCTTTCTATAAATTCCACCACACTCCCTGTTCTACTGCCAAGTTCCCACTCCACAAAAAGCCACAGGAAATATAATACAATGTTCAATTTCCACCTGCCTCAGGTGGGGCACTCCATTGGGACCAAGTTTCTGTCAGCAGGCCTTTAGCCAGGCCCTGAGATCCCTCATTTTGTGGTCAGTCCGTTTTCCCTTAAATCTGCTCCTGTTAGTTGCTAATAGGCTTGGCACTTGCGTTGATGTTACACACCAGTATTGATGTGGGTTTGCCAGTTTGTCTTTCAGTGCTACGGGACTTTTAATGGTATGTAAAGGTGCTGCAGCTGACGCTTGTACCCACATGGAAATTTTCAGCAATTTTAGATGAACGAGCCCATATTCAGACTACCTGGACTGTATTCCTTGAGCACCAGACTTGGTATCCCATGAATAACTGGACTCGAGCTCTCGGTAGCCCTCCAAGTCTTATGACTCACCCTGTTATGTCCAATAACTCGGCACTATGAAAGCAATTCTAGACTTGCCCTTTGGGCATTCCTTTCCACACCTTAAAACATATCTTGCTCCTGGTCCCCATTACCAAGGAAGATCACAAAAAAGAAATAGCTCTAAACCTCTCTTATGCTGCAATAGCTCTCTGTGAGTCACTGAAGCCCCATACTCAGTGCACAAAGAAAACCTAATCATCTCTGGATCAGGACCCTGTAAATGTATACCACCTTAGAGATCCACTCATACTGTCTGTGGTTACCTGAGGGCTTTGTGTTTATTATCTCAGGGGTACAGGGGGTCTCATTGGGAGACAAGTAACTGCCTGCAGGTTGTTGTGGAGAAGAGAGCTTCCATCCCTAAGAAACTCATTCCATATTAATTTCAGCCTCCTGAGCAAATGAGTTTGTCATATTACTGTAGGTTGGTATATTTTTAGTGAAAATTATTGAAGCTTTGGTGTGGAAGTGATTGTGAATTAATAGATGTTATGCTTGCAGGGATTCAACTAGAAAATACTCTTTTTGATACATTCCGGAGTTCATTCATTCATTCATTCATCTTCTACCGCTTATCTGTTTCCGGGTCATAGGGTTGCTTGAGCCAATCCCAGCTCACATTGGGTGAGGGAGGGTCACTCCCTGGACAGGTCACTAGCCCATCACAGGGCTGACACACGGAGACAAACAACCACTCACATTCAAACTCAGACCTGTGGACATTTTACAGTCACCAATTAACCCAAACATGCATGTCTTTGGACGGTGGGAAGAAAAACCGGAGTACCTGGAGGAAACCCACGCAGGCACGGGGAGAACATACAAACTCCGCACAGAAAAGCCCCAGGCCCGGAAATCGAAGTCACTACCTTCTTGCTGTGAGGCTACAGCACTAACCACTGTGTTGCTGTGCTGCTCTGGTGGTTAATTATGGTTTGGAAAAAGCTCATCTAAAATCTGAAATAAATCAATTTCTCATTAAATTTTTTCATTCTTATATCATAAGATGGTCTGTATGATGTCATGACTGATATTGTCTCCATCAGTTGTTTGCAATGTGACTAGGGTAGTGACCCGGATCCGGTTCTTTTTTGGAACCGGCTCCAAAATTCCAGTTCCAGAACCAGTTCCATCCATTTTGGATTGACAGTTACTGCAAACGGGTATTAGATTGTTGGCAGCTGTGTAATTATTCTTTTATTTGGCTGTGACCGGGCATTGAACTGACTGTGGTGACGTCACGTCCATCTGCATGAGTGAGTTGAGTGGATCCACCCACTGATCTCAGATCACGAGCGTCGGTCGAGCAGGACAGAGACAATGAGCTACAAAGCAAGACAGAAAACATCTAAAGTGTGGTTGTATTTTAACAATTTTTAAAGAAAACGAGGCAAAGTGTATTAAGTGCAATGCAGTCATCACTTGCACTGGCGGTAGCGCATCCAATATAATGAAACATCTCCTAAAACACAACGTTAATCTCAGGGAATGTACAGTGTTTGACAGCCTGAAAAAAACATGCACCAGCGCCAGAGCCCTCACTACCTCAGCCACCTATTACAGCAGTGTTAAACAGCCTACTACCTCATGATTGTACTGTGCAACAGTTACAGTAAAGTTTTTGTAGTTGTAAGATTGCATTTGTGTTTATTATGTACTTCTACATATATATAGGAATCGGTAAGGAATCGGACTGTTAAGAAGGAATCGGAATCCTTACAATCCTAACCCTAAAGTCCCAACCCTAAATGTAACACAATAAAGCTTTATTGTAAAATGTAAATCATTTATTTACAATATAACGCAACAATAACTTCATTCACCGGTAAACGTTCTTACTGGAAACATACCTTACATACCATACACGGAGGGCAAGATCTTTGTCGTAAGATGTGATCTGCTTGGCCAGCGTTGTTCCACTATGCTAATTAAATGCTCAAATCCTTAAAGGGTTTTCCATCACTGAATAAGGTTGCCTGTCTGATGCCACAAATCCCCCTATAGTGAGGTAATGCTTCAACACAAGTTGAATTTAGTGGGAGTTTAACTCTAAATGAGGAAGGAAGAGTGTTGTTTTCATGGTTAAGTCGACTTCTTAACGATGCCTGTGGAGATGTTCTGCCATATTTGTTGTGTTGCCGGTGGAGTTGTTCTGCCATATTTGTTGTGTTGCCGGTGGAGATGTTTGCCATATTTGATGTGTTTCTGGTGGAGATTTTCTGCCATATATCTTGTGTTGGCTGTGGAGATGTCTTGCGATATTTATTGTGTTGCCTGTAGAATTTGCTACAGTCCTTGGGGAAAAGTTCCTTGGTAGCGGTAATGTGTCCAGCTGACTACTAAAAAAGCTTCAAACTCAGTGACTTGAACCACGTCTGGAACACTAGGGAACAGTAAAATTGAGGAAAGGCCTACCGATCCACCAGTCCTCATTCTATCACTGAAAATGTCTGTATTGGTAATCAATGAAAATCTCTGGAGTGTTCCCACAACCATTATTCCAGGTCATTTTGGTTGACCCGGATTTTGTATTCTTTAGGAAAAAAAGGATTCAAAGTGAAACCAGAAGGTCTACACAATACCAAGCCAATCTTAATAGGACATGAAGCAATACACAAAATATGGAAAATGAGGTTCATTGTGCCATATATTGTATTTATGGCTCCCTGGTGGCCTGGGAATTGCCTGAAGATATCATGGGCTCACCTGGAGCTTTAAAAGTTTAGTCTGAACAAATTTATATATTTAATCGACTGCCTGAAAAGTACCCAAATCAATCTAAGTCAGTACGTCAGATGCATTGTCCTGGCTTTATGCCCTCAGTTTTTCATAATGCAGATTCCCATTAGAAGCTACATATTTGATGAATGAATACCCTGGTTAATAAATGTTGTTTTTCGCTGCTGTTTTTATTCTCTGTGTGTAAGCATTAAAACACTAAGGGCGAACTTGCGGTCAAGATTTCAGATGTCTCACTGTGTCTTGCACTTCCCTGGCTTTACAGAATACATGGTGAGTGTGGAGGTGTGTCAGGGGCCTCTGTGCTCCCAAACGTACTGTGAGGAAATGTATCTCCTATCTAAATGAAATGCCTGTCATGATTGTTGGCCAGCTGCCCTGGTCAATCTCTCTTTTTCCCTCTCCCCATCTCTCGTCCTCTGGACCAACTTCCAATTCTTAATCAGCTTAATCACGTTCTCCATTTCTTTTCCACAACACACAGGAGAGCTCAGGTACCAGAGCAGATCTGTAAGGGCTATTGGTCAAGGGGAAGGTGCTGCGTATGTTTATATTTGTAGAAATTCTTTGCTCATTTATGTGAAAGAAATCATTCAACAAATGTGGAACTCTGCAGCACTTTTTGGCAGGTGTGTTGCGTATGTCTAATTAAAAGTGTGATTAAAAAAAATAAAATAAAATAAAATCAATTTTTCTTTGGGTTTAGCCATACCCTGAGACAACTGTCTGAGACAAAGAATTTGGATGGAAGATCCCTTAGGAAAGATTGTTAAATCTGCTGTCCTTGTCTAAACTTTGTAACCACTAATGTTAGTGTTGACTGGAGCCTCATTTTCTAATAGCCAGTACTTGATGACACTGGGCTGATTCTAGTTTTGGTCAGCATAAACTTTACTGAGGAGGATTGGCCAGTTGTACCCTCAGCAGACTGATGCAGAATGGTACTGTCATTTTCAGGATTGTGCACAAACCATAGCACATTGTCCAAAACCTGATGCCATCCTGCCAAGACTTTGAAAAAATGACCTACTGTGACCGGAGAGAGAGCAAATGTACACTTTTCTTATTCATCTTCTTAAGTAAGCATATCGACTCATAACTATTCCTGTTGTAACTCTGCACGTCCTTTGGTAATGCCGTCCAGCCATCATCCGAGCAAGGTCGAGTCTATCAGGTATCAGTGGCTTGACAAGGTGTTCTGGATCAGACCAAGAGATTGGGCTGGTGTGGATTAATTGAGGCCTGAAACTGTATCCATTCCGGCAGGTAGATATAGAATCAGGAGTGGGAGGAAAAAAAAGCCAGCCCAAGCTGGTCCGACACCAGGTTTTCTGGGCAGTGGACATTAACCAGAGGCCTTGAGCCTCCTTGCAGGACTCAGAAACCGAAACACTATCCAGCCCTGTGATCTCCAGACCTCTCCTTCTCCTTCCATCAGCAAACCTCTCCATCTATCAAGCTTTCAATCTCTTGCACGCTCTCTCCCCCGTTTCTGTGCCAGACTGAGCTTACTGCAGTGTGTCTGGACCAGTGTTTTCAAGCCATGATGATTTTCTTCCACATCCATGGTCAGTGTTCTTCTGTCTTTGATCATGAACAGAGCGTATATAAAATTTTGATTTCTGAGTTTTATTAGTAGAGGTTTTTTTGAAAAGTCTCTGAGGTGTGTCTGACCCGTAATCTTCACAATGATCCTTCGCAGTGCTTGGAGATGAACATGGATAGATATTATGTTTTTATGTCCATTCTGATTGAAATTGTTTTGATATCAATTCTAATCCAAGTAGTGGTTTTCTTCATATTTTTTTGTCCTTGTGTGTTTGTGTGTATTTTAAGCACACCAGGTATTTCTGGAAGCATACACTACTTAGTTTTAGGCTTCCGTGGTGGCAGAACTCACTGCACCCCTATTCTAGAATGTTTCTTTTGTTATTATTTATTTATTAATTTGAAGCTCAATGAAAGTGCAGATTCATTCATCTCTACACTTCCTGACCTTTAGGGATCTCTCAAACATATTGCTCCCAACCCCACTTTACATTGTAGTAGCACTACATTTCTCACCAGAGTGCCAGAATCCCCGTCTCTGGTTCTGCCGTATGTCCTCGAGTGGCGCTCCAGTTTGAGCTAAGCCGCCTTTGGCTGTAGTACACTGCCTTTCACTGTTTTAAATTCCACCAGGCCACTTCTGCTGTTTGCCAGGAACGCTGCTGCCTCACCAAGGGGACAGAGAACGCGCTATGCAAAAATCGGGGTAATGACTTTAAAATACATCACTGCGTCATGGACAGGCATTTGGAAATTGTCCTGAACTGTAAATAAAAGCATTTCAATCTCGCATTTGCTCACGAAGCAGAGGAGAAATTCCACAGTAACTAAGTAAGTCGAGGTGGTGGAGCAGCAACTACCTAAGCAGATGTCACTAGGACTGTGGTATGTTGGAGAAGTGGAGACACTGGCAACCTCTCATTTATTTCATCTGTTTTCTTACAAAGATGATCAGGGCAGATGAAGTAACCAGAGCTGCCTGCCTATCCTTTTACGGCCTTCTACTGTAGACGAATAGACGGACAAGGGGACTCGGAGCACAGGGTGGAGTTGTTGGGTCTTTATGAATGCTAGAGAGCATCTGTTCAAATATAATGTGGCTATGTGAAATTAAACAGATGAGGATGAAAACTTCCAGCAATTGGTCCAGAGTAGCAGTATTACATTTAATGCCCTAAAACATGAAAGATAGTGACAATAATACTCATGGCTCATTTGTGCCACTGAAGCTATTCCAGTTTTTATGTCTGTCCCTAATCTTATCACTACTCTTGTGCAAGTTGCTGTACATTTCCAAGCTGCTGCAGACATTCTTATAACCACAACCTGTCTAATGCCACATCCCAACTGTCTTGTTTTGGGGTCCTCAAGTCACAGCTTTTTTGCGCTCTACAGCTGAGCTTAGCAACCTCCCTCAGGCCTTCAGCAGATTGCCTCCACAACACGCCTAATGCGCCGTGTTTTATAGCCGAATAATGTCGGCTTTACACAAGGATTTGAACCTCTAAGCTGACCTTGAAACAGGGCTGCTCTGTTGGCTGAGACGCACTCCTAACAGGCAGTGATTTATTACTGGAGTGTGCATGGATAAGTAAAGTAAAAATGATAACCTGCTTCAGGCCAGTAGCTGAACTAGAATTTTGTTGGGGAGAGAGGAGTATATATGTGACATTTAACGTATAGTGCTGTTTCATTTTTCAAACCAAAAAGTTATAAATGCCTTTGAAGTGCTCACATTAGCTTATTTGTTTTGTTTAGTGAATGACATCATGTTTTGGGTTTCAGCACTCAGTTTTCTCTGGTGGTTATCAAAGACAGATGACAGTTTGAAAAGACTGAAATGAACTCATCCAAACATGTTGTATTTCTTTTCTGCTAATCAGAGCTTTTCCAAACTTTTAGCCAGCGGCCAAAAATACCACAAACATTTCCATAGGGACAGGTCCTGTTGTGTGATTGTGTAATCTTACAACATTCACCTCACTCAATTCAGTATTAGCACAGTATCCCCAGTGCTGCTACTGCAGAGTGCTGTTGAGATAAACATCTTTTGCGAAGTGAGGAGGAAAAAGTGTGTTTAACAGCCTTAAAACAGATGTTTTAATTGCACACAGCATCTGTAGCTGCTCACAGTGTGACAGCAAACAATCTGCTTTTCTTGTCACTTTGTGTCCTCCCAAATGATTTTCTGTGGCAAATTGTCACTGCTCCATCTGTGTGTGTACATATGTGCATAAGCTCCCACATGTGTGGATTTGGCCCCGCAGACACTGAGCTGGACAAGGGCCTATGTCACTCTCTCGCCAGCCAGAGGGCCTTCTGTTCCTCCATTGTGCTGGAATGCTCTCTGGGACATCCATCTGAATCTCTAGGCCCTGAGCCCAGCTATCCATCAGACCCGTGGCCCAGTTCCCCTTTACCATGCTGGGCTGAGGAGAGACTCAGGAGTGGCTGTTTAGAGGATGGCCATCCCTGTCTGTTTTCTGATAGAGCCTGACAGCAGCCTGTAGGCCACATTCCTTCACAACTGCTTTTAAATCACATATGTGATGGCTGTAGTTTTTTTTTTTATGTCTTTTTGCGTAGGCTGCAGCACCAGTATGTGGCTGTGTTTCACCCTGTGTGCGTAGGCACAGGCACGTGGTTGTGTGTATACATTATTCCATCGCTGTTTTACATATCAGTCTTTGAATGATGAAGTGCTCTCCTGTGTATAAATCAGTAAACGTTAATGCACGAGTCAAGGCAACTTTCCATTTTAGTCACTCTCCAGAGATATAGTTTTGTCTCTCCACATTGTGCAGTTATATTGCTGAAGCTGATAAGAAAATGTTTAACCAATTTAACCAGACTGTGGAAATGATTTGGAGTCCTTGTTGGACCACTGGGGAGTATCGAATGCATAGTGGAAAACTGGATTGTTTGTACAGCGGCTAAGCTAGCTGAAATGCTTAGAATACTCTGTTGTGCTGAGTAGAGGGACTTTTTGTATGTGCGTGCTGCTGGTTCATTTTGATCTAGTGTGAGTTTAAAGTGGTGTGGATAGATGGAGGTTGTGCATGTTTTCATACTTACTTATTTCATGCTCATAGCTATGCACATGGGTTTCTTATGTGCACTCCCTTGCTCACGCATGTATGTGTGTTTGCTCAGGCAGGTTTTGCTGTGGCATCTACAGCCCAATGTTGATTTCCATCATCTCCTTCTCTGTTCCTTCCTGATGAACACAATCTCTCCTTTCAGATCCACGAACGGCTACAGCACTATGAGGAGAGCAAACCCGTCCCCTTCCTGGACAGCGTAGCAGTTCTGGCTGATGAAGTAAGTTCTTTTTTTTTTTTTTTTGAGAGATGGTTTTTATTTCTTTGATTTGAAACTTTTGCTGGAAAACAAATCATGGAAAAAAACAAAAAGACCTAATAAGGTGTTGGGCCGCAATGTGTCACCAGTGTCAACCTCCAGGGCTGAAAAATGAAGCAAACACTGAGGTGCCTTTAATGGCCAGTAGCTCCAAAAGAGAGCTGCTACTTATAGACTCTTATGTTAAAATGTCTTAACTCCATAACAGAAATATACTAAACACCCCTTCTGTTTGCTCATTTTTGGATGAGCTGGGTGTCAGGCAGAGTCAAGGACTGCCAATATGGCAATGGTGGAGCAGCCCCCTCCACACTAAGCTGTAAAACCATTCTTCAGACACATTTAGGTGACATCATGGAGGCTATGTCCATCTTTATTTATAGCTTATGCTCCAAACCAGCTTCAAGTCTAAACTGAGGCTTGAAGGACCATGATTTATGGAATGAACAGAATTTTTCCAGAAGATATTTCTTTCTTCTTCTTTTTTTTATTTCTTGTTTTGATGATGATTCTGTAGAGCACTGCCCAACATGATGGTTAAAAACCTACAGACTACCCTGGCTACTGATTCATCCCACTGTGGGGATTAGAGTAGAATTGATCATAGTGGAAGCAAAGAAGAGTGTATGTGGAAGTTATTCCATCTGTCTGAAACTAATTATGACACAGACTTTGGGGGGAAAAATTACCTTACTGCACTGTTTGTGTATGACCTCCACAATCTGGATGTGAAAGTGCTGTGTTGCAGCTAATTAAACCCAGCAGGAATTATTTGCTAGTTAAAGATTCAGATCATCAAATTCCACGATTCCTTACTTTTTAATAAGAAGCAAAACAGCATTTAATAGAAAACTGGAAACATTTCAGCCAGGAAATGTAATAAGACAGTAAGAGATATGCATGGTGGCAGCTTGCCATAAGCCATGTGTAACAAGATCATTTGGTCAATAGCAGACCCTTGATGGTCGATTGTAGGCAAGCTCATAATGCGTTTGAAACACAAGGATTTAATAATAGAGATTAAGCTGAGTAAAATTGATTTCATGGTGCAGAGGCTTGTGGATTTTTTACTCTCTGTTTTTCCCCAAATCCTACTTTGTTGTTGGTGCAGCTAATAAGGGAACAGGAAAGATGCCAAGACTTTTTCTAAAACCAAACAAAGTATGGATAAGAAGGTGTTGAGATGAACACAGAAATGGAAGCTTGTCTGTTTCCATCCATAACCTCAGATTTGTCGCTAAATGTCTGCATGGGCTGGGGTAGAGTGTGTTCTACACTAGAGATTGTTCAAATCTTATGTTCCTCCATTCATTTATCAGATAGGGGTTAGGGTTAGTCTCTTGCCTACACTCACATTATGTCTTCTCTCTCTTGCATGGCCTGTCTTACTGTTTGTGTTTGAAAAACCAAGCAGGGGTGATTAGCTTATATTCAACTCCACAGAGATGCAGTTTATGTAGGATGATAGTTTGTCTTGCAGCAGAAGTTGTGCAAATAGCAGAAACTTCAGATCACAAACACCAAGTGACTCTGTATTGCATGGCTGTAGGACATACAATAACTTGGAGCCACACGTGCATAAGCTCAACACACGTCCCAGTAATGTGTTGATAGTGTTTATCCTCTTTTACCTCTTACCCTGGGAGTGAACTCTGCTGCTCTGTCCCCTTCTCGGTTTGGTCTGTTACAATAACATAACACTGTCTCTACCCCACACCCACCGCCTACCCTGCCACATGTTCTCTGCCCAAACATCCACCATGAAATCAAAAACCCATCTCTGTAGAGACAAACTGATCATTTTCCCAGGGCAGAAACTGGATAAAAGGGCCACTCATTCAGGCTGAAGTTGAAGATGGATGGTTTTGCTCTGTTTGACGGCAGTGGTGAACAGACTGCAGATGATTGAGCTCTGTCTTTATAATGAAATGTTGACAATGCATGAAATATCCAGATTTAAAGACAGGAAGTATCTAGTTGCATCACGTGGCACACCCCCCCTTCACTTTGTAACCCTGCCCATAACAAGTCTTCACACAGACATTAAAAAGGACCAACAGGACCACTGATGATGGTTTTTTTCCACTGGCCCAGCTACTCTCCACAAGCTGTGAAAGATATTTAGTCTCATTTATAACATAAATGACTAGTATCCGGACATTTGTTACAGTATTGTTCATCTGCATTATTTATCGAAAGCTGCGTGCACATATTACCATGTGACTCCTCGCTCACATCCACATATTTGCGCACATGCACCTGTGTAAACCCAAGAACCAGCCTGGCATAGTGACTGGAGAGGAGGAAAAGTCCTCTTGCTGGTGTGTGGTTTTGTTTGAAATCTCCAGCTCTGTTTATTGTAATCAAAGTGTCTGACTATTCCACCCCTTCTAAGGAGTCCACAGCCATACATCATCCTAATTAGTACTGAGTCAAGGGAAAGACAGGAGAAACAGGGGCTGAAGCCTTTACAGTCAATCGGGGTAAAGCCGTGGAGGGGAGAGTCCAGCATGTCCTGAGACTTTCACGAATGACAGGCTGTCTTGTGGTTTACAGTGGTTTTCCTGACCTTGTAGGGCACAAGTGTAAGTGCAGGAGCCAGAATGTTCCATCCTGGAAGGTCCACATATACCAACACAGAGGATAGGAGAGGAATCCCAAGCCACCCAGGATGTTTAACCAAACCAGGATGGCCAAGCTTGAATCTTTAAGGGCAATATTCTCAAAAATACATTTTTATGTTCTTCCTCTGTCAGTTTGTCATACTCTGCTGTTAGTCCTGAAAGATTAAATTCAAACAGACAAGAAAGAGAAATAGAAGCTGGCTATCCTATATGCTCACTTAAGTCCACAGGCTGTTGAATAGACCCCCAACAATCAGCCTCCATCAAATGCCCCCCTCCCTTCACGCACATTTTATTTCGCCATCTTTTTGTCAAATTACAGGCTTTCAAATTTATGCTTCCAGGTAAATGCCCCGCAAAGCGTCTCCCTGGGATTATCAAGTATCGGGATAAAGCCCAGAGAGGTGTATCAAAGCGTCTCACAGCACACCGCAGACCTGAGTCCCCCCCTTGGCTACTCAAAAAGAAAACTCCCGACCCTGAGCATTGCGATGTATTTTTAAAGGAGATTGTTTTTCATCCATGTCACCGCTCCAAATGAGCGCTATTGAAGTGGTGGCTGAGGGCTGAAATATAGCAGGAGAGATCTACAGTTAGATGAAATTCTTTTTGGGCTTGGGTTTCGGGTAATGGCAACTTAATTTATTGCTTAACATAAAATGACACTTCAACCCCTGTCTGCCCCCCAGCTGCACTGTCTAGCAAACACAGCAGGTGACTGCCACTGCTCAAGCAACTGAGCACAGCCAACATCACCAGAAACACGATCGATTCTGGGCCCAGGGAATAAGTACTGTATTACATACATATTAAGACATGTCACTGGATGACTGTACACACATTTATGGGTACACATATATGTTGTGCTAACCGTCTCCTTATAGTGCTCATTAGGGCTGAAATAGAAGCACTCTTGCCTCATTGTGGAATGTAAAACACCACATTACATTAATCAAAAGGGGCGAATCAAGCTCACACATATGCCAGCTCTGTGGAAGTTCCAGCTGCCAATCTGATCAGTCTCTGTCTATCCCAAATCAACATTAAGCTGAACACCAACTTCTTGTTCCATATCAGTGTCCATCACTTGAGCTAAGGACTCCCTGTCCCACTGCCTCATATATGTCTCTCTCTCCTCTTGCCATCTTTCAATATCTTTATATTCACCCAAAGACCTGCTGTTACATGGAAAGACCACTGGATGCCATCAGAGAGCACTAGTCTTCAGTGCACAGTTTAACAGTTTAAGTGCATGGAAAGAGACACAGAGAGCTTCAGGGCTTCATCAAGAATCAAAGTTCAGTCCAGTTTTCTGAAATGGGCCGTGTCACAACCTGGCTCATAAGGCCATGACAAATCAGAAGACACACCAGCAGCAAAAAATAAAACAGACAGTAATGGTAGGCCTATAGCACACAGAACAATAATCTATGAAGTATGAATATCACTATAATCAGGAGGGTAGGGTCTCAATGTGTCAGAATACAAAAAAAAGTAGCTGAATTACAAAAACAGATACACGCAGGGAGGGAGAGGACTGGAGGAGGTCAAGGGGGCTGTCAACAACAGCCTCCAGGGATCACACTTGGTACAGGTGACCCCGGCATCCGAGGAAGGAAAATGAGCCACAAGATTTAACAAAACAGGTGAAATGCTGTTCATGAGAGGATCTATGATAGGTGAGTGTTGTTCAGTAAAAAGTAAAATCTCCATCCAAAGTACATGGAAGAAACCGTGTGGTGGACGGGCGAGATTCAGTATTCGAGTAAGAGATGATAACTGGGATAGCTGATGTATTGAGGATGTACTGGCCGGGGGCACCAAGTTTCACTAATGCCAACTACACCCAGCTTCCAAGGGAGCTGAAACAAGTAGCAACCAAAGGCAAGACAAGAGGCAGAGGGCTGTGGCACCTTTTTTAATCCTTACCCAGTTGAAAACAGGGGGTTTTTCTTCCTGCAGGCCTTACACATACCAAGCAATACTTGTAAACATATAGCTTTTGAATTTATACAGCTCAAGCTGTAAATAGTCATACCTGTAAGTCATTATGGTAAGTTGAACTACTATTGCATCTTAAACCTTCCACTGATATGGTTTATGTATTTCATGAACCTACCCATTAAAAGCATATTTTGGCATTAAGTCACTTTTAGAAACAACTTTGTGTCTTTAAATTTGATTACCTGGTTGAGAAAAATTCATGTATTCATTAGTTCCTCAATTTTTTCTAAGAGATTGAGTGCCAGAATTTTGACCGTAAGACTTTAAAACTTTTATTGAAAACCCGTAAAATATAATAATAGGGAAACATCTTTGTCCATAACTGTGTAAAATTGAGTCAAAATGCTGCAAGAATGAGTTCCTGGGATCCTTACTGTAGTCAGCCGCTTTATTATTGATCAGAGGCAACAAATCAAGCCAAAGTACGTTTTATCCATCATGGATCAAATGGATGACGCGGACTGGCTGAGATTGGATATAGCAAATAAAAGGTGAACATGTTTTAATGGTTTAAATAAAAGCTATTAAAAAAAGGTCAGCTTGATGAATTGGCAGAATACATATAAGAAGCGAGCCCTCAGCCGTTCAGGGTCAGTGCAGAGCTATAAACTGACATGCTGGGATCAAACTTATCTAAACACCCCAGCGCCTGCAATGACATTTAACAAATGAAACGCACACTGTCTCAGAGGAGACCAGCATCTTTTTTTTTTTTTCTTTTTTTTTCTTGCCTTCTTCTTCTTTCACTTTTCTGCGATGGAAAATGTGATTCGAACAGGGAAGCATGAAGGTAGAGCATGGAGTGTGTAGTCAGATATGTGCCATCTGTAAGTTAAGGTGCTTTAATAGGACAATATGAGAGAGTGGAAATGTACCATTCATCCTTCTCTGCCTCCCTCCCTCACTGTAAATAGCTGGAAGATGATGATGGACGATGCTAAATCAGAGCAAGTGGTGTTTCCTCACGAAAGACCCAGATCGTGACTGGCCTCCTCCTCCCTTCTTCCCTTTTGTTTTCATTTTTATGTCTCGTCTTCCCTTTTCACATGTGCCCCCCTCTTTTTCTCTCTGCGTCACTTACTCTGACCTTGCTCTTTCAGATTTTTTGTGTGTATTTGACAAAGTGAATTCAGGCTTTGGTGAAGTTCAGCTTGAGTGCCCTTGACCACTGTGACTATTCATTAGCTGCGCTCCCTCAAGGGAGAAGGGAGGGGCCCAAATTTGACCCCCATCCGACACAAGCACATATTCCAGTCTTCAGGTAGTGACATAGCGTACTCCCTAACCCAAGTCTGATCCCCAGCCCCCTGGATTTACCACTGCTTCACCTCTGTTGCCTTCTTCCCACACCACAGGGCTCATTACTCAAAAAAACTGTAAGTTTTTCCAACCTCTGTCATCATCTACCTCAACGTTATATTTAGAGGAGTACGCAACATTTCCCTGTGCAACTTATCTGTTATGTGATGACAACATGGGCACCAAAATGATCCATGTCTGTTTTTCTTTGTTGCAGTATCTTGTCTTTTTCATCAGCTGCATAATGTGTTTATTGTAAGTGAGGGGCCAGACCTTTTTGTTAAAATCGGTTTGATGTTTTTGCTTTTTTGACTTTTAAATGTATTAATCATAACTTTATTCATTAAACTTAGAAATATTGTCCAGTTACCAACCTAGAGAGAGATTTGTAGCTGTAACAAAGATAGCTGAATGGAAATTGTCAGGTTTTTTTTTTGTTTGTTTGTTTGTTTGTTTTTGGGAGGGAGGTTTTGTCCCTTTTCTAAAGTTCTATCATAAGAAAATAAAACATTTCATTTTCACCCCTGTCTGTTAATAGACCATGAGATTATAAGATTAAACACCACAAAACAAATTAATAAATAGTCTCTTTCTGTCTATCTCTCTCACTCCTTCCCTATACATATATATAAACACACACACACACACACACACGTATGTGTGTGTATATATATATATATATATATATATATATATATATATATATGTGTGTGTGTGTGTGTATCGCATTTAACTCTCAAATACTTATATGATAGACAAGTAAACCCTGTGGATCAACATAAGCTTCCTTAGTTTCCAGCTGTCAGTCAATTAGGATTCTGATTCTCTGAGTCACCTCCTCTGATAGCCCCAAATTATTAATTCATTCCATAATAAATCACAGTCACATGTACGGAGGTTATTAAAAAAAAACAAAAAAACCCAAACATCATTGTAAATGATTAAGGAAAACTTTCAGCCTATTTTATTATGACTGAACTAATTAACATTTCTTTTATCATTTAACGTTGATCCTTGTTGACAAACGGGCCAAAACATGGTCTTGAAATTACATTGATAGCTGTGACCTTTTGCCTCAAAACGGCCTGAACTGATGATTGATTTGGTTGCAGATTTACTCCTTGACTGTTCATTTCAGCCCCACATCTCAGTGTGCTGAAATTTATGCTGCTTGCAGCTGAAGTTAAGGCAAAGTGCTAGAGCTGTGTTAGGACACGTGGTGTGTAAATTCCTAACATGTGACAGCAAGCTGGTCTAATGGTATTTACTGTTAACCTAGTATGAACTACACCTGTGGGATGAGTCACATACATGTGGTACAACACACACACACAGCGTGAAGTACAGTATAACCGTCTGTACACACATGATCATACAGCACACACAAGAGAAGAAACATGACCTTCCACAGTCTGTGAGTCCCACCTCTTCATGTAGTCGACGCTAGCTCACGATCTTACATGAGTACAAGCAGGTCTTTGTGTGGGACAGCCCCTCTCCTCACTCATTCCGCATGCAGCCGCATCCAACAGGCTCATCCATAAATCAGAACGCAGACAGAGGAGCGTGGCTTGGGCTTTAGAGGCACTTGTGTCAGAGCTACCAGAAATACAGCAGCCCGGAGATGCTCTCATAGCTCACGATGTCTCCAAAAGGAGTTGATAACTTCTCTGCATCCCAAGAGCCAAACTGAAAAATGATCCTAACAAATACTGTATCAGAAGAAAGGTGGCAGTAACTGAGATTTCTGGGCCTCATGATAAGGTACGACCTTGCCTCCAACAAATGATGTCAAATGTATCCTCATGGCGATTCGGGTGTATTCAAACATGAACTTGAACGGGGCACTGAAACATGGGCGGTAAAAGTTCAACAGCAGCACTTTATCCATTCCATATTAGCAAATCTAGGCCTTTGACACTCAAATGCTGTTGTTGTGCTGAGCAGTTTCCAGGTGTGAAGGTGTGTAAAGGTGGATTTATAGCTCTGCATCAGGCTTTGGGGCCAATAGGCATGTTCCCAACATGTTCCATCACATTGGAGCTGCTACAGTTACTGTGAGGAGAGAGAAACATTGTGATTGTGATTCTTTTCTCTTTTCCCCTTTAACTTGAGAGAACGGACACAATATGAACAAAAGTGGTCAAGATCTACAGCCAAATGTCCTGTGTCCAGTTCTGTTGGAGATTTCCCATTAAAAGGCAGCTTTTCCTCTCCACTGATACCAAGTGCAGTTTATTTCACTATGGGAACATTGTTCTGTAAAGCACCCCCTGGATAATCTGAACTATGATTTGGTAATGTACAGTATGAATAAAAATAAATTGGTCTAATTTGACTTCCTTGAAGCAAAATGTCAGCAGTAGTTTTCTTGTCCTTCTCAAGACTACTGTATCTATAAAAAAAAACTTTATTTTTTATTCTCATATTTATATTTTATTATTCAGTAATTAAGCATACACCAAATAAATGGAAATTAAAACTAACCACTGACCGTGTACATGCACCAATGAGTAAATTATAGATCATTAAAAATCTAAACCTACTCTATTGATATATGGCAGAGCTGCTGTTGACAGGAAAAGACAGGAATCATCAGGTCACATCTGAAGATAATCTTAAACATGTAGAAGAACCTCTACAGGAGGATCTGGAGCAGGACTTTCAGTGTGTTGAATAGACTTTCCTGATGTATTGCTTTGTTGATGCATTTCTGTTGAGCAATCTGTGTCTCCTCTTCTTTAGTTATCGAAGGACTTTGGAGGAAAACCAGCCAATGGAGAAATCAAAGAGCTTCTGATGCTACTGGCCAAACCCCATATCAAGGTGAGTTGGGTCCTTGTTCTTCTTTACAGTCTTCATTTTGTGTTCAGCTAAGCTTAAGGAAGAGCAAGCGCATATTTTTTTAGTGAAGGAAAACATATTCTATCAGTGTCATGCTGATCTGTTTACCACAAACAGCCTGAATCAAACACAGACTTTGGCTTGTTTTCCCACTGATATCATTCCCAACAATGTGGATCTTTCTTGTTTGTACAGCACTAGCAAGGGATGTGATTATCATGCTATACACAAAATAATACAGCTGTTCCAGATCCAGGGCAGGCTTTTTCTTCTCCTCCTGGCTGTAGCCGCTGGCCTGATTATCCAGACGCAGACAGCTACGCAGTAAATTTACACATTATTTTCAAATGCATAACTGCGGCCATTTATCAGTCCCTCCAGGTGTCTCAGCCAGACAGAGCTGATAGAGGGAGAGCTGGACAGACTGATGCACTGTTATCATGCTTAGCTGGGCTTTGCCAGAAAATACAGCTCAGTGTGAAGTCCTCCCAGCCCAACACAATACATACACGCATTTACAGTTCATACAAATATTCAGTAACTTTAAGCTCAACTCTGTGAAGAGACAGGGAGGTTACAGACCTTCAGTTAAATTTAGACTAATTTCTTCATGAATATAACTCAAAAATAATAGTAAAAAATAATAATAATAGTAATAATAATAAAACCAGTCATTCATCATCTCTACTCTTGTTTTATTAGGTGTTTTGTCTCTTTGTAAAATTATATAAACTCAATCCATCTAACATCTGCCACCTCCATATTATCATAAGTGAACTATTAACACAGGCTCAATGTAACATTTTAAAGATATTTATTATTAGTGATGTGGGATAATATTTTGACACCTTTAATTATGGTCATTCTACTTTACAACCACCACTCAAATTGTGGAGACTATGCATCCACCATTATATTTGAAGTGGTGGATGCATAGTCAAAATGTATCCACATCCACAATTACTGCTTTATTCTCCTACTTAGCTACACAGGGAGGATCTGATCTCTTTTGTCTCTGTCAAGCCCAAAGTAAAGCGGTCTGGCGTGCTTGCCATGAGACGCCTGTGTCAGAAGTCCCACCTTTTATTATTTTGATTACACTCACAGTGAAGGTATTTGGCATGACAGGGGTTGATCAATCAAAACCCAGAGTTTGTGAAAGTAACCAATCAGGAAGCCCAGCAACTTAAACAGCTGAGGTGAGAGAGATTAAGGTAGGAGACAGTATTGTGGGCATTCCCGGGCCTGGTGCCTTTCTGTGTGGGGTTTGCACGTTCTCCCTGTGCCTGCGTGGGTTTCCTCCGGGTACTCCAGTTTCCTTCCACCATCCAAAGACATGCATGTTTGGGTTGGTTGGTGACTGTAAATTGTCTGTAGGTCAGAGTGTGAGTGTGAGTGTGAGTGTGAGTGGTTGTTTGTCTCTGTCTGTCTCCGTGTGTTGGCCCTGCGATAGACTGGTGACCTGTCCAGGGTGTACCCCGCCCTCACCCAATGTGAGCTGGGATTGGCTCCAGCACCCCCGCAATCCAGAAACGGATAAGCTGTTGAAGATGAATGAATGAACATTATTGTGGGCCAGTTGTATATACACACAGACACACACACACTCACACTCCAACAGATCCAGTAGATCCGGTGACCATAACTAAATATCTTATTTTATATGATGATGAAAAACAGAAAGTGTTATTTCATAAATAGTGTGAAATTGCTCCAATCCCCTCTGAGCTAAATGTGACTCATGGAATTAGATATTTTTAGATTTGCTGTATTTATATCAGATTTATATGTGGAAATAACTTTAATAAGCATCACATAATTTACAATTGAGCTTTAATCAAAACAATGATTGGAGTTTTCATTTCATTGCCCTATTTTAGAGCACTTTTTCTTTCGCTCCTGCAACCCACTGACTTTCCCCAACCCTATCCAACCATACAGCTTAAATGAGTTCATTAGTTTGAAGGTTTATTAGCTTGTATAGTAATGGGTCACCCTGTGCCTTTTTTTGTGTGCCAGCAAACAGTGACATCACTGGTAAGTGTGGTTACAGCGACGGCAAACCTGAATAGTTGAAGCAGAGAGGCCAGTAAAATCATTTTGGCATGATAATGAGTTGATCTTTAAAGCCAGCCTAACTAGATTAAATTACACTCATTTACAAAATGAAAGTACTTCATAGCAATGCTTATTCATTAATGACAAATGCTTAATCTATAAAAACACATCTTAACCTCTTATGATGATTTGTTTGAGGAGAAAGTGAATAAGGCTCTGTAGTCCAGTAAAAACACTAACAGCTCTGCATTGATACCAAGTCCAACTTAAGCTTTGTCTCCTCACTCTCAACAGTGTTTACTTGTTTTCACTCTTTACTTATTTTGTTTCTGGTTCTTGCTATGGCTCTGTTCTCCTACCACCTTCACACACCACTCAGCCGAGCTCAGCTCCAGTGCAGAAAGAGGTCAGCCAAAGAATTCTACACGAAACAATGGAAAATATTTGGCTACTGCTTCCCCTGCTGCCGAACGTGCACCGCAGCAGATTGCACTGTTATAAGCAGCTGAGGGCAAGAACCTGCTTATCAGAGATTGATTTACAGCAAAAACACAAGGTTTAAATACAAGGAGCAGTCAACCAGTCTACTTAGATCCAAGTCTGCTATTCTAGTTTGTCAGAAAAAGCCATTAATGTGTCCTGATATAAATCTGCAGCTATATTATGTCCCTGTGTCCCTGAGGGCATTTAAAAATAATTTAGAATAATGATTTAAGAAAACAGCATTTTCCGACTTTTGTGAACTTCAGTATGTCTGTTTTTAAGGAAAGACATGACACCTGGGTTTTTCAAGCTGAGCGTTTGACATCTGCATGTCTTCACATTTTCTCAACTTTATGACCTCGACTCCTGCATGTTGGTTCAAGTCCATCACCAGCTCTTGAGCATGTGGGCCTAAACACTCCTGCTGGCTTCAGCGAGAACACTTGGTCAGTAATAGATTAGTTCCAGCACCTAGGTTCTGAGAGAAGGCTTTTACTCTACCCACTTAAATATGGAGGCTCTTGTCTTTTTTTTTTTTTTTTTTTTTTTTTTGGACATTGTGTCTCGGACTGTAGGCAACATGTGGGCTTCAAGAATGAGGTATTAAAACATTGCACTCTTTCTGTCTCCATCTGTCCTCCAGGGCACTTGATACCATACCAGCCAAGCCCAGTGTAAATCAGAACTGGGGGTGTAAAACACAAGCAGATGGCTATTGCTTTTGAATGGCGTCTCTGTGCGATAGTAACTGTATCACTCTTAATTATGGGTGAAATGATCCATTCCTAGGGTGAGGATATAAATCAAGCTCTTTAAAACTCCCATTTCTCTTCCATTCTTGTTCTTCACTTCCCTCTCTGCCACAAAGTTTCTCGTTTACGATTTGCACATGAAAAAACAAATTTTGCCTATATTAGCCCCCCCCCCACCAAGACTAATATTGACAGTGATGAAAGTGCCAATTATGATGGTTGGCTGTTTCCGCCAGTGTATGCAGAGGGAGCTTTGTGTGTGTGTGTATGTATGTATGCTTGCTGTGTGCTGGGGTTCAAGGCTTAGAGAGGGTGGGCGTTGGTGTCATATCCCAGCTGGCCTACAGCAGTGCCTCCAGGGCAGAGCACTCACAGCAGGGTCCCTCCCGCCATAGGAAAGCAGTTACCCTGCCCCAATCCTGTACCGCCAGCTGAAAGTCGAGCAGGCCTGTGACAGGGCCGGGGGCTTTAATGAGAGGCCAATGCCAGGAATGTACGTGTGCAGGTTTATTTTGTCAAGCACAGTGATCTGTTTTTCTGGGATCCCTATTATGCCTAATGAACACAAACACACGAACCGAGAAAGGACAGGATGCCTGGAAAACAAGGGTGGTTTCGCTTCACTTCTTCTTTCTCTCCTTTTTTCTCACTTTCCCTCGCTTTCCTCTTTTCGTCTGCCTCAGCTGCAGGGTTTATACATAACTGGTACTCCAGATTTGATTAGGCGGCTAATACACCAACACTGAGCTGTAACACGACCGACTCATATGAGCCCAGGAAAAAAGCTTCCATGCAAAATGTGTGTTGTGTAAAACATTTGTACCTGTGTGGTACCCCACGTCAATGGTCAGCAGCCAGGGAATGCGCCATGTGCTGTCTATTAGCATGAGACCTGTTATTGCTACTTCCTAGAAAGTTTTTACAAGGAATTAGTTGCGGCTCTGTAACGGGTTGTTTGGTACAGGAGAGGATGTGGCGTTGGTGGGGTGGGGTGGGTTGAGGGCGGGCGGCTTTCTTTTGCAGATTTAAGTAAGTGCCATCAGTGGAAGGACACTCAGAGGTCAGGATTATTAGGCATGATGGATATTGTTCAGAGGAAACCATCTGGCAGGTTAGTGGAGGAAAGGTTGAGGAAGGAATGTGTAGCGAGGGCTCTGTAATATTTTTTTCTATGGAAAACTGTGTAATGTTTTGCATCATTTATTTATTTGTAGCTACCAACTTTCCTAAGTCTATATGAATATGTTAATTGAGGAAATTTAAAGTCTGTAAAATTTTAGAATATAATAAAATTTACTAATTTGTTTGATCAACTAAAGCCCCTTTTCCACTCATCATAACTTTAAGACTTGCCAACGCTGGGTTTTTGTCAACCAAAAAAAAAGCTTCCACCTAGCATTCAGACAAGTAATACTGTAACATGTTGTTTTCTTTTTCTTTAATTTTGATAAGTTAAAAACTGCATCCAGCAATGCTTTTTATTTATGACTTCAGCAATTAAATTTGAGTTTTATTTTGTTCCACAGGCTGAAATCAGTACAATGACCGACAAATAGGCCCCCGTAATAACTCTACTAAATCAAGTGATTGTTGATATATTTCTTTGTCAAATGAATGACAAATTGTTTGAGGATTATTTCCGTCTGGCTTTGGTAGCTAATTCTGCACAGCATAAGAAAAACACTGTAGTACTTCTTCCTCTTGGGCACCAGGCCCAGCCCTCTGAGAGGCTGATGGACGCCTGGCTGACCCACATGTTGTTGCGACACAGATCAGGTGCTGTGACTGACAGTCAGATACCTTCAAGAGAGCCACAACTCTGCATGTTTTCAACCTCAAACTCAAAAAAATCTTTTTTCTCTGGGTTTGTCGTCACTGCCGCGCCAGCTTTTACCAAAGGATGTTTTCAGAAAACTGGGGGAATTTGATACAAGGGCAAATTAAAACAGATTTTCTTCTGCCCCCTGTGGAGGCAAAAAATGAGAAAAAGAAAGTTAAGAAAACAGAACGGAGACGGTGGTCACAGGGTCAGAAGCTTTCTTTTGCAAATATTATCCCTCTGAAGTTTTATTCAGCACTGAATGAAGTGCTGCTTCTATTCATTTTCTATAGCTCCATTATAAAATCATGTACGTTCATAAGTGATGCTCATATAACTCATATTACTGATCTTATTACAATAACGGCAACTGCAGGATCTGCACCCCTGGCCTGACACTGTGCTCTGAACGTAATTTATTTGTCCTATCAAACACAGATTTGAGATTTCATTCCCATTCACTTTGCTTTTATAGTCCTCCTCTGCAAACAGTTTTGGTTTCCAATGTACCCAGGAGAGTATTTCAGTACTGTCATGAAAGCATCCTCACATATGCAACACAACAAAAAGTGTGTGTTTATGCACAGTACAGAATATAGCCAGGAAAACACTGTTTGGCCTGTTCAGAGCAATGTACACTCTGATGCTGGGAAAATTTTGAAAAAGTTCCATGAAAGGTAAAACTGAAAGAGGATTGATGCTATTTGAGAGAAGTTTGAACAAGAGGCCCAAGAAAATAAGAGAAATTTGGAAAGATGGAGAAAAAAAACAAACAAAAAAATTATTTAAATTTGTATTTTTCTGGGATTTTGGTGATTTTTTATTTTTTTTAATTATTATTATTATTTTTTTTTTAATCCCCCTTGTTTTCCCTGGTGTTCACTGCTGTAGTGTATTACTTCAGAACCCTCTTTAAGGTTATTATCAATATTAGATTTAGAATAAAAGTTGACAGTGGGTATAACGGCAAGTAAGTAAAGAAAAATGATGGTCCCTTACAACTTGGATATTACCTCTCTTGTTTTGGACATCACTTTTCCTGACATTTAACTCATCATAGTAGTTTCTGAGATCTGGGAAAACAGCAAGATGGGCTACATTTATACATTTATATATTTTCCACAACATGCCTGGTACAATCTTATTATATGATTTCAGAAATGCCTAAAGTGAATTTTTTGATGTTAGTTGTAAATCAAGCTGCCTTTGTTTCTTAAATCCATCAGTTGCTTGCAGTGTAGGGAAATATAAGTAGCAGCAATAACTAAATGCTATGCTTTCTTAAAACACTTTACTTTCTTAGAGTCAGGGTTCATAATTTGAATGAAATTTGAATGTCTAGGAATCAAGAATGATCTTAGAAATTTTTTTAACTTTAGCCTCAACTTATAGTTAAGATAACTAATGTTAACAAGCCTTTCATTCACAATGTTTGCCTTGCTTTTAATGCACTCTACATTTCAGAAGAAATGGTGGCCTGGACAAAAATTTGACCCCCCGGATTGTCATGCATGGATCACATGTTGTTGATAACTGCAAAAGTCAGTCTGACAAATTGGAATCATCCTTCATTAATCATCATCAGAGCCAATGGAATAAGAAGGACCACGTTCTCAGACGTATATAAGATAAACTGCATGTGTGTGTGTGTGTGTGTGTGTGTGTGTGTGTGTGCACGCGCGCACGCACGCGTGCGTGCATGTGTGAACGCAAGCTGTCCTCTGGTCAGCTTGTCTTATTGGATTCTAGCCACAGAGACCCAGTTATGTCTCCTAGAGTCATCTGCTCCCAGTTAGCAACATCTTGAATGCTGTACTGCAGCATGCTCCCATGTCATAAAACACACTGCTCTTCTTTTCATCATATTGCTCTCTCGCTCTCTCGCTCTCTCTCGCTCTGTCTGTCTGTCTGTCTGTCTACTTTTATCTGGCATTTGAGGTGGAAGATGTTTTTCTCACTTTTCTCTCCGTTCCCCAACCACGGAAAAAGCAGCACGCGTCCAGCTGCATCTTGGTCCGGACATGGAGTCGTTAAATAGTTTGAAAAATGAGTGTCTCAATGGCATCATTCTTGTCTGTGCCCCGTCTCTTTTTTATGTCTGCTCGTGAATGTGTGAAATATCTGAGGCGGCTGAGAACTTCATTGCTTTGAGCCTGCCGCTGAACAGTGTAGAACATCGTCGCTCAGAGTGTTCACCACTTTGCCCTGGAAAGCGTCGGCACCAAGATTAGTGGCCAGAGTTACTCCCCACACTCACCCCCACCCTTCCACTTGTAGCTCCTGGTGAACAATGGTCCAGGGTGGGTGCTAGTTGCTTTTAATCATAGAGATGTATGGAGGGAGAGAATGGGCCTAATGACAATTAGTGCCTGTAACCACAAGTACTGGCCCTAAATGCTCTCAAATCAATCACCCAGCACTTGAGGGAGACACCCCTATTCATAACCATCCTCCTTGCAGTGTCTGTATTTTCTCTGTCCTGCTCAAAGAAGTAAATGATAGATTAAACTCTTAATCGCATGTACTGCTCGACTGTATTTTGCTAATTATTCCGGGGTAAAACTAAGGTCTTCATGGTTTGACTGATAACACTTGCTTATTGTTTCTTTCCTCCAATCAATTGCTCTGTTTTTTCCTCTTTCTAGAGCCTTCTTAAGGTCCACGACACAGTTGCCCAGAAGAATTATGACCCTGAACTACCTCCATTGCCTGAAGACATTGATGACGATGAGGACTCTGTGAAAATCATAAGACTGGTGAAAAACAAGGAGCCTCTTGTAAGTAGCTTTGTCAGTCATCTTGATATCATGTATGTTTTTTGCAGATCCCTGAAGGGTTTGAGGAAGTTCAAATTACATTTTTGGTACACCCTGGGCACCTCAAGTGGTGTAAAGATGCCAACCATTGACCACAATATCCCTGGTTTGAGTCAGGCAATGCCAGGGACCTTTTGTTGCAGCTGTTCTGCATCTTTCTTCCATGCTCATCTTTCAGTAAATGTATAAAATATATATTTATCATCAAACGCTTTATTATTTATGGGGAACATCTTTATATCATTAAATCCCTGTTATCTAGCTTTGTTCACTAATCCGTGAATTTCTGAAAAACTCTTGTATCAAAGCAGTTTCCATACCACAAATCAAGCCAATACCATGCATACTTTTGCCTTTGAGGTACTTGCCTGTGGGAATCCAACCCACAACCTTGAGGTTGTAAGCACACCAAAGCCAACCACAATTACCCTGCTCTTGGCCATGAGTATTTTCAGCCAGTCTAGGCTTGGTGTCTGTGAATGGCTTCCTCTTCTATCCTGGTCAGCGTTGCTGTCTTATTGTAACATGTGTCTCATGTCCCTGCTCTTGAGACGTCGTCCCAGACGTCAAAAAAGTACCAATGCGTCTAGACCCATGACCCCACAGCAGCGACATCTTGGCTGGTGTTCTCATTTTCATTCCACCCCTCAACATCCTGGGTGTCTGCGTTGTTAGATGACTACCATACCATTCATTCCCCTGGTCTTTTCAGCTGGTGGGGCACATTTAGGAGTGGGCTTCTGTGTAACCCCACCAAACCTAATTGGTGCTGTTTTTGTTGCACCACCTACCTTTTTTTTTTTTTTAGCTTTCTTGCATGACTATCCCCACTTGCCTTTGCTGTGAGTCCTCAATTTTGTTGACTGACCTCAGTGGTTTGTGACACAGAGGAACTCAAATGCTCAAGTCCGCAGTGGCCCGTGAAAGACCTCCATCTGTCATCAGAGCACTTTGTTGTGTCTTGAGGCCCTTCCCACTTTTGATCTGTGCTGGACCTGGCCATTCTGGCCCCGGCTGCCTCTATTTTCACTTTGTGGTTTTCACCCTGACCACCATCTTGGCTCCAGGCCGGCACACTCCTCTGACCACACCCTGGGGGAAAGGAGAACACACCTAAGCCATTTTTGGATTCGTGCCCATTCCATGTTCTGTGGAGCTGCTGAATGCAATAATGTGGCTTGGAGGAATTCTGGTTCTTTCTCACAGCACACTTTGTCGTGAGCGCTTCCTCCTCAAGCATCCCATGAGCCTTATGTTGGATCACATTGCCCGAAACCATAATGTGATTTACATCCGTCCCCACTCAGCTTTATCATCTAGCTGGTGTTATTCTATTATGTGACTTGATGCTTTTTTGTCTTAAGTGTTTTGCCTCATGAGTTCATCTGAAGCACACACATTTACGATGTGTAATATTGTGTATTATTCACAATAGTGAAGGTGTTAATTATGTAGAATATATTTTTGTGGTGAAGTAGTGGCCCAATTTTAACTTGTAGGCTAAGGGTGACATTTTTTATTTATTTCTTTATTTATTTATTACCCCCCAAAATGACTGTAAATAGAATAAATAGAAAAGGTGCTGCGCCTCCAGTGTTTCCCTGGGGATCAACAGGAAGTCAGTTTTATAAGTAATCCTTCAATTTAAGACATCTGATTGGTTTTCTTTGATGCATTAAACAGTAAAAAAAAAAAAAAAAACAACAACAACAGTACACATTTCATGCCACTGAATCTGTCATTGCAACTAATCTCACAGCAATGAGAAATTGAAATGGTTAAATAACATACCACATACAGGAGTAACAGAAACTGTCAGCCCATTACTGAGGAGAAGTTTCATTCTTAGGAGTCATTGCTGCCCTCTAACTGCCCAGCGGATGCACAGTACACAACTGCTGCCCATAATCTCCTGGGGCTATAATTTCGGCCCGACCATGATGCACACAACAGTACGATTCTGCTGAAGGGCATGGTTGTTTCTGTGTATGCATGAATGGAAAACAATGAATACTGAAGGACTGCTGTTGTGGCACAGAGCCATCTCAGAAATTCCACGTGTGACGATTTTTATTTGTGCTAAGAATACAAAAGGACACAAAGAGGCACCTTCTCACAATCACCTGAAAATATTATCCCATTTGTATTGGAGCATGTTTTTTATCAGAGCCTATGGCTCCCCTCTGTCTTGTGGCCAGAAAGATTAATATGTCCGAAGAGGGTAAGACTTGCATTTATCAAGTACTTCCACAGGGAATGAAACTAATTGCTGTGGTAATAGAAACTTTCAGGAAGAAAGTGTGACTTCTACAGTGGCTGCTATACACTGCTGTATAGCTGAAGGCCTTTTTACACCAGATTTATGCCGCTGAATTTGTCTTTTTTGGTGCGCATTAACCTTTCACTCCATGTCAGTGGGAAATGTTTTCAAGAAAGCTTTGTAGCAGCCAGAATTGACACCTGTGAACATACCTCACTCTGTTAACTCCACAGAGGTCTTGAGTCTGATTTCTTCTCATCTTTTTTTCTTTGCTTCAGTCGACCAACATTTGCTTGAGGTTTCGTCACAATCTTTGACAATAAAGACACAAAAATAATTTTTATTGTTCTTTAAGGTCTAACATTGAAATGAAAGTCTTTGACATAAAAATGTTTTTGATTTCACCACAACCACTGTTTGCTCTCTAAATTTGCTGACATTTCATTGACATAACTCAAAATTTTGAACTTAGATGAAATGTGAAATGGCCCTAAATGTGTCTTTGGTGGGGGGATGATTTAAAAAAAAAACAAAAAAAAACTTAGGTTACTTTGTCATTTGTGAAGGTGAAGTTTTGGTGACCCTCAAATTAGAATAAGACTGCATTTACCTCTGGCCCCTCAAAGATTGACAACCTGTAGATCTATAAAGGGAAACTGACCCTAATGAACAATTAGATCGTACATGAAGGAAACAGCCAGCAGGTCAGATGCTCACAGTGAGGTCACAGCCCTTCCGCTCAGCTATAAAAACCCTCTTATTTTGCAGGTTCTTCATTCACCGCCGCACCAAATTGATTTGGATGTGCCCTTTAGCTCGCAAATTCATATAATCAGTCTGAAATTTCCAAACTTGACATCATAATAGTGCTGCTGTACAATGTCTAATTTCCTTTCCGTCTCTCGTTTCTGCGCTCTTTTCTTTCTCTGTTTAAGTTTTTCCCTCAGTGTGAGTTTATCTCATTCTGGACAGTGCGGGACTCTAGTTAGCACGTGACTCATCCATTAAGCTAAGTATGATTAGTTGAGTGGTTTTTATTCAGTAGCTCTGATTAATTGCCATTATTTCTTAAGAGAGTGACTTCATGCTACATTTCAGTGAAACAGTCAAAAATCTTTCAGGATGACTTCCTTCTACTTTTTTTGGTTGTTTGTGCTGCTTTCTCAATCTGACCGATTTAGTAGCTCAGGTGTCAGGGCAGTATTATAGTTGGGTTTGGAGACCAGTGTAAACATGCGTGCATGCAGGAACTCAGCCATGTCCTCTTATTGAGAGTGTGATTTTGGATGAGGCTGCAGGAGAATTGTGGTGGGGGTCTAAACTTGTGTGTTAATGAGGTTGCATGAGGTCAGTGCTGAGTCTGTGGCAGTGGAGCCAATATGCCGGTGAAGTTTCCACCTAAAGCAATCTTAAAGCATAATTTATCTAGATTTAATTATCACTGTCTTGGTTCTAGTTTATAATGTGTCATATGTTACTATTTGTAATCATCAGTGTGTGAATTACCGACTAAAGAACTTGCTCACACGTCCTTGCTGTGGAGGAGCCACTATGTCATCCCGAGGCATCCTGGAAAATCCACAACACTCATTCACAAAAAATATGTCAACCAACACTGAAAAACAAAAAATTACTTTGAAAGAGCAGAGGCGGATACACTGCAGCTGCTCAGGGTGACCGTTGGTATGATGTGAGAACATTAGAGGTTGACAAACCCGCTGTGGTCGGCTCTGTTCCTTGCATTTGGATGTTCCTGCAGCCTTGTGATGCAGATTTTAATAGCAGACTTGGGCATTGCTCGCCGCTGTGTTGTGCCCTGCAGTGTTGTTGTTCGTTTTGCACATCACTTGTCAGCTCTTGCTGGATGCCAGTCAGTCGTGCCGGACCTCATCACTGTCGGAGCCCTATCCATTCACTTCTCCCGCTCAGCTCATCTATGAGCGTCATCTTAGTAATACCCCATCTTTCACTCTCTCTGAGTCTTTCATGCTCCCACTCTTAAATGCATCTGGTTTTGCTATCAAGCCTGTATCCTCTGATCTCTTTTGTGCATTAAAATTTTTGTTAACACATTATTTGAGCTGATGTAAATGTTACAATTTAATTAGAATACCTGTCACTGTCTTGTGAGGCCCCACACTGCCCACACAGACACCTGTTGTTAAGAAATACTAATATATTTTAACCACATGTATTCCACATTCCTGTTGTACCTTTGTGCATTATTAGAACAAAATTGACACTCCATCCATCCTTCTTGCTTGATTCTTCCTTCCCAGGTTGTTAAGCATCATTAGCAGCCCTGAGCCCAATGCTGCCAGGAATGTGACAGGGTCAATAGAGGCTCTATCGCTCTCCTCCCTCTCTTCTTCTCTTTCTCTATGCTCTGTGTTGTTGCACAGTGTTGGTTTTTCCATCATGACTGGGTGTCACTGGGTGTAGCAAAATGGAAACGCCAAATCACAAAAGGTCCATGCCATCCATTTTGCAGTGCCAGCCCTCATAGCGCCCTGCCTGGGATTCGTAAGCACCGATCAATACAAGTATACTACCACTGGGCCCAGGCCACCCTGCTACTCCCACCACTAGATACCAGCGGATCAGCTGGACTTCTCATTATAGACCTACAAATAGCACTGGTTCAACTTCAGAGCTATAGAAATCATTGCACACAAGAATATGGATGACATGTCCAGCATTATTATTGTAAAAGCTCCAGCTATGTGACTGATGCTGGCAGATTTTCTTTACTTAATAAGGTACTTGATAATTGCAATGAGACAGGAAAGTCTTGTGATCGATTCAGCTTGTGACGAACTCCGTTTTCCATGAATGGTCGTGGCTGGAATGAACTATTGGCAGTTTTACATGCCATGCTTTTCTCATCTGCGGCAGACAGGCCTCCTCTTCTCTCTGACACAATTAGGACGGTTGGATGATGGCAGCTCTCATTCCATTGAGGTCAGTGCTCTAAAGTCTAAATCACGAACATTACTGTGTACTAAACTATACAAATGCAGGCATGGATGTAGTTTGAGTATCGCTGAAAACCACAGAAAGGAGTTCTTAATTGAGAAAGTTATCAGAGGACACAACCAAAAAAAAACCAAAAAAAAACAAAAGACCTGCCTCGTCTGTTGTCTGTTTACATCAGAATGTGGATAGCGAGGGGAAAGTAACGACACTGACTGGAAATTAATGGAGCAGCTAATGAGATTAGAGCAGACAGCACACATGTTAGTGTTTTACAGATAGACCCGCATGCTTTAAAAGCAATACGTCTGTCACTTGATGGATTAGGCCGTGGTGTCTTGGGAGCGCTGTAAAGGAAGATGGAGCACCACGTTTCAAAAGCACATAGACAAGCAGAGAGCAGCGCTTTTGTTGACTGGCTCACTTTTGTCATGATGTATAACCAGCACCAGGTTAAACTGCAAGTGTGTGTGAGCACGGAACTGATTTATCTGCCTTGTGTGTGTGTGTGTGTGTGTGTGTGTGTGCGCGCGCACCTATATGTATATGCATATGTTAGTTGTGTTTGATTTTATTTCTTTGGCATCATTTCAGTTTTATCTATCTGTATGTATATAGTAGAGTACAGCTCAAAGTATAAATACTCCTGGCCAAATATGACTCCAGTGCAAATGAAAGTTCATTACAATTTTTATTTGCTTTAAAAGAATTATGGAAAATAACAAAGGAATATAAAAAATGTAATATTCAAAGCACACAAACAACAATCAACTGATTGATGATAGAATTAAAAAATATTGTACAATTTGATGCAAAGTACAACGCAATTACATCAACAAAGGGAGACAAATACTACAGTGTCTTTTTCAAAGTTTATCAGGGCTCAAGCAAATTTTACATACCTCACCTTCTTAAGTACTCTAACATGCTCTGAAGTGTTAATGTACTGCAGGGGGTGTGAAGAAAATGTATCCAGTATTTACACAGATAAATTCTAGACAACCATAAGGGTCAGAGCTTTCTTAATAGATTTTTACTTTTAAGATTACTAGTTATTTTAATACGAATACTTTATTTCTTAGGACAGATCCACTGTGGTTTGAAAAGTAGCTAGAATTATATATCTAGATTAATATCTAGAATATTCTGTGATACATATATGATGTTTACTTTGCGCAGAAATTTTGCAGGATTTATTGTTTTTTCCACTGAAGACCTCAAGTGTTCAGTTAAAGGATTAGAGGTCTAGTGTATATATCAACGTGACACACAATAGAGATAATTCATAAACGTCTATATTATCACCAAGTATAGAGCCAAAGTTACTTCAAATCTTCAAGCAGGGAATAGATGGATCTTTTAAAGGGTGCCTCGTACGGCCAAGAAATACTGACTGAGAGGATGATGTCATTTTATATGCCTTTTACTGGATTTTAGATATCAAGTGAGAAAAATGCATTTAAGTTTTGATTACAGCTTTTCGGACATTTGATGCATGGGACCGCACTCTCCTCCACTGAGGCAAAATGAAAAAAGAAAAAAAAACAGTTAGAAAAATGTGCATGGTACAATTTAATTTAATTTCTGTTAATAATAAGTCTGGGAATCCTGGATTAGCTTCTAGAGCTTGATGTTGAATGTACTGTATGGAGGATTAAATTCTACATGAAGTTAGATGAAGTTATATATAAAATATATATATATATAAAATTTAGATTTCATTAGAATTTTTATGGAAACACATCTCTACACTACAATAATAATAATAATGTCCCATGAAGCAGACATGGAAAAGCCCCTGTGTTTGCCCTTGTACAGCACTCAGGTCCACCACTCACCACTTTTACACCACTCTCGCAGCCTGTTGAGTTGTGAATGTGAAAACATGAACAGCTTCCAAAGCCACATCTGAGGAATTCCCAGATCCTAATCTCACGGCACTCTTAAATAAAACGTCTTCCTCTCATCTTGTGGAATCATAAACGTGGACACACATCCCAACACCACTGCTCACTTTAGTGGAGAGCCAGCAGGTTGAGGGGCTGAATGTGGGCATTGTTGCCCGCTGGGCCAGGCGCTCCTCAGCAGCCCTGCTTCTCATCCTCATTGGAAATGAAAAGTGGCACGTAAAAGTGCTGTTTTCTTTGCTCGGGATAACGAAAGGGAAAACACTAAACAATCCCAGAGCAAGAGATAGACCTCTCCCCATAACACAATTGTCTCTTTGTGTGCATCTGCACAGCTCATGCAGGGTTCTCAGACAAGAAACACACACACACATACAGTACATAATGACTAAATATCTGGCACTGTCCAGCTCATAGCAAGGAGACGACGATTCCACTCTGTCTACATGGTGATTCATCTGGACAGTATGGAAACAAATACACATTTGGTGACATAGCTGCGAATTTACACAAAGATTCACACACTCAAATTCACCGGCACATGTCTGAAGTACTGAGGTGGCCCACTAACTGTGTTTTCATAGCAACACCGTAATAACTTGCCCTAAAATTAAGGTTTGAAGAGGCAGAGGAGGAAAATGAAAGAAGGAGCGAAGATAAATGAAGGTAAGCCGTCCCATCAGAGGGCCTTTTGCATTACACTACCTGGCAGCTTCTCCTGGAATTCCTCCTGCTTGCCATAATTATCAAAATAATGACCCGCAATTTTCCTTTTTCTCAGTATACTTGTTAATTACGACTGGTAGGTCAAGACCGAGGTTAAGGAAATAAAAAGGGAAACCAGATCCTGGTTTAGTCTGAGAGGCAGACGAGGTATGAGGGAGAAAGGGTAGGGTGGGAGGAGTAGCTTTTATTAGTTGCAATCACAAGTGATTTAATAAAACAGGTGGAAAGGCATGTAACGGGTCACCCAAAGGGGACTGGCCTGCAGCGACAGCTCTATTGCATCAGCGAGAAAAATCATTTGACATAAAAACTCAAGTGCTTTTGAATTGCTCTCCGGCGTCTTGCTGTTTTTTTCTTTTTCCCCGCAACAATAGTATAGATTTTCGTCTGGGTTCCTGCTAATTCTTTATAGTCCTGTATTAATCTTTATAGGTGACCATAACACTAAATGGATTTTCTGATCATAAGTGAATGCGCTAATATTACATGATTTTATTTCTGAGCAGCAGTGGAGTGTGTAGCATTTGAAAAAGTATGTAAGAGCTCATAAATATGCTGGGCTCAGAGTGTGGAACGGTCATGAGCATTATGTGTGGGGGGCTCTATGCCATCTCAGTGAGGTAAGATGAAATGACACACTCCAACACCAGATATGATTGGAGGTAATTGTATTTTAATGTCCAGGAGGCCCATTCCCACTTTGTATTTGGTTTTTCCATGGTCGACATCTGGTGCTAAGAACACCAGCATGTGTTTCCACTACACTTGTATTTATACCTCTAAACACAGCAGTCAACACAGCAGTCGGCAGGAGTTTATTGTCGCCGTTACACTTTTGCTGTTAAGTGACATCATGTCAAAACACATCGGCCTTTCTGCCTGGGCAACTTGTGTTTGTTATCCCTTGTCGCTCTGAATTTGGAGGGAGAAATAATGTTTGTCAAATGCTACAGAGTTCGGTTTGGTTCACGGCGATGTTTTGAGTGGTTGTTACAGGCCGAGGGCTGTGTGTTTGAAATGGAGCGACGTGCTTCTTTTCCCTGGTGGGTTTAGGAGGAGGGTAGTGGTTTTAGTTGTGGCCAGGGCTCAGGTAAAGAGCCCTATCCTATGATCACTCTTACTACACAGGCCATACATTGCCTGCCTTACACCCTGAGACTTCTGATGATCCAGGCCAAGACAGCCAGCCATCCAGCCAGCCCTCTCGTCATCCATACAGCCAAAGCACAAGCCAGCCAGCTTCCATCATGTCATCCAGCCATCCATCCAGCCCATCAGCCAGAGGGCATTCTGATTGCCCCATAAAGGCTTAGCTTTCCAGAACCTCATTAAAGCCAAACTAACATAATGAGACATCCAACATACAGCTTGTCTTATTTCCTTATCTGCTGAAGTTTCATGGCACTACCGTGCACTGACAGTTCCCTGGACAATCGTGCCTCCATTCCATTCCCTCTAATAAACACACTCTCTCATGCAGGAGCAGGATCCAAATTTCAGTCCCTATTCCCCCCTTTTTCCCTCTATATATGAGGTGTGAGCCATTTGTCATCACATACTTAATGTGGTTGCCATGTCGGCATGTGTGCTCCAGTGCATTTGTTGGGAGGGGCGATGGCTTGATATGGACAAGCGTCGCTCCGGTTCTCCTCATCAGACAGCAGAGAATAAAGCGGCTGCCTTCAGGCCAGCCCAACAATAACAATCGGAGGCATTTTATGTGTTAGAAATTGAGGAATAGAGCTAAGAGCAGTGGCTGCATATGGAGCTGATCACGTTAGGAGTGGAGGCTTCGGATCACCTTACTGATGACTAATTGACCGCAGCTAGAAGGCCCTCTTCAGCCCAAGATGAACCCCCTCTCATCTCTATTTTTGACTGTGTATTTTTGTACCACTCAGTGTATAATTTCTAGAGTAACCTCCTCTTTTATGCTAATCTAAAGCGTCATGGTTGACAGTCTCACAACATTTTTAAAACAAAGAGGGTTTTCACCATCTTGTGCATAATTCTATCTTTTTCCATGCTAATAGTGGAGTTGAGCCACTTGATGGTTAAGTGGCGCCTTGTTTCTAATTGCTAACGTAGCATAGCTCATTCATCAGGTTTAGTGACTGTCCAGCATCAATCATCTAGTCTTTTGAGGTTTCTACCAGGCCTGACTTGAGGTAGAAGCCTGTGGCTGTACTCTCATAGAAACACACATAGACACGCTTGCGTGCACGCAAAAGCACACCTACACATGCTGTCACTCATGCGTGTACGCTTTGACAGACGCAGACACTCTCCCTTCTGACTTCCTGCACTGTTTCCATGCACGAGAAAAAAGTTTGAAATGGCTTCCATGTGCCAGTAGGCGTTGAAGGTTTGGTGTAAACCTTTTGCTAATGCTTAGCTGCTGCACCAGGAAGCCCATCTTGGTGCTTCAGGCTCTTTACCTACCTTGTTTCTTCCTTATGTACACCCGCTACACACACACACACACACATACATTAAGCAGCTTATTTAGGTTTGAGCCTGAATGTTTATGTATTTGTTTAACAGAGCGGGGACTCATTAGTGGTCATGCAAGGCTGAATGCTGATGATAGCACCCATAGGGTATCAAGGCAAAGGGGTAGGTGATGCTGAGTTCAGGAGGTCCCCTCCCCACCCCCCCCACCCCCACCAAGCCCCACTCCCGTTTCCAGCTGCCAGGGCATTCGTCAGGCCTCCAGGAGAGGCTGTTACACCCCTTGAGGATTGAGAGAATGAAGGTGAACTGTAGATTGTAATGAAGTGGAAAGGGAAGTGAGGTGCACTCGAAATAATCAAGGATCGGGAAAAATGGGGTTGGGCAAAACAAGGGGAAGAAGAAAGAAAAATGAGCATATGAGAGATTCTTAAGTTTTAAATATGTTTGATATAAAGAGCCATGCAAACATTTCCACATATGCACAGCCTGGAGTTTAAGCCTTGAGAAACTAAGACAACTAAATTTGGCTGTATGAAATCCAGTTACTGCAAAACCACAGAAATATGTATATATATATATGTGAGCTGTTTCATTGCCTTATGGGGACCCTACACACCAGGGCGCAAGGCACAAGGCAAGTGTCTTTGCAAACTTCAGACTTGTGACTTATGCCGCTATGTTGTTCAACTACACTTTACTGTCCATCTGAGCGCCCATAGGCATTTTGGGTTTCAACTGAAGTGTGGTCCGATGCATTATTGATTCATTACTATTACATTACTTCTGAAGCGAGTGAAAGTGGAATGGACAACAAAAACCTAGTCTGAAGTTAGTGATTTTTCTATATTTTATTTTTTTGCAGCATATTTATACTCCTAAATATGTGGATGCACAAAGTGCATTCACTTATATTTTTAGCTGAGTTAATTAGATTTCATGTGATTTGTTTGTCTTTATATATATATATACATATATATATATAGAGAGAGAGAGAAAAATAAATATGTGTGTGTGTGTGTGTGTGTGTGTATAGTTTTCATTTAATTTGGTAAGAAAATCCTCTCTATACTTCTCTGTTTTCATTTACCTGCAAAGTAACTTGTTGAGATGGATATTAACTCTATCACTTGTTTCTTAATTTTTTCTCACATCCTCTCATCTGTCATCATAATGCCTAGATTTATATTTCCATATTATTCATTTAATCACCAAATCACTTACTCAGCCACACTCACTTTCAGGCCGAACCCCCACCCATGTATCTAGTGTCCACCTCTTTCATCTCCCTTCTAGTCAGTTCATCAGTCAGGATTCTCCCCCTCTGGTCTTCCACTCACCCTCAGGTTTGGCTCACTCGTGTTGCCGCTGGAGCACTTCAGCTCACCTCCCTCAGCTCTTCTTATCACACAGAGCTCATTTGGCTACCGTACCAGTGCTGAGTTCAGACCGGGGCTGGCCAGATTATGAAGGGAGGTTCCCACTCCCCTCATAAATCCCCCAGCTCCCTTAATGCTGGCTTGGCTTGCCTACATGGGGCTGTTAGGTTTGAGGGCAGTAGGTCAGATGAGAATCTTCAAATAAGTCCTACTAGAGAGTCAGTGAGGTGTATAAGGAAAATGAGTTTGGGCAAATATGTTCACTGATACCTGTGTTTGTTGCGTGGTGGTTTGAATATGGGAATGTAATGGTCCACCCACTTCCCAGGGATCTGGGTTCATGACCCCATCCTCTTTGTGTTTGCACACTAAATGCTCTGCTCTATAATCACCATTGCCACTTGTAGTAAAAGTCATAAAAGTGGTGTTTCTAAATGGCATCAGGGTTTCAATATGTGATTTAAGCCATATGTGTCAAAACACCATTTATATCTACACACCATATGTGAGCAGATTCCATAGATAGCAACGGACATGTGGTGCGGAGTTTGTGCAGCCCATTGTTGAGTCCAAGGCTGCCTCTCTGCTGTTTAGTTAGCCTTTAAACTGCCACCAGCCACCAAAGATCCCAGGGGACACAATAAAAACATCCATCACAATACTGGCCATCAGCCAGCTCAAAGACAGACAGGCAGAAAGAGAAAAGAGAAAGTTAATGACCACATGTCTGAATACTCCTGTGAGATTTCCTACAAACTCCCCATCTCACCTTGTTGTCTGTCACAGTCTGCCTCTTTCCTCTCAGCATGCTATTCTTTAAAACACATACAGAAAGGCCTCTCTCTCTGTCTGGGGGCCATTGCATCACAGACAGCTGCTTTAAGTCACACCGGTGGGATATATGTGACCTTGACACAGGGGTCTGACAGTGCCTGCCCCTCTCACTGACCTGCTTCCCTGATTTTCCTCCTTCTGCAACCTCTCAAATCTATTTAATTATCCTAATTATTCTATTAGGTACACAACTCTCTGCAGACACTACCGTTGTCTCATCCTGATGTTTTTTCTCATTTCCATCTCTACACCCACCACAAAGGCCTTGAGGAAACCATTATCTCAGAGGAAAACCATTAAATGGGAATAGGTCATGACAATAACCAAGATGACACACTAATAGATCGGAGAAGTGGCACAAACCAGAGGTTCCTTTGGTCTTTGTTTTCACATCTCCTTTTGTGCTTCCCATTGATGGAAGCAGCAAGAACTACTTTCGGCCTGTCATCCAAAGTCAAACGGGAAACTATTGCAAACCAAAAGGCCATGCTGTTGCACTGAAGCGTTCGACAATGGGTTCAGACAGCTGAAATAAAGCATGGCTGGAAAGCAGAATGGGGAAGTCTCCTACACTGGTCCTTTTTTTTTTTTTTTTTTTTTTTTTTTTTGCAAGCGAAAAGAGAAATAAAAACAATATTTAAGGTTGATGGGAATAGCAGCAAGGGAAGGATGGAAGGATGAGTTGTAGCTGCTCTCTGTGTTGAATAGACAACATATCTGGTTCAGGTCATCAAGTCCAAGTGAAGATGACACTCACGCAAAGATTTAGTTTGGGCTTCAATCCCAGTTGTTTGTGAGAGGGGCTGTGATGGGTTGCACATATTAAGCCTATAGTTTTGTTTGGGTTTTTTGTTTTTGTTTGTTTGTTTGTTTGTTTTTTAGGGAAGATGCTTTTTTTTGTGTGGTAAATGTATAAAATTTCCTTTAGGCTCAATAAAGTATCTATCTGCAACACTGCTGAAAACTATCATTTCAAATAAGGAAGGTGAAAGAATATCCTCTTCCTTGTGTGTTTTCTCTGGCTGAGAAATCAACATCATAAAAGGAAACAAGCTTTTGCTACTGTGTTTGTCTGTTTTGAGTCTATTACAGTGTTCATCACCTGGTGGCCCAAAAATGGCCCACCAGCAAAGCCTGGCCCAGCAGTTTTTGATCATCTAATTTTAAAGATCCTACAATATCTGACCAATTACCCATTTAGCTATTGTGTAGAGCTAGAGAATGTACCACCACCTGAAAACTTAACCATTTATCCATAGAGTGAAGGAAAGTGTTTTGTTTTGGTTTTTTTTCATACCATTTTGGGCTTTTATTCAAAAACTTTTTTCTGATACAGTTCTGTTGAATAGTAGTCATACAATGTATGATATGAAAATACAAACAAATAATCCCTGAATCGATCCAATGTAGACTGTCTGTGGGTCACAGCACTACACGTGAATTGAAACATAATTCATTTGTTAAATTAGCCTTTGATTATGGTCTGACCCACCATCTAATGAATTTGGAAAACATGGGCCTGAACCTCATTTAACGTGAGGTTTTAACTCTCCTCTTTTGTTCCTCTGTAGGGAGCAACAATACGGCGGGATGAACACACTGGAGCCATCCTCGTGGCCCGAATCATGAAAGGAGGGGCAGCCGACAGAAGCGGTAACTTCCGACACCTTTGTGTGTCCAGCCATGGAGACCAAAATCAGATGTAAAAGCGAACTAGAGCACAGCTAGATCATGTTCAATGTGCAACAGAAAAAGCGTGTATGCAGGGGATTATCTTCACCTGAATTTGTCAGTTATGTCCCACACATTTCTACTCTGCAAACATGAACATGAGTGACAAGCGTACTGAGGAGCTCTGCTATGTTGTCCACATGTTTTCTCTTTGATTCTGCATTGATTGTGTCCAGTCTGTTTTTCAGCTTTGCCACAGTGAAGCCAAAGGCAAATTTCCATGTGTCAATAATAATGTTTTGATTCTCCTCCAACCTCAAATGCCGCCATGACCAAACATTAATCTGACGTACTGTACACATCCCAGGGCTCTGTGAGCGCCGGACATTCACACAGTAGCTCACTTGTATTAGGACGTTAGAGTAACGGGAACATCAAGGCGATTACAGATATGCAGAGTTTTTTTGCTTTTGTGTGGCAGGACTGATTCACGTTGGGGATGAACTGAAGGAGGTCAATGGAATCCCCGTGGATGACAAGAAACCAGAAGAAATTATTCGTATTTTGGTAAGCTTCATCTTTACAGTCCAGTGTGTATGTGTCTTTGTGTGTCCGTGCATGTGCATGTGCTTCCAAGGGTCTCTAATGTTTAAGCCTCACTCCCTCAACAAAATAACATCCCTAGATTGGCAAAAACCTCCCCTAACCCATCCAGGTCCCCGTGGCTCCTATCGCTGCATTAAATACCAATACCTTAGCTTCACTCTGTAGGTCTTTCCTGGCTCTAACACCACATGCATTGAGCCACGCGGTCCCCCTAGATGAGACTGATGCTTAGCAGTTCATCCGAGCAGAGTCTGCTACAGGCCTCGAATGAGATCTGTCGTTGGCTAGGACTCCAGAACGGACAATGGAGAGGAAAGAGAGAGCCTCTTAAACTTTGGAGGCCTTCTCAGACACAAAGGCAAATGATAGCTGTCAACACTCCCCTTTTAACCCCCCCAACGGCCCTTGCTGTATCCCAGTCAAGCAGTCACCCGATCCTAATAACCCTTCCACTGCTGAAAAATCTAACTGTGCTTTGCATCATGGGACTTTCATTGAATTAGGTGCTTTGTGAAATATTTTGTGGGGGAGATGACTGCTATTTCTGCCCCCTCTCCCTCTGACTAGTCCATTGTATCTATTTTGTCTTTCCGAATTTTCAGGTCCAGTCTCAAGGAGCCATTACCTTTAAAGTTGTTCCCAGCATCAAGGAGGAGGCACCAACCAAGGAGGCGAAGGTAGGTCCTGTCCTGGCTTAATCATTAAGTTGATTGTGTTACACTCATTGACTCAAAAAACAGAGTGAACTCCTCTGCTCCGGCGTGATACCTTTTTGTTGGATATAGAACACTGTTTTTTAGCTACAGTGAGGAAATGATGTATGTATAAGGAAAGTGGATAGTTTTATAATGGTAATGAGAAGGGGAGATACAGTAAACAGGCTCTGTGTAGGACCAGGGTGCACTACTGAAATGCTTACGAAATGAAACTAGTGTAGAACCCTACCCGAGTTTTGGTAGTAATATCCAACCAATGCACCTGGCGTACAGTATCTCACACATTTCATTCAAATCCAAAACCCCCTCTTAAGAGACCAACATCCTTCACATATTCAAGTGCATTCAAACACAGACTCATACTCACTGCCCAGCATTAGCTCCATTTGTCGTGTGGAACCTCTCAGTGGTTTCAAATTGTTGTAACCCATATCCTTGTGGCTATTTACAGCACACTGTAGTCATGTTTAACGCTTAATGTCATTTTTTGCTTTTTTCTTCTTTTTTTTTTTTTAGCAGATACACTGACATTCATCTCACCACATCTCCACCCAAGACAGTTATTCAGTGACTTAGACTTATTTGAAGCATATCATCCTAGCTTAGTGAGACTTTGACAGCACAAATGCTAAGAATGAGCGGTGAGAGGGATCTTAAAGGTCCTATATTTTATACCTTTTTGTAATTTATCTGAAGTACTGCTATCCAAATAAGGGATAACCATTTCAATGTTGTTTTACTTCGGTTTCAAGCTTCTTTCTGGAGTTTTAATAACCAGAAGAATCTTTCGTAATCAGAAAAGAAGTACCTAGTCTCTCACCTGACTGGTTTCTCTGTGATTTCATAAAAACATAGCAGATTTCACATAAACATTGAAGATTCAAGATCTGATGGTGAATCCAGATAGAATGGATTGGAATACAACTATGTGTCTTGTGATATTACAGTTCTGGGGCCTCATTTATAAAACTGTGCGTAGGATCGTTACTAAAGGTGTACGTACGTAACGGTTTACATAGCAGCAATATTAAAAGGCAACATGCAAAAATTAACCTTTATTTGTCTTTATAAACGCTGCATGACATCCTGACGGAGTTTTGCACCCTGTTCATATCCCGCTAATCTTGAAGGGGCCTCTGCCTCTGGGTCATAATTCTGGGGGGGGGGGATACCATTCCTCTATGCCACATTGTGTAACACGCCACACACTCTTATAATGCGGCACACTTTGGCAGGATGGTAAAGAAGCTTGCCCTCCTACACATCCAAACCGGCCTCCTGAAGTGTCAGTGGTGCGCTCCACCACTGACCCCGCACCCCTGCCTGGTTTGTTATGAAACACATCAAGTAGAGTTGACGAAATGAGAACAGGAAAGTATATAGTATAATGATTGTTAATGTCTTTGTTGTCCAGACTTGGGATTTCATTTGCATTTGAATATGTGTTCACAGTATCACAGGAAAACATTATGTTATTTACACATGTTAGGCAGATGCCGCGCCATCCTCTCCTCCTGCTCCTGCAGAGTGGACAATGTGACGGAGAGACGGCAGTGATTAAACATAGAGAAGGGATTTTAGATTTTGATTTTTTTTGTTAGATTCTGAGATGTTTCCCAAACAATTACTCAGTCCAGTGCAAAATAATGCTGTTGAATTAAATCATTCTGATGACATGGCTGTAACGCATGATACGGGTTGAAATTAAATGTGTGAAGGGCAATAATAAAAACATAATCGTTCTTCCCACTCTTCATTTCTTCAATCTGACTTCAGTTCACCACCGCACCGTCTGTCGCCAATTCCCCTTTTCCTCCAAAATGTGCGTACGCATGGGTAGAAGTTTCCGTAGGGGTGCGCACATTTTCCCACCAAGTCTTTTTTTTATAGATCACAACCTTTGCGTGGACAGTGATGTACGCAAGTTTTTGTGCATACGCAACGATTATAAATGAGGCCCTGGGTCCTGACAGCTGGGTTAAGGCTCAGAGCTCTTTTATACATTCACAGTATTAATATTGATCCACTCAATAAATTGCAGTAGACAACAGTAATAAACTGAATGAACATTGGCGTGTACTTCAGGAGCGTTGACTCAAAGTAGTACAACTTTTTTTCTTTGGGAAAAGGCATATAAGAAACTACTACAATAAAGTGCAGTAGTAGACAGCACCTTGTAACCATCCATTTTAATGGTGGTTTAACCGTCACCCACTGTGGTGTTGATACACCATTTATCATGTGCTCATCTATCAGTAACAGACAGAAGCTGGATCCACTCCTTGGTTTGAAACTCCAAAGTTGAAGGCAGTTTATCATCATTCAGCCCACCCTGCATGTGTAACAGAGGTGTTGAGGACGGGGTGGGCCACTTACATCCTTTGTCATCGTGTAACAGTCGATTCTGTCTGTCTGCTTAAGGGGCCCATCTGAAAAATAGTTTGCCAGCTCCAAACTCTCAGCCACTCCTTCATGAAAATGGTCTGTCCTCTTCACATCAGGTGGTGCAGATGCATCAAAGGGCTCAATGGTTGAACATGCACAGGCCAAAGGAAAAGGCTTAGCCAAGAGAGGAAATGTAGCAGATCTTGGTGTGTAGATGTATGAGAATTCTGCTGGAGGGTTTAGCAGCCAAAACGGCAGTTATGACCCAAACAAAACATCTCTGTCTGAAACATAATTTCACTACATGGCACAAAGCACCCTTTAAATCAATGGGACATCGAAAAATTTAATCTCACCCTCCCTCCCTCTCCCACATTTTCCTTCTGTCACACATGCACACTTTCCCTCCCTTGCTTTTTCATCTTTCCACATGTACTGAGGTGTCTTAGGAGTGATTACTCATCATGACAGAACTCAATTTGGACAAAGAAGAGGCAAGGTGCTTTAGGTTGCAGCTTACCGCCCACAACAGGAAAACATGTTGCAGATTTTTCCTCTATAAGTTCCAAGCGTCCTTGTGTTGATGACGTGTGTCCCACCCTGACTGCCAAAGCAAATTACAGCAACCCCTTAAAGAAAGAAAACAACCTTTATCCTGTGTTGGTTTGTTGCTCAGTGTGGAAAGATCAATGATATTAGCTTGTTGTTTAGAATTAGAGCGAGAGAGTCTGTGGTTAAAAGAGAGCACATTCAATTGGAGGCTCTGCCCCAGGAAATGTTCACTTTTACCACCCTTGGAAGATGGTGGCTGGTTTTAGTGCATTCTAAGATTTGACAGAATGATTTGAAGAGGCTAACTTGGCCAGCAGCTGAAAGTTTTAAGTTCTGATTACTTTGACCTTTTAAGAGGAATCTGCCTGAGCATCGGTGAGGCAGCTTCTGTGTTTGCTGTGATGTCTAGGAGTTCACATTCCATGAATTGAAGGAAAAGGTAATTCACAGTGAACCAATGCTTTTTCCTTTTGTGCCTTCAATCCAGGTCTTTGTTTTCGTCTCTCCCCTATCCTCTGCTCTCTAACCAGGTGTTTGTGAAAGCTCTTTTTGACTATGACCCTAAAGAAGACAAAGCCATCCCATGTAAGGAGGCAGGACTTGCCTTTAAGAAGGGTTCCATCCTTCAAGTCATGATCCAAGATGATGCAACCTGGTGGCAGGCCAAACTTGAGGGCGATGCTAACCCCCGTGCAGGTTTAATCCCGTCCAAACAGTTCCAGGAGAGGTAAGAAACCACCGAGCCTACCCCAACCTGCCATTGCCTATTATTAAGGCTGAACCCAACTGTCTTTACTGTTGTCACAGTCTCAGAAATTTTCACCCTTGCTTTTTTTTTTTATATATATATACTTCACACTGCCAAAATAGTCTGGATTTCCGCACAATGTCTGGCCCGAAATGAGTGATGACAGAAAATGATAGCACTGTTACCGATCCACTTTGGACAGCAAGTGGATGGAAAATCGCACATCAGCCTGCATTCGGACAGCCACACTTGATGTGCAACACAGAGCTCAGGAGGCTGGGGCAGTTTCTTGGCACCATGAAAAAAATACAGACACCCATTAAGAGAAGCAGGAAGGATAGAGAGCATTTCACAAACATTCAGATTCATCCCTGCAGTTTTGTCAACAGCAAATGTTTTTTTCCTTTCCCTCCTCACTCCATCATCACTCATCTCTCCCGCCCATTGCAGATGACAGAATGAAACCTGTAGATACTGAAGAGTGGCTTTTCTTCTAGTGTAGCAGGGAGTGTTTATTATTCCCAGTGCGGTCATGAAAACTGATGGTTTTATTGTGCCTCTCTTTCCCTTTTTCTCTCTCCTTCCAGGAGATTTGCACTGCGACGACCTGTTGCAACTCTCCCATTCCAGAGGAGCGCCAAAGGACGATCATGTAAGCATATACTAGGCTCAACCGACTGCAATCAGAGGGTGATCTTCGAAAAGATAACACAGAAGAGGGGATAGTAACTAACTGAGTATGAAGGTCAGGGATGTTAGTCCAACCTCATCTCTGCTGTACAGTTCCACTGCTTCACGCTTGTCATCAGAGGAAGTGTTGTGTCTGGATTTAGCTTCCTTCTTATTTTCCCGTCTGCTCCATGCTTCACTCTTAGTCTCTCTGTCAGCCTCTTGCCAAACTCGCCTTCCTCTGTCCCCCACTGCGCCTCTCCATTTGTCGATGGGGTCTAAGCTTTAACACTCTGGAAAACCTTTCCAAGTCTGTACACCACCTCACTGAGCCTAATGATGGCTTACTGACCTGATACTAGACCTACAGATGTGGTAAATGTGCAGCACTGCTCTATGGAGCACATTAATGTACCTTATCGTCTGAGCCTGCACAGTAATCCAAACTCAAACTCTGGCCAGCAGAGTTAGAGAGAACACATGAGCTCTAGTACTTAACAGAAATGTGCTATGACAAGTTTGGATGTAGTAGATCAGGAAATGGAGGGATTATAGCTAAATTACCCTTATAAATCAAAGATGGTTGATTGCCTCTTAATGAAGACAGAAGAAATAAACCATGTTACACAAGGAAAGGACAGCAGCAGAAACAATTAGGGATGCCTACACACAAAAAATACTGGCTTCAAGTTGGTTATTGTGTAACTTTTGATCAGCCTGGCACATATTTGAAATAAAGACCTATTCCAAACGTGTGGGGCTTTGATGGGAGTTGTGAGTGCATTTAACTGTCAACTGAACAAGGCTCATAAATAGATTGGATTATAAAAGTCTCCAGAAAAGAAGCCTGCAACTTCTCCATTGACAGGATTATTGTTTTCTGATTTAATCAAAAGTTTAATTAGCAATTTATCTGATTAGAGACCAGCTTCACTTCAACATCAAAAGCAAATGTGCAGTGGGTCCAAGGAGTTTGCAGTTGAGACCCATAATTTTTTAAATACTCTTGTGGATTTGCTGGTTTCAAAACTGTCAAATTTCTTCCTCCCCTTACTCAAAGAGCTGTAGAGTACTCAGTTACATCTTTTTATTTTCTTAAATCAGAAAAGCCCAGATCAGCAGCATTTGTATTTTTTCAGATAGTTAACTGTTCATCATACTCTTTTACAGGACTATTCTTTGCGCCTGACAGAAAATCTATGAGAGATTCCCCTGATATGCAGTCTGAAAACTAAAGAGACATTATTTATTATTTGCAAATAGCTGCTAAATAATCATTAGGTTTGTATATGTTGAGCTAAAATACATGGACCAGAGGCCTTATACCTGGCATCGTGACTGTGCATGACAGTACGACTGCTTGTGCCTACCTGGAGGAGGGACCCATTCACCCACTCAGACTCATGTCTGCTGTGAGTCTCACAGAAAGTGAGTGCCACCCCATCCCACATACACCTTTAGTTTACTTGCATTACTTACTTTGATTGTTTACATGATAAATGCTAAAAACCAAGGGACAAAAAAAGTCTGCACCATCTGCTGAAGTGAGAGCTCATCTAGTGGAGCAATGCCAAAGTTGATCATCCATCTATGTTCTCTGTGAGTCTTTATCACAGGTCATCATTTCTGGTCCTGCCTGCAGTTTCTCATCTGGAAGCCTGTTTGCAGAAGACCCTGTTCTCCACTCCCTCCAACTCACCTTTCCTCTGCATCTTTTACTCACCGCCTCTTCATCTCTCAGCCTGCTGGCCACCACATACATATTTTTATGCTTAGGCCAAAAGGGAAGCCAGGTCTTCCTCTGCAAGGTCTCCCTTCCTTTAATCCGGCATTTCCCAAACATATGAACCCCCCAGAAAAACATACTACACTTGTACTTTGCTTTAAAGGCCTGCTTTGGTCTCATAATGACCCCATTGAACCAAACCCTAGTTCTTATTGGCCATATTTTTCAGTATAGATTACCACTTTGAGACAGACATGTCCATTTGTATCCTTGTTTCCCTCAAATGGCAGTGAGCCCCTAATGTAACATGACTCTTTCAATATGTTGCTTTGAAATAACCGACAGAGCTACACTGACCACCTCTAAACTTAGAACTTGTCTCTTTTGCCTCGGATTCAAGCCCTCGGTTGAGTTATGGATGTTGTCATTTCCTGGTTATGTTCAACCACATGCTGGCATACATGGTGCAAGATGGCCAAAAATAGCTTGCTAAATAGTTGGAGACAGACAGTGCTGTACTGTTTCCTTGCAATTTCATTTTAATGGCACAGTTCCTCTTGTGTGAGTTATGGGATTTTTAACCCTCAGCCCCCCATGCACAGTAGGCAGGTGTAAAATGTAGTAGAGATTGCTGCAGGCCCTACTAAAGGAATACAAGTGTCCTTTGGAGCTGCAGCTAAACTTCCCTCCCAATGTCATGGTGCTTTAAGGATTAGCTATATGTGCAGCAGTAGTAACTCCCTTGACATGGATTGATAACAGTTCATTCTATTTTCTTGCGGAGAGACAAACACACATTCATTTCCCAGTGTTCAAAAAAAAAGAGAAAAATCACCTGGAGAAAAAATGTTGGCTCAAATTGGAGTGTAAGCCAAGAGTGGAGTGAATAAAAGTCAAATGTGAAAAGGAAAAGAGGAGATGCAGAAATCTTTTTTTTTTTTTTTTTAAAGTATTGTTGATGTACTGAAGTAGTTGGATGGAGAGAGCAGTTGCATTCGGTAGCAGATGTGGTCCTGTGGAGTGACGGTGGCTGAGACAAGTGGTGCTCGAGTTAAGATGGAGACAAAGTTTGGATTCTGGCCCCATGCAGGCTGGCCCAGCTGGGCCCCGGAGCCATAAACTACAACCTAATTGAAGGATACCGTGGAGACCCCACTGTTACTGAGCAGAGAAAAGAAAAGAGGTGGTGATTGACGAGGGGGTTCCTTTCTCTCTCACTCTCTTTCCAGCCCGGGAGCTCCATCGGCTGGAACAATATTGGTCTTGGCGAGGGGCTGCAGCAAGCAATGCCTAACCGTGTCCATTTACGCCTAACATTTGCAAGATATAAATAATCCCTTTCCTGACTGTTGCTTTCATGGATGCATTCCTCAGTTATGAAACTGATGTTTAAAGTGCCATTAGTTTGACTGTCTAAGCCAATTATTAATCGGCTGTGGGTTACATAAACTATTTTACCTCTGTACAGGTCATCCTGGCATACCTGCCCTATCCGTTTTTACCCCTCCAAATCCCTCCCATTGATGCCTGGCTCTCCTCCAGCCTCCCCATCTGCTCTCTCTGAACATCCTGACGGCTCTCTGGGCTTTCTTACAGCATGTCTGTTCCTGTGTCTGACATGCAAACCTCTCCACTGTCTGATTGTTTGGTTTGGTTTGCAGTCTGCCAAACACGTGGACACACTTATCGCTCACCTCGGGGTCTCTCTATGTCTTTCTCCATCTCTCTCCATGCATTTTAGCGCCTTTCCTTTTGCTCTTTGCAGTCAGCGACTGAATCATTTCGAAATGGCGCCCAAGATTGTTCTTAAGTGGCCCTGAACCTGGCCCTTTGTTTAATTTATCCATCCATTTCATTTTTCAACTTAAACACTTGCAGACATGGGAGTATATTTAGAAAACTATAGGATTCAGGAAAAATGCTCAACTTTATTATATAAGATTAGGGCCAGATAACCTGATAGAGACCACTGTTATGGTTTTATAGAACCACTGATCTTCTTCCTTCACATTAAAATGCCTTGCATGTTTGTTCATTGTCAGTATTCTAATACTGACTTCCTCTTGATTTCTGATATGTAAAATCAGCCTTCCTCTGTGCAGCCAACCTCTGCTTTGTCTTTAATTCACTTCCTCATCCTGACTTTGAATGATCAGCTCTGCAGTTAAAGGCAGAAAAGATGAATGACAAAGATGTCATCTGGAAAATTCCACTGGTCTCATGTTGGGTGTTTAAAAAGAAAAAAAGGAAAGAGAAAGATAGAGATATACAGTGAGCAAAAGAGAAAGCGACAGTGTCCAGTTTGTTCAAGGAGAACTATACGCTGGCTTCTTGTGAGAGTGACATCAACTCATAACTCAAGGCCATTTACAGAGTGCTGACTGGGGGTCAATCCTTTGCCTCTCTCTCCACTGAAAGGAGATAGCTGAATGATTTTTGTAGCAGCTGTGCTCCACTCACTCACTGCTGGATGGTTGACTGTGCCAGGTATAATCCAAGGAGCTCCAATGATAAGTATAATCCAGTCATATCCAATAGAGTAGATGTGCCTGCAGTGATGAGCATAAAGTCATCATTATCCATTGAAACAACATAAAAAAGAGCACAAATATTGTAACAATCAAAGCAGTACATCACTCATCTTTGCTATTGATCCTTTTCAGTGCTTCACTTGTCTCACCCGCATCGTACTCTGAGATGAATCTTGAATGAATGAGATGAATATGGGAGATGTATGTTGTACCACTAAGTGTGCATTCCTTTTCGGAGAGAGGGGACAACTCCATCTTCAAGCATCCAGTAAGGGCGATAAGCCAACTGGTGGTAGACCGATTGCACAGTGTCTGCCAAAGTTGGCAGCCGCAGCCTGGGCAGCCATTGCTCCCTGTGCTCACTAAATGAAAGGGCTTAGCTGTCGCCGTCACTGCAAGCCTGGCTGTCCTCACGCACACGCACAGATCGTGAACTCAGTTCATTCTCACCGCTCAGAAAAGCAGGGGGATGAAGCTTTCCTTCTTTCCACCATTAAACTGCGCTGAGGTAGACAGAGCCCTGGCGAGTTGCATTCTGCAGTGTTATCACAGGGTGTTTCATTAGACTGGGAATGTTGGGCGATGTGAACCATTCCTGTGGCAGATAGGCACCAGATCAAAGCCTTCCAGAGTGAAGTTAGAGCAGCAATTGGAAGTATTTTAGATAGCTCTATCGTTGTCATATTGTGCATGTTGTTTCGTCTTTCAAGTTACCTTGTGTCCTCCCTGACCTCCAAATACCTTGCAGTTTAGGTGCTGGTTCAACTTAAAATGTCACATTACAATATGAGGAGGGCAACATCAGTAGGAACATTGCTGTGAACACTAACATGTGAAACAAGATGTCAGATAACAGTGGATGCATTTGTCTCTACTGTACACTTCAAAACAATCACTGCTTGCAGACCAGAACATTTCAAGCATGAGACAACCTCTACAGCAATTGGGCCTGACTGCTGTTTTGGCTAGTCATTAACCCTGACTGTGATGCAATGTTTCTCCAAGCTGCAGTGCATTCTGGGAAATCAGCGCAGTTGTACATGGCAAGCTCCTACACAGTGTTAGATATTGTCATGTATGTTTTGATTTAACTTTGTTTGGCCAAAATGGAAGCACATAAAGGGGAGGAGGCATCCGTAAATGCCTCCAAATGTTAATACCATATTGAAACACACATAGACAAAGATCCTACCTCCACTACAATTTTGTTTGAATGGCATTCCTAAACACCTGGAATCATTTCAAAAGCTTTCTTGGATTTGAATGATTACCTGTAAAATATAGTCCCCTCTATAGCTATGTATTTTAATATTCATAATATGAATTGTAAAGCAGTGTATCAACTTTTAGTGGGTTTTGTAATATGGAAATTTTTTCTCTGAAGTCTCACTGGACGCACCGCAGACGTGCACTACAGGCATTGTCTCAATAGGTAACTGTATATGAATATGTTGTATAAAACAGTCTGACTCATAAGTAGTCTTAAGTAGAGTTGATTTTCATAGCTACCAAAAAAAACTAACTCATGGTCTTCATAGTGGTTGTTCCAGAGCTTATCACAGTCTTTCATGGTATGAACTCGATTTGGTTAAGAATGAACTCTTTACTTCACATATACCACTTACTATGATGACTGTGAGATGTGCCCGGAACACCCAGGTAGCTGATAACCAGCACTTGAGTTAATTTTTTTGCTTGATTGTTTGTTTTTTAAGGTTGTTTTTTTTTTCTCTCTGTTTTGTAGAGACAGTAGCAGTCATTTTAGAGTTTAGTGCACCAGTAAAGTTGAGTATTTTGTTTAATTAATTACAAAACAAAATAGAATTTGAAGAATTTTAATGTTGTCAAACAGCCGACTCAATTCACACCTGGGAGTTGTTACAGTATTGTTTACAAGTGTGTTTCATAATTAGAGATGTTCCAATCCCATTTTTATCTTTTCAGTAACTTTTTGTCAACTTATACTGACAACCAATCAGATATCTGGGATAGTATCAATCCTGTACCAATTTTCTGGTAATTTGCTCACAGGGATCAAGTTGTCATCTTGCAGTTTTCATTTGGAGTTTTTAAATACTCGACAACATCTGGAAAAGAAATGTAACACTTTTGCAAATTACTGCAAGCTGTCATATCCTGAGACCGATAGATTTTATTTTTCCTCGCCTCTCTTCTCGCTTATCTCACCGTGTGTTTCTATCACCGACTCTGCATCACAGTGATTAATTGGGTAGCATCATGTAACCAAAACTGTTTAAACTTGAAATGCTGCGTTAGTTAAAACACAAAAACTCAATCAAAATGTAATAATTCTCAATATATAGGTTGTAGGGACAGGTCCAGATTGGATAGATGGACAGCTGAAGTGACAACATTCACCAGAAATCACTTATTTACAGATCAACTACCTGTGTGAGCAGAAGATTTTAATTTTTTGTTTGGTTTTTTTGGTATTGAGATGTGGAATTATGAAGTATTTCTATCGATTATTTATCAATACTTTATGTGGTTTCAGTATACAGTATTTGAGGTAGAGCCAGAGGCGTTTCATTCACTACTATTGAAGGATTTAAAATGGGAACATCTGTACTTTTAATGCCCAGATAGAAGTCAATTTAGAGTGATAGCTCTGTTTAGGATGTTTACAATAATTGCTTATGATCTTACCTCTTCTCTCTGTGCTTTGTTTTGCTTTTCTAAGATGATGTGGCCGTAGAGTTTGGTAGGTTCCTTCTTCTTACTTTTTCATCTTGTCCCCTCAACTTACTTCTTGTAATCCACCATTTTCTCTAACTATGGCTCATTTCCATTCCCTGCTTTTATTGCATTTACAGCTGAGGAGATCGAAGGTACTACTTGTCTCACATCTCCCTCTGGACAAACAGCAAAACCCTTTGTGACCGTTCCCCCTCCATAATCCTTGTGTGTAATGAAAGGTCTACCTCTCACCTCTCCATCCTTCCTGTTTTCATTTGGCCTGTGTTCCCATGTCAAAGCTAATCGCACTTAAGGGGAAACATCATATGTCATGTTCAATTTATACTCTATAGACCGGAAAGTTTGTAGGTTGTTGGCTCTTGCATTGTACAAAGCGTCGTCTTTCTCCAGTTTACCTATCATTTTCATTAGAGTGGACATCTTTCAGAGAGTCATCCTTCGACATGACCATCTCCAGTAATATTGCACCTGCTGAACTCATTCAAAATAATAAATTACTCATAAACTTCCAAGAAATAGCCAGTGATCGGGTGGAATGTAAGCCAATTTTTTTAATTTTGAGGGGAAAATACTGACATGATTTTTGCTTTGGTCTTCATTGTCTCATGATCATGGTGATCGTGCTCTGGAGGTTGTACCTAACCTCTCTTCTTTTCAACCACTACATCACTGGCTGGCACTGTGGAAGGTCTGGACATAATCAACTCAAACTAGCGACTAATTAACTGTGCCTGTGTGTTATTTCCAATGTACTGTACATCTGAGGCCTTCTTAGGTGGAGGGGTAGGTGCCTTTTGTTTCCATTGTCACTGACATGGAAGCAACAGGCTTGAGTGTTCACTTTAATGTGATGTTTTGCCTTTTTTCTGGCTTCTTCTTCTTTCTTTTTTCTACACCAGAGGATGCTGACTCTATTATTGGACTCCATCTAGGTGAGAGCTGCTGTCTTTTTCTCTTTCCCCTCCTGATGTTGCTGTATCTATGACGAATATACGGTGAAGTCAGTGGCCATGTTGTGTTTCACACATCTGTGTCTCCTCTTAATTAATACTTCTTCTTCAACCCTTTTCTTCGTAGATCAACAGTTACTGTCTGTGCTATTTTTCAAAGAAAAATCGTTCTCTGCTTTTCATGATTGGCATATTCTTCTAAATCCCATGGTGTTTTTGGTACAACTCACTGAACTTGGACCTCCATGTAACAACAGAAAAACTAATTTTGTAGTGGAACACTGGCCTACATTGTGCTATTTTTGCTGTTTTGCTGACAGCGTGAGTGCACTGGCAGATCCTGTCATGGATTTGCAGAATGTAGTACTTATCCTGCTCTGCCTCTGCTGTGGGTCTGAGGACATCTTTGAGAATGGTTCTGGATGGATTTGGGTTAAATGGACGGCTTGTTTTCCATGCTTTGTTCTGGAGGTCCGGCCGAGGGCCGGTCTTGTTGATGTGGTCCCAGTTAGATTTAATGACAATTACTGTGGCCCACTTTGGTTCAGCAGCCCTTTCCAGAGAGCTGCTTCCAATTCTCTGTCTTGTACAGAAAATGTTTCCCATCATGTTTTTATTACCACTGTCATTTTCTCGACAAATCATAAGGTATCGTCCTTCTGGAGGACCACAGGCCGTCTTTACTGGCTTGTACACAAATCCTCTGTTTGTATATCTCCCTATATCTCTCTCTCTCTCCCGCCATTCAGTCTATATTCAGATGTTGAGGTCAAGGGGTGAATGAGCCTCAGAACTCTCTTTGCACACAACACACATTTAGACTCCAGATTTCACAGAATATTCAGTGCACATGAGTTTATAAATATGAAGTTTTAGCCATGTCTGCCAAGCTCAATCAGGGTTACTTCCTAAGGCCAAACCACGCCAAGCACCAGTCCATTTTTCCATTTCTCTCTGTCCCCTTCAGACTTGCCCTTATTATCACCCTGCCTCCTTTTTAGGTCAATGACCTCAGCCTCTCCTCTTTGTCCTTGGTGCCCAAACAACATCCAGCACTCTAGTGGGTTAGCAGCCTTTTTGGACTCCAACAGCCCAGAATGAGGTTTAAATGAAACGAGAGAACCTCAGGAGGAGGAGAAAAAAACTTGTGAGTTATAATAACATCTTGTGTATGAGAGTACTTGCTGCATGGCTTTTCTGCCTGTTGGATGTGGTTGTATGATTTAAAGTTGGCCCGTCCCTAAAAGTTTGAAATCCTAGAACTTACAGATGCTTTTGCAATGCTACTGAGGTTGCATGGGGAAATGGAGGAGGCAGTGGGAGGGGGCAGGCAGTTGTTGTCCTTAGTCCTTTTGGTTCGTTTTCCCTTCATGCCTCTCTTAGTGATGCAACGTCTGTGAGGTCTATTGCCAAAAACGATCCTCAAGCACTACTCGGGGGCGAGCAGATTCCTGTACTCAGATGTTACTTGATTTTAGAGCCAGCAGACTAGGGAATGAAACTTTGAAGGAGGAAAACTGAATCCCATGATGCATTCTTATCTAACCTTTGTACAAAACAATGCTTGACAATTTTCAGTTCTTTATTTCTGTCCAAAGAATTAAAGAGTAGTTTTGACAGCAAGAGTGCGTTATTTTGTACTGATTATGTTTTTTCCACTGATCCATAAGTGTTTAGAGGTCTGACTATAACAAGAAAATTTGCCACGCTGATATGAATGAATGCTGTTACAGCTTTAGTAGCATTTCATTTAATTGCAAAAAGTCAGTATCCAAAGAGAAGGGATCAGATGGATGGATGCAGAACAAGTAAAAAGCTCCAGATCATTTAAAGCTGAATGAATCGGGCCTGGGAAATCCATCAAATCCATTGAATCTCACGATTCAATTATTATGGATAAAGTGTCACAAACTGAAGGGGAATAAAAACCCCTCAAAATCTACAAAAATGAAATGGATTCATCAGACTCCAGGTGCAATAGCTGTGAATGTGCAGGAGCCAATCCATTGGGTTTAGTTAGTTTTTCCCCCAATCTGGGTCCAGACAACACAGAAGTGCCAAAAACGTGCAGTTCCTTGAATGGCCACAAGAGTGTGGGTTCAAAAGTGAGTTAATCCCCACAGACCTTTGGCCTCCATCATTATTTTCATCCTTTATGACAATTGTTGAAAGGTAGAATTTTAAGCAACTGTTTAAATTTTCTTAAGATTTAAAGTTCTGAATAAATGGGTGGCGTCACTAATGCTGTGGTGGCCGTAGTCTGGGGTCCATACAAAGAGGAAGATGACATTTGAATGGATAGCCAAATTAGGTTCCAATTAAAGCAGGTAAGAGGGTTGACAGGTGTGTTTTCATCAGCTGTAGCAACTAACCATTCCAGTTGTTTAAAGAGCTGGAAAAGAGACGGGGAATTTCCTTAGTCCGACTTTGTTGTAGAGCATCTTCTCCATCTGAACATAAGACTGATGAGACAAACAGGAATACAGGCATTTAGTCTCATTAGTTTTGGCACTCCTGGGCCCATTTTGGCATGCTGATAGTGGCTTTAAGGGTTCCAGGAGAAGCAGTGGTGCGTACGTGTACTGCTGCATTTTTGTTCTTTTGTTGTTGTTTTTCTCGTTTTTTTGCCTACACATAAGGTGTAAGGCATCAGGCATCATTTTGAAATGAGACATTCCTGAGCCCAAAGAGCTTTGGGATTAGCTGGAGGGGAAAAACAAATAGCACTCTACACAAATGGACCTCTTGCAGCCAAAGGTCTAAAGCGCTAAAGCCAGTAACACTTGGGTTAGGTGCCACTTTCCAAATGCTTTGTATAATGGCCATGGAAAATACTCTCAGAATGTGTTCCCCCCAGATAACACTAATGAGTTCACCGCTGTGGAGTACTACACATACATATTTCAAACGTCACACTAGGAGATCTGTGTTGATTGAGTTTATTACCAGAGAAGTAAAGTACATGTCCAGAGACTGGAATGAGTGCTGCTGCCTGAAACATTTAGACTCTTTATACAATCAAATATCCAAGATCAGCCATGGAGTCCACTTTACTACTGTAGCATAATAATTTTCACAGATGCCTTTTGCAGTTGTGTGGAGGGTGCATCTGAAGGACACACGCATGTCTGGATATGTCCATTTCATTCTTTTCACCTGCTGTCTTTTTTTACATCCTCCTCAACTCTCCTCTCTTCTCATCCCCTCTCATCTCCTAATTCCTCTTCAGATTTCACCCCTCCTCTGATTCCACTCCAGCCTCCTCTTCTCTTGAGTCTTCTCCTCTCCTCTCCCAAATCATCTCCTTAATTTTTTTCTCTCCAGTTTTTATACTGCTCCTCCATCCTCTCCTGAGCCATCTCTTCATCCTAGTTTCTCTCTTTTACCCACTCAGTGCCGATCCTCTCAAAACTTTCTTGAATCCTTTGGAAGCCTTTTACTTTACAGTATTTTTATCCACAGTGGCATGCCCCAACTTCTGTCTACACAGTAATCTGAAGAATCTACAGAAATCAAAGCATATATGGCCTTGCGAGTCTAGAATTCTGCCTTGTATTATGCACGCTCAGCAAATTGGTGATAAATCACACAGAGCGGTTCATCTGTCTACCCCAGGCTTTTGTATTTTTGTCATTATGAGCAGCACTACTTCTTTTCATTTTATTCATTGTTGGGGTAATAATGGCTGACAGTGTGGAAAGCGTCCTGCCTAACTCCGTACCATGAGCTTTCCTCATCCCTTCCAACCAAGCCAGTAATGGGCACGCATAATGAGGCCGAGAGAGCCGGTAATGCTTCCCACATTTGGTACCCACGAACGGGACTTAGTGTTACAGCGTTAAACCACAGCGTGCGGCATCGAGCCGAGCGCGTAATACTCACTTAATCCCCAGCTGCTGTGCCTGTTTAATTCCATAGATATTGTCTCCATTAGCCTCAAGGAGAGAGGGCCCCAGTCAGGATGGCCAGGATGGCACTGCAGCTCTGTCAGTATGGTCTATAGACAGTGGTCCTCACTGCAGCAGGGGTCTTGCAGCAGGTGGTTCGTCTGAGCCTGAGCCCCCCCTGCACGAAAAAAAGGTTTGATTTGAGGGAAAACAACCATAATTTTTTTATTCCTCCGTGTTGTCATCCCTGTGATCGCCTACGCGTGACGTCTGGAAGACCCGGCGCTTGTATTGTTCTCAGGCTTCTCGTCTTTCATACAATCCACTGGCAATTGCACGACCTCTTTGACCTCTTTACACAAGTCTCTTTGAGTCATCTGTTATTTTTTTATGGACATTTGTCTTACTGCACTGTACAGTGTGTGTGTGTGGGTCTTTTTTTTTCTTTTACAGTTGTAGCCATTTCTTTTGCAGATGTGCGGTCGTAGTAACTCACAGGATGTTAGTGTCCGAGTGGGCAGTTTGTATTCATAGTTGCATAGGCCTCCGGCGCTTTCTTTACGCACATGCTGAATTTCCTACGTGGCTGTAAGATATTATCACACTGGAAAATGGGCTCGCAGGACTGCTGGCAACTTCCAAGCAATTGTGTGTGTGTGTGTGTGTGCGCAGTCACAGCTTGTGTTTACACTGTGTTAAATAGGCTTTTCTCTTTTTCCTTCACTTTCTGTTTTACTGAAAGGATTTTGTGTTTATGAGAGTGAGAGAAAGTGTCTCAGCATGTGTGTGTGTCTGTGTGCACATACAAGTTTTTAGTTGCATCTCTGGCAATTACCCAGTCAAGGACTTGTGCACACCATTATAAGGTGCGTGTTTGTGTCTGCGTTTGCGTGCAAGAGACTTTAGCAAGGAACTTTTAACTCCATATCTGCGGACACACAGCACTCCGCACTTTGCATAATAACTCTCCAAGACAACTGCCACTGCTCAGCTCTCATTCCAGGGAAATTCAAAACAGAACTATTGTCAAGAAATTCAATTTTGACCTGTCAGACTATTAGAAGAGGCCCCGGATTTGAGTGTAACACGTATCATGCATTCCTTTTATCCTTGTAACCCTCATGCTTGGATCATCCTTTGACAAACATGTTGGTGTTCCAACATAGCTGAGGCTTTTTCATGACAAACAGGCAGGTTTTCTTCATTTGAACAGGACGGGAAACATTCCTTTATTCTGGATCAAATTAATTTCCAATCCCACTGTCAAACTCACTCTCCGTCTGCACTAAAAAAGATGGTTGTCAGGGGAGGGGGTTTGCTGCTTGCGGATGCAGGAGGCTTTTATTTATTTACCACTGGGCAGCTTGAGGACAACTGGAGAATTCTCATGTAAAGCGAATGTGAGGGACGCTAGATTACTCATGGATGGTGAGCCAATCCTCAGAATGATGCCCCGTGCACCTGCCTACCTCATGAAAAGAAGCAAAGAGTGCCTTTGGTCAAAGCCAATGATACGGCAGCTTGTCAGCCCCAAAGACTTCTAGAATTAATGACTTTCATAGTATTACTTAAAGCCCAATTAGTCAGTAGTGTTTATATCTTGATAAATGACTGATCAGAGTGGGTTGTTGGTCGTTGAACTTTTATAAAACTGATGTCTTGCTTTCAGTGGGGTATCATTAACATTATACTCTCACTGTTTATTGTAATGATGTCAGCTCTTGTGGATTTTGGTTACAGTTTGATCTCTTTACAGGAGCAATGCTGAAGAGTGGCGTATGCTTTCCACTGTGTGGCAGACGGTAATACTCCCCATGGGGGTGGAGGCAGGGTTGGTGGAGTAAGGGTGCTGAATGAGTAGATAAACCACAGGAGGAATGGCACAGACAACATAAGCCGCAAGTTGCCCACAGTGGAAAAAAGTCTGCCCTAAATGTTCAATGTAACACTATATTCAGCACTGAGGCATGTGTGTACACTCATACATATACACAAGTCCATGCAAAAACATTATTATTGTGCTCCGATGACTTATAGTGTGTTTCATTTGTAACTCATCACAGGCCCGTCGCTCAGTCCTCTATTAAGGGACTGTTTGGAAAAGAACAAGCTGAGAAGAATGCAGACTCCCTTTCTTTGCTGCACGTCTGCACAGCCCTGCAGCGGTTTGAAAATGTTGTGGAAAGTATTAAAGAGGGGCGTGTATCAGGAGTCGTAGACTCCTGATTCTCCTCTCAGTCCATAATTTTCATGCTGACTTAATCTCACTGTGGCATTTTGCATCATATTTTTGAATTCATTAATTACTGATTAGGTAAAATAATGACAAAATAGGCTGAAAATAACCATGACCATTCACAGAAATTGCATATTAGGCAGCTTTGGCTCTGGAGATTTATGTCCTCTTTTCAGTTCCAACCGACATCTGTCATAAATATCAAACCGTAGTCCTTAAATTAAAGGTGAATTCCTCCTTCTGATACTGTTGTACATCATCTGCTCCAGGCATGCACACACTGGTGTGTTGGTATGTTAAGAAGCCTTTCTAAGGGCACACCAAGGACACAACATATACTGTAAGCCAATCAGAAATGGCAATTGTTGTTAAGTGTCCCATGCACGAGTTTACATGAGTGTAAGAAATAGTTTGTCCTTTGAAAATTCTTAGTCTGAGCAACTTCTAACCACCCAGCAGTGATTTCACATACTGGAGCAGTTAATTACATGATAAGAACATTTTTTTTCTTCTGTTTACCAAAATTAACATAGACCACAAGATTCAAGGCAAATTTAAAAGGAGATGTTTCTACCTTTACAAAAATTACATGCAATTTTTCCTAATTTCAATGCCTAAAAATTTGTTTTTGTCATACTCAACAACATATGTTGTTGAGATGTGTCCTTTAAAACGTCCAAATTTTTCGAGCAACCAGTCATTTTGACATTATGAAAACTTCAAAGTGTACGTGTCGTTTCCTCGAAAAGGTCAAAGTTGACATTTATCCAGTTTTAATCCACATTTTTAAGATTCAGTTTTTAGGTCATTTTCATTTCCAACCATATATTTTCCCTGGATGAAAGAGTTTAATCATCAGATGTCTGGAACTTAACTTATCAGAGAAAAAAGCCAAGTAGAACTTTGGACAGCTCAGCTGAATGTCTGAGGAATGTCTGTGAAACACAGATTTTTAAAGTAAAACCTTTAGCTTTATTCAGTATTTCTACACAGTTGAATCCTCTTTTAAACTTAATGAACATCTGGATCATAAAACGCAGAGAAACAAGACAAATCAAAACAAAGTTTAGCAGCGGTGTCATCCCCAAACTCTTCCTTGACATCTCATGTTTGCCATGTAGCATCAGTGAAACTTTAAATGTGAAACGGCTTTATTCAGTGTTTTTCTCTGTCATGAAAGGAAACCTTTGTGGCTCATTCAACTCCAGATAAAAATTTCGTCTTCATTCTACAATAGTGGTGGATACAACAACTCTCATGATCCCATACTATTTCATGACATCATCCATTGCCATCTTTTATTATTGTTTTGATGGAGAGACCCAAAGCTGCAGAATTTACAGATGGTGCGTTTAGAACAGCAACATACTGTAGTTGAGGGCCCTAAAATCTCCCTGCAGCTCTCCAGAGATACAGTATGTGCACACATAAAAGAAGGAAACTCTGTTACATGTCACCAAGGGAAAATGTGAATAAAGTGTTTGAGTGTGATATCCAGGGAAACTGTTTGGCTGAGTGTTAGGCGGTACTTCTTTCACCTACAGCAAAGATAGCTGTCATAAAGCTGAGCTGCACAATACAATATTAGGTATTGGACACTGAGCTGTGCAGAGGTGTTTGCCAAGACGCTGGAATGACCATAAATCGAGTTGCACAGCTGCAAGCTTATGTGTACGTACAGTTGCGTTGGAAATTAAGGACCCTCAGTCACACATGCTGACACGAACTTTACTTGTGTGTGGGTGTGTGTGTGTACTGCAGATTAATTTGTCTCTGTCTGTCTGCTCTATTGTTTCATCCTTACCTCCAGCTGGGTTCAGGAGAAGCTTCCGTCTCAGTAGGAGAGACAAGAAGACCAACAAGTCCATGTACGAGTGTAAGAAGAGTGAAATGTACGACATGGCTGATGTGCCCACATATGAAGAGGTCACCCCATACCGCAGGCAGAGTGGGGCCAAACACAGACTGGTGGTCCTAGTAGGTGAGTACAGAGCAGGACTTGCCTCAGAATCTGTTTTTCAGTTTCATGCAGTTCTCTTTCTGTGAAACCTGGCAATATAGAAACCATAGACTTTAATAAAAACTCTCACCTTCCAGCATGGTGACAGATACAGATCACAGAAACAACTCTGTGAATCAAAGCTCTGCAGCTCCATAAGCCCCAGGTGGCCCAGCCTTGCCCTTGTGTGACCCCGAGCCCTAGAAATGAGCTTCCCAATGCAGGGACTCAGTCACATTCATTGTGGACCTCCTTAGTTTAACTTTTTTGCACTCAATTGAATCAACTGAGCAGATCTCATATTAATCAGACACATTTAATACTTTCAATTACGGCACTTCACCTCTCAACGTCCCCTGAATTTTTCAAGCTGATGGAATTGTTCGTACTTCCCTGAAGGAACGGGTGTTGCAGCTCTTCTTGAAATTAATTTAGTGGTTTCTTATTCTGTATTTCGTACCTGGGAGACGAGTGCTGGTGAAACTGCATGCTGGTCCAGGCGCAACAGTAAAGACTGAAGTATTTCTCAGAACCAACTGTACTATCAGTAAGATCCAGGTTTTTCCACATTTTCCTATTTAGGTTTGTTACTTGTAGCAAAAATATGTCAAGAATGTCCCAGACACAGATGGAAAAAAATATTCCCTAAATCTTCAGTGTGACTCCATCCAATTTGTTTCCATTCATCAATGAGAACTCATTGATGAATGGAACTTTTCATATTCCAACAACAGGTTTTAAGTATTTGCCAGTTAAATACAACTGGAAACAAGGTCTTTTTTTTTTTTTTTGCTTCTGAAAAGTGTTGTTCCTAGCCTGATTAACCAGGCCTTGGTTCACTTAAATATACACACAGTGCATGGACTTCATCAGGCATGTTGCTAATTAGCAAGCCCATTTCCCTGCTATTGTGTCATAGCCTCACACAGAGGATGCTGAACCTCTCTCACCTGTCATGCTAATGTAAATATTTTCAATTAACTTCCAGGATTTTGGAGGACAATCCATGGACAATTTCAGATGTAACAAAGCAAAGGGCCAAGGAAAGATCTGCTTAATGTTTCTCAGCCTCCCTCTCCCCTTCTTCCTCTCCCCAGGGCCTCTTGATTTTTCTTATTAGAAGTCTTTTCTGTCCAACCCTTTTCTCTCTGACTGCTCTCCCTATTTAATGTTATTCAGGGACACGTTCCTCCTTGATTTAACCATTTTCAATCACTTTCTAGAAGAATCTGCATTTAAACCAGCTTCAGACACTTACAACAGTTTTATTTCCAGCGATTTACATTTACAGCACATAAACAGTTTACACTGATAATGATGGCAGATTTATTATTAAAATTCTGAAAGGCTCCATATTTCATTACTCTTCCTGTGGTTTCTCTTACAGTATGTGTCGATATCCATATAAAGATATATGTGTAGTTTTAAGAACCAAAAATCATCTTATTATAGTTTTACATCTCACAGGTTTTTCCCTGGAGCTCTGATAACAGTCAGCCTCAGAGCCTCTCTTCTGATTGATCTAATAAAAATGTAGTAGATTTAAGGTAAACTCTTGGAGAAACAAAATCCTCTAATGTTGCATACATGGTAAGTTTTTACCTCTGATACTAGGGGCTTAGCTTAAGACTTTGACTGTTGTGATAGAAGTCTTGACAGCTCTTTTTAAGGCTCAGTCGCTGAAAACAGGGTGTGGGCATTTCTCTATCGACTGAGACCTTTGATACTTTTGCAGTATTAATATAGAACTTAAAATCAAAGACCACATGGAGGTCTAGGTTTATTTAATATGGTTCTTTTAAACAAATGCTAATACAAAATCTAGCTATTTCAGATAGCAGAAAAATGGCATGTCATTCAAACTCACTAAACACTTACTGAGATATTGTGTGCCATGTAAAGTACTAATAGACTGTAATGTTAGTCTAACGTTTTGGTAAACACTTGATCCTTATCCTTGAGGATTCTGGGGCTGATTCTTTCTATTTTAGGTTGTTTGCTGCTAAGAGGACATGGTGTTCCTTTATATTGAAGCAGGTAGAAAAAAGTTGGCATTTTGTTTGTAGCAGCCTGTATCAGCTAAAATAAGTGTCCCTATCAGCTACACTATTAACCGTTAGCTATACATCAGAGGGGAAGAAGGAAAGTCTGCATCATTGTAGGACTTGCAGGCAGAACCAAACCCTCCCAGCCTGACTGAGGCCAAGTCAGGTAGGACACACATACACATGCATACTATTTTTATATCAAACATCTCCTTTCAGAAAGACCTAAAGACATTTTTCATTAACTCACAGGTTCACAGTACCAACTAATGAATGACCCGCTGCCCACCTTTTGCATTTGAAAGGAAACTGAGATCTCTTTCAAAAACAAATCAAGATGCTTATCTTGGTTTTTATAGTTTTTCATTTAAATCAGATGGCCAATGAAAACATATTTTTACATACTGCACAAGTAGTTTGACCCAACCACTGGTGGTTTTGAAAGAAATCAGATTATTTAACCTGACAAAATGGTGTGCTGATTTCCACATTTCCGTGTAACCTGACCCACTGAACTTCAGCAAGATTATGATGAATTGAAAGTTTTCAGTTTGGGGGTTTGCCCAAACATATTTCAAATACACTAATGCCTAAGTGAATGTTTATGTGGGATCCAAATATATAAAACTGAGACTCTATTTTAAGACTTTGCCCTGCTTAAAATTTAGGGGATTGTAAATGTTCTGTGGTTACCTCTTTGCACCACGTGTCATCTTTTAAATGTGGTTGCAGTGAAGCACTGTTTTATCACCTGCCCTGGATGTGGGGCAGGCTAGGAGGTCTGAGACTGGGTCGAGGCATAGGGGGCCATGAGCTAGGCCTCATCGGGCCTGGCCTCTGCCTTTCTGTGCACACTGCATTGGATGCACTCCATATTTAGCCTGGAAGTTATTAAGCTTGTGATATTAAAGGCAGCTTCTCTAATGAGTGTAGTAATGAAGTCTGACACTTTTACTGGCACAGCGATCTGTAAGGCTAGAAGTACCACAAGAGGGCCAAAGTGAGAGACAGATGGAGGGAGAGAAAACACATAAATATAATGTAAATATTGAAGCTCAATCCAGTAGATTCGTGAGTTATGCCTTCTTTATTGTGGCATACAGATTTATAATGTTCCTTTTGTATTGGGGCATTGTTAGAAACAAACAATGCACAAAGAGGTAATGTGTTTAAGGTCAAATGGTGGAACAGGGCCAGAGGGCACTGCTTCTGCTTGTAAAATGCCTGATGGTGGGCCTGTTGGGCCCCTTTGGCAGATGGTGATACAACTGGAATAAGCTTTTATCACCGTCTGAGGTACTCTGAAGAAGGCCTATTGCCATGCAACATTGAGATCGTGGCAGGCAAGTGGCAAGCATGGGAGCGATGTATAAGGTGAAAATGGTTTTACGAGCATGTAAGAGTGGGGCCATTAGTAGGTCCCCTGTGCCTGGGACCTGATGTCCACGGTCAGATTTAAGCGAATAAGCCTGCATATAAGTTTGTTGACTGCCAGGCGCACTCTCTGCACCCCTATGACAGGGCTCCTAAAAGCACTCCTGTTAATGTCCTCTGTCACCTTCAGCACCTACTGGACCACGGCCTTGTTCAAACAGCACCGCTGCACTCCTGCCCAGCTCCCGAAACAAATTCAAAATGAATTCCAGTTCCTCCTCTTAATAAATCACCTAAGCTCTCAATCCCTAGGTTCCCTGGCTTTTTTATTAAAGTGAAAAAGTCCCCCTGTTAAGATTGATTGCTGTCTTCACTTGGCCATGTGCTTGTTTAGGTGAGACGGTTACTACAGAATGCCTCGTGCCGTGGCTCTAAAGAGGGTTGAAGTATTTTTCTCTGTTCTTTCTTTTTTGTCGACTTGAATCCAGTTGATCCTGAATGTGAGCGTACTGAGGAAACAGCTTTTATCACTTACAGCAGTCGCACAATAGGACTCCGAACCATGTGTTTGTAAGTGCAGAAGGAGAAGGAACGTATTGGGTGTGAAATTGTGTGTACAGCAGAGGTTATGCAACCTATTTTTCTAGTTTTGCATCACAACATTTCACATAGAATGTGTAGAAGAGGCACAGATGGCATAAGAGGAAACAGGAGCACTCTTTCACAGCTTGTCTTTTTTAAATTTCCCTGTCTCTCCACCTAATCTGCATCACTTAGTGAACTCATTGTCCCATTTGTTTTAGACGAGCGGCCTGCTAAACACATTTGCCTGGAGAAATGAATTTCCAATAGGGTTTGATGCGATTGTAGTGCCTGCCCAGAACGTCAGGCATGCAAAGAATGTCAAGCCCAGATCAAGCGCTGTCTCTAACTGTCAAAACGCTGCAGAGCTGAAACCCTGAGCCATGCACTTGTAACTCCAGAAGTGTTTTCCTGTCCAGTTTGATGGCAATGGGGATGCCAGTGAGTCTAAATTAATATGATGTAGCACCAAACCACCAAAATGCTCTAGAATGACTGTAGAAAAGGAAAACAGTAAAGTGAAGGGAGCATGACGTCCATTAAATCAAAACCAGCGTTAATAAGGTTACATAAAAAACACACATCTATACATGTGTCTCCACTACCCACACTTTCTATATAATTAGGCCTTACATATGCTAATGGCTCCAAATATTTCTGCAAAAATGTGACTTGATATCATATAATTGAGTTTATTTCCCCACTTTGATTAAATTTTACCATCTCCACATGCTGGCATCTGTTGAGTGCCAGGGATGATGCTCAGCCCCTGGAGCAGCAGATGCATCAATAGTCAATGCTCGATAGATTTTCCAGCCTTCCCTTCTCCCACTTGCTGAAGTTTCCCCACTGGGAATGTGATGGAAAATCCAACTGACAACTGAGGAGATTCTCTTGCCTTCACTGTGATCCTACAGCGTAGTGCAGGTTTAATGTTCTGCCAAACGACAGTGAGAGAGGAACTGGGTAAAAGCTAACTGTAACTGTAGAGTTGCTGTAACTTTATCACATTAAATCAATTATCTTTGCTCTAATGGCTTCCACCGCATTGATTTTGTTTTAATTTCACATAAAATTAAATTCACACTGTGGTAAATCGATTTACTGATGCATTACAAAAATACCGAAGGAGTCAGGGGAAAAACACTTGCTGCAGACTAAACAACTGAAGTATATTCACTTCAATGAAATCAGAGGGCAACTTCACATTGCAACCACACATGTAAAATAAATTCATTTAAAAAATATCTTTCACATTGTTACACAGCAACTCTTTTTGTAGCTGTAAAATTACTTATACTGTATGCAGTGTGCAGGTGTATTGTTTGAAGGGACTCTCCACCATGAGTCCGCCGCAACCTGTGAAAATATACAATTTGATGTCCTAGTTCCATGCTGTGTTTTCTAAAGTCTTAAAATGAAGACTCTGTGACCATTCTTGATCTGTTCCTGTCTTTTTGTATCTGTGTAGGACCAACAGGTGTCGGCTTAAATGAGCTGAAGAGGCAGCTGCTTGTCGCCGACACTCAACATTTCAGTGTTACCATCCCACGTAAGTTCACTCATCTCACTGAGGTCTAGCTGAACCTGTCTGTGGAGTCCGCGGAGCATCTCCTGTTAGACTGTCTTTCTTCTTTGCTTATCTTTCCTGTTCTTTCTGCGTGTGGCAGTCTGTTATACACTATTTTCACCATAAGTTCACAGTTTTTAATTTCTTGCCCATAGGAAAAAAAAAATGTAGCAGCTGAATCACTGAATGCGCATGCTGACTATCCTGACAAAACTTAACTTTACAGATGTTTAATAAGGCCCACCATCCATCAAATACAGCCTAAAATACTATTTTTAAACTTTAATAGCTTGGGAATCTTGACTTTCTTATTATCTTGTTTGACTGGTTCAAAACCTTGGATCAGCCTTAGCATACTCATGGTGCTATGAGTATGTCTACAAATGGAATTAAATATAATACATAAACATTATGTTTTTTTAAACATATCAAACCTAGACAATCTTTAAAAATCATTCAAACAGGAAGAGCTAATTTTTTTTGTTACTGGACCACACTTATACTGTCTCGGTCTGACCACACACTACAAGAGGAACTCCATGGCAGAAACTGGAATCTCAAAACTGTTCAGCGACAGGAAGAATTACAAGGAAAGGGTCCACAGGCTCCTTGCCAACCAAAACAGAAAACTTTTACCATCCTCCATGTCTCCCTGCTTTTAGGTCAGTTCTAAAGGTTCAATCATTACTATCAAAATAAAAATTTCTCTGAGAAGGTATAATTTGGCCAATGTGTTGTTACAGGGCCGTCTTTGGGTCAAAAGCATGTTAGAAAGTATGGAACCACTGCTTTATGATTTGGAAGGAAGTCAACAGAAGGAAAGGGAGTTCTGCAGCATTTGTACTATTTATCTTTGTTAGGGTCACCTGAGGAAAGACCCCCTCAAACATGAAGTAACGTAACACCACAGCTGTCCTATCACATAGATCACACTCCACCTTCTCCGATTTTCTTAGTCCATTTGCACCCACAAAGCCTGTTGTACATCTGCCCCCCTAGACAAACACAATGGAAACACATTCACAGAGAAATAGAAGTCCACAATCTGCTAGATCAAATCCTGACTGCACTGTCTGCCAGTGCACCATTTGAGTTTTTAGCAACAAATCAAAATAATCACTTAAGGTGACAGATGTTTCGTTTACTTGTTCCAGTTCCGTTTTCACAGCATGTGACAGTGCTCATGCTGCCTGAGCAATGGTGGCTCAGTCTGAGACATATACCAACTAAAAGACAGCAGATCTCAGGCAGCATGGCTGGTACTTTTGAGGCCTCCAGCACTTGGTTCTCCTCCTGTGTAATTGTCAGCTTTTCACAGTCTGCCTGACAAGTTCCAAATGATGGAGGAAATAGTTTTTCTACTTCTGAACACGTGCCATTCCACTGCTTCACCAATTGGCACTCAGCTTTTCTTTTCTCCCTTCTCTCGCGATTTATTTCTCACTTTCTTTCTCTCTTTTTCTGTCCACCTCCCCTCACCCGTCACCTCCCTTTTTTTTCCTTTTACGGACCTAACGACAGCCTACCATAACTCTGAAAACCATCCTGCCCTGTTGCAAACGAACCACTCTTCACACTTTGCCAGCATTTTTTGGGGTTTTGGAGTTGTGAGATGTCCCACAGACAGCATGTAGGGACAAATCAATCTTTCTGATTTATACAGCCAAGCATTGCAGTGGCATTAGCACTTGTGTGGTTACCATCTGGGCTTTGGAGGGAAAGAGCAACATGAATTTTGAAGTAAATATGAGGTCCGCGGATATTAATAGCTGTGTTTGTTACATGCTGTGCAGCTTAATGGATGTGTCCCTGTCGTATTCAACATTTGAAATGTCGCTGGTATTAAAATCCCATCGGTGGGGCCTTTTTTCCACAAGGCCTGTTAATTGCTCTCAAATGTGACTTGTGATGCCATGTTTTAATAGAGCCCAGACAGTATGATTCTGACCCATATAGAAGACGTATGGTACAAGTTCTGGCTCTCATTGAGAGGAAAGAGACTCGGAAAGTATCTCATCTCCCTCCTTTTTAATGTTTGATTGCTGCCAGTGGACACATGGATATGTTTAACACTTGCTGTTGTTTCGGATTAAGCCCAAAAGCATTACCCTTTTTTGTTAATTTGAAAACCGGAGAGACTAGAGAGACCAACCCGTTCTTAGAGCCCTTGTGAAGCCTTGGGTTTCTCTCTCGCTCTCTTTCTCTCTTTCTTCCTCTCTCCCTCTCTTTCCCCCTCTCTTTCTACCTACTTGTCGCTGTAAAATGTAAACCAGTCATCTAAGAAACTTAGGGAACATTGCAGTAAGCCATTATAGTAGGGGGTTAAACATTTTGATTCCAGTCCAAGCTGACTGATATTTTCCATGAAATGAGAATGAACGGATGCACATTCTTTTGTTGCACTGTAATTATTTTCTGTGCCACAGAGCAGATGCCAAAATAATGCACGGTGGATAGTGTTGGTCTAACTACGGGGAGGCTGTTTGGCACTGTGTCTTACACATCTCGGAACGGGAAGGTTTAAGTATATGTTATCTTATGACACGGCTGCTCTGGCCTTCTCCTGTTTCCTACTGTTTCTCTTGTCAGCCTGATAAGAGAAAGGCATTTATCTTATTCAAGGTCTTCTCCACCACGGTTTGGATGTACAGCTGTCTCTCTTTCTCAAGCAAGTGACACATTGTATAAATCACACCATTAGTGTTCCATGAGCCCTGTAGATCAGTCTGGACCATATAAAGTAAAGGCACTTGTCCCCTGCAAGAGCACAGCCTCAACACATGCTGACGAGAAGAAAAACTCAAAGGAGAGAAAATCAGGACTTGGCAGTTTTGTTTGCAGGTGATAAAAGTTTAATAGTTTGTTTTGGAGCTGGTTGGAGGCTGTCGGGTGTACACCTCTGCCCCCTGACCTTTGAAGCGTTCCTGAAACAAGCCGGAGTGTGAGTCGACCTCTTGGCCCTTACAAATCCAACGGCACTGCTCATGTTCCTTCCGCGCGCCGTCCCTGCCACCCTTTTTACAACAGGGTTTTATGGTTTACGGCCAAGTAAATGTAGAGACTTGATGTTAATGAGAGCTCCCAAACTCAATTACCCTACAGCAGCTAACACTGGCGAACAACGCCACAGCTTCTGTTCCTACAGGCTCTGCAGCCACATTACAAGAGACAGATTTAATAAGACACAGTAAACCTCCGCTGAATGTCAGTTTAGTGTCTGGGTTTAGTGCTGCAGCACTACAGGTTGTGTATTTTATAGTGCTATTACACAATAATATATACAAGGGTTGGCATGGCCCAGCGCACTATGTTTCAGACTTCCAGCGATGTTAATAAGGGGCTCAGTTCAGTTGGTTTCAGCCTTAGCAGTGAGTCACACAGTCTGGGTTTGAGGTAATCACTCTCTCTCTTCTACTCCCGCAGACACAACTCGGGCCAAAAAGAGCCAGGAGACTGACGGCGTGGAGTACCACTTCATCTCCAAGAACCTTTTTGAGACGGACATCCACAACAACAAGTAGGCACAACTGAATTGTGACTGGTAGCAGTGAAGAAAAAAAATTTGTGACATAACCAACCCACTGTGAAAGATGGACACAGTGACCACCCACTACATGTTAGTGACCGCAAAATCTCCAGCTTTAAGCCTCAAAACTGCTCCACTGGGTGAACAAAAGATTTCTGATGTACAGGTGGTACAAACGATAACAAGCAAACATAAGGTTGCACAACTTGCTTCCATGTGCTCCATTTATTCCTCAACTCTAAAACTTCTTTCAGCAAGTATCTCAATGTCAAAAAATCCTCTTTGCTTCGTTTTCATCTTTTAAAACATGAATGTGATGTGCAGGTTTGAGTTTATTTGCATTTGTTTGAACTTGTTTGATAAATGATATTAACCATCAATTAATCCAACCGTTGGCAGCCTTTCATTTCAGCTAGTTAATTAATGGATTTGTCTTTCACATGCAGTCTTTAATGTGGTGTTTAAAAGTCTAATGAAAAACCCTGTGTTTAGAATATGTGATATCTGAGACCCTGCACCATAATGAGAGCAGCAGAATCCCATTTCAGTATGTGAACCACTAGAGGCAGTGCTGCAGTCTGACTGGTCCGGGACCTGCTGCCACTGCTCATATGCAGCCTCCCTGCTGTCGTGTGTGTGTCTCTGTAACCAAGTGTGAGCTGGTGTTGACAGGGCCGGGCCCTGTGTTGGTAACAGATCTCCAGACACTGGCCCCAAGGTCTCCTGTCTCTGCTTCCTCCTTCCCTCAGGCGCTCTCTGTGAATGTAGCCACACCACGGCCCGCCTTGACATTTGTGGCCAACAAACTGAAATCCAAGTTGTAATAGTCAGAGGAATGATTGATGCCTTTCTGCTGGTCTCACACAAACTGTAGGGGGAAAAAAGATATATTTTAGGGTGCACATCCAAAACATTTACTCACGCAAACACATATGACATAGAGGGAATTGTGCTGGTGAGTTCATATGGAGTGTCAGAGCATGCAGGGAGAAGGAGGCAGAGGGGTCTGTATATTTAGGCCATGTTGCGGTGCAGGTCGAGGCATGCAATGTTTTCCAGGAAGTCGGAGGGGTGAGTGGCACTGCTGTGATGTGGGGTGGATGCGTGGGACACTCCACACTGAAATTACAAGGCAGCAGAGCGGGCGAGGGGTGAGATGAACTTGTTTGCGTTATGCCTCATTGCATGCAGTAGAAACAATGCACAGGAATAAAATGAATGTGAATTAGGGCCACAACAATGTGTGTTTAGCTTGAACAGGAAAGGAAAGCCCTGTTCTGTGTCAAAATGGCAACAGTCCATACTCTGGATATAGCGCTGAATATAGTTAATGGCATCTATATACATTCTGCTCTGAACACTGCTGCAAGGTGTGATTGGTAAAAGGCAGGCTCTGTAATGAATTTCCCGTAGTAAAGTATGAGGTTTATTGAGATTAAAAGGAGAAGATGTAGAAAACTTTCTTACATGGAGAATTACCATAAAACTGTCTTTTTACAAGGCGCTGGTCACACTGAGGCAGTGACTCTGTCCCACACTGCAAACATATTAGCTTCAAATTCTTTCCACGTCATTACTTTGCTCGCTGCCTTTTTTTCCTCCTTGTTTTCAGCTAAAAATATGCTCCTGCCCCCCCCCCCCCCCCCCCCCTTTCATGACATCTGATTGGTGTGAAAGGGGGAAGATTATCTGGTGGAAAACTGTTTTCTTGCTTGCTTACACCCATGCTAGGACAAAATCCTGGTGGATTGAAGGAGCTTTGTGGAATCTCTTGAACAAACAGGTGATACTGATTGAAAGGGTTAGCGTAGGAGATTATACAAAACCACACTCGGCCAAAGTGTCTGGTTTTTTGGTTCTGCTGGAGAACACTATCTTCTGATCTGTCAGCAGTTGAGAGAGTGATCCTCCTGTCCCTGTGGATTTGTAGGGTTTACATATGTTATTATTTCTATTAATAATATCTGGACTGTGCTGACGCAGTCAACCAGATTAGGACGGCTTTCAGTGTTGCTCTCAAGAGACATTAATACTTATGAGATACACTCAGAAATGAAATGATGTTTTTTCTTGCTGAACAGTATGTTTCTCTCTCCACCTCAGGTTTATCGAATACGGCGAGTACAAAGGGAATTACTATGGGACAAGCTTAGACTCAGTCCGCTCCGTCCTCTCCAAGAACAAAGTCTGTCTGTTGGATGTCCAGCCTCATGTGAGTGACACAAACCCTTACTGTGCATCCCTTCCTCTGCATCTCATCATCCCACCACCCTTCACTGACATGTATTTTGAGCCCTTCGGCACCGCCACTTCTGCCTATCTCCGTAGCCAATCTCTCTTCTTGAGGCCTTGGCGGCTTACTGGGTTACCAAAAGCAGATTTTTAAAGGGGGAAATTTTGAGGGAGCAATTACTACTAATTTCCTCGATTTGAAGATTTCCTCTTTGGCTTATATGTCTTGGGTGGTGCGATCAGACTCTACACAAACGGCTGGCTTGTCGCTGAGCCCCAACAAAACCCCTTAGCACAATTCCCTTTAATCCGGTCCTGGGCCTGCATCCATGGTCCAGCTTCTGCCCTACCAGCTCTTCTCTGTTTGTTTTTGTTCAGTGGATAATGACACACAGGCACAAACACACTATTATATAGATTAGCCTGGCATGTTTTCAAACCACCCAAGCCTGAGCAGCATGCTGCCTCATCTACAGAGTCTGAGAAGCCGTCAGACGAAGTTTAAGTGGGAGTTCGTATATTTATAAATGTACTTTTTTGCCTTTTGTGTGTATTTGTGTGGTATGCTGCTGTAAGCAAATAGTCAAAGCTTCTACCTTTGTGATAAACCCATTGCATAAAATGTTTTTTGGATCAGGTCACTGACAGTGTCAAAGCATGTTATTTCCGCCATGTTGACTTGCAGAGCAGCCACAATGAATTCTTCCCTCCCCTAGCTTTTTGTTCATCTTCCTATCAGTTGTGGGTTTGGTCCCACTGCCTGTTAGCACAGTAAGAGGCCGGAGGAGAGCCTGAAGCCTGACGCCACTGCAAACCAAGGCAACCTCTCCCTACCCCTGGAGGACTAGACTCATGCTGTTTTCTCATGCAGTATTTAGCAGAAAGAGGCGAGAACAAGAGCAGACAGACGTGTCCTCCACTATCTTAGAAGAAGAAGAATTTTTTTGTCATTGTACACACACTGAAATCAATGATCACACAACGAAATTACATGTACTATATGTATGTGTGTATATATATATATATATGTTGGCACCTCTCCATCCACCAGTCCACACTCAGTATTTCGTTGTCCAGGCTGGAACATGAACTGGTGACTCTCCAGTTCCCAAGCCAAGTCCCAACCCACTGAGCATGTACTGTACAGACATAGGCTTGTTTCATCCAGATGTGCATTAAACTAGCAACCAACAGTCTTGAGATCTGACCCGCCAGAATAGGTTTTCGGTTTTGGGTTTAGGTTCAGTCTAAAAGGGTTATTTATAATCTTCATTATTGAGGGACTGGAACAAGTAAATATTTGGCTTGATGAAAGGTTTGAAGTGGGTGTCCTTGAACTGAGCAAACACAATTTTTATGGTCCATGCTGACAACAGTCAGGGCCGTCTGTCCATCCGTCCCATTCTCATGAACGTAAAAACATTTTGAGGGAAATTCTTGACAACATTCACTTGGAATCAGGGATGAACTAATTAGACTTTGGTGCCCAAAAGTCAAAATTGTAGGTCACAGTAACCTCAGAAAATGTGCTTTTGGCCTTAACTTGAACACAAATGTCTAATACGACGAAATTACGTCATTTTATATCCAAATGATCTGAGGTCAATTTCACTGTGACATCAAACTGTTCTGTAATCTGGTCTTTAGTCAACACAATAGGAGACTCAGAGAATTTGTTGATTTGAGGCAGGCCATGGATTAATGATCTCCTAACCCTTAACACTTGTGATCCATTGGGAATATCCACAGCCCTTCCAATTAGAATCCCCTGCACCAAGTACATCACAGATATCTCTTTATTTCTCACTGGTAATGATAATGAAACTGATGAATGCTCTTTAAAGTACTTTCACACTCACACTGTTTTTATGGATGTCCTCCCTTCTTGTTACTTCACATTAACACTTCACACTCATGTCTCTCCTCAGATGTTAAAGCACCTGCGGACAGCTGAGTTCAAACCCTTTGTGGTGTTTGTGAAGCCTCCTCCGATTGAGAGACTGAGGGAGACGAGAAAGAATGCCAAGATCATATCAGGCAAGGACGACAAGGGATCAGCCAAACCTTTTACGGTGAGATGGCATCCAGAGAGGAGAGAAGATTTACTTCCCACACAAAATCACATTGATCATCAATATGTTGTTTAGACCCATTTAAACTGCAAGAAGTACCAGATGATTAGGTTTGATCAACTGCGCTATTCAGGTTAGATTAAGTTAGATGAAACTTTAATGCACGAGGTCATTACAGCAGAAAATAACAGGATACAGCTAATAAGGACTACATTAAGTAATTATCGGAGCAGACAAATACAAACATGGGAAATGCATTGATTTAGTAGTTTGTACTGTAACTGTAAACATGCAGGAATCAGATCAGTTGGAGGACAGAGCAAGAGCTGATGATGAGATGAGGTGTTATCCTGTAGAAACACATGGTTTTACACCTAACAGATTAGCAGCACAAGAACAGAAACACTATCTGGACCCTGTGTGTATATTCTGTGTGTGAGTGATGAGGTCATCCCTTAACACACCTTCATCCCAGCCCAGCGGGGACACAGATGAAACCAATTAGACAGCATTTTGTGCCGTGAAGTTGACGCGTAGGAGAGTGGATGAGGCGGGGGAGGGGGTGAAGGTAGATGATGGATTTCCCAGTCGCAACGAGTTCAGCATTGGCTCGCTCACTCTTTTGTCTGGATCACAACGGGCAGTATTAAAGCTTTGGTCTCATTCAGCAACACACTGAGGTGATGCCAAGGTAGGTTAGGGGAGTGAAAAACGTGAAGAGGGAGGGGGGGAATAAAAGACAAAGCTAACGAAGAAATAGAGACTGACTGACCACTGCCTAGAGGAGGAGGAGGGATCCCTGAGACACCTGACATCGTTACAAATTGATTTATATATGTTTTATGATTTATTGCTTACAGTCCACTTCCGTACTACTCAAAGTTGAATGTCTTGCTAATTTAATGTCATAAACCTTAAACACCTTAAATCCTCCAGAAATACTGTACTTTCAATGGAGAACTATTGCTGCATCAAATTGTCAAAGATTTTAGAACCCCTACCCTTCTTTCTTATCACTGTGACTCCTACTTTGTCACCAGTTGGTTCACACCCTGTAACCTGTTGCTCCCATTAATTTTCTGTGACAGAGCAGTAAATCCTTTAAAAAAGGGCATGATGGGATACTCTGTGGTGAGAGACCCGCAGGGAGTGAGTGGTGCAAAGCACAAATAAATGTACTCCCACCAGGAGGGGACTGAAAAATGTGCCCCTTAATCATTTACAGAGCAGTGCATTTTCTTTGCAGCATTTCAGTTCATACACAACTAAAACTGAAATCAGACCTTGAATTACACTGATGAAGACCTTATTCTGTGTGTTTTGACTGTTTCTGATCTGGAGCTGAACAATGTGCAAAAAAAAAAAAAAAAAATCACATTGGGAAAATTTTATCAGATCTGGCAGTCATTTTAAGTTCGATTTTCTCACCAAAAAAATCTAAATATGATGTGATTTTTAAAACTATACAAACATGCTCCTCTAGATCTGAAGATGATTTGCAGGCCAAGGGCTTCTCTTTACCACCACAATGTTTCATTCATACTCTGTTCTGACACATTTTGTCTGGATTTAAATAATTGCAGCTCCTGAGAGCTGAGAGTGAAGGTTGCTCTTGGCCATATTACTACAACTATATTTCAAATCATTTTTCTCTCCTATTACTCCTTTTGATTGATGGCTCTTTGTCATATGTAGCACCACATTATCCAGATTCAGTCAGAGACACATTTCATCAACAAACACCATCTATACAATATTGATAATTATCTAAATTTTTGCCTCACACACACACACACACACACACACATAGGATCTGTCGCATATAAAGTTCAGCATGCAAGAAGATCCCAGCTGAAAGTCAACTGAGACTCAGACCATGCTGTAGCTGTTCTATGTCAAACTTTTAGAAGCCTGATACAGACACAAATTCAGTTCACATGCTTCACATAGTGGCATATTATTTTCTTGCTTCTCAGCAGGGGTCCAGAGAACAATCTTTAGTTATCACTACAGTTGCTTTTATTGCACACTTTCCCTTTATTAGCCTCCTTTATTCTCTCAAGTAATGGAAACACACATTTATAAAACTGTGTGATAGCAAGGTATATTTCAGCCAGGTACCACACCACAGTCTGTAAAGAGGTTCATGTGCATCGACAGGACTTAAGCCACAACAGATTTGCTATGAAAGGCTCTGCGAAAGAAGCAGTTGTTGGGTGAGTTGTCTCAGACGTCTTCTCTCCACCGCCAGCTGTTTTTCTCCCAGAGACAGGTCTGCTTTAATGATAAAGGCTCAGGAACAGTCGCTCATTGTTCCAGCAGAGCATGGCCAACTTTAGGCCCCATTGTCCAAGCTGCAGAACGTTCACAGTCGGTTTTCAAAAAGAGCTGATGTAGTAGGAACATGCAAAAACAAGCTGGTGAAACACATAAATTAGATCCTGAGCACCACGACCACTGCCGTGATCATTTAAAACTGATATTTAAAAATGTGTTTGGTTTTCAACACATTTCCTAATATAGAATGCAGGTGTGTTTTACTGACATCAATAAATCTGATTTCCACCTGAAGACTGTGTGTGTGTGTGTGTGTGTGTGTGTGCGTGCGTGCGTGCGTGCGTGCGTGCGTGCGTGCGTGCGTGTGTGCGCGTGTGTGTGTGCGCGCGTATATGCATGTGTTTGCATGCGTGCGTGCGTGCCCAGGGGGGTAGAAAAGATGATTCTTGGGGAAGACACAAGCCGTTTTGTGCCACAAGTGTTGAAAAGGTTTATAACCCCATAAGGAGAATTTTTCCTTTTCAGACAGATTTCAGATTTTACAGTAAAACGGATGCAGTAAAATCACAAATCCAATAAATACAGTAAAGAAAACTGTGAAAATACAAGCAGTAAAAACATAACACTGACCAAAGTCTGTAGCAAAGGAGAAACATCACAAGTAAATACCACACTGAGACTCAATGGCCTCATATTGTGCAATGAAATGTGCCATTTATCTGTGTTAGAGTGAAGTACTTAAACAGGCACAAGACACTACATCATTTCATGTGGAAATCAAGCAATCTAAAGGCAGTAGGGAGAAATTAATCCCTGGTGCGTTTGGTCCTCCAGAAGTGGCATCAGCTCAAACTGCCCTCTGAGGGGAGCAATCCAGCACGGATCACTGGAAGCCAAGGAATATCCACTCACTCCAACTTGCCTTGCTTTCCATTTGCTTCTTTTGCCTTCATTATATTGATATTTTGCCCTTTTTATTTCTTCATCCATCAATCTTTCTATTATTTTTTCTCTAGTTTTCTGATTCTCTTTCCATCTCTCTACCCCGCTTGCTGTCCCTAAAGCAGCTTCCTGCTGTGATTAATGTTATTTTACCTGGAAAGACCTAACTCAAGACAGGCTCAGATACTAGCTAGTGGATTTAGAAAACATTACAGAGAAAAAAAGCAACACACACTGCACCAGGTTCTTTCAGTTGCCAAGACAGGTCAGAAGGGTTGTCTCGCTGGCCGCTGGACACAGCAGTCATCTTTATGTCCCGGTCCAATGGTGGAAGTCCTGTGAGGGCTGCAGACCAGATGACAGATAATACACAGAGGAGCAGTGTCCTCCAAGAGCCAACAAACTGTCTGCCCTCCCTGATCCTGTCATCGTCCATAACACAGGCTGATGAAACCATCTCATGTTCCTCATGAAATGGGATGAATTTGGTCTCTGCAAGGTAAATACAACCTAAAGAGCCAGGTAGAAAAAAAGTCAGACAGGGTTTTCGCTCAGTGTCACAGTCAATAAGTATTTATATTTAGTTGCGCAGCTAATCTATTATGAAGCGGAAAACCACCAGAAACATTGTGAAGGAACTCCTGGCTGGAAGGTCCGTCTCCAAAAACGGAACCATTGAGGAGTTTTCACTTTTAATAAGGATGTATTTATGCGTTTGCACGTTGTGAGCACACATGCAGCTTTACCCTGCATGTTTGTGGGAGTGGGAGGATGAGTTTGTGTTTGAGTTCCTGTGCATGAATGTGCATCTGTGTGTATTTATAATTGTGTGCTTGGCAGACAAATTCACTATAAAAACCATATCTGTCCAGAAATCTAAAGTTGAGTGTTCCCAGTAAAAAGCATGAGGCTAAATCAGTGCAGCCACTTTAGCCCCCACAGCTGCACTCGGGGTAAGAACAGCCAGGGCCCACACAGCTGAAACCAGAAAGCCTCAGAGAGACCACCACCGAGTGATACCTGGCCTCTTCCTATGAATACATGAGCCTCACATCAACAATATTTACCTCCAGCCTAATAAAAAATATGTTATTCGGCTGTTCCTCACAGTTAGAGCACGGTTTGATTCTCTACACTGAACATCTGATTTGCATATTGACTTGGAAAACTGTCCATCCTCTGGAGGACCCCGGTTAAAGCCCCCACTGCCGAAACTTCACTACCTGAAGTTCACAACTCACATAAAGGCACCAGTGGTAACACTCACACAGTAATGAACCCACTGCCATGAATAATCTGTGTGAGCATTTATTCATAGTCTGTTTTAGCATTTATTTTGCTTTTCACAAACACAGTCACTGTGTAAACTACCACGATGAGCTACCACCTATCACAAACACCAGCGAGCAGAATAATATGTTCAACCAACACGTCCTGTTTAAGTAATGGAAACATCTGGGACACAACTGGGAGAAAGTAAAAATCCTCTTAGCAGATGTCGCCAACATAGTGAAGGCTAACTGAGAAAATAAAATAAAAACTCACTTGTCATCTCAGCAGCTGTATAAAATTAGTCAAGTCATGACAAAAAGCCAAGGTATTATTTCATTCATTCTTTTATTTGAATATTCACTGGAAGAGTTTTGTTTGCCATTTTTCACTCGTTATATTTTTGTCAGTTTTATGAAAACACAAATAAAGAAAAGGTTGAAAAAAAAAAGATTATATTTCATAGACTTAATGTGAGAAATAAATAGATAAATATTGATCAAATGTATCAGACTAAACACTGTAAAACAGATGCTGTAGTTTGTAGTCTGGTAGAATAACGACTTGTAATTTCCAAGCACAGTGTTTGACTGGCTCTGTCATCATCATGACAAAAGGGGATGGACTCATGATTTAACTGTTCTGAACATGTGTTCTCAAGTCCTGAACTTTGTGTTTCAAGTCCCACAGGAGCTAGAATGTGCCATTAACCAAATACCAGGAAATGATAAATGCTTTTTAAGCATATTAACATTAAATACAAAGTAGGAAGTTGCTCGGTGATAGCTGAGATATTACCTTCTGTCTGGCCTGTACTGCCAAACACATGGGTGTCTCCTCCGCAGCCTGATGTCGGGCTGATTCACAGTGCTGTTTACTCATTGTCAAGAAACATTGTTTTTCATATGTGGGCTGAATGCCAGACGAAAGGCCAAAGTCAGAGTGAGTTGTCATTGTCGAAAGCGAATCTGAGCTGCGACTGCAAATGTTTTTTTGATTTTGTCTTCCCCAGTGATCTGATCCACGATTCCAGCCTTGTTTTACAAAACACTTGGAGACAAGCTCATCTTGGCACACCTAAAGTTCTGTTTGGCTTTACCAGGCCTGAGCTGAGTTCTGACAGAGAGACAAACTGTCATCTCCCCATCATACATATAAAATCCAAACTAGCAGTAATGTGTGTTTTACATGTCTATCTTCTGTAAATTATGGTTAGGTCCTGTTTATTTCCTCTGCTTATTTTGAGGAGATTTTATTTTCTTTGTGAATTGGATAACTGTGTGTATTCTGTGAGGGAAATGATGAAAATTCTTTGAGGTTGGGTTGTTGTATGTAGAGGTTTCAGAGTGTGGCCAGTGCCAGGGTTCATGTATGGGTACCATGTCTCTGGGAGGTTATAACGGGCTCTGTGCGGGCCACTTTATGTTTATTTGCACTTTCAAGGCCGTGTAATTTGTGTTTACAGTATATGAATTATCTCCCCTCTTGTTTACTGTGGCTGGTGCTTTCTCTTCGCAGCAGATGAACAGCCTGAAATTAACAGTTTTTCATGGTTTTTGCAAAAAATCTTTTTTTTTTCACCTCCATCATATTCTCCCTTTCTCTCTTGTCACATACATTGCAGGAGGAGGACTTTCAGGAGATGGTGAACACTGCCCTGTCCATGGAGACCCAGTATGGCCATCTGTTTGACAAGGTCATAGTCAATGATGACCTCTCGGCAGCCCTCAGTGAGCTGCGGTTGGCGCTAAAGAAAATTGAGGCCGAAAGTCACTGGGTTCCAGTCAGCTGGACTCACTCCTGAGGCCGACACTTACTGTAAAAGGAGAAAGAGAAGGACTTTGACAAAAATATGCAGGTTTTTATCTTTTTTATAACTGCTGTGGCCGGTGTTGAGGGGGAGGGGAGCGTAACAGAAATAAAACAAGGCAGCACCAGAGTGCTGTGTCACCATACCTGAGGTGCACAGAGCTAAAAATAATACATTTTTGCCTGATATCAGGTTGGATTTAGAGCTATGCTGCGGTCTGGAAGTGAATCTCCAGGTCTGACCAGATCCAAAAGACTTGAGGCTACCCGCATCCATCCAGAATACGGCTCCTTGGACATTAGACTGGGTCTCAGTCTGGGTCACACAACCATGGCCATGGAGCTCTTTTCTCCAAACCCAGAATGGTGAACAAGCCTGTACCATCATAGAGCCGGCAGTCCCGCCAGCACATGAGCAACCCTGCCAACCAGGACTTCTTCTTTATGGTGTTTGTAACATTAGACCATTAAAAACCAAAGGGATTGACATATTTCTTCTTGGTGGACGACCTACATGTATATGTGAGCTAGAGAAAGCAACCTCTTGACGCAAAATGACATGAAAGAAAACATACCCGCCATCTGTCTTACAACATTTCTGAGCTTCTAAAATGCTTCTATCACTGTTGCTCCAAACAAAAAATTGTCAGGTACACTCTCAAGTAAGGGCAATAAGTGTAATTTTATTTAAGAGAAATTAATATATTTTCTATTATCTTCCAGTTGTTTTTTTACATACATTTCTTGACTTTTAGAGAAACTTATTCTTAACTGTCACCTCCTCTCTGATAGCTTTACACAGAAGGGGCATCTCCTCTTTCACTCAACTGTTTTGATTTCATCACCCCAGTCTAGTTTTCCCCCTACAAAGCACATAAAGAGCTGTTTTATTTAGGTGTTATATATTTCCATTTAGGAGTATTTTGAAAAGCCATTCTTCATATGAAGGTGCCCAGCAAAACAGCTTTGCCATTTAAAGTCCCAGAACTGGACAGTCTTGGCTGCCTCCTAGAAGAAAATGTTCACAATTCTGTTTTATTAGGGTGGAGGCTTTATTTTTATTCACATAAAAGTGGCTTTAGCACAGCTGCTAATGGTGGGTCCATAGCTCACGTCCAGGATTTTAATTTAGAGAAATGTTAAGTAGCCGCTCTGGATTTTATAAGCGTCAGACATTTATTGTTCATTTCAGTCTCTCATTCCCAAAGTTAAATTTTTCTAATTTTTAGCTCAGCACTTTTTAAGCACCTATCATATTGATAAAAGGATCTAGCCTGAATGGGAGTAGTCATGAATTAGCATTAGCATTAGCATTAGCATTGTTACAGCCTTTGCTGTTGATCTAGTGAAAAACCCATTGAGCTATTTTACAGGTACATACTTGGAATGTGGCAACTAGCCTGGCTCTTTAAATTTGAATAATATGTACAGCTAAAGGTTTGATTGTTGTTAACTTGTTTATGAACTAGCTATATTATATTAATTTTTCATCTTTATAAGCACATTCATATTTTAACCTGTTTCCAGTTTTGAGCTATCCTATTTGCCTTTTAGTTCTAGCGGCATGCCAGACAACTATTCACTGAATATAGTTTGATACGTCGAAAGATTGGCTGCTATACTGAGTATCTGTATGTCCACCTCAGGGTTACCTTTATCGCCAACTATATTCATTTATCGGTCCTTTTAAACTAAAGTAATATGAGAGTTTATTCTGTTCAGTAATAGTTTTTTACATGTTCATCTTAATATCTGACCCCTATGACATTTGTTTTATCCAAATCATATTTGTACAGTCTCCAGAAAATATTTTGAATTTCTTGCTGTAAATGCTATTTATGAATTTACATTATTCTTGATAACTGCTGCATTTTATATTAAAAAGGCTCTGACTAAATCAAAGTGTTTTGTCGTTGATTTAACTGGGCAGAGTTAACAGCAGGGTGGAGCAGAATGAGAAACATTTTGCAGCATATCTGGGATTCATGCCCTTCACCTCCATCTTCGTTCACCTGTTGAAAACAATATTCCTGTAACATCTCGGAGCTGCTTCACAGAAGCTCACTCCATGGCTGTGTAAGCAGATCTGACACCTCATGGGCTCGGAGGAGGTAAATATCAGTTGCTGGCTGTTTTCTCTTTGCCAATAAATGTGAAATTTTCATTTGGTTTCTGGAAAGCTCAGTTGGCCCATTCTTGCCACAGTCCGACCTGTCCAAGATGAAAATTCAAGCTTTAATTACTATTTTATTTAAAAAATTATAATAAAAATCTTGTCCAGTCCTGTAATTGTTTTTGGAAACTTTTTTGGTTGGTTTTTATTCAAAAGTAACACGTTTCTAGAATAGGCCAAAGAAAATGCCAAGTAACGTGGGTTTAAATGCACTCTGAGTTTACTTTGGTTACCTGCACATCTAGGTTTGTTGGCTCACAATGGGCCTGAATGCAGTGAATGTTGAAACCACTGGAGCAGTGCAGTCCAATTAAATCCAATGTCTTGCTACAGCTTTGTGTCAAATTACTAAATCAGATGTCACTGGACCTTTGAAACGATAGTTCTGTGAACGGGTGATAAATGTGGGCTCCTGAGACCATTAGCCTCCATCCAGCAACCCACCGAAGGGTTCAACAGACCTCTGCTTGGTGAAGTTCCAAAAACTAAAAAAATAAAAACTCCCCCCACCAATTTCAAATCAGGTAGCCTAACCTTCACATTTTCTCTTTTCCACAAGGCTCACTTTGATGGCTGTGTGGAGCGGGGGAGCAGGGGAGGGAGGGTTTACAGCACAGGCGGATGCAGGGAGGTGGTGGAGAAGGTCAGGGGGAGGTAACGGCACACGCTCAGGCCAAAGGGAGGAACCATCTACTCCATGTCTTTGTCTCGCTGTCTTTCTGCTTAATTAGGATAACAGAGTAACAGGGGGAGACTCAAAGGCTGCCAGCTTCACACACAGGGGGGCTGTGCTGGGCCTCCTTGCCCTCTGAGCTGAGGCAAGCTGACTGAGCTGGGAATGAGTGAGTGAGAAACCATCCAGAAACCATCAAGCTCAATGGTCCATGTTTAACACAAGAAAAACGCCACCCTCCATTGTCCTGGGATTTCAGTGTCAGAGGGTTTAGGCAAGGACACACTGTAGGTCCTAAGTGAGTGAGAATTGGTCATATTTCCTCTCACGCTGCAGTACAAAAGGTAAACCAGTGCTCAGGACTGAATGAGTCTTGTTTCCTTTAAAGTTAATTTCTTTACCAACCTACTATCTCTGCTGTAGGTTTTTCCTTGCCTTTTTGGGACTCTGAGTAGTAAAGTGTTGAATTGTTGTTTTGATAGCACTCCAGTTGCCCTACAAGTGCAAGAGACTCCCTGGATCTTTTGTCATAACAAACGACCAGTGCCTGATGCAGCATCATTGAAGGTAATGACAGACATGCTGTTTTGCTTCTCAAGATCCTTGACGTGTCATCAGCCTTCGCCTTCAGGAGCCCATGCTGTTGTCACGTAATTGGATCGTTGCATCAGCCTGAGCGCTGTGTTTTATTTGCTTTGAACTGAGGAGGACCGAATTGTGTTCACAGATTAGGTTTCCCCTGACATGGATAACAAAGGGCCAGGCATCAGCCACATATGCAAAGGCACTTTAAAACTGTGATGATGTCATGCCGAAAAATATTGTCTTTGTACATTTGGGTCAGTGTATATGATAAGGAACCAGCAGAAAACAGCAATGCCCTAATGTAAGTAGTAGCAAAGAAAGACACACTTTCATAAATCTTCATATAGTTCTATAAAAGTCTGACTGCAGCCTCTGAGTGATTTAAGATAACAAATCTCTGTCTTCCTCTTCATCTTTCTCAATCATTCCTTGAGGAGTGAGCTGTCATGTGAATAAAGGCCAAGCGATGGCTTCCCCAGCTCCTACATGAACGCCGACGGTGACCAAATCAAAGGCTTACTTTCTGTCTATTCCCCCTTTGCTCTCACGATTAAAATCGTTTAACAGGATGCATTAGGAATCTGAGGATTTATAGGAAGTCAAGTTCAGCTTTTTATCTCACATCCCAAAGATTAATGTTGCCCCTGATGCTCTGCAGTAAGGTCTCATGAATTGCTCTCTTTCTTGCCCTTGTGATGTATTTCTTTTCATGTCCATAAATCCATGCATTAAGTAAATCCATTGTCTAGCAAATAAGGGGCAGGACCAGACAAGCAGGGCAGAGACGAGAGGAGAGTCGGCTGAGCAGGCGAACAGGGGGGATTAAGTTGTGGAAAAGTCAGGAAGCCTGTCCTGTCCCAGGCCCAGGGACATGTCATACAATGTCCCCCGACACATTTCGGAAACCATTAAAGCTAAATGTCTGTGTCTCATGTTACGATATACGCTGCAATCATTTTGATTTACTGCGTTACAATTACAGCGTCAGGGCCAATATCCTGAACTGGGCTCAACACGATAAGTCTTGCCTTTGTAACATGACAAATTGTTCATCATGAACGTCAGCAATGGGCATTTTGAGTAGGAGGGAGGGGGACTTGACTCCTGCTGAGTTTTCTCATCTTTTTCCCCGAATGATCCTTTCTTTCTGAGTAGCTGCTCCCTCTTTCTGCAGCGTTCCTGTACCCTGACTCTACTGGCCTTTCATGTGGTGACTCAATGCATCACCACGGCTTTACCCTCAGAGCCAGCCAGCAATGCCGCTCTGTTTTCCTCATCCTGGGGTAAATGCCCTTGAACATAGGGAGACTATACTGTAGACTAATGGGGCTACAGGCCAGGAGCTTCCGCCCACCCTGTCTCCTTGGCCTAACTAGCCCCACCATTACCTCATGTCTGTAAGCAAAGGTCATCAGGACATGTTACCTTGAGCTGTATTTATCAATTACAGGAGGGTGAGGAGTGAGAAGTTAACAGAGGATGACCTTCGTTCCTCCCCCGGCCTGAGAACACCTTTTCACACTGATGAGAATATGTGGAAATCATAACAACACACTCAGTGTAACAGCCGTGAAACAGTTGGTCATTAATGCAGGGTGGCGTATTTATACACTGGCTGCCGGGCGGTGCAGGTTAACGTTGCTCTTTGTGTACATTTGTAAATGAGTCCAAGGGGTAAAAGTTCATTCGGAGGGTCCCATGTACTGAAAATTCCTCTGACATATGCGGAGCTAAAGCAGGGTACAGGCGCCAAGGCTGCACAAAGGTACTGACTATGCTAGAGGACTATGGAGCTGTCCACCTGTATTTTCTTAAGCTTTCTCTGCAGCCTTCCCCTGAGCCTTGTTGGCCTATAGTGAAGCAGTTTTAATTACACAGACTCTGAACTGTCATCCCCAAGCTGGAGCACTCTGGAGGTCAGGACCTTCCTCTTGTGTGCCTCAAAACTGCGGTGATCTCTCTAGGTTAGGGGTGAGCGAGGACCAGAGAGAGGCAAAACATATCACCTCCATTCCAAATGCGTCTGCTTTCATTGCCGTGAAGCTTTCCTTAAATAGTTGGTATTGTCCTGATGTGTTTCCAGCAGCACTGTCAGTTGAACAAGTTCATGCAACTTTGTAAAATCCAATACATGCAAATGTAAGTAGCAAAACAGTGTTCGTCCACCTTCCAGCCATACACCACTTCAATGGAATGCAGCAGAGCGTCCAGCTGGGGTATGAGAGCCCAGCAGCAGTAGCCATACTGACCCGCTGTAATGATGGTAAGTGGATTACAAGAAGGCCCTGGTCAGTGGTCATTAATATTAAGTCTGCTACAGTTACCTCCATGTGGTAGCAGCTACACCACAGGGATGGAGCCCAGACCTCAGAGATACATAAGCAGCCCTTAGCTGCATGCAGAGCTTCAGATGAGCAGAGAGGGAAAATGGCCTTGGAGAGATCATGTTTTTGCCTAAATGATTGATGATGAAAACAAAATCTTACCACTGTTAGTGTAATATTTTTCAATCAATTAGTGCCATTTTTATGGTCAATGTATACAAGAGACATTACTGTGTTTTGTTTCTTTTTGCATGTAGGTAACTTGACCTTTACAATGATCAAGTAGTATTAGCAATGTGCTTTTTCATTTTTAGCAAAGCGTTGATGTGATTCCCACTGAGCTCAGTGTAACCTGCCTTTAAACAATACAGCATCACTGTGAAGTCAAAGCAATTGGGTGACTGTTGATACATGTCAGCTTCAACTTTGGTGGATTTTTTCCCATGAATCAGACCATAATGAGTACCCCCAGGTCAGAGAGGGCGCTAATGCAGATCATAGGCTTTATTTCACACTCATTTGTTTGGTGTCTATACTGCTCCACAAAAGAAGAACAGCTCTCCTTACATGGCTGTGAATAGCCTGTTCGCTCACCAGCTACAGCAGTTCACAATCTAGCCCTCAGAGTTTTCACCACCTGTCCAACATCTAGTGCGAGCCTTTTTGTGACAGCATGCAGATTCATTTCGCTGGGCCAATTTCTGCTGTGACTGGACCTTCACATCCTGTTGCTCAATCCACTAAACCTGGAGAAATATAACCAAAGTGCACATGCACCCTATTGTGAAATCCTGTCTGTACTGAAGCTTTCACCTTCATATAGCTGGACTGCATCAAATCACCCTCAGAGAAACTTGTTGTTGGGCCAACCCCTGGGAGGGATCCAGGCCTTAGTTGTACCTCAGATCACATCATTCATACCTTATCCTCTGCTAATTCAAATTAGTGGCCATTATTGATATAAATCAAACTATTTTTTAAGATTTATTCTCTCTGATATCTGCTCCTTTTTACAGGTGTGCAGCTATTATGGCTCCAGGACAATAGTCTTGATTGCCAAATATGAAATACATATGTGTTCTTGACGGCTTAGAAGACGTACTGTATGTGAGCTAATGGGAGGAAAATGTTTTGATTCCCCGTAGAAATGTGAAGTCTGATTTCATGTATTGTGGGTCCACACGGACACATCATCACATTATGAATCTGCGTTTCTAGAGAAGACAGAGGCACGCTTAATGAGCTGTGTAACAGGCATTCCAATATGAAACTGGAGAAGTTGAAAGTATGAATATCCTTTCACCAATGTGTGTTCCCTCTGCACGCGAAGACCTTGTAACAGACATGTAGACTTCTCATTGTTACTAAGAATTCTGGGGAACATGGTGACAGGTTAGGAGCTCTTGGCATGTCTGTATCAACACCACCAGGAGCTGACAGGGACTCAACCCTAATCATGACAATCACAGATGTATCTCTCAGCATGTTCCCAGAACCCAAAAGCCTGGTCAAGGTCTGGCCCTTGGACCTACGAGCTCTGCACATCACTTTTTGACACATTGTCGTCCTTTTCTCAGATGGTTTGTGTAAAGGGAAGAGCAAAGGGTGTGTGCATACACACTGCCTGGATGCTGTTTGTGTTTCTAATCAAGTACTGGTTGGGCCTTGATGACCTGCCTGCCCACCTGGGAGGTATGATGGAAACTCACATAATAAAAAAAAGAAAAAACAAACAAAATCAAGGCAGAAAGAATTAAAAGGGGAGTGAGACTCCTTTCACAGCAAAAGAAAAATAACAAGAAGCAGTGTGGCTTTGTAATGGGTTCACGTCCCTTTATGAGGTGATGTAATTTCCAATAAAGAGCCATAGGTCCGGTGAGGATGCCAGTATATTATGTGTTGAGCAGACAGGAGACTGAGCTACCAGGTCCTGTGCAGGCCAGAGCTGGTGGACAGAGGACATATCTTTAAAAACGTCTGCTCCACACCACTTCAGTTAAACTGTTAAAGCAGTTGTGACTCACATGACAGAAACCATGTGGTGGGGCCCAAAGACAAACAAACCATAAAGAGGTTCACCTTTGCCAACGAATAACAGTTAGTTTTACACATAAGTGTGATGACTTTCAGAGCTCTGAGGTGTTGTTGAGGAAATACAGCGTGAGTTCAAAAAAAAGAAAAGACAAGGGGAAGGGGCATCTGACATGGGAAGGCGTCAGGAAAAGAAAGGGATGTTTGGGACCTTGTTAGTCGAAGGTGGGAGAGTGGGGGGAGTTCTTCCCAGCAGTCAGCCAGAGCCTGTGTGTCATGTGTTAGCAGGTGTTGATGGCGGGGAGTGGTGCTGCAGCAGCTTAGAGAGCAGTTGAGATTCTGGCTTTGGACAAGAGGCCCTGCAGTGAGTGATGCTCCACAGGGGCTGGTGTGCAGCCAGCCAGAGGTGGAGAGAATGGAGCGCCCCTTTAACTCAAGCCATCTGAAAAGAGGAAATGCCCACGGTCCAAAGTCTGGCTGCCTGGCACTCTGCAGCCCTCCAGAGAGGCCTCCGCCGCGAGGCTGAACCCAGCCCCCCAGTCTGTGCAGTGGAGCGGCAACGGAGCTCACACGCAGGCCGCAGACAGGCTGATTAGTCCTCAGAGCTTTGTGATTAGACTACATTGTTAGCCTTGGAACAGGGCAAACATTGACTGCCTTTCCTTGGCTTGCTGAAAACCTATAGAGAAACATCTTATATTTCCAAAGTTCTTTAACATCATAGCAGCTGGTGGAATATTCCCAGAGTGCGATGGCCCTTCCCTTTGAGAAAGGCTACTGTTTAGGAACAATGGGGAAGTGATAGTGATCACCTGACATCGAGCTTCCTCAGTGCTTACTAAAGGTGTTCATCAGCCAAACTGCTGAGTTATACAAGGATTTTAATGGTCCTAAAAATATGGCGTCATGCATAAATAGTGCTAAAACAGCTTGTAGCCTTTGTGGCATTTAGTGTACATTTTTATTGCACATACCTGACCTTTTTCTACTAACATTGCTGGCAACAAAAATAAATTTAAGTAAGTGAGTAACCAAGATGTTGTTATCTTGCCTTCTTGGGCAAATATATGGAATTGCATCAGTCTATATTTGACTTGGATTAATTACACAGGAGCACCATGGCTATTTCAGTGTTGAATCCATTTCACCATTTGCCAGTCCATATTTTTCTTCCTGTGCAGTTGTACAATTGGCTCCATGGAATGATGTTTTATGTCTGTTTTTGGGGATCTGTCCAGAAATTCTTCATGGATCAAATACCAGCATTAATGTGCAATGACACTGCAGGTTAACGACAATCACCCTGGCAGCTGGCTCATGCTGATCTGACTGCAAACCTGCAGTTGAGGCTCACTGTGGACTTGAGGAACAGGAATAGTGGAAGTCAAGGATGTTATGGAATTCAGTATGGGCAGCTCGACGGCAGACAGCTCTTACACTGTCATCCAAAGCTAAACATTCATGCTCAAGTCAAAATGGTTATTAAAGGTTGTGGGTTTGCAATGTAATGTTGGGAGCTCTTTATGCACTGCAGTAACTCACAGAGTGAAGGAGGCGCATGGAACAGGTTCTGTATATAGAAATATACTACTAGCAGCAGTACAGACGAATCGTCTGCATAACACTGCTACATAGACATGGAAGATGAAAAATCCACTGAATGAACTGAACTGAGATGGGTTATTGTAGGTCAGGATAAAAGTACAAAAATAATGTTTAACAGGTATGGATAATAAGACACAGCAGGCTCTGGTCATATCCTATAATTGCTGTGTAAACAGAAATAACTAAATTAGTTAGCGTTCCACACACACACGGGTAACAGGCCCTGTCTTGAGGCTAGTTGGTTAGCAGCTCAGCAGTGAGTCAAAATAACACACAAGGAGAAACCAGCTCAGAATACAAACACAGGTCCACTTAGTAAAACCTAGTCTAGACTATAAAAAGCAATTATCCCACAAGCACCTGGTCCTGTGGGATATTAGATGAATTAGTAGATGAGGGAACCCAACCACATCACTGTTCATTACCATAGTAACAGCCACACACTGGGACCATAGCATAGTCGGGATATAAATATGGACATAGAAATGCTGAGGCGCCTTAAACCTGCATTCTATCTAATGACCATCAGGGGGCAACTCCTCTGGTTGTAAAGTCAGATTGTATTGAAGTCTATGGGAAAATTACCCTATTTCTCAATTGATTAAATGTCTTTTTCAATACAACATGATATTTGTTTTTAAAATGATACTCCAGTTTAGATAAAAATAGTCCATAAAGCAGTGTATGCATTAGGAGGTGTTGTTACTGTGTGACTGACTGTACCAGAAATGCAACATTCTGGACATTTCCCCCTAACCCTAACCCTAAGTATGGAGCAGATCAGATCCAGCCCTCACTCCTCCTCAGCTCCACTTTCTCCATCAAATATGGTTTCTTCTGGTTTAAAACAAATACAAAACAACAATATGGCAACAAATTACAAAGAGGGTGGCTTCAAAACATCTCACAAACCATTGGGTGACACCACAGTGATTTGACAGTACAACACTGGTCTTAAAAAATAGTTCTTCCAGTTTTGATAACTAATATGGCTTTAGTTGATGATCTCTATTACTTAACAAAAATACATGTTGGCTAATTGAGGTGTGAAGCCAACATCCCTACAATTATAATATGGCCAGTACTGACACATAAAAACAAGAAATGATCAGTTTAAATGCTCTTCAGCTTGATTGCTTAACAAAAGAGCAATCAAAACCAAAGAGAGAGGTGACAGAGGTGTACTGTTCTGTGCTAAAAATAAATGATGTGATGGGCAACAAAGTTGTCTCCAGGCTGAGACTCTGGTAAATTATATTAGTCTTTTCACAGGGAAGCCTTTTTCTTTTCATGCCTTTCACAAGGATGTCTCATTATTTCCAAAGAGCAATATTTATCTCTGATTGGCCAGACAGTGTTGGACTGGCACCAAGGTAAAGGTCTGAGGCAGAACCCTGCCCTGATGACGGGAGGACAGGGGACCAGCCTCCTCTCTCATTCATCTCTCGCTCCACTTAACAAGTTGATCCCTCTCTGTCCGTTCTCACTCTCCCCTCCTTCCCCCACCTTTTCCATTGCCGTCTTCCACTCAGTATCTATCTTCATCTTCTCTCCAAAAATAGACCACTACTCACTCCTCTCCCCTCTCTGCTCACTTCTCATTAGCCCGTGCCTTGCTTGCTCTCCTCCTGTTCTCAGTGGGTACCTCAATGCTCCCTTCATCCTGACACAGGGGATGGAAGGAACAAAGGGCCCCTGATGTCTTCCTGGAGATGTTATAAAGTAAAAGTCAAATCATATTAGAGCTCCCTGAGCGTTAGCGAGTGAGGCAGCGCCAAATGTGGACGGCCTCTTAGGCCACACTTTCAAAATAATAATTACACTCTAAGAGATGAAGTGAGGGAGACAGAGGAGGTAGGAGGTGAAAGGAGGAGGAAAGAGAGAGAAAAAAATTGTGTTTTTATTTAAGTTTGCTTAAAATCTTGAAAGAGGAGAACCAGCTGCTATCTCCGGGCGAGGAGAAGGGGAGTGGAAGCAAAGCGATCAGTCTAGCAGAACAGATTGTGCCAGCTCAAGGGTATTTGAGGCCTTTATCTGGTCAAGGTGAGATCAAGCTATCCTCATATGAACCAAACACAGACGGCTTTCATTTTCACTTTTTAAAGTAATTTTGAGGGGCTTTTCTTTTCTCTTTTGTTTTGTTTTCTTTTCTTTTTGACTGTAAAAAGTTGACATGATTTGTAGAAGAAGAGAGGAGGAAGAACACGCCCCTCGGTCCATCTCATTCTCGTGAATGTGTTATCTCAGGCTTAAGTACTCATTTTGACTCAAGAGCGAACTGATTAGAAGTTGGGGGTCAAAGGTCAGCGACCCTGGCTGGATTATATTTCATAGGATGCACAAGAACCGCTTGTAGGGAGCTTTGTAACTCATGCACATATGTTTGCTTATGGAGTGAGTGAGCGAGAGAGACACTAATTCATGTCTTAGTGCAATGACAAACCTCCACCATAAAAGTCTGATTAGCTACCACATGTATTTCTAGTTCGTATGCTGGAGCCCCCTGCAAGCCTACAACAGGATGGGGTAAGGGTCACCCTGAACAGGTCACCAGTTTGTTCAGTCTGTCACATGCACAAAACAAACGTCCATTCACTTTCTCATTCACAACCGCAGAACCCAGAGCTCCTTCACAGCAGCCTGTAGACTGTAGCCACAGTTCACATCTGGTCAGACCCTATACTGATGACATTTTGGGTACTCACCGTGAAACTGCAGTGACTATGGAGGTTGGTTGTGAAAAGTGTGAAACACAATTGAGTCCGGACGAATGGCAGAGATCTTTAACAATTTTATTGCAAATTCATTAGTCAATTCATAAAATTTGCAGATTGAAGGACAAAAATATCATCATCCATTTAAATTTGTGTAGAGCAAGTGAAGAGCTGTCAGTTGATTAAATATTTCTCTCTGTCCATCAGTGAGTGAGTTTGATGGTGACCTTAAAGTGGCGTTTGGTGTTTTCTGCTACTTGCATTTACTTCTTCTCATCTTCCCTGCAAAATTACATCATCACATTAGCATGAGGGACGGAGGGTGATTATGTTGCCCACAAAGATGCCTTCAGCTGAGCTTTTTGATTTTTGATACAGATGAAATGCATTTAATTACATGTAAATCACTTAAATCTCCAGTAAATTCTCTGCTATGGTTCTATCAGAGTAGAACTGGCAGCAACTGCTCAGGTTCTGATAGAGGTTCAGAAAATCATAACTTTTAGCTTTAGCACAGGATGTTTGTTTGACAAAGAGCTAATTATGTTTAAGTATTCCATATTCGGCCGGTTAGTAGAAAATCTCTACTCTCAGTAGGAAATTGCCACAAAACGCCCTTGTCAGGGACCAACACACGGGTCAAATGGAAGCAGTGAACTGAGCTCACCAGACTTTATGTAAAATATATGATATGATAGTGTACACATAGGCAATTGCATGATTTCACAGTGCTTTTTCAAACACCCAGCAGGCTAGACAAGAGAATAACTGGTAAATGTTCCTGCTGATATTAACTACAGATCCAGTACAGATATATAAAAATGTGTTCTACAACAATCCACATCTTAGTCTATTCATTTTATTCTACTCATGAATCCATGCTCTTAACATGCATGTAACCTGTCTGTTTTTCTATTTTTATATATACTCTCCATGCAGATCGGCCCTGTCATGAGGGCTGGGAATATTCAAATTTACAATGATGTGATTTTCTCAAAGATATGTTTTGTGGTCTCCATGTCTTCTTTCAGCTTTTCTGGAGATATATAAAAGCTCTTGTGCAGCGTCTCTGTGATTTTGCAACAGGAGCCGAGTGTTGCTTTGCAAAATCCCAACCAAAATAAACAAAATGTGCTTTAAGTCATGTAGATGTAGACTTTGTCATTGGTTTCCCCCAGAAGCCCTTTGGCCATAAATCTTGTGTTACTTCTATATTTGACAAGCGTCTATCCACTCCAAAGAAAGCACTGGCACTATGTGATCGCCACTTGAAATACATACTGTACACAATATTTGAAAGCCACAATTGCAGGTTTTTATTCATAAGAAGCTCAAGCAATGATATTGTTGCAAAAAACATTCTCAGCAGTATCAGGTTTTGTTTGCAGAGATGCATTTAGAACCGATTGTGATAAATTTTTACCTTGCCTATAAATCATTAATAGTATATGTTATACTGTGTGATGTATAGGGCTACTTTATGTCAAAAGTGATGTTGCATATATCATTATACATCAATACCTCACTATAAAAAAAAGTTGTTGTTTTACTAGTTTAGATAGATTTTCTATTAATTATATCTTAATTTTCAGGTGGTTGCAGATATTTGGCCTGCATAAAATATACATCAACAGCCTTTTGGATGGATATGTCTATGATTATAGCAGACGAACATAAACATGCATTTGCAGGTATTGCTAACTGATATGTGAGTATATGAAATTTTGTTTGATGTATATGTATATAAAGTTTCCTTTGACAGTGCTGTATTTGCTGATATTATTGCTCTTATTCTGAGTGACCTCTCTGACCACAACATTTATTTAAAAAAGAAATAACCAAATCAATCCTAACAACAAAATGATCTCAACATGGTCAGTCAGATTAACAAAAATAAATAAATAAATAAAAAATGGAAGAATTAAGATAACTGAGTCAGTCATAGTGCACTGCAGAGTACCACATCTGTGCCATAAACTGTTCTTTGGAAGAAAGTTATATGACAGGTCTGCAAGGTTCTTGTCCATCATAAGTCACCCATGCTGAATCCTTTTTAAAAGCACTTGCCTGTTAACCTTCGTGCCTAAAAACACAGAGGATTATGAGAAAGGACAGACAGGATTCTGCAACTTTTTACAACTAGGGGATGTGGTCATGGCCTCTTGTTAGACTCACTTTTACTATTTTCTATTTTAGAAGCTCACATGGATTAGTGCAACACATCTTGCAGGTGCTCATTACAATGACCAGTGTCACCCCCTTCCCTCCCCTGCTTTCACCACACAGCCATGAGCCGCACTGAACTGGATTTGACATAACGCCTATAAAAACATCAGAGATTCCATGACTAAATGAAATAGAGGAGACACGGTCTCTCTCCAAACCAGGAGCAGGAACAGTAGTCTGTGTACCTCCTCATCATCACTCTTGTTACTCACGCACAACCTTTGTGTATGTTTAATCTGAGTGTTAATGGAGTGTTGTGGCAGTTGAACACACTGTGAATGGATGCAATCATGATGCCCATGCGTAAGAACCTTGGCCATAGGAGCTCTCTATGTGTGCCATCAGACCTTTTCCATGCAGTTCAATCAGTGAATGAACTCATGCACTAGAGGAACAGCATGGTGAGCAGTTGTGTTTATTATGCTGTATTACGTTTTGGTCAAAGAACATCTAAGCGTGTGCAAGTGCTTCTGAGCTTGGAGCATATTTGTTTTACTTTGTAAAAGACCCAGACAGGCTAGAGGGTTTCATTTAATCCTTTTTAACAAACAGCAATTAGGCTCACTAATGAGACCATGGGTTAGATGTATTAAGACCCTTGTTTATCCTGCTTTTTCTTCTCTTTTTTCTTTTAGTCTTGAGTCGTTCTCCGCTGATTTTTTTTCTCTGTCATGCTTCAAACTCAGACTTACACAGATGCACACGCTTTACATCAGCTTTGTCTGAGTTCACTCATTGGTATGTCTGAGCTCCACTGCATTGAGCCCCAACAGCTCCAGCATCATGCATGTTACAGATTCTCATTGCTTCTTAATTTAGACAGCTCTCCCCTTGTTCCAAATAAAATACCTTGAGGGGGAGGCAAACTCATAAATCCAGTCCTCTAACAACAACAACATCCAGCATGATCTCTTGATGCTAGAGACGAGCTACTACTACTCTCCTTTGGGGATCTCTGGTGATTGATTTACATGCAGGCTCAGGCCAACTTACCCTGAACGGTGTAGGAGATAAAGTAGTTCCACCTGCTGTGCTGTCATGCATGCCAGGCGTACAGATATAGGTCTCTGTGCTGTAGTCACTTCTGGTAGACACTATGCCCAGCAAGGCTTGTACCAGAAGAAATCAGTGATTTCGCCAGCCATGAGATAACCCTCTCTCAGACAGCCCAAGGACATCATAAGTTTGTAGCTGCCATACAATAAGGACACAGATTTAGTCTTTAAAGGGGAATGAGTTTAATCATGTTGAATATAAAAATGTATGAACCAGCTACAGTTGGACCTCACAATATCATTTTGTTTAACTTTTAAAAAAACATGATTCCAGCATGCGAAATGGAAATAGCTCAATATGGGATTGCTGTGCGATAGAAATATTGTGCTGATTTGACTTGTTCAAAAACCGTGTAATGCATAAGTACGAATTTAAATGTTTGACCTATGCATCACTAGATTTTCTTCCTAAATATATTTATTACCCCTTCTTTTCCATGTCAAAATAAGGCTCACCTCACTGTATCTGTGTTGAATGATATAAAGTTTATTAACTTTGAACTGAGTGAACTCATTTGCAGTGTCTAAACAGAGAGTTTCCACCTAAATGTTTGCCTGCAGGTCAGTGTCAAACCAGCTCGGAGAGAGGAAATAGGCACTCGAATGTGTGGCCATGCAGACACTAAAATTAAGGCATACTGGGATTTATATGATTTCCACAACATTTTTCATATTTTACAGTCTCTGACCATGAACGAAACCATATATTTAATTAGAATTTACACATAATCTAATTATTATTCTTTAATACTAAGCGGCCGGTGTATTTCTTTGCAAATACTCCATGTGACATATGACATCATATAATACTTAAATCTATTATCTTTTTTGGTAAAAAAAAAAAAAAAAAAAAAGAACAAGGGAAATGCCAGATGAACAGTGTGTCAATCCCAACACACAAATTTCCTTCCTCCGTGAGAATTCAACAGATACCACCCTTGCGTTTCAACGCTTGGATTTGGTCATTTTTGACCCACCTCGCTGCCCGTTGTGTTTTGGGCTGTATCATAGCAACCGATGGGGGCGGGAATGCCAGATACAGTGAGCCCTGTCGTTTCCATGGATACAGTTTCTGGCAGGCTGTTGGTTCAGAGTTTTGAAACAGAAAAGTAGCTTAAAATTCCCGGTAAGTGTGTACTTCGGTTCTTATATGGTGAAACAGATAATGCTAGAAACACACCGTTCGTCATGTTGTCGAGAAAGAAGCTGAAGTTGTAGCTTCGTTAACGTCAGCGAGCAGAAGTTTAACACTTAACCGTTAACGTTAGTTAACTAGTCAGTGGCCGACTGCCTCAGGCACTGACTAGCTTCTGAAACCTGACAAATAACACAGCAAATACTGGTCGATTATTCAGAGTTTATCAGCAGGAAATGGTGAATAAGGACACGGAAAATACAATTAACCCACAGACATAAATAGGTAATAAAAACGCTGTAATTTTTTTTTTTTTGTAGCATATTTGTAAGTTATATCAATCTGTTGTCCAGCAAATTTGTTAGATAGATAGATAGATGGATAGATAGATGTACTTTATTGATCCCAAACTGGGAAATTCTCATGTCACAGCAGCAAGACACACTGTACACTAGGTTAATAATAATAATAAATATAAACAAGAAATAAACAAAAAAACGTGAAAATATAAACAAAAAATAAACCCAAAAGATGAAAAATATATACAATATAAACAATATAATAAAAACTATAAACAGACAATAACTATACAAACTATAAAAATACAATGACACATAAGGTGCAATAGTTTTGTCTTTATATATCATAGAGATGTGATTTCTGTCAGACAGATGAGAGTCATTGTACAGTTATTGTTAAGATGTGGTGAATCAATTCAAATCTCCAGTATTGTCTGTTGTCTGACAAAAGGAATTAGTTTGAGAAACATGATAGTCTGATGCAGGCCCAGGGGTATATTTAAAACAATCGATTGCAAATGGCCTGTCTTAAGATCCCAAACCTCTCCTGACCTCATCAGCATCTATAGAGTTGTCAGTGTAAATATGAGTAAGACATATTTCTTTGATTCTGTTTTCAAAAGTTTGGAGCAAACTCTTTATTGATTAAGTTTGTATTGCACACATATTAAACCTAATGAATTTTGACTGAAAATATGTTAGTGGTATTTTACTTGGGTAAAGTCAGAGAGTACAGAAAAATGTCCATCATAATTTCCTTAAGTGCTAAGGAACATTTCCAAATAGCTTGATTTGTTACAGAAACCGTCCAAAACCATAATACTTCCACTTTAACAGCACATAAATCATAGAACATAGCAGATTCCCACACTTCGGCAAATTAATTTTTCTATCGATGGGGCCTTTTAATCCACAATTGTTTTAACTTTAAATAGATGTAATAAAAAAATACTAGTGGTCACAATTAGCCTTTTCAGTCTTGAATAATGAGTGCATAATAATGATGTAGTTAATGTTTGATTTTAGATTGTCCCAGTTTGTGAAATGGGGGTGTCCCTGACCAAGGCAGCCCAATGGACCAGCTGTGGTTCTGGCAAACTGGAGTTGACACCAATGAATGAGTCCTTGTTGAAAGAAATCCTGTGCTTTGTCGAGAAGTTGGGCTCCCAACACCCACAGGAGGCAGAGCTTGTATTTGAGGCACCGCTCCACTGGAGTACCACTCTGGTGGCATCTGATTTCAAAACAGACTATGACATCAGGTTAGTCTAATCATGAAGCAGGAAGCTGATTGGCCAGTGCTTTGAGTATTACGTGCCTGTGCAGGATATGCTGTCACCGTGGTGCCCAAATGTATTTTACCTTTGCTGTACTCAAAGCAGGAGACTATAATTAATTTGTTTTTCAGCTTCAGTAAGACTGAGAACATTCCATTTTTTTTAAATCAGAATGTTGGGTCCTGTTTTAGTGTATGGTTATTTTTGTAGCCTGTAGCTGGGAAGTGGAGAAACTAGGATACAGATTCTGATCCTTCCTTATTAGTATCTAATATAATTTTTACTATATAAAAAAATATAATAATAAGTATATATATATATATATATATAGACAGTTCAAAAAAATAAAGGGAACACTAAAACAACACATCCTAGATCTGAATGAATGAAATATTCTTATTAAATACTTTGTTCTTTATATAGTTGAATGTGCTGACAACAAAATCACACAAAAATTATCAATGGAAATCAAATTTATTAACCCATGGAGGTCTGGATTTGGAGCCACACTCAAAATTAAAGTGGAAAAACACACTACAGGCTGATCCAACTTTGATGTAATGTCCTTAAAACAAGTCAAAATGAGGCTCAGTAGTGTGTGTGGCCTCCACGTGCCCATATGACCTCCCTACAACGCCTGGGCATGCTCCTGATGAGGTGGCGGATGGTCTCCTGAGGGATCTCCTCCCAGACCTGGACTAAAGCATCCGCCAACTCCTGGACAGTCTGTGGTACAACTTGGCGTTGGTGGATGGAGCGAGACATGATTTCCCAGATGTGCTCAATTGGATTCAGGTCTGGGGAACGGGCGGGCCAGTCCATAGCATCAATGCCTTCGTCTTGCAGGAACTGCTGACACACTCCAGCCACATGAGGTCTAGCATAGTCTTGCATTAGGAGGAACCAGGGGCAAACCGCACCAGCATATGGTCTCACAATGGGTCTGAGGATCTCATCTTGGTACCTAATGGCAGTCAGGCTACCTCTGGCGAGCACATGGAGGGCTGTGCGGCCCCCCAAAGAAATGCCACCCCACACATTACTGACCCACTGCCAAACCGGTCATGCTGGAGGATGTTGCAGGCAGCAGAACGTTCTCCACGGCGTCTCCTGACTCTGTCACGTCCGTCACATGTGCTTAGTGTGAACCTGCTTTCATCTGTGAAGATCACAGGGTGCCAGTGGCGAATTTGCCAATCTTGGTGTTCTCTGGCAAATGCCAAACGTCCTGCACGGTGTTGGGCTGTAAGCACAACCCCCACCTGTGGACGTCGGGCCCTCATACCACCCTCATGGAATCTGTTTCTGACCGTTTGAGCAGACACATGCACATTTGTGGCCTGCTGGAGGTCATTTTGCAGGGCTCTGGCAGTGCTTCTCCTGTTCCTCCTTGCACAAAGGCAGAGGTAGCGGTCCTGCTGCTGGGTTGTTGCCCTCCTATGGCCTCCTCCACGTTACCTGATGTACTGGCCTGTCTCCTGGTAGCGCCTCCATGCTCTGGACACTACGCTGACAGACACAGCAAACCTTCTTGCCACAGCTCGCATTGATGTGCCATCCTGGATGAGCTGCACTACCTGAGCAACTTGTGTGGGTTGTAGACTCCGTCTCATGCTACCACTAGAGTGAAAGCACCGCCAGCATTCAAAAGTGACCAAAACATCAGCCAGAAAGCATAGGAACTGAGAAGTGGTCTGTGGTCACCACCTGCAGAACCACTCCTTTATTGGGGGTGTCTTGCTAATTGCCTATAATTTCCACCTGTTGTCTATTCCATTTGCACAACAGCATGTGAAATTGATTGTCAATCAGTGTTGGACAATTTGATATCACAGAAGTGTGACTGACTTGGAGTTACATTGTGTTGTTTAAGTGTTCCCTTTGTTTTTTTGAGCAGTGTATATATATATATAGAGAGAGAGAGAGAGAGACAGAGGTAAAGCTGAGGTAACTACTTTTTTCATTTTCTTTTTCTCCTCAGGGACTTAGAAGTACAGTCTCATGAGAAAGACAGTGAAGGGCATCCATTGTTGCAGCTTTCCCCACCTACTGTTTGGGTACGCAGCTTCTCCCAGCTCTCTAAACTAGTTCATTTTGCAGATTATAAGAAGCTGGAGGAAGTTCGAGCATGTCTACAAGGTAAGCGCAATGACCACAAGATAAATTATGATTCTTTTTTGCATCCCAAGTAGTTTATCCACAAGCATACCACCATGACCTCCACAACCCATAGACATCTCTTTAATATTGTCTACAACCATCCATTTGGCTGACAGAGGAATACATGATGAATGCTCTATAACTCATTTCCATTGCTTGGTAGATTTGTTATAGAACGCAAATGTAGTCCAAGTTCGTGAAAAGATATGTTTGTGGAAAAACTACAGTACATAGTAGGTCTGCTGTATTGTTAATTTGCCTTTAACCCAACTATCAATTTTAGAAAAACTAAGCAGCATTTGAAATTGAAGATTAAATAAAAGTAACCTCTCTTATTGTTCAGAAAATAGAGATCCTCTGCTTAAGATTCTCGGTCCTTGCTTTGCCAACTTCATTGAGAGAGAAGACACCCACACCAATGTGTCACATCTGATAGACGAAGACCAAGTGAAGGATTCAGAGCTGAAGGTCAAGCTTTTTCACTTGGTCCAAAATATGGATCAACAGCTCCTCAAAAATCTTCTTGAAAAAATATCAGAGTGGGTACTTCATCTCCTACTCTCCTAACACCACACAGATTTCCCATCCATCCCATGTCCTCTTTCAGTTAGATCCACTCGACATGTGGTTGTCTCTGATTGAAACAGGCAGCTGGTTTATAAAAGGAGCCATGAATGAACAAGATGAATTGGATATTTATTTTGTTTTGTTTTTCTACATTTTCATTACAGACAAGTCAGGCTTGACCCCACCACACTAAAGAATGACATAGAGCTGTTGAAACGGTTCTGCAGTGAAGGGGAAAAGAGGGTGTTGAAGTCGGTTCGATACACATCAGGTTTGAATTATCTTCACATTTCACTGGGTTGCAAGGAATTGCTATTAACACTAATGCAGTATACTCCAAAATATAAAAGCCTGTGTTCTGCTTCAACAAAAGGCATGGAAGTCATTATATCTGTCAGATTCCAGTTTATCAAGTCATTAGTCAGTGCATGTTTTTTGCCTAATTGCAATCTATTTATCCGACAGAGCATTTGCACCAAGTAATGAAAGAAGTTCTCTTTTTCTCAGGTTGAATTGACACCCTCTATAAAAAATACTCGCCAAACCAGATTTAAAATGATTGTTACCATGTAGTTCTGCTGTTAGTGGATGAGTTATCTAGAAAATGAAAATGAAAATGAAACTGTGGCTCTGCATTGGGCTATTGCCCCTGACCTGTGGTGTGTTCCATGTTTGTAGCAGATACTTTCTGATGATTTTTTAAAATCTTTTTGCTCCAATGCTAGTCAATATATTAGTACTTAATGCCATGTTACAAAACATATTATAAAATTTGTTGCAAGATTCATGGGTTTAACCTTTTTTCCCTTTGCTTTGTTTTTTAAGATTTTGAATTTGAAAATGGCTGCCGTGCCCCTTTGTGGAGACAGTTGCATAGTGAGATTTGCTACCTTGTAATTGAGCCTTGTGACACTGAAGATCTCTACATCACTTGCAGTTCCACTGGCGTTTTCATCAATGGGGTAAGACTAGGAACATAAACCACTGTAGATCGAATCAGATGCCTGAATTAATATTTTTAGTAATCCAGATGACCAAAATACATGACAGGATATGAAGTAGCAATCACTTTACTTTAACCAAGTAAGTGTCTCTTTGACGGCAGCATGGTGGCATAGTGGTTAGCACTACTACCCCACAACAAGAAGGTCACGGGTTCGATTCCCGGGCCTGGGCCTTTCTGTGCGGAGTTTGCATGTTCTCCCCGTGCCTGCATGAGTTTCCTCCCACCGTCCACAGACATGCATGTTTGGGTTAATTGGTGACTCTAAATTGTCTGTGGGTCTGTGTGTAAGTGTGAGTGGTTGTTTGTCTCTGTGATGGACTGGCGACCTGTCCAGGGTGTACCCCGCCCTCGCCCAACGTGAGCTGGGATTGGCTCCAGCACCCCCTGCGACCTGGAAATTGATAAGTGGTTGAAGATGAATTCAACTGTGCAAGAATCTTTGAGATTAAACTCCTTTACAAGACAGACTTGGGACAGTGGCTAACATAAAACATTGTTACAACAATAAATCAATAAATCACCTGCTTCGCAAGACAACATCCACTTAGGATGTATAAACAGATATGAGTTTTCAAAACTATTAACATGATTTAAAAGCGAAATATTTACAACCAGAGACCTTATCCAAGAGTGCTCTTTTCTACTAAGTTGAGTCCACTATGAGTAATTGCCTCTGACAGAGTGTGTTCATTGTTCAAATCTGGAAAGAGCAGCATATTTAAATATTTTTGAACCCAACTTCAGTGCTAACCCAAGTCACTGACATTCATAGAGCATGGTAAGAAAAAAGGCTTCACATACTGGTTTTCGTTTCTACATATGTGTACATAGGTACGGTAATGGAGGAGTGACATGTTATATATTTACTTGCAATGGTATACAAGATAACTATATCCAATAATAAAATGGAGAGGACAATAGGACATGGTGTCCAAGATGAATGCATTCAAGATGAGCAGATCAGCATAGTTGAAGACATCATGGAGGTCTGCTCTAAAGCAAATGAACTGTCACTAGATATTGACAAAGCTTTTTTGTGATGATGTTAACAAACTATGATTAATATCGCAAAAGATCACATTGAAAAAAAAAATTGTTTTAGATACATACCTATCAAAGTATTTAGCCCCAAAAATTGACTTATGATGTGCACAGAGTGTTAAATGTTAGGAGAGAATGTGTTTGCAGTCATTCTTAAATAGGATTTTGCATTCAGCAGTAATTTTAACTCATTGAATTTGCTGACTAGTCATACAGTAGGTTTCCTGTCTCTGTTTCTTCACCTGGAAATGGTTCAGCCAAGGTGACAGAACTACAACTTAAAATACTAATGCAAAAGAAACCTCAAAGAGCAGTAGTGTCTTAAACCTAATTTAGTGGTTTGCATGCTTTAACACTTCCTTTTTCAGCCTGGCTAGAGATACTCTGAGCTTTCTAACCTCAGCTGTTCCAGCTGACATGTGGGTCACATTATAATTGTGGTTTTTGGGATTAATGAAGCTGTTTTTCACTTTGTTTTTATAGGGCATAAAGCATGAGGGGGCGGAGAGTGGCTATGAGCGAACAAGTGAAATGTACAAAGACCTGGTAACACTTCTGAAGAGTCGATCTCCATATTTTGCTGAGAACATAAAGAAGCAGGTACAGGCAGATGCAATTATCATCAACATATTAAGTCTTTTTATTTTGACTTTACCTCTAACTCTAAGCAGAGAGGTGTGGGTTTTGAAATGCCTCTTTATTCCACTAACAATGTCTTTCCCTCTAAACCTCTGAGTTGATCACTGATGCTGTGTGACTCATATTCATAAACAGAGTTTGGATTGTGTAATCAGTGTCTGTGTTGTTCCGCACTAGTGAGCTAGTGTCTGGTTGTCACTGTGTTGATAAATATCTGAATTGACATCATCTGTGTTCCAAGATCAAAAACACTGAGCCCCATACCACCCACCACCCATCCCCTCCGTGCGCGCACACACACACACACACACGTTTATAGACATTGAAATATGGATCATTTATTCAGTAGTGGCATTTCCTGCATTGGAAATCTGATGACATAATAAATCACCTCAATAATACATTCCAGCTGCTTTTAACAATCTGTTAATCATTTGAAAACATGATCTTTTTTCACTCGTGTTGATATTTGTTGGAAAATGTGGCATCATTACAAGCTCATCAGAACCTTCACTTACTTCGCCTTCGTCTGCTCATTATGGATACTGGTTTTGTGAATTACAATAATAAAAGGCAATAATGTAGTCTAGTATAGCCTTTCTAAAAGAATCATTGTGCAGTGTAGTTTTTTCTTTTGATTGATGATGTCATTCTCAAAAATATTGTGTATATACAATGAAAAAATATCTGTGATAATACTATAAAAGCAAGAAGCAACAGTCAGTTTTAGTAAAGAATGTTTCTGACAGGCCGGATGATTTCACAAAACTACCCTGCATGTGAAGCTTCTTTGTGACAAAAGTCAACAGAAATATGTAAGAACATTAAGAAAAGGCTTTTTGAATTGTCCAAAAAGATTTTCCATGCTTAGGTTTATTTGAACTGTCACTGCCAAACACTTTACTACTGTAAGTTGTCTTGTCAAGTCATTCATGCTCATTCTTTTTTATTAACCACACTGGCAGCGTGGTTGTCAGCATGGTTCTCAGAGAATGAATCCTAATGGCTTTAATGATGTCTTGCATTTCCCTCTTTTCCACCACCAGTAATTTAAGTATCAAAATATTCAGGTAAATTGACATAAAAATACAAACATTATGTTGCCCTTTGGAGTATCCCAATTTTGGGATCCTTAATCCCAAATTACTGTGCCCTTCTTGTTATGGAGAAAAAATATGTATGACTTGTTATAAACTGATGATTCAAAAGTGTTCAAAAAGAAATCTCAGTTGTGCTCTGCTGTTATTTGTAATGTAGCCTAATGAAGCCATTATACAAGGAGCAGTGAATATTTGATAAGCAAGTGATTTCAGATTACTTTACTCTTTAACATTTTAACAGCTATATAGTGCATCTGATTAGAATCACACTAGAGCCAGGCTTTTCTTATATTTGTGAAACTGTGATTGGTGTATGTGATTCTTCAAAGTAGGTAATAGATTATAATGTGAAATGGGGTTAGTGAAGGTTTTAATAAACAACTGAATAGTTCAGACAAGATGCTGTAAATCACACAAATCACTGTCACCTTTTAAAAAAAATTTTTTTTCAAATCTTTTTAACTTGTGCCTCGGTGTGTCCTGTAAATCTTGTTTCACTCGCACTGGTGAATATTCTGTGTATGTCTGCCGGAGCTAATCCGCTCTTAAAAACTGATTAATGACGAATTAAATGGTCGTATTTGTATGATATATATCTGAGATATCCAGTAATTTCAGTTGTTCTTATTGAGAACATCCATTTCCCTTTGGATTTTAGAGTGTAACAGTGGAGGTTTCTGTCAGAAACACAATCTCACATAACTGTGGCTCGGTTCTGTAATCACAACACAGAGTCCAAGGTTAGGGTGGGGTTCCAAAGATAACAACACCTAATCTCCAGATATATCTGCTTGTTTCCAATGTTAGGAAACATGACTTTTTAACAGCTCTATTAGATTAGACAGCCTCAATCAGATGAGCAGAGGCAGCCAAAGGAGACAAGGGCTGCAACACAGGAATGAGACTCGCCCTCTCTTTTCAATGTTGTGGATTTATTTTGACATCACGGCGTGATTGAAAATTGGACATGCTGTGTATTTGCATACACACCACCCTCACTGAAAAGCAAAAACTCCCTTGGTTGTAGATTTGTTTTTGTTATTCACATCCTAAAATTAATATAGACTGCATCACTGTCATAATCAGTCAGTCGAAGCTGCTTGAATCTTTCCACTGACAGATGTTTTATGGCCAACGGCGTCAGATTTGCTTTCCTGCTGATTTTCCATCAGTATGGATCAAGTAATTAGAAACAAGCCTGCCACAAACATATGCAAATAGTTGGGATTCAGGTTTTAGTAGTCCAATGCTTGGAAAAAAGACGAATTTGTACATAAGTGTGAATAATCGAATGTCACCTACTATAAAAATGTATTATCAGTGTAAAACCGCAGGCGTGACCTGGCTTAACACAGCATTCGTCTCCAAGCCTATAGTGCTTTCAGCTGCAGAACGGCACCTGTAATTGGCTGTTTTACTGTGGCATGGGACTTTGTTCACTTCTCTGAATGTACATGGACTTTGTCCATTTCACATATAATAGAATTAAAGAAGCTTGGTTAGCCTAATAAAGTCAGACTGTGGGTCTGTGGTTGGGTGAATTGACTAGTATGTTTCCAATAGCAGGTCACTTTGTGTTTTATGAAAAACAAGCCTTTGGAAAAGTGATTGGGCATGCTTGGCTCAAGGTTGTGCGTGAACACAACCCATAGAAATTAATCTTAATTCTTTTTCCCTTCCCTTAAAATTGTTGAGCCCCTAACAACCAGTGACAGCCTGAGCTATTTCAGCAGAGCAGGTGTCTGTGATTAAAAAATTCTCCTGCCTGCTAACCATTCATGTGTCTATTGGCATTCATGTGTATGTAGTAAAGTTGGAAAGTAAAGACTTTCAGAGCTAAAAAAAATCATAATTGAGTAACAGTGACACAAAGACATTGCTTTGTATGTGCAATGTTGCAAGGTTTTAGTCAGAGGAATTTACAGGAACAATAAACTTTGGGATATTGTTCAGCAAATTAACATATGGGGACCTATTCTATGTTTAGTGTTGGGAAAATTTTATTCAATTGCAATACCTCAATAAAGACTGTATTGTTATGTACGCCTGCATTATGTTGCAAAAAGTTTAAAGTGAATTTATATCCCGATTATACTGTTAAGTTGTTTTAATGTCTCCTCTTGGAGTGAAATAGCCAATACTTTGTAAAGTATGGTGCACAGTTTCACAAGAAGCACTAGTGAACATCAGAAGGACTATTTTGTTTTAATAAGCCCCATTCAAAGAGATTTACAACCTAAGTACATACGGTTTTCAAAAGTCTCTCATCACTAGCATTTTAGTACAAATCAAGAAAGTCTTTTTCCTTGCTCTTCAGCCTCTGTCTTTTTCCCCTTACCAATAGGATTTTGCAGTTCAAGAACTTCCATCAACACAAAGGATTCAGCATGTGGAATCAGTTGATATGGAGGAACAAGGCCAACCCCAGAGGTCTTACGAGCAACAGGAAAAGAATGTGCATGACAAGATGAGACAACAGCATACACTGAACAAGACAAGCGGCGAGAAGAAATATGAACCATGTCCGAGATGGAGGAATCTTGGTCTCATGTCTCCAAGTTGGTATGGGATAATTCCTTATAAGATGTGTCCTGAAATATCTTCAGCCATGTACTGGGCATGGTAGGGATCCCTCTTGTTGAAAAGGAGAACTTGACATGACAGCGGTGCCAAGCCTTCGGCACATTTGTTCAGTCTGTTTGCCAGCAGTCGCACATTATAAAGAGATGGTTATATGGTTTATAAATGTTAGGGCAGGTGCAAATATTCCAATTACATAACGATCTGAGTTAATAAATGCGTTCACAGTGTGGAAACCCTCTCTGCCCTATTACAGGCAAAAAAACTTGGGAAAAAGTTGGGAAAATCCCCAACAGATCTATCACACGTGGTCTTTGATTGATAGATAGATCTAGCAAAGGCTGAGCTGTTGCAGCTGTACCTCGTGATATCTGTACCCATTTGAGAAGAAACTGGCTCAAGATAAAAGTATCTCAACTGCTAAAACAAAAAACCCCACTGAACTCTCGTCCTAAGTTGTTAAATAATGATTATGTTAGAAAAATAACCATTTTCAAAATAGAAGCAGGCATAATGACTCTTATTTTGCATCATTACAGTAATGCAGAGGAAAAGAAATCTAGTAAGAGCTCAGCAGAGGAAAGGTCTTGTGAAATACAGAAGAAAAAGTTGGGACAAGGAGCCAAGAGCAAGATGAAAGCAGAGTTTTCAGTGTCTTCTATACCTGGACACCTGTCCTCCCATAAAATGTAAGTGTCCTCTCTTAGTTCTCCTTTGAAATCTGTAAGGGTTCTTTCGTTTCATACAGGTGCGGAATACTGATAAGAAGAACTCAATACTCTCAACCCATGTGCTGAATAAGAAGCTGTATTCCTGCCTACTATCCTAGCATCAGAAATCAATATAGCTGACTTGAGGCACTGTTCATTGTTTCTGCTAATAGTTTGGTACATGCAGCAAAGACTGTAGGCTGGATACATTAAGTCAGCTTTCGTAACACACAACCCAGGATTGTATTTACCTTGTTTCTTCCTGGGAAACATTGTCTCATGTTGACTAACTCCTTCTGATAATATTCTCCCCTGGAAATGCTATTTGTATGTAAATGGGGACTTTCTCTCTGCGGCCCCATATCAAATTGTACCAAATTTCATTACTCCATTGTGCCCAGTTTTCATGACACCATTATCCGAGCACTCCATGAAACTTTAAAAAGCCATCTGCATTTCTGTTTACATCAATAGCCTTGCAAGAGTCTTTACTCTGTATATGATGACGACTCCAGTCTTCCCATGACATTAATCCGGTCTTTATTTTCCTACACTTTAGATTCTGAGGAAGTTCAAACTTGACACTTGAATATCTAAATCCTTAATCTTTCTCCTTGTGTGGGATGACCAATCTGTTTTCCATTTAAAACAGCGGAAAACAGATTTCAAGATATTATATTCCATCCTTTTATCTGGTTCTGTGTTGTCTAGTTATTTCACTGTCCCACACCTTGGTAGACAGTTATCGGCAATCAAAAGTGCAATGTTATCTTCTCTTTTTCTCTTCAGTAAAACCCCAGCAGGAGCTATGCCAGTGGAACTTTCCAGTGAAAGTTCATTGGAGAGTGAGGAGGAAGAGGAGCAGTCAGACCGCCGTCCGGAGAATAACACAGACCTACCTTCTGAATACTGGCAGATCCAGAAACTGGTCAAGTACCTTAAGGTAGAGAAATGCCCCCTTGACTGTTTCCTTTTTCTAAGGGATATTAAGCCAAAATAGAGATTTCTAATGAGTGCTGTACTGCCGCAGCTGAAGGCAGGCCACAATTTACTGGACCCAGCAAAGTCTGTGATACGTTCCTGTCATCTGTACAAGAATTTCATTGCTAACCTGATAGTTTTCAAATTTTGAAGATCTCCTCTGAAAGGCGGTGTATGGAAAATAATATTTACTGATCTAGTTGCAGAAGAAGTTGGGTTAGAAGTTGGATGGTGTCATAAAAGTTAGTGTTCCATCACATAATCCCAACTGTGTTGCCTCAGTCATATCAAGGTGTCACTCACTGAAAAAAGAGGATGTCAGATGAAATGAGGTATAGGTTGCTCCCATTTAAAGCGGCGCTTTTTATGAAGATGCCTATTGAAGTGGTTGGCTCAGTTTGTGGATTCCTGGTTTCTGACAAAGGCCTGTTTGGTTGCACATGTGAGCTGGGGGAAAGAACTGTCTGACGGCAGCAGCTGTACTCACTGTTTGCCCGCACCGCAGAAGAATAAAAATGAAGCGCGTCTGTGATAGGTCTGACAGGGCATATGGTGAATATTAATGTGTCAAAACATGGAGGGAAAAGAAAAGAGGACAGAAACGCCAATGACCCAGACTGGCTGGGAATACCTCCGACCACTTGACTCTGAGATTATCCTGCCTCACAATTATCTCTTTATCTGGATGGTATCCTTTAGACTGATTATATTAAAATGGACTGCATTTAATTCATTTTGACAGGAATCTGTTTTGTTGCAAGTTGCAAAATCATATCTTTTTATTCAACAGTGAAAATACCTTAAATACTCCCTGAATTTAAAGAAAATAAAAATTACTTAATGTTATTTCAATGTGTAGTGTCGATGTACATTTTTAATACAATATAGGATTTGTGCTCTAGAGTTCTGTGGCTTGGTACTAAATAAGATTGGTCACAGTGCAACTGAGTAAATCTTTTATAGAAAATGTCGCTGTAAAGTTCAATTTGAGGTGGATATTTTTAGCTTAGCAAAATAGAATATAATGGAAGGAAATTCCCACTCTAAAAGCGGCCTGCTGCTCCTTTCCAGAAAGAAAAAAAGAAGATTTAAATGATATGAAAGAGGCAAATGCACATTAAAAAAAACTTCATTGGTTTGTGTATTTTGTACTGGGTTTGTAAGTTTTAGGGTTGTGTGTGTGTGTTCTTCCTTCAACAAGATGCAGAACTGCAGTAACCAACATGCCCCAGCTTTCTATCTCTCTGGAAACCACACAGCACAGTTATTTATGGGGTTTGTCCAGTAGTCATTTTATAATATCATTACCATCAGACGCTGAAACCTACCATGAGCCAAGTTAAATATCTGTTTTATTTTAGGAGGAGATCTTTTTTCCCTTTTCCCTCACACTATAGACAGCCGTTTGTACTGTAGGAAGTTTAACACTTGCGTAAAGCGACACATGGTTGTTCTGTTTCTTGTTTAATAGTATTTATGTGGGAATATTTGCCTAGGTTTCAATGTATTTGTTTTTAGATTTTATAAGTGGAGATCTGCGTTTGTAAAATGGTTAAATGGTTTCTCACAATATCCAGCTCGCAGGTTGAAATTTATGGTCAGCACACCTATGCTTATAGTTGTATGAATGTGTGGATGTGCTCTATGTAATGTAGGAGATGTCTCAAACACACTGACACTGGACATTCATTTTTAACATATTTTGCCCGGACTGTAATGCACCAGTGCCATAGTACAAACAACCATTTTATAACACTTTATATTTAAGCTTTTGTATTTTTAGTCTGTATGTTGTACATTTACAGTACTGTATGGCACACAGGCCTGGAGATCAGTGAAAGTAACTTTGCTTAAAGTTAAAGGGACAAGTTGCTTTACTGGTCAGAGCTGAAAAACTTCACATAGCAAGTTTATTAACTTCAACAAAAGATGTCAAAATGTGTTTTGTCTTGTTTAAAAACAAGATTGAGCAGCTGTTATCAGTTAGCTTGGCCTGTGGCTTTCCAAACAAACAATTTTCATATTCTCATAGATATAAATATAGTGTCTGATATACAATATGTTACTGGTTAATAGGTAAACATTAGAAAAATGTTTGTTGTAAATATTTTTGTAATTGACCTTTTCCAATTCTCACAATTTAATTTCTTCTGTGCAGATTTCTGAGTTTTTTCTCCTCTTTTCTCCAACAATCAGAAAAGGTTCAAGAAACAGCTTTCATAGAGTGACACAACTGCAGCAACTTTTCCACAGTGCTGTAATATTGTTATGACTATATGACTTATGACTAAAGATTAACCTGAGGTGTAAAAGTGTTAAAGCTTTAGAAGATTATCTGAGTTTTTGTGTTTAGGACTCATTAAGATTGCTCCCCCTCTGCTGGGCAGTGACAGTACTACAACTCAACTCTTATTGCCACCTGAGAGCAACCAGTATAATCCTATTTTCTAAAAAAGAAAATAAATACAAAATAATATATATATATACTCTGAGAACCTGGGTATTTTGGCTATTAACAATGAGTTTTTTTCTGTAAGTATAGTAATCAAATAATTTAATATTTACTGCTTTTAATGTATGTCCTGCTTATTTAACTGGGATAATTCACTGAGAAGAATAACTACATAATTTCTTTTTTATGAGATAACCAACTTTTAAACTCAAAAATCTAGACTAGACATTTGCTCAGTTTGCACTCCAGTCAATTTATGAGAGCAGGACATATTAAGCGATCAAGTTTTATGTTGTCTGGGAGCTTATGTAAAATATGAAGCAAAAAACAACTAGTAATCATTCATTCTGTCCCTACAGTACCCTTCTCAAAATAGGGCAGGAGATTTGGTTTGTTCTTGTCATTAGTAGCCTTTCCACTAAGTATGCGCTAGACTCCAGAGTAGTAAGAAATCTCATGCATCCTCTATGGCTTGGCCTCTGCCAAGACCCAGTGCTTCTCTCTTACACTGAACTCTATGAAGCACTGCCAGTGGCCCAAGTCTACCTGACATACAGTCTTATGGATCTGAGCCTTTATACTCAAGTCCAAGTCACACACTTGGTGACAAAATATACAACAAAACTCAATTAAGCAAGGGGCCTGAGGTCAACAGGGTATCATTTACAACCCTATTAACACTAACCTTGCTCCCACATTCTAAGTGCTGTGATTTATAGGTCTGAACTTGCTCAGGCAGGGCAGTCTGTGTCTGAAGAATCCAGTCTGCTGCTGCAAAGGAACCAGACTAGAATAAGACCTCCATTCAGTAGAGTGAAGGCTTCAGCTATTTAGTAGCTAAGAGTGAGACACCTGCAGCAAAGGAAGCGACAAAATGCATAAAGCATCTTTAACTGACTGATATTGTGTTCATCGCATAAATGGAATTCAATCCTTCATACTACTGATTCCCTTCCAAGCAACTTTTTATTGTGTAATTCCATCAGACAAGAGAAAGAGAAAGCATTTATTCAATCCACTTTAAAGTCCTTCATCAGTGTGTTTCACTATATATATATATATCATTCATGTTTGCAGGTCTTCTTTTTGTGGGTGGTATTGTTGCTCAGTTGGTCAACCGCTTTTTTTTGGAAAACTCTTGGATAGATTACTATAAGATCTTCATCTAGAGTCCTTTTCATCCAGCATCACCAGGAGGTTGACATTTGTAGTTCAGAGTGAAATATTTTAAGATCTATGTGAAATTTGCAACAGAAATTCCAGGCCCCAAAGGATTAATTGAATTGACTTTGGAAGTTTAATACTTTCCCTCTAGTGCCACCAAGAAATGAACATTTTCACATTTTCATATGTTGAAACATTTTGACATTTACTGGCTTTAATTATTTTCTTTCACAGACTTGGGTGATCCCTGATTTTTCTAATGCTACATTGGCATTTACATTTTCAGTTCATTGTTAAATGTCCTGAAAACCACCAAGTTAATTGCTTCCTATTACTTCCTATTTCCTATTGTGTCATAAAATTTATGAGTAAAACATCTTCAAATCTGTAGGATTGAATGCTGTGAAATTTACAGATAGTGTTGAAAGTTCCTTTGGGTATAAATACTTTGATCTAGGGCCATCATCATGTTTAAATTTTAATTTGCCCAAAACAGTTTTTTAACAAAGGCTCAAAACTTGCCACCTGTACTGCTATGCTGCTTAATATTAAAAGGTGTATGTAAGCATGCTAACATGCCAAACTAAAACAGTAGATCTATTAAGTATCATCTGTTGAACAACATCATCTTACAATTGGCATTGTTGGCATGTTATCATGATGATGTTAACCTTCAACTCAAAGCACCTCTATGCCAAAATACAACCTGAAAGAGCTGCAGACTTGGCTGCACATTCTTAAGCTTGTTTTCCATATGGCAAAATTCACCAAGACATAATTACGGCTGTTAGCAGCTGCCAATGTCTTGAACTGTAAAGACTCACTTTAGTGAGCAGACCTATAAAGATAGCAGTTGGTTTTCCAAATACCTCATGTATAAAGAGAAAATACAATAAAATATTGTTTTTAAATAATGATAATTTGTATGTGAAACTAGCAACTTATGTCATCCAATATCTTACATGACATTGCAAAGATACTAAAAAACTTTTTGAATTTCATGTTCATGGGACGAATAATGATTGTGATCTTTACACTTTGAGCATCTGACCCATCATGCCCAGAGTCAAAGATCTTTCACCATAAAATATTGTCAGATGTTGTCAATGTTTAAAAGAATGTCGACAATACTTCAAGAGCAAAGCTTTCAAAAATGAAAGCATATGATCTGTTTTCTGTTCTCCAAGCTATCACTCCCAACCATAGCTTTTTTTTTCTTTTTTTCCTTTTTTTTTCTGGGTGGGGGGGTGTTTTTACAAGGTAGGAACTGCCGCTGCTGAGTCCTTTGAAGAGTGAGAACGGAGGAGACAAAGGAAGCAGTAGATCCACTGCTGTTAATGGGCAAATGGTTCACATTTAGGCTAGCGTCATGATATGGAGAACATGTGGGTATTATCCTGCTGTGTCAGAGCTCTGCTTTGTGAGGGAGATATGATCAAACACCACTTGAAACTTTGGTAAAGGCCTATGCTGATGAGCCATCCCATCCAATGGCTGTATGAAACAGATTACTGCCTCAGCTTTCTACATAGTGATGGGCTATTTTCTACTTATGTGGGTAGCTGATAGTAGGATATGTTGCATTCTTATGTTCAGTTGGAATAATCTATTTAGGATGGCCATGAAGTCTGAAGTTGTTTGCGAAGTGTGTAACCAATAAAGGCATATAATGCTTGGAATGATGGACACGTCCTTGAATCCACTAAATGAGAATTCTAGCTGTAGCACATTTAAACCACTGCAAAAAAGAAATAATATTTGATTGTTCCTTTGCCAGGAGATTTTGGGCCGGACTTTTCAGTTTCACATATCAAAGCCATGTAGCAGGTTTAGTATTACAGAGCTAACTGGCATGAACATTTCATCTGACTCCTGATTTTTCCCTCTTTGCGTGATCAGATCCATTGTGTGTCACCAAAGTTTGTTATGTAAGTGCATATAATACAGACTAAATATGGTTATATAAAAAAACTGCTGCTGCTTGCCTGGACAGGACTTAAACCATCTCAAAGCACCAATACTAAAACTGGTATTTTAAGTGTCATAATGCTGTCAACAACTATGCACTGCTCATACGTTATGGGGATTTATTCAACATGAGCAGAATCTGAAAAAAGACAAAAAATATTTGGATGTTAAATTTGGACAGTAATTTAGTGACATGTTTGTTACAATTCAGCACATGTGAGGATTTGACCACACATGCCCTATTTTAAACCTCTTTATTGTTTGTTTGTTTTTTTAATCTTGTCACCATCATACTTAAGTGACTGTAAAAGCTGTTTAGGGGGACTTTAAGGCCTCAAAATCATGGTTTCAGCACTTCTTTTTTATCTCAAGGGATGGTGTAATGGGTTCTGAGCTTGACACTGTTGTCAGAGCAGAGTGCTATGTTAGCAAATAATTTCTTTCCATCATTTTTCACCACCGCAACACTTACATGGCTCTGGTATAAACAAGACAGCCCCAGCACGCATGGTATTTTTGGGGAGAGGGAGGGTAGGGTAATGGAAGGAGGCCTATATCCTCCTTCCTTTTCCAAATGTCTGTTTGATGTTTAATTTTCTCCTCTCCTCTTGCTATTTTCATTTCCCATTTTCTTTCATTCATGTTTGGCATTATTATTTCAGGGAGGTGACCAGACAGCCACTGTGCTCACTCTTTGCGCCATGATGGACTTTAATTTGATGCAGGAGACATGCCAGCTGGCCATCCGGGATGTAGGTGGCCTTGAAGTCCTCATTAACTTGCTGGATACAGATGAAGTCAAATGCAAAGTGAGTAGCTGTGCCAAAGCTGGACCTGGATGGCCTACAGGCATGAACAGAGCCATCCGTGTGTGCCAGCCTCTGTTTTAGTTACAGAAACACTATTACTGGGTAAGAAAATGTGCCTTTAAAGTCACAGGATAGCAATCATTCCCCAGCATTCCTAATGACGTGTGGGTGTATTTTAACCTGCTTTTATTATTATTTATCATTAGATGGCTACCTCATGTAGGTATGGCAACTATCATTCTAAACTGTTAATTATTGCTGTAAATGTGTGTTTGTGTGTGTGTATTTGTGATTAGATTGGATCCCTGAAAATTCTGAGAAAAATTAGTCACAATGTGCAAATCCGTCAGACCATTGTTGACATGGGAGGTCTGCGGAGCATTGTGAAGATTCTGGACTCACCAGTAAAGGACCTTAGGGCCTTAGCTGCTGAGACTATCGCCAACGTGGCCAGGTTCCGCAGGGCCAGGAGGACCGTCAGACAATATGGTGGCATAAAGAAACTGGTTGGTATAAAGGCAAAAAATTTAAATACAGGCTGGTGTAACATGATCTGTGTGTTGCCAATGTGGAGTACAGCAACAAAAACTTCAGAGCCGAACTGGATCTTTCTGCAGAGGCAGTATTGAAAATAACATTGGCAGTTTTTCCATTAAAACACTTGTGTGCTTATAGCTGTTTCGGCTAGTTTGTGATTTTAATACAAACATTTTGTGCTAGACCACAGACACCTTGGAAAATTTGGGAAAACAGGATGATATCGTATTCCAAAATAATCCACGTTATGATTACTATTTGCTTTTAATTTAAGATGTAAAATACATATCCAGACTTCACTTAACTGTTTTGATGCACACCAAATCAATCAACCACCCATACCTTTTCACTCTGTAGAGCAGATGCCAGATAGTTGGCTGTCCATTTTTGAAAAGCCCCAGAAAAGGTGCTGAGGTAAAACAGATAGAATGTCCCTCACATCCTCTGACCTGCATTCATGTTTGTTGACAGAGAGACCAGTGATTAAAGCTTGCATGCCTTGTATATTTTCCTCAGCCCCAAATCGGATGTTCTCATGTGCGAGTCACTCATGTAGGCAGATTAATTTCATGCTGTGCTACAAGACCACCTTTGAACTGTGCTGTGGGTAATAGCTTTGCCTACTCAGTCTCACTGGCCAGGAACGATGGATTTGAACACTGAATGATGGCCATGAACCATTGCACTGGGATTTTCAGGCCTGACATACAGTTACTTTGAAAATTTTCCACTCCTAACATATCTGGCTTTTTCTTCCTTGCAGACTTAGTGGTAATATAGTTTTAATTATACCCTTAATCACAGCCAACAACTTTCTGTTCCCAATTGACACCATCCATTATCACCCCACTGTTTGAAGCAAGATTTCTTAGCATTTATGTCAAATTAATCAAGTTGCAAATGTGTGTAGTGGTGGTTTCAGCTTAAATGTCTGTGGTCTGCCTGCTGTCTGCACACAGGTAAAGCTGCTAGACTGTATACCTAATTTAGCTAACCTGACTGAAACCAAGGAGAAGGATGTAGAGGTGGCTCGGTGTGGAGCATTAGCTTTGTGGAGCTGCAGCAAGAGTACCAAGAACAAGGAGGCTATCCATAAGGCTGGGGGCATTCCTCTGCTGGGACGGTTGCTTAAGTCACCACATGAGAACATGCTTATCCCCGTGGTGGGCACCCTACAGGAGTGTGCTTCAGAGGTGAGAGGAAGGTTATTGTACTTTTTGTAGGTGTAGCAGTTGTCACAGGCAATGGCCTGTGATATAAAGCCAGAAAAACCAGAACCACATTAAGGCAGCCATCTGTCTCAGTCATACCCTTGGGTTGAGATAGAGGGACATAAATATGAAAATATTTGCAAGCTGAAATGCTTATACTTATTGATAAAATGGTGATACTTAACAAAATGAGCAGATGAGAAAAATATGAGAAAAATGTGGTTGTACATGTGTGCTGTAATTGAGTTATTAATGTGTCACTACAGGAAAGCTACAGGATTGCCATTCAGACTGAAGGCATGATAAAGGATTTGGTCAAAAACTTAAGCAGTGACAACGATGAGCTACAAATGCATTGTGCCAGTGCAATTTTCAAGGTACCTCTAATAAACTTTATTAAAAGATATGAATAAAAATACTTTTCTGAGAGGTCTTTGCCTCTGTATTTGACCAAGATTGTATATGAATTAATACATATTTTTACTTTCTTACTTTTTCTTTGCAGTGTGCAGAGGACAAGCAAACCCGTGATCTGGTGCGTAAGTACAAAGGTCTGCAGCCACTGGTTTCACTACTACAGAAGGTGAACAACAAGCAGCTCCTGGCCGCTGCCACTGGAGCCATCTGGAAGTGTTCCATCAGTGTGGAGAATGTGGCTAAGTATGACTAGACACAAGGGTCTAACCTTATTACCTCTCAGTAAAACACATAGACATACAAAAACACACAGAGTGCGTCACACACAGTGACACAAACCCAACATACGAGAGACAAAAACATGTTGTAATTATATCTTCTTGGATATATGACTACACGTCTGTAATTAGTGGTAACAGATTGCGACGACTTGGATAAATCACTTACTGTGTGAAAGGACATAAATCTAATGGTTGTTTTAAACAGCTGATAGTGTTTAGGTATTTTTCCCACCTATGAATATAAAATAAGATTCCTGAGCTGTCCTGTAACAGCAGTATTGTAATGTGCAAATACATAAATAGCAGCAGTAGATGCAGAACACAAAAGGTTAAATATCCTTTCTGCATCAGTGATGTGATACCATCAATGCATATGTTACTTTTATTGAGGCATTCATCACTAATTGTGACACTAATCAATGAAGTGATTATTTTCAGAAAATACAAAAACTTTGTACAGATGAACTCTGATCTTTTTGTATGAGTGTTTGCAGCTAGAATACAAGTCTTTTCCGCTATTAACAAAAGCTTGTCTAAATGTACAGATTTTGTAGGCTTCAGTAATGAGGATGCAAGCTGACAGAACATTTGATCATTTGTCATGTAAAGCAGAGGTTTATCATTCAGGTTTCTTCTGTCATCAGTGACATTTCTTGAAGGTTTTTAGACTCAGATGATTTTTAAGTCAGTAGTTTTTACCTTTAGAATAAACAATCCCCAGAAACAGTCCTTTCCTCCAGTGCTCCTTTAAAAAAATATTTAGCTCTTATTAGTTTCTTATTGACTGTGAAGTGGAGACATAATATTGTTTTAAAAAAATCAGCAATTCAATGCATTGGTATAGTATGGATCCATTCTAAAATTTCTCCACTGTGAAGCAAAAAAATTATGACATTATATTTTAATAATTTTTATGATAAATGTTGAGGTTTAAAGATTTTTGCTTAGGTGACATTACATGGTACTGTTTCTCTTCTGACTCAGAAATGGTGTTTAGTTGAAATTGCTGTGGAATTCTAAAAATAACACGGAAAAGATTCAGTAGCACTCATACAGATACTCATACAGACATTTCTGCAAGTCATATTTCATAACTGACAGAATGATATCCTACATTTAAAGTCTAAGTTAAGTCCTCCCAACTGGAGCTGAGTGTCTGCTGCCACATTGGGTTAAGCAAGGATTCCTTTGCAGAGGCACAATCATGACGATAACAATCTTTTAGGCAAGATGGCCAAATCACTGTCTATTTAAACCATGTCATGAAGGAAATCATTTAGGTGAATTAATTTAAAGGCCCCATATTTTGTGCTGTTTGTCTTTTATTTTAAGTGTTGATTGCCATGAAGATATATGAGAAACAAAAGCCAATTAAATATAGTTTTACATCTCCTTTCATTTGAATAAAATTTATATTTCAGGCATAGACAATGCAAACCCAAATCTGCAATGTTGGTGGGTCCAGGTGGGCTGGGCTTGAAGCATGGTAGACGGTTTTGAGGGTCCTGCGACATCACAAAGTTCTGACAATGGGCTTTAAGAATTAGTTTCTAAATACTGTCTCTCAGTACTTCACAGTATTAATGTAGATCCTAGACCTGCCTTGTCATTAAAGAGAACATTTACATTTACCTTTATGCTATATGGGGCCTCTAAAAGATTATTTAAAAAGAATAACAAGGTTATTATTTAAAAAGACAAAATCAAACTTTAAAATGGCTTATTAATAATTGAGCCGATTTAAATAAACATAAAAATGTTGAAAAAACAAGAAAATTGGCACAGATCAGAAATTTTTCTGACTGCAGCTTGGTGTGATGATAAAACAAGTTAACTCTACTGGCTGCAGAATACACTTGCTGCCAGCACAGGCTTTGTGCCATATGTAATGACTTGTCACACTGTTGGGATGTAAAATAGTTACACTACTACTGATTATGACAATAATAGAAATAATTATAATCACATGTGAACTACATTTAGTGACACTTCATTAACAAACAGAAAATATCACAGCTCTAAATATAACACATCACAGAAATATGTTACTTAGCTTCCCAACAGGCCATAATATGAAAGGGTTAGTATTTTGTGTTTTTATTTTTTTATTTTTTCTTGTGTCTTATGTTTTATTTCGTTTTTTGGAGGCTGTGGGAAGTTGAGTGTGAATGAAGGTGAAAATTAGCAGCCTCTTCAGGAGGAAACAAGCATGATGCACAGCGAATGTTTTTAATGCACACTTGAATGTGTAAGTGGATCTGTTTTTTTGGACTCTCTCGGGCTTATTTGAATCACTTAAAATGTCTAGGTCAGGCAAAAGCTTGGAATGAAGTGACCGAACCATTACTGTCAAAAAAGAAAGGTTGCTAATGGTGACAGGGTTTTCGGGGCATGTGCTCATTTCAGAATCAATCATAGGCTGAGTGGTGTGCTGAAATGAAAATCGTTTTGGAATATAGTTTGCTACAGCAACAATGGCCAGCAGAAATAGTTTTTTTTTCCACCTTAATTACAATATGCACATGGTCAGAAACAGATCTTGGTGCCCATTGAAAACAACATGATTTTTTCTTTTATTTCACTGATGTGTTGCATGGTCTGGACAGGATAAGATTTGGGGGGACCTCCACTCAAGACAAGTAGCAGCATGTGTTAGCCATTTTCCTGATGATGCATCAATATGAGAGATAATTGTTGCCCTGAAATATAATTACATTCATAACGGTTTGCTTGAGGTCACATAAGCTTACGTTTTTTGTATTAGTTTAACTACAGTTGGCTATACCTGTGGCTATACCTGAGCAAATGTTATAACATATCGACAAGAAAACTGGCTGACTGTGCAGATTTATTAATTCACAGATATGTGGTCGCAAGACTGTGTATACAGAGAAACAAATTCAGTAAAAACCTGAACAAAAGAATGAGGGAACAACGTTGCAATGGAAAGTCACAACTGCCAAGTCTTGGACTGTTTGCCAGCGCAGTAATGTTTGGGGTGAAGATTGTGGGGTTTGCTTCCAATTACTGACTATCCTTCCATCTTACCTCTGTTTCAGCTTGACAATGAGCAGACCATAATTGTCCCTTCAAATGATACTTCTCCTTACCTCATAAATCTTTTACTCATCCACATTTTTAGTGCTCAGCTGTTCACTCTCAAAAATATCAATCCATCTGTAAAATATAGGTTAGGTGAACCTCTATCCCAGTGATTGCGAACAAATATCATGGAATCCCTGAAATGTTTTCATGTTACCAGGGTTTGTCTAAATATCAAAGTGAGCATGGATAAGGAAACGGAAAGGCAGATGATCAGTCATAAAAGTCTGCAGCACAGAAGCCCCACTGTGGTTCCTTTATCTTCTAACAAGCTTTAATTGTGTTTGCAGTCTAAGCTGCTTCAGGTAGCCTTGTGAAATGTTACTCTTGCCATCATGTACTAATTTGAGATTGGGCTGGCTTATCAAAAATACACGTCTTACTGTTCATTTATCAAAAGTTATGTCTTTTATTACAAGATAATTCTACTGTAGTCAACTGCAGATCACACTTAAGTAATGGCATAGGAAAACCATTTTTTTTTTTAAATTTTTTTAAGGTGAATTTCACAAGAATAGGCTTTCTTTTGGTGGACCCAGACCAAAACCAAATGACCTTGGCCATCATAGTAGTTTGGGGACAATGATGCCAGCAACCGTAACTGTGAATAAAAACAGTCATTGAACTTAACTGTGCATCAGAGGTTTGTTGAGGTTTTTTGCAACCGCATTATATCCCTTTTAAATGTTTACTATAGTTTACCGCTCTATAGCACTGGCAAACATGCCAAAATCACAGCAAAAGAGGGAGGAAGAGATTCCAAGCCGCAGCAAAGTTTTGGTGATGCAAAATACGTAAGGGACAATTATGAGTAGTCGTGGGAAAACTGCTTATAGAGCAGGAATACAGTAGGAGATCTGTGGGTCAGGGCTTTGTTGCTGCTACCTGTAATTTACAATACTGATATCCTTTTTGGACCGTGTTAGTGTTGTGGCTCCACTGTTGGTCTGTCTGTCTGCCAGTTAGACCATACTGGTCCAGAGGGAAATAGTTTAACAACCATTGAACAGAATACAATGACATTCATGGTACCCAAATGGTAATTTATTATGAAATGCTAACCCATGAAACTAAAATATGTTACCATTTAACTTAAAGAACTTTTCTGACATGCTTGCGTGAATAAAGACTCTTCATACAACTGACAACATACTAAAACCAGTCCGAATCAGTTGAACCCGACATTACCAGATTTGGCAGTAATGGCAGCATTTAGCTGTGAAAAAACAGTCTTTCAAAACCACTAGCAAAGTATTGTTTATTTTTTATTGAATATTGTAAATATATCAATCGTCAGTGCAATAATATCAATTAGTAATTAATTAAAATGAACTCTGTCATCCTTTTTTCATCCTTGGTAGGTTTCAGGAATATAAAGCCCTGGAGACCCTGGTTGGCCTGCTGACTGATCAGCCTGAGGAGGTGCTAGTTAATGTTGTGGGAGCCTTGGGAGAATTTGCCCAGATACCTGCTAGCAAGGCCATCATCCACAAGTCTGGAGGCATTAAGCCACTCGTTAACCTGCTCGCTGGAACAAACCAGGCATGTTGAATCTTCTCTTGCTGCATACAGGGTCATGTTGTGTTTAAAACATGTTTCTATATTGATTTTATGATTTATGTTCTTTTTATTTGTGTCATTTTCCCAGGCACTGCTTGTGAATGTAACAAAGGCAGTGGGTGCCTATGCCACAGACAAGGCTAACATGTCGTAAGTCTCACCCAGTATATCCAACCAGCTAATACAGTCTTTGGCATCTGCAGTACGGTTTATACAGGGCAAGCAGCCCTATGTGAGGTGTCTCTTAAAATGTGATTAGTGGCTCACTCACTGTCATTACTGAATTAAACACATATTCTTGGCCATGTATTGATGTCATATGTTTTGACAAGGGAATGACACCAACTTTTGTACTATTAACCTGTCAGTGGCTGATGCTGAAAGAAATCTATGTTCTTTTAATTTGTAATTATCCAGGTAGATTGCTCTTTCATCCCCAGTTTAATGACAGATTTTTAAAGCTTTGTTTATTGTACCTGCTGTGTTAAATATGGTTGTGGTTTAATTCCTAGTGTTTTACTGTAGATTTGTGGTCACTGTGAAGACTTAAACTGGTCAGATGAACATACCTAAGGCTCTGCCCTGTCCAAGACTACATGGCTGGGAAAACACAGTGAACCACAGTCTTTGTTCTCTGTTCATTTAACCTCACCCTCAATACTGCAAAGCATTGTGTGTTCCATTTGTGCCTATTTACTTTACATGGTTCTTATGGAATACAATCAACTCTTAATTATCACTGGACACAAATGCAGTTTAATATCTGAATCCACAATGTTAGTTAGCCATTAATGCTAGAATATCAATCTGTTACACTTTGGAGGCAAAACCCTGTGGGATGAATAAAAAGTAAAGCATGTCAAATAAAGCCACTAACTCTGGCCAACCTCACACAAGAAATCATTTACATTGGTTCATTGTGTTCTTCATGTTTTCTCACGGTATATAATTTAGGCCAGCCTTTGTAATTTTTCAGCCTTTTCACTTAGCCGTAAACAGAAAGTTCTTATTTTGATGGCTGCTCTCTGTATGTTTTGTGGTGATGGCTTATTTTGGAGACTATGTGTACAGCAGTTTGCTGACCAATGACCAAAGCTCCCATTTTATTGTTTTTTGATCCAACCCAACATGACCTGAGCTGTTTTTCAGCTTCCCAGTGTTTAGAGTGTATTTGGCTAGCTAGTAAATATGATGATGTATGTATGATCCCATACAGTCTACAGCTTTCCTGTCAGTTAGCATGACTTCATTTTTTACAAACAAATCTTTTTCTGAAATACCACCCTCTGTTGATCAGAGCAATCATTTTCTCATCATCATCATCATTCTGATTCAGGGCATCTATAACTAATGAAAGCCCAAAACAAGCACTGATCACTTTCAAGTTTTCCATGAAATACTCGTTTGTTTGTTTTTACTTTCAACCAGTAGGCGGTGTGTGGTTAATGAATCCTGGGTATTTACAAGCGTGAACACACGTTGTCAAATGCCTCCAGGGTTTGTGGTCTCCTTCGCTCATCGATCACTGTCAGCTGCAACTTCATTGCTAATCTGTTTCATACCTGCTTCATGCTAAGATGGAGCTGTTTTGGCGGAAGATATGATGCTTCACGTTTGTTTTTGGTCCAGATTTAAGAGGCCCTGCAAGCTGGAATCTGATGTTATGATCCCTCTAGACTGATTTATGTGCAAACGGAAGACAGATGGTGCAGGGGACGTCCCTGATGAGTGTTCACTCGTTGCCAGTCACAGAGATACTGTGATTAGGTTGTGTTTAAGTAATTATGACAGCATTCAATGTCGGCCTTGTTGGTGGAAGCACACATGGGGAAAACGTTACATGTTATTTATACCAGACAACGGGTGCACTGTGGCGTAATTCTTTGGGTTCCCAGACCCTGACTGAATTTTTGACGACAGTCAAGTATACAGCATGAAATACAGCTCATGCTTAAATAAACTTCACTCAGAACCTATGAAATACAGAGCAAGCTGTCTCTGGCTATGTTTGATTTGGAAAGAAGTCCTCTTTTTGGCTCTGGTTGAAAAACAAGCCACCAACATAAAGTGAAAGTTTGTCTCACTTGCTATTTTTAGATCCATGTATGAAGCGCACACGGATGTATGCAAGTTACCCTCTGGCCCTACCGTTGCCAAGATATTCAGAGTACAGCAATTTCAGTGAGCAGACAGTGGATGGGTTTTAGGCTTGGGGAGGACATGAGCAGAACTGATAGGAGGTTATGATGAAAAGCCAACAATGACATTGATTGAAGCTTTGACCCCGCTTGGCCGTGGTTCTATTAAACCTGCTGCTGGTCAGATTGACACAGCTAGAGCTCTTGGAAAAAAATATTGCACAATGTAACATTCATTCCTTTCTCTCACACTTTTGTGTGTTCCTCTCTCTCTCCAGAATCATTGACCAGCTTGATGGAGTCCGACTGGTGTGGTCTTTATTAAAAAATCCCAGTGCAGATGTACAGTCCAGTGCTGCATGGGCCCTTTGTCCATGCATTGAAAATGCAAAGGTAAATTACATTGAATTTTTTCCTTCCTCTGCCCAATGTCTCTGTGTAGATTGCAATTATGGACCCTCCACGTTTGCTGTTTTTAGTCTCACCAAGCTAGATCTCCTATAGCAGCATGATGGCTGCTGTCATCTCCAACATCTCCCTCTTTTTTAGCTGCATGACTCGCTGCTTAAGCAGCCACAGGAGCGCTGGCTGAAGCCTGGAAAGATTTGTGACTAATTAATCGATTACTGCCTGAAAGCCTGAGGCCTTTCTGTCTGAAGTTTGCATGTCCTCCCTGTGTCTGCGTGTGTTTCCTTCAGGTACTCCAGTTTCCTCCCACAGTCTAAAGACATGCATGTTTAGGTTAATTGGTGACTCTAAATTGCCCGTAGGTGTGAATGTGAGTGTGACTGGTTGTTCATCTCTGTCTGCCTCTTTATGTTGGCCCTCTGATAGACTGGCGACCTGTCCAAGGTGTACCCCGACCTCACCCAATGTGAGCTCGGCATTGGCTCCAGCACCCCCCGTCACCCAAAAATGGATAAGCAGTAGAACATGAATGAATGAATGAAAATATTAATGTGCATGCCATCCACTTGTCCAAGCAGTGGATATTCACCAGCAAATGTGCTGGTCTCTTCTTAGGGGAATGCTGGGAAATACAAATCTAAAAGACTCCACCAGCTTCAATATAAAACTTTGGGGGCATAGAAATAGTTTGAATATGTGTTCAATATATTTCTATATTATTATTTACAAATTGATTTGTAAATGTAAAAAATCATTCATCAGTCAGTAAATTCTAAGATTTGATCCCTCTAGTATTTGATCTAGCGTTTGAATGCCAGTCATTGACCTTTGCATCACCTCTCTATAGGCTCCTATGGGCCTTGTTCAGGGGTCATCTTTGACGCTTTACCCCCACCACCTCCCTTAATGGGGGTGGGGGCTAATCTGTGCCAGTGAAGCACCAAAGAATCAAAGAGTGAAAATCAAAGAGTTCTGTCTTTACTGTGTTGTCTCAGATTAAACGTTTATTCTACTAACAAAACAGAAGTCTGCTTATATCACCTTGCTTCTCTCTTAAGCTCTTCTTCCAGCCTTCTGCTGCTGGGAGGTTAGCAGGGGCTGTGCTGTGTCAGAGGAGGCTTACATGAACCTCTGGCTAATATGAAGCAGAGAAGCTTGCTTGGCAAACTGGGATTGGTGAATTTGGAAGAACGCAGGGAGAAGGAGTAATATCCTGTGGCATGGCTTTTGATTTCCCAGCTGAAAAATCTTCCCTCAACATGCTACGAGTTAAATAGGCACACAATCAATGCATAAAGCACTGGGTCGCTGATCGTCTGAAAACCGTGTCTCCAATAATAGCACTGCAGAAATGATGTACAAAAACCAGCAAAAACAGGCCTCATAATAATATGTTTAAATTCTTATATAGGTATGCATAGAATTAAAATTTCTATGTGCCTAACCCTAATTTAACTTCTTTTTAAGGAAATGTTATCTCATAAGTATATGTGAAGCTATTTGTGTCACCAGAGGCAGCTAGGTGACTGATGGATGCCCTCAAGTGATGTCACTTGAGTCACTATGGGATGGTACTGAATTTAGGGGCAGGTAAAGAAAAAATGTGTAACCTGCTCATAATCTCTGTTTGAGGCTTGAGGCTATAAGCCTCTCATCTAGCATAACACCCAAATCTTCCAGGAAACTGTTGCTGATGAAATTGCATTATGAATAATTTAGGCAACAGATTTTGACAATATTCTGGTACTGCTACATTGTTTTTGAACCTCTTTCTTAATCTGTCCATTATAATTTTGCAGTGACGTTGATGTTCCTACAGGTGCACTGTTGAATCAGTGGGGGACTTTTTTAAAACACAAAGTTCTTCATTCCATTGTCAGGGACCTCTAGCTAACTACTGCACTGCTTTGTTGTCAATCAAGTCTAATTTCAGGAACACTTCAGCAGGTCTTTGATCCTTTGCTCTTTGTAACATTTCCAACTACAAACGTAATGTTGTTCTATTAGATTATCGCCATGATTAAGGTAAACAGCTTGTCAGTGGGACAATCTGGTTAAGTTTAAACATATATTTGGGCCAGACAGGTGTCTTAGGGGTGAAGAGTCTCTTGTTGGCTGGAATTTCTCTGGCCAAGTGTAGCAAAAATGGTGCATGGCAACCATATGGAGGGAAAAGGACGACTGCAGACCCACTACTGAGTGCTAACAAAGTTTGACAATGTTTGTCTGGACGTCAGTGCACCAATTTTGTGGGAAATTCATGAACATGCTTTTTGGGTGATTTTCCTGAGACAGGGGCAGTGACAAGAGCTAAATAGTGCTCTTTGCCCATTGAGTTGAGGAACCTGATACAGCTGCTTTGTGCAGCCGTTATTTAGATAAAAAACCCCCATGTGGTTCGAGTTAGCAGTTCCATAGTGGATTTATGAAAGAGCTGTGGTATAAATGCATCTGGTGGATGATCCATACAGTACTGCTGCTTATCCACAGACACACGCTCTACACCATGCCCACAGGTCCATAACTTCAACACACTTAGTACTATACAAGTACACTTAACAGTGAATCATTCAATTATCTTTGTTCTCCAATCAAAGAAGTAGAACCTTTCAGTCTCACGTAATGGAGTGTATCATTAATTTGCCTCGATGCAGAGGTGCACTGAGATGCTTGATTTATTTTTCCTTTACATGGTAGTCATGTATGTTATATAAGCCTGATTGCTCTCAAGAAGGGGTCAGGGCATGTTTCTGCCATTCTGAGCTTGGCCTGCTGCCCTCAGCTTGAGATCACGCACAGCAGATGATGTGTTTTCTATTTCATTTCAAGGGAGAGAGTGAGGATAGCAAGAAAGACATTTCCGTGTGCAGCCTCATAATGCTGTGGTTTTCAGATCTGGGGGCCCGTCCAGGCCATGAAAGAGATTCTGGCTAGTCTATCGCAGCTGGTGGCTTGAGAGAGCTTCCTCTGTCACAAGGACTCCTGGCCAGCCGTCATCAGTATTCCTGAGGAAGGGCTTCCTGTGGGGGTCAGCTCTTGGCCCTGGCAACCCCCCTCACCCCGCTCCCCACCCTGCCCTGCCCACATGGTCCATCCTCTGGCACAGCATCACAGGACCCATACAACGCACCCTGACTTGATCTCAGCTGTGAGAACACAGCAGTACATCACACTTCCCCAAAGTTGCTGAACACTAAAACTGTAAATCTGCTCCTGCTTTTTGTCATTGCTGAATCTAATGAAATCCCATCATTTGTAGAAGGAAGAACAACTACCAGTGTATGTGATAAATTCTAAGATTACTATACTTCACAGTACTGTGCCATTCATCAGCTCTTGACATGTAGATTGATGATGAAATGGACTCAAACTAAGCATACTTTGTGATTTGCATCCAGTGATCCATAATTGTATGCTTTTGGGGAAAATTCAGTTCTATTTTCAAAAGCACTGAACATTACAGACTCTGCCACCTTGATGTATTCTTCTGCGGCTAGCGATATGGTGAGTTGTGATTTTAAACAGTGGCCTGCTGTGCCAAGCCATACTAAAGCCAGCTCTTCCGCTGTGGTTCCCTAAAGCACTCCTTACCACCCTCTTGGTTTGGTATACATTGACCCAAAAGTGCCCCAGAGTCCCCAGTACCAGCTGGTGCCATGGCTTCAAATCTTGAAGCTTTGGGTCTCCAGTGACTGTCAGCCTGGGGCAAAAGGTTTAGCGGTTCCTTCTCAGCTCTAAAATGTATGTTTCATCTTCATTGTGACATACAATACTGTAATACTGTACTTATTCAGTGTCCTTTATTTTGTCTCTCTTGCTTCAATATCCCTGTCTGCCTCCCCTCTTTCCTCATCCATTACACTACCTCCCTTTTCATCATGCTCCTTGTTTGTGTCGAGAGATCACTAGCTAATAGCGGACTCTTTGACTATAGGATGCAGGGGAAATGGTGCGCTCTCTTGTCGGTGGATTGGAGCTCATTGTTAATTTGCTGAAGTCAACAAACAATGAGGTTCGGGCAAGTATTTGCGCTGCCATCGCCAAAATAGCCAAAGACAAGGAGAATCTGGCAGTCCTCACTGATCATGGGGTCATTCCATTGCTGGCCAAGTTGACCAACACAGTAAGTACACTTCATTGCTGGAAACAAATAAGTTTAATCTTTAATAACACTACAGTTATTGTCAATACACAAACAGCTGTCTTTGCAATGTATTTTAGCTGATGTTTTCCAACTCAATGGAGCATAAATCCAGCTAATGAGTAGAATATTGGCAGATTTTGTTCAGTCTCTCTGCAGAGCTTGTTCTGTATATTGTAAAGACAACAGCATCTTTCTTTTCTCTGCAGAGTGACGAAAGGCTCCGATGCTACCTCGCTGAGGCCATTGGCCACTGCTGCATGTGGGGCAGCAATAGGAAATCCTTTGGTGAAGCTGGGGCTGTGGCCCCCCTGGTGCGCTACCTCAAATCAAAAGACAGTACAGTCCACCAGAGCACAGCAATGGCCCTATATCAGCTGTCCAAAGACCCCAACAATTGTATCACCATGCATGAGAAAGGAGTGGTCAAGGTCAGTTGTGGAACTATTGTGGCTGAATTTCTCTCCTCAGTACTTTTACTTTGTAGATAATTTATATACTAATTTATCTTGTTTATTTGATACTTTGGATACTAAATATGACATAATTACATTGAGGAAAAAATGCTTTTGTATTTCACCACCCTTGTTTTAGTAATGTGTGAAAAACACTAAGTAATAAACTTTGAAAAGCTGTGACTATTTTCAGAGCCTTTGACCGATGGAGCAGAAACAAAGTGGGTTTTATTCAGCGGCGGAAACATGACTCCACTTTCTAGCCGTCATGGGAATTCAGAAAAGCAAACAGCTCAGTGTGTGCGAAGTGCCATTTCTCCGGTAGACCCTAGATGCCATTACAGCACAAGTCAAAGGGCTGTAGCTGGGGGTAACTGTTTCTAAGGGCTGTTCCTGGACATCAGGGTAGAATGCAGCAGTGATATGTTTTAGACCCAAGATTTTAGTTAGAGCTGTTCAAGGCTAAAGAAAAACAGTGTTTTTATGGTCAAGATTTTTTTTTCTCTCTTCTCTGTAAGGCTATATCCGCCAGCTTTCTTCACTGTGGCAGTTGTGTAGTAACTTCCAAAAAGGAACAAGTATTGTTGTGCCGAACATTTGCCCCTGTCGGGCTGTTTCCATGCACAGCTCCAGACTGTTTATCTTTGTCTCTGACAGTGGTGTACAAATTTTATGTTGAGATTAACCCGTAATTGATGTCTCGTCGCAAATGGTCATATACCCATATTTCACTTTTCTGGGAAAACATTGCTATCATTCTATAATTCAATTCACATACAAAGACTTTCACATGAGAAATCTTTTCATGGCCACAGTAACTTTAAATCCCTTTTTCTCCCTAAATAACAACTGCAATATAAATTATGAGGTGGTTACACTATTGCAGCCAGAGATTTTTTTCCCATGTTCATTAAATGGTATACTTTAGCTTGATCTGCTGTTACAGTGTATGCGGTTCAACACTAGCCATAATTGGTAGCTGGACTGAACATTGGGTGATCCAAAAAAGTGATGTCCAATTTGCAAAAGTCGTTAAGCATTGTGCTTTTTGTAGTTTGAGCCACGACAAAAACTGGACAAGTCCTCTGTCTTGCTCTGAGTGTGTACGTGTGTAAGTGTGTTTCCGTATTTGAATTTCTAGTGTCAGCTTGTGTGTATATGGGCGTGTATGTATGTGTGTGCAAGACATACCACCCTTTTTAATCTGTCTCTGTGTTTGCCCTTATTAATGTACCAGTTAAGAGTTGCAACAGTACACTATAATGTATTTTTGGACTTTTAAAGAGCTTAATTGGCAAAGGCCACGTTACTGCACCAGCATTGCATTTGTTCCTAATCTCAGACATGAACACAACACAGGCAACCTCATTGTTCAGCCTGGCCTGAGTCTCAGCCTGTCTGGACCAAAAGGATCATACTTACCTACTTGACCCCTGAGGAAACATTCACAGTGTGGGAGCCCCCATTAATGCTCAGCTTGATGATATACAGGCAGTGGGGGGGGGGGGTTGAAACAATATCTCCAAAAGTTCTGAATGGATTGGAGAGGGTTTATTGAGTATTGATACAGGGCCCTGTGTCTAATTTATGGCCCTATGTAAAGTTTTGGTGTGCCTCTTGTATTATTACAACCATATTTTAAAGTCTTTTTCTGTGCCATTGAGAAGCTCTCAAAACATGCTCACCCACATGCAGTGTACAGTTTCGAATGGGCGAAGGTCTATCTAACTCTAAAGTTGCTTTAGAAAGTAACTTTCCTCTCTCAAACAGAATCGTGTATGGGCCTGTTCCTTAAGATTCACTGGGGAAATTAAGAATCAAAAAGGAAGTATTTCACACTGGAAAACACATTAGTGACCTGTAGTGTATTTATTCTCCCTCAACCAAAACTTTCAAATCAATGTTATGAGAGTTACACATCTAAGAAAAATCTGTTTGAATTCATGTTTGTATAAAACTCTCCTTGGAACATATTGGATCATATTAGGCCTTGTTCAAGAAAAAAGACCCAGGTGCTCGCTCTCACAGGAAACACATACCAGGGGAAAAAAAGAGTTTGAGGGATGAATCGCCCTGGACATTTGATTTGACATCCACTCTTGGTATCTCACAGTTTTAGATGGATGCGCTTCATTTTGTGTCATGTACAAAATAAACATACCCTCCCCCTGCACTTTACATTGCTTCCAAAGAACTGGGGATTGTTTGCTGAAACCGTAGATCCTTGTAGACAGCCTCAGCCAGCTATTTGTATTAAAGAGGCTCTTTCATAAGAAAACCTTTGTGAAGTAAATTGATGAAAATTACAAAATGCGGATGGTAATTATTGGTAATTTTCAACTGTGGTTATTCCAAAGCGTAGCTGTTGCCAGATCCTAGTATGTATTTTAGGCTTTAACTAATCTAAATGAGAAAAACGTTTGCACTTTTGTTGCCATGAGCACACTTCTGCACCAACACGGTGAATGTTTGTTTTCATTTTTTACCCTCTTACATGCTTAGACTGCAGGAGTGAATGTTCTCACTGAGGCTGTGGGGGGCAAAACTGACAAAAGTGTAAGGGAGGGAGTAAAAACCAAGCAGAGCATCACAGGTTTACTTTTGCACGTTTCCTCTCGGTTTGTGCATAACATGACTTCAGGTTGTGGGTTTGGTGAGCAGATGATACAGGCACTGTGTGCTGTCTGCTCTGTTTTGACTACCATGTTGCTGAGATCCATGGAGTGTAATGTTTTAGAGCTTTTGATTTAAACCTCTCCCTAATGCCCAAACCAGAAATGCCAAGCCATGTTCTTCAGGTTGAACAGCCTCAGGGTTCAGACTGAGACTTTTCACTTCAAAGTCACTGATTTGAGAGCTGTTCTCCCTTCTTTTCCTCTTCCTATTTAGAGTTAGAAAAAGAGCTTAACAGTCCCTGGCTCACTGGAGGCTGCAGGGAATGTTGTTTACCTTGACTTCCTTCAGCAACTTCCCCTCAGCCCAGCTAAACACTGGTGTCTGTTTGTGCTGTTTGCCTCCACAGTGGAGTTGAAAACATGGGAATGATGGGATTGGGGGCAACGGGCTGATGGGGCCATAATTGCTGTCAGACCTGACACAGGGGAGTTTAAACTTGAACTCCTGCGGGCCGAAGCGATCCCACAGAGCGCACTTAACACCATGACACTTTTGTGTGTGATGGTATGTGTGTGTACACATGCAACAATTCTCTATCCCGCTCTCCTCGCTAAGCTTTGGATGGTGGTGGCTTGTTTCCTAGCTCCCTTCTTGGAGGTCAGGATTCACTGGAGCTCTCTGAAGTGCAAAAACCTCAAAAACTCACAATCTAGTTTTCAAACGTGGGGCAAGTGTTCATGTTACCACAGTCAGGGAATATCTAACAAGTGGCGTATTATATTCTTCGAGCTCCCAGCTGGGAGGGAAAGAGCAAACTAGAAAAAAGCAGCAAAGAGAGACACGCTTATCTTAGCCTAGCTGTGCGCTTCGGGAGACCTTATTTGGCGACGTCTGAATAACATGCTATGAGGTTGGCAAAAATGCTGCCTCTGGCACTTCTCAGGCATCCTCTCTTTTCACAAAAGAGACTTGTCTAGTGAGCTGCATGTTTTCTGGAGCCTGTGGATGTGAGTTTGCTTTTAGAGGTGTTTTGGATGCTATTTAAAAACCATATAAAACCTGAGGGCAAATGTTTCGCATAAACTCCTCTACACTAGTGCTTTGAGATGAGCTGACATCTTGGGCTGTTGAATGCCTGTTCCCACAAAATGATGTGATTATAATCAGCAGGAAGGATATTACTTTCTCAGTTTTTGAGTGGACTTAGACTGAAGGCTCACTGTGCTTTAGTGCTCATGCACAAGCTGGCTCACCTCGTCTTTCATCTGTTTTCCTTTCCCTGTTTATCTTTGTGCTGAAAATCCTGGGAATGTCTTCTCCCTGGCTGTTTGGCTGTTTGCTAACCACACAAATGTGCAGAGCGAAGTTTTTAAGTTTGCATGTAGCATGGAAACAGGTCAGGGTCAACCTCAGCTCTGCTCCGACACGCATTATGAACACAGTAACAACCTGAGAGGAAAACACGATCAGCTGGAAAGGAAATGTAAGGAAACGTCTTCACACAAAATGTTATTGAAAAGGCTAATTCAAGTTGACAGTGACGTTTCACAAAGGAATCACATCACTTTCTATTCTGATACGTGGAAACAACGCTAAGCAGCATGGGAGAGTTTTTCCATCTAAATTGGTGGATAGAAACCGTTTTAAAAAGGATTTGTTACTGGATCATTTACTTTAGGAGAGACATTAGCTATTGGAACCTGTGCTGCTCATGCAGGTCAACAGAGATGTTACATTGCTGCTCTGAAACCAGGGAAACTATCCAGATAGTGTTCAACCCAAACACCACTTGTAAGCTTACAGCAGTGAGTTCTTTGTTAAAGAGGTCTTTTACAAAATCTCCTTTCCCTTAGTTGAGAACAAGGCCATGGTATACGGAGCTTAAAGCACCAGAGTCTATGTGTTTGTTTGAAGGATGTAATGTTGCTGCTGGTTCATTATGGCTGTAAACAAAACCATTCAAAATAATTTAAAGTGTGGCTTTGGAAACCTCAGTGGCACACCATTGTGATTTTACCACACAGCACACATTGAACAAATTTAGATTTATCCCTTGCACCAGAGTATTTATGCTTACATTTACTTTTATTTTGATTCAGCCCCACGGCCACCCACAAACATAACATAGTGATTTTGCTGCAGATAAAACAGGGGAAAAAAGCTCACTCCTAAAAACACATGCCACTCAGTGGTATTCCATATATCCAGTGTGTTCCTGTTTGCTTAGTTTTACAATAATACACAACTCTTTGAACGTACATAAATCTTAAACTATTCAATTTTATGCAACCAAAAAATAAACTTCCAAAGCGAGAGATTTCTGGAAAGCACAAAAACGAGATCCATTACAAAAGCCACTAATAGCCGGATATAATTTGACCTTTGGAGCGGCGGAAAGGCTGTCGAGTGGTGTGGTTCATGCTCAGGTTTTTAATGTCGAGCTTGCCCCGCACAACTTTCATCTGAACAAACTTACAGAAGCATGTGTGCTCACAGCTGTAACCCCTTTGCTGAGGCATGGTTTGGAAGGAGACACTCACACACACACACACACACACAATGAGTGTACACATGCGCACACACACAAACACACACAGAGGGACACATGCCAGTGCAGCTTGAAATTGTCACCGCACAGCCACTGTGTATCTTTGCAGCCATCAGCAGTGGCAGTGTGCAGTGACTGGTGCTGACATGGTAACATGCACAGCAGCGCACCGAGGTGAATATAATTTTATCCTCTGCTGTTGCCGCATGTGACCTCTGTCCTGTCCTCCCACAGCCCCTCATCCACATCATGGGTTCTAATGAAAAGATGCTCCAGGAAGCTGCTGCTGGCTGTGTGCGCAACATCCGACTTCTGGCTCTGGCCAATAGGAGGGCCCGATTATTTTATTGACAAGGATCACAGCACTGTGGAAAAAGACCAATAGACTGTACAAAACGGGGTGGGAACAGGAGCTGAGCTTTATGATTTTTTTTCAAACAGCATCACTCTGCTGAGGGTTATTAATATGTGATCTTGCCCTTGACTTAGCACCCTCCCCCTTCATGTTCAATGGGTTTTTCAAATGTAAGTACAGGTGTTCCAAACATGTGTTGTATAGAATTATCAGAGAAGTGTTTTGAATAAAATGTCTTGCCTTGATTTGTGAGTGTGTATTTATTTATCTTGCTTCTCATTCAGTATGGACCTTTGATCCTGAGCTCTTCATTCACATCAATTACCTCATTAGAACTACATACAAATATTTTAAGAAGCCCTCTTCTTGCTCTCTGTCTGTCTCAAGTTTGAATCTGTAATGATAAAAATAAAGGCCTCCTCACGTTTATTCTTTTGCCAAACACCCATACGTTGATCAGAGTGAAGCAACTTTCTCTGCCTTACATTCCTTAAGTAATCCACACAGGACCACAATATCTAAACAAGACCCACATCTGTTTAGGTTGTTCAGCTTTCTCTTATCCAGCATGTATACTCATACTTATATGAATTGTTGTAACACATCCAGACTCTTAAAACACAATCTGAAAAAAGACATCTAGTTATAATAACTTTCTGAATTCCGACGGTCTGCACAAATGTTCTGTGTAAATACAACACAGCATTGATACCATAAGTGGGTAAGAAATGTTTCCAACAATTAGGACAACAGTGTGTCCTGTCTTCACCACAGATATTCTTATGGACAAGAATAATTCCAAATCATGACTTTCCACATTACTCACAGGTTATTTACAGTAAATTCAGATTTTGTAAGAGCATTTATTTTAAAAAATAAAAAGATATTTTATAAACAAGCTCATTATTTTTTTCAGTAAAAACAAAAGTGTGTAGATATGTGGCCATTCGGGAATGCACTTATATGCACCAACCATAAAACAATATAATGAAGCATTTTTGGGAAAATGCAGGAAATTGCTCTGTCTTTTTTCCCCCTCCAACAGCAGTTATTATTTTATGTTGCTGCATAACATAAAATAATATTTTCCTACTTATCCTGCCATTTTTCTACACTGTACGCATTCAAACTAAAGAGCAGAATTACGGTCCAGCTTGTTGCAGGTGATCTGATATTGTCTGACTGTTTTGTCTCCTGTTCTTGTTTATTATAACTGTGACATATTAGACTCGACAGCCCTTAGCATGTCTGTTAGTCTCTGTCTTGCTGATACCACTGTCCTGGTCCCAGTTAATGCTGATGCTCAGTGCTTAACCACAGAAGCTGCCACCAATTTCCCATGAGACTTTCATCATTAATATTGGCCACTTGCTAGAAGAGAAAATTAGCAAACATTGAAAATATGTGGTTGAAAATCTTCATCACTCTTTGAAGTTTAATTACTACCAGCTGTGTGCGAGGGTCACTGGAAGAGCACAGATGGAGGAGAGCGTACACCAGTGAACGAGTCTTCTTCCTCCAAAAAAGAGGAAGAAAAAAAAAAAAAAAACGAACCCAAAAAAAAAGTAGAAGCTGAGGGAAGCCGCTGTCTCCAAACTATTCGGCACAAACAAATTCACAGTGATTAATGGCACTTTAATTCCGAGTAGTGAGCTTTATGGCCTCTGCAGCATGCCTAATGTCAGAACTGATTCAGAGGCAACGTTAAAAGGGAAAATATTTAATCACTTAAACAAACAAAGAGGGAAACATATTGTTTTCTTCATGTGTGGCAGCTTAGGCTTTCCTTTTTCCATGGTTTTATACTTGCCTCTTTAATTTTTTGGTTGCTCACCCTACCCTTTGGCTTTTAGGTCTTATTTTAAAATTTAAAGAAACAGTTCAGCATCTTTGGGACGTATTTGTTTTCCTTTCAGCTCTAACATACACAGATTCATATCTAATATCCGTGTGTTAAGCACAGAGCTGGAATCAGGATGTGTTTGAGAGAGCTCCGCATTATGACTGAAATGAAGTGGGGGTGTTTACTTCACATTCCCTTACATTGTCAGTCCTTTATGAGCCTTGTTTATAATCTTTGAATTCTTGTTGACAACACAGTGCTTGAACTTGATGTTGAACCTTGTAGGGCAGCAGCTGAGTGGAAGCAGTAAGGTGGTTTCAGGAGCCTGGCCCTCAGGCCCATCACTCATGAAGCCACATTTGAGTGTATTAGTCGAGGCACCAACCCTCTGAGAAAAGAAACTGCCACTTTCTTTGGCTTACAGTCTAACACAGGGACATTATTCACAGGAAATTAGAGGTTATACCTCCATGCCTCGACAGAAGCAGCAATTACGCCCGTCTTTTGCCTTTCTACTCACCGCTCAAGATCCCATGCTTCTCATCACTTTACGGAAGGGATGAAAATAGTGAAGGGATACCCCTGATGTTGTTGCTCCTGTTTTGAGGAAGCATGTGGGCCCTGGTATCCGCCACACCCCTGCATCTCCACTGGTGTGTCTCACCATTACCCTGACCTTCACCCCTGTCCAGACTGAAGCAGACATTTCCCATAGGCCAGGGTGATGGATGCAACCACACTCAAGGAGTTTATTACCTATTGCACAAGACCGATGTGTGGAAATATCCTCTGGGTATTCATGAGATTTTGTCTCTCCACATTTAGGGTGGATGGAGTAATAAATATATATATCACTTATTTTTATGGTCAGGCTGTCTTTCAGAGAGTCAGCTGCGTACTGTGATACAAGCGCAATTGTTTTAAAATGGAACTAACCTTTTGATGTTTTTTTTTTTTTTTAAAGATCCCACATCTCCCCAGGCGTTCCACAGCAATATTTCATAAAAGGAATTAATGAACAGTAAAAGTTCTTTCCAAATATTAGAAGTGGCTTTTTGTCCTCTTCAGCGTCTCTGGGCCATTTTTAATATGAAATTATAAACTGTTGCACAGCAGTGGCAGCAACTTGGTTAGCTTGCTGCCATGCTGCCATTAAAAACATGCGTGTACACAACGGCCTCTCAGAGTGGTGCTCCCCGGTCGAGAACGCAACTTCTGTTCCCAATCTGTAAATTAGCTTTTATATCATTACACTATGCCCACACCACCGGGTCTGTTGGTGTGGGCCTTCACGTGTCCTGCTGTTTGCTCAGCAGCCTGCCCCCCTGTATCCATTTCCTTCTCTTCGGACACTCGCAGCGCCTCAGGTCTTTATGCCCCTAAGAAGGTCAACGTGCTGTCCTGTGATTCACTTGCATTTCTCAGTGGTTTTTGAGAACATTTTTAAAAGAGCTTTCACAGCACTAATGAATCCTGACATTCCCTTCCATAAAGTGTAAATAACAAGCTGGCATGACAATAAATAAACAGAGAAATGAGTGGGCAAATACCACAGCGTCTGGCTCAGATTTCAAGGCTGCAAGAGTAATGTCTCCAATAAAGGTCTCAAAAATATTAATAATACCTTCATTGGCCATGACAGCTGTGGTTGCTGGTCATGTATGTTAATTACAAGTGTGAGGCTGTTTTTGTAGAAGCAACTTAAAGTCTCAGTATGCTTATGAAGTGTGTCCCAACCACCTATAAAAGCAAAACCTTTTACATCTGCTCTGAGCAGCATTAAATGGGTGTCTCAGTTCTTGTTATGCAACACAAACACAAAAAAAAGCTTTTTTGCGGGCCCATAAATTATATTCCGCACAGACATTATTAGCATGCAAAGCCTAATTTAATTTGAGCAAACAAAAGAAACCCTCTGTGCTCAATAAATGTTTGCCTGTTTGTTGTTATCCACATAGGAATACAATAATAACCCCTCACAATCAGTGCAAGCAAGTGTTGAAAGAATCCAAAGAGTTTGTTATTTTGTGCTTTTGTGAGTAATAGCAACACAGAAAATTGATTTAGCACAGAACAGCTTTTTGTCTGCTTTAATGAATGAATGAATAATTATTCATTGCGTCATAATGTGCTGTCAAAAAATTGTATGTTGTGTATTGTTTGTGCTCAGAATGCCCCTTTGTCCTCATATTTCTTACTGAGACACAGTTATAATTCCAAGAAGTGATCATTCATGCTACCAGTGCACACCGATAAGTCTCACATCAAACAGCTGTACATGTTGGACTGATTTGAAATTTGGATGGATGCTTTTGGAAAGTTAGAAAAATTGTCATATTCCCTGATTTTTCACATGTGTTTGAAGCTTTTCAGTGCCACTGCCTGTTAAACTGGCCAAAGTGACACAAAGAGACACCAAAATGGAGGATGCAAGCTTGGTTTATTAGCCACTGAGTTTTATCCAGTCTGTCTTGTTGCAGTATAAACCGTTCCACAAAAGAAAATGGTTTGCAGCAGGCTGTTTGAGATAGAAGTCCATTGTACATAAACATCTTTTTCAATAAACTGTGTTAACATATTGTACCATGAGGTAACTATGTTGATAAAGATGGACATCGCCTGTACTTCTGAGGAGCGGTTTAGAAGCTCAGGGTGAGCTGCTCCTTCATTGTCCTGGCAATGGCTCACTCCACCTATTTTCCAGATAATCCAAAAAACTGGCATATTGGTCAGAAGCTAAGAAGCTCTTCCTCCTTTCAGTAACTCTCTGCTGAATCCAATTGTGTTTGATCCAGTTATCAAAAGGACAGGAGGAAGGACAGAGAGCTGTCATTCACCACATTCCAGCAGTTTCACAGAGTCATTCTGATGTACCACTATCTGCTGCGAACCGACAACTGTGACACTTTAAACACAGACATCTTCCTCCCATCACCACGAGCAGCAGAGCAGGTTGGAGGACGGCCCCGTGCAGGATTTATGTTAGATTAGTCATCCCGGCTCATCCTGAACAGTTACAGCAACATCCAGGCATCTATGATGAAACAGTCTTTACTCACTGGATCTGTTGTCTCTCTGCTGCAGTCGTTGTAAGGCAGAAGGGGGTCGGGGTTGGGGGACTAGGCTATGCTTGTCAACCACATTAAGAGATCATACAATTTTTTTTTCTGTGCCTAACCTTGAAATTGAGGAAATTGTGAAATCTTAGACACCGCTGCTCTGATTTGATGAAACTTGGAAGGTATGACTTTACCTTAAAAAAAAAATGACACTGATTGGCCTCAAAAGGGAAACACATCTTTTTGAAGCAACATGTTTGCAGTTATTTTTATTTTACACTGATTTTCTGTTATTTTCAACTCCATAACTTCTCTTGTAGTGTGATGTGATGTTCAGTGTACTTTTGTGTGCGAGCCTTGACATTTTTCTTTTCTTGCAGTTACAGCAAACTAGAAAGGAAAGGATACTAATAGCCAACAAGCAGCTATATTCATTTGCAGACAAAGGATATTGTCTAGTAAAGATTCTCTAAATGCCAAGTTCCTCCCACAGCAGACAGTGATGGATTGGCACAAACTCCCGGCTGCACAGCTGTGAACCATAAGCCCGGCCAGGTTTCCCCTCGCTGGATCACAAACCAACCTGAGAGCTCCGTATGGCAGCCCACCAAAAATTATATTATCCCAGAGTTTTTCATCAGAATCTTTTCATCAAGCTATCACAACTCTGGACCCAAGGGAAAGACATGCAACTGAGGGGAATAGCACCAAATCAACAAATCATCAGCAAGGCATTATAGAACATCCTATTAAAATCTGTAACTGATTGCACACTTTCAGACACCAGCACAAAGCACAAAAAATCCTAGTCAATGCTGCCGACTTGAGTTTCTTCACAGAATGAGGAATAATATTTGTAAAAGTGGGCCAGTTAGGCAAAAGTTCAAAACTTTATTTTTCTGCTTTGGTGTGGTGCTGTATCTCTTTTATGTGACACTCTTCTATTCAACCTCTAAACTCCTATGTTTTTTTTCCTCCTTTTTTTTCAACCTTTAATTCTGACATTAACAAATGTCATACCCCTCTGTGTGGTGCATAAATAACCTCCTGTTCCAGTCTAGCTCACTGCTGTCTGTCAGTTTGCCCAAGCACTCCCAAATACTTCAGAACTTTGCAAGTGTCTGCACACAAAAAAATAATACCTGGAGACTCAACAAGCAAAGATAGTACAACCAGAGTTATGGAGGTGATGACACACGAATAACTGAAACATTTCACCAAAGTTTTCATGCTGGCATTATAAATGACCAAGTCAAATATGGTTTGTTGTTATTCTAACATGAGTGAGTAGTTTTGGCTGGGCTTAGGTGAACAAAAAGCACGCTTTGTTTGACTTAATTCGGATTGGATCTGCAACGCAAAAAAATCCAAAGGTCCAGTTCAAATTCATTCATTCATCTTCTACAGCTTATCAATTTCCGGGTCACAGGGTTGCTGGAGCAAATCTCAGGGCACATTGGGCAAGGGCGGGGCTACACCCTTTACAGGTCGCCAGTCCATCACAGGGCCAACATACAGAGACAGACAGAGACCAACAACCACTCACACTCAGACCTACGGATAATTTTGAGTCACCTATTAACCCAAACATGATGTCTTTGGACAGTGGGAGGAAACCAGAGTACACGGGAACCAAACGCATGACATTCTTGTTGTGAGGCAACATCTCTAACCACTATGCCACCATGCTGCCAGTCCAATGAAAGAATATTACTTGACAGATGTATCCATCACCTCCATGTACACTGGATACTGAGCTGGCATCACCTTCCTGTGAAGTAGCATGTGCCTGTTTCCTGTCTGTGTATACTTGGAAAGTCATATTTAGAAGACAACAGAGGATGGGGAGGTTAAAAGAGCACTGGGTGTTGCAAGTTGCAATTACTCCCCACTGTAATTTCAAGAAGCAATCCCAGTCACATCTAATGGCACTTGGTTTTCACTTTTGATTGTAGACATGTAGAAAGCAGCGCATGTTTCAACTGGCTGATTAGTATCCTGAATGTTTAAAACCTCTCTGAAAACAGTAATTGGGTCATTTTAAACAACCTGCAAATTTTCTCTTCGGTCACATTTTCCACCAAAGCTGGCAAACTATTGAACAAATATGTCTGTGGCTTTACGAGTAGTCTGTGTGCTAGAATGAATGTACTTCCAACTTGGTTTACATGATGACATTAAGTCCAAGTCTGGAGTGAAAACATCATCCTAAATGAGGGGGAGATTATGGGTGCAGAGACGGGGGCTTTAAAAAATAATTTGGATTGTAATGGTGTAAGGTGTTGACATTGAGCTAACACTGATTTCAAGTAATGACCACCTTTCATAGCCAGATCCTTTTATCGAATGATGAACAGCTCTGAGGGAAAGCAGGGTGTTCCCTGTTGGATCTGTAATGTGTAATGAAAGCCTGTTTTTCAATTTTACACTCATTACCTCTGAGCCCTACGCCTGAGATCCACTGACGTGGACGTTCAGCCATAGTTTTTATCAAAAAAGCAAAAATATATGATTGTCTCTGGAACCAGTGGGTTCTTTTTAAAGGGTTCAGAGTTAAATTGGAAGTTTAAGGAGAAAACAAATGTTATGAGTGCAAGGAAATAAAACTTTGCAACCACCCCTCTGGCAGACCACACCAAACCCACATACAAATGAACTCCAGTAGATGTGATACAAAACAATACAAGCATGCGTGACATGTGTGTATAAAACATGTACAGGGATTGGCTGTAAGGACAGAGCGGCATAGTCCCAAAATTACACTGACATTTAAATTACATTGTCTTGGACAGCAGAGGCCGGGCGACGGTAAACTCAGGATTTCTTCCCAGCATACAAGAAAACGAAGCTCCAGATGTTGGGAAACAGACCGTGCAATATCTGACACACAAATACAAAACACAACATATTAAATATATTGGAATTTGTATCGGCGCAGCACGATGGGGTAGCATGTGGCACTGTCGCTTCCCAGCAGAGTGTTGTGGGTTTGAACCTGGGCTCTGGGTTCATCTAGGCGCTCTGGTTTCCTCCTACAGTCCTGAGAATAAGTGTACCGATATCAACTTTCATTTGGGGGATATGAGGTGATGAAGGCACAAATCTTTGGTGTCTCTGCTTTTCTCTGTGTTTCTCCACCCTTTTTGCTGTTTACATAGACTGATTTTAAAGAGAGGATGTTCTCAGTTGATTCTGCTATGACCTAATTTCTTCACGTGGACAATAAACTGAACTAAACTTTTTTGGTGTGCTAACTGACTTTCTAGCAGACAGTTACCAAGTTCACTGCTATGAAGAACTTATTCAGTAACTTTTTAACTAAACGTGCAGAGGGCACAAAAGAGTATATAGGAGACCTCAATGACATATTAGGTTTTTTTAAATGGATGAGTCCATAGTTTTGTCACTTGCAAAAACGAGATCCTCTGTTATTGAGATTTGCATCCACTGTTCTGTCTGTGTAACGAACAAAAACTTTTTGGCTGGGTTTATGGAAAAAATGTGAATTTGGTTGAACTTGAATCAAGTTCTGTGAATGAGGGAACATATTTGTAAAAACTAGTTTTACAATGCTGTAGGCAGCACAAGTGACATCTATAATTTGCCTGTGTGTATTTTACTGATACGGTCAGTATTGACACTTTCCCAAATTCATTAATAAGAAAGATATAAACTGAAAGTTTCCAGAGTTTGCATTCACAAATGCAAATAAGTCCTGAGATGCCAAGGATTCCCAGTACTATAGAACGAGTCAGGTGTCACAGTTTTCAGCTTCTGTATCATCTGAGCACAAAAATCCTCAATATCTGCACAATGTCACAGTTGACCAGCAGAGCCACAACGATTATAGGACAACAAAAGCTGATGCCAGTGTAATTCATGAACCCCAGCCTGAGATGAAACAGAGCTGTGCACCGGGGTTTTCTGCATAGTCCCTGTCATCAACCCCCATGAAGCTGGACATCATGATTAATGTGCTGCTCCTACCTGTTGAATCGTTTTGTACACCCACACTGGACAACAGTCTGAAGCATATAGAGTGAGCCAAAGCAGAGGGAAAGGTGAGGTAACACTGAAGAGATGCTTTGTGACAAGCCTCTATATTTCCCCATCCCCAGAGAGCATAGTGCCGACACACAGGTTTAGATAGCAGCAACAAGGTCACAGGAGGTAGCACAAGTTCACTTCAGGTGAAAAGGAATATTTACATATTGTATATAACATGAGCAAATAAACCTTCCCCAGCCTTAATTAACATGATTACATGACTGGGCCATTCATAGCATGTTTGCACAAACTGTTAGTGAAAGTTAACTTCCCTTGTTAAATGAAAATAAGTACAAATAAACAATAATTACAAAGATCCCAAACCTTTCATATGCCTCGAGCTGCTTAGTCACGTCCTTCGAATCACTACCTTGGATAAACCCCAAGGGAACACACAGCTGAGGACCACAGAACCTCTGACTCATGATGTGCCCATAATGTGACAGGTTTTATAATGGAAGTCAATGAGAGGGTGCATCGGGAGTAATCAGCTGTGGCATGGCTATATACAGTAAGAATCTGAATGTCACCAAAACCAGCTTGGATTGTTTGGTTTGATTCTGATGGCATAATTACCGTTGCAGTGCAGGGACTGGACTGATTGTGTCTGATACTGGCTTCAGCTTCAGGCAGCCCAATGAAGAGGATGTTCCAAAAAAAAAACAAAAGAAAAAGAGGATGGGCTTCTTTATTGAGGTAAAGAACAGGAAGATTACACCAAAGAATCTTACGTGTCACCATTGGAACAGGGCTTTGCACTCACAGTGAAGGGACACGATAAAATCCTTCCGAGCATCTAAAACAGGTTTTCTGCATCTCAAGGTTTGTCTGTAGATCCAACTCCTCTAGGGATCATTGCAGGGGCTGTTAAAAATGTCACCTCCACAAAGACATTTAGATTCAGCGCTTGGTTTCAAGTTTTTTGTTTTTTTTCTTAGCCTGCTTTGCTACCAAACAAAACCAGACACCTGCACCAGGGCCCCGGACACTTTGTGGCCCCACATGGCCGGTCATCATATGCTATTGTAGGCAATTGTTTTATTGCAGTTTTGCAACACTAAAATAAAAACTTTAACTATTACTAGTCAATAGAAATCGCAAATGGACTGGTTTTAAAGACATTGCACAGAGGGCAATAGGTGGGTGGGGCCACAGTTGAGGTAAAGAGGTTTTTACTCAGTGGTTCTTTCAGTTTGTTGTGCCATGCACCCTTTATTAAAGGTTTTTCAGTTGTTGGTTACTACCTGTAAAGAATGTATACTAAAGTTTTAAAAGCCAAAACTAACAAAAACATACATAATATTTTAATTCCTTTTCCTCGATGTATGGTGCAATACAGAGAGTTAGTCCTCATATTCATTCAGATTAAACCCAAAAATTATAACGTTGTACATTTGCAGAGTGCCAGGCTGTTAAATCCCCTTTGCCTTTGGGCTACGAATCATACTCAAACTGTGGAATCATATTCAGTGTTTTAACCCGAGACTGTAAAAAAAAAAAGATGGACGTACCCTCTGTGATGCCTTTCATAACTTTATGACAGTGGTTTGGGAGGTCGGAGTGGGCTCCAATGTCACCATTTTGGCAGGGCCTGAATCCATCGAAATCCTACCTATAATCTGGGAGCCAGGACTTTGGTGCCTACTGGATTGTGGACCCTAATCCGTAATAACATTTCAACAGGTGAGTTATATAAAAATTCAGTGGTACATTCATCATGGAGGAGGAAACTGGTAATTGTACCAGACTATAGACATGGTGCTTTCTGCCGTAAAGGTAGACGTGGACTGGCTCACCGTTGGAGCAGGACTCTAGCGGTCGGAAGAGGAACTGCAGCATGTGGCCCTGCAGTCTTGGCTTCCTTTTTGAGCTTGGAGGTTGATGCTTCATTTTGTGTCATTGATCTCCTCAATTAACCTTCCAGCATGAAGCAAACGCACAATATTTAAACAGGCACTTTAGTGACCAGTGATGGATGAACACAACATGATAATAACTGTGTCTGCTGCAGTGTGGAGGCTGAGGCAGTGAACAGGAGGAAACTGCTCCTGTCACTTGGTCACAGTTGGTAATAAGACGGGTAACATTTTCAAACTTGCTCGGGCTCAGTCATTTAGACAGCCTACTTTTTGCAGCGTGATGCCACCCCCTGCCCAGCCCCCCCCTCCTCCCTGCTGGCTGCGGCCCCAGAACCGGCCTAAAGCATCGACAGTATGTTCGCAGGCTCGGCCTGTGTGCGAGGAAACATGAGCAGGGTGACTTATTCAGAGTCCCGGGCGGCGAAGCGCAGGCCGCCGGATAAAGCGGAGGAGGAGACGGCGGTCCGTGTGGTTTGAGCTCCGGATCTCGGGACAGGAACATGTGAGCAGGGAATGGGCGACTGGAAACAGGATTATTGTTCCACACAGCAGAGAGACGCAGGAGGGGCCCGGGACAGGTAACTGACCCACATACACTCATCTTTGTGTCGGCACCGGACCGAAAACTTCAGCTCCTCAATCATCATTAATTTAGAGCAGGATGTAGCGGAGGATAAATCCTCGAAACCTGCTTACCCAACTTTGAATGGACAGGACTGAGTTTTCACTATTTTTTTTTTTTCTGTCATTAATCAAAATTTTACCTGATATTTAATTTTGAAATAAGTTCTAAAGATTGATTTTAGATGCCCAGGCATGATGGTTTTTTTTATTTTTTTAATTTAATTTAATTTATTTTTTTATTTTTTTTGCTGGTTTGAGTTGACATCCCTGTTGGTCATTTGGCAGCAGGCTGCTGCTGACAGCACCACATCACGATCAGCCACCGACAGAAAAACCCTGAAACTAAACTCAAGTCAGGAGGAGAAACAAAACGGGACATTTTCTGAGACTGCAGGCTTGTTTGTTTTGCATTAAAATGGGAGCGCACCAACCAAAATAAACCATTCAGGCTTTATAGCGACAAAAGACCGCAGAGCAGAGGAGGAAGGGCAGAAACATTCACGCTTAAATTTTGCTTTTTCTTCTTCTTCTTCTTCTTCTTTTTCTTTTTGACTTAAAAAAAAAAAATCAAGTGCTTACGGTCCAAACCGCGGAGCTTTGGTAGATTCTCCCCCTTTGCCTCTGTTGTTTATAGAAAATGAATTGAAACCGTATTAAAAAGAATTGCGCAAATAATAAGAACCTGCATTTGTGCTGATGGACCTGCTGTCAGCACCTAAAACACAGCAGAGCTGCTCTCCGGCTTCGGCACTTCTCAGTCATATCTAATAAATTAGAACCACAGATGCAGATGTTTACTGAGGGGGAGCTCAGAGTGGCACTGCGCGGCGCAGCGCACTTTACGCGCCGCCCGCTTGAATTGAGGCTGGTGTGCAGGCTGTTTAATCCACTGCACACTCACAGTGAGGGGTCACACACAGAAGTGCAGCGAACTAATTATTCTTTACCCGGAATACTGTGTACTGCATCGCTCATGTTAAATTTGCTGATACTGCTGAAGTTGTTGTTTGTCTTTCCTCACCCTCATCTGAAACCAAAGGTGATATTTTAGTTTACGACCAGACCGCAGTTTGTTCAATGACCTCTGAGCAAATACACTTTTTGTAAAAAAAAAAAAAAAAAAAATTCTCTTCACTTGTTTCACAGGAGCGACGAGGGGACACCGACAAATCAGAGGAGAATTGCCTTTTTTTCTTGTCTTTTTTTTTTTTTTTTTTTGCGCATCAGAGAAATCGGGGAACTCTCTGTGACCAAAGATGAACACCATTGTGTTTAACAAACTGAGCAGTCAGGTCCTGTTCGAGGAGAAGGCGAAGGAAGTGGAAATGAGCAGCAGGAACTACCTGGAAGTTATCGACGGGCAACATCCAGACCTCCTCTCCAGCAACCAGACCATCAGAGACAGCCAGGCCATCCGGCACCGGCGGAGCGGGTATGTGGAATACTCTAACGCAGCATGTGTGGCTTGAATTAACATGAGGATTAACTGGAGTGCGGAGAGCCCCGTGGGTGTGTAGGTGTGTGTGTGTGTGTGTGTGTGTGTGTGTCGTCATTTAATGACGAGGAGTACCCCTACTTTTTGGTTGCTTTGCTCCAACAACAACCCGAGGTCTGTAATTATCTCTCCACCTTGCGCGCATTATGAAGGCAGATAGTGAAACGTCAAGTTCAAAAAACACTTCTTGTGCCCCATCCCCGTGGAGATATATTACTGATCTATATCTCTGCAGGACACTCTTTGACGATTCATTAAATTTGGGATTGATTCGTTTCTGCAGCTGTGCTGAAACTGGCATTCAAGCACGCTTATCGTACATTTACGCACGGATAAAATATCCAGATGGACCGTTTGCATGTGGAAAACTACTTGCACTTTACACCTCAAGGTTGAAACACGCATTTGGTTTGCTCCAGTCTTTTCATGTGGCTTCAATACAATAAGATCTGATGGATCAGGGAGTTAATATTTACCCTTCTCCCAGTCTGGTCTCCATTTAGGTGTTGATGTTAACACCTAATCTTAAAATTAATAAGTAGGTCAGCCTGTTCAGTAGCGTGTCTCCTAGAGGTCTCCATCTGTTTCCAATAAATAAATTCGTCCTTCAACTCTCTGTGTGGTCTCTTCAATCACATGAAGCCCCAGGGCTTTTTTTTTTTTTAGAAATATACATTTTATTTGGTTTTCCTGTGACAGGGAGCAGGTGTAAGAAAAGGTCCTGAAGTTATATGTCTGCGTCTTATTTGAATGTTTAGTTGGAACATGTGAGGGAAAACCTTTAGCCATGAGGAATTATTGAACTTCTCTGACCATCAAGTGTTATCTCGAGGGAAACAGCAGGACTAATGAAGAAAACTCATTTATTTAAAAAGGTGTGTGGATGTGTGATTGTGTGTCAGTGCTTAAATCAAAAGCTCAGAACACAGAGTAAAATGTCCTGAAGGATGTTCATACCGATCTAGATTACAAGGAAAATATTTGTAGAACATGGACCTCAGGCAGACTTGAGGTTAGACTAAAATATGTTACATCTGCAGTCAGTGGAGCTTTTTGGGGCGATAAAGGGAGGCGCTCAGCACAGCACCACACTGACATCTACAGGTTCATGAAACCTGGAGCTACAGGTGAGCCCCGAGTCCTCCTTAGCTTAGGCAAACCACCAGGCTCCCCGAGATGCACAATGAGAACTGCTTGAATATTCCTGTAGGTACTTGCAGGGTGTTGATGGTGTTCTTAAAATGTTTTTTGGGATATTTTGTGGTGTTTTATTATGTGTGAAGCTGTACTCGCCACTGTGTAGCTGAAATGATGAAAATGAGCGTACTCTTACTACTCTTTTCTGAAAAACCAGAAGTTTAATTTCAGTTTCTTTGTCAGTCCCTTGTGTGACTGCCTGGCTATGACTAGTGCCCCAGGAACGTTGTTCTCGGTCCACTCCTCCTGGGTGTAAAACCCTCATCTGGCAGATGTTGTACGCCTGACTGAAATGTTTTTGTTTGTTTCATTGCAACGTGTCGGTGGTTTGTGGGAAACACAATGAGAAATAAATAGCAAGCGGCCATTTCGCTCCCTGACTGTCTGCTCCGGCCTCCTCTCACTCTCCCTTAGTATGTCTCTCGCTCCTTTCATCCAACACGTCCCAGCCTAATTGCAGTGCTTCGGGTGAGAAAATTGTAGACTGTATTAAATGTTCACTTTATGTGTCATGACTAAATAATTCAGACAACATGCTGGTTCACTCGGGACGCCACTTGCAGCTGTGTGACATTGTTTGGTTCAGTTCAATAAATAGCATGATCGTGTCTCGTTTTTAGGTTGGTGTAAGACCAGATTTGAATTGAATTAGAAAAATTGAAAAGTTTGTTGGTTTATTGTTTTATGCTGAGCTTAAGTTGATGATTTGGGACTCGGAAGAACTATATCCTGCTCTTGTGTTTGTTGTTGGGTCAGGTTATAAGTTAAGGAGGAATCATTAAGAATAAAATACAAAGTGAGAAATATTCCAGGTTTGTATAGCAAATGCTACAAAATTCTCTTATCCAGTGGCTCTGTTCGTAAATTCGAAATAAAAACCTGTGCTGAGCTCCTGTTGCATCTGGTTGAACACTATTCTACCTGTTTCTCTTCAGGGGCCGTCCCAGCGGCGGCAAAGTGCGACACAAGCGCCAAGCCCTACAGGACATGGCACGGCCTCTCAAGCAGTGGCTCTACAAACACAGAGACAACCCCTACCCCACCAAGACAGAGAAAATCCTGCTGGCCCTCGGCTCACAAATGACCCTGGTCCAGGTGAGTCCACCGTTGTAGACCCCTTGTCAAGCCTCTCATGAGAAAAAGAAAATGATGTTGAAAAAGTTTTTTTTTTTTTTTTTTTAAGAAGGAGTGTGATGGATTTGTTGCGGGGAGAAGGGAGATTTGCTGTCCGTGGTTTAGTGTCTCTGTAATCATGTCTGAAAGGCTGGATTTCAATTTGCATTTGGAATTAGGAGAGCGTGTTTTTACATCTTGAACTGTTTATTTTACAACACTCACACAGTGTCAAACTATTAATTCTACTTTTCTACCAAACGCTGCAGTTGGCAGTTAAGCTCATTGTCTTTGTTAATTTCACAGCAATGTGAAATTAGTAGTCATAAATAAAGTTTGGAGTGTGTGGTTGTGACCCTTTTGAATTATGACCCATTAAAAAGTAATGTATACTTGTCGACACTCATATTTCATACTTGACAAAGAAATTATTTTCATTTCTTACTTGAATAAACTGAATACACTCTGCTGTCTTCAGAGAAGCAGACTATTCTGAAAAAATACAGCAGAATTGCATCCTCCTCTTCAATTTCCTTTTATTTATTACTATTTTCATATCCTCAGATCTGTCTCAACCCAAAGACACAGTATAATTTTCTCATAAAAGTTTTATTGGACCCTGTTTTGTTATTTCTGCTTTCTTCCAAATGTTACAATTGGCAGCTTTTTTCATTCATTTTCAATTTTGCAATTATCTGTAAAATGTACTACAACCATTAATAAATACAGGTCAGTGGCTCACAAACCTTTTTACTGAAAATTGCATTAAAAAAAGTCCTATTAGTGGCATTGGTCAGTTTCTTATACTGTTTAGAATTTTACACAAATAAAAGAAAATAAAAATCTTGAAAAAAAAAAACAAAAAACTTGCTGCAGCACACTTGCAGCAGAAATATATTTTCTTCTCGTTGATTCATGTTTACTTGGACACCTCAAAAAGAGCCGACCTCTCTTTTGGAAATTGCTGATCCACAGAGGCTGTAGTTATAGATAAATCTTTTTTAAAATGCTGCAAGTTCTCTTGCACCCTCTACTGATAATACCAGGGCACAGTGGACAGCTAGACAAACTGACCACTTGGAGGAAAAGCCTGTGGTGAAGTGTGAGTGTGTTTTATGTCTGGCACGTTCGGGCGTGTATGTACAGTATCATCTGGCTGACAAGGTCGCTGATACGGCCTCACAGCGTCTGCGGCGGCTCTCTTGGGCCGCCGGCCACGACGCTTAATCTGGTTCTCATTTCTGGGGCCTGATGGGGCTGTTTGTTTTGGTGAGGGCGAGCAGAGTGCAGAGGAATGCTTTGTGTTGGACAGTGGGATGCCGAGCTGTGAACACACACACACACACACACACACGCACACAATCTCAAACACGCATACACTCAAGCTGACACCCAAGTAGTAGCAGTGTCAAGGGTCAGTGGAAGATTTCTTTAATGATGACATGCAGGTAAAATCATTTCACATTTTCACATTTTCATCACATAAATTTGATATGTGTTGCTGATCCAAAAAGAAATCATGAAAAGTGGTCTCATTGATTAAACATTAATAATTCAAGTAAAATATCTGACATCTGCTGTTTCTACTTTCTCAGATGTGAGGATAGGGAGATAAACTCTGAGTTTTATTTTATATCCACTTTCCACTTTTGATGGGACTAAAAAAAAGCAATTCTGAGTTCAGAACTGACATGAATGTGCGTTACAGCCCCAGGTGGCGCTCTTCTCTCTGCCTGCCTGTTCACAGAGGCTGACAACTACCCTCTTCTTCAACTTATTGGTCCAAAGAAACCATGGGTTCTGCTGCCAGTAATGTAGAACGCATCACATCCTCTGCAGTTTTCCCCTAAAAGCACCCACCTGGCACCAGGTGTTTGAAGCAACTAAATCTGTCATGTTTTAGCAGAGTGCCTCCTTTTTTTCCATGTAAACACTGCAGATTGTTTCTTTAAAGTTAGTTCTAATGAGTTGATGCCATCTCTCCATCACCGTGCCTGCATGCCGTCTCCTCTACGGTACACACAGTGCAGACAGGCCACGGTTGAAAGAGCTGGTTTGGCTGCTGGGTCCCTCCTCCTTAAAAAAAAAAAAAAAAAAATCTGTGTTGGTGTCATTGGAGCAGATGTGCCATCCTCCTCCTCCTCCTGCTTTCTGTTTTCTCTCACCCCATTGACAGCCATCTTTTCTCCAGTCCTCATTAGTGAGCCGTCCTGTGCGTCGCCTCATCTCACCTCGCCTCGCCTCCCCTCCAGCCAAGCCACATGTACTAGATGCCGCCTTCCCCTGGAGTGCCACAGCGCTGGGCTGGAGACAAAGGGATGTGGGATGGTCTTAGTTAACGAGAAACATGATACTGAAAGAGAGGATCAGAAAAATAAGTACTCTAGCATAAGTCCCCTGTCCCAGCCCTCCATAAGCCGCTTGAAATCTATTGAGCATGAAAAGTTATTCTAGTATAACATCTAATGGTCTCTCTTCCCAGTGAAAGGAAGCGCGCCAGCTCAAGTGTCTTTTATATTGCATCTTGAAGACAGTGTTGGAAAAAATGTATTATTCAAGGGAGCGTGTGTGAGTCCAGAATAAGCACAGGGGACGTACATCTCGGTCGGAATATTAGTTAATGAAACGTTGCGTTTGCCGGCTGTCCGGTATTTGGGGGGTGTTAAGTGTTTTTGTGTGAGGTTGACAGAGAAAAGATGCATGCCGGCATGTCTCTCCGGAGCGTCTGGGATGTTTCTCAAAGCTCAGTTTCAGTGAGCTCCTCTGCAACCTGACTCTGTCTCTGTCTTTCGCCTCGGCTTTTCTCTTGGTTTTCTGAATGAGGCTGATGTGCAGGCAGTGTGCAGACGTTTGCATAAAGGATCATCTTTGTTTTGCAATGGATGTGGAGATGTTTGGATTCAAAACAATAACACGTTTCTATTTGCTGTGTTCCCACTTCCTTCCATTTCTCTCTTTGTCTCCTCCTTTCAGGTCTCCAACTGGTTCGCGAATGCCAGAAGACGACTGAAAAACACAGTGAGGCAGCCGGACCTGAGCTGGGCACTCAGGATCAAACTCTACAACAAATACGTTCAGGGCAACGCAGAGAGGCTGAGCGTCAGCAGCGACGACAGCTGCTCAGAAGGTACTGATCCACAGCCACACAGCAACACGTCCCATTCATTTAAACAGGGTTTGTTTTGGAAACGTACAGTGGAGAATTCAAAATCCTCCACGACCCCTCTGTAACCAGGCAGCCAACCGTGCAGTTTGCAACTTTTTTGGGTGAAAACACAATCTAAAGCATCTCCCATGGAATAGAATAAAATTTAACAACAAAATAAACTTAACTGATGATATCACTCCTTTAGCTGCTAATGCTGCGGTGCGAAATCTAATCCCACCTTTTTCTGTTTATACATAAGGCCAGTGCTTCTTCAATGATTTGATCTAACATCTAGTTAGACATCAACTCAACAGTGATCAGTGTGAAGAAAAGTTGTTCTCAAACCCTGAACAGCCTTTGATTTGTGTGCAGAGAGCCCTGCACCTACACTCTACTCACACAGAGGTCCTGCAGTGTTAAAAGAGGCCAATCAGCCGTGCCATTTGGAGACATTAGGGGAAAAAAAAGCTTGATACATCCATGTACAGTGTCTTATTTATGTCAGTGAGACCACCAACTTCACTCTGTTGCTTGAGTGTGTGTGTCCTTCAGGCACGCACACAGACACATACAACCTCGGTCTCCTCTGAAATCCTTCAGTTGTTCTCATTTAGAGGCTTTTTATATTTTTATTGATCACACAAACACCTCATTGTACAGTTAATATAATAACTGCAAAGTAGATGATTGATTTATTGATATGTATAACTGTATAATAAAGGGACACTTAATCTCACATATGGTTGTGTTCAATCAATGTGCTCCAAATTAATTTGTCATATTGTGAAACCATTGGTTGACATGGGTCTAATGCCAAATTGTAATGAGGATAAAATTTGAATTCTATATGCAGTGTGTGTAGTCAGTGTGTGTCCAGGGATCAGGATTAACAGGCATAATGTGGCTCAAGGTTGTTTTGCCTTTGGGCCCATTATTGGTAAATTCTAAATCTATTTTTCGTATTTGCCAAAGAAATGCTGAATCCTTTAGAGCCATTATTGTCTGCTGTGTTGTTATTTGAGTTTAGTCTGTGACCTTTGACCCTCCTTGATTTTAGTTACTTTGTCAGGGAAACAAAGGAAGTCTGGATTTACTCTAAAGTGACGCAAGGCTCCACTAATGTCCCTGAATCTTTACACTGAATTTAAAGTGAATTTAATTTGTTTAATTGGCAGGACATAGGTACACAGTATATTAAGCATGGAGGAAAACCTTTCCATGCTCCATCAGTGTGATGAATTGTCAATAGCGATATCACACCGTAAGGTCTCAGACCTTCACTATAAATTGGTCCCATATTTTGCTGTAACCCTGATGCTGTTTGCACAGAATGACCAGAGAAGGCTCCTTACATCATGCCTCTTGTGCCCCTGAAATTCAAGTCTGGCAGTATGACATGAAGTGAGCCCAAGGGCTGGGCCATCTCCCTCAGCGCCCGACCTAAAGCTGGCTGATGCTGTGCAGATTCGTGTTCTGGGTGTATATAATTGTCAAGTGTGTGCCCCAGCCGGGAGACACCGAGGCAGGCGGGCTGCAACACGCTGTCATTAAGACACCCCACTGAGCCAGCCTCTGTCCTGCAGCCTGCAATTGGAAATGACTAGCTCTCCGTCAGCCATGTATTTACTGCATACACATGCTGATTTTCAAGGGAGCGACTGCCTTCTTCGTCTCACTGACAGAGCAGAAAACATGGTCAAGAAACATAAAAAAAAAAAAAAAGAATAAATAAAACACACGTACTCGCAGTGAAAGGATGAGCAGAAAGTTGGAACACTGCGGTGTCGGTGATCTCCAAATAAATTTTTGAGGAGGAGAAGCCGAGCGTGCGGCTGAGGAAGGAATGTGTGCATGGTGTTTGCATTGTGTGTGCCACAGGCCACCGTACCACGGGAAGCTCTGTATATCTCCTTGAGTCTTCTCCTTGTCACATTATGGTTATGAAGTTATCCGCAGCATGCTCCTGCTGCTGAACCCACGCGCTGTAAGGCCCTCCATTATGTTTTTATGCCTGTGCTTTTGTTCCTATTTATGGGGCCAAACCTGACCCAGCTAACTCGGTGTTCTGTTTTGTAGCTGCAGCTGAGAGTCCAAGTGAATAAAGTTATTTTCTGCAAAGGATCTGGAGAAAACATGTTGTCATAAAGGCGTAAAAAGGGATACACTTTATTCAAAAGTTTGAGATGTGAAAAGCTGTCATCAGATTATAATGGCAATTTTATCATTGCTATGCGTGGTATCAGTGGTAATGCTGAAGGTTTACTCATGTCTACACCAGACAGTATAGGGGGAGAAGGGCAAGTCTGCTACCTCCATGTGTTTCTGATATGTAGGAACTATAATTTTAATTTGGCCCAGACTGAATCAAATGTCCAACCTGCCCAAATTACAAAATTACAGTCTTGGCAGGGACAGCATCTACAGCGAACTTCTCCTTGATTTCCCTCCTGCCAGAGGATATCTCTTTTTTTTCAGTGTTTTATCTTTCTTCCCCCACTTCTTTCATCAGGTAGGGACCCATGCTTTAATTCAATCTCTTCAGCTGCAGAGCACCCTGGAAATTATTTATTTCTGCAGGGGAATCGTGGGGCAATGTGCTTAAGATGGGGAGGAAATGGACTGCCATCCGTTACGGTTTTTTAATGTGTGTTAAAGCTCGGCTACATTCTCTGCTTTTGAGGTGATGCCAACAACAGGGCAGGAGTGCCAGGTCCAAATCTCCCTGCCCTGGTATTTAGATTCAAGATTAGCTCAAAGTCACCTAATTTTAACTCAGGAGATGAAAAAGCAATGCACAGAAGTTGGAAAGTCATTTAAACTAGAACTTTGTCAGGGAAGTGTGTAATTTTTAGGCAGTGATGCTGATTCAAAGGGTCCATATTTGTACCTATTTTGTATTCAACCTGTCAGGTTGGATAGTGGATCCAGAAGGGCGGGGCTCGGGGCATGATAGAGCAATGATTGCTTTGTTGTGACATCACAAGGTTCCTGAAGTCCTGACAGCTGGTTTTAAGGTTTCGTTTCTGAATACGCACTGTGCGCATTTCTCTGTGGACTGAAAACTTGGATACTTTCACCGCATTAATATAGAATGAAAGTTGAGAATCATCCTGTTCACGGGGTCATTATTATAAACACAATATGAACACAATGAGCTGACTTGAATGAGTTTCACAAGTTATAATAAAGCAAAGAAATTAGTATTGGAAACTTATGTACAGTTTTTATTGTGCATTAGTTTTACTGTGAAAAGGTGATGAGATGAATATACAGATGTTAATGGATTTCATTTTGATTTCGAGAGCTGAGAGCTCAGTGACAATTGTTTTGGCAGCATTCAAACTACAGCAGAACCTCACTCATACATGAATGGGATTATGTGTTTTTGAGCCACAGGTAAACAAAAACATGAAAAAGTTGAGGATATCAGTATGACGGAGTAGAAGAACTTGGGAATGTGTTTTTTGACAAGTTTAATCTTTTTGTCCTTCGACGCTGTAGATGGTGACAACCCTCAGAGGACACAGAGCGGCCCTGAGGAGCTTACCAAGCCCATGTACCAGAGTGTCATCAAGAAGGAGGGCTCCTCCATGGTGGGCATGGCCATGGGTATGGGAATGGGCGCGGGTCTGCGCTCGGCCGCCGAAGCTGCCTCACTGGCCGAGGACTACGTGTCTCCGCCCAAGTACAAGAGCAGCCTGTTGCATCGCTACCTGAATGACTCACTGCGCCATGTCATGGTGGCCAACGCTGTCATGGACGCTCGCAAGAGGAACCACTCCGGCTCCTTCAGCTCCAATGAGTACGACGACGAGCTGCTCTCACCGTCCTCCTCAGAGGCCGAGGCGAACTTTGTTTATCGGGCTGGTAAGGAGCCACATTTACTGCATTCTTTCCCTTCGAAAGTCTCCCTCACACACACACGACATCCTCCACTGTTGTTCTTTTTCTGTCCCCTCCATCTGCACATTTTGTTTTAATTCCTGAAGCTGGCGCATTATTTCCAACCGTCTGTTTCTCAACCGTCTCCCTCCCTCCCTCGCCATATAACGCTGTTTTCTCCCACCTTCCTACTTCCACTTAATAGGGGGTTTGTGTTGCTAAATGTGTTTCTCATGTCGATGCAGTTAAAAGGCCCTGAGCCTTAAATCTTTCAGATTTAAACAACACTGTGCTATGTCTAAAACCCCAGCACTCACACACACACACACACACACACTTGTGTACTATCACTTCACACACTCGCGTAAGCACATTTGCCTGCTCCAGCTGAGCAGAGGAGGAATTCCCCCCAGCCAGCCTCCCTGACCAGGCGAGGCCAGACACAACAAGGCCATGTGGAACACGCTCACTTTCATGCCTCTGTTCGGCTGCTCTTTGATCCTGCCATGAGGTCCTGCTGAAAACGGCCTGTTTGTGTGTCAGCACACTGGGTATATGTGATACAGGAAAGAATTCATTTCTTTTTTCTTTTTTTTTAAATCCAATTCATTTTACATTTTATTTTTTTTATTTAAAAAAAAAATCAAAGGACACAGAACAATTTTCTTGCTTTTCTTTAAATATACCAGCACAACATCAACAAGCTGATGGCTGTCACTTTTAGATAATCTCTGCAGATGTCCAGCACAGTTCAAGGTTTCTTGCCACACAATGAAAAATACTGAAATGACATGAAGCCATTTTCTTTGCTTCAGTCTTCTCTCTTTTTCTGGTGTTCATGTTGGTTAGTTCAATGCGTTTCACTCTGGGAACATATTGTGTTTTGGCACAAGTAGGCAAAAATGAAAAGGAAGTAATCCTTTAAGAAATGTCGCCTCCCAGTCTTTGCTACTCTCACATGTTTTTATTTAGGACGTGTTTGCAGGACAGGAGTTTATTTCAGGCAAGATTTAACACTGGAAAGAATGAAAAACAAGCTAAATACATTAGAAATAATGCCAGTGGGACAGTAGGCTCAAGCAGTAGTTTATACTTAACAAAAGTATAAGTTCTACTAATTTCATATCAATTACAATTTAATATCCAGTTTTTCATTTCAGAGTTCACTTAATTCATCAAATTAATTTTCAAAAGTAACACATTTAATATTTTGACTTCCAACGTGCATTGTTTGTTTCTTCTACACACAATGGGAACTTATTGTTTTACATCACATTAAATCATGGTCTGGCTGGCGCTGATCATTTTTTTCATGCTGGGAGTTTAGTGTCGGCTCTTTGAAAAAACTCTGCGTGCGAACAAAAGCTTAAACAGTGTGTCACTTCACAACTTGTATGAGCCGTGTACAGCCAAGGTCAGATCTGTCCTCTTCAGCTGAGCACACTGGCCCTTTGTTCCCCTCATCAGGGATAGCAATGTTTTCACTTTCTTGCTGAGCGTGGTGAGAACCTGGGGGGGGGGGTGATTTGAAGGTGTAGCTGATGGAGAGGAGGGTGGGGGGGGGCTTTGTGTGGGGTTTTATTGTGTTTCACTCAAAGCTCTTCTTATGGCCAATGTGTTTCATATTATCCGAGTGCGATGGAGGCTGGTGTGTGTGTGTATGTGCGCGCATGCAGGGTTTTGTATGAAATGCATCAGTGACTGCAACGGTTTCAGTGTTCCTGATCAAAAAAACTTGAAACTGTGACCTGAACGAACATCAGGCTTTTTCACAGCAAAGCACCTGCTGAGTCTCACAGATGGAGAAGGAAAGAAAGAGATGAATAGACCAAGTGAGACTTATAACTCCCTCTCTACCAGATTTTAATAAGAGAAATCCCAGAGAAAAGATTAATTCACCTGGCTTCCTCGCTGTTTTTAATAGAGAGTAACTATTTTATCTCTATGGTTAATATAATTTCTTGGCATTGACGTCTCCTTCTTAGATTTCTCAGGCTCTGGCACCTTTACAGGTAGTGTTACTCTGTTACATGCGAGAGAAGCTTTTCAATCCGCACATGGAAACGTGTTGACTCATGGGATTGAACACCTGCTGGGGCCCTGTGCTCTGATCGCCCAGCTGAAGAACCGAAACAAAGAAAAGTCAGGAAAATGAAATTTTAATTCCACACCTGATCTTGCCAATGCAGGCAGAGCAAATGAAAGAGGGAGACGAAGAGAAATGTTTTTAAGCTCCAGTTTGCATCATTTCCTCTGTCGTCCTTTCTCTCCTGTGAGCCACGGATTCCAGATATTTTTGTAGTGAACACATTTCTCTTTACAAATAGCTTTATAGTGTTTTCATAATATGAGAAAAATTGTTCCCAGAGTAGCAGGTTTCACATTAATCTTCTGCTTATATCAGGTACTCAGAGAAAAACAGAAAATAATTCAAAATTAAACTCTTTGAATGTTCCTCTAGTTTCTTTTTGACAGTGACAGAATTTTTGACATTTTCAGGCAGCAAGGAAGGAAAAGAATTTGAAATCGAAAGAAAGCGATGTCTTTTGGCACCTTTTGCTGAATTCCTGTCGGTGAAACTGTTCTGATTGGTCAGAGCAAAGTGGCGTGCCTGGCAACCACCGCACCATTGGCTAAAAGTCCATCAATGGGCCAGTCGGCTGTTGTGGCCACGGCCTGAGCCCACATTGTTATCTGTGACTACAGAGGGCAGTCAGACGTGGCAAGAGATGGAGAGTGTAGATTTACCCCAGTGGAAAACTAAACGTCTGCTGGCTTGAAAGGAGTCACACACACATGCACACACACTTATGTACCATTCACAGGCCTCATACAAGCACAAGCACATACACACACACACACACACACATCCAGTACAAACAGCCACATGCACACACACACACCTACAGCCCAAAGCCTGTGGGGAATTTCATTGAACACAAGGAGCAGTAGAATTCCATCACACATGCCAGGGGTTTCATGCCAAATTACCCTTTAATGGGATATTAAATGGCAGGAATCTGGCTGAATGTTTTTCTTCTTGCTCAGTACCAGATTTCGCCCCGTCTGATATCATATAGATCATTATATGCCAAATAACTCCCAACATTTCTGCGGATGGAGACTAAGAGATCTCGGTCAGACATTTTACACGAGGGTGACAGGGCTACGTTCTCTCAGGTTCTCTCCTTTATGGACTCTGGTTACTTCTGGGTACGGTGGCCTAATGGTGAACGTGCAGTTCTTCCAATGTCTATATTGATGTGGAAAAGTACAGATAGCTGAAAGCAAGTCAGTGGCCACCAGCAAATTTCCAGTGATTAGATTTTAAAGTTCCTCATTCACAAGCGCATCTATTAAATTAAGATAATTTTTGGGGGGTTTTTCTGATGAAGAAATGTCAATGATCATATCACCGGATGTTGATCATATGATGGTGTCAGATTAATTGGGGCTCTGTAGGGTTAGTAACAATTTTTCAGTGGGCCATGCGCACGTGTTTACGCAATGTCATGACATTCCTTTCAAAGGCTGTCAAGACAGCTAACATAAAAATACAAATGTCAGGTTATGCTGGATTGTTAGAGTGCACATCTCACAAAACTTCATGTCAGTTCATTTCATCTCATCTCAGTTACTCAGATATTTCTGCACAGCAAAGTTAAAACTAGTTAGGTGTCTTTATTGTTTTTCCAAATTTCTCTTGGCTTGAAATTACTCACACACAAAACGTGCACCATTGTTTTTTTTGCCTTAACTAGTACTCCAGCCGTTCTGTGAGGCAGTACTAAGGCTGAATGGTAACATGCTCACAACATGCTGAGTTTTATCACATATGATTTAAACCAACTGAGTTTAGTATCATAAGATTTGCTTGTTAGCAAAAAGTACAACTGAGCTGATGGGAATTACTTTAGTTTTGTAGATATTTGGTTATAAAACAAAGTACTGAATAAAGTCAAGGGATCAACAACATCATTACAATTCATCCTAAGAGGAACATAAGACTGTCTGGCATGGATACACACAGAATTTATGTATTCAACTCCACCAAAACAGTCTAATTATTATTTTTCTCCTGTTACTTTTACTGCTTATTGCTTTCCCATCAACAGATGGCGGAGCCAGAGGCTATTAGACAACAATGCTGCGGTAAAGTGGCTCATTTCTATGTCAGGTGCAGTGTAACACATGCGTTTCTAAGAAATCTATTCAATGAAAACATTAATATCTGAAAGCAGCAACTGAAGGCCTTAAAATTAGTTTGGAGCGTGTGCCACACAGTTATTGACTCCTGGAGAGTTTAGTGGCACTTGAGGAGCTCGAAAGTCGTCCAGGTAAATGGAAGAAAAGTTGTCTTAATGTGGAAAAGAGAAAGAATGTTTGGATTTGTCTTCTGGAGGTATAAAGATAGAAAGATGCGATGGTCATTCATGATAAAAGAGATGTCTATCTTGGCTCAATTCATATTTTCTCAAATAAGATACTGGATTCCTTTGCCAACATTGTGTCTCTCCTTTCCTCTTCAAAGACTGACCCAGATGTTGAGGGATAGTGGCAGTTGTGGCTCATTTAAGACTCTATTAGTTACACATGGTGTAATTTACCATTGATAATTGTCAGCATGGAACTGCTCGGTGACAATGAGCCACTCTCAGGGAGAGCTCCACATTTTAAGAATCCAGAGATGGGGAATGAACTGGCTACAATCTGGTTTTTTCATAGTTTCGTAGAAAAAGAGAGAGGGAAGACAGAGCGAGGACGATGTTGGGGATGTTGTTCCAAGACAGCAGTTTTTGCCAAGACTCACTTGGGTCAGGGTGAGCCTTAGGGATCAGTGGAGGGGATGCGATGAAGAAGAGGGGAGTGCCAGGGAGGGTGACACTTGTTCCATCCAGACAAGAGTTAAGTTTCTCCAGCATTGGCCTATTGGGAGAATAAAGACAACATGGTGGCAGTGACTAAGAGACACGGAGAGTGTGGTTGGAAGAAATGAGTGTGTGCCCACTTTCTTGAATTTCTCCTCATAAAGATAGGGAAGTTGGCCAGAGTGAGGGCAGCTGGCCTGGGCTCACTCTGTTAAGTGGCTGTTTTAGTCCTAGAACGTGGACTTAGGGATCGGGTGAGACAAACAATTAAACCACTATGAAAACAAACTTCAACCAAATTACAAAAAATACAGCTATTTCTTTACTTACTGCTGGTGTTGTCTGGCCATAGAGATTGTTGTCTCTGTAACTTCTGCCAGAGCAGTGTAGAGACGATGAGGATTTTATTCCTACTCCTTAGAGTAATGAAAAGTTTCCTTTGAAAAATTCAACAGAAAATCATTTCTCCAAAATCAGCGGCCTTATGATGTTGGATACACTTTTCCGACGTCCCAGTTTTTATTTTTAAATATATAAATTATTATAACAATCGTACAGTGAAGAAAATAATGTGAAATGTGAAACAAACTCAAATTTGTCATAGTTTTATCTAACAGCAATAATAAATATATATGATTGTGAAGGCAAAGGTGAAAAGTTTTGGGCTTATTCTTAGTTACTATGAAAAAAGCAGTAAAAACACTATTGTATGCCTTCTGACAGTTTTTAATAGCAGTTAAAAAGCAGTTACTTTGACATTATGTTGCTTAGTTTATCCACATTCACTGTAAGAAAAAGGAACTGAAAAGATTTGGTACAAACATAATAACAAACACATTTTATCTTGAAAAACAGCTTCAGTGAAGAGACTTACAACTTTAAGGTCCCATATTTAACAATTCTCCTGTCTTTTCTTTCAGGTGTTGAAAATATATTTGTGGTTTTGAAAACCAAAAACCGTCTCAGTATAGTTTTACGTCTCCTCTCTCGCCCTGATCTAATAAAAATACAGCAGATTTCAGTTAAACAACCAAATCTTGGTTGGATGGAAGGTCCGGTGGGCAGGATCTGGGGTTGTGGCTGACGCCAGTGACTCTTCTGGTGTGACTGAGACCTTTAATACTTTCGCTGTATTAATATTGAACCTTGACATTATTAATATTCCAAAAGACAAAAAGACTTCTGATGTAACTTTATACAATATATGGCTTTTAACAAGTTTAAAAGTTTTTGTTTGTTTTTTTTTTTTTTGGCGGGGAGGTGGATGAATATATATATATGTGTGTGTGTATGTGTGTGTACTCCAGAGCTTGGAGTACACAATACATAACATACCTAACTTGCCTGTTAAATTAAACAAACATGCTCTACAATGTGGAGGCTTCAGTGATGGACCTGAGCGGCTGTGAAGTGTCCTTCAGGGTGTGGCTGGTCAAAGGGTGGGAATGACTGGGAGTTGGCAGAGGTGAGGTATAATCCTGGCATCGAACTGCGGTGCAGCTTCATGCGAATGGAAAGGTGGATGAAAAGACAGAGCGAAGAAGAAAATAAAAATCTCCCCCCTGGTGAACCTCTGTCACTGGAAGATGGGATATAAGCTTCCGACCACTAAACAGAGGCTGGGTGTGAGGCCGACAGAGAAGACAGCACCAGACTGAACCGGAGAAGTGTTAACAGACAAACATCGATGCAGACACTGTTTATATGCAACTCCCTAACTTAGAACTGGAGGAGTACAGAATAATGAGCCCTCTCAACCTGATCGTTTTTAAATCATCAGCATGCCAAAGGCTTTTGGGAAACATGCACAAACACAGACATACACACACACACAATCAAGTCATCAGATTCAGAGAGCACAGCTGCCTGCCTAGTTGGGGAAACCGAGCCACGCTGCCCTGGTCTGTATAAAACACAAATTGTTTCCATTTTAAAAATGGAGCCATGTCTAGAACAAAAGGCTTCCATTGTGTTCCCATGGGACGAAGGAGAGCAGAGAGCGAGGGTGAGGTTTAATGAGAGAGCAGAGGTGTGACCCAGCAAGGACACAGAACACACACACACACACACAGAAAACCCCCAGGAGTGTGAGAGGGCAATTCAACAACCTACCACTGAGAAGAATTGCAACATAATGATGTAGTGAGTGAAGCACAAACATATCATTTGGCTTTCAGCTCCCGAAAAAAAGGATATTTTTGGGCACATGAAAACACTTAAAAATCCAAATAATGTTTACTTGTGGTTTTTGCAGTTTTTTCCTCCTGATGTGAGTGTGTGTGTGTGTTTAGTGCACCACAAACAACAGCCATGCATCCCTGAGGATGTTATTGTGATGAAGTGGATCGGCCCTGTTCTGTCCCTTTTGTACCTGCCGTATTGAGCAATAATAACAGACAACAGAATCTGTTCCATCATCAGTGGCGCTTCCTTGTTGTTATGAAGTCAGGATTTGAAGAATCAGCCCAGTGAGCCTCAGATGTTACCACCATGTCTGTTTAAATCTTTTTGTGATGATCATTTTAATGCGATCGTCTCAGGTAACGCCAAATCCTGAACCCCTGATCTCAGCTCATGGTTCGTTTGTCTGTGACACCCTGGCAGTCCACACTTAAAGAAGACACTCACACACTCGCCATTACAATGTATTTTCTTCCCTGTTGAGGCGCTTTTCTCATTTTGGCTGATTTACTGGGGCCCTGATTACACTCTGTTTACTGGCACTCGTAAACACAATGAAAACCTGGCAGCATTTAAACATCTGAAACACTGTTATTATTTCTCCATCTAGCAAGACGACATAAGGCAATCCTCATTGCCAGGTCTTGGTTATCTGCCCTAACCACAGCCACACCAGTGTGTCATCTGAGGGGCAGGTTTGGAAAAGAAGTCACACGAAAAGAAGCACAGCGGATTTTTTGGGTGGCATGCTCAGTATCTGTCTGGCTACATCAAGTATGTTCTGTTTAATAGTGTAAAACCTAATTATTCACTATTTTTTCAGGTGATGAAAGCGTTGTCAGGGCAAATGGAGAAGGCATTAAAGTCACGCTATGTATGATGTCTTTGGCAAAGTAAATGGATTTGACAGTTTACTTCTTTGGAGTCAGACTTTTTCACCACCCACAGAGGCAGAGAGGGAGAGAGAAATGGTTGGGATGAGTAATATAGAAGCAACGTTGGCAGAACTCAAGGCAGCAGAGGGCCAAAGCATCCCTAACTTCATTTACAGACCCTTCGTAACATTATTAAAAGGAAAGGTCATCAAAGAAACATGAAAAAGATAGATCTTGAAGCCTGAAAAGTGCAAGTGATAACTTTCTGTTGCACCTCTTGAGCAGGACTGTGGCTTAGGTTGGTGTTAAATTGAAGACAGCATCAAGAGACTTTGCTCTAAATCGCTTGAAGTGTTGGTCATTTCCTGTTTTGAGCAGGACATAGAAGAATTGGCTCAAAGTGACCATTCCCTCCAGTCATATGTCTGCACTGTTATTAATCTGGTTTAGACTTTACATCCGGTAAGAATCATGACACAGATGCTGCTGGAAGTGAAGTGTGGCCTCAAGATAATACGTTTCTGCTCAGAGCAGCCTGATGACTCACCTGTGGTCACAGTAAATCCTTACTCATCCTCAGACTCTGACTGGCTGGGCAAGATAACAAAGAGGCTGTGCTCGGACTCGCAGATCTGTTCTCATCTTTACCTGAGTTGTGTTTGCACAGCCCAGTGGTGAGCAGATTGTCAAGACTGTAACACTGCTTTAGTTTGCATCAGGTACTTAAAAAGAAATCATCTAAGGTCATTTCTTCACTTTGGCTGTGTGTGTGTTTTCTTCCAGTGGTAGAATAATCTTCTCATATTCTCATTGAAGAAAACTCAATTTAACTTCTGCCCAGTGACAGTTTTGAAATGGTAAATACATTAAAATTAATTTCTTTATTAATTGGATAATATGTCATATATTAATGGTTATATGTATTTCTAACCAGTTATTATATATAACACACATTGTTAGGAAAACTGTCTGACTGCTGTTCATCCTCTGACAGGAAATTTGCCCCTTTTAGTGTGTTCATTAAGATTTAACAGAGTTGAATCTATGACATTACAACATTAATGATATAACTGATGAGGAAAAGTATTTTTCTGATGACTCTTCGAAGCTTGTGACTGAACTTTGTCAACATGCGTAACAGTGTGTGTGTGTGCTTTTTCACCGTAATAACTGTAATAAACCATCACCATATATTACAACCTTAAAATGACCTAATGACAAAATAGTTATAAGTTTTACATTTTTTTTATGGCTGGATTTCCAAACAGAAAGTATGAAATTGTGTTCATGTGTAACAAGAGTTCCAAAAAGAATAACTTGGCCTTTAACATCAACAGCATTGCCATGTTTCCGTGTTAGCTTAGCTTAGCATAACGACAGGAACCGCAATCAAAACCTAAAAAAACAAAACAAAACCAAAAAACCCTCTCAGCTTTGTATGTATTTATCCTGAATTCTTTAGGAGCATAACTCCCTGAAAAGCATGAACTGCCCCTCGTACAGTATTACCTGTTTCGTTTTGGGAAACTCTTTCCGCTGTTGCCGTCCATGGTCGTGGGAACATTTTAAAGCCACAGGCTTAATTATGACCTAAGAACTGACAGTTATTCTAAGACATTTTGGAGGAGACCACCTCCTAAAAGCTTGAAGTGTAAATCTCATATAAAATGTGTGTGTGTGTGTGTGTGTTTATTTGTCTGACTAATTCAGCCCAGCCCTTGGTTTGTGCAACGGGGCCTGCCTTGTTTATTGTTGCATGTTGCTAACAACAGCAGCAGACAGTAATGATGACAGTCAATCACTCTCCTCCAGTAATCCTTACAGGTATAACCCCATTCCTTTGGTAATTTGTCAGTCCCTGCTTGTTTTTCCTCATTTTCAACAGGTTTTGTTAAAGCATGCCAGGGTGTTGTTTTTTTGGAGGGGTTTTTGCCCCCTTTTTTTCCCCCCATGGTGATGCTAAGTGAGCTAGTATTTTTGGACTTTCAGCATGATGCCAGAAACCATCAGACTTCTTAGCTTTCTCCTTTGGCTGCCTGTGAAACCCCAGTGTTGATGAAGCCCAAAGGCAACAGCAAAGTGGACTGACTGCTCGGTAGCAAAGTAGAAAGCCTAAGAAAAGTAAAAACAGGGAAAAAAAGAATGAGAAAATAATTTTTAAAAAAGTCCTCAGTGATTTATTGGCGATTTATTGAGTCTTTGGCACCATGCTTGTTTTAAAAAATCTGAGTTTTAGATGTTTTAGGCACCAGACTTTGGAAATAGAGTTTTTGTATGCAGTGGTGCATTTCCAGATCCCGGGCCTGATGCTTAGTCCAAGAGTGGATGGGGTGAGGGAGTCAGGGATTGGTCCTGGACATCGGGATAGCTGGGAGAAACACCTTCTCAGTCTGGGCTTTCAAACACATTGAAAACACTGTTTTGTATGTTCTTGTCTGTGGCATCTGGACTGTGGCTGCTTCACACACACTCACACTGGAAACACTTAAAACTTTGGATGGAAACACACACACACACACACAGTACTTGAGCCCTCTGTGACTTCACAACACCACATGCAGACAGACACTTTCTTCAGCTTGTTGCTCGTCTTTGATGTCACCCAGATTGCCATTTTGCTGCTGCCACCAACCAATCTATCCACGTGGCAGCTCAGCAGTAAACACTGACCTAATGCACCTTGGGGGGAACATAAACAACACATGAAAACAGTCTAATTTGCCAGTAATTACAGCACTGTGATTATGGAGAATGGTGCATATTTTTAATCAGAACTAATCTGCTGAAGAGCGCTGGCAACAATCAAGGGAGTAGTTGGAGGTAGAGAGCAGAGGATGCCTTCAGTCTTGATGTATCTACGTGATATTCACCATTTCAAAATATGGTTATAAAAGAGAGTAAGGACTTGGCTTTTAGAAACAGTTTTTGAAGTGGAAGAAGTAGTTGATTTTCTTCCCATAACACAGTCATTCTTTATTAAAATATGGTGGGGAAACATTGCATTTGCTTTGGCTGGGCTGCATTGGAATGGTCAGGCTGGAGTACCTTGATCAGGGGGTATTATAGCAAATCGCTTCAGCAAGAGGTGAACGAGTGGAGGGCGGCAGCTGAAGGACCAGAGGAATATCAATAAAGGGAAAAAGCACTCGCGGATAAAGCAAGATAGAGGTACCTGGGAAAGATAAGGTGGTGGGGAGTTGTGACAAAGGGTGAATGGGAGGATTTAGTCTGAACGCTTTCACGCAACTGAAAGTCTGTGGTTTGTACTTGTGGGTTATCATGTCCTCATCTCCCTCACACAAGTGCGCACACATTCCTCCTGCTGAAGAACAATCAGCAGGAGAAAACAGTGTGGAGTGAAGTCTATCTCTCTGTGGAATACACCTATTACTGCACAATCTGGGGGACTACAGGAAATTTCATAATCAGGCTCACATGAGCCCAGGGCTTCGCAAACCTCATTCTGTCAGTATGGGTCACGCTACATGGGAACATTTTCAGGAAACACAGGGGGAACTGAGGAAGGCCTTTGGAATGGTTAGACACCTTGCAAAATCCTGAGCAGTAGATCCAGGTCTGTGGAAAGTCCACGGAGGGCTTTGACAAGGTTAGAGGTGACAAAGCAAAGTGGTAAATCTCTTGTGTGTGCTTTCTCCGAAGCCAGAGTTTTTTGGCTCTCCCTAACTGTGGCCGCCTATGACAATGCTGAAACCCCGAACACAGTGTCCTTGTGCAACCTTTCCCAGTCCCTCACAACGATCATGGGGATGAAATTCCAGTGAAAATGAAGGGTGCAGATTTTTCATTAGCAGGAGGGAACACTCAGGAACGCTGGCCGAGTGTCGAGCTGTGGTAATGGTGGTGCAAAGAAAGGCTTGTTAAAACGGCTGGTCAGGTTTAGATGTTAGCTTCGGGGCTACAGGAGGCAGGGAGATGTGTTTGTGCTGGGGACATGTGGGAGGGTGATGAAAAAAGTCTTGTGCAAGAGAGCAAGAACGTATTGTATCTTGAGCAGAGTTTTCTGTCAGACAAACGCTAAGGTACCTTTGCACTAAATGGAAACTTTAAGAGAATTTGCCTTTTTTTGAATGTCCTAAAGTCGAAGATTCAGCCATACTTGCAGAACTGAACTTCGTAAAAGTTCACAAGCCTTAGCTGTGTGTTTAGTTAACTTAAAGAAAGTGCCTGGAAGCGGCACAGCTAGGAAATCCAGATGCTCTGTTCTCTTTTAATGCCTCATGAAAACTCCAGGCCTGTGTCATCGCACTTACTCCCGAGCAAAACGTAGCTAGACCTGGACCCAAGTGAGAGGACAGGTTCAGTGCAAACACACACACACAAATGAGTGCATGGTCTTTCTCGGTGCTCACAGAGGTATGGAGGTACACACTCGGTTGCCCTGAAGAAAAGTTTGGTTTCATTGTTTAATGACTTTGCTATTCCCTGATAATGTTTTACATATGAGATAGAGATTGCTCCCATTTGACAAAGAAGGAGGAAAAAAAAAAGAAAGTGCAGCCATCCGTCTTTCTCTCACTGACTCACTTGCTGCCTTTTCATTCCTATTCAAAACTTTTACAGTCAGTCATTTTCAATTTAATTTCCTCAGACAACACAATGACGTTGGACCTGGTCCATTTGTTTTTGAACTAAATATTAGAGAATGGAGTTTATGAGTCATAAGAAACATTTTTCAACTTAATCCTATTAGTCACCTTGTTTTTTGACGGCTTCTTGCAAAACCTCCTCTTTGTCCAGCATCTGAGTAAAAGAAAGAAAACAGAGCAACACATGTTTGTAAAGGACAGGGTGTACACATGCACACACACATCATTTCAATAAATCCTCATTGACCCTGAAGAACTCTACAAAATGTACATTTTTTCTTTTCTTGTGCTTTCAGAGACCACAGAACATGGATCAAGTAAATGTGACAAGTGAGTGGACTTTCTATTATCTTTCAGTCCAGATTAGATCCTTTCTTGATATTCATTACAACCTGACTGCTAATGCCCCCCCCCCCCCACTTCTGTTTTGTTCTTTTGTGCGCATGTTTGCATGATGTTCCGACCGTCAGTGGCGGCAGTGGCGTCGCAGCTGCGCAGAAGGAGAAAGTGAAGGGCAAAGACGAGACGTACTGGAAGGAGATCAACGCCGCCATGGCCTTGACCAACTTGGCGCAGGGGAAGGACAGTGCCTCTGGGACCACCAGCTGCATCATCCAGAAGTCCTCCCATATAGCAGAGATCAAGACTGTCAAAGTGCCGCTTGTGCAGAAATATTAGCCCTGACGTCACCCTGCCGTCCTCTATGCAAACCAGAAAACATTCCCGTTTTATCGAGCTCGCCAGAGTCCAAACAAATTCCCCCACCCCTGACGTGACGTGAGAACTATTGTTTGAGGGAAAGGGGTGATTGAGACGAGGAAGTGTGAAACAAAAAGAGAACTCTCATTCTTTTTGATTGTTATTGGTGTTTAAAAAGTGCAAAAGGCCTAGGCCATCCTTTTCTTTGCTGGGTTACGGTGCGGCAGACAAGCGTTGGTAGTGGTGTTTCACTGCAGTGTTTCCTTCAACAAGACACTTTTGTAATGTTAACTTATTTTTGGATGAGTCAGATTTTTTTTATTTTTTCTTTTTTATGCTACAAAATGTGTATTTTGCCAAAGTGCCTTTTGTTATATAGACAAATCACTCACCGACCGTGGTCAATGCAAAGTACAGATACTGAGGTGCCTCATCAGAATTTGCAAAGGAACATTTTACACTTTAGAGTCAGCGTTGTGATTCCTGATCTGTTTTGTGAATGAAAATGCACCACAACAGCCTGTGCCTTAAGAGCTGAGTGAGCTCACCATCTGAGGCAATGATGAGCTCAAATAGCACACCCATACTCACACTAAGACACACTTGCAGAAAATGCCCAGCATTCATTTTCTGTTCTTGTTTTGACTAGAGTCTTCATTTTGAGTGTAAACTGAACACTGTTTTGTCTCAGTTCGCCTCTAGTTTCTGGCAGGCCAGCAAGAACTGTTGGATATGGAGATAAGTTGCTCTAACGTGAGCAGCAGATCGATAAGCAGCCAACGATTTACTGCCTCGTCCACATCTCGGCCTTGGATTTCATCAACCAGCGAAGGATTCCTTCCTTATCATGGCTTTTAGTTGCTGAAACGTGCACAAATTCCCAGCTGGACCCATAATGAAGTCACGTTCACCCATGCAGTGACACAGCTCTGCGTAGATTCTCTGGCATCTCTTAAAGGGTTCCGTACAGTATTTGTTTCTAATGGAAGAATGCCATGACCTAAAAGGGATGTTTTCGCTTTGCAGTATCAGTGTTATTTGTTTCTGAACAATGTTGCCTTTTCACTTTTTTTGTGCTCAGAATACGAAGAAGTCTGAAGTGAGTAAAAAATAAATAAATAAATAAAAAAAGCCAGCACCAGCTCCCCAAGCCTTTTGATCATCAGCTCTTTCAGCTGTTTAGCATTACATTCAAATTGCAGTTTACAAGAAGCCGGAGAAGGTTTGACTTCCTCCCCCCTTGCTTTTTCTTGTTTGTTTGCCTTCAGAAATACACTTCAGTATTATCTCTTTGTCGCCTGAGCAAGTGTTCAAAGTATTTTTTATTGTGAGTCTGTATATGTGTGGTTGTTTTGTTGTTGTTCAACTTTGTACTTGGTTTTACTTAACCATACCGCATTAAGAGTTTCTTTTGTCATCCAATGGAAAGAATCTTTTTTTTTTTATTTTTTGTTTTTATAGAAAGTACTTATGTTCGGTGCATATGTTATAAACGTTTGTGGTGATGGATGCCAAGTTCACAAACTGGTGGACTTATGGGAGAAACCGAAGTTGGCTTTCTATGCCGACTTTTTTAATTTTATGTATATCTTCAAGGTACTGTTTATGTGTGCCAAAATGTACACTCCTTCAGAAATCGTGCAGTTTTTTTTTTTTTTTTGACAACCCAGACTATGGTCAAGGACTTTTTTGGGGGGAGTGAAGCTGCACAAAGTGATTTTTTTGACTTTTTCATGTCTTGAATGTGCAAACTGTTAAGAAGAGAGAGAAAAAAAAAAGAAGCTGCACTTACAGATTTTAGTTTTCAATCAGAAAACACTCAGATTCCATTGAGTGGATTCACCTTAAGGTGATGAGAAGTAACAGAAATGAAGGACAGCCGTATAGTATTCCTGTTAGCGTGCCTATGGAAGTGTAATGAAATGAATCGCACTAGCCAATCCCCAGGCATTATTTGCTTATGCATCAGGGGTTGTGGGCTCCCACATGTGTTTTTTATACACCTGATCCAGGCAGGGTAGCTGTGGGGTAGTGCCGGGCCTGCTCCTTGTGTTTTTAATCGCACCTCTGAACCTCTGGACCACTTGCGACCCTCACACCTCACACGATACCCGCTCGCTGGGAAGAGGGAGCGAGAGGAGGAGGCTTCAGAAACAACAGAGCTGTTGTTCTTACCTCCAGTCACACCCCAACAAGGACACTACGAGTACTAACAAAGGGGGTTCTACAGCCAAACTTTGGTACTGTAAATGCATTTCTCCAGCTAGCACCCTGCTTTCACAACCATGCTGATGAATGAAAAGCAATGGTATGTAATAAAGCTTATAAATTATTATTACAGACTTTGTAAAAACAAAGAAAGTGGTGACCATCATTTTTTTTTTTTTTTATTGTTAAGTTATATAAATTCTGAATTTTTTTTCTTTTGTTTATTTGTTTTGATAGAGACTGGATTTTCAATCCAATGACCAAATGCATATCTCCTTGTATTGCCCGATTCGCTCTCATGTAAAGTTTCTTTTATAAAAACAGTTGTTACTTGGTCAAAGCAATGAATAAACCTCTAAATGAAATGAAAGGCATCATGGTTGTAATGTGTCTAAGTTAATGTTCATCAGCTTTTTGTACTCAAACATTTTTTTTTTATATTTGGTAGTGTGGGTTATTGAAAGACACTGTAATCACCATAGACTACATCCACACTACTATTTTAAAATGAGAATCTCCATCCATACACACACCTGAAAACACATTCTAACCTGACCACTCATAGAGTGGGCATCCGTGAGCCTCTAAACAGGAAGTAGTGGCTGGTTTAGATAAGGACAATAGCGCTTAACATAACTGACTATCCATGTTGTATTCATCATTGCAGGCATGGCTAAGACCTAATGAGGCATTTTCAAAATTGTTAGTTGTTAATAGTTAGACACTAGGGGAAACCTTATCAAATGTGTTTTTGAAATGTCACAGTGTTAGCCTTTGTGTATTTGAAGATGTGCTTGGTTCAAAATTAAATTAGCTACAATTTACTACACTCTTGGTTCATCTTTATTACTGACCCTTTTCACTTTACATATAGTTAGCAGATTTACTGTCAATATTAGAAACATTATAAGGCAATTTTAAAGACCAACATAAGACATTTCAGTTGATAAATATCCTACAAACCAGTTTATATGAAGGAGTTTCTGTGTTTATTTTCTTTCTCTCTGAAGAAAGACCAAATTGCAAACACAAATTCCCGCCTGTAAACTGCCACTTTAGACCATTTTAGTTTTCCTTTGTTGATGTCACCAGGCTAAGGTCTTAATTCTAACCATGGGCCGCTACTCAACCCTGATCGCAGCAGAGGAGATGTTTGTTTATGGCACACAAGTTGGGGCGGTTTTTGGGAGCTAAACAAACTAATCATGACAAACCCTTGAAAGAGCTGAATGTATACAGCAGCAAGCTGCGTCAACCACATACCACACATTAGTGGTTAGGGCCCCAGCATTTGCTATCTCCTGTGTATTTTTGCTACCTTTAGATGGATGTTGGGAATTTTAGTTTATTTGTTTGACTTGGGATCAGATCGAAATCTGTCTCTCAGGAGTGCAATAGGGCAGCATCAGCAGCAAATAAATAGCTTGAAATAGGACTAAATAGGATAAAGTTTGGGTGTTCCATATCTGTTGTCATGATATGTCTGTTCATATCATTTGAACTCTTGCGGTATTGTGGATCCTGTATGATAATAGACTGGCCCACTGTGCACTGTCTGGCATCTCAGGGAGGCCAGGGCAAGGCTGAATCTACATATTAACCTTCTTAGGTGTTTCCTTATCCCCAGGGCTCAGTCTCACTTCTCTTTCCTGTGTATTAATGGCTCTACCATGCCACCACCTGAACCTGAGCAGTGCCATGTAACACAGGCCCTCTCATGGATACTGAAGGAGAAAGAGATTTAAGAGACAGAATAAAGATATTGACAGCAGCTGCTCTCAGACTGGTTAGCAGCAAATGCCACAAACTGTACATACTGCCCAGTGCTGGCAGGCCCTGTATCCTGTGGTTGCATTGTCAGCCAGAACCAATCAGGACACAGCCAGCAGAGTAGCCAAACAACCAACATGTTTTCTCTGCTCTTTGCTGTGCATCAGCTGCATCTGGGCCTTAAAACTCCTTCAAATAATTCTATCAGGTTTTTTGACCTCTTATCCCTCATGCACTGAGCTGGCCACCCCCCCCCCCCCCCCCCCACTCAGCCACATTTTCCATTGAAAAACTAAGTGATATTCCATGCTGCATATAGTTTCTCCTTCCATTTTTTTTTCACCCATGCCTCCTCTCTGTGCTGCTGAAAGATTTGAAAGCAGTTGTGGAACGGCACCGTTATCCCGGCACAGCAGACAGACAAGTGGAGATTCTTGCTTGGCTTGCCCCATGGCTTGACAGACTCCAGACTTCACCTTGGCCATTTAGTCCGCCAGAAACTGAAGTTCACCGACAGCGGCAGTGAAACCACACGGAATGAAATCCAAGAATGCAGACGTTCTGAAAATCATTTCTCATTTGATGAGGATATATGACTCCCGTGGCATGTTGAAATAATTAGTTACCTTGCTGTGAAGGATGCTCCAAGAAGCCCCCATTCATTAGAGCCAGGACTTTGTCTTTTTTTTACCCTTGGACCTTGGACACATATATAAGAAAAATTGCCGACACCTAATTATTAGATTCCTGAAAGAACTGACTGATTAAAATTAAACTTGGTCCAGCCTCGCAGTCACTTTTGGGATTGGAGCTGCTTCGGATCAGCTCTAACGTCATGGGTGTTTGAGGTGATGCAGGCAGGCCACTGCTCATATCATGGACACCTCTGTGAATCAGAGATGATCACACTAGAGACAAAAGATCAGGGAGGCTTTAATGATTTTTTTAAATTGCATCCTTCAAATTAGCATATTTTCCCAAAGGATACATCTGTAGATGGGTCCAGTGTGAGCTTGCAGTATACTAGTTGATAGCTGGAAACATTAGAACTGTGGAGGAATTACACTGCAGTGTGCTTACATAGATTACTGACTAAATTAATTAATGAGGTCAGTGTGCCCTTGGGTGTGTTATTTCAGTAAAAGTTCTGACTTTTGGATGTCTGCAAACACTTACATTTCTTTGAATTACTCGCTCATTCATATGTTCAGAATAAAAAAACAAAACCTTTTGATCCAAGCTGTTCACACCAAAGTCAGAATTAGATCCACACGCCTCCTTTTTTTTTTCTTCTTTTTTTCTTTTTTGAATTGCACTTCTTAGCATTACACAAGACATTTGGTTTTCTTCTATCACATTAGTGGATGTATCACGGGTTTGTCTTCTTGATTTCATTATTGTATTAAAGCCACATTTTTCAAGTCTTCTTCTGGATTCAGCTCTGTTGCGAGGCAGTTTCTGAGTCTCCTTCTTGTTGAGCTGACCGAAGGTAGTTGAAAAATATTTCCTGTCTTCATCTCTCATAATAAACTTCTTCAGAAACCACCAGAAAGAAGAGGGAGAGAGCTATGCTTACATGGAACCGCAAGCAAAATGCTGTGCTTTGGCCAAATGAGGACATGCCGGGTGTTATTCCAGGTGGACATCATCTCCATTTTGTTTGGGGAGAGTGTCTAGGTCTTGAAACAGAGGGGGAAAATGTGACACATGCCAGTTTTCAACAAAAAGGGTCAACTGCATTTGTGAGAACAGACTGTGGAGGCATGCACATTGTTCTGACCTGAGAGCATTGGGAAATGGATAAATGTAGGTGGTGGAGTTGCCAGAGTAAACTCCTCTCACAGTAAGGGAGACACAATTTTCATGAAATTGAACAGGAATTTGGTCTTTGGGGGCAAAAGAATGCAGGAAATCTCTGATTTGATGCCTGGTGTCAAGTTTTCATTCACATGATTTCACTGACCGCAGTTGCTCGTACATGCGCCGCACTATGTTGTCGGTGAGGCAACGCTTACACTAACTCCAACCACGCAAAACATTTCTCCTCTTTGCTGTAAACTCATGCAATCCCAGTCACAGTCTCACTGCAAAGCCCTGCAACACAACAGCTTTCATGTTCATAGCTAGTGTTCAGGGATTAGTCCAATCCATTTTCCTCCAACTTCTAAACAGGCCTGCCATGTACAGCCACATGCAGCAGATCTCCCTGTTTGTTTATTGAAGGATAATATCTGTGAATTTCTTCCCCGGATCCCACATCTCAGTCCATCCAAAAGCCACATGCACACAAACACACACAATAACAGTAACAAGGGAGGACAAGCAGGCAGTTTAGCTGCCTCCATCTCAGCTGTTTCCTAACAGCCTAAATCCGGGTAATTGGCCGTCTTCTGAGCTTCTGAGACAGGACGAATAAACAGCTGCTGCATACAAAGAGACCCCTTCCAAAGGCCAGCTCACGCTTGCCAGGATGGGATCAAGGCGAAGCAGAAGAACCTATGGAGAACAGACGCACAGACTGAGGGGTGCAGATGCGAGAACTGGTGCTTTCATGTCAGTTGGTTCAAATGACATATCTACATTAATATACACATGAAGTCCTCCAGTGATAATGAGCATCTCACTACTTCAGCGTGCAAAGTTACCCTGAGAAAGTTTTGAATTCTTTATTTCAGTCACATATTCTCATTCACAGCTGTAATGGAGACTTAACTAGAGGAAACATTTAACTCTCACTCTCTCTCACTCATCTTCTACCTCTTCTCTGTTTCCGGGTCATGGGGGTGCAGGAGCCAATCCCAGCCAGGGGTACACCCTGGACAGGTCGCCAGTCTATTGCTAGGCCAACATGTAAAGACAAACAACTACTCAGACCTATGAGTAATTTAGAGTCACCAAATCAACCAAAACTGTAGGAAGGAACCATAGTACCAGGAGGAAACCCACGCAAGCATGGGGAGAACATGCAAACTCCACACAGAAAGGCCCCAGGCCGGGAATCAAAGCTGTGACCTTCTCGCTGTGAGGCAACAGCACTAACCACTATGTCGCTGTGCTGAAGTACAGTACAGTACGGTGTGACTGGACCTCTTTAGACCAATGCCTAGGGTAAGACTATAGGTGTGATGCTGCATTAGCTCCTGCTAAAACTGACATAGAAATGACAAACAGGTGTGTTGCATCGTTGGTACTGAGGGTTCCAGGTTTTAAAGAATGCATTGAATAAATAGTAAAGTCTAAGCAGTAAATTCTAAGGCAATGGCTCTCAACACAGAAGCCATGCTGGACAAATCTGACAAACCTCAGAAGATAATAAAAGAATGAAAAACATAAACTGTATTTGTATGGTTTGTGTTTTCGCATACAATTACATTTTGACCTGGACACAGCGGTTTGAGGAAATTAAAGTTTTGACCACATCTCACTGTTGACATTGTTCTGCTCAGTTGTCACGACGCGAGCTAAGTGTAGATCACTGATCACATGACAGCATGCAGGCTGGCTGAAAGTCCAAATTAAAAAGGTTGAAAAATGTGGAAGATGTAAAATAACTAAAACATCCTAAAGGTCCTCTGGTTAAAGACACATAGTGGGTACAGTAACTTACAGTAACATATCATCTTACTCTTGTTTCTTCCCTATATTTCCTGACATCTTACTGAAAAATATCTATGAAAAATATTCTGTTTGGTCTATCCACCTTTTATGACTCTTTACTTATGAAATATTGGATTCATAATGTCTGCTGGGATTTTAACAGGTTCTGGATGTCTACAGGGAAAAATCACTCTTTTGGTTAAAGTGCTTATAACTCATGTCCACACTCACGCTGCAATGAGGAATCACATCTAGACATTGCATCACTTTAAGGTGTCACAAGCCAGAATGCCTGTGAACTGGTCTGGACCACAAGCGACAACGGGAAACCGAGGATTGACTTGTCGAGAGAACTTGATGTACAGACAAAGGTCATGGTCTTGATTGTTCAGATATTTTTTCCATTGGAAGAAACCTCTCATTGCTGTCTTATTTCAGCTCCCGTGAATGAACTTTGGGTGTTGTCAGTCGCTGAGGCAGCAGAATTCAAAAATAACAGCCATGGTAGCACTGTATGCCATGATTGCATGATTGCTGTTTTCGCATTCTGTGGTGTCACCAGCAGAGCCACTTTACTCTCCAGAGTTCATCCTCCAAAGCCGATAGGACTCTGCCCGTTCCATGTGGGGTTTGCCCTCAGCCAGGCACTGAAATGCTGGTTTTAGCCTGATGGATTGGGCTGTTGAGGAAAGTGGAATCTTGCAAGGTTTGCAATTTGCACAGACAGTGTCTCACTGAGTAGGTGCATCACCCTTCCACGTTTACAGGCACAGTTTAAAAAAGAAACACTTCAATTTTCACCTCAGAGAGAAGAAGCACCGTGACCTCCCCTCCCCGGCATTTAAAAGTACGTTACTTTATAACATTAGAGACATACCTGAACATGGAAACTTATTCTCGAGTTTGGAAACAGACTGTGAGGGGAAAAAAACTCAACTCACTTGTCAACAGCATCTCATGGTTGTCATCATTAATGACACACAGATGTATAATTTTATTTGTTCCATTCAAACCTGTAAAACATATTGAAGTTGTATTAACCAGTAACGTATATAATGTCTTACAATGCCATTTTAAGCACTTGAGATGTTATATTAATTTATAGAAATGATTTTTTCTCCTTATGAAGCATTTTATTTGTAAAAAGTTACGATACGTAACGATACTAATACTAGTACTAAACATAACTTGCTAATAAGTTGCTTTTAACTCTTATTGTCTTTTAGTATATTAACTTATTCGATACTTTACTTTATTTAGCATTAATTTTTTACTTTGGCCGCTTTGGGGGAGCAAAACAAGCTGTTCACACAACTGACAGTTGAAGAGCCTTTAATGCAAACATTAATTACACATCTAGCAGTCACACAGCAACATTATGCTGAGTCATTTTTCTGACCAAATTTAATACTCTTGCTTCATCACCACCAGCTCCAGAAAAAATAACCCGACTTTTGGCTTATAATAAAGTCTTTTAACTAGCTGTAGTTGCTAATTTTGGTTGGCTGTGGGTTTATTGGAGCGGTTTGACTGATGCATCTGTAAAAGAAGCTGATTAGAACTGTGAGGCTGAAAGCTGCTGGACAGAAAACAATGAGCTGAAAGAGGGTAAACTGTCCTGTGCAGCTGAGGGGAAGTGAGGATTTTGGCCTAAGTCTCTGTGAGCTTGTTGTTATTTACTGCCCCTTTCATCCATAGACTCATTTTTTCCCATTGGTATTTTAAAAATATAGATCCATGCAGCTCTTATGCATCTGCCCTTCTGCTTTTTAAGGAAATTCGGTTTTGTTGGCTTCCTGTTTGATTTTTGTCCTTAATTGTAATTTTATTGTTGACTTTTTACTTACTGACTGCTTATAAATGATGCTTTTGCACCTGTAGATGCTCATAGTGGAGGTATGAGTAGGCACTGTTCTCTGTTCAGAGAGTACTTCCACCTCCCGCCGTGAGTTGTGAGTTGCAGCAGCAGCAGCACTGGGCAAAGTGCACAGTAAAACAGAAGCCGCAACCACTCATAACATAATGACAGCCGGGGGATCACAAATAAGACATAGAGGAGAGCTGTGCCTGGTGTCTCTGTGTAATATTTCATCACAGAAAAGCTAAATAAATTCCTCACTACAGTCAAGTGAAACCACGTCAATGCAGCAGATGTAAGAAATGGCAGCTGCCGGAGGAATGTGGTTTGGCAGCAAGCAAGGCCTGGAGAGAGACTGGAAGGTCCTGTCACGTTAACACTTTGTGTTTGGGAACACAAAGATACATTGTTGATGGATCGAGTGGGATTCAAACGCATGTCTGCCTGTGCCACGTGTGTGTGTGTGTGTGTGTGCGCGCGTGTGCGTGTGTGTGTGTGTGTGTGTAAAAGGGACAGAGTGGTGGGTCCAATCTTTTTGATTGTCGTGTGGAAAAATCCCACTCTCAGCGGGCTTTGTGTGTCCAGACCTATAGAAACTACCAAGACATATTTTGAAAGGATGGCATTACGGTGCAGTCAGAGTGGTATTTGAAAAGCATTAAACACAGATGCGCACATACATTTAACCATTTTATAAGAGCATATTGTGATATTTAAACATAGTGAAAGGCGGAGGCAGAGAGACCCAGAGACAGAGCGAGAGGCTGCAGACCTGGCAGGCAGCATGGCATGAGTGTGGCAGCCAGTTTTGAAGGCTAGCAAATAAATAGGCCTCACATTGCTCAAGCACACAGCTGGAGCCAAAACTGTAATGTTACCATAAATCTGGAATCGAATGGGTACACCCGGCCAACGCAGGAGCCCATTCCTCCAGATGTTAGTTATGGAGCTCTTATTTTTATTTTTTTTTTCTCTTCTCCCTCCCCACATCAGATAAATATACACACATGTTAGGCGTAAAATCGTAGAGTAGAACTTTCTGGATTCACAATCTCGTCATGGGCAATGTACAGTTTGATGAAGGTTACTCACTGAAAACATTTACTGGACTAAAACTGATCAGAAATCTAATCCTGATCAGAGAGTAAAGATAAGACAGGAGGCTGTTTCAGCGTCAAATATTAATCTTTCTCCGCGCACAACCTACTAGCTATAATTATTTTTCTACTGGAGTGGGTTACAGGTATACTAATGAGGCCGGAATTTGTTCCTATGTAGCAGCTGTCATTTCAAAATGTGTCTTCTGAACTTATTGTCTTTTACACTTAATTATTTTGGTGATGCAGTGCACACACTCTCAAGTCACCTGTAACCAGATTTTGTTTGTATTTTCACTGTATATAAATCATTAAGGAAAATAAACGCTGAATCACTGTGCCTTTGTGATCGGGTTATTGTGACATTACTGGTCTGGCATTGGTATTCAAAAATCTAATGTTAATTAAAAAAAATTGAGCAAACTCCAGTTCCCCAAAATAGATCAAATTAATTTAAATATGAATATACAAAACAATAATATTTACAATTACAGTCGACAGTTACTTAATGTTATGTATGTTATTATCATAATTTGAGGTGTGTCATAATTTCCCCTCTGTGGCGTCTCCTTCGTTTAAGAAGGAATATTTTTCAGTCTACCTATTTTATCTGACAGCTGAAGATATTTCCTGAAAATAATTATACACACTAAATATTTAATTTATTTCTAAAAAAACAAAAAACAAAACAAAACTACTCAACAAAGCAAATACCTCTGAAAGACAACAGCTGCCATTTAAAGGGGCATGCCCAGAGCACCACCACATCTAAAAGCTTTGTGGCCTGATTCATTTATAAAGGCTACATTTCTCAATAAACTGACTGACTGGCTATCAGTTCTGCTGAGTTTGAGTCAGTCTGAATTTAACAGAGTTAGGTGCCGATTATCATTATTTTTTCCCTTTGGAAACGTGGGAACAGTTTAGTTCTTTAAATGATACAATTTCATCATCCAAATTCTTGTTATTATTGACGTTATTCCCTCATTGTAAACCTGGGACCTAAAACGCAGTAAAATACAGTAATTTAACAATGCATGAAATGACAGGAACATTATTGCATGAGGAAAAATAAAACCTACAATAGTTTTTTACTATGACAAATTAAACACTGTCCCTGCATAGACACTGGAAGGGGACCCAGGCAGAGTGAATTAATAACACTGTCATTACACATCTGTTGGTATTTCTGGACTTCAGTTGTTTTTTTTCTATTGGCCTTTTATTAGGGAAATTTAATCAAAAATGATCAGCTCCTCTGAAGTCCTGGGACTAAATGATGCTCACATGCCAGTGCTGGCTAAAGGAGACACTTCAATTCCACGAACCAAGCCCAGTCTCTAGAGTAGACCTTTGTATGATTCCCTCTCACTGGAGACAAGGCAGCCTCATCTTCGACTGCAGTTCATGTGCCTCTGAGGAGACTTCTGTGATGTGCACAGTAGCGCTTTATAGCGAGCGGCGTGACTTTAGCACTATTTGGCAGGAGCCGCACAAGACTTCCCCTGGCCTTTGGAAAATATGGTCTTTTCAGGGTCTACAGGGCGCATACTGTGCAACACTGTGAATTCCTCCTTTGAGTTCGATCATCACACCATATACCATGTTTGGGTGCAGATGGCTGTGGGACCACCTCACCGGGACATATATGGTCACATACATTACCTTTTTCTTTTGGAGTCGCCTGGGTGTGACCATTATGGGCTTCATATCAAGGCTAGTGGAGGGAGGGAGAGGATTATATGAGTGTCCAAGTCCCTTTTAGCTCTCATCTGACACAGGTCCGAATGTTTTAAATAAACATCACAAAACCTTCATCTTGCTCCAGAGGGAAGAAGTTCCTGAATCATCCAATCAACAATAAGTGCAACTTCGAGCTTCTCGCTGTTGCCATGGCAGAAAGTAAATATTGCACCCTTCACCAGAGACAGCTGTTTAGCACTCGCGGAGGTTTGGCTGAGCGGGAGTTAGCATCAGGGCCAGGGAGATAGAGCAACTGAAAGGAAGCCCCATGACCCATTTAATTTGTGTTTGAGGAGACAAATCAGTTCAGTCAAAATAATCCACTGAAACAAAAAGTCTGACAGTCTGAAATAAGTGGGAGGAGATCAGAACAAAATTGATTGCGTTGTCTTGTATTATTAACGCCTTATGACTCTTTCTGCCCCCAGTCACATTTGCATCACATCAGTTTACAGTTCTTTTCTGTTTTAAAGCTGTGGTTTTGCACTTTTTTCCCCTTCATTTACTTTTATAGTCTCTGAGTTAGATAAGGATATTAATTCCACTCTGTTGTCACCCCGCGTCTCCATTAAACACACAGTATGCAGCCCTTTTCCAGTGATCTTAGCACAGAGCTGGAAATAGAGCTGGCCTCACTCGCCCCTGACATAACGAATTCTGCCTACTAGTGTCTCTTATGCTCATTAATTAACATATTCATTTATTTCATCTGTAAATTTGATGCTAAAAAAGCTGCTGCACTAAAAGACACTCAACATAACCCCAATAAAACTTTTTACATCATACTTCTTCTATTCTTACTATTGACCTCAAACTGACCCATGCTGTTAGCTAAGCTAAACTGTAAGCTAAGTTGTTTGTAGCTTCATATTTGTCAGACATGTGAGTAGTGTCTATCTTTGCATTTAACCATCATCAAGAAAGCAAATACGCAAAATGCTGGGATGCAGGTTTCAATCCAGTGGCAGAAAAGTATGGCAGAGGAACGACCACATTAGATTTTATACCTGCTCCAATCTGGAGGTCGCATTGACCTCCACACAGTGGAAATGGATGGCACCTCATGAGTTCACGAAAAAAAAAAAGAAAAAAAAAGTGCTACTGTGTGTTGCCCCACCGGCTAAATATTTTAACGCTGCACTGCTGCCTGCTGGGAAGGTGAGCCCAAGCATCCAACGATGTAAGTGAGTTTGGGAGCCCCTCTGGACCCTGTGAGCAAGGAACCAAGATCTGAACAGTGGGGAAGGAGAAGCAGGGTGTAGCCACACACATCTGGTCACATCCCCAGGAGGGCACTGGGCAGCAGCATGGTGGAGGTGGGTGGTGTTGGTCTTTTATTACACGCTTACTTCGAGTGTTTATGAAAGCTGGTGTGAAGAAAGAAAAGGAAGAGGAGAACTCTGTAGCGACAAGCTGCTGCACAGTGGGTTAATAATGTGAGCCATATTGCGACTGGAGGTGGTGGGGTGTAGACAAAATAGCCCAACCAGTACTGTAGCTACCATTACACCCCACCACTCTCGCACACAGACACGGTCAAAGTCGATGTATGCAGGACGGCATGGAGGAATGCCCACATGCATGGACATCTGGTTAGCAGGTCTGTGGTATCTCAAGGTATCGGTTTCCTTCTACATCTAAAACAAACAGTTAAACACTGCTCCTCTAAATTCCGGGAACAGCACTGTCCCAGCACAACATAGTTAGCACGTAACTGGTCAAAGCTGACCAAAATCTGGCATTTTATGTTCCTTATGAAAAATCATCATGCCACAATTGTGTAATTAAAATAAAGATAGAGCGAACCTAACAACATAAGTACACACTAACTTGCAACATGTGGCCTGGTAACCTTTGAGTTCTAGTACTTAACAGACACGTACACATATACATAGATACCTGTAACTTTCTGTTCATGTATCAGGATAGACTTTCTTGGAGATTTTTCCTCTCCACAGCACATTATGTCGAACCTGAACTGCAGCGTTCACCAGGGTAACCCTGACAAATCCCCACTTAAGGACCTACTTCCTCATTTCTTGATCTATAAGTAGTTTTGAGTAACCAGAGATCTAACAATGTCCCCCCTCGCTTGCATGTTATTAGACAGACAGACATACCTGTGGCTGAACCCAACTAAATGACTCCCGTGAGCTATGCAGTTAAAAAACACTTGTCACACCTCTGTTATTCTTCATAATCTGATCGGAAGAAAATCCTACAACAAAGTGGATGGTGAATACACACTCAGCCAAACATGTGAAGTATTTTGTTTTTGTGTGACCTGGTACCATTTCCTTGGAGGCAGCTTTATTTGACTTTAGCTTGCTAGTGGGAGGGTGGGAAGGGGCAGTGGTTGGCTTTGTGTTTTCCAATTCAATTGTCCACAACACAGTCACAAGAGGAGGAAACCCACGCAGGCACGGGGAGAACATGCAAAGTCCACACAGAAAGGCCCCAGGGCCGGGAACCGAACCCACGACCTTCTAATTGCTGTGAGGCAACAGCGCTAACCACGATGCCGCTTTTCTGAAGTACAGTACAGCACAGTACAGAAGTGTGACTGGACCTCTTTAGGCCAATGCCTAGGGTAAGACTATGAGTGTGATGCTGCGTTAGCTGCTGCTAAAACTGACATACAGATGACAGACAGGTCTGGTTGCATTGTTGGTACTGAGGGTTCCAGGTTTTAAAGAATGCATTGAATAAATAGTAAAGTCGAACTATGGAAAGTGACAAAAAGCTTCTTAACTCCATCCTTCTGCTCAGTTAAGGTCTGACTTGTTGGAAAAAAAACTGCTTCCATGGCCTTCCAGACCTCCTTGTGTCTTTGAAGACAGTGAAATCAGGGATCTTTTAGTCTTGGTGGTTTACAACAATTTCTCTGGTCCAACTGAAAAAATCAAGATCAGCTCAGCAAAGAAAAATAAGCAGTGCAATTACAACACAGGGGCAAGATTATTTATACAGAATAATGAATTTGTTTCTATACATGCCAATCATCTCACCCAAAAGGGAGTTTATTAATGTCAATGCTTTTTTTTTTTTTTTTCACAAGGAGCAAAGAGCAGCAGCAGAAGCATGTGTGTAGTCCATGAAAATGTTTGAGGCATGTGGAAAGCCTACACCAAGCCTGTGTTGACACAAAGTGATTAGTTTATTATAGAAGTCGATGGCCTGAATACATGAGTATTTGCTTCCATGTTGTAGTGGTAGCATGACCGAGATCCGGACAGACTTCCTGGTGGACTGAATGACGACACGGTCACGGAATCCGAGCCGGAGAAGCGGCGTGTGGGCAGGGGTACGCCACACAGCACAGGAGCAAGGTGAACATGGGGAATTGTGGGTGGTGTTAGGTTTATGAATGAAGTTACTCATCCTTCCAGTTTTGTTTCTACAAGGCGGCTGTGCCCCTGCTGCCCGCCTGTCCTCAGCCCTTTTGCTTATTGCCACAGTAATTTGAGGCTGGGATGAAAGCAACCCCCACAGTGAGAGGAGTTTTCTCTTCGGGGGGTGAGGAGACCTCATCTCTTGCTTTCTTTAGGGCCAGTACACAGGGCGCTGTGTTTTTGAAAATAAGTGTGTGTTACAATGTAATCATTTAGATTTAAATTAGATTGGCAGGGTATCAAATACAATGAAACTCAATTACAGCCCTATTATAGCTCAACTGACTTACATGGCACCAAGGCCAGAGGTTCACACCAAACAAGTGCAGAGGTTTCCTGCTTACCACGGCCCTTTTCTTATTAAGTTATGGGGCGCGGATGTGATTGACGGCTACACACACTGCTAAGGATGTGGGTGAGCCTCTGTGTTGACACAGTCTGGATGTTCTAAATGATTGTAATTCCTGAAAGGACATTTTCCCAAAGATGTTCTCACTATGAAAGCGATGACCTAAGGAAGTCTCCTTAGCTAAAATGCTAAAAAATGATATTATTGCACCAGGCCCACACAAGAAGATTACAGGATTGTCATTCTGTCTCGAGAGAAAGTTTGACTGACTTTCCTGTAACCAAAGGACACAAAGGCTGACAGCAGGTCACGCAGCTCAAAACAGATCAGAGTCCTGACGCTCCTGTTGCTTGATGAAATGTCAAAGGGTCTAAATGTAAACGGGTGCAACAATGTAAACACCAGGACCCACATAATCAAAGTGTTTCCACCTGCAGTGACAGAGCCATCAGTTCTGGGCATGCTGGTCATTACCTCACAGTCCTCTGGTGCTCTGAGGGTAACCCAGGAGAGGCCAGAGCCTGGCTTTGGCTGATTCAGAGGAAGGAAAGAACAGGAGCAAAAGAGGGCATTTTCCTCTACCTCACCTCAGAACGTAAACAGTGAAACAGTCTGCAGGTCTGCAGGTACCTCCAAGACCAACGCAGAGCAAAGAAGGTCTGGAGGGAAAACAGTTTGTTCTTATTTACAAAAAGGTTCAACTTTAAACCTGCTGACCCTGAGCATTGAGAGTTGAGAGTTGAGTTCTGCACCTCGCAGCCCTACTACATTTACAGAGCTGACCGTCAGGCAAACATCTCCAGCTCAATACTACAATATAAAATTCAGGCAGTTGTGGCAAAGGATGATCTTTCCAATCATTCTCTCCCTCTCCATTCCTCACTCTTAGAAGTCAGCATGGCAAAACAATTACCTGATAGCAAAGCGGCAATGAGCATGACAAACTGAGTGACGTCTGAGAACCCAACACCTTATGAAACGATGCCCGACGTCTCATAACATTTTTACACATGACAGCATGACTGCTCTCCTGAGGGGCTCGTCTGAGCACTAATCCATACGGCCCGCCACTGAGGCAGGCGGAGGAGGAGCAGGGAGACAAAGCGGTGTTAATGAGAGCCAGATCTACTGTTAGCCCACCACCTGGCTGCGTGATCACATACAGACAGCGGGACAGAAAGCAGTCCATCAAGCTGTCCCTGCTGAGCTGCTCTCTGGCAGTAAGGTGGGGCAGGACGACATGGTTCTGGGAGTCTGGCATGTCACTGAGTCTAAGAATGTGCCAAAAAGTGTTAGTTCTTCCTTCCATCTCCACAACAGCTTAACTTCCCACAAGTATTTTTGTAGCCGCTGTGCAGCCATAGGAAGTCTCTGGCTCAGACTCCATAATACTCGATGAAGATGAGTGACTACTGTTGATCCGCTGCCACTGGCTCCTTTTGCTGTGTCTTATGGGCTGTGACTAAAAATTGATGTTCCCCTGTTTATTACAATCAGTTTCAGGAGACAGTTTCAGTCTGTAAAACAGTCAGTCTACCTCTTCAGTCCAAACTAAAATACTATAGCTGAATTGCCCTGAAATTTTGCACAGGCATTTACGGTCAACTGAACGCTGGAGTATATTGACTGATGACCGCCAGACTTTTGTACTACCATCATGAGGATTGAAGTGAACGTCACCGGGAGCTTCTGTTACTTGATGGAATGTGCAAAGGTCCAATTAAAGAGGTGGAACAGTGTTAAAAGAGGGGCCCACATAATCAGCATGTTTCCACCTGGAGTCAGAGACAGCAGCCCTCGAGGTGATCGGTGTATGGTGCGGACGTGTCCTCAAAATTTGCATTCACATTTTCTACTAGCCATAAATGAGCCTGGTATTTGGTGCATGACATTATGATTTATTTTTCTTTCTTTTTTCACCCTCCTCTCCTTTCCCCCAATCTTAATGCACCAGACCATATCCAGGGTCACTTATTCACGGTGCAGGGCAATGCTTCCTCGATACCTGTCGAGGAAGCACAGGAAAGGGGACACTGTCACTTGCAGCTAGTCATGGCATGGCTCGGGGGGCCCTCCCGTCTCGGTCCTACATGCACTTGCTTTGGGAGTTCAGTGGTACTCGCCATTACCCGTCTGGAACACTGGGGGCTGGGGTGTGCTGCTTGCTGTGTTGGCTCTCTTGGTTTGATGCCTCTTGTGGTCCCGCACACAGGGTGGCGGGCCTGGACAGCCTGGGGCCCTGGCCCGACTCTGGGCCCTGGTGATGGTCTCACTCATATTTATGAAATACCCACATCAGGTTTCACTTGCCAGTTCATGTTGGGTCACATCATGAAGAACTCATGAATCCTGCCTAAAATGAGCTGAGCTGTTCTTTCATTCCATCACTATGTACCCTATCTTTGACTCGACTCCTCTTTTGGGACACCTTCACCGACCTGGACTCCCATCTGTCCAGGGATCTACACAGAATCCCTCTGGACTCTCATAATCTTGAATGAGGTGGCAGGAAATCACAGCATCCTTCACTCCACTGGTTCCTACCAGCACCACCTGCTTCCCTTCCCCTGTCTATCCTTCTGCATCTTCTCTGTCCTTTATTCCCCCCTGTATTCAGTGAGGTGTAGCGCTCCCCATCCTGCCACACAAATGTCATTCCACTCAATAAAGATCAGCAAACTAGCTTCCAGGCAGGGTTGGTGATGGTCACACACACACATTGAAATAATAAAATATTTAGCTACGAAACTAAAAGTGCTTCAGTCTCATAAAATTGAAACACCTTGTGGTTTTAAACTATGAGGATAAATGCAGACAAAAACATAAATAAAAAAAAAATCTGAAACAATATTTAATTGCACAGCCCTTTGTTTCAGGAATTTGTAAATGGCTGCCACGGTGTACAGACACACAACACGATCGCCAAACACTTTTCATTATTTTGCTGAAGTTCATGTTTAGTGAGGTGGTTAACTGATGATCCAAAATGAATATACAAACTGCTTTTTCCAATTTCCATACTCATTAATCCAGAATATAATAAACAGCTGTAGGTTTGATCCTCATAAATGAGATCTCCTTCTTGCTCTTCTCCCAACCTTGGTTGTAAAGGTTATCTGCGTTACTGTTGCCTTCCTATCAGTTTTAACCAGTCTGGTCTTTCTCCTCTGACTTCTGGCATCAACAAGGGATTGTTGCCCAGAGAACTCCTGCTCACTGGATATTTTCGCTGACTATTCCCTATAAACCCTAGGGATGGTTGTGTGTGACAAGCCCAGATGTAGCTCAGCACTCTTAGAAAACCTTGGGCAGTTTAAAGTCTCTTAAGTCACCTTTCCTCCTCAGTCTGAAACCTGGCTTGAACAGGTGTACCTGTTCAATGTTGACTTGATAGCTTTACTTTGTCACTGTTGGTTGGAGAAAAATCTAACAGGAGGATGTTGCCAACAACAAAAGCAGCAACGAATAATCAGTGTTGTGGTAGTAGATGTGACATCGTCAGTCTTATATATCTGCTGGAAAATAATCAATGAACTGAGAATAAAGTTTCAACCCTAATAAGAGTCAGTGTTGCATTGCAATGACATTCCTCACTTGTGGTGAACAAAATAATTTTTATTCAGTTGTCAAACAGAAGTAAGCCTGCCACAAACTGCCTACCTACACAATGTGACAGGGAATATCAATAGACCCACTCTGGAAATTATTCCCCAAAAATATTAAATCTGTCAGCTCAGCCCCTCGAGTAGCTGATGTTTTTCCAGTGTAGGCACAAGGAAACAGCAGTGCTGCGGCTCAGCACATGGTTGGACCACATGAAGGCATTATTACACTGTATGCCTCCGTTGTTGTTTGACTGAGACATATTTCCAGACGGCTGCCTGGACTTGCTCTGGCTGCCAGCCCCAAACCCTTTCATAATCGCCCAGGAATTATGCACATCCCAGTTAAAGCACTGGTAGAGTGAGTTATGGCTGTGGTGGTGTTTCCTGAGAAGTCTGCCAAAAAGATGATTTAGATAGATCACACGTCTGGGGTCTGGGGGTTCCTCGGACACTGTTTAAACACAGTCTTTATTCTGAAGATAGAGGAATGTGAAGGGCGCTGAGTGAAAAACCCATCACCTAACAGCAACATTTCCAACATGGCAACCATGGCAGCAGAGTTATAGGTTATTTGTTAGGAAGTGATTACTAGAAAAGACATTTTAATTATTAATCAATGTCACTCTTCAAGTAACTGTTTTCAACAGCTCCACCGCAAAGCCTGGAGCGTGCATCAACACCAACATGTTCACTTAAAAAAGGATTTTATTTAGTTTAATACATAGGGTGGTTTGTAGTGAAATATGTATACATTCAGCTTTACAATTCATACAGGAATTATCCCACCAAATTCCCAAAATACCCACAATGTACAACTTATACATGTTTTAACATATTTCAGAACACAAAAAGACTGCTATACCAACTGAATGCATAAAAGCCTACTTTTTGCCTTATTATACTGTATAATTAATTCAAAATGGTAAAGCTTTGTTTATTTTATTTTCAGCTAAAAATAAGTTAATTTGTTTATAGTTAACAGCCAACAGACAAACAAAAGAATGGCACACAAAATTTCTCATGCAATTAAAAAGAAATAAAAAAATAATCCCCATCTGTGACAAGAAATGGCTGTTATCCATGTCATTCTCACCATCCCTGTTATAACATTGAACTGTCAGAAATACATTTCCCAGGATTTCTCAGACCATATACCAGCACTCGAATACTACAAACACTGTCAGAGGTCAAGGGTATCATACATTTATAACTGCTGCTCAGATACAAACACACAGATATGAGTGCTGTGAAATCCATTAGCAATGCAGAGCACACAGCTCTTTGATTTTCCAAATTCAGTGGAAACACCCTTATGACTCATTGCCCTGTTTAATATTGAACACTTTTCCTTTGTCTCTCCACATTCAAAGGAATCTATATGAGAGACTGTACAGCTTGTGATATTACTGATATTATCTGTCTGAGTGGGGGAGTACAAGTAGGTCGCACTCCATTAAATCAACTCGTTACAAAAAAGGCGTGCAATTTTAAAGAGGTTCCCTCTTCTTCTGCACCCAGTGGAAAGCTTGCTGGTGCCAATCTCTTTGATTTATACACTCTTCAAAACACACCAACGGTTTCAAGTCCAAGACAATAAAAGCAGTAAAACGTCATTCCAACCACTTGGTAACTCTATTATATTTCAAAGAAATGAGGCAGTTGTGTGGACAACAGAGACACACAATCTAGCTCACGGCTGAGAGTGGTGAGATGGAATACGAGATGGGGCGGCGTGATAAGCTCCTTTATAAGCAGCATAATGTTCTTAGAGTCTGTGCAGAGGAACAGCGGGGTGAGGGTCAGAGTCAAGTATAGGACAGATCAGGTCAGACAGGTCATAGTCAAGCACAGGACAGATCAGAGGAAAGACTGGAGAAAAATCACCCCGGAACTGATACAGATGTGCTTGCTAAGGCGAGATGTTCTGAGAACCAAAAGCATGCTGGAGAAAAGAGAAGAACCTTGGTCAAAAAAACATGTTTTGAATTCTCACGATCACGCTTCAGAGATTCAGCAATTTGTCTGACAAACTTTGGTTTACAATTTTGGACATAACTGTCCTGTTAGAATGAAATCCCGAAGCAACACTGAGGTACTGAAAAACAGGTCTGATTTTAACCAAGGTCCTTGAACTGCACAAAACCATAACTCAAAACAGCAGAGAGGAGAATCAACTCACTCAAATTCCATTAAAAGGAAGGCATAACTGCATTTCCATTTTAACGCAGCGCTATTATTAGAAAGTGTCCAAAAGTAGAGTCTGTGTGAACACAGGAAGAGTGTGTGGGACGGTCAACCCTTACAGCTCAGTGGAGGGGACACAGTCAGACCTCCATTGCCTTCATGTCTGAGTCAAGAGCTCAGCTCAGGACAGCATACAGTTGGAGGGAGGGGGTTGTTCTTTCAAGTGTGTTTGTTTACGTTAGTGTTTCAATGTGTGAAACTGTGTGTGTAATGTTTGAATGTGTGTCTGTGTGCTAAGTGTGTGTGTCATCTAGACCAGGGAGCAGTAGCCACCGCAAGTTTCACCTCCTGCATCCTCATCGGTGAGCTGGACTCCTCGGCCGTGGTTCTCACTCTGCCACAATCCAGGAGTCTGGATGATCTTCTCCACAAGCTCCTCGAACGCACACTGAACACCGTCCCTGGTCTTTGCACTTGCCTCTGTCAGAGTCAGGGGCAGACAGAGAGAACAGATAAAAGTAGTGAGACAAATGACAAAGAGAAATAACAGGGGCAAGAAAAATAAGGAGTGCGTATGTGGAGGACGGAAATGATAGAGAAAAAGAAAATGAAACACAGATACAGCAACTGTTAACGTCTGCATCTTGATGTCATCATCTGGTGGTGGTGGAAAATGTCTCAACAATAACTGTCATCTCCAGACACTAATATTGGACCTTAGGATGTTATTAGGGGATATAGTTAACCCCCCCCACAGAATGATGATATCCAGAGACATAATGGGAATAACCTCGGGATTAAGAGATCCATCCGAAACCAAATCAGAAATAGAACTTCAGGAAATACGTAGGAGAAATAAGAGCAAAATATTTCCATTTCAAGAAACAATTTTTAAACAATATTTTTCCAAAACTTACTTTACATATACTCATACTTGTCATTTGAACTCTTTTATGCAGTCCTTTACTGACAAATATGAAAAATAAAAGCACAGGAGAAAGCCAAACACATGGGAAATGATATATGAAGCCTGTTTTATAAATAGAACTATGCAGGCAGACTTCAGCAACTATGATAGTTATTTCAAAAGCTGTTTCCCTGTAGTAACAGTCTGCTGTAACTCATGCCCAGCGGATCTTTGTAGAGTAGGGAATCCTCCTGACTTACCTATAAAAAGCATGGAATGTTTTCTTGCAAATTTCAGCCCTTCGGCCCTGTCTAGCTCGTGGTTTTCCTAAAACAAAAGAGAGGTAATGACTTATTTGAGGTCTGCCGGGTGGAGCCCTCAGCTACTGTGGTCTTCACAGGGCAGAGAGGAAAAGTGATTTTCAGAGACAAAGAACAGGACACAATAAATTCATAATGCTCTACTTAGTGGGCATTTTATCCTTTCAGACTGTTTCTGGTATCCTGGTTTAAAATAAAAAAAGCACAGCTGCCAGAAATATAAAAGTGGTGGTGCCACGGTTATTTAGCTCAGTCATTTGTCAAATGTGTGTATGCTGATTTTTTTTTTCTATTCAGGATACTTATTTCTGGCTGTTCTGTGGAATATGTTTCGACAAAGTTAATAAGCATTCCCAATCTTTTTTATATATCAAATTACAGAAAAAATATAATGTAAAAATTTGGGTCAAGGGTGGAAAGCAAAAAAAATAAAAATCTGTACAACTCAAGTTGAGGCAGAATGACTGTACTGGATGAATGAGGATGAATCTTAATGAGCTGCTGATATCTAATCAAACAATCTTGTTAGGCCAAAGAGGAGCACAAATACTTCACATAAACACAAACATACATTCACCTTATCAATTTTGTTTCCAACAAGCATTTTCACAAGGTCGTTCCTTGTGCAGTACGTCTCGAGCTCATTGAGCCAGTTATCAAGCTTGGTAAAGGTTTCTCTCCGTGTGACATCATATACTGTGAAAAACCAAGTGGACAAAGACGTCAATTATATCTACACATATAACGTTGTTACGTAAACAGGCTGAATGTCCTCTAGGACTGAAATAAGACTTGTTCTTAAATAAAGAATGCAGAAGAAAGGGGATTTATTATGAGCATAATCATGGTACCATCTATCTAATGACAAAATGCAGGCTATAACAACATTTAAGAATTCTTATTCAAGGCTAATTGAATCTGGATTTAAAAATATGTTCACTGGCTAGTTTAACTGAGAGAACCTTTAAGTTTTGTGAATGACTCAAAAAATCAAAATAAAAAATGAACAAAACAAACAAACAGACAACAACAACAAAAACATACACACAAAAAGAAACTACAGAAAAACACTCCCCCCAAAAACCCCTTGATTAAAAAAAAAAGAAGAAGCACATTTAAATAACTACAACATTAAGTAATCATAAAGTAGTAATAATAATAATAATAATAATAACGGTAACAGTAATGCATAAAGTAAAAATGTCTTCTGCTTCTATACACAGTGGTGCAAAAAGTTAGTTAAATCTAGTTTCCCAAACTTGGGCTTAGACCTTTGGACCCCACTGTATCATTAGAACGGTCAGAGCCATCGGCTTTAGAGGAAGTCTGTTTTAGTGGTTTAACCAAGTTGTGTGGGTGCGCGACAGCGTGTGTGTGTGCTCCTGTATATACTGTATATGCATGTCCATATGAGGAGGGTATAAACCAACTTCCAGAGAGACAGGCGTGTGTGGGTGTGCGTGTGTGTGGGTCACAGGATGAAAAGTCATCACTCTTTTTACAACCAGGGGGCTGACTCTGAAGCGAGGAGGGCAAACGTGCACAGACACACACACATACGTGATGGGTCAATACCCTGGCTTACCCAAGATGACTCCCTGGGCACCACGGTAGTAACTGGGCGTCAGGGTACGGAAGCGCTCCTGCCCTGCAGTGTCCTGTAGACAACAACCACAAGCAGCTCAGCACTGCTGCAAGACACACTCACAAAGAAAACTGGTGGTTCAAACAGAAGGAAAACCAGGGCGGATAAACAACACAAGTTTGATTCCCCTCATGGAGGATGTAGGCTGAACCAGCAATACACAAGCGCCATCTTCTGGGAATTTGATAGAACAGCCAGATTACCGTCATGGAGGGGCATGACAAATAATGTCACACACAAAACCCACGTGTTGCTGTTGTGATTGTCCCAGTTTGATACTCACCCATATGGCCAACTTTGCCTTGTTGCCATCCACAGAGATGGTTTTCACTTTGAAGTCAACACCTAGACAATGAAAAGACAGTCATACCTTAATGATGAACTCATTCTACTTCAGTACCAGGATGATGACTCTTGCAGGTTTGACCAATTGCTGCCAAGAATATTATAATGGCGACAGACTATGATTATAAGTGATGAATTGTCAAAACATTCATACCACACAATGTCTCTGAACTTGAGTTAACCCCAGCTACTTATACTGGCATTATGCCTGTCCCCTGTCCTGCATTTAAATTATGGCGCAACCATGTATTCAGATAATCCATGAATGGACGGCATGGTTGAAGATCCTCAACTGAAACTAATACTGGTCTGTATGAAAATTATTACATTATATATATGTACATATATAATCCACCACCTGTAAAATGGCTCAGACAGCAATGAATCAAGCATAAAATCTCTACCAGGCCCCAAAGGAACAGACATTTACAAGAAAATAACAATGTTGTCCCCCTTTCCCTCAACAAGTAAATCTCCTCTACTGCCTTTGTGCAGTGTCTCAGTATGCAGTGTCTGGATGACAAATTGGCCCAAGTATTAGCATCCACTGACAGATTTACCAGGGAAATGTCCACTTGTGATGGGTCTGTTTTTACATCTGGGACTGGGGAGTCAAATTCAGTTCAGAGCTAATAGAGGTGAAAACAGGGACATGAAGAAAGGCCAGGGATATATGACACACAGTCTGTTTACCTCCACACGCTCACAAACAAATACGGTTTGTTCACAAAATCCATCACAACAACTAGCTCTTTCTTGAGTCCAGCAGCGATGCTCAGATACTGTAGCCTCATGCAAAGAAGAGTTTACACAAAATATTTCCATGAAACTCGACCCATATATGCTGCTTACAATACCATAAATTCGGACTTTGGCCTCACGCAGAGATCATATGGTGGAGCATCTGTTAGTCCCAACACAAGATGCCATGACAACTGGAAGTCAAGGCCACACTGGTTCTCTGCCAACCAGCTTATTCACAGGAGAACCCCAAAGCTGCCTTTTAGACTGACAACATTTTGAATCATCCTACTATTCTTAAAACAATAGCGTTACTGTCAACAGATAATGTTATATTCCCCATAGGTGAATGGAACTGTGAGTCAAAAGTTTACTGTGCTGCTTCTCAAACTCTGTGGGCCTCTATTCTGGACTCTACTTCTCAATGAATATTGGTTGCATCTTAGGACCAGCATCCTATTGAAGTCTCTCCTTTAATTCAGCTGGACTCAGGAGCTGCACTTTGCTCTCTCTGCCATGCCATTCATTATGTTCTCTGCGTTTGTGCGTGTTAAAAAACCACAACTGTGAATGCAAAATCTGCACTAGCTTCAGCGCTCCTTGTTTGTTAAATTTACATTATTAGTTATTGTTTGTATGTAAGGGGATGGACCATTTTTGTTTTGAGCCGTTTTCTCATGCTTTGAATGTGTTGTAACTTTTCCTGTATGTTAGAGTATTGTGACTTTTGTTCTGTGTTTGTTATTTTGCCATTGCACTGTGCTTCTGGACTGGTAATAAATATCTGAGATCCTGAGCCACATGATTCTTCCAGTTCCTCATCTCATCTTATGTTACTCTTGTTTTCTTTGACCAGCTTGGAGTCTTAGCAGATGACTTGGGGAGTCAGGGTCACTCTGTATTATCGGTCTTTCACTTTTAGTGATGAGTAAAAATAAGTGCTGAATTTTTCTATGGAAATACCCTGACAGTTGCCAGTTATATACTGCCCCACAAGGACCGAAGCATGTAATTATTTTTTAGCATTCTTACCTAACTAATACCCTTTAGCCTCCATTATCAGTGTACATGTGGCAGTGCAGTGAGAAACCTTGACTCACCAAGAAATACAACCTGAGATGAACTGCTTGAAGTAATATCAAGTGATATAGCATTAAAAGTGATTTTTGTCTGAATCTGAGGGGACTTGAGTCAATGAGAGAAGCTTAAGTCCAATGAAGACATCTGTTTTGCAAGGATACGCAGATGGCCAAATACAGCAGTTGTGATTGATGCGTTGACCTTGAAGAAAATGTGTTTTTACTGTTTCACCACTGTGGAATCTGCTTTCCGTTGTTTCAACAAAGACAGCATTGAAAGCTACAAGCTTAAAAAAATTACACTAGTTAGAAGTGAAAAAAAGTTTCTGTACAATTCACCAATTAGATGACAAATCTTGAGCTGTCACTTTAATGAATGTGAACCCATTCAAGTAGTTACTGCCTCAATACCACATGAAAATATAGATGTGTCCTTGGTACATCACATGATTTATATCATTATAAGAAGCCGATTCATAAGAAATTGAAAAAGTTTCAGATTTCAAGTATATTCCCAACAAATAAGATGGATTGTCTTGTCAGCTCTTGGGGTTTTCACACCCCTCATTAAGTTTAAAATACATCAACAGTGCTTTGGTAGTGAGGGTGTGTGGTATTGTGGTGAGTTTTACTTCCAGCTTGCCAAGTTCTCATACCTTGAGTTGGCAGACATCTTAACAGGCAACATGTCTTTTCTATGACCCCAATCCAAACTATTTGTCATTTCATTTCTGTTTTGAATTATTTCAAACAGGAGAAAAACTTTGCACATCTATCTGGTGAGGCAGGTGCGTGGCAGCAGGATGACTGGATGCGGCTGGGACTCGAAAAACCCCACACACCTCCTGACTTTTAAAAGAGACACATTTACTTGTGCCAGGGAAAATGCTGCAAACAGTTTGTCCAGTCATACAGTGTGTGAGCTTTTCTAATTGTTTAAAATAATTTTGGATAGATATTGCGAGTGCAATTAACACAAGCAGAAAGTGTTCCGTTTGATCCAATTCTCTTCCAGGGGCATATAACTGGGCTAAATGTTGCTGACATTCCCAGCTGAGTGACAGTGAGGCTTGCGTGGACTGATGATAGGTGTGGCAGTCCAAATCAATCATGTCCATCTATCCATCTGTGTACACTGCCCCTGTGTTATAAGTTAGTTATGATGCTTTGCAAACTCTTCACATCCCTGGTTTGGCCTGAGCTCAAGTTGTTTTGAGTGAATGTCATTTTTTAAACTTATATATAATAAAATACATCTTATAAAAACGTATCCATACAAACTAAATAGTTTAGCAAGGTGACTTGAAGCTCAGTTGGTATTTATATGACCTTAGCTTTCGTTGTCTGGCTGCTGGCTTTGTTAACTTTCAGGAGAATTGGCTAAAAATTAAAAGAGCTCTGTGCTATTACTGAGTACAAACTTCACAATGTACTTTACTATGATAAACATTGTTTTTATTAATGTACACTCTCTAGCTAGTTAATTAGTTAAAATCTAATGCAATCCAGCAAAACACCACATATCCTTTTATGAAGCTTATAAAGACCAGTTGCTGTTAAAAAACTATACCAAGGCCATAGTTAGTGGTACCACTGTACTAAACGGCATTCATTTGAAATGTGTTTCTAATATTCCACCTTATTGTGAGTGTAAAAGGCCTGAGTGTGTACTGATGGCTGTCTTGCAGTTGTTCATGATTTCATATGTGACTTTTTCATTAGCTGAGCTCAGATGTGCTACTCACCTATTGTTGCTGCCTGTTCTGGGTCAAACGTGTCATCCGTGAATCTTAAGAGGAGGCTGTTGGAATGAAGAAGGAAATATGGAGATTAGGGCCCATTATTAATCCCTAACAAACACTGCAGAATGGTTTTTTAAGTGAAGAGAGGGTGAACTAGCTTTTGGTCTGGATTATGGTTTCCATTTGTTGCTTACTTATAACTTGCCCCATGGCACCAGACCTATCTACTTCTGTATCTATTTCTCTTTTTGTTGATCACTTTTTTCTTTCACTGGCACATAAAAGCTCTAAGTCATATCCTATGATATCACTGCTGGATTGTAGTCAGCAGCACAGGGTTCATCTCTCCAGCATGACAAATCAAGTGCAAAGGCCTTAATCATGATGCTGATGATGGGGATAATCGCACTCTCTTTCCTTGACCAAAGTATAATTATCTTATTTTCCCTCATGGGCCATCATGAGGGATGCTGGAGCAAGGATTGTTTATTGTTTGAGAGCCATACAGCCGATGAGCTGCGCTTGGATCCTGCAAGATAGAAATCTATTCTGTATGTGTAATTTGTTCAGGTAAAATGAAACTTGTGTATTTTTTTGCCAGGCAGACATCTCCCTGATTTGAGGAGTGCTACAGACTGCTGGGAAATAAATACAATATCTGTATGTGATTCAAAAATGAGGCTAGTCAGTGCATCTCTTTGAATCTTCCTAAGCCAATTGTACTATTGTCAAACAATGACATTTTAAACTAATCATAGTCTGAATTAGTTTATTGTATTAAGCAAAGGCCCATTTAATAATAATACAAAATTGCTTTCTGGAAAAATTGCCCTTGGCTTGAAAGCCGGCAGCATACAGTACAGCTGGACACAAATTTATGTGTTCTCTTGAAATATCATCAGATCTGGGTCTATGTTTTAGTGTTGACATGAACTCAGTCCCTGTTTTGTGCACAATCACTACAGAGCTGCCATTGTACCAAACAACTCACTAGAACCACTGGATAAAGTTAAGAAGAAAAACAGCTTCTATAAACCAGAAACAGGCCCACAGTATAGATTAAATGACTTTAGATATACTTTGGTGTGATCAATAAAGAAATCAGATCTAGATAAGAAATTGATGGGTCTAATAATTTCTCCCAACACTGCGCAAAAATTGCTGCTGAAAATATGTGATCCAAACAGCATTAACTAGTACAAGCATAATAGATTTTTTATAATCTTGTGGGTTAGTATGTGGTTCTTCCAAAATGAGTATATTCCCATGTCCCCTTTACAGTTGATCCCTTGTTGATCATGCCCATGACCCTTTTCTTTAAATCCCCATACAGAAAGGCACGTATCTTTCTCTGGCTCATGACTCATGTTGTAGTTTGATATTTTGACAACCCAAGCCTTGGTCATCAGTGTGTGCAGAATTTTTTTTTATTTTTTGTTTTGACAGATCACTTACGGCTTACATCAAAGCTGCAAGCAGCCCATTGTCTATGTACTGTGCTTTGGCTTTGGAGGGTACACTGTACTCAACAGCATAGTTTGAAATGTGATGGTTGATGGCTCAGGCTGGCTAACGGGATTCTTTCATGCAGTCTAGACCACAATCATGGAGACCAGTATAACCTGACTGAGCTCTCCCCCGACTTGTCCACAGTTGTGTAAACTGCCAAAGTTATGTTGGTTAAACATTACACTCTGTTTTAAAATGTATGCTGATTTGTGGTTACTAACAAGGGCGTCTGATCACTGTGTAATGGCAAAATCTAATGTGCGGCAAAAACCATACAGTTTCCCTACAGAGGCTCACAAGCATGAATCTCTTTAATTAAGCCAATCATGTTATCTGCTGTTCATCATAATGTGTTAACCACTTTAAGATGCTACCGGTACAAACACACTAAATAAGCTTAAAAAGAGCCTGTGGTGAACACATTACCTCCAACGTAGCCAGGCTTACTGCTCATCATATCTACTCTGGACTTAAATAAGTGGCCGATCTTCGACCAGCTGTTATACGTGAGCACAGATGATGTCACATCCAGACCTGGAGGGTAACGGGACAGCCAACACACCACACACCTTATCTTGTCTTAACACTGGGGAAGCAGTTTGAGCTGATCTCTGTTAGAAATAGGAAGACAACCACAGCCCAGTTGCATTCCTTCATTTAAATCGCGAATTTATGTCCGAATCTCACATTGTTTGGTTGGCTGCTAAAAGCTAACGCCAGCTAGCTGCTAACGTTTAGCAGTGAGATAACTCGAGCTTACCTAGACTTCCCAACACCACTCTCCCCTATTATCAATATTTTCAGCGTCGTCAGCGTGTCTTCGTCCATTTTGCCTTCACACTGGGCTGTGTTCGCCTCGACAGACGACTGCAGCAGACTGTTTGACCCGCCGTGTCGGCTCCTGTCGCGTCCCTGTTTACCGCTCGAGCACAGACAGTTTGTCAGCGCCTTGGGAAGAAGCCTCACTTCCACCGTTTCCGGTCTGTCTTGTTTGGCGCTTCCGGTTTCTGGACGGTTGACATACCCCGTTTGAGGATTACGTAGTACAATTATTGTAAAATATTGCCAGCCACGTTTGACTATGATGTCAGTGTGTGTTTTCCGGTACTGTGAGATAACATCAGTAATTTATTGGTTTGTCATCGATAAGTTAAATTGGTTATTCTAATACATTTAGGTTAAGTTTTCAAAATTCATATCCTTTTTCCTTCAAAGGAAGCCATCCTTCCTTTTTTGATGATTGACAATCTGAAGAAGTTTTATATCTTAACGCACCGACTTTTGTGCACAATTTTTTTTAACAGAAATTTATTTAACCTTAACAATTGCAATTGTATTTCACCTCTCACAATGCATTGCATTTTACTACCCTCTTTGGCTTTGGCTGATGCTGTACTCTGCCTTTTAAATTGACAATAAATCTAAATCTAGCAAGTGAAACAAAGAAAATTTGGGGGCTGAAAATGAGACTGCAGACAGAAACAGTCCATGCAGGAAAACAAGTGGAAAGGAATAGATATAGAAGCTTAATGGGCTGTGGCTTTATGTCCACAGCTTGGGTTTCACTGAACAGTTCCAGTAAACCCATTTGTTAGGTTTATAAAATTTTTTGTCTATTTTTCTGACATGATCCAGCTGTATGAACTTACACAGGTAGAATGAGTTCAGACCAAACAATTAATCTAGATATGATTGAAATCACAATCTGGTTAAGTGCAATATCCTGAATTGCAAGAAGTACAGTTCCCAAATGTCACATCAAACTATAACCAAACCATGGTGTTGCAACAGAGCCACTCCAAGCAGAAAAATTATAATCTCCAGACAAGAAGAAACACAATTCTTCTATGCAAGACCCAACCATTTTTTTTTTAGATTTTCTTTCAGTGAAAATGATCATGCAACAATGACTCTAGTATAATTAGATGATGTATGTCCACAAGGGATCCTTGCTTCTCATTGGATTGACTGCGATAACAGATTTTATCTTTAGTTCTGTTTAGCTCTTAGTGACATATCATGAAAGGATTAATTCATTCAGCTTCTACTGCTTATCCGTTTCTGGGTTAGGAGTCAATCCCAGCTCTGGGCCCCTCAACGGCAATTTAGAGTCACCAATTAATGTAAACACCTTTGGACGGTGTGAGGAAACCAGAGTACCCAGTGGAAACCCATGCGCAGATGCACAGAAAGGCCCCAGGCCCGGGAACCGAACCTGCGACCTTCTTATTGTGGGGCAACAGCGCTAACCACTATCACATATCCTGCCTTCATGACAGGATATTCGATCTATATGTAAAGTGCCTTGATGTAACTTTGTTATGATTTGGCACTGTATAAATAAATCTGATTGGATTTGATTTAATGAAAATTATGCTTAACACTTTCAAGTAAAAAGAATAATAATTAATAAAAATACATAAACATGGGAAAACCCACATTAAGTTGCATTAAGTCATTAAACCTTTGACCTCTCCTGCAGGAATGAACGACATTCTTCTTAAATATTTATCCTCATTTGAAGTTTTGAACATGTTGGTCCAATTTCTCCCTCCATTAGGTTGAGGTCCAGGCCATAGCATATGCTTTACATCATGTTCATACTCATCAAAACAGTCAGTTACTCTGTAACTAAGCCCTATATTAGCTAACTACCTACCTTGTGGGTTCAGTAGAAGTTGACATGAGTCTTTAAAATATGCTTCCTAACCTTCAATGTTCAATTACAAGGTTAATCAAGGTTTAACCTGAACCCATCTGTTATCCTATTGACTACACCCAGGAAGTTACATAACCCCATCGCCCTGCTCTGTACCCCCTTGGCGCAATCCTTTCTGGTTTGCATTAAAGCACTTATTTGGTTAGTATCTTCTTGGTGTATGGTGCATGAGTGTTTCTTGATATCAAGATACTTCAGAAACCTATGTTTAACACCTAAAAGGCAGAGGAAATACCAAGAATGAATTAAGTTGAAGTAATGTCAGCTTGATTTACTTTTTTTTTTTTTTTTTTTGCAGCCTTATACAGGAATTAAATCTGGCATCTGGTCAACCAGGATCAGAACACACAAGATGTTCAGTGAGCCAACACCAACACCTTCAATTTTTCAAATGTCATTAGTCATTGTTCTAGTCCTTATTTTGACACAAATACAAATTACATGTAATATTTTAAACATGATTCAGAAAGACACAGGGTTTTCTTTTTTTTTTTTACTTTATTTAATAAATAACTCATAAACAGCAGGGAGAGAGAACATGGTACTGAAACAAAAGGCACTTTGACAACAATACTGTAAAGGCTTGTGTTGTACTTCAGAGGCATTTGGGTGTGAAAGCATTTCAGAGGGGATTCATGTGACATCTGAACAAATATTAAGACTCATTATTACAGTATGAAAGACATAGCCAACAAAACTGACCAACACAAATGACATCACCAGGTTATCAAACAAGCTGACAAGAAAACATGTTTTTGGTGTATTTGACATGAATACAGGACCTCGCCTGAGAGTGAGAAATAATGATACTGTAGTTAGCAAATACAATAATATTTCATTTGTTAATTGTAACTTGCATCATAACTACATAAATCCTTTGATTGTTCAACACTGCCACTATTTCATAATTTCAGAAAGTGGTACAGAATCCCTTTGTGACAGTAAATCAACAATACAAAAAATAATAGTAATTAATACCCATCTTGTGTATTTCATCCTTCAAGAGACTTAACAGTACTCAGTGAGAGTGCAAGAAAAATTGAAACCTTGGATGTTTCCAAGCTGCAGTTTCAAACTACATTTACAACTTTTCACCACTGCAGCATCTATTGTGATTCAACGTAACTGTCCAATCTGAGTTGAATGCAAAATTCTTTAAAATATTTCCCGTTGCAGTTGTTTTCTATACATAAACACATGCGCGCACACACACACACACACACACACACACATTGAAATAATGTCCTACTATGGCTGACAATTTACACATTAAAATCAGGTCCTGTCTGGAAGACAGGGACACACAGGAAATCAGTGCACAGAGACAAACAAGACAAGGGACGGACAGAAACAGACAGAAGCTTAGGAATCCTTTACATATATTGTATATTCATATTGTCCACATTTTCTTGTGAAAAAAAAAAAAAAAGTTAAAAGTTAAACTGTCTGCCCATACCAGTCCTGTGGCAGAAAAAAAAATCCCATTATTTTATCAACTTCTGCAGATATGCAACTTAAATGTATATACACATACTGTATCCTGTACATCTAAAATACAAACAAATGCAGGTAAATCATAAGTGTTAGTAAAAATAGAGATGCAGTGGCTGAATGGTACAAATTTAGAACGATAAAGCAACATGAAGAAACAACATGAATTACCATAACCATAAGTTTCACCTCAGTACCCAATCAAACTGTACTGCAGCTGTCAAATACTTGATAGCAGAGTTCATTGAAAACCACGATGTCATCACTTTTCTTCATATTTCGGGTTGACCACAGTTGTGACAGCACTTTTGTAAATGGGATTTTCACCCTGGAAAGCAAAGATAAAAATGCTCTGTTACTCCAGTCAAATGAAAATGTGTCTTTATTAGTTCATGACAAAATTTCTCTGAAACTCACCAAACCCACTGGGTTAAAATAACACATAATAATACAACAGTTTATATGTTACAATAATTTGCTGTCATTCATTTAGATGGCACTGTGCATATTGTCATGCCTCTGTGCTAAAATACCTTATATTAGGAGTTATTTATGTTAATTAAAAATATGAGTTACCAGACAAGGTTTTTGTATTTGTAGCCTGAAAAGGTTTTAAATCTTCACACGCACAATTTTATGCACACCCATGCAGTTTTTTTTAGCATGACAGCAGTATTTCTCTTTTCATCGTCCAGTTTCACTTTCTTTTCAAAAAACCAAGTCAAACAAAGAAAATGTAGAAACTGAAGACAAGAGTGCAAGAAACAGTCCATGCAGGAAAACAAGTATTTAGGAACAGAAATACAAACTTAAAGGGCAGTGGCTTTATGTCCATAGCCTGGATTCTGGAACTGATTGACAGGACTCTTGTACATGGGGTTTTCTTGCTATGAGTAAAGAATTAGGACAGAATGAGGTTCAGGACGGGAAAGTAACAACAGTACTATTAAATAAATAAAAAAAGGAAATATAAAGGAGGAGAGTATAAATAAAATAGGAAGGGTGCAGGAAAGACAAAATGAGGAATGAGGAAAAGAGATGAAGAAATAAAGTAGTAGAAGTTGTTCTGAACAGCTTAAGTCTACCAACTAAAGATTATAGTCTATTTATACAGTTTACCAATTCCGACACGCTCCACTTGTTTGAACCTACACAGGTGTAATGAGTTAAGACTGAACAATTCATCTTAATATTACATTAACTGAAATATGGTGAAATTTCCAGATTTCTAAAAAGCACTTGACCAAATCAAACCCAAACTGAAACAGTGTGTTGCTACAGAAATTACCCCATTCTATATGTCCAAACCCAACAAAAATCACATGGTCTTTTAAAAATGCTTATATTATTCATCTTTTCAATGAGTTGACTTTATTGAAATATGAGAATCCTTTCTTTAGCTTTGTTCAGAAAGAGCTTCACTGTGCATAAAAAAGCCCTTTCTGATTGGGACACAGACATGTTAAGAATCATGATTGTGATTCTAATCAAATCAAATCAATTCAATCATTTATTTATTTACAATGCATTAATTATTCAAACTCTCTAAAGCATACTGAAACCTCTTTACCTTCCATTTTGGTAGGAATCAAATACAAAGTACAAATCAAAGCTGATGAGCTAGATAACATTTCACGTCACTCATGATGATATTAAGTATTATCCCCTTTCACTGTAACATTTAATTTAAGAAGAGTCAACTTTGCTTGGTTTCCTGACACCTTGTTTGTTTCAGTTTTCTAAAAATTTCTCTATTGAGGGTAAAGATGGGAATGGTGCATCTGTAGAAGAATATAGGGAGGAGCTCATGCAGGGTCTTTGAAATTCTTTGTGGTTGTTTTGCCTTATTATCTTGTCCGAAAATCCAGGTCAGTGTGAGTTTCTCAATTCTAAAAATTAAAGAGGCCTGGAGTCAGAAACTGTCCTGCCCGCAGACTCCAACTGTGCTGATCAGAAACGTCTGCATCAAACCAAATCAAATTAAGGGTGTAACACAGCATCACCACTAGGTGGAGGCATATTACTGTTATGCTGAACTCAGTTTCATATTGATGTTGGCTGGTGATGTTACAGAGGGGAGGACGCATGGAGGGGAGGAGCTGAGGCCACTCCTTTGAAAAAATCCAGAGTGCATAACATTCCCAAAAAAGTCCACAGTCTGACATTTTTCCCTTTTATTTTGAGTGTCATTCAAGAGCAGCGGATTCATGCTGTTTCTGCAGCTGCCAGACTGGAGAGAATGTTACCAACAAGTCTGTGAATGTAATCTGCTGCTAAGAACAACAATTGACAACTTTACAGACTCACTCCCTGATGGTGACTGGCTCTGCAGCCAAACAACACCTGTTTTCCACCCAAATATTATTCAAACAAACCTCAACCAAGAATAAAAAGAAATATTCATCAGACTCATCTTTCACAGTGTTGGATAGTTCAGAGCACTCACAGTATCCCATTTGGCGTTCATCTTCTCCTTCTCAAACTTGGCGAACTCTCTTCTGTCATGAATGATCATTAGCAGCTTCCAGATGAGCAGCAGGGCTAAGCCAATCAGGACGATGCCGGCAACCACACCTGCTACAATGGGGATGATGTCAGGACCAGCGGGGCAGTCTGAAACACAGCAGAGTGCAGCAGAGTGTTTAAGCAGCTTAAAATAACCAAAATGCTGCATATGAATAAACAAATGACTTATTCTTGCAACACGACTGCTACCACCAATGTAATTAGTTTCCTCTGAAACAGAAACCTTCCACACCCTGGTTCATGCTGGCATGGATCTCTGCTTACCCAGCATGTCGACCACATGCACCACCTTCTCGGTGTCGTTGTTGACAGCGTAGGTGTAGTAGAACCAGCAGTCGTTGGCGTCCCTCCCTTTGCAGTGCACCACAGGGTAAGAGGCGTCGTTTGGCTGGGGCAACTTGTCTCTGTCCTTCACTTTAATCATTTTGAAGTAGCCGCACTGTTGCTCACATTTTTCCTTCATCTCACCTGTGTCAAATGCCCGGCACTGGACACACTCTCTGCGTGGAATTCGGTGTTTTTGTTAGTAATGAACAGTGACACTGCTGCTATTTAAAGTCACATTCTCACTTACGTTTTGCTGTCTTGCTATATCAAGGTAATTTTTTTTTAATTTACGTAGATCCTGAGATACGTCTTTAAAATTTCATCTTTCATTCCAACACCGTTGAGGCAGAGGTACTGACCCATGATACTTCTGACCCTAACCCTAACCCACTGGGCTCTTACAGACACAAAACAAGACACCTGTGCCCACCCCTAATCTCCTCATGATGCATTTAATTATGTTAGATGCTTGAAGGTTACAGTTCTTCACAACTTCAGTCATTTAGTAGAAGTATGCCAAATTAGCTATTAGCAGATCATATTTGCAATATATCCCTGGACAGACAGACAGATGCATGGCATGGTTTGGCTATGACGTTGTAGCAAATATCTTTGCGATCAACGTCAAGATATTAGGCTATCATGAGAAAGTGGACGTGGCACTGAATCTAAAAATGTCATATTGTGTCCAGATTTTCAGATTCTGAGGCAGAAATCTCATACGGAGACAACAGATAAATTGAGATTTTTCTAAGTATTGACAGGCTTTTGTGTATTTATCTAACCAATTAAACTATGAAAATATCATGTAGCGTATGTTGAAAGAGTTGAGGTCTCCTGATGGCTGTTAAGTGGTACTATCATGGGATGATTACACTGTGAGTGAATGGAGACATACTCCACAGTGCTTGTTCTGTAAAAATACACATGAAAAGTTTCGCCAGCGCTAACATCCAGCAGTCTGAACGAGCCAAACTGAACAGGGATCTGTGACCTGGCAGTCATTTAAAGGTTTATTATTCATTTTGTTTCCCAGCAACAAAACTACATATACATATTGAGGAATATCATTTTTCTGTGGCTCAGGAAGAATCTAATTTAAATAATTGAAAAATAGAAAAATACAGCATATGTCAAAAATGCAACATGTGCAACATATGCCAAACTAAAAGTATCTGCACACTGTCATGTGATCTCTTCAGACTTACTTGTGTTCAGTACAGACTCCTGGACATGTAGGGCAGGTTTCACAAGTTGGACCCTGGAATTTGGGGTCAGTGCACTTACAGGTGCCACATTCGCATACCCCTCTCCCATTACAGATCTGCTTGTTACTTGCCATACACATACTATTGTCCAGAGAGCAGTCACAAGCACTTCCGGTCCAATTGGGGTCACAGATACACACTCTGCAATCACAGCGTCCATGCCCTGAGAAAAAGCAGGATGCAAATTTAAATGATCTTTTCTCTTTCAAAAAATCCTTTTAGGGGCATTTATATGCCTTTATGTTCTCTAAGTAAAACAAACATGATCTTCAGTTCAGAGAGATATGACTTCCCCTGTAGTGCTGACGTACTCACCACCACACAATTTGTTTCCAGAGCGATCGCAGTTGAAGTTGTCACACTCGCAGTACTTGCCACTGTACCTCTCCTCAGGGTTGTCTCTCTTCTTGCACTCACATGTGCCACACACACAGTCTCCATTGTTGCTGCAGATGTCAGTGCCATTGTCTTTACGGCATGTTCGATCCATGTCCTCTGTGGCCACGTCATTGCTGCTGCATTCACACTGTCTGCCAACGCGCCCTTCGTTGCACCTGAGATGAAGGGAAAGGGTCTGATTCTGAATCGTTTCTCTACATTAAAACAGAAATCTGAAGACTTTTTTTGTTTTGGATTTTGGAGAGTCTCACACACTTACTTGCAGGCACCACACTCATATGTCCCGTTACCATAGTGGCAGAGTTGACTATTCTTAACACCCTCCTTGTGGCATTCACATTCACAGATGAAATGGAGGGTAATCTCCACTTCCTCTGTGAATCCCAGGGGCTTTATTTTAATGGTCTCAGACTTGCCCTGTTTGGGACAGCCCTTAGATGTCACACTGATGGTAAAATACACCTGCAAATAAAGGAAAGTAAGTAGCTTAATGTGCAAAAATGGAGTTTGTAGCATGTCTATGGAAATTACAAAAGAAATTAATTGCTCTCAAAGGTGCTATAATATTTTTAAGCTTTTCTGTCTATTATAATGCTTGCATGCTAAGAGCTTCAGCCATCATTGCATTGAAAGGACAAGAGGGTGAGCTGGTTTGTAGATTCAAGTTTTTAAAGCTTAATTTAAATTTATGACCAATACAAATATCAAAACGATATTATGACTCTAACACGTCTATCAAATTTCAGGATCATTTTGAGGAACTGTTGTAACTGCACCGACACTTACAACAATTACAGGGGAGTGGTCAGGCTTAAAAAAAGGCAACATAAGAATAAGAAAACTTTCTGACTAATGTCAGTTACACATTAATATCTAATGCCATTTTATCATAACCATTTGACTTTTCAGTGTATTTAACCATGACTTTAGTTGCACTATTGTGAATTTTACAGCTGACAGGCTAATCATTAGCTACTAAGCTAATGCTGGCATTTTCAAATCCTCACCTCATCTCCGATGGAGATATTGGAGCACTTCCGTCCATTTTCACCTTCACTAATCACTCCGTTCTTACAGCGGGATGTGTATGCTATGGTCACTCCCTCGGGAAGCTTGCTGTTCTCCAGAATAACCTCAGATGAAAGAGACTGCCAAAACCAAATAATAATAACAATGTTCTTATTTGCTACATTGGAAAGTCATCTGGTAGTTTTTTTTTGACAGATTGTGATACATAAGGGCTTAACGGACAATTAAATGAGAATACGTTTGTAAAGACCTCTAACTGCTCCAAGCAGAGTACTTTCAGTGTAGTGCATATTAGCAAATGATAACTAAAGTATTTTAAGTTAATCAACAATCTTAACAGTGTACTTACATTGTAGGCGTCGATAATAAGGTTGATTACATTGCTGGAGTTGGCAGACAGAGTGCCCACTGCAGACTTTGGTATCAGATTTTTCAGTTCCTGTAGGAGGGAGGAGACATTACAAAGTTTTATCAAAACTGTGTTCAGCTTATGATCTCTGGACTCTCCATTAGTAGCAACTAAGGACCAAGAATACATTTCTCCTAATGTTTAGAGACTGTTGTACCTGACCTGCATTAGCTGACGTTATGACATTGTTATAGTTTATAGAAGCATATTGAGGCCACCGTCTGCTGACATCATGAATTACCTCAACCTACGTTATCTCACTCATATGAGGTAGGGTTGAACTGGCTACAAAAGCAATAGGAAGCAATCAGGGTTTTTATGCAATGCTACCATTAACACACTAGATGTATCAGCCCAGATGGGCTATTTTTACGCACTGACATCTTCCAAAAGCAAAATGTTTTATTGAGTTAACTCAAAAACAACAAAACTAAACCCCAACCCAAAACAAACAAACAAAAAAAATCTGACTGTAATAAAAATAAATAAATAAATAAATAAATAAATCAAGATTTGGGGTTGTGAAAAAAAACCAATATGAGATTTGAAGGAAACTAACTTGGTAAACAGGTTGGAACTCTTCAGTGACTGCAAAGATAGTCTGGATGTTGTTGTCACTCAGCTTCTGGACCAGGTGAGCAATGGAGGGATAGTCCTTAAAAAGAAGATGGAGGAGAAAACAGAAATAATGTTAACATAACACACAGTCAACAAAAGAAGCAGTGGGGAATGGGGAAACCTTAGAAATCTATATTGAACTTCTTACATAATAGTGGCTCATTGTGTAGACATTGTTCTCCAAGTGACATTTTCCATCATTAGGCAGCACAATGCCACCCAGTTTGCCATCTCCAGCAAAGTGGAAGCCAGCATCAGTGGAGAAGACCAGCAGACGGGTCACATTCCTCCAACCAATCTGGTCCTGATCAACAAGAAACGTATAATTCAACTATAAAAATGTGTTCGTTACATGCTATATAGCAGCGCTGTGAGGATGAAAAGGGTTCATTAGCAACTCATAATGTGACACACAAACCTTTCGTCACTGCATCCAAAAATCTCCTTGTTAACACTATGGACTTATAAAATACCTTTTCACGCATCACCATGTGAACTCATTTATCAAGGAAATATCACAGTTGTTGGAAAATTACCTGTATAATTATTTCCTGAAGTGCTTCCAAGCACTTTTTTTGCTTACCCCACACACAGCCACTTGCATGATTGCGTCAAAGCCCCCCTCAGGAGAGTCTAGGTTTCCGGAGATGTGCTGCTGGCCAACAAGGGTGTTGAATTTCTTGCCATCGTTGGTCAACTTCAAGACGTTCTTGTAGCTGAAAGGGCTAGTGCAGTTTTGGTCTCCTGTGCAAGGGTTCAGCAGCTTAGCTGGGGTGGTGCTGATATAAGGCATCACTGTTTTTTCCACAAAGGAACCAAAACCTGTGAAGGACAAATAGAGTAAGGGTTTTATTTTTATCCACTAGGTAATGGAGTCATCCTAGATCCTTGGCTTGCATGCAATGATTAATTCAGAGGAGGCCAATGATTTCTCAAGTGGTTACTTCCTTAGTTTGGTTGAATGCTGTAACATTTGAAACAACAGGTGCCAAAATATGGGGACTTTGAGGGCTGGAAACAGAAAGGATTGTTTTGGTGACAGTTACATACCATTGCCATGGGCTTAAACTTAAGTCTTGTATTAGTGGCCTTTTATTGTTTACGCGATAGCAAATATACACCATTGAAGTTCAAGTCAAAACTCAGTTGAAATAATCGTTTATTAAAATTTTGTTTTGTTTCGCTCTCTAGACTCTAGATGCTTAGCATTAGCAGAAACATTGAAAAGACCGAGCCACATGTTTGAGCCTCAGTCAGACCCAGACTCAGCAGACAAGCAGACCTATCAAAACAGTTTGTGTAATTAGCATCTCTCCTTTATTTACTACTATTTATTATACTATTTGTTAGCTTGTAACTAACAGTGGCTGACACAATGGTAGTGGCTGTGCTAAAACAAAGGCTGACTCTAGGCACTGACAAGGCTTTCGGTTTATCTAGCCCCTCCCCCATATGGCTGTAACTGGTTCACTGCAGTGCATATAAATAAAAAACCAAAAAACAAAAATGAAGTCCTGATGACTTTTGGGCAAACTGAAAGTTGTAAGAAGTGTCATTTTTTAATATCTGGCAACTACACATGCCCCAAAAAATGGTTCCAAAACGCTTTGAGTTAAAGGCCTAAAGTCATTGGGTTAGTTTTTAACAAGCGTTTTGCTGTCTGTGCACTTAATGATCTTTATTGTTATTTTCTATTTGAACCTTTGTGTTGTATTTCTATGTGTTCTGTTTTTATTGCTCAGTTGGTTTGTAAAAGCATTCTAAAAATAAATCTAGCTTATCTTTTTGTATGTATGATAAATCTCTATGATCCATTAAAAACTGTAACAAGAAAACGTTTAATTTCTCTCCCTCTGACAGAAAGAAATCATTGAGCATTGTCATGACGAAAATCCTCACCTATCCTGAAGTCAGAGGTGATCTTTGACATCTCCAGCATCAGGCTGGTTCCCAGGTTCTTGACATTCTCCAGATCATCCTTCATGGAGTAGGAAAGGTCCATCAAGTAGTACAGGTCGATGGGGTAATCCTCTGCTCGTTTGAACTTTAGCTCAAAAGACTGGGGCTCACCTACACGAAAGGGTCATAATTACAAACATAGCGGTAAACGTTTGGTAAAAACCAGATTAAGATAAGGGTGGTTTCAGAGAAATGGCTCCTCACCGGAGCGGAGGGTGAGGCTGAGTTTCTGAGGCTGAATCTGAGTGATGTCCTCTGGCCGAAGTTCCTCTGCTCCCTTTTTGCGATTTGTCACTGGTTTGTTCTTGAGAACCCTCTGCTGTCCACGTGGATTCTCAATCATTGCTTCATGACAGCCCCTTTTAATTAGAGACTGCAGCTCGTCACAGCGGGTCGACACAGTTTCACCCTGTTTGAGGAAGTCCTAGGAGCAGCAGCACAGGGAGACTAATGACGCTATCGGGTTCAACTTGGCTGAGCCAATAGGCAAATACAAAATAAAGTCTGGGTTACAAACTGGAGGCACTTGGCACAAATCACTAGCTGCATTATAGGAAATGTAGGATCTTGTGATTGTTGCTACATTTAACTACTTTAGAGAAAAAAGCCAAATTATTTTGAATGCTTCTTTGTTTCTTGCAAGGACTTCAACTTTTGACAGCAAAATATAAAAGGCCAAATAATCAAAAAAAAATCTTACCTAAGTATCTCTTTATGTTCAGACAGGACAGACTGGACCTAATATATCTAAAACTGACACTCTGAAATAATCATTACATTGCGGACTAGTTGTAGAACAATTACTCAATTAATTACTCAATTCTAAGAAAACTCATTGACTATGATTTTTCTTAACTGGCTAATCGCTAACTCGTGTTTAAATCAATTCAATAAAATGAATTCAATTCAATCAATAAAATCTAATCAATTAAATAATTAAGCTTGTCACAGCTTCTATAATATGGAAAATGTTCCTTTTTGTGTCAGATTGATTTTAGTAGTATTCCAATAATTTGTATCACTTTTGTTTTTATTTTGGATGATGTTCAAAGATGTTGTTTGAAGGTATCAGCTTTGCCTTGGGGGAATTTGGTTGTTCAATAATTCTGTAGCTGAACTACTTGCTTATGATCTCTAATGGTGTGATCAAACTACTTTCTCAGCACTAAGTATTGCTGACAGCTTTGATTCACGCACTGGGTCTTTACACCAGCCACAGTTGGCTCCAGCTTGGATGCACTCCCCGCAGAATCTGGCATTGGCATTGATGCACTCGTTCCCCTCTGGATGGAAAACAAAGAGAAAAGGGGAGTTAGACTGAGAAGTGGTATGTTGAAGTCCCTGCAAAGTATACAGCCTGTTAAGCCCCGCATGTTTTAACATCAGTTCATGTGGAAGATCACGTGGCTTGTTGGTAATTGGAGACAGAGACGGAATATTCTGTCTTTTCCATTATCCTCCATGCTCTGTGATGCTGTGGTGAAGCTCCACTGTCCCTGATCAGGGACTTCATTAGGCTAAAGTAGCCAGCCTCTCTCTGCAGGGAAGCAGTCATCATTTTACACTAAATGTTCACTATGCAAACTGACATCAGTCAAATCACATCATGTGACAGAATAAGGATGCTGCTGCAGTATGCAAGGCAAAGCTCTTTACTTAAAAGGAACAATTTGTAAGTTTTTCTATAGCTAATGTTAGTATTAATAGTTGTTTACTGACACATCAACCTTCAGTCCTTTACTCACATGAGCTGTCTCCAGAGGTGGAAAGCAACTCTCTTGTTTTGCGTCTAGCATGCGAAGCTAGCATGCTAACCAGCTAGTCCGGCCTGGTTGGACTGTCTTATCAGTTTTCGATACCAAGTCACTGTAACCTCCAATCTGCCCTGAAGAAGTAGTGCTGCTCAGAAGGCATAAAAGCAATGCTGGTTGAAGCTCTTGCAAAGGCTGGTCAACAGTTGGTAACGTATGCTATTTAGCAATAACAAAATTTGCTCATTGAACAAAAGAACGCTTACCTCTCTGAGCATTACTATAACAAAAGACTCCTAAGAATGTGGATATCAAAAGCAGCTTCACGTCCATCTGAAAAAGATGAGAAAAGATGACTTAATACGATCAGCCAGCGTTATTTTGAAAAGCAATATGAATTTGTGAATCTGTGTCCTTGTTATCACAAATTGTTGCTCTGTTCTTTCAGATAAGTGCTCCGAGTCATAACTTCCTGGAGAAAAGGGTCCAGGGGAGTGAGAGATAGTCAGAGAGATGAAAGATTGCATCTGTAAGACAGCTTGGTTATAATTGGAGGTAATAAATTATCCTGTGGCGGGGGCTTGACTATTCTAAGGGAGATAATTCAATTCAGACCACTTTCACATGCAACCATGTATTTGTGTACACACAGACACACATACACAGCCATATCCATTTGCCCCTGGCTTGGACTGCAGGGCCCTTTTTCCCATAACCCCTTTTACTGTAAATAGCAGACACCCCAGAGTCGACCCCTCTCTCCATGTGTATATTGATTCCTTGTCTGTGCAGAGGCTCTCTGGTACGCCATATCAATACATCTCCTAATGCAAAAGCTCATGACTTACTAAAGAGAAGGGGACTGAAGAGATTTCTCCATACTAACCAGCTGATTTGTGACACATGTACAGCCATGCTATTGTAACGGCTCTGTAACACAGTAGTGCTTTGACCTAAAGCACGCTAACATGGCTATATCAAACATGCTAATGTTTAGCAGATCATCTTCATTCAAACCATCTCATCAGAAGTTTCCCCCTCATCAAGAAGTCCCAATCTTCGTCAATCTTCATTCGTAATCGCCATCACATGAGTCCAAGGAATTTAAACCTATGGACCATCTCCATAGTCATCCATTTCCTTCTTTTTACAAGAAATGTTTTTTACTTAAATCTCTCATAAGGTTCTGTTCCTCTTATTAGCCAGCACGGCAGCATAGTGGTTAGCACTGTTGCCCCAAAATAAGCAAGTCAAGGGTTCAGTTCCTGGCCTGGGGCCTTTCTGAGCAGAGTTTGCATGTTCTCCCCGTGCTTGAGTGGGTTTCCTCTGGGTACTCCCACCGTCCAAGGACATGCATGTTTAGGTTAACCGGTGACTCTAAATTGCCCGTAGGTCTGAGTGTGAGTGGTTGTTTGTCTCTGTCTGTCTATGTATATTTGCCCTGCGATGGAGTGGCGACCTGTCCAGAGTGTACCCTGACCTCACCAATGTGAGCTGGGATTGGCTCCAGCACCACCTGCGACCCAGCAACAGATAAGCGGTAAAAGATGAGTGAGCCATCTAAGCTTAACATTGCTCATTAGTGCTACACAAAATATACAATTGAAGAGTGATGGTTGAAGAAAGGTCTGAGGATCCCCAAAGCTGTTACAATTAGTCCTGAGGGGCCCAATTCAAAGTCTATACTATAGCTGTAGGAATATTTTCAGTCTGGATGAAAATGCGCTACAGTACTTTTGTTACACTCAAAACCACCAATTTCAGCTTTAAAGTGGTGCAAAATCTCTGCAAAACATGAATGTCTCCATTGTCCAAGTTAATCAAAATCTTGACAAAGATGCTGCTTACTTAGCCTCATGGTAGGTGCAAGTTAGGACAGTACAGGTTAGACCCTTTGGATCACAAATGACAACAGAGTGTAATATATCAACCTATTTCATTCTAATGAATAAGTGCCAGAGAAATTCCAGTTGACCAAAGACCAAACAACCAACCAACACTGTAATCCCTCGATACTAGCATGGATACAAGAAAGATAAATTCTACATTCCTGCTGTGGTCTTGCTGTTCTCATGGGATTCTCTCAACCTCTTGCCATCTGGGATGAGCAAGAGCTGGGAGAGCTTCCACAAAGAGACATTACATTAATGAGCTGATCCTCTTAAGGTGGACTGGCTATCGAGTGTTCAGTGTCTGCTGACTCTAATAAAATATGGCATGTAAAAACCAATGTGCGTCAATAGGAAACTCATGGGAGTCCTTTTTTAAAAGAATCTCCACAGTAGCTAATGTTAGCCACACTGGATATGAGAGCATGAGGTTCAAATTAGAGACTGATGGTGATAAAGTGACAAAACCTAGTTTTCACTTTGAACTTTTTCAGACTATTGGCTGTAGCTATTCAAAAAGGCCGAATTACAAGTCTGCATTCCCTTGCACTGTGGTAAAGGAAGCTCTGACGTTCAGTGTATGGGGTGTTGAGTGATGCATTCCTAAGTGTCTGTGTGTGTGTGTGTGTGTGTGTGTGTGTGTGCACCTCATGTACGTTTATATAGACACAGAGGGGTTGACGGCCTGTCTACAGTCACCCAGATTCACTCAGCTGCTTTACATGCTGTGAGTGTGCTACCCTTTCTCTTCCACATTACCATTACCAAAAACTAAAGTATTTAGTCTGTGTGAGACAGGTATGATTATTGGCAGAGTTTGTGATAAAGCATAGTAGATGCATGGAAGTAATTTAAGTGAACACAAAGCCTGAAATGAAGGAATTCAGTTTCACATTCTTCTTATAACAAAACCACATCCTTGGATATTTTATTTTCATTCTTAGTTGAGGTTTTGACTTCAGCTCCATTTTAAAGTTCCAAAGAATCTTTCAAATGCAAACTAAGTCTATAAATGTCCAGTAAGGTGTCAAGTTAGAAAAATAGCCGTGTTGTCTTTACACCGTGAAGCTTAGCAGCTGCGAAAAGGAATGCTCACCAACCCACCCCTGAAAAAAAAAAAAAAAAAACCCACAGTAAAATATGGAGATAAGGACAGGCCAAGAAAGAGCAAGGACAAGGATGTTAAACTGCCTTAACCCTCCTATCGTCCTTGGGGTCAATTTGACCCCCTTCAATGGTTATCATTCAAAAAATTGGAGTTTATTGTAATTTTTTGGCTTCATATTTCATGACTTTTCCTAATTTGAGGGGGACAACTGATTATGCAAAAAATTATCATGATGATACTTTTTCATTTTGTTGTACACATTTTGTACTAATTGGTGTTCCTCTGGGGTCAATTTGACCCCAAGCTGTTCAAGCTGTGTAACACATGTCTGTTTGTGTGTCTAGCTTGAACCATTTTGGGAAGAAAAAACTAAATCTACGTACTTTTCACCTGTGCAAACTAAATGCCACATCTTTACATTGTGCGGCGCGTTGTGCAGCGTTTGCTATGATATGTGTGTCCCCGAAATCATCCTTTTTACCAGATTTGATCTCAGATGAGGTGTTGTGACTACACATATGCAAAAAGCTGCTGTAAAGGTGTGCAGATGTAAGATGTACCCAGAAAAATAAAAAATGGTTGCTATCAATTGCAGAGAAAGATTGGTAGGTTAACATCATGTGAAATTCCTACTTCCTTACAAGGGTATTTACACTTGTTTTTAAAGCTGACAGTATTTCTCATTAAGCAGGATGAGGAGCCAGCTTATCTCTGGATGTTTCCTTCATGACCTACCTCTGCATAACTTGCACAAATAATTGCACAAACTGATACTTGAATGTCTTTGGTATTGTTGTGCTTTCACTTACTGCTGCTCTTATCGTACTGTGTGACTGATGTCTCGGTGCATATGACAATAAAGTTATAAAGTTATGACTCAAACATACTGATTAAAATCATTACCATAACTGAAATATGCACAATAATAAGCTTAATGTACTGGTAAAATGCAAAACACAACAGTGTGCTTCAACCTAGAGAGCAATGGATTCACATTAAGTACTCTGACTTTCATTAATAATTAACCGTATTTTGACTTTTTCCATTTATGAGCTGACAACACCAAGCAGCAGTACAGTCGGACACCAATTTGCACACACGAACATTTTATTCCTCAGTGCCTGCCCATACGTTGTACCAACCTGAACAGTGACTAACAACAACAGTCCAGTCCAGTTCTATCAGTTGTCAGGAGAAGGTGATGCATGGCAAACACCTTGGTGTGTGCCCAGGCCCAGGGCACACACCAACAGGCCCAGCTTCTCAGGCATTCCTGAACCGCAAAGTTGTTACCGCAACTTTGGGGAAATCTGAGTAGGGACACTCATGTTGCTTACACACATTCCTGCAACCTCCAGTTTGTTGGCATTAACAGCATATTTAAGGGAAACATAATTAAATTCTTTTGTAACCACATGGCCCGTGTTACATTCCAGTCTAGAAAAAATGTGAGTTCAGCAACACACTTGATTTCTTTAGTCACAAAAGTTGTCTCCAATGTTGACTTTTGTTTCAACCCATTTCCACTCAAGTTAGCAGTGTAGCCAGCTCGCGCCAGTCTAGGCACTTAATCACTTTCTGACAAAAGTCACAGTGGCATCCAGTCACCCTTTAAGAAGCACAGAAGACACTAATCTCTTGTACTGTAAACAAAATGATGGCTGACTGGTAAATATAATGCTAATGGCTCCTATCTATGTAGCAACAGCAAAACCTTAACTCTTTTACTCAAACTGAAACAATTATATCTCAGATCTTTCAATCCAATTTGAAAAAGACATTAGTGACATTTCTTCAGTGTTCCAGTTCATCTCTTAAAACTGTGCAGCAGTGATGGTGGTATCAATATATCCATACTCATACACTACTGATTTGAGTATCAATTACTCTAATAAAGTATCGATATTAATTAATAAATGCAAAATAAAAGCACCTTTTTCTTTTATGAATTTGACCCCGTGCAGCATTAAATTGAAGTAGTCTATTCATGTCACGTGACCAGAAGAGCAGCTAATTAGCTGTGTCTGTTTGTAGCCTGCAAGCAACAACTTAGAAGGGTTTTAATGGTGAACACGAACAGAGAAAGTGGAGCCATGGCTGAGAGAAAAAGGAGTGTGGTATGGGCGTACTTTTCACCTGTGTAAAAAAAACAAGGTATAGTTTGTTTGGTAAGATTTACCATGTGATTTGTCTTTAAGTGTAATATTTTAATTGGAAATATATGGCAAAAAAAAAGAAAATAAAAATTGGTATAGTATCGAATCATAAAAGTGTGGTATTACCCATCACTAATCTGCAGTTGTTCATATGGTATAACTTTTCATTTTGCAGTTAAGGCGACAATCATGACACAAGATGTAAATCACAGAAATATCATCTAAAATGTAAATGTCTAGTTTTTCATTAGCTGAAATGAGGTGAGACTTTTTGTCATATGTAGAGGGTTTATGTTTCTTAAATTTTGTCCATTAATTTCTGTAAAGATGATTATATGACTGTTGTGCAAGCACGACATGGACTAGTTAGAATAAAGGGTGCAGAATGTGCACTTTTATAAGAAAAAAAAAAGGGTGGAGGGCGGGCTCCTAACAGCATGCAGCACAGTGGCACTGTGGTTAGAAGCAACACCTCACAAAGAGAAGGGTCTAGGGTTGCACACGGGGCTGGGGCCTGTCTGTGTGAAGTTTTCTTGTTCTCCCAATGTCTGTGTGAGCTCTCCAGCTTCCTCCTACACTCTGTCCAAAGAAATCCAAATAAAATCAATTGGTGATTCTACAAACGCCAATAGCTGTGTATGTGAGTGGGAATGGTTGTTTTTCTCTATATGTCAGCCCTGTGATCGACCGGCGACCTATCCAGAGCATATCCTGTCCTTTCCCAACGTCAGCTAGGATTGGGTCTAGTTCCCCCTCCTGTCATTATCCTGTAAGGATAATGGATGACTGGACATTTTATTGGGATGGAACAGTAGATTTATAATGACTTGGGCTAGAGATGTAAAATTAAGGGGGAGGATCATGAATACGAAACCTAATCCTTGAAATCCATAATTCAGTACCCTGTTTTTCTTTTTTGAAAAAACACATGTATTAGTCCCACAGTTCAAAACCTTGAGTGAATTTACTTTCCCACAAATTGAGCTGCATTTGCAAGTGCTTCAAACTACTTACTTGAGCAAGCACTGCCATGAATAACGACCAGAAGAGTCAGGGAGACAGTGAGGGGAAACAGTAAAACATATACTGCAGCAGCAAAGAGTCACAGAGCTCTTTGTGGAAAAGGCCTGGGCTTCCCTCCCTCAGAATGGCTGTTCTTCTCTGGCCACGAAAGAAGGAATGGAAAAGAAGGAAAAACAGGAAAGGGTGGTGCAGAAGCCGAAGGGAAAGGAGCTGCGCCTAGTCCAAAGAAAAGATCTTATAGAATCTACTTACTTCTGCTGAGTTATCTCTTTAGTCTCTCCTAATCCTCCGTCCCCAACTTGTACAGTATTTGTCTGGTTAAGACCTTTTTAATGTCAACAGAATATTGATGAGTTAATTTGGTGACAGCAACGAAGTGAGAATGAACAAGTCTGCAAAGCTGAGGTATTTGAGACTTTAAAGGGAATGGTGGTCTTAAGTTTAATTGATATTTCATTCACAGATGCATTCAGTCACTCCAGTGAATGTGGTATCCTATACTTCCATCCCTCTCTGCCCCCTCCCCTCATACATCCCACACAATTGCTCAGTTCACTCCCTCCCTAGTGAACTGAGCCAAACCAGCAGCCCCTTGACTTCACATTCCCTTCAAACAGAGCACAGCGGAGAACATGTCTGTGTTGAGCCATAAAAGCCGCCCTGCAGAAAACAAGGAGAATACCAAACAGTGTTCGTCTGTGTCTCTGTCCATCCCCACCCCCACCCCCAGCTCCAACCACCACCCGGAGGACCCTCTCTTTGGAGACAAAAGCAATGAATCAAGCTGCCTCTGAGACCATGACAGAGGGTCTGATCTTTAGAGTGTTCCCACTCACCACCCCCTCCTTTTCAAAAGTGCTACTGTGTGATACATAATGTTAATGAGAGCGCTGATAAATAATGTTAATGAGAGCACTGGTCAGGTCTTTAATTTTTTGGTATTTGGTTCGAGGACACTGATATGGATGGGGAATTTGATGGGGTTTCCAGTGTGATCCTGCAAAGAAGAAGAATATGAAGAAAAATGCTCCGGATGAGAAGGATGAAAGCCCATATTAATAGAAACGTCATCACAGTTTCCATTTTACATGAGCATTCCAGTAGTCAAACTATTTCTCAAAAGATGAAGCTCTGTCAGAGAGAAAACTCAGCGGAAATAACTGAGCTTAACACAGAGATGAGCTACCAAGAGCAAAGCCAAAGAGTTTCCATCACATCTCACAGTTTGCCATATTTTTTTTTTTTTTTTAATTATACCAGTAGGTGTCACTGATATCAGCTGGGAAATGATTCAAACTTCACCTGAAACATAATCTTCATGTCAGATCGTTGCATGATTGTTGCTGATTGCTGCAAACACTGTGTCCAAAAGTCACAATAATGATATGTTACAGCTTCAATATGTAGGAGGTAAGATTTCCAAGTCCTGCTTGATTATAAAGGAGGTCTAGCTTATATTAGTACTAAGGTTTTCATGATTCTCCAATCCTTGATTCGATTTAAAGGTCTCAATAGTATTTGATTCTCAATCTTTTTTAGGTCCTTTTGAAACAGATGGATACTATTTTTAGACTAGTCTAGTCTAATCTAGTCTAGTATTATTGGAGTGACTGGTATTTTACCGCATTGTTCCTCTATGCTAAATAAATGCACAAATCCTTAAATGGTTTTTCAGCAATGGATACAGTCACGTGTCCGATGCTACAAATCACATTTAGTGAGCTATCACTTTAGCACAAGTTGAATTTAGTCGGAGTTTAGCACTTAATGAGGAAGGAAGAGTTGACTGTGTTAATGGTGTGTTGAAGTGAGTCAACATTACCTCCTCTAACTTGAATCTCCAGCTATTTAAAAGACCCCCTGACAGCTGTTGATATAGAAGACACATTAACTGAAATCACCATGTGGAAATATTTAGCTTTCCCCTTGAGTTATATGAACAACATTCACATTACCGACAAGAAAACTGCATTTTGTGAGCTTTGTTATGTGCGTGTAGCAAACTCCACAGGTAACAGGAAAATATGGCAGAACATCTCCACAGGCATTATTAAGATGTAAACTTAACCATTAAAACAACACCTGACTGAATTAAAATATAATTTATTTCACATGAACACTCAGAGAGACAAAATCTTCTGATGGGGGGGCTGAAGGCGTCACAAAGTTCCAGAGGTTTTGAGGCTGTTTGTGAAAACAGGCTAAAAGCATTTCTCTGCGGACTAAGACCTTTGATACTTTTAGAGTATAAATATAGATCTTAGACCTGATATATAATTGAAAATCACACGTATTTTACATTTATACACTATAAAACTTTGAATGAGTAATAGGTGTAGTGGCTACTGCCTAAATTTCTAAATAAAACAGAGAGACTTCTGCTCGTCTTGAATATGCTGCACTACATTTCACAGAAAACCCTTAACCACATATGTTGGTGTGAAGAATGCCAACATTCCCCTTGTGTGAAAGAGGCTAAAGATACACTTCTGGGGGGATGTTGCCTTGGAAGAGCTTTAGAACTTTTCCATTCAGAAAATCAATAACACTTAGGCAGTTCTGGTTCCTTTTTTGAATCTGAAATCATTTGTATTGAATAGTGTTCATGTCTCATCCCATGTCCTCCATGTCCAGTCCAGTGAAAACAATTCAGACAAAACCATAACCTCTGGGGAAATGGCCAAGATCATATCATTATTCATGGCTGCATTTCGGTGTTGAAAATAGCTGTGCAGTGCTAACAAGTTATTTCTGACTCCTTCTGACTTCCCCTGCCTCTTCGATCACTCCAAAAGGAGTAAACCTGCCTCAACCCGAACATACAACAAAGTCACGCATCATTTGACTGTCCTAATTTGAAAAATATAATTAATGACATTTTCCTTCAAATCGATGTTGGCAGAATAATGTGTGCTTACAGTGGTTTTGTGCTGCTATATTTTTGAGGTGAAAGAGAATAACATGACAGGAGCTTGCTTTGATCAGACATCTGTAAAATAAGACATTTTAGGGGGCCATCTGTTTTACCATTTAGAATGTTCTTCAAGAGAAGGGCAGAGCATCCGATTCCCACCATCAAATACCACGAAAAAATGTAGGCTACATTTGCAGCTCTTGTGGGGTTGCATGGGTGTGACAGTGTGAGCCCAGGGCTCAGTCTGTTGAGCTGGGATCTGCTGTATTGTAAGCCTCCCCAAACTCCCTGTCTTTGCTGAATCGGCCCTTCCTTTGCTGGAACACAGGAAGCTCAACTCAGTCACACAGGAAGCTTGTATTGCAGTGTCTGGAATTCAGCCACATCTCCCTTCTGGTTTTGTAAGAATGACAAACTTAGGATACAACTGAAAAAGGAAAGAAATAGAGAGAGGAGACAGAGAGAGGGGACCGGACTGCCTAGTTACAAAGAGTTGAAAATGTTACAAGCTGCCAAAACGGCAGCATTTTGTCTTTGTGTATCAAGCGTGTCTGATTTCTCAACGTAAACCAGGCCCTCACTGTAAGTTGAGCTCTGGGAACAGATAAACAATCCTCGAAAGTACCTCAGATAATGCTATCAGCAGAGTCAAAGGGCATCACTGGAAATTAACAGTGGTCACAGATGTTAATTCTCTGTGGCAATCTAGAGAAATCAGAACAGCATCTGTCTTGAAGTGAGAGACAATGAGCAGGATAATTTAGATATGTGACAGCAGCCTGATGCTGCAAAGTGATTAATGAACTTCTCCAAACCTAATGTCCCAACAGTCTGTCTGCTGGAGAAGAGCTGCTGCTACTGGGAAACAAAAAAAAGTAAAGTCTAAGTAGCCATCCAATTATTTACATCTATGCTAGTAGCTCTTTGGTGCAGCACTTAGGCACTGAACTAAATGCTAAATTCAGCATGCTCAAAATGGCAGCGCTTTCCTTTGTTTACCTTTAGCTTGTAAACATTTACTAATTAGCACTACACAAAAACTACCACCAGGTCACAGACGTGATTGTGGTACAGTAAAGGGAGTTGTAATCCATCCAGTGGTTGTTGAGACATTTAACTCTGATATAACTATGATATTATGCTCTGAGGGGACATGAGGACAGACCCACTGCACAATACAAGCGAATAGCAGGACAGAGAGTGAACTAAAGCATGAAGACTCTGCAAAAGCTACTGGAATAAGTCCTAGGCTGTAGTGTTTTCACTACACAGACAGATGTGTCAATATTTGGTCTTAACTGGATTTGAATGCCGCAGCAGGCCAGCTGTGGACACCTTTGCTTATTTCTGCAGAGGCTCTAATGCTTGAAAACGGGTGCTTTTCTGACACTCAAGATGTCTTTCATTAGGCTTCAGGCTTGACACTTGAACTGAAGGGCCTCTATTTCCGCTACCAAGGGAGAATGAGAACTCTGCAGAGCATAACAGCAAGCTCTCTACAGCTACATGTACTTCCTCTTGGGAGCAATGCAGGGATATCTGTCATGTTTAATTCTTGGGCGTCCTTCGTCAGAGCCCAGATATTGAACATCATGTTCTAAAGCTATGCTCGAGCTATGCTGTACTGCTTCATTACAATAATAGATTTTCACTAAAAGGCCTCAGAGAACCCAGAAATCTGTGGAATATAAATGACTGAATTAGAAATGAAGCTTGCAAACCGCACCATTAGTCTGCCTGATTTTGTGGTAGTTGCATTTCTTTCTGCTAAGTTCCTGAAGCGGTTTGAAGTCATCTAAATCAAAGAGGGGAGAAACTAACCACTTATCGGCAGTTTAAGATTAAGAGGTTTGAGTTATGCTTAAAACTATCAATTACTTGCTGATAACACCAACACATCAAATTACTAATGATTAAGCAACAAAGGGGCTATGATATTTGCAAACTTACTTTTATTGGCCAGCTGTCAGTGCTTCGTAAGAGCCTTTAAATACCTCCACTTCCACATTTAGCATTTTTTTATCTAACGTGGGTTGAAAAAAAAAAAAGAGCTAGAAAAAAAGACAGGTTTAACAAGCAGAGAGCCACTAAGTTTGGAGGGATTTGCAGACTGTTTAGGCCTTGTGATTGCACACAGAGCCCCAAAAATTCAGACCTAAAAAACATGGGTACAGACACTCCAAGCCCAAAACATATAGGTGACTTTTGAGTCACTACTTTCATAATTGTGTTCAGTGATCAGGAATTTTTGCTTCATGATGGACAGAGAGAAGAAATTATATGACTGCTGGACCAACGACAATGTCTTAACTTTGCTCAGCATTTATGCTGAAGAAGAGAACCTTTTAGTTGCTCCAAAATATTATCAGGAAAACAAAGTTCCTGGTAATTTTGGTGGGAATAGTTTTAGATTCAAATAGCTCCCATTTACAAGCTATATCAGATATTCACATCTGTAACTACAAGGAAGTCCAACGTCACAGCGTAAAGAAACCGTAAAGAATTGAGTCCTGCTGGGTGTTTCTGTCTCTGAGCTCTGAGTCTGTTGGTGACTCTGTTAGCGCCCCTGAGACGTCAGGCATACCACATTCAAGGTCATAGAACAGTGTTTGCATTGTATTGGTTCTATGTGTTCAAGCATATACACCACTGAGAGCAGGCACCTGAGAAGTCATTGACGTTCAAGGAAAGATCAAAGATATGAAACACCAGACCAATTTCAATGGATGCAATATGGACATATATAAAAAAGTGTTAAATTGCCTCCTTACTGGTTTCCATCTGATAAATGAAAAAATAAATTAAACTTTTGTGGTTCAATGCTGCAACTTAAGTATAACAGCCATTTCTTTGATTGCAGCTCTGTTAGTACAAGTTATGGTGAAAGACAAGCCACTGTTCATGTTAAATAAAGCCACGTTTCTAAACACAAACTATGTATGAGAGGCACATAAACATTTCTTTTCTAACTCACAGGCCCTCGCAGTTAAAACCCTCACCATAATAAACATATTGTGACCAAAATCACTGCCCACAAAACTACTATTTACTACCAACACAACATGCTTAGCCCCATTTTTTCAGCAGAACTTGGCAAGCAGAGGTCAGCTTTAACCAAGCCTTTCAGTGTTTCAGAAGATGTTTTTAGAAGCAGGGAGAAAAAGAATCTGAATATTTTATTAATCCCCGAAAGGAAATTTTGCTGATGGTCATTTATTTTCTAATAGTTCAAGAGTTCTAAAGTCTGATGGCAGTGGGAATAATACATTTCTGTATCTTGTCCTGCATTGTAGATGGATCAACTGCTATGGTTTCTCTGATCCACTAGGGTGTTATGAAGTGGACAGTCTGAGTATTTTAAGATGTTTTCTGCCTTCTTCTGTCTGTATCGTCCCCCCACCGCCCCCAGTGAATCTAATCTGGTTCCAATCACAGAGCCAGCTCTTTCCACCAGTTGGTCCAGCTGCCTTGCATCCTTGACAGGCAGCTACTGTCTCTCAGAGATGAAGTTTTCCAACCAGACAAACTGTGGCCTTTCTTTTGGCTAATCTGCGATACAGGAAACAAGTGAGGGGTAAAGTCCCATCCCTTTAAGCTTGTCTCTGAGGATAATGGGTTGGATGGTGTTGAATGCACTTGAAAAATCAAAAAAACATAATGTTCACTTAAGTGTCAGGTTCTTCCATATGACATGGTAGTGCATGCAGAGAACAGCATTATCCACTCCAATGTGTTCCATGAATACAAACTGCATGGGGTCAAGTTTTGTCCTCAAGTCTTGGTAGGTGCAAAGGCAGCTGCTCCAGAGTTTTCACGATATGTGAAGTGACGGCCACCGGTCTGTAACTGTCTAGTTCAGACATTTCATTTTTGGTACCAGTACAATACAAGATGTTTTCCATAGAGCCCGCCCAAACTGTAGACTCAGGTTGAAGAACCTCTGGTTAACTTAAATGTATTATTTTAGAAACAGCGTACCATCTTAGTAGGTATGACAGTGTCTCTGTAGAAGCTGATGTTCTCAGTAATACAATCAACTTAACTTATCTATGCTGTTCCCATCAGTTTCCAGCTACACATTCCCATCTGTGGATTCAAAACAGTTCCTTATAGCCTGACTCACCTTACAGTAGGTGTTCATTTCCTGACTGTGGGAGTAGCTGCAGGCTGCCTCATTACACAGGGTTTAGAACAGGTCTACAGAAGAACCAGGTTGTGATCTGACCCGTCTGACGGAGGTAAGACAGTAGATCTGTAGACCTTTTTGACATTGGCATAAAGCAGATCAAGGGTTGTATTTTCTGTGGTAGGACAGTTAACAAACTGAGTAAATCCAATCAGTTGGGAGAAGAGGGAAACATGTGCAAGTGTCCAAATATTACTGTGATATGATATGACTGAATTCCCATGGAATGTTGTCTGGTCTCAGGCAAACTGCCAATAGTTCTATGTCCGGACAACATTTCATCTCTTTGACCGAACTGTGAGTAGGGTTATACCATCCTAGGTGCACAAATAAAGCTTGTACTCCACCTTTTATCTACTACCTTTAGCGTCTCTGTTTGAACCAATCAGAGTGAAGCCTGGTAGTTCCACACAGGAGTCTGGGAAGTTTTCATTCAGCCAGGTTTCATTAAAGCACATAAGACTGCACTCACAAAATGCTTTGCAGGTCTTCACCAAAATCTCCAGGTTATCATTTTTGTTTGGCTGAGAGTTGACATTTCCTATGATGACTGATGGCAGAAAAGGGTTGTATTTCCAACTCCTGGCCTCAACCTTTGCACCAAGACAACAACCTTAAAAAGGCTCCTTATTCTCAGCTGGGATAGAGTGGTATCTTTCAGATTTTCTCTATTTTACAGCAAGGAGCTCCTCTCTTTGGGAAACTATCCCCACATAATTCATCCGTTGTTGATAAAAAAAGAAGTCAAAAGTAACCGTAACCCCCTTATAAATGGGAGCGCATACTTAAAAAGAAATAAAAGTTAAGTAAGTTATTGTGCTGCACAGCAAATACTTAAGTCTGAAATGTGTTGCTATGGCCAACTAGACTCTTCATCACCATGTGGTTTGGAAACTTTCAAATGTAGGAAAGACTGCTGAGGTTTGCGCTTGTTGGTGAGACAGTGATTTAATGCATAGCAAATCAGAGATAACTGCTCTTCTGGGATCACAAGTTTTCAAATTTGCAGGGCAACCATGTATGTGTATGTGCAGAGGGGAGGTATATAGCTAAAACAGGCGATTATCTGTACCACTTTACAGCTCTAAGACTGAGATCCCCCTTTGGGCACCAAGCATATGTCACAGAGGGTACTCATACACATACATCACTAACTATCCCATAGGGACACAACAGCACACACACCACCCACCCACACACACACACACACACACACAGACACACACACACAACTGAAGACATTGCACATTCATCAATTGTGCCTCAAGGGGACAAGTTCACACATAAGGTGTATGTCAGTCACAAAAAGGAATAATACAAAAGCACACAAACGTCACATTTGTAAAAGAAAGACCTGTGTGTGGCCCCATGTGTGCAGTAAGTGGCCTCAAAAATCAGGTGGGAGCCATAGACTGGTAGCAGCAGCTGTTCCCTGGGGGCTCAAGGTCACATCCATTTAGCTGGTGGCTACTGGCTCTACTTATTCAGCCCCCACTGTCCTACATTTACCCTCCTCCTCAATTAGCCATCCTCCTCCTCCCCTCCTCAATGTCTGTCCTCCCCCTCTTCCTGCCTCCATTTCCCTGATTAAACTGATGCCTAGGCTCTCCAGCTACAGTACAGAGACAGCTGTATTAATGAGTCCTTCAGCCTCCTGCTCTCCTCTAAGATGAAATGAAAGGTGGCTGTGAGTCGCTGCTTGATCCAATCAATGGATCCTTGTCAGTCGTGCTTGCTTGAGCGGCAACAAGCCATGTGCTCCTTACATTTTCTCACAAAGCTGCTGATTTTATCCCAATGTCTTTGTTGTACATCCCATCCTTAATCTCAAGTCCTCCTCAGCACATCCACACCTCTGTTGGCACAGACTTCATCCACTGACCTGTCACCTTTCAGTACTTGAGGACTGCCTCACCTCTGCCTGTGGGCTTTGATGTGAAGTGATCCCTGAGTAATTTAAACAAATCACACAAGCTCATTGGAAGCCCTTCCAAATGAAGATCTGCATTCAAGAGGAGGTGATACAACAACAACCTGTTGCGTGTTACATGGTGAATGGATGAATAGCACGCATTTCCACAAAGCTTTAAAAGGGATACTGACCCTCAGCAGCCCCATTACCACAGTAAAAAAAAAACAAAACAAACAAACAATAGCAACATGACTGATCTGAGACAACCACCCTCTAAATCTCTACTACTGTATAAATGACAGATAGAATATGTATCTTCAAACTACTCTGCAATCAAAATGAACCCATCGAAGCCATCAATCCACCAAGGAGTATTAAAATGACCCCATAACGGGCATTTCTTTAGTATTTCAAGAGGAAATGTTGGTTATTACAAACATATAGGTGATTATTGGCTACAGTAGCAGAGTAGTGTGTCAGTTTGCGATGAAACGAGCACAGAGGCGGCTTCAGCCTGTTTACCTTGGTGCTGAGCTCTTCCATCCAGGGGCAGCTAGCTCTCCGTGTCGGGCTCCCCCGTGATGCCCCGCCGCGCCGCAACTATCTGCCCCGTTGGCACCGGGAAACACTTTCTCCTCCAGAAAAGTCACGGTAGCTTTTCCCCTCGACTCATTCCCCCTTCGACCGCCTCCGCCGAGAAAGTTGTTTCACAGTTTTAGCCGGAATCCAGAGGTGGGAGCAGCTTGAGATACAGCGATGTCCTCCTCTTCTTCTTCTCCTCCTGTGACTCTGGGGGAGCCGGAGTCCGAGCTCCGGGCTGCTGCACACGCTGCACAGAGTAGAGTACCGACCAGCGTTTCCGGCGCGAACCTTCAAAATTAAACCTAATCCTACGCCTTCAGATGGACTTTTATTGTTATTCTTCTCCCTTAAAGTCTCCCTTAAACTCAAACCATTCAGGCGAATTCGTGTTATAGACATGAGTGCAAAATTTTATGCATCTTTGTAATACAATTACTTACATTAAAAGACTATGAAAGAAATATATTATTTGAGCTCCACCTATCAGGCATAACATTATGACCACCTGCTTAATATTGCATTGGTCCCCCTTTTACTGCCAAAACAGCCCTGACCCATCGAGGCCTGGACTCCAATAGAACCCTGAATGTGTGCTTTGGTGTCTGGTTCCAAGATGTTGGCAGCAGATCAGAGGCCAGGTTAAAATCTCTAACTCGTTGTTGTGCTCCTCAAACCATTCGTGAACCATCTTTGCTTTATGGCACATCACATTATATTGCTGAAAGTAGCAACGGCCATCAAGGAATACTGTTTCCATGAAAGAGTGTACATGGCCCGCAGCAATGCTTAGGTAGGTGGTACATGTCAAAGTAACATCCACATGGATGGCAGGACCCAAGGTTTCCCAGCAGAACATTTCCCAAAGCATCACACAACATTGGCTGGCTTGCCTTCTTCCCATAATGGTTGACATATAATCCCCTGTAAGTGCACAAACACCCGGTCATCCACGTGATGTCAAAGAAAGTGCACAGGGGTCAGCATGGGTACCCTGACCGGTCTGCAGCTATCCACATGCATCAATGAGGCTTGGCCGCCCATGATCCTTTCGCCTGTCACCACTGTTCCTTCCTTGGACTCTTTATAGCTCCTGACCACTGAAGACCCAGAACATCCAACAGGAGCTGCAGTTCAGTTCAGACAACTCTATCTATCCTCCAAGAACAATTCAGTCTACCAAGTGCTAGAATATCAGATAAAGGAGACAAACACAATCATAGTTTGGACAATCACATTTACATGTCAGTGACAACAGATAAGCTGTATATCGCACTACCTAATTGCTGTTGTGGAACTGATAAAAGAACTACATACTATGTGAGAAAAACAGTTGAAAAACAATAATGCACTGGTAACTATGCTGCCAGTAGTCCAAAGTTAAATCAAGTAAATACAGAAATGTGTTGTAATTCAGCACAGGATAATATTCCAAGAATATACTGCAAAGAACATTACAGTAGGAGAACTGTAAAATTCATGTTAAACTTCTGGCAACCTTATTGCCAATATTGGCAACTCCAATATTCTATTCTTAATATACATGACAATTTTATACAGTATCTGGTACTGTACTATAAAATAGTTTAGTGTGGCAAGAATCATGCAACTATTCAAAACCTACAACAATCTACGAACAAGTACTGTGTGTGTGTGTGTGTGTGTGCTTTTAATTAGTTATGCAAACGCATGAATTATCACGTCTTATTTTGAAAGAAAATGCGTCTGTTTTCCGGTTTTATTTAATCTCATTTTCTTGCCAGGACGCAGATCTCTGAGTGGCGTCCCCTCTGCAGGACAACCTCATTCACTTGACTTTCTATTGATACAGATGCTGCCAACTTTTCTACTCAACGTCACATTAATATGTAACTCCATCATTATTCTCATCATCATCATGAATCTAGAGAACTAACTATAAACACAATTAAGGTTAATGTAAGAACACAGCTTCAGCATAATGAAACACTTATGAAGTAACTTTCACTGCTAATGATTTATTTTTAATGTCAAATTTCTTAACTTTAGTTTATTTGTTACAACTTTCACTAATGTGGTATAATCACACCACGCACACTTTTTAATTGGATGCCACATAAAGCATGCGGAGTCAGCAAGATTTTTGGATCCATCTTATACAAAATAATCAACCCAGCCAGTTATTTATTTGCTTTAAATGAAGTGGAAATCTATTTCTGTCTCAGCCCTGGGGATACTGTGGAAGAATTTGAGAGAAAACAAACTATCAAGCCCGGAAGATCCTCAGTCTTCAGAGAGTGTTTACAGAGGAATGCAACACTTTATTTCCCTGTGCTTTACATAACAGAGCTCTGTAGATGGGTAACAGGTTTAATCTGCTCTAACAGATGGAAACTCAATTTTTTTCCTTCATTCTTCTCTCTGCTCTGACGTAAGCTTTTTTTTTTAGCTCTAATGATTCATTAAATAGCTCATTAAATTACACAACATACTGAATTTCACTTATATGAATGAATCATTCATTCATATGAGCAGTAAAAAAAACTAAACTGCTGATCCATAATTTATAATACACAGTGAGCTAAAATAACCCCAAATAAAGACTTCTGTTTTGCCAAAGCAGCAGGAAGGGGAGATAATAAAGCTGAAGGTTGTGTAGAAGCACAACATGTCCAGCAGGCAGATAAACATCTGACATACACTGAAATAAGGAGCTCAGACTACATTTTTAAAAAGCTCTTTCTGATTAATTGTAAAAGCCCAAGACACCAAAATCAATTTTAACACAGAATTCAGGCAAACATGAACATGTGATACATTTTTACCCACTGAAGCGCAAACATTATAAAATATGTAATATAATGATAAAACACAGGCCTGTTTTTCTGCAATCTGAGGCTTTATTCTTTCAGTATAATGAAATATTGCTTTATCCATAGGAGAAGTTTAACAGTAAGTTGTTGCAGGATAGGACTTCCCTGAGTCACAGAGCCTCCCTGTGGCCTCTGTAGCTCACTGCATGGAAACAGGGCTCTAAGGTAATAAGCTCTTTGCATGCTCCCATGTTTACATGTTTTTCCAGTTCATTGGTTCTTCAGTTACTGCTAGCAAGCTGGACACACATGTGTGACTATTAAAATGAAATAATAACCAGGTGTTCATGAGAGAAGCCACTTTCACAGCAGGAGAAGCTCAAGTAGCTCAAGTGTTATTAACAGCATTATCTATGGCCCCTCTCTGCTCAGGTTCAACACTTCACTATGGCAGAGGCAGAGACAGAGACAGAGAGTCAGCAGCAGTGACAACATCCTCAAGATGGATTTCACCTGTCCTTCATTTTTACTGTGGCCTGTCAAAATGTCTCATTTCAAAAATAAAGTGATTCACTGTGTTTGTACAGTTTGTATTGTAGTCTATCATATAATGTGCATGTAACACACACGCATGCACACACACACACATTTGGCGGTCCAGCAGATGAATTCTACTGAGCCTGGAAAGAAAGTTTAAAAATGTATAAAAAAGCTCTTCGCATTGCCAGAAGCTCTGACCATTCAGTGTTGACAGAAGGAAAGAAGACCAACCCCAGATTTCTCTTCAGCACTGTAGCCAGGCTGACAGAGTCATAGCTCAGTGGAATCATTGATCCCTTTAGCTCTTAGCAGGGATGATTTTATGGGCTTCTTTATTAATAACATTGTAACTATCAAAGACAAAATTCATCAACTCTTACCTGCAATAGGCAGTAGTCCACTATCGAATGCTGCAGCTCCTCAAACAGCTGTAACACCTGCTTTGTATTTGGAGTCTTTCTCACCTTTAAACCTCTCCGAGCTAGTTTCTATAGTCTCATCATCTAAACCATCAACTTGTGTTTTAGATCCGATACCAACCAGGCTATTTAAAGATGTTTTTCCACTAATTAACATGCATATTCTGGATCCGATCAATGTGAGTTTATCTCATGGTTATGTACTGCAGCCTTTCAAGATTGCTGTTAGTAAACCTCTCCTCAAAAGACCTAATCTTGATCCAGATGTGTTGGCTAATTACAGACCCATATCTAATCTCCTTTTCCTCTCCAAAATTCTTGAAAAAGCAGTTGAAAGCCAATTATGCGAACATCTTCATAGGAATGGCTTGTTTGAAGAGTTTCAGTCAGGTTTTAGAGTAAATCATAGCACAGAAACAGCACTGGTAAAAGTTACCAACCACATTCTAATGGTTTCAGACAACTGATACGCCTCCATACTTGTCCTGTTAGATCTTAGTGCTGCTTTTGACACCACTGACCATAAGGTTGACCCATGAAATTGGGATCAAAGGAGCCGCACTATGCTGGTTCAAATCATATTTATCAGACAGATGTCACTTTGTTTAAAAATGGCTCTTCGTCATGCACTTTAGTTAATCAGAGTGGAGTTCCACAGGGTTTTTTTTCCTTGGACCAATCATTTTCACCCATATATGCTTCCTTTAGGCAATATTATAAATCAAGGTTTCTGCCTCTTAAAGGGAGTTTTTCTTGCCACTGTCACCAAGTGCTTGCTCTTGGAGGGATATGTTGGGTCTCTTTAACAACTCCATAAAGAGTTTGGTCAAGACCTGCTCTATGTGTAAAGTGCCTTGATGTAACCTTATTATGATCTGGCGCTATATAAATACAAAAAAAAAAAAAAAAGAAGAAAAGAAGTAACCACAACAGATCTATTGTGGACAGCACAGTGGCATATTGTTAGCGCTGTTGCCCCACAGCAAGAAGCTTGTGGGTTCAATTCCTAGGCCTGGGACCTTTCTATTTGGAGTTTGCATGTTCTCCCAGTGCTTGTGTGGGTTTCCTCCAGCTTTTCCGATTTCCTCCCACAGTCTAAAGACATGCATGTCTTGGTTGATTGGTGACTCTAAATATTATGATAATTATTATTACTGTTGACAAAAATACTGTACTTTTTTCGTACAATTTTGTACAACGCACCTTTTATTAACATATCAACCATTAACAAACCACTTTTAATTGGTTATTTTGTGTTTTCTGTAATTGCAGCGCTTGATCACTTTTAGTAACACAAATAAATGCTGATGCATTTTCTCTTGTTTGCTTGACTAACTCAACAACTAATTAGTGCAAAGCATTGCTATTGCAAGGCTGTCGGTTCAAGTAGTTTTAGAAAGGAGATAAAAAGGCTCGAGCAGGGCTGCTGTGTTACAAATCTCTTGTAGTTAATTGTTTGTGAAGGATATGCAGCCAAATTACATTATAAGTCGAATCTGCTTGTTTATTATAATGAAGACTAAAATCAATGCTATTTATCAAAATTGTGGACTACTACTGATGATTTAACACAGATAATTGCTGTTATTATGTACTTTTGTGTCATATACTCAGCTACAATAAACAGTAGTGTATTTAATAAATAAACTAATTCTTATTAGACTAGTGTGCAAACACATGTCAAAATCAAAGTCAACATTTAAAAATTTGTAACACTTAAGGTCCCATAAAATATAAAGGTAGATGTCCATGTCTTCTTTGATTATAAATCAGGTCTAGTTTTTATTTTTTATGTGTGAAGTATCAAAGGTCTCAGTCCACAGAGAAATTTGCAGTATTTATTCATAAACTGAACCTTGAAATGAGCTACAAGGACTTCTGGAAGCAGCCATTGCTCTCAGTGTTGCCTGTATCCCAGACCACCTGGACCACCAGCCGACCCTGTAGAATTTGGTACCTCTAAGGTTTTTTTTTCAAACCTAAAATAAGTTGTTACTATAGGTACAGAGAGGCCCAAAAGAAGAGATATAAACTACAACTATATCTTCATATGGATATCAGCGCTTCACAAAAAACAAAAAACAAACAAACAAAAAAAAAAGCCAAAACACAACAACAACAACGAAAAACCCACCAGAGAAGTGTATGGATGTGGCTTTATTGGAAAAAGAAATCAGTGAAAATGAGAACCAAGCCTAATTTCACTTAATGACAGACCAACATGAATCCCTGCTAGGAGATGGAATGAAGCTCACATCAGCTTCTCATTAGTGGTCAGCATCCGCCCTTCGCCCCATGCCATCATTTTCACCACAGTTTACCATTCCAATATGTGGGGAGTCCTTACATTAGACACTTGGCTGGTGTTGCTTCCATCTGCTCGGAGATAAATGTTCACAATTTATTGCTCTGTAATTTGTAAATTATCAAGTAGCCTCCTTTGTATGAAGACACTTTATTTGTATCTTTGGAAAGCAATGGCTGTGAGACAGACACTAGACAAAATCTTCTTGTTTACATAGCTGTCTTGCTGTGTTGGTGCTTTCATTTAATTTTGATAGAAAAAGAAAGAAAAGACAGATTTTGTTTCAAAGAGCTGCTTGTGAGGCCCCTGGTTAACCCTTTACAGGACGGCTGCGATGTAGTTCTGACTGGAAATAGGAAAAGATAAATGTTCAGACTCTAGATCACAGTTATTTTCTTTTTTAAGGCCTTGCTGTTTATTCTTTTTTCCCCTACAACAGCAAATTACAGAACAAGTATTGAAAATAAAAGTCTTTTTTTTTTATTGTAAAAAAAAGGGGGGGAAAAAAAATCACAAAATTTGAATGACAGTACAAAACGAAGCGTTAATATGCCATGTAAATTGAGGGGCAGGGACTTTACTGTTGGAAAATCTATTATGCCTTTTTCAATAATGAAAACATCTCAATCTCTTTATATTTCAGAATTATATCACATAATCTGAAACTATATATAAAAAGATAAAAGAATGAACACCTGTTTTTTGTGTTTTTTACTTTCTTCAGTTTTTTTCTTTTTCTTTTTTCTTTTTTGCAAATGAATGCTATAAACACATAAACCTCTTAAATATATTTATCAGTGCAACATTGTTTCTTTTGAGTCCACGCTACAGTATCCGTTTTCTCTAGTTTAGTTTAGCACACATCGCTGGAGCTACAGTCTTCTATAGCTGAAAGCGCAGATGGACGGTGGGGAGGCGCAAATGAGTAAGCCGAGAATGTGTTTACCACGGCACCAAAATACAATGCACACGGATGTAAATGATGTCATTGAACTCAGTATAGAGTTTTTGATTGTGGTGCGGGAAAACCAATAACCTCCAGGTCCCATGGGTCCCTTATGTCCTGATACTGTAAATCTCGCACGGAGTTCACACAGAGTTCCCCTTCTAAGTGTATAATGGTGGGATTGTCCCTTTCATCCATCTGTGAAAAAAAAAAAGTCTCAGCAGAGATTTCAAAGAGTTCACACCGAGGTGACATTTGCAATTCTTTCAAAGTTAAGAGATAGAAACACAGAAACATCGCTCCTCTCTGCATGTCTTATCTTTCCCCCTGAGGAGTTTCTCTCCAGGAGCTCTGACAGGGCAAAGCAAGTAGTCAGTTTTTTTTGTGACTGATGACCATTGGTGAACTGAGTAGTTGTGTATTGGTGAGAGCCCCCCATAGAACAAGAAAGGGGGCAACCATCCTTTGGTAAAGCCACGGAGGGAGGCCAGATGACCTGATTCAGGTGGTGCCACTTAACCCCCCCACCGCTGTACCAGTGTCCTATCCCAATGACATCAGCTCTGACATCACAACGTTATGGCTGCTACACGTGAAACACGTAAAAAACTCTTTGTGGCCCCAAGGAGGCCTTAAGCTACAATACAGCATGTGAACAATACAAATTGGGTTTAAGTATGAGACACGTTTGTCTGGCTAAAGTAATGATAGCACCATTCTTCAGTTAGTATGGGAACCCCCTCTTTTAATTGGCTCCTATAATGAGGGAATCAAAAACAAAGTGCATTCAAGCTGCATTGTCCAGATAGCAGTTCTTCAGTGAACAATCCACAGTGACATTTGGAGGTGATGAGTTAGTCTATGTTTTATTTAAAACAAAGCCATGGTGATTGATGGGCGTTTATTTATCTATTTATTTTTTGGTATGCTGGCGGATATTTCATGATTTCACCATGTACTTCGACATGAGTGCTTGTTTGAAAATGTATGTGAAAAGTCCTGCTGACATACGAATTACGAAATGAAAGCTAAGCCGAGTGAGAGAGAGAGATAGAGAGAGAGAGCGTTATGTCAGATTTTTTTTTTTTACTCATTTGTGGATGTGTTTTCTGATGACAGATGTCTTGAATGCACATTGGAATCACACAAAACTCACTCGTATGAGCAACGTAATCTAAAGTTTAGAGGACCATAACACTGCACCTTCCACGAAACAGTCAGGAGATTGTATTTACACACACACAAACCCATGAAAAAAGGGATACTGCAGCTTTTTTCCTTTTTACTTTCTTTAAAAAGGGCAATAAAATATATTAAAAGTTATTTACAGTGTGTGTTTTTCTGGACAAAAAAGAACAAAAACAAAACAAAGCGCCGTGATAGATTCTTATCCTGTTTTGCAGGTATTTATAGTATAATGGGCCCCTGTTTCCTGTAACAATAACTTAAGCCGTGTACAGTAAAAAGATCAACAGAGGAGGTGAACTGAAATGTACTAAAGGCACTGTCAGAACCATACATTGCCATAAATGGGACCCTCACTTTCGAGTGACATGGATCATATGGGGGTAAGGTACATGTTTCAGGGTCCTAGGTTATGGGCACACCCTGGATGCCACACCACCATTGGGCAAATCTACAATTTTGCCGGTTATGGTTCATTTAAAATTTTGATACGTCTCTTTCAAAAGTAGAAAATAAACAACAGCTTTCATGAACTGATGATGAGAAAAATTTAACAAAAAAACAAAAACAAAAACCCAAATAATTTCTTTCCCAGAAAATGATAAATACTTTAAACATCATTAATAAATTGGTCTCAACACCAGCATCCGATTGTAAAAATGAATGAAAATCAAAATAGAAAATTAAAATATCATCTAAATCATCTGTACATATTTTTTTTTGTATTGTATTTGTACACAGTGTCCCCTACTGGTGGGTTCTTTTTACTGCAGCTCCTGAGAAAAGCGTGGATCAGTCCAAACCTCCCACTGGGTCCTGAACCTGTCCCCCATCCAGCGAGTCGAGGGGTGTTGGCAGTCCTTTGAGCTTATCTACTCGTGCATATACGAGAGAATATGCCTACAACCAGTCTTGTGTAGGCTCTGCACATCATACAGTCACACTAATGTAATGAGTCCCACCTCAAGCCTCTGAGTACGAGCTCTGTACATTGAGTTTGTCCTTCTTTAGCTTGACACCATCCACTAGCTCAAAGTTATAGTTCTCCAGGGCTGATAAGTTCCTGTCGGACATGCCTCCGTGTGAGCAGGCACAGTATAAGACCACACCGCAGATGGCACCCAAGAAGACCCCCAGGGCGGACATGGCAATGATTGTGATGAGGATGGGGTCGAGTGTCTTCAGCATGTTGCCTGCTCCGCTGATCTGGTTGGTCTCCACAAACACCGGGTATTCAGTGATGTCCTCAACTGGGGGAAGAGACAGATGTAGAAGAAGAGAATGAAATATTTGAACACACCATAAATGCAAAAATACAAATTTTGGAATATGGGTTAACAAATACTTGAGAAATGACTTACGGATTTCATTGAAGCCATCTTCTGGTAGCATGGGCTCAGTGGGTACATCGGGATCTGCTCAAAGAGAAATTGTAAATGAAGTAAGTGCTGAAAGATAACAAGCTGCAGTAAAAAGTATATAATTGTATTTCAGATCCTGAACTGAATCTAGGTATTCTTAAAGCAAACACCAAAAGCCTCACCTTTACAGTCCGTCATGCTGAGCCCATTGAGAACCTTAATGTCATCCACAGCAATGTCTCCCCAGCTCTTTCTTTCCACCAGTCCTTCGATCACCACCTGAGAGACAGCAGTCAGGGTGACCATCTCAGATTCCCTTTACTTAAGATGCCACAATGAAAAGAGCGTAGCTATAGTGGTAAATGCCCAAAAATGGGTACAGGGTGAAAAGTAGCCCAATGAATTTTGATTTACCTGATAGGGCTTGTTGGTGCGAGGCACAAAGACACGACCTTCTCTCCAGCGGTTGCCTTGGTGACCGCTGACCGTCCACAGCAGGATGTCAGCCGGCCCGTCAACTGTCTGTTTGCGCTGTTTGATATGAAGTGTACCAATGTGTGACCCGAACATATGGTACCAAAAGGACACGCACAGGTCTGAGTCTGGGGAGCTGACCACAGGACTGACCAGTCGAGCCACTTCTGTCTCTTGGGGACCTGTTGCTAAGGTGTAGATGAAGTTCCCTGATCCACCTGTTGGATAAAAAAATAAACTTTGTATTACTGACAGAGCAAAGCTTTGGCACTGAAAGGAAATTAGGCTCTCAGCATGTTGTTTTTGAAAGTGTTGCTTTTTATTTCTCACCTGTGTGATCCATATTGGGTCCAGTGTTCAGGGTGGGGGTGCCACTGGATTGGATCTGCCACCTAGAGCCAGTGTCCTCTGATGTCCAGCTGCAGAAGGAGGGGTCATGGGCCCACCCAAAATCGCAGGCAAACCACAGAAAATCTGCAAAAAAAAAAAAAAAAAAAAGAAAAAGAAAAGGTCAAGATCATTGTTTCAGAGGAGCTCAGATTTCTCCAGTCTCCTTTTTTTTGTTTTTACCAAAGGAGAATTTGCCTGGAGCTGTGGGTTTTACCCAAACGGTGACTTGAGGGCATGTCATGACTTGACTGCAGGCTACACATAGAGGCCCCCTCTTCTCATCCTGACTGACCACAAGCACTAGAGGGCAGCAAAGATCTGTGAAAAATCCAGCTTTGAGTCCGCAGCTACAAGTAACTCAGTGGGAGGAGCAGTCGGGATCTAAGGCAAGTTAGGACTCACATGGCATGAGAAAGAAAGTGAACTGTCAGCATAAACCTCATGTACACCTGACATCTTGGCTGCAGTTAATGCTTTTCCGTAATGAATGTCACAGGCCAAATAAAGAAAGGTATGCAGGGACACTAAGAACAGCCACAGCACAAAGATGGGCTTAGGGAAAGAGGAGGATGGGGCTGGACACGGTGTCCAGTTGAGAAAAGCAACATTCATGGCAACCCACAGAGAGCTTAGGATTTTAATGAGAGTAGGGACTTGAGGCTTGAAGACAGCTATGGTAACAGTGCCAGGGCCCCATTCCAACAATGCAATCCCCCGTGGACACACGCCGCACCGAGGAAGTCTCCGTGGAGGCAAGAAAATGTGTTGGAGATCGAAGATTTTTTTCATGCTTTTTAAGCTGGATAAATAAAGTGTTCCAGGGAACACAAGGGAGAGAGGTGTGTTATCTATGGCATTAAACTCCAGCAAGAGATGCCTTTATGGATACAAAAGAGGTGGCTCTCAAATGACAGAAAATACGAGCCAAATTTCCCTGTAATGATAGAAAGTTTTAACTAGCTTCTGCAGGCAATGGCTTTATTTACCCATTGAACACAGAGGAAGGAATTCCTATGTGGTGCCACATTTCAGGCATCGACCCACTTTTTTCATACAGAAATCCCAATCCCAATTAAAATGGCTTGAGCATTTTTTTGCTCCATTTTTGAGAGAATGGCTGACTGAGGCCACCGGCCAGCTCTGGATATATGAGCAGCCACATGACTCACTTGGCCATTTCAAGAGAAAAAGAAAAGAAGGAAAAGAGACTTTTTCTTGCTGAATGCCAACTGCAGCTACATCCTGTTAGATTAGGGTGTGCAGCATTGACAGCACCCACTCAAACACGGACACACATACATAAACAGAACTGATTACCATGCACGGTTTGAGGCACTTAAAAGGAAAAGTCAGACAGATAAGTGTTTATCCACAAACACTTGGTTTATGTTCATATGCACAGAAATATGCAGAAGCACACACACACCTGCACTTCATCTCTCGGCTATTTAATGGCTGGTGCCCCAGCAGACTGCAGACAGACCACAGAGTCAGCTGACGATAAAGGGGGGCTGGGTGGAGCCTATGGCCCATTAGCCAAGGTCAGACGGGGGCACAGCCTCTCAGCTGGCTGCTGCCTCATCAACCTGCTATAGGAGACAGCGCCATGTGTGTGTGTGTGCACATGAACGTGCACGTGAAGCACACCTTATTCCTTGTGGTCATTTGCATTGTGCTTTGCTGTTTTAGGTTGTGGTGTGTGTGTGTCTTTGGTGTGAGTCAGTGTCGGCCCAGTGATTTGTGATTATGCTGAGGAGGCAGCAGCGGTGCACCAGTGCTAATCATCAGCGAGCCCTGCATCACACAACCTCCCTCACCCTGTCAGCGGGAGCCTCTCAGGGCCATATCATCAGCTTTAATAGCAGACACACATCTGATGCCAGAAGCTCCCTGCAATAGGCAGTCATTATCTATATATGTATATATATATTCTCGTTCAAATGAATAGGAAAGTGTGTCCAAACTTTTGACTGGTAGTGTGTGTATAAAATGATTAGAAAAAACTTGAGTATTCTAATATTTATACTTCCTACTGAGGAGTAAATATACTCCTATGACGTATACTACCTCTACTTCAATATTATGCCTTGTGATATTTAAAACATAATTTCACTTCTTGTTGAGATACTGAGGAAGTGTTGATGCTCACCTGAGATGATGTCCACTTCAGCAGTAGTGGCCTCTGGAACTGTGGTAACACCTGTCACAACAAATAGTGAGCATAGTTCACATCAACTGTCCAGGGAACGTTTCTTTTCATATCACTGTACCCATGAACTGAGTGTATCCATGCTAACTAATTTTAGCTAATCAACACATGTTCTGTCTCGATGGTTCCACATTTTATTCTTCTTGTGTTTTATTTAAAGTGCTGATATTAATTGAGTAAAGAACCATCTCAATGTGGTTTCACATATGATCTCTCAGGGTCTAGTAACATAAGGCTCTCGGCCCTTCTGTATATCTAACATGAAGCATGAAGATAATTTGTCCAAAACATGTGAGTGAGACGGTGCCATGCTCATCATTGGAGACTGCTGGTTAATGGGGCAGTGCAGGCATTAGTGCAGGCTCAGAGGCTTACAGGGTTAGCAGGAAATTAGGCCAAGAGGAGTAAGTGGAAAATAAGGTGCAGGAGGACAAGGCAAGTGAGAGATAAAAGAAATCAAGTGGGGCAGCAGAGGCTCACTGTCGGTTTACTTGGAAGCAGGTGCATGTTGATGTGCATGTTTGACGGTGGTGCGACTGGAATAATGCTCTCCTGTGACACAGGAGGACAGATTAAAGAGGGAAGTGGTAACTACAGCTGCAGCTAATTAGATCTGTGTGCATGCCATTGCGCATGTGAGTGCATGCAAGTGTGCTTGCAAATGGGTTCAGTAGATGGCAGATTAGCTGCGGTATCAAATTGAAACTGTAGTGGAGCGTGCTGAAGCCGGGGAAAGCGGCAGTGGCACTGAATCCAGAGAAGCAGATTGAGTGTGAGCCATAACAGACGGAAGAGCACAGCCAAGAAGGTTAGGGGGGTAGGGGGTGGTTGCAGTCTCATGAGGGCGATGTTAGCACCTGTCACATCGTAGTCATCACCTGTGCCACTGTGGCAGCTCGCCTGGTCGTCGTCACACTCGTCCGACAGAGTAGTTCTCGGGACTAGCGTGGGTGGCGGGAGTGTAGGAGCTGCGAAGATGAAGAGGATAGACTGAGATTCAGTGGAGAAAACAATGACATTCACTTGGCAGAGGCCTTTGTAGATGACAAGGTTTTACAGCTGACTGTACAGTTAAATTTGAAAATTGAAAAGAAAAACAAAAGTATGAATGTAAGCACACTCTGCATGCTCTGCCCACAGTGGCCTACTGGGTTTTAATTTAATTTGGGTGTAAAAATAGAGCTAAACTGAAGGCATGGGCGGCTTTAACTCAAAGATGCAGAAACAGGGCTTTGGATTGGCTATAGGCAGGGGCCCTGGCTGCCATAGTGGCCTATCATTATGGCTCTGTTACACTTAGATGTGGGCTAGGCCCTGGATCCATACCACACTCCACTGCCATGCAGCCGTCCTGTGGTATATGTGTTTTTGAGCTTGTTTACACTGACGGAGTAATAAATGGGCTTCCCCAGTGCAGGAAGAGGCACGAGACCAATAGAGGTAAACTACTGGAAAAAAATGTATTTCTACGCTTTCTGTGTGTGAGGTTTAAAGTGTGTGTGCATGTGTTGGTTTCTCCCCGAGCTGGATGAAATATGAGGCCGATCAACCTCTGTCAGATTCAGGGTGGAGAAGGTCAGGGATGGGGTCAGCACTGCGTCAGGGGAGCCTCTCGCAGAAATGAGTATTTAGCCCTCCTACTACAGTTTTTTACACACACACACACACACACACATGCGCGCGCACATGCAAAAACGTGTGTGTTCGTGTTTGTGTACACATGCCTGTAACCACATGTTTGGCAAGGTGATTGTGGTTGCTCTGTGTGTATATGTCTGAGTGAGTATGTGTGTGTTTGGTATTAACACTGAAAACAAGCATTATCATCTGACTAAAGCTCCCAACGGGAGTCCATGAAGCTTATAACCAAATGGGCCTCCCTGAAATCCAATATGTAAATCCACTTAGGGCTAATGTGCTACATGTTCTCGTATCTCTGAACTGTTTCTGTGCTGCATCAGCTCTGACAGAGAGAGATAAAAACGTGGAAAACACATAGACTTAATTTTAAAGATAGCAAACAGTGGGCTGCCCTTTGAAAGAAGAAAGACATGCATGGGTTGGGAAGATTGTGATGGGAGGCCGAGCTGCAATAATCCGACAGGCCAGGTGGGCTTTCATTTGATCTCCTGTAGAAATGGCAAGCTATGGGGGCTGCTTTGATGTAACAGAAAGACAACAGAACTGTCCCTTTTAGGGATAAAGAGCAGGAGCTGGGCAGCTGTGAGCTCAGCAGCCCTCTCACACATCTTTAAATAACCTGGACTGTGGCAAAGACACGAAACGCAAGCCACTTACAGCCATGTCACCAGCTAGGATGATAGATGGCTCACCTGTGAGGGCGTCAAGACTTGACAGATGTGAACACACACCCACGTGGTGCCTGTGAATGAATGTACTGAGCCTGAGGCTGCGCTTAAAACACCAAAATATTCTTTTTTCTTAACCACTTCTCCTTGATCTTGATAGAAAATGTCAGAAAGATGTAAAAGGGAGTTTATGTGTACTTTTAGTTCATAAGGCAGTGCAAAGAATCCAACTGCACTAACACTAGGCTTTTTATTTAAACTAACTTGATAATTTAAGAATGATAAATACTCATTTCTCAACTGTAAATAGAAAACAAATACGCCTATATTATCAAAATAAGATTAAAAAAAAAAAAAAAATACACACGTGGAGAAAGATGATCCATTGAATAAATGATTCTACCCACTTAAGAGAATGAGCATGGGATAGGACTAAATTATACTCAAACATAAGGGCATAGTTTTCGGGCATACATGCTTTTGACATTTTTACACATTTGTTAAGTTCAAGAAATTCATTTTTATTGCTTCACACAATGAGATGGGATTTAGGGAAACAACATTTATATATGTAGTATTTTGTTACGATATTGTTAACTGTAAAATTCACAATGCCTTTCTGTCATGGTGAGTCCTGACTGGAGTTGAAAGAGAATACATCTGTTGTTACAGATTTCAAGCTCAGCTAATCATGCAAGCAGCAAGTGTTGGATTGTGTAACACAGACATATACTGTAGACATTTTTGCTACATTTATATATGTCTGCCATGGTGAAACTACAATGGTAGCAACTGGGAACTTTCCTTTTTGCAAAGGAAGGCCCGGTATTTCCTTTCTTTATCATTTATAGGATTCAACCAGGTCTTTTCAAGGCTGCTGACATTTCACTTAGTTAGGGCTTCCCTAAGCCCAAAGTACTTTTCATTTGTAACCTAGGTATCAAGTCGTCATGGATATTCTGACTACAAACATAAAGACATAATCATCAGGAGTGCTTTTATCACTATCAAGAATGAAAATGTTATTAAAGTTGTGAAAATCATTACAACAACTGAAAATGTGTGGTAATGTTGGTAGAAGCATGCAGATGTAATTTGTCTTTGTACCAAAAACTGCAGGAAAAAGGTAAAACCATACATTTACACAGATAATTAAAGAGGGGCTCCAGTTCACCTTGAATCTCACAGCCCAGAAGCTCAAGTCGCAAGCCCATGCCAGCAGGAGTGGCCCTCTCTGGGTAAATCCTGATGAAACGAGTCAGCAAGGACTCCACAGTCCTCAGCTCAGGAGTATCATAGTTGCTGTTCCCTTCAAATAACTGGAAGACAGAAACAAGAGAGGAAAAAAATAAGTGAATAGAATAAAGCACAGTAGTCTATTGCTGATAATGTCCCTGCTAGGTGTTGGGCTCATAGAGCGCTCCATACGCAGACACCCCCGGGGCAGACTCAGACTTCAGCCTTGTAAAGACCAAAAGTTGGGTGGAGTGCTGGCATCTGCTGGGTAGGTGGAAAAATGATGTGAAAGAACAGAGGATGACCAGATCGCTCTCATCTTGCTGACATCTGAAGCACAGTTTAGGCATCTGAAACATGGGGTGGCAGTGGCAGACCGCACAGCACACACCTCTGTCAAATTCAACTTTCAGCTCCCTCAACTCTGCCTCAGATCTTCCATGGGTGAGAGGAATCAATGAGGGGAAACAGAATTATCCTGGGTGTTAGAGAGGCAAGCAGAAGAGGAGATAGAGGATTGATGGATGTGGATTAATGGGTTTGATCATGTAAAAGGAGCCTGGTGCACCTTAGATGCTGGGAACCTCTTAGGCGAGGGGAGAGAGGCAGCTAACTAGGACAGGAGTTGTGGCGGAGCGAGGGGCTGGTATGGATCCTCTTCACTACCTTCATAAATCACCCATCAGCCCATCTGGATCAGATTTATGCCCTGTTGTAGTTCTTCCTGGGAGTGTGTGTGTGCCAGCCTGCTTACGTGCTGGTACATATAAATTCTTCTTGTGTGTAAGCTTGTGCATGCATTGAGAAAAGTGACTGCATGTGTCTGTGGCGCATGCCGCGACACTGGCAGATAAATCTTGAGCCACTTCTCTATGTTGTACGTTCTTTCCTCACTGGCGAGGATACACTTTTCACCAAACGGTATTGAGTGCTGTGTATCGTGCAGAAAACAAAGCAGAAAGACAGGGAAAAAAAACTGTGAAAGGACTGTGTGAGCCACGAGATTCTTATCCTAATGCAATTCCATGCGCTGCTGAAATTGAGTCGGAACGACTGGTGAATGACTCACAACTGCCAGACGTAATACTCGAGTGAAAATTGACTGAGTGCATTATCAGAATCAGTGGATCAATCTGAGGGATCTGACAGACATTTTAGAAGCATATATTCAAATCATTTCTCACAACTTAGAGGGTAAAACCTTCATCCTCTTTTTCAGTTTATGATCGATATCGCATGATCAATTCTCTTGAAAGAAATTTGCTACTATATAAAGCAATTATTGGCGATCCTTTGGGTAAGGTTATGCTTCGCATTTAGTAGGAGAAATTAATAAATATTCAAATTTTTAAAGTTCCTCTCCTGAAGAGTTCAAATATTCATGGCCTTACACCAGGTCACTTCTATCAGTTTGAAACAGCACTATGACGCAGTCAGACACCAATTTAGATGTTAATTTAGTGAGCATCCTTTTTTAGTTCACATTTGTTTTTTTAGATTTTCATTGGCTGATAGTGTTAGCTGTGTTAAAGCAAAATCTGACTCTCTCCTGATGGGTTTCCTAACCCTGGCCCCCTCCCTGCAAGTTGACAGAATTGGCTCCTTAGGTTTTTGATGTATGGAATCCTGTCTGTCTGAATCACTGTTTATTCAACAGTGGTTGGATCGCGGCAATTAGAAGTGTAAAATCTTATTTTGTCGATGATATCTTGTATCCACTTAAGATTGACAGTATCTTTGAATATATAAAACTCAGAAGGTCTTTAAGGTTTGTACAATGGTGTTTTAGCACACAATCAAAAAAAAAACAAAAAAACAAAAACAAAACCAAAACCTCTCACCTTCGGCTTGTTTCCATTGGTGTCCAAAACCATCCTCCAGTCGGAGCCATTGTTGCTGTAGCTGAGGCGGAACTTCTTCATGAAGACTTTGTTTTCACGGTGCTTCCCCCCCTGGATGATCAAGCCCTTCACAAGCTTCTCCTCACCAAGATCCACCTGCAACCATTCGTTGGTGAAGGGTTGGGGCTGAGGCAGCAGGGTCCACCCTGTCCTGCTGGTTAGCAGGCGAGCATTCTCTGGTACCCAGCTCCGGTCAGTGTGGGAGGACGCAGTGATCTGGTTGTCAGTGATCAACCCTGATACCATGCCCAGCATGCCTGAGCACGGGTACTCTGAAAGACAAAAGGAAAGCAAAAGGTGCTCAGCTTTTTGACCCCGACTTTGAAAATGTGCCGAGATGATGAGTACGCAGGCTGCAAAAGTCTTGATCTTTAGCCAAATGCATGATGTTCAACATAATTTAATGTGCCACAAGTCAAGTTTGGTGAGTTTGAGGATCATATAGGAGCAGTGGGGCAAATGAAAGTCAAAGTAAGGAGCACGATTCCCCAAACTCTTTTATTGTGATCTCTCCCTCCATTCTCTCTGACTGTCTCTCCCTCTCTCTGCAGATCTCATGCATACTAATTCCTCTGCCTGGAGCATTTGTCTCCAGGCAGCCAATTAAAACCCTCCTTTCGGTTGGTGCTTCCACCTCCTGCATTCTGGGAGTGTGTTTTCTTTTCATCTCCCTTATTCACTGCCTCCTCCCTCCATACACCAACATACACTCATGTACAAAAACACACTCTTTTTGTGTTTTATCTGCTGCTGCACTCAACTACCTTCTGCTTCACAGCTGTCAACATCTGTGGGCCTGTATCTTTTAACACCTCATTGTTTCCTGTCCACATTTTCAAACTCTCCTCTCCTTTTATTCTACTTCTCTGATCTTACTTCGCCTTAACTCTCTGTAGTTTATTATCTTCATTTAAAGAGCTGAGCAGGATAACTACCTGTTGCTACAGCTTGGAGCCAGTTACAAAGCGCAAGCCTCGATATTCTTTAATGTTGCATGTTTTTGACATTGCACCACAGAAATATGTGGGATATCCAGTGCCAGGCTTACTACACTGTTGTTAAGATAGTATCTAATGAAATGTTACTGATTTTAACAAAATATAAGACAATAAAGATTTATTATTAACAAATTCACCTGTGTTTGACCATCAGTGCTAATTTTGGCATTTGACCCACCTCCTCTTTTAAAGTTGCAACATACAATAAAACATTTTTATCAATGTTAGATGCTTAAATTGAGTCTGGACATTACATGTTCAGTGATTTATTATGACTGTTCGACTGCCACACTGCTCTGAAGACATGGAGACAGGATACTCCATGTGTTGTGTATTGCACCTGGATTATCTTTTTATGAAAGGACATTCTTTCTGGAAATGACCACAATGACCAAAATAACCATCACTATCAGTGTTCTATCCTGGCTATCTTACATAGTTCTCATGTCTCATGAGTGGCGAAATGTTGATGGTACACATTTAGCTTGGCTTTAGCATCAATGCGCTTCTGAAACAACAAGAAGGTGTAAAATATACTGACGCTGGTCAACTGGCAGTAATATCTTTGCACACTCTGCAAACTCAACACTGGAGTTTATAAACGTTCCACCAACCTCTAATTGGCACCACAAGTCTGACAATTAGCCACTCGTGTTTGGGCTAAATCTTCCTTCTATATTTTCCTAACTGTCTTCCAACAGTCAATCCCAGGACACTGAGTCAGGGACCTGTGGTAAGCAAGAACATATTTACTATCTGGCTCCCACGAAGGGATAATTCTGGGCATTATTACATCCTCTGTGTCAGTATGAGACAAAGTGTACACTGTATGGCTGCAGGACTGAACAGTCTAGCTGCATCTGGGAAAAGTGAAGGAAGAACAAGGCTTCATTCAGACTGGCCTTTTTTCTCTGTGGTTATCTAAAGCAGCTCTTATGCAGACCTGTGGGACCATCTCGTCCTGCACTCCAGAAAATCGGAACTCAAGGAACAAACACTGGCTGTGTGTAAGCTTCTCAACTGTTTTAAGGGTTTTCCTCATTCTTCCTTTTCTCTTGGGCCAAGATCTGTTGGGAGAGATCACACTGGTGATCTTTGAAGTAAGAGGATGTGAGAGGAAGGTGTATGTATGTCTGTATGTTGAAGCACTTGGGTGAAATCCCTGGACCATCTGAAACTGTTAATTGGTGTCAGCTGTGAGATGGTACACATGCCACGACACACCCAGAGGAATTAGTACATGTGTGCGTTTGTGGACTCTTAAGAGCGGAGATATGGATCCATGCCTTTGTGGGCCACATTGAGGGTTTGGGTGGAGCATCAGTGGTTCATCACAGTTATTTATACACCATGTGTATTTACAAACAACAGGGTGGTGGATCTTTTTGTCAATGTTTAGCTGTGTATCAGCAGGGGCACGCGACTGTGATGACTAAGTGAAAACCATCTGGCTTTTAGCTCCGCCCCTCCTCTGATGTCTGAACCACGGTCCTGACTTTAAAGAGGAGCACTTTGAATTATTTTACAAATTTCTACACCCCTATTTAGGTTGGTGCTATTGCACCAAAAGCTTTTCATGAACTATCTGGTATTATGTAGTCATAACTCAAGGTAGGATGGAGAGAGTCAGTGAGTTTATGCAGCCCTCAAGAGCCTCACAGTTTCTCTCCCGCTGAGCTGCTACCAAGCAATGGGGCTGGCAATGTCTTCAGAGCACCCAGGGGTGCTGACGTCATCATGGAGGCCTTGTGGTGACTTCGATCCTGTGATGTGTTTACACTCTGTGTGGCGGTCTGGGCTTGAGCCTGAAACACACGCCCCAGCTGTAACCCTTCTGTGCCCACATTGCCTTCTGCACTACATGAACAGATGTAATGTGGAACTATACACTCACGCTCACAAAATGCTCACAGGCTTCACATACGTGCACGTTTGACTGGCTACAACTAAACCAGACTTTAATCTGAGGCTTGAGCCTGAACAGTTAACAGGCAGATGTTAAAGATCTGACTTTAGCAGGGCAACTATATATGTTTTCTGTCCCTATAAAGTGAACTTCTTCTACATATAAAAGCAATAGTAAACAGTGAATATACAAGTTCATAAACCCATTGAGGAGCAGCCAGATGTTCTAAAACCATATGAAAGAAAACTGCACATGTGCACACAAACTCCCCTTGTTAAAATAGCATCAACAAAAAAAGGATGAGATGAGCTTCGCCAAAATCAAAACTCTCTGAGTACGAGACAGACTGTGGCTAAAGATGAGGCTGAGACCAGCAGGAGGGAAGGGATTGTGCAGTGCCCACCCAGCTCCAGCACTCTCTGCCTGCCAGCTGTTGGCTCCATTTATATTGCATGAGGTACATCTAAACACGAGGTAACATAAATAGGTAATCCTCCTCCGTGTGCCACTGCTCCATTATGCAGCAGCTTGCTTCAGCCTAAGAGGAGGACGCTCAAAGAAATGAAGCTTCAGCTTATACCTGGCAGATGTGAGGTGTTTGTGCAACTGGGGCCAGGATGGGAAATACTAACTGTGCTGCTAAACCAAGACTGAGGCATGAGACATCCATGAATCATTAACAGAGTCACTGGCATTGGCTCATTGTTGCATTTTAAACTATTTGGTAATTTATCTGGATGTAATCAGTATTATAGAGTTTGGTTACCCTGGCAGTTGTAAGCAGAGAGCAAGCTGTGTGTGAATATGTATGTGTGTGTGTACATGTGGATCAGCAAGAATCTCAGTGATACCAACCTGATATCTTACATCCATAAACCTCGAAGCGCAGCGCAATCCCTGTTTCCCAGGTAACGGGACGGATGCGAATGAAACGTGTCAGCGTGGGCTTGGGCAGCATTGTCTTGGCAACGTCTGTTGGGTTGGTGTTGCCTTGGAAAACCTGCGGCAGAAAAAAGGCAAATTATTGACAGAAAGCATGTTGAATTAAAATGAAGGGTTGAAATCTTGTTGAAGACCTTGGCTGCATTGATACAGATACATTCAGTTTAAACTGATGAGATTAGTAACAGGAGCTGAGTGATCAGCCTTAGTCTCTACTCAGTCAAGGCACTGACACAAAAGCTTGGATTGGAAATGTAAAAAACACATGCAGACAACCTCTCCTATACTAGCGCCCAATAAGACAAATGTTACAACAGTTGTTTCAGAGTTGGTTTTCTTGTCTGATAAACAGTTTCCCTCACACTTCCTCTTGCACCACATGTAACAACACAAACATACCACGGCCTGTGACCGTGAAACCTGAGGCAGTTAAGTGCAACATTGACAGGAGCAGATTGGCTCAAGATGCCCTTTCTCTGGCCTCTGCACCCAAATTTGTAGGAGGTTTTACTGCAGTGTCTTGTTTAAAGGTCAGAGATGTCACTGTTATCCCCTGGGGTCGGTTGACAGTTTACCAGTGCCATACCAAGAGGCTGGCCACCCAGCAGAACAACCCCCGTCCCCAGAGTCCGTCACAGTTCATTCTGTGTAATTGAATAACACGCGTGACCATATGACCTCCTGACCTCCCTGTCAGTGTGGCTATAGGGCAGAGGTGACTCTAGCTAAGATGAGCAGGATGGACAGACTGATAAAATGGTGGCAGTTCAGCTAATGGAGGTGAACTAAAACATTACCAGGCCTGGGAATAAGTCCTGAAACCCAGAAACTAGTGAACATGTTAGGTCTTTCAGTTCCTTTGTCCCAGAGTCTACGGGTTTTCTCAATGTGTTTTTGGTTATATGGCTGAAATAAGGTCTGGCATTAACACAAGCCCAGGTCATTTTCACACTATATTGTACGACATAAATAGTATGTTGTGCTGTATTAACCTTGAATGTACTTCATGTCTCTTAAAAAGGTCACTCATTTGGTAACTAGTGTCTATGTGATACTAGCTACATCACACTTGACATGAAAACTGATCTACTCACCAATCACCTTAATAGCTACTAGGATTCAATTTCTAACAGGAAATGCTTTTGTACAAGAGGTCAGAGCTAAATGAAGCTCCACTCTGAAAGTTTCCTGGTGGTGACATTTAAATCATTTCATTTATAGCTTAACGTTAGCTTCTGACTTCTGGTGGCTGTTTCAGCTTGTATGAAAAGGCTTTTCTTTGGTGACTGAACATGTTAAAATCCTTTTTGGCTTTTTGTGGAGGGAATTAGAGACGCTTACATCCAGGTTAACCATCAGAGATACATCATGTTTAGAGCATTCTGTTATCTGTCTCTATCCTTCTGTAACCCTGTCTCTGAGAACGTTATGGTATGATCCTGCAAACTCCTCTCTCTTGAATGTGACGCTTAGTCTTCTCTCTGCTCACCAACTGTAAAGTGGCAGTTTTTTTTTTTTTTTTTGGCTCTTTCCTTGAAACTCAACATGTAGCAAATGGTGCCCATCCGCACAAAAGCTCTTTAGTGTCCAGAAACACACCAGTCGGGCTTATCATGGCACCTTTAAGCCTCCACTCTACAGAAGGGACTGTGTTCTCTCTAGAGACCATAAAAGAATCTCGTGCAGGGCTATGTGTACACAGCAGCACAAACATACTTGTTTGGACACTCTGTTGCTGTCGAGAACTTTTTTTGTTCCATTTCCGCGGCTTCACACTCTTTCACCCAGAAGCTCCTTACGGTATTTACATGTCACACAGCACAAGGACTGCCAAGCACACATATGCCTCTCTGACCCTGCAGACACCCACAGCAGAGGACATGTTACCTCCAGATGGACAAAGCCTGGTCTGTTTGATAGACTGATCAGCAATTGATGGTTATAGGCTGTCATGCTCTAGTCAAGCATGCTGTCCCTCCCCTCTTGCCTCCTCTTTCCCCTCCTGGATCCACCTCTACCAGCTGCTCAAACATGACAGCCTCTCCTGTTTCGTTCTATCCGAATCCCCTTTAACTCCTGTTTGTCAAGTCATTTGTCATCTGTTCTTCTTTTACAACAAGCTGACAGGAGCCTGACAGCAGCCTGACACGAGTGGTGACTACATTCTTTACACAATCCTCCCTGCAGCTACCGCAGCACTGTATTAGAGTCTGTGCTGTAAATACTGCTCACTAACTCACATGGCGGGCATATTATTATACCAAGTAAAGTGTATAATTGCATGGTGGGAAACACAGACTCAAGGACATATAGATGGGTATTTCCCCTCTTTGTTGACTTCAAAGACAACTTGGAGCAAGTGACAATTCAAGTCAGATGGCTGCTTTACTGAGATCGGACATTCCAAATGCAGTGCATGTGCAGGGGAGTTTTTTTCTGCCAGTCATTTGACAGGGAGACATAAATATAAACTATTTTTATTATTTAGTTTCCTCAGTCAGTCTTGGATGGTAGTAACAACTGCTTAAGCGTCCAAATAATTTAGCTTTTTCCTTTTTTCTACAGATGTTGACGTTGGACCAGTCGCTCCAGACCTTTTCTAACCCACTACACCACTTTGAAATCTCACACATTTTGGCGGCCCACATCCAACCCCATAACAGTACTGTGGCCAAATAATATGTTTTCAGAGCATTTCCTATTTCAATGGTAACAATATAAATTTCAGGACTAAACTAAAAACAGAGAAATGTTGAAGAAGCCTAGAATGCCTCCAGTTTTTGCCATGATGTCATCCTTTGGCAATCACAACAAAAAAAAAAGAAGAGTTTTTAAGTATTTTATGGTGTTTTGTTGCTTATATTTAGTATTTTGATAATTACACCTTATTGCCAAAATTGTAGTGGATTATTTAGCATATGACTTGTTGGCCCAATGTGGTGGTCCATCGGTGGGTTTTGGGCAGGTTGGCAGAAAACACATTACATTGTTTATTTTAATGCATGCAGGTTAAGAACTAAAACCACCTGCCTTTTGTTTGGATCCCTCCTTCAAAGTGATCCAGTCTTCTCCATTGGAGCTGACATCCACTTTGTAGGATTTGACAAAGTAAATCCTCCGGGTCTCCTGGGAGATGGCGCCCTGTGTACCAATGGCTGAGACGAACCTCAAGAACCCAAGATCCACCTGAGGAGGGCAACAGAAAAAAGACACAAGTGAGAAAATCTTAAAGCATTTTTAAGTGAGACACTTCCACAGTAGCTGTGTGGGTACCAAGATTTTCCTTCATCGTTTAAGATCTGCACCAGCTCAAACATAACACTCTTTTTTCTGTTCAAATGCAGAAAGAGTAGAAAAGCCTTTCAATTCAGAGTCTGTATTAATAATGTACTGACAAGGTGGAGAGGTAAAAATATAACCCCATTATTATAATCACCTTTGGCCATAGTCTCATCAGCTGCTACCTGGAATTTAATAAACAGCAAAGAAATGAGCTTCATATTAATGAAAGCGACACAGGGTGACAACTTAATTTCCTGAGATGGGGGACGAGAGCATGTTGGATGAAAGTGAATGTTGAGTAGAATGGGTCATCTGCAATCACATTATTAAAATCGGCCAGGAGGAAAAGAGAGATACAAAGTGAATATCAAATATTATGCTTTTTAAAAATGCAGCGCTTTAAAGTAATCATGAGCCACAGTGCCTTACTGGAGGGCTATTTTCACAAAGAGGCAGCAAGAGGTGGTGGGGTCAGAGAGGCACGTGAGTGGGTTTCTGCTCTTTAGTTGCATATATATATATATATTTTCATGTGTGTGTGTTTTGCATTCAGAGCTGACCCTAGACTTCGGACAAGTTATTAGTATGTATCAGACCAAGTAAAGCAGCAGAATGTCTGTAAACCATCATTCCCATTCACGAGTATGAGCGTCACTGCCAGAAAAAGGAAAAACACACATGCAGCTCATCTCACTGGCTTTTGGTGCCGTCATTACTGCTGACTGTTGCTTATCAAACAGGCTTGATTTTGCTAGCTCTGAGACATGAATACGGTCTTTCAGCCACAAGCAATAACAAATCAGCTCGTTCTGTCATCTACGGAGGCTACTTAACTTCACAGTGCCATCCCGTCATCCATAACTGAGGAAAAGTGTGATGTGACACTGAAAGATCTTCAAAGAATGCTAACTCCTCAGTGAAGCAGTGTGCTTAATATTAACAAGTGTTAACACAATCTCTTACACACCAAGCTGAACTTAATGAGGAGTAATGGTGTTGAATGCAGATGCCCACTTAAGTGCAGGAGCAACGCAGGATGCAGGAAGCTGGGGCGTTTGGTAGAAAAAGGTTTCCACGTTCGCGATGAGAGACAAGGCCTTTGATGTCGACATAAGATCGGCTCAGGGTCTGATGGATGGTGACCAGAGTCTTGGGTAGATTAGTGGATCAACCAGTGGTAGTGTGTGCGGATAAGAAACGGCGACACCAGTGAAATCCCTTCATGTGGGAATGAGCAGACAGACACAGTACCATGCACATATTTGAGAAAATCAAAGCCAGGTTCATCGGCCTCAATGCAGCTCCAGCATGTTAAACCCATTCAGCCAGAGTCTAGCTTTGTCTGCCAACCTTATATACAGAACGGTACCACGCTTAATGACTCAGAGCAAGGATCAGGAAAGGAACATCTGCATGCCACACACCACTGGTTATGCTCCTCTAATTCGCGTCCAGGACTGAAAGGACATAAACAGATGGGAGCAATGCACAAAGTTCCTCCATGCCATAGGGTTAGGGTTGGGGTTTGGGTTTTGCCATTTCTTTGCTATTCAAAGGATTTGGATGGAAGGAGGCTAACAAAGAAGACAGTCTCATATGAAGACAGAATATTCTTTTTTTCCTGTCTATGGGCTCAATGGGCTTATACTGTAAATCCTAGATTTTTTTGGGTCTACAAATAGAGACAAAATCAAATCCTACCAGATTCAAATGGTTTAATAACGCAGGAGCCGAATTCCAGCTCTGTCAGGAAATGGCCACATGTGCCAGCACCGGATGGGGAAAGCACAAGCAAATGGCAGAAAGGCCTGTGCTTGCTTATATGAGCCCAGACAAGTCTTAAACATGTGCATTGTAACGGCCAGACTGATTAATTTCCAATGTGGACCAATTGAAAAGAGGCTTACTGAAGAGGCTTACCCAAGAAGAAATGTCTAATAGGAAGACTTGGCCTTGGGATGTTTTCTCTGAAAGGATCTCATTAGCTGCATGTGGAGGAGAAGAGGAGCCTCTGGGAATGAAACGAGTGACGGGGCTAATTGGGAACACTCATGGGTGCTCAGACTCCAACAGGCTCAGGACATGAGCATGATGAAATTTGGTTAATTTGATAAGGGTTGGACTGAAAAATGACTTTAATCAATGGTCTGAGCCTGCAAACCTGTCAAATTCACTAAAAAGTTTCTATTTTGTAAATCAATATTTTAATTTATAGGGCAGTAACTTTTTTAGGTGTTTCTGCCCTTTAATGTGGTGTGGTGATAAACCCAGTTAATTTACTATTACAGTTACTTTAATCAGTGTGTGGTTTAGTCTTAGTCTCCAAAACAAAACCAAAGAAATGCTCACGGAGAACTTAATTAGTGAAATTATTCCAGGCTACTGCCACAAAAGCTGGACTCATATGCAGCTTGAGTCCATAAAAGGGCCTCAGGGTTACTTCTGACACGAGTGGAAAAGATGCAAGGGTGGAAGGAAGAAAGATGAAAAGGTACACAGACAGAGAAATAAGAGAAAAGAGATAAGAGGAGAGGTGAGGGTTACCAGGAGAAGAGAGGAGCTGCTGACAGTGATGGCCTGTAAAATGTGAAGGACAGAAGCATGGGGTCTCCTGTGAAGGAGTACACAGACTAGATCAATTTCACTGACATGGGGCTGATAACAGGGCTGGGCTAATGAGCAAAGCATGATTTATTAATGGCTGCTTGTTAGAGGCAGAGGAGCCGAGGCCGAAGCTGCGCCAACAGACTGAGGTTGTGTGGGTCACGGAGAGAAGACACGCTTGCCAGGATGCTTGGATGTAAAGCACAGTCCATCCCACACCACAGAGACCACAGTGAAAACAAACAGGCTCAGATAATGATTACTAGCGGGACTCCTTTTAGCCCGGAGCCACAAACAACACAAAATGACCTATATACATAAACCATTAACCAACATTGAGAAATTGATACAGTGCACAGCACATTCTGAGTGAATATCACTCTCAGATGATAAACTATTATGCCCTGAAAGGCTGAATCATGCTTAATGGGTGATGTAATGACTGCATGGAGAGGTGTGAATTATGCCTCCTAATTTGGCACATACAGAGACGTGCTGCTGATATACGATAGAGCTCCTGTCTCTTTCACAGTCACCATATTGTTATTCTCCTCTTAGGGTGTTCCCCTATAGACAGTTGACAATACAGATTCTGGACAAGTTGCTGCACAGTAACTCATATCAGATGTGCGCGCACACACACACACACATAAAACAAAGATGCTTGGAACCATAAACATGACAGGCAGGAGAAGAAATCACCCAAACTTCTGAGTCATCTCATGAAGCCACAGCATGCTGATATGCAGGTTCTTGCCTCCTGACTCTTTCATGTGTGTGTGTGTGTTATTGGGTGTTTTCTACCTTCCTGTAGTGAGGCAAACCCAATGACTCAAACCTCCTTACCTCACAACAGCCAGTGCACACAGCTCCAGTCGTTTCACAGACTAATGAAACCAGAGAGGCAGAAAAAGAATTAGTTGTGCTCGGGCTTGTTATAATCAGCCAGTTAAAAGCCTGGCGTGTGCACTTGGATAAACACACTGAATTGCACATCAGTTGTGTGTACTTGTGTGTATAAAGGCTGCGGAGTGCTAGACTTTTGAGAAACTGATGACGTTTGCATGTATGCTTGTGCAAATTTATGAGATAATATTCCCAACCATCCCTCAACAGCAGTTGAATTTGCGGGTGTAACCATGAGATCTGTCTGTTACTCAGTGTGTTGTCTCTGTGCTGTATGACTCAGATGTGCAGCGAGGCCACATGATATATATTTAAAGGTAAACTCTAGTCATTGTTGTGTGAGTGTAGCAAGAAGCCATGACGTTTATAAGGCTGGGGAGGATGTTGAAGAAACAGCAAAGGCTCAAAAGCGCTATCTCTTCCTGCTTGATTGCCTTATAATTGAGTTGCCAAGAAAGTTGTATGCAGCAGGATGTACTCTGGGAAGTTTACCAAATACATTTTTTAAATCCATTTCTTTGCTACCTCAACAGAGGGCGGCAGAAAAGTAGCTTCCAGTGTGTGTGTGTGTGTGTGTGTGTGTGTGTGTGGGCCGATGGCTGAATAACTCACTTCTCTGGGGAATGAATTTATTCGTTTTTTCCCCTCACTAAAAACAATAACAAGAGAAATGCTGAGGGTGAAAGAGAGTGCTCCAAAGTCAAAGAGCAGCTGGGAGACACAGACAGAGGCCCCTTGCACAGGAAACCACTACTGGGAATGCTTTGTGGAACTGGTCGGGTCTAAGTAGAAATAGCCTGGAGTCATCCTAGCCCACCAAACAGAGGCCTCAAGTTACCTGTTATTTGTTGTGTACAAAATCTGATTAAATCTATGTATGATAATGAGAGATTGAGCTGATGTACGCACAGCTACACGCGATGCAGCTACAGAGAGAACGTTTAAATGCAGCATCTTTAAACCAGCTTTCAGCAACTGCTTTACTAATTTCACCTGCAGTACTTTGCTGTTGGTGGCGACGGGCTTTTGGAAGAGCTCCATTACCTGAAAGTGTAATTAATTCTCCTTTCATGAAAATCGTATTACCCTAGCGCTGCAGGACCTATGAGCTCCACTCATGACCTTCCATTTATCACAATACTCACCTGACAGAATTTATTTTTAGCCCCAACACCTCTTTGGTAGCATTAAATTATGCAGGTCTTCCCAAGGACCCATCATCTGTTTTCTTGACAAAGAGGGATGTATAGGTCAGACAACAGTTATAATGAAATAAAGGTTGTCTGGTTTGTTGTGTGTGAAGTGTGCTATCAGAGATGTGTTGCCGCTGCATGATTAAAGGTTTCCCTCACAGCTGTTAGAGGAGGGATTTTTAACAGTATGGTTTTAGGGGTTTCTGTCCCTGTGAATCATATTTAAGACTCTAACTCCAAGGCCATTCACATGCTTGACACACACACACACACATACACGGCTAAGGCTCTGAGTAATGTTATGAAACCAATAAACAGAGATTACGACAGAAAACAAGGCGACAAGAAGGTATGTCTTGTCTGGAATCCCATCCCAAGATGCACAGCTGTATGTGACTGATTAGTGATGAGGATGACTCTGAGGCTTTCAAGCCATTTTGCTCGTCTGCAGCATAGACTCTGAAAATAACACTGATTACGGCTGAACTTTTGAGTTTTTGTCTCGGGGTACTTATGCAGCACTGTTTCACTTCATTACATCATGCCATCCCTCATGTTTTTATTTCTAGTTCCACTTTTGGGCTACTTCACTCAAGTGTGGGTCTCTATCCAGGCATTGATTTTCCAATTGAGCGTGAGGCCTGGGAGCAGCAAGGTACAGACAGCACCTATTGTTTCCATTTGTACGGCACGATGATGATCTCACCGGCAGCCGAATGCCAGACTCTGCTCTTCGCAAGACTTCATCAACTGAGAAGCTGCTGTTAATTAGCGGACTATATTCTAATTACTCATCAGTGAGCCCTGGAATGGTGACAGAAGTGAAGCGAGACACAAAGGCAGCGAAGGGGACGTCTCTGCTGCTCATTGAGTGATTTGGTAATTGAAAGCACTTTTGGATGAGAGAGGAAGCAGGTTATAGCAGTGAGCTCTGGGTTTACCATCTGATCTTCATTGGATTCCCTGAAGAAAACTATGCACACTGCTCTTGGTAAAGTTCTTGTGTGTTTATTATTGCAACCATGATAGCCGAGGTCCAGCATGCCTACCATTACAGTGACGCCGCCTCAGGAGAGACTCCTGTCAAAGATAAACTCGACAGTGGCCAGAACTGTGTTTTCATTAAGGATGTATGCAATTAGTGGCGGCTGGGTTGGTCAGGCAGTGGAAGTCAACCTGTTATCTTTGCTAAGTGGCCCTGGTTTCACAGTACTGTTTGCACAGTGTTGAGGAAATATGGTTAAGCAGGTCATGCCGCCCCCCCCCCCACCCCATCCCCACCACCACCAAAGCCACTGTCTCAAACTGCCCCTGACAAGTTCCTCTGTAAATGGTTGACTTTACCTTAAGATTAGAGTCACATGCAGGCAGTAGCAAAAGCAGCATGTTGCGTAAACACATCATCTTCTGTTTGGTGCTTTCATCTCTCAAAGTCAAGATGAAAGCATTCCTCAAATGTGAAGAGTGGAGCAGATCACAATCTCCTCAAATGATTTTACAATTTAGCTTATCCGGGACATATAGAGGCTGACAAATACTTAAATACTGATGAAGTAGTCAGGGATATTGCATCCTGACAAGAAGATTAAGGATAATAGCCTTTGCAGCTAAATCATGGAAACAGGGGTAAAAATTAACTGAAGCTCACAAGGATAAAAGGCCTAAACCCAGTTCTGGTGTATGGGATAACATACACTGTATATTGTTGTTATTAGATATTCAGTAAAGAGGCTTTCAGGTATTGACAGTTGGGTTCTCTCCAAGACAGTCTAAATTATTTATGTGTGTGTGTTTGTGAGCAATCAATGGTGGCCGTTTGACTGAGTTTCAGTTTTGCTTTTATCACATCATTCAGGTGCTGCGGTCTCTCCCGGTGGTCATCAGCTCTTTCTGCCAACATATTTGACAAAACCATTCCACACTATGCCAGCTTTTCAGTTTCCACTTCATTGAAGTCCCAGAGGAACCATGCATTTTTAGGCCATGACACACCAAGCTGAAAACATAGACCTTTTCCTCGCAGACAGATGTGTTCTGAAGGTCCAGTTACTCCCTCACTAGTATAATGCATTACTCACACAGCTTTCCTTGTAGAACCAGCAAGGGCTTGAAAAGCAATGATTGGGCCATAAACTGAGTAGTCTCAAGGTGTTCCCTCATTTATTTATCGCAACCTGCTGCAGAGATCCCACTGTTCATCCTCTCACACTTCAAAGAAAGCCAGCGCTCACACAGCCTGATAATATGCACAAATCTCCCTCCACCTTGATTTAGATCTATAGACCTACATTTTCAAGAGGAGTGAAGAAAATAGGCAAAGAACAAAAGGAGTGAAAAGGAACAAGAAGAGAAATAATGAAATCCTGTTCTAAGGGATTACTGCCTCTCTTTACTCCCTCTTCAAGCTGCAAACCCCCCTCAGACAACATCTGTCCATCTTTGTGTACACCAAAAGGTTGATTAATGACCTGGCTAACCCAGCACTCAAAGCTAAACCACACCACACCAATCTAATTACCCACAGAAGAGAGCACAGACTCTAGTATCTTGCCCTCCCTTTCTGCATGCATCAGAATGAGGCATCTTTAAAATGGATAGCAAATCTGGACTATGTTCAACGGAAAAAAGAAGAAAAACCAGAGTGAAGGAAAATGCCCCAGAATCAAAAGGCCGCTTTTCATGAATAATAAAACTGTCAGCCTCACACTGCAGTCAGGGAATGATAATGAAATAAATAATGAATTGATTACTATGCATGCAACGGAACAGTGAGATGATTTATACGTGCCGTGAGGAGTAAACCTGAATATGTTGCAGCGCCACAGACAGGCTTGATGAAAGAGGAATGAAGAATTGAACTGTTTTTAAACCACTTGTGATAATTGGACTTCTGCTCAGAGTGCTCACCACAAGTGCATCACACTCCTCAGAAAACATAAATTACGTGGCAACCACAGACTTGGCTCTTTGGCTACATTTAAAATTAGAAATTACAAGAGCTCTCATTCTTTGTTTTGATTGGATTAGTATTGGGAAATCAACATGGCCATTAGAGTGCATCCCATTTTTTCCCTCTGCCAAATCAAATCCTAGATATGATCAATACCACAGGGAGAAACTTGAGTGGCAACAAATCATTGTGATCACTTGTAATTTCCGCTGACAAAAAGGAAAACTGGGGAACAGTGGCCTTGAAGTCTGTGCTGTTTCTCCTAGCACACATTTCTGACTATGAGTGATGGACTTTCTTCCAGAGAGACAAGAGAGTGTGTAACTGCTTGAGAAGTGCTGGGCTAAGGGAAGCCTGTTTTCTTCCTGATCCACTCAGACACGCACTGAGTTCCTCTGTAGGACAATATGGACCCTGCCAGAAACTCCCACTCGCCCACAAAGCCGAGAACATGAACATGACCAACACACAAGCATGGGAGAGTGCACATTAACCTGCATACACACTGATTAAATTAAGCTGAAGGAGTAGTGGGGGCCCCCCAGGACAATGTTTTCATTGCAATAATAAAGGAAAAGCTTGCTTATGGCCCTCCCCAAGCAAATATTTGGCTTTAGGTCAGCTCTGCTATTCATCCCTAGAGGAATATTCTGGGTCCAAACTTTTCAGTGATGAAGCAAAGGCTGAAGAAAACAGAAGAAAAAGAAAAACAGTCTGGGCATTTACAAGGCCTAGAGGCTTTCTGTTAATAAATCAAACATGCTCCAAATGCATCTAGGTAGTGCTGCAGCGGTTGTGTTGCTGGGGGGTTTGTGCTGTGAGTGGACATGGGATATGTGACTTATCCCTATATGAGGATGGAAGAACTAAATCCTTAATCTTTCCACATAAACTTTCCCTGGTGGTTGATGATCGCTCCGTGCAGATAAGCCATCAGGCAAGAAAATATGACTATTTGTGTAGCTTATTTGTGTGTTACGTGCCTGTGTGTGTGTGTGTGTGTAGGACTGGCAGGATGTCTGGATTAAATCCCAGCATCCCTGGAGGTGGACTCTGTTATCAAGTAAAGGGAAAGTTATCAGGTGTGACAGGGAAGACAGAGAGACAGATAGGTAGACAGTGACTGAGAGTCAGTGGTTTTCATGAGGCATGGACTCCAGCAACCTGAGGTCCATCAGGGTGCCTGACATTCATCATCCAAATTGTAGGGTTCTGTCAGAGCATTGGGGTGAAATTCCACCTTCAGAGTGAAGTACAATACAGAAAATTCCTACTGTGTTCAAGCAGGCCGTAGTCACTTCTAATACGCATACAGCTTCAGTTTGTGACCAACCTCCAGAAACACAGGCAACAGGCAGCTGCCATTGCTGAGTGCTCACATGTTCTCCACCTTCCCTCAGTTGCAGCAGATATTAAATGTCATCTTTGTAACCCAAAATGAAAAAAAAAAAGAATATAGAGGTAAACCCTAACCTGTATCCACTCTTTGTTCGAGTCCTCTGCCGGCGTCCATGCGTTTTCATAGTAGTTGAGTCTGGACCGTTCTGGGGACCAGCTGGGGTTGTATTGGGATGAAGCCATGATTTGGTCTGATGTTATGTCTCCTGATTCCATTCCTAACGGATCGCTACAGTCAAAGTCTGAGAGGAAGGAGGGGTGGGGTCAGATAAAGGGTTGAGGAGAATGGAGGAAAAGGGAGGTCATGAGACATTTAGTTGAATTCAGCATTCAGGACCAGAATGCACCCAGCGTGTGGCTCTCTGTGTCCTCCAGATTCAGAGCTGGTCTCTGGGGAGGACGACAACACACGACAGGCACTCAGGGCTGGAAAAGAACAGAAAATCAGCGACGCCTCAGTAAATCCTTTCTGTGTCTCTCTCGATGTCTCTTGCTTAAATGAAAGCAAGATGGGAAGTGTTCTGCATTAGGACATAAAAATGTCTTCATAAAACATTCAGTTTGGACTAAGTTTGCACCAGTGTTAGGCATTAAAGTGACTTTCACTCCAGTTATTTCTTACACTGACTGGATCTGTTTCTCTCACCTCCCTGTGGACAATTTATCTTTTTCCCACACTGTGAGTACTTTTACCCCAAAACCTGGTCTCTTAGTGTCTATATTTAAAGGCCATATATTACATTCAATGGCCCTAATACACATGGTAGGAGGTGGCTTCCCTTGTCTGTGTTGACATGGGACAGCCGTTTGAGAATCCATGGCTGAAGACTGAGCTGGGTCAGTCTGGGGTCAACCTCTCTATCCCCCGGAGGCCAGACACAGTGACACCACTGTGGACAGAGGTGCAGAACGAAACAATGTGACCTATTGATCTCCACAGGATTCACATAATGTGACCAGAACAACTCAGAGGTATGTGGCAACACAGTCATGGACAATCCTTTGTATTGTTTATTTACTTCTTTTTCCACTGACGATGAGGTTGGTCATAAAGCATCTTGACAGTGTTTCAATATGCTGATCTCTCAGCCCCAGTACAAGGCTACTGCTACTGCAAACATACGGCAAAGAGGCAACATTCTTGTGTCTATATGGAGACACACACACTCGGAGGGCACAGGATGAGGAGCAGTGTGGAACTGCTATGTGGCTGCTGCCTATGAGCTAACACAGATGGTCTCCCCATCTGCTACACTGTTAACACACCTCAGTCACTGGGTCAGTGTGTGCGTTTGTGCTCTGCAGTGTCGGTGTGCGATTGCACATTCGGGTGCAAGTGTGTTGGAAGTCTTTGCACAAGCCGACAAAACCGTCTCACACCTTTAAGTTGGCATCGGCAGCGTTCTCTCTCTTCTTGTCAAACTTTTTTTGTAAGTGTGTTCACATCTTCTCCATCGCTCCCGATCAACAAAAACACAATCAGGCGTTTGTTTGCTGCAGAGGATTGTATCTGATCATGTGGATTACCAAGCAAAGTGGGGTTGATAGCGAGTGGAGGGTGAGGAGGGTGATTGCAAGCAGAAAGGAAGCGAAAAAAGGATAAAGACAAAAAAAACAAGGCTTCCTTTCATCACCTTATCATCTCTCAACAGTAGCTTTCAGCTAGAGTGTTCCCCTTCTCCTTGCCATGCAGAAGCGAGAAAATCCACCGTGTATTATGCATAAGGGGATTATGAATGATTCAAGTGGTACAAGTCTGGAAAAGCACTGAGAAAGTTTGGAGACTACTCTATCTTGGATGGCTCACAGTTGGTGATGTAAGACCAAGCAATGTAAAGTAAATTAAGGTATTTACTGATCATGAGTCAGATATTTCACTTGGCTGAATGTGAAAAGTTGATTTGAGTAATCTGATTTTAGATGAGTGATAAAGGCACCTCAAGTAACTCAGAATAACCAAGGGGGAAATGACATCAGCAGTCATCCCCATTACTGCTCATTACTGCCAGAAGCAGTTGTTTCATTTGTTGTATGTGTGTGTGTGTGTATGTGTGTGTGTGTGTGTTGTCCGTCTTCCCTTTGGGGTAGACAAAATCCTCTTTTCAGCTGATTCACAGATTTGCTGAATGTCATCCATCTCTATTACTACACAAAGGCTGACTGTGTGTGACTGTGTATGACTAGGTGTGTGTGTGTGTGTGTGTGTCTGGGGTGGTCCCAGTTCTGGACAGATTTATGACTCCTACCACTGCTCGTCTTCCCTAATGAAATGTTTAGTTGGAGCGTTTTGCAAAAAAGGGTTGGAGGTCAAGCCCCGTGACGACACTGCATGTGAAAAAAATAAAAATAAATAAATACAAAATATGCTGGGGGTTGTGTTTGATTGTGTGTCCAGGGTGGTGACTGGTGGGAGGGCTGCCTTTCGGAGCCTGTCTGGGGCCTGCAGTGTGTAAACGTAGGTCTTGTAAACCATGGGAGGCAGACACTCTGCACTCTGTAACACATTTCCCAAACGAAGAAGGATGAGGTGTTTATTTAATAACTCTTCAGCTCTTTTAAATGAAGGGAAGCGTGTCACAATAGGAGCAGCTCTAGAAAACATCTGCTTCTCACTTTGTGTAATATTCCTCTGGTGGCTACTTTGCTGCCCTCTAATTCTTATTCAACTTGAATGACTGTTGGATCCTGAGATCCAACTTTTCTTCCACTGGACACATTTCTGTGGCTCCTGCTTTCATTTAGATGGTTTTTTTTCTGTGCTCTATGGCCAACTTTGCTCCTGCCTCCCTGACAACCTCCTGTTTTTGTTTTTTTTTTTTGGTGTTTTTTTTGTTTTGTTTTTGTTTTTTATGCCTTGATGCTCACCCTCAGGTATGGTCCTCTCGATGACAGTGAAGTTGGCAGAGAAGCCCTCCTTTGCAATGGCGCTGTCAGTGTTGATTGTTAGTGCCAGGATGCCAGTATAGGAAATGATCCTGCCAGGAGTGTTCTGCCCACAGTACCTCCCGATGTATGGGCCCACTGCAGAGAGAAAGGAGACAAAAGCACAGATGTTGCTGATGTGGAAAAACTTGGATAAACTTAATATTTGTTTTCCACAGCCTTGTTACACATGGGTTTTACTACCACCACTATCCCCCCACCCCATTAGAGGTGTGAAAACTAGTATGTCAGTGAGGTACGGCTCTGGCTGCATTTTTTTACGTGACCCCGTAATGATGCGTGAGATGAGTACCCTGACATTCCAGGTCTTCTTGGCGGTCAAATGTAAAAAGAGTAACACGGAAGAGGGACCTGTAGCTGGCATGGACCAGTCATGGTCTTTATGTATTTGATGGCTGTAAATACTGATACTACATTCCAGTGAGCTTGCTGAGCAGAATGGGGAAACAGGAGGGGATGGAAAGGGGTGGGGGGAACTGGGGGCGAGCTATGTAGTAACGAGAAAGAGAGTAAGAGAGCACAGTGACCTTGTCCTATGCCTTTGATGAGTGCTATGATCCATACACATCTGTGAGTGTGTGTTGGTGTTGGCGTACAGGGACCTGCAGCTTATCTATGATTAGTAATGCTGTGATCATCGGCGAGTGACAGTCCTGCCTCCCAGCAGCTTCTCATCATCCAAAACATGCCTCTTCCAGCCTGACTACAGCATGATGGGTTAAGGCTGTGCCACAGCTTTGGTGGCCCTTATTAATCTTGGTAACCCAGGAGTGTGTGAGAAACTGTGTGTGCTTTTAAACCCCCCATATATATATATATACATACATATAAAGGCATCTCCCAGATTATCTGCATGACTCCCCAGTGCTATGAAATTTTAAAGAACCTTGCTATGAAGTCTGGGCCCTGCCTGCTTTTCTGCTCTTCGGGGGAAGAGGGAAGTGGAAGGTGAAGGTTTTCTTTCCACAACACCTGACTACTGAGGTGTGCTCTGAAAGGTGGGCAAACAAGTCCCCTGATGCTTCTTGGAGACCTGCAGAGAGACCTTTTGCCCAGACATCTTCCAGCTTTGACAGCCCAGCAAGTCCAGCCTTCTATGCTAATGTACTGTCGATCCAGCAGGCACTGCAGGCACTAACTGGCAAAAAGTAACACACTATTTTCATCACATGGCTTATTTTCGTACAAAGTTGTCTGTTGCACACAGCAATACTCGAAGGCAGAGTGTGAAGACGTGTCCGTTCGAGGTGATGATGCCCTATTTCTGCCCTGAATAGGCAAAATGTCGGACAAAAGAAATCACGATGGAGCTGATTCTTTTTTCGTGCTTTCAACTGATTCAATAAAGAAATCATTGCATTTAATTAGCTCAAAAAACAGAACAGAAAATGTGTCTTTTATTTAAAAGGTGATAATAATATGAGATATTATCTGCCCTCAAACCTTTTATCACCACAAATCTTGAAAATTAAACAAGTCCAACCTCTAGAGGGGAGCATCTATATGAGTTGCGAAATACAGTCTGCAATCAAAGGTTTGGTAGTGCAGAAAATATTAAACTTTATGTAAACTCACTTGAGAAAGTGCCAAGATTTACACTTCAACCTTATCACCTGGAATGCTGAAAAAGGGAGCACGGAGACACACTAGGGCTTAATGCTGGCTGATAAAATTCTTCAGTGTTGAGCTGCTTGATGGTTGAGAAAACGCTTTCATCTCATCTGCAGCCTCTTTTGGAACAGCTGGCAGAAAATCTAAAAACTTCAAGAGGTGAGGCCCGGAGATCAAAGCCTCATCTCAGGCTATGGAAGTGCTGCTGTGAATAGCTGCGCTTTCTTTATCTTTAGATGGATCTGAGCAGGCTTTTTTAAGGCAACATTTGATTGTGTGTCTGAATTTATATTTTCTCGACCCTGTGACCAGGTGATGCTCTTATGAGTACCAAGCTGTCCTGGTTCACATTCAATTAAAACTGACGTCCAAAGGAAAAATCCTTTAACAGTCATTTCCTCCATGGCGGGAACATGTTCTCAGCAGAAGCTGACGCAGGGAAGTAGCAACATAGAAATCAGAGCTTACATTAGACCTTGAATTTCCAAGTTTATAGACACTAACAAATCCTCCAACACAATGTGACAGAAAAAGGAAGGACAGGGGTCCCTTGTAATCAGCAAGTGTTTGGCGTTGAGCGATGACGAAGCTTTGTGCTCATAATGACAGCCTCTTGGACCCCAGCCAAGTGTGAGTAAAGCAGTTAGTTCACTGGCCCGGATAATGCCATCATATTGTGAGAAGCTGTTCATTTCCTCTGGAAAAGCAATGAGTACCCACCTTCTCCTTTTCCCTCTACAGGACAACAGATTGCTAAGCAGTGGGGTAATGAACATTTTTCCATCTCTCTCCATTAAACGTATATTATATATAGTATATTACTGGCCCAAGTGAGGCTGTGGTAGCAAAAACCCTGAATGTTTTCAGCTGACAAAGGGGATGTCAGCTGAGGATTTTGTTGTTTATTCATTTTTCTTTTAATTTCTTTTCATTTGTAGGAAAATTTGAAAAAATTGTTTAATTTCCTCTTTCATAAATCACACAGTCTAAGTTTAAATCACATCTTTACCTCCAGGGAAGCCGTCCCAAATCTCCAGTCTGTCGTAGCGGCAGAACACACCAGTAGGGGGTGTTGGGTCGGGCTCCAGCTCAAAGCTCTCAAACTCCAAAATGATCTCGGACATCTTGGGGGCAAAGATCATGAAAGTGCAGTCCAGGTTGTTGGGGTACTTCTCTGGGAAACCGGGTGATTTTATGATGCCACTGTTTGAGGTGAAGTTCCTGGAGCACTCGGGACCTGCAGGAAGGAAGAGGGGAGGAAACGAGATGTGGAGTGAGAAGATGAGATGAAACAGGGACAAAGGACGGGGTGGGGACGACTCTTTTGAATGAGCGTTGGCTGAGTGATCTGCTTCAGGTGGCTTTGTGTTGCTCTGCCTCCCAGCTGGTCTATTGAATACAGAACAGTTTACAGCCCATACATGAGAGACCACCTTGATGGTTTCTTCTATGGCCTAGAGGTTGCATTTAGGTCTTAACTTTATTCACTGGACTCACATTTTACAAACGTCACATTGTTCCATCATGTGTATTAAAATCTGTAAGTCCCGGAACATCTGGTCTGTGAGCACAAACATTGTTGAAAGGACTCAATTGCTAGAATCAGAGAATGAAGAAGAAATTACTTCATTCACACTGCAAAAACCTCTCTCACACCCAAACTCATCAGGGCACATCGAGGAACAGATGAGAGGTGTATAATTGCAGCATCAATGATAGAAGGTTAAGGCAATGACTGCACATACATCAACACATACACACATGCACACGTTAACACATGCTTTTACACAAGGGAAAATCAAAATATTTATTCACAGCTCCCCACAGAGCTGCCTTTCAGCTGATGAGGAACATTAACACTTTTCTCATGTCAGCCACTTTGTCAGAGCAAGATTATGATTTGAGAATGAGTGACACAAGATGAAAAAAAAAAAATAATAAACTAGCAGGTGCAGGGAAAGCAACATGTTCACTCTGCAGACTCGAGCAGTGGTGTTCACACAAGCATCATGCATTCAACAGCAGAGGGAAAAAAAGAGGACTGTCACCCGGGACAATTATTTGGAGCCATTAGAGGCAAAAACATGCCCAGGATAATGTCATTTTCAAGCTAGTATGACAGCCACCGTGATGGGTGCAGATGGTGGCAATCCAGACTGAAATTGCAGTTATCACCAGAGAGAACCTCTGTACTCCAGACATTGTGTGTTAAACAAATGTGGCAAACTGCTTTTTCCACTGTCATTCAAGAATCTTGCCGGATCCCTAATTCAAGACCATCAAACCCACTTCAACCTGTCCGCCCATGGAGTGAGTGACGGGAGCGAGAGGCAAGTTGATTTTCTTTCTTCCCGACTTGAAAGCTGCAAAGAGCCATGTTTTGACCCCAAACAGAGTTGACATTCACCACAGCAGCTAAAAAATGGCTTTTGGGAACAGTGGAGACCATTCATTTCAGAGCTTCCCTGCATATTTGTTCCTGGAAAAAGAGAAATTTTGCTGAAAAGGGGAGAGAGACTTCCCTGGGATATAGAGGTTTGATTACTGCAGCTCTACACTTTGATTTGCCGTGTTTAGGAAAAATGTCAGTCACATTTAAAGGAAAAAACTAAAATTGCCAGCCAATTTTGCGAAAAAGGTTAAGGAAAAAGGTCCCTGGGTGCGCTAGACAGCCACAGCTTCTAAAGTGAAACTCAGGCCTGTGTCTATGATGTCAGTGTGTAATGGCCATGGGCTCAGAGCTCCACTGTCCATCAATCTTTTCAGTCCCTACATTGACCCTTAGCTCAGTGCTTCATCTGAACAGATTTGGTCTTACGAATGGATCCACTCTGAAAACCAGTGAGAGCATGGTGCTTGGGCTGATGCCAATCATCCATATAATTCCATCAGTAGTAAGGTTCCTCACCAGACAGTTTTAAACTCTGTATGAATGCTGTCATATAATATTTTGTTTAACATGGTTTCCCCACAAAGCCTAAAATTCTAAACTGAAACTTCATCCAGCCAGAGAAATCTGGATCAGGCCCCTGGCCACCGCTGCCTGCTCCAGGTTGACAAGTGAAAGTACACAGTGTCAATATGATTTTGTTGTCTGTTAGCTTGTAACTGGCAGTGGCTGACACGGTTGTGCAAATAAAAAATCCCACTTGTTTCACTGCCAAGGTGTCAGGTTTATTTATCCCTGCCCCCAAACTCCTCAAGACTGGCTGCTCAGGTTTGCGACCTATTAATCTAATGGTGAAATTGGTTCGCTGCAAATTAAAGCTGGAAATACTCATCATTTGAGTTATCGTGTAAAAAAATATCAGGGGGACAACAGAGGTAAAAACTATTTTCAATTTTCATTGAAGGGGTACTTATATTTTTATGTTTGATGTTTTATTTAATTTATTTGTGAAACAATGGATAGAACCACAAATATTATATAAAAGAAGTAGTTTCCTTTAAATATCTCACCATCACTTAAATTTGTGTTTCCACGGTCTTTCTTGTTCAGGTGAAGCCAAAGATGGACTTCACTCTTGTCAAAATTTGTATGTCCACATTAATACCTCCATTATACCATTAAGTTGAGGAATGTTGACTTCACAGCAAGTTTCAAGCGAAGACAGAGTGCTCAGGTCAGTCCCACTGGCAAGATAATCATCCAGCAGATCTCTTTTATCAAGTGTCCCTACATGGAGGTAGCCTCATCCCCAGCTCCCCTCCCTGTGTCCAGGATGCTGTGTGCTGATGTCTGTCTGAGAGGCATTCAGTGATAGCAGTCTGTGGCAGCGTCTGTACGTAAAGCCTGCTTGCATGCGGCTCTGTTGACAAGGAGCTTCAGGAGTCAAATATATCCCGTTGACAGCCAAATGCTTCCCCCTCACTCAATCTCTTTCTGTCTTTCCCTTGTTTTATCGCTGCAGTTGTCGGTGTCTCTCCTGGCGGATTTATTGTCTCACAGCTAGAACTGGCAGAAAGGAAGATTTTGAAACAGGAACTACAAAAGGCTTTTTAAATATGACAAGTTTGACTTAGGTAACACACACACACACACACACACAAATGCTAGTGTGGACACAGCGTTCCAACAACTGCTTTCAAACAAACAGTTGAATTTATCACAGGAAGTGAGGAGAGAGAAAAAGTTGTAACCTTGAATGTAAAACATTTACTGGCAACCTCCAACCAGGCGTTCCAACCTTTACTGCCAGCGGTAATGGATTCTTTTAACTCTCGTTTATATTGAGCCCTTCTCCTCTGAACGTGGGAGTAAACAAATGTCAGCCCCACTCGCTTGCTGACTGATTAGAGTTTGTTTAACTTGACAAGTTGTAGCCAGCAAAATGATATTTAATGGAGATCTGATTTCAATCTTTGCAAGTGTTAGAGGTTTACAATAAATCTTAAATAAATATAGTTTTGTCATTAAAGGAGAACGGCGTCTTTCAGCTGTCTGATGACTTGTCCTCTAAGTCTCCATTAAGCTGGTGCTCCAAGTGCTGAAATCAGTCCAGAGACCGGGCATTAATCATTAGAACAACAATCTGCCCAAGAAACAGGTGTTAAATGTAACATGGCTATGCTGTTTTCATTTTTAAATGTGTCTTTCCAAACATCCTCTCTTGATTTCCATCTCCATGTTTTTCTCTCTCCTGAGTCGGGGTTATTAGAGGCTGGAGCCATAGGGACTGAAGGTGTTGTTCTTGGCCTGTTAAGTAAATCATCACTGTTTATATTCTATGATGCTCTCTGGCTGATCATTAGCCCAGATCACAACCCCCCCTCTCCAGCCCAGATATTCATCCCCCTTTTTCTTCACCCCCCTGCCCTCACTCTGTCCTTATTCCACACTGACACAGGGTTGAATTGCTGGCAGAGAGTTAACTCTTTCAACACTCAACCAACTATGAACCTGAAACCTGTTGGGTGTCAGTCATTGAAAGAGAAGGGCAAGTTTGAATTGCCCCCCCACCACACACTCTCTCACACACACCTTGAGGCACTGCCTAACTCACACAGTACTCACCATGTTTTGGGGGGGGGTGTCTCTCCCCCTCTGGCTCCCCATAAAGTGATTTGTTGTCCTAAGTTTCCATGAGGGCTGCGTGTGTGTGTGATGACAGTGCGTCTCCATGCCAGATGTGACCTATGCCATCAGGACGTGTCGTCCGTGAAAGCTAAATGAATGCTCTATTAGGCCTCACAGACACACCTTGAAAGTGTTTTCACAGGTGTTTGTGAGTGAATGTGCCCGCATCACAATGACATAAGGAACGGGTCTTTAGTGTGTAGGATGGTGTGTTTTAGTGTAAGGGGGCCTTTGTAGCCGCTCCCCCAAGCAGTTACTCTGCTGAATAATTTTAAGGACACGAGGATGAGCTTGCGTGTTGGAGGGAGGGACCTACCAGCGGCACTATCTGGGCCCTTATCCAGCCTTGATGTGGCTCCGAGCAAATCGCATGGCTGTTAAAAAGAAACATATGTTGTGTGCTCATGCTGCTTCTTAGGAAGATGGATATTTCCATGGACACTTGAGGATTCTAAGTGAAATCTTGTGAGACAATCAGGATTTTGGAGCAGCTATAATGGATTTTGGTCCACACTTGTTTTTTTTTTTTGTTTTTTTTTCTTGTTTTATTTCTGTCTGTATGTGGATGGCCTCGTCATACTAACACAACCATCTTGCTAATCTTTTTCCATCGCTTCAAATATTCCTCACTCACTGATTTATCCCTCCAACCTGTCTCCCAACATCTCACTCTTCCAGACTCTTGCCAGACTTCAGCCGATGGAGCGAAGCTGCCAATTTGTGGGCTATAAAATAAATAGCCCATGCTAATTAAGATGGTTGGATGGGACTGGGGAGTGGAGAGGGGTAGAGACTGATGTGGAAGTGGCCACAGAGAAAAATAACCTGTTTCCTTTCAGTTAGACATTTTGCAGGATGTCACTGATGAGAGCCTGAGCTTCCAACACCAAACATGTTGAAATGAGTGTAAAAGTGTACATAGATGGTTTACAGATTAACTGGGTAAAACTGCTCTTGTGCACACTAACATATGATTTGTGATTCCAGGGAGCACATCTTTACACTAGCTTTGTGTATGTTTATCTTCCATGTGACCTCAGCTGGTGTGAGTTGAAAAGCTGCACCGGTCCCCGAGGTTTGATTCCTGTGATCTCCAGGCCAATAATCACAGTGATAAACAGCCTGCATTTCTTCTATTACCCTTCATTGGCATGCATGAACATGAGTCTCCCGTTCCTCCATCCGTTATCAGAGCATCTGTATATCATCATTAACGTTACATGTGTTAGCCAACACAATGTTTTCCCAACTAATACCCTGCTTGCTGATAAGCTGTGCTGATCATCTAGCTTTGTATCACCCTTTTTGCCTGGTGCTCTCTCTCTTTCAAACAAACACTGTTAATTGATCTCAGAGTCCCAGTTTTGGTGCTGCAGTTCTTAAAAAAAAATCACAGTAAATTCAAAGCTTAATGAAGGTGTGGATCCACTAAGTAAGCAAAACAAATGAAAAACTGCTATCCTGGATTTAAGCTATTGCACCCCCAATAGATCCCCCCTACTCTCCAGCCTTGATTCCCTATTGATTCCATCAGCAAAAAGCAAAGATCCACACTTAGCTTCAACTCCCTCGTCCTGACTTTCTATCTGCTATCCATGCTTACATCAATATTTCTCGCTAGATCCATATTTCCTCATATCTCAGTGACCTACAAGTGTGTTCCTCCCCATATCGCAACTGGGCCATAACTCGTCTCATTTATAATCAGCTCTGGCTACGAGATGAGAACAGAAAATACCAAGAAAGTAGTAGATTTAACTGGCCCATCAAGGGGGAATGAAGCAGTGTTGATGAGCTCGTGTATGCCGGGGTGGAGCATTGCTTTGATCTCCTAAATGGGCCCGCACTCCACCAGCTGCCCCTGCCATGATAGCTACATGCACACTCCAGGCACACAAACACAAATACACACCAGCCCAGATTAAAAGGAAGGAGGGGCCTGGCACGGCCATTCATCTTGTCTCAGAGGTCACAGAGGGCTGTCCCATAGAGGGCTGCTAGGGTTAATTAATGAAAGTGGAGTCTGTAACACCTGTCCACAAGTCAATTTGCAGACATGTTTTGTCCTCCTATTGCTTCTTTTAGTCCAAACAAACCAAGGCATCCAACAAACAGGACATACTCCCATTTGTCCTGCTGTGTTCTGATAAGATAGACATCCCCTGAGGATATTTATGGTCTATCATTATAAATTTCCAGAGTTCTTATTTTTAGATTTAACACTAAGAAAGAAACTGCCACAGACCATAGCAGGACTGAGGTTAAACCATGTTAAAGGACCCACTTGGTCTTCTTCGATGAGAAACGAGGTCCATGTCCCACATTAATGCAGTTTTGAGGTTATTAAAGTATCAGTAGCAGTAAGAGCAGTACATTCTCTTACCACAGAGAAATGCTCACAGTCTGTATTCAGATACTGAGCCTGAAAACCAACTGTCAGGACTTCTGGACTTTTGTGATGTCACAACAAAACAGCCAAAGAAATGGTTTTTATTGCTTAAAGCCAGAAATATATCTTCTTACGTTTTCAGATAAAAACACCAGAAAGGTGTACGTGGGACCTTTAAGTGCACTGAAGTCACAAACCAGTTAGTTACTGGTTCTTGGCATCTGTCCTCTCTGTGCTGGTCCCGGTGTGCCATCTGACAATAAAGGGACGCTTGAAACAGCATTCGTTGGATCAAGGTTTAGCAAATTAGGCCCACGCTTATTGCGCAATAATTCACACCAGATAGAAATTGGTACAATTATGGAACATATGGGACTATGATTCATTGGTTTTGAATGCAGCATATTGCTTGCCATATTGTGATTGCATAATTTGATGCTCTGTTGCTTTGACTAAATCACAAACAAACCATGAAATTAGACAGAGAGGCTCTTGCCCCATTATCAGAATGATTCCCCCAGCTTTCATACCCTATCCTGCTGTGTCGGGGTGATTGATTCAGCTGGAGGCAGATGTCACTGATGTTTTCAGTGAGGAGTGTTGTAACAATGCTATCCTAACCTTAAATTGGCGCTCAAGTGACTCATTATAATGTCAACAATCAGTGATGTTTCTTCTTTAGCGTAATTGTGCAAGCAACATATAAAGAAACAATTACTGTATGTTGTCCACATTGAAATCCAATGTGGACAACATTTTCTATATTCAGAAAACAAGACGAGGGCATTATTGATGTAGAAATTTTAAAGCTATAGTTTGTCAGTGTGAATGAAAGGACTGAATGCACTGATTATAAATTGATCACATTAATTCATTGGCAGCTTAGTAAATGGAGAGCTTTTGGTGAGTTAATAAATGGACTTTAATGTAAGTCCTGTTTTAGTTCTTTATCACAGATAATCTCTCTCCATACTCTCACATCTGAAAACATATCACATGACATGATAGTGACTTACACTGGGCATGTGCATGCTGTAAACAAAAAGCCGATTATCTACTCTACAGTTGGTTAGAGGCAGAAGTGACTTAAATAGCTACAAACAAAAATTGTGTGTGACCAGTAAGAACTGATCAGAACTGAATGTTTAGGTCTGCATCATTACAAACATAGCAGAGGTGAGGCATTTAAAGCTAAAACATTTCAGTCTGGATGTAGCCTAAACCTAAGTGTGTGTTTGCATAAAAGCACCGAAGTGAGACAAACAGAATTGAGATCCAGAATGAACTAAGGGGCAAACTAACATCAGGCCATGCTTCGTACAGTTAGGATACAGTGAAGTCAGGGCTGTAAGGACACGCACCTGTCTTAAAGATCTCATATCGGATGGAGAATCCTGCTCCGTGGGTCTCGTAGTCAGACACAAACTTGATGAAGAGTTGGTTTCCAGAGGAGACGACTGGGGAGGGGGCGATCTTCCCGCAGTACTTCCCCACGAGCTGACCACTCTCATCCACACCGTCTCGCACCTCCACATAGTCATACCTGGACAAGACGGGAAAAAAGAGATGGGGTCAGACCTACTGGTTCACTTTGCTTTCTTATTTACTGATGAAATCAGATATAGAAGCTGATATTTAGGACCTCACTGCTGTGTTGTTTATACGGTGCATGTATACACTGGTACTCCTGGGAGCACATAAACACAGAGCAAAAAAGCATATTGTGCAGGTAATGTAGTGGAAATAAAACACTGTGTACTAATGAGGTCTCAGGTTAAAACTCTGAGAACAGGTGGGCAGGTTATGTTTTCATTACATCGACCGGGCACACATACAGACATTCACACACACAAACTGTAGAGGTTTTGTAGTCGCAGCAGCACTGAGGTCAGGTTTACGTAACTGCAGTAGTCTATGTCCTGCTTAACCACAGGATAACACTGACAGCTCGTGTGTGACTCTTCTATAAGAGACTCAGGAATTGAAAGTGATTACATTTTGGCCTTTGGCTCAGGGTGGTGTATAGACCGAGCAGGTGGTAAAGCTATTAAATACACACATGCTCAGACACACAAACACACACTCAAACATCGCATTCAAATGGAATTTCAGACCCACGGCTATTGAAGGGAGCAGCCACCTAATTGAGTCAGCACAGAGTTCAGGAGCAGAAGAAGAAAACAGCTTTGAACCAGGTTTAGGAAATGGAGCCACACGCACACCAACCCGCACACACAAAATCTGGCATGAGAAACTTAAGATGGAAGAGGAGTCAATTTGAGTGACTGGGCAACGAGGGTGGTCTAAATAGCCCCTGGTTATCGCTGTGCATGTTTTCAGAAACTTGCTAAGAGTTTACTACATTAAATTAACTCGGCTTTAGTCCAGTGCCTGTGTGTGTGGGTTGACATGATGGTTCAGATGACTTTTCCATGCTGTGTTTTGACTGTGAGTGACAGACCGAGTGTAGATTTTGGTTCAGGTTTCCCAAATTCATAATTGCCTATAATGTCTGTTCACACAAAGTTCTCAGCTCTGGGGGTGCCTAGTGGCTCACCTGGTAGAGCACACAACATAAGGACTGACACCTAACAGCAGCAGGTTTGGATTCACCCTGTGTTCATCCTGTGACTATCTGAATAAAAAACGACAACAACAAAGACAAAACAAAACCACCTCAGGCGACTTATCAAATAGCTTCCTGTCTGAAACCTTATGGCCTCTATTGGAAACCAAGCAAAAAAATGCCATTCACACACACTAAGTACACACATTAATTTTAATGTATGTAAAGTATAATGTGCAACAGGTGTGCAGGCACACACACACACTCCTGTCTCCTTAGTATGAAATTATACACCCTCTGGGCGAAGGGGCCTATTTTCACAGTTTTGCTTGATTCCCAAATTACTGTCAAAACATCAGACCTCCTTAGCGATTCTGAACGCACTTAATTCACAGGATTTCGCACAAAAAGGTGATTTACACTTTGAATGATGGCTCGGGGTGGGCCAAGTCCCTCAGGTGGGGTCTGACATGTACTCGCACGCAGTGTTTTCCAGCCTTCTCTGTGAAAACCGTTTCCTTCACCTGCCTCTAAGTCAAGTAACGTGTTTGTAAAACAGAACTCAAATTACCGGAGGTGATTTGCAGGGGACAGGAGTGGGTTTAAAATATTACAGCATGTAGAGGCAGTTATGGGAGAAAGACCACATAGAGTTGGACAAATGTAGTAATGGTTGAAATTGGGTCCCCCGGGGAGACTTGGTGGTTGACTTCATTCGTTTTTCTCTTGGCACTCTGTGATCTGAGGGGATATGGAGCTGTGAGCATGCATCAGGTGTCTCCTCTTGTTCCTTGACTCTTAAAATTTTTCCATGTCGGGTTAAATGTTGGGTGAAAAATCTGCTGACCACCTCTGAAAGACTAACATGCGACCCCTTTTCTCCACCCAACGGAGACAATCAAGCTACATCATGAGTCTCATCAAAAATGCTTTGTTCACAGCTTTTTAGGAGCTCAGTCCTCTCACTTCTGTTGCCTTCTGTGTTAAATCCTCCCTTGAGTAGTTCAGCTTCTCATTTTTCCACTTTGTTTCAGCTACTTTATCAGGTGTAGCTGTGTAACAAATACTAGTTTCGCATGGTGTTTACGACATTCCCCCCAAACCTCCACTTTGCGGCTGACTGACAAGGCAAGTAACTCATAATTTGATTTAACAGGCTCCCTTGGAGCAGAGATCAGGTTTCTGTGGAAATTATGTCATTATCTAGTTAAGTCACCAGTGTAAATATTTACAATGCAAGAATTTAAAGTCTATAAAACTTGTAAAATTCAACGTTACCCCAGAAATAAAGTTACTTAAAACTCATTTTAAGACTGAAATGACCAGGTGACCGTGCGGATCACCTGGTAGAGTCTTTTTTGGGTCCTGCTCAGTATATTTTTCCTTCTCTTTATATTATTATATATAACTTTATATTTTACTTTAAGTTGTATGTTTCTGCATGTGGTGAAGTTGCCAGTGCTCTGTATTTCGTAAAGGTGCAGCAGTGAAACCAAGAAACACACCTCTCCTCTCCTCTCCATCTTTTGATTCACGGCTCACAATAGAGAGCATCAAGAGCATCAATCTTTCTGTGGCTCTGCTCTATTCTATCAGCAGACTTATAATTCACCTCAGATTCTGTGTCTCTGCAGCGATCTGACTCCTCCCCTGCAACTGCCAAAAGCTGAGCGTTGCCAGACGCCTGAAAAATTGATGCTGAGATGCATCACTGGGATGAAGAGGGAGAGAAGAGCGAGCTGAAGCAGCAAAGCAAGTGTCTCTCTGTGTAGTGTTTTCTTGTTTGTGTGGACATATTCGTGATAGATTGTATGTGCAAACATTACATGGAAATTTTAGCACACATTGACTATAGTAAAGCATATAATCAGGTGTGCACAAACTAAATAACTAATGTTTTCATTTATCCACTATTATGTGGCTGCTTCTGTTTCAACTTGTTGCATCTTTGGAAAAACTGTTTATTGTATAATTACCATAGTGCATCATTAGATGGGAAGCCCCCACAAAGGCAGCATGTGGGAGAAGAGGATGCAGATGGAAGAAAGAATATGCCCCGGGGGTCCTGTTTGTGCTTTATGTACGAGGACTGACTGACAGATAGAAAGAGAAGACTTCTAAAATTTCTCTGTTTGTGCCTAAATGACCGGTGTGTCAGCCAGAGCTCCAGTGGCTCTGCACCAGTGGGTCCAAACTGCTCCATCCAAGCCCTTATCATCTGGAAGACATTATAGCAAAAGCTTGGCGGGGCAGTTTGACGCCTTCACAAGGTTCTCCTGCTGCCAGCTGTGTTAAGTGTAGCTCTGATCCATTGCTCTAAACACCTGTGGGAAAATATTTCTGTGGCTGATTCAGGGAAGACAGGAAGACAGTTAATAGCCTTTATCTAGGATCATAAAAAAAGATGATGAGCAAGGCTGACTTTTAAGCCATGGATGGATCCACATATTTTGGGGATTGCCTCTTAACTACATCCTCCTGATCTGTCACATTAAACACTGATTCCTCTGTTCAGAGACCTATGTGCTGCTTTTTTATGTTGTATCACTGTTGTACTTGTTGGGTCTTATTCCTCATGACAGTACAATTCAGTTGAGCGACGCACCTATTTATCTGTCTAGTCTGCTTTGGGTCTGGGTGGGCCTGTCAGCAACGCACAACACACAGACACACACACACACTCACACACAGTAAGCTGCCTACCACAGTGCTAATAGTGAAAACGGTTTGCCAACCCAGTGGGGAAATTAAAGGGAAAAAAAGAGAGGGATATGGGTGAGAGGCGGGGCGAGGGAGGTGGGGGAATGAATGTAATTCTCAACGACCTTCGCTTCACCAACTCGAATGTATTAGCTTGCCTTCTTTCTTCAGGCACAGAGAGAAAGCAATCCGCTAGTGTCAAACGAGAACATTAGGCTTCCTTGCAAAGCCAAAGAGAAGGCGACAAACCGCTGGTCTAACAATATAACAGTTATATTGCCTGAAGCTTTCCCATGGAAATAATCTGTCCCCCCTCTATAAACGTCTGCTTGATATGGTTCTACAAAAGCAATACAATCTGAGGCAATGGAATAACACAATGACAGACTGTATAAACCTCATACAATTGGTTAGATTTCTTAATCAGACCATTTATAAGCTGGAGGAGCATTCTGTGGGAAAACCCCAGAACAAGAGCGCTTTCTTTGCTATAACTCCCTTCGGTTCAGCTCGATATAGAACAAATACCTCACACTTTTCTCTGGCAATTCCCTTTCTGTGCCTGTCACGCTCTAACATGCTATTGCACGAAAACATGTCACCTACAACATGTCAAAACATCTCACTGGTGGAAAGGCCTAGACAACATACTCAGGACAGCTCTGCCAGGCTGAGGGAGACTTAGTGGGGTAAAGGCTACGTTGTTGTCAGCTGTCAGGAACCTCCATCCAGAGCTCTCACAAGTTAATGAGTCTCGGCTAACAAACATTCATTGTAACATTTGTACAATGAAGCTTAGTGACAAGCTGATCATTGGACTTCCTTCTTCCAAGACTGGAGGGGAAATATTACTGGAATGATCTGTCTTCACTTTCCCACCTGCACTGCCTTCCCGCTTACATGTAAAATTCATTAACCTCAACAAGAATAACAAGTTCCCTCTTGCCATAGGTCCAATGCAGTTGTAATGACCCAACGTCAGCTTGCCTGGATAGACAAAAAAAAAAAAAAAAAAAAAAACTGGGCACAAAACCAGCTCTACATCTTAATGTTCTAAGCTTAAAACATTAACCCTTGTGACTTGCTAACATAAAAATTTTTATGGGGGGGAAGACCTCATCGTTAAAACAGAAGCCTGACCATGAGACATTGGAAAATTGGGAGGCTTTTTAAAGCTAGCAAAACCGCAACTTCTGAATCTGCAGAAAATTATGAGGAATCAAAGGCTGCAGAATGAGCCAACTCAATGAGTGGGATAAGACACCAACCCATCAGCACTGATGGGTTCAGAAGTGGTTCCTCGTCAGCAAGGGGAGAAGGGTATGATTGCTTTGGCCACTACCATGCTGCCATGTGGATGGATGGAAGATAAAAAAGATGGATGCCCCACCCAGATGGCCCAGCTGCAACCGTCTCTTTGGGTGTCACCCCCACACAGTGGGTGTCAGAGCTGCCATATTTTTGGATGCTATAGCTGTTTTTTTATTTATTGGTGTCTTTGGCCATGCATTTCTAAAGCATATTTGCTCTCTCAAACAGCAATTATCATTAGCATTGATGGATTTAATATTCTTTCATCCATTAGCTTTCCTAATTACACTGTTGAGAGGTCTGCTGTCGCCAACTATCAAATTAATGAATTCAACTATTTAGGCTCGATTTTTGTGCCCCCATCCCCCTGCCCCTCCTCTGCAGGATACACAATAATCCTTTATTCTGAAATATGAACACAGAAATATGGCGGCACATTTATGCCTCTGGGAGGGGATCCTTGCTGCTCATGAACTCTGACGACCTCATATTTGGGGCATAAGTGTGTTCGGCAGATTTGTTTTCTCTTCCTCTGAGTGACTCTGACGTGCCTGCAGGACCAAAGGAGAGCTGTGCATATTTTCTTCTTATACTCACTAGGCCAAAATAATATGATTAAGTGTGAGTATACATCAGGTTTTGGTCACTTGATCTATGTGGCCCAACACTGATTTAAGTTAATATCAACCGAAAACACTTAGATTTCTGGTTTCTTTTTGTTCTAATGAATCCAGCAGCTGATGTCTCCTGAACATGCTTCAGCACATGTTTACAGCGAGATCATAAAATATTCCTTTATTAATATGAATAAAAATGATAAAACCTCAGTAAATACTCAAAATGGGTCAAATAAATAATCTATGAATGCAGTAAAAAAAGGGTAATGTCCATTTTGTTGTTATTATTGTTGTTGTTGTTATTTTTGATTATAACAACAATAATAGTAATTGTAATCAAAATCCTAATAATTATGATTATACTTGTTTGAGGTTTTAAATCAGTGAAATACATCCATCTGCAGAATACAGCCGAGGTGCTAAAATTCATGGCTGTACAAAATCTGTATATTAAGGCTGAGCAGGGTTGAGGATCTCCATAATAGATCTCGTTTTAATGACTACCGTACAATTAAATATACAACTGCCAATAGCAAATGGATATACGCATTTAGCACTTTTTCCTGCTAAGTGAGCTTCGGAAATGAAATTGCTTATCACACAGCAGTGCTTCATATGTATCTTACTGTGCAGATATGAATATTCAATCTCTGAATATATGCCTTTGCAAATTAAGCCACCCACCCATAAGATTCTTTTCTAAGAAACACTCCAAAGAAGAAAGGCCCCAGTGTAGTGTAGTAATTTTTACTGAGAGCTGTTATCCAATAAGTCAGTTCTAAACAAAACTTTAATATGCTGACAGAGACAGACATTTCTTCTTAATTTCTTAAGGGCTGAAAAAGAAAAGCAGGAAATTGGTATAAAAGCCTGAAAAATACAAGGAGTCAGAGGAAGCCAATAATATGGAGGGAATGAAAAGGACCATGTGCTTTGTCAGAAGGAAGAGACAAAGAGAGGGAAGGGAAAGAAAAGCACTCCAACCCATTTCTGGGGCCATTACAGAAGGGAATGACTCCCATTTGTCCCACCTTGACATTCGAGAGGATCTCTGATTACACAGGAGCGAGGGGCAGGCAAAGGTGAGCAAAGAGAGTCCTCCACAGGGGTCTGTGGCACGGCTCAGATGATATGCCATCATTAAGACAATGAGAATTCAAGGGTAAAAATAACAGGGTACTAGGAGAAAAGCCCATGTGGCATGGCGGGGGATGATGTATACACTGTCCCTGATATTGTTGCCTACTTACCCTATAGGGCACCTACAAGGCTCAGTTACATGGATACATGGATATCCTGCGAGGAGGGAGCACAGGGGCCACCTCACCCAGACTCAACCAAAGCCCCAGTCTCTCAGTGCATTACATTCAACAGCCAGTTATATTTCTTTGATCAATACTTAGCAATACTTGGTGAGAAAACCATGTTTGTACTTTGGCTAACTGTGACGTTGTGACCATAAACTCTCAAGTCAAAAGGCTCCAATTTTTTTTCCAGTATGTCATAACAGGTGGAGAATTCAGGGGTCAGACTATTGCTGGGTATCCTGTTCATGTCTTTATGTGTGGGATGTACATGACTGAGGACCAGGAACCATGTGACAAGAAGAAACATGGAAGTAATTGTTAACAACCTAGTGCTCCTCTCTGTATAATGAGCTGCGTATATCAGGAGTACCCTGCATTCAGAGATGGTGAGAGGAACAGGGGAGGAAGGGAGGAGTGGAGCTCAGCTGAAGAGGAGGTCATCTAGAGGTAAAGTTAAAGAGTGCTGTTCAAAACTCTCCCTCTTCCTCACAATGAGCAGGAAGTGAGAAAGAGTGGCTGGTGAGGGAGATAGAAAAAAGGTGGGAAGGCATGTCGGCTGGGCGGTTGATAGAGGTAGTGTAGGAATAAAAACAAAAGAGAGAAATTGTGCAAATAGCTGATAGAAGTAGTTGGCAAACAGTTGTCAGCACTGCTGAATATTCGTTGTGTGGAGCTTGTTCTCTCTCTGAGATTCTTTTATAGGGCTCTACAACAGAAATAATGCTTGAGGGCAATGGTGGTAATAACTGCACTGGGAATTATTCAATTAAACACCCCATCTGCCCCCCTCCCCCGGTGCTCTCCCTCCTCTTCCTTTCCTTTGTCCTCCCTGCAGCCTGTGAAGGCAGCGGGGACCGTGGGGGTGAGAGAGCAGTATGGCCTGGGTGCTCCATGACCTGGTCATCGGGCTGGACATGAGGCCACTTGGCTGGGAGCATGGAGACACAGTGCACAGGCCCTGAGTGAGATCTGCGGAGGCGGACTGGGACTGTTTGCTTCAGTGTCGACAATATGCACAAACAGCCGCCAGTAACCACACCTGACCTTAAACCACACAGTAACCTTGACAAGAAAAGCTATTTGTGGTTCTGAACAGGAAAAGGAAAAGGGGTGGTGATCCAAATAAATAAGGGGAGTGCTTTTACAATGGTCACATATTTACTTTGAGTGACACATTTACTACATAGCCAGTTGATTAGCTCTCAGAATTTTAAAACCCACATCCTTTGTTTCATTCTGATGGCTGCAATGTTCTCACTGCATGCAAAGAACTCAGATTTTCCAATGATACAGCACTTTGAAAGCCAAACAGTCCACGCTGTGAAGGCCACGTGCCAGGCCATACAACTTTTCCGTGGTGCCAGGGAGAGGGGCTGAATGTCTGGCATTACAGGCCCGATCTAAGTGCCGATGGCCGGCCAGCTCTAGTCTGCATTTGGAGGGCAAGGTGACTCTTCCAAAAACTGGCTCTGCAATCAAAATTTGCTGCCAATTTGGAAGCCATCTTTCTAGCAGTATCTTTTCCATCTTCCTTTTGCTCAATTCTTCTGAGAGTTTGTGTAGGAGGAAAGGGTCCCTTCCTGACACAGGGGTCATCCTAGAATGGCTGGACAAGCGCCAGAGATGCTACCTTCCACTGCCCCGCTGTGATAATACCACAGAAGGTTGCTGCAAGGCTAAATTTACACTCCTTTTTACAATTACTGTCATGTAACAAAAGAAATAAAGCCGTGAGAAAAAAAAGCAATGGTGGCTGCAAGGAAAAAGAAAGACCACAACTAATGTTGCCAATTTAGCGAAGCGAGATCAAGCGAAGAGCAAACAAAGCCAGGGATTGTGAGTGCTCTAACTCAATCAGAGAGCAGTGGGGTACTGCCCCATCAATCACTGTCTTCTTGCCACGCCAGCTGAATCAGAGCGAGCTTAGAGGTGGAGAAACACCAGTGGGCCACAGAAGCCTGCTGTGCGCACACACAACAACCGAAAATGACCCCGGGGATCTAGGAGCTGAAACAGGAGGGTCCTTGGCTTTACTTCCTACCCACCTAACCTCTTACCCATTGCAAACAAACTTTACTTCAACCAAAGCCCCTCTGGGGACCTGCTTTATTGTTTGAGTAAAGAGCTGCTGAGGTTGCTGGGCGGCCCCCTCCCACCTGCCACCTCTTGAGAATCTGTAAGCACCGGGGCGTTAGGGCAACAAACAGGACCACAGTCACATCAATCAAAATCAGGAGCTACATTCAAGGTTAGGCCACTGAAGGAAACATGTCTGACAAGCCTGGACATGCCATATTAGAGTGTCTCGAACTCCATCTATCAGTACCTCTGAAGAGTCTCTTCTCTTCATTGTGTTCTCCGGGATGGATTAATATATAAGCTATTGGGCATCAGTGTGTGAAAGTAATCCACTCCTGATATTGGTCCTAAGACCTGCATTTCATGAACTGGAATTATTGTTCATTTATCCACCCTCCATTTCACTTCTTTCCTTTCTTCTTCTTTTTTCACATACAGCCTTGCAAATGGGAAAATAAGCATTTGATTGAAAGAAAAGAGAGAGAGAGCAACAAAGAGGGAAAACCTGTTGCTAATTATATTATATGAGGAGGGGGGAGGGTACTTATTGCCAACTGTCCTTTGGAAACAGAAACGCATAATTGAATTACAGCCTCAGTGTTTAATGCTTTTTCGTCTGCGCTGGAAGGAAAATGAGTATGAATTTTTCTTACAGTCAATAGATGTGTGTCCAGATAGCAAGCTAAGATTACCAAAAGCTGTGTCCTTTAATCATGAGTCTCTCCATGAAGCTCCATTTCTTGCAATCTGCTTCGGATAAAGAAGTAAAAGAGCATACGGCTGACATCTCTAAGTTGTGTGGCCCGCAGCTTCATTCCACAAGAAACTTCCTTATAGGGATGCTTGTACTGGTTTGAGGCTGGAAAAAAACTTAAAAAAAGAATTCACCAGCAGTGTGCCAGAAGCAGCTTAGTGACAGTCAGTCCCTGGCTAATACGGGTTGCTGACTCCCACATTGAGATGAAAAACAAAACAGACAGACACGTGAGACTCTATGATGCTTTTGTGCCTCCATCAATATGTGACTGAGGCTTGAAATCTGCCGGATTATTTATGAGCATGGGCCTTGACTCGTCTCTTTCTCTCTGTCTCGGTCTTTCTCATTCCTCCTTTTCCCCACTCCTCCGCTGTGGAGTGGGCCTCCCCCCCGCTGTGAGGTAGAGTGGCTCGCCTCCCGGTTGTGGTCAGGTTGTGCATGAATCAAAGTGGTGACAGAACAGCGGGGAGGATGGCAGATGCCACGGCCAGAAAGCTTTTCAATCAGACTGCCCTTCCAAGCCTCGGCCAAGGTGAAACACTTCACTGGTAAAAAAAAAAAAAAAAAAACCTCAACCTGATGGTCACACACACACACACACACACACACACACATATTCTATGCATGCAAGCACACATGCACAGACCTACTTTAATCCTGCTCATTAGACAGGAAGCAGCCCTTTCTGTTTAAAAGAGATGAAGAAGAAGGAGTAACGACAGTGAAGGTCAACAGCTTTCTGAAGTAACACCTCTGTCTGTTGTCCCTGTCCTTTCTGCCCTCTGGTAAATTAACAAGGTGAACATTTCCATTTAACAGCACTGCAGCATTCATTTGCTTTGAATGGCTCACTTGGCTCATTAATGGGGATGTTTCACAGCTTGGAAACAGGTCTAATACATTGTAAATAGAAATTCAAGACGAGAAACGCTTTTCTGGACATTTTACAATGCTGACAAAATAATGTTTGGTGTAATTGCTGTGATGTTCAAACAAGACATTCAAAGCAAATTGCTCTTTGAGATGCATTTGACAAACTTTTTTTTCCAAGATATCCTGTTTCATTTGCTTTCAATTGTTATGAACTGTGGGAGTGTGTTGCTGTGGAAAATACCAGGTGCATAATTTCAGCTGCTTTTGTCAAACCTGGTAGTTAAAAGAAGTGGCGTAGCCCTCGGCTCTCTTTATTTTGCTGTGCCTATTTTGAGTCCTCGCTTTCACCCCCCACGGCATGGATGCCTCTCAGTGACATTCGCTTTGAAAAGACATACGTATCAACAACAGAAATAAATGTCCGCTAACAGGCTGTGAGTATCTCCAACAATCCATGTCACTCCAGAGCTCTGCCCCCAGCCCCCAGGCCTAGTGCTCCTGAGGTCACAACACTTCCCGTCTTTAAAAGCTACTACCGACACTGGCCTGTTAAAAAGCGTTCCTTTTACATTTTGCAGTGTTTATTTTCCTCCATGACTACGGCTGATAAATGCTCATGAAGCCCACTTCTCCTTATTTGCCCATGGTTGCCTTGCAGAGGGAGTGTGAGAAGAGTGGTGATCGGGGAAGAGTTATTGCTCCTCACTCCCCAGCTATGAACCTCTACTGCTCTTTATCGTGCAACTGCTACATGCTATTCAGGTGGAAGGGGAGCAGGGATTAGGGATGGTTGCCAAGTACCTCCCTCTGCCCACTCTCACGTCCAAGGAACAGGTGGCCCCCTGTTGGGCAGCACCACCTGATGAATTACTGAATTACTGAAATTCCACATGACAAAGGAGTCAACTGCAGAACTAGAGGGTAATACCTCCAGTTACTCATCAGGTCAGGTCAAGAATGCCAGGAGAGGCAGGATGTCTGTTGTAAAGAGTACACGGTGGAGAATGTTTGCCTTACAAGCAGTCCAGGGAACCCTACAGGGGCAGCTCAGCAGGGGATTGCAGAGGAAGGGGCAAAAGGAAAGAGAGGGAGAAGACTACAATTAAAAAGAAGGGGAAAAGTGCTTTTCCAAGCTTTGGGTTACAGGCACCTACAGGCAGGGGGGCTCTCACAGACTCCTGAAGCGTGGCGGGGCAGGAGACTTTCACTGACTTTCTATACAATCTCCCCCACAAAGGGGGCTGCTTTAAAGAGGCATTCTTCACATATCTCTACTGCCTTGTACCACCCTGCTATACATTTCATCTGCTGCTCAGACTGTCACACTGGAATTTCTGTGAGGTCCAAAAAACACCATCCAGACAGAGAGAAAAGCAAAGAAATGAAGAGAGGGCCAAGTAAAAAGGAGACTCTCTCTCTCTGTTTTTAACCTCTCTCTACTCCTACTCATCCAAAGCAAACAGTGCAGCACTGGCTGACTGACTGCAAGGGAGTTCAGAGTGCTGGAGAAGTACAGGAACTGTTTTTCAGTCTGGTCAGCAAACCCAACGCCATCAATGATTCATAATGTTGCCAAGAGTAGGCTACATCATTTCTATAGAAAGATGGTTTTCTTCTTTGAGTCAGCAGGAGAGGAGAAGGTGCTGAGAACAGCCTGCACCTCAGGATGACACACTCTAGTTTGAGTGAGTTCAAAACTCTGGAAGCTCCAACTTTATCTGACTTGAACAATAAGAACTGTACCACAATTTCGCAAATTGGATCAATTGCTCTCCAATCTGCCTTATGTGAAACATGTCATTTGTTTAGAATGGAATCCACTAAAACTTCAATTTTTTTCTCCAGATGTCAGAGCTGCCACAGCCAGACGAGCCTGACAGCCATAATCAGATAACGGTTGCTTGAGGAGGGGAGCAGAGCCAAAGCATATCTATTTACTTCAATTTTCACTTGAGCTTAGCTTGTGCATTCCGGTGATTTTCAGAGCGAATTGCTTTCAAATATTTGCCTTGATGCAGACTGCGCCTTTGCCTCAAACTTCATTAGCTGTTGGAGCGGCGAGGGTGGCCCCTGAAAACTCGACTCTGTGAAAGTCTACAGTGGTGCGTGAAAGGTAAACACGTTCTTCATTCAGAATCACAGGGCTCACTTAGTCTCCTTATCTCTGTGATGAAGTGTTTTCCTCCTCCAGCTCTCAGGATACAGGCCTCTGCACTTCCCCAAACAAACCTGTCAAGGGTAGCACACACGTGCAACAACACCAGACTCCGCTGAGTGAGGGCTGTTTTTCTTTTTACGAGCACCACTTTGAGTGCTTCTTGTTTGGTTTGCTGATAACAGCCATGTTGGGGTACATGTGGTGCATATGTGTTCCATTTGCCCACTAATTAGATTGCAAGGCGGTGCACTGAAGCATGCATTGTAGCCCCCACCCCCCTGAACCTCCACCCACTCTACTGGTCCATCAGATAAGGAAGCCATTCTGACTCTCATCAGTTTCCATTATGTAAGGGCACATTTGGTGAGTGGAGCTGCGACAAAGAGTCTGATGGTCCGAAGCAAATCATAGCCTACTACTCTATTCAGATTCATACTGACTATGCCCTTGTTTACAATTGAATAACCTATGGCATGCCTTGTCAGCGATTAACACGACAAGCCACTTTCATGTTACACGGTGCCACGATTTAAAAGAAATTAGGGAGGAAAAAGGGAAATGGATTTCACTCAGTGGCTTGTTTTTTCTTGCTAAATCCAAAATGAAGGCACAAGGTGTAATTTATTGTAAAGTGAAACTTAAGTCCCATAAAAACCACAAATATTCCCCATAAAGCAGTAAACCTTGTCACAAATAGGAAAAAGCTGTAGGTCAGCCTGACTGTGTTCTAGTATAGTCGCTACATAGCCCACATGGATCAGGTACTGTGTCTGAATTTCCATACTTCCATGGTCACACTTGCTGCTTACTGCATGACTGCGGTCGCATGAATAAGAAAGACAACACCCAATTAACTGAAAATACCCTGAATAATTGTTAAATATTGAGTTTAAAAGAATGGACACTTCTCAGACTCGCTATCTTGGCTATGTAGTGGAAGGGGAGAGACCACCAGCAGCATTTTCAAACTTGTGAAAACGGCAACCAAAGCAGGAGGACTCGGTGGTGCCAGTGACAGTCTCACTTTCGAGTCATGTGAGGCGGGTGGGCAACAACCGTGGTCACCAGGAGAGGGGTGTACCAATCCAGTAAGAACACTGTGAACAGCTCAGTAAATTGGAACTGACTCAAACATCAGATTTGAGAAACAGCAAAAGATTAGGATTTGTCAGTTTGTCCTCTAGAGAACCAATTCCTTTGGCCATGCTATTGTTCTTATAAAGGTTGTGTCTGCTCCAAATTCAACACAAAAAAAAAAAAAAGAGAGATGGAAAGAGAGAGGGAGAGATAATTGCAAACACATCTACTCCACAAACTTCACCTGCTAACAAATGTATTAACAGTCAGTTAACTGGCAATCTGCAAATTCAGTGGCTCCTCGATAAGATAACTGAGCTAATTTGTCGATAGATCAGTAAAGTTGGAGCCCACCCTCCTTTCAACCTGGAAGAAAAGCTTCCTTCTTTTGCGCCTGCGGGGGCTAAATTTTTTTTACTGCCCACGTTTAAACACAGGAAATTCATTCCTGACTAATTTGATTAGCCCAAGCATTGTTACTGTGACCCCGCCTTCCTCACTCTGCTTCTGACTGATGATCATGGAGAGTTTAACGGTCCCACCAGTCCTGAAACTGGACCCAAAAAGAAGCTTCAAGGAGCAGCCGGCCTTAGAGAGACATCACTGTTCCCTTCGCCATAAATCTCTGACAGCAATAGAGAAAAGGTTACAAGTGGGATTGAAATCTGGGATTAAAAGAACCAAACCCCTGCAAACATATATGGGCCCATTCAAGGAGAACAAAAGAAGGGTATGGTCCAGGTTTTTGGGTGGATACAGTAACAAGATCCAGCAAAGCTCTGTACTCTCCTGAGCCCTGCAGCGTAAACAAACAGCCCAGACAGAGGAACTGACACACGCACAGAAAAACCACATACAATCACAGACATGCACACACCCAGGCAATCAGAGCGCGGCAGTCTGCACGGGCGAGGCTCACCTCGGGGCACCCATACTGACACAGGCTCATCACATTACTGTCTCCGGTTTCATCGGCTTAAACTATCTATCTGACAACAGGTTGGCCGCTTAGCGTTTTGTTGGATGTGACAGCTTGCGGCTCACCAGTCAAATAAGGCTCAGCTGCTACCTGTAACCGAATCATTTCACCACATTTTGAGTGAAAAAAGTATAGAAGAGACAAATGATTTAACTGGGTAGGCCTGTTTAACATTAAAACAAACAGAGTGGCTTTGCTTTTTTAAGTAGCCCATTCTTGGAACTTCGTGCTTATTTGGAGAGTAATGGGATTTTAAGCGGGAACAAGAAAGTCAATGGCTCACTGAAATGGGCATATTAAAGTATTAAGTAGCTACAGTTAAAGGCCTCTGTCGCATTTACGTCTGCCCCTTCTGAGCCTTCTGCAAAAGTACCATGGCTCAGATCAATATCCAACCCTGTTGACTTCGTCCAACAAAGACGGGAAGAGGAAGACACTCCAAAACCAAATGGCAGGGTGAGACATCCCTGTCGCCATATGTAGCGCCAGAGAGGGAGCACATCAGCACAGCGTCACGGAGCCTGCAGACACTAGATGGCGCAGTTTCACGTGCAATATGAACGAGTGAGGGGAGGGAACGCTTCTCACACGCACAAACGCACACACACGTATAAAACCAATAAACCTCACAGGAGCTGCATACAGATCACACACACGTATAGATGTTTTTAAATATGAATAAATCTGAAGTGTGTGTGGTTTTGTGTGTGTGTGTGTGTGTGTGTGTGTGTGTGTGAACAGCGCACACTTGGACTTAACTATTCAGTACAGCTTCTCCTGGAGGTAAGTAAGCTCTGAGGGACAAGTGGGTGCCATGAACCTCATTTGGCTGCATCAGAAAAATATGTCAAATATGTTCCGATCAGAGGCCTCACCGCACTTCAGATCAGACTGGAGCCCGGAAACAAAGGCTCACAAAAAAATTAGTTATTTCGAAACAACAAAAAATAAAACATGAAAAAAGGAATAAAAACACACACACACACACACACACACAAAAACAAAAAAAAAAACCCCAAAAAACCCCCAAAACATCTGCTTTCCATAGACAGGATCGCTAACTCAGGAAGTTCTTACTTGCACTCTCGGTCCTCCAGATCGAAATGCGGATTGAAGTTGATGAGGATCCGCTGGTGGGGACCCGGAGCCGATATCACCCACACGCACCTCTGAGAAGAAGGGTACGACATGGGGTAACCGGGCGAGGTGAGGTAGTTGGCATTTGAGATTCTGATGTTGCCTCCACATTTATCTACGGAGAGTGAGAGGAGAAAAGTCACATTTCACATGTGGGGATGGGGGCTGATGCACAGACTGATCGCACCAAAACAACACAAAATCCATCTGTCACTGCTTCGATACAAACAAAAATTTAAGGGTGGACTTCTTTAATGTTCTGTGTTATTATGAATAATAACAATGGATCTTATGGGATGGGTTATTGCTGAGCCCATGGAGAAAACAATTCTTTCATTTCATGCTCTGAAACTTTAATTTCCTCGTAATTAAAATGAGAAAATGAGCATTTCTTAGGTTTCAGTTTGATGCACAACATAAACAATCTGTATAAATAAAGTTTTGTTCTGCTCAAGACAACAGTCACACGATCCACCAGTTTGTTCCTTCAAACGCTCTATTTTATCATCAAAAAGGAATAATCCTTTGTTTTCCCAACAGGCCTGCTGCCGCCCACAATTGTCTTTATTTGTGGCCCGTTTTCATCCTTTTATTCCAGAAAGCCTGTGCCATCTGCTGCTCTGACCTGAGCGCACACCTCCACAAAACCTACTCCATCGGAATAAGGCGAGTTACGGAGTTAGGAGGCAAAAACAAAGTGAGAAGTTGAGCAAGTTTAGCTTATGGCCCTCGGAAGCACACAACAGTTTGGGGACTAATGGCTGAACGAAATCCGATCTGAATCATTTAATATGCCATGAAAAATGCAACAAAATAGGAGTAAAAAAAAGAAGAAAAAGAAAAGAAAAGAAAGAAGAAAAAATCACCAGACCAAATAAAAACATCAAAGGAGCTTCAAGAATTTGGCTGTTTTTTTCAGGACAATATAAAATAATGTCCCAAACATATAACTAATAATAACAATAATAATAATAAAAACAACAGTTATAATAACAACAATAACCTCACACGCCAACATCCAAGAATATTAAAGGAATAATTTAAATGTTGAATCGAACGAAAGTAGGGAAATCACAAATGAAGGAAGGCGGGAATAAAATTTCCAAGAGAGATAATAAAATAACGTTTTTCCTTTAAGTGTGGGCAAAATTATCAGGTGAGCGACCTGTGAGTTTGCCAGAAGATCAGCAGATATCAGAGACACCCAGCTAATCTTTTTCGAAAAATAACGGGATTAGAAGGCTGGCAGAGCACATTAAAGATTTATTTAGAACAGCTATCAGAAGTCTCACTTACCGTTTTTTAAAGCCTTGACGACCGAGAGGATTCCTATGAACAGGATAAAGACTAATCCACAATGCATCCTTGTTTTATCGCCCAAAAAATAAAATTACGCATACAAAAAAAAAATGAAACTCCTCCAAAATATTTTCGGTGCGTATTCTTCTTTTGTCCTCTAAACTGAGTGAATGAATCAGACTTGTCTCTGTTTGACGGAGCTGGAAGAGGTCTAAGTGCGGGCTCAGGTCGCTGGCATCCTGTCATTCAGCTCCTGTTTCCTCTCGCCTGTGCCGGCTGCGTTCCTCTCTCCAGCGCCGTCCGTGCCATATCCTCTCCAAGCGAGCCAAAAGCGCGAGGTATACGAAGAAATGCCCCACTCCCCTCGCGTCCTTACTCCGTCAAACGGTACTCAAACGAAGCTGGAGAGGTAATCCTTGGCTGTGGAGTTGAGAAAAACAGACGGTGAGATGTGAGCAGGTTATGAGTGCTGGATGCCGCCGTGCGCACTGGTCATTCCCCCAATCTGTCCAAACCACGGACGATATGGAGGAGACTATAAAGACACGGATACTCCCCTTCCCCAAACTGTGAGGGCTTCTCTTCTATAGGCTCAGACTGGGGACTGCAAGAGGGTCATGATTGGCTTGATTACAAATAGCCAGCCTAAGCGGTAAGAGCCCCGTGTCTTTATATGTAAGCGGAGCCGCACACTGAGTCACAGGGCACCAGCAGTCCGTTAAGTGACATGACTCTCTCTCTCTGTCTCCTCTTCTTCCTCCCTCTCTCTTTTACTCACCCTCTCTCCTCCCCCGCCTCCTTCTATCCTCTTACAAAAAGGAGTTAGACATTAATGGGAGATGTAGTGACACAGGAGGAGTCCCTCCAGGAATATTCTATCATTATTCAATTGTTTCCTCTGAAATGTGAACAGATTGAACAGTCTGAATTATGAAGAAGTCTGTGAGTATTTCAGGATCCCAGGGTTTCCCTTCTATCTGGGACTGATCATTATATGTGACACGCTGAAGTGCCCGTCTGCACAAGTTCCTCATGTGTTTTCCTAATGCATCCGTCCCTCAAAGGACTGAATCTCTCGCCCAGTCGGAGACGTTTCTACACCGCAGTGTTGTTTCTTGGCCCCGCTTTTGCGCAAGTGTTACAAATAATATATCAACTGTTTTCTCTTCCCTCCTGCTCGATTTTTTTTTTTTTTTTTTTTTTGCTGTCCAGATGCGCCTCCTGTTAAAGTCCGCCCCGCAACGGTGACACAATTAAACTGACACTTAAATTTAGGGGGAAATCGACTGAAACGTAAATTCTAGCAGCCTCAGCCGTTTACTCTGGGCTGCCCTCACCGGGTCACACCGCACAAGACCGATCGGAGCCGGCTTGTATTCAGCCACCTCACCCAACACATGGAACCCTGCGCTGAGAAATCACTCACAAACGCAACCCGTGGCAGTAAATAGATAGAAAAAAAAATGCCTTACTTTGTGCATTTAAAATCCAGAGTATAAATGATCTGAAAACAACAAAGAAATCATATCCGGTGAACTGTGTGTGATATATATGTCATATGAGATGGGATAAAATCTACTCTGACAGCAGTGCACTAACACGGCGGTATTTCTTTGGACCCTGTGTATGAGTCAAGTAAAAGCAGCAGCATTCACCTGCGCCTTGAGGACTCGCGGACCGGAGGCATCCAGCCCTCCTCTCCCCACTTCCAACATGCGTGGAGCAAAGAGCGCGACACCAGACTTCCCCCGATCCTGATTAAATGTCCACAAATCTTCTCGCACAAGAGCAAGTTAAGTTATTTCCCCTCCGCGAACACCCCCACCCCTCTTTTTTTTTTTTTTTTTTTTTTTTTATTAAAGCCGGAGAAGAACGACAGCGCAGTCCGACCTGTTCCCGAGTCCAACCGCGCAAAGACGCACGGCCAATGCCCGGAGACTCGCTCTCCTCTCCGCGTACAGACTGATCGTCCCCCCGCAGTTCTCTCCGGGTCTCCGCGTTGCGCTGCCTCCCATTCAGCGCTGTCACAAGTGAAGTCCCGGCGATGTGAGATAAAATAGACAGTCCAAAAAAAAAAAAAAAAAAAAAATTCAAATACAAATAGGTAATAATGTAGATTTTAAAAAAGAGAAAAAAGAAAAGTCCTTACAGATCTATCCTAAGTTTCCGCCTCTCCGCTTTGGGCTGCTGTGCTGCTGTGAATGCCGAGTGTTGAAGTCCCTGCCAGACACACACGCCTCCTTACCAAGGAGTATGCGGGTGCGCGTGAGTGCTGGCGTGCGTGTGCTCGTGTGTGTGTTTGTTGGGGGGGGGGTCTCTGCAAACAAGATGCAGATTTCACCCTGCTGCTCCTTTCTCTCTGCCAGCCTGGAGCCTTCACTGGACACGTCAGGCGGTCACAGCACAGTGAGAGAGTTAACCCAGCGGTACATCTGCTGGTATTTACTCATTTGATAGAAAAATAGAATCACTCAGACAGAGTTCCGTAGCTTTATCTGCCCTTAAGTGAATCGTATTCAGCAAAGCTGCAATTCCAAAACGGATTATTATCAAATGTGAGATGAATAAGACTGAGTAAAGTGCGTGAGGTCAGCAATGACCCATGAACCACGATCTTCTACACTTCAAGTCCCACAGATATTATATAAGATTACTATAGAGGGACCATATATGCTGATGTACTGTTTTCTGGGGGCCTATAGGGGCCCAAGGGTGAGCGCACAGTGTTCCCTCTAACAAAGAAGCTCCTCTCTCGCTCTGGGTATGAGCAATCTTTCTGTCACCCACTTCAGTCTATGCCAAAAATACACCCAGACTCGTGAATGACAGCATATGTCATCCTGTACACGGTCTGGATGCAGTCATACATGTTATAGGTGTCAGATCTCACAGCAACCGGGAGCAAAAAAGCCAGCCAACCCTGGAAAGAAAACAAGAGGAAATTAAATAAAGGTCCCAAACTGAAATGAAAATGTTTCTTGGACAAAATCAAGACTTTATAAAGCAAAGAGGATGAACGTCAGAAGGGAAATCCTCCCTTGGCTTCTGATCAGTGAATTCGTAGACCCTTTTTAACAGCTGTTTTTTTTTTTTCTCCTGTTGTATACAACTGATTAGAAAACAGTGGAGACTAAAAACATTTATAACTTAAACATCCATTAGTGAATTTTATTTATTTATTACAATTATTATTTATTAATTTATTTTTCTGGCCGTTGTGCAACTCTCCAAGAAAACAAGAACTGAAAACAGGATTTAGTTTCATATAGCTGAAAGTTCCCCAATCCTGTTTATCTGACCTCTGTCTCTGGAACTTAAGGGTTAAGCCTATATGACTCCGCCTGCTTGGCTCCTCTGCTGTTTTAGCTCTATTGCTTGCGATAACTGGAGGCTTCCAGCTGCAGGTATGTGTGGTTAGGAGCTTTCTGCCCTGTAGGGGGCATCAGAGGTGGTGAGGCAGTCCAATTGCCCTCTCTGGCTCACTTCACTGTCCTTCCTTTGAGACTGCACTGCTGGGTTTACAAACAAGTGCACTCATGAAGGTTTTTTTCGCTGATTAAATCTCCATATTCAGTCTGACGTCTCATGTATCAGCTTGTTCTCTTATTCCTTTTTGTTGTGCAATAATCATTCTAACGATACATATTATTGCCTCCCTCTTCCAATAAGTAGCAAATCACTGTGCTGCCCTGTGTAGAAAGGAAGCACCACTTTGTCATTTCAGGAGGTTTACATATGCTTTAAGCACAGAGTGTATTGAGACGTCTTTATGAAAAGTTTTTGTGACACAATAGAGCAAGATAAGCCCAGTCCCTGCACGCTATTATTTTTTATTCCTAGAGAGCTGGAGACAGAAGATCGAGTGGCTTTATTCCCACAGCCCAGCCTGGGTAATTCTCAGTCTTGCTGATAACACAAATGTTAAAATGGTGCCGGGCATCTCTATCAAAGGCAGCGCTAACTAGCCTTTCGTGTCTTCAGGATAACACAGGAACAATGGCTTAGAGTCATTTCACAAGGGTGCCTGCCTGTGTCGTATCTAAAATGAGAGAGGGTGGGAGGGGGGGATTGTAAAGGAACAATAAAAAGAGCCATTTAAAGGATTTGCTTCTTCATATTTATCCACACTAATCTTTAGAACGGCCCTGATGAATAATTAGCTCAGCTACAAAAGCAGACATTTTATGGCTCCTGTGAGCAGTGGACTTGATTTCATTAGCTTGCCCTTTATTCACCAAAGGGAGTGAGTCAGAGTGAAGCGTTACGGTTCAAACCATTTGGCACCGTGTTAGCGTGAACATTCCACCAAGGGTTCTGCTTTTGGAGTCAGCTGCCAAAACCCAGATATGCATTTTATGGGCTATTTTGGATTGGATCTTATTGACAGGCTCACAGGATTGTTAGATGTTCTGGCTTGTGCATTCAGATCTTGACCAAAAAGAAGGGCTACAGGAGACTCTGTACCAACATGTTAGACAACACACAACCCACCCACACACTCCATTAGGAAATATTTGCTGGAGCACTGGAGCAGGATAATAATATGGAGCCCCAACACGTCCATAGTAACTCTATCACTAGGAAAACTTCAAATATCTTCTCAGCCCTTTGAAATACATTTTTAAGATAATGTCTTACAAATAATAGCATCCTCTTATCTAGCAGTAAAACTTAATTTGACATTTTGGCAGTTTTTTAGTTCTGTCGGACACTGCTTCCTTATCCCTCTTGGTGCTATTGGTCTGGATAGACATAAACACACTATACAAATGGAACATTTGTTACTGACCAAAACAAGTCCACAAAGACCCTTTAAAGGAAGTGCTCTTGGTTCGGTCGCAAAGAAAATCTGGAGTTCATAACCAACAGATATTTGCATGTAACAGAAGAATAAAAGAAAGATTTTTCCAGGACAAGCAGTAAAATATGCCGTCTTTGTATTTGGGCAGATCGGAGTGCCTTCCTATGTTTACTTGCTCACTTCCACCCTGGCGCCAAATAACAAGGAAGGACACAAGTTTACCAAGTCATCAACTGAAAGGGACCAGAGCAAACAAAACGCCCTGAAAGTTACATTACATCCTTTTAAAACTCACCCAAAGCAGTTTACTGGTGAGGAGGGTGAAACCAGCTAGCAGCCTCTGGGGAACAGGCTGGGTCGAACATTCAGAGCGTTCCTCCGTTTTCCAATTGCAGCTGCACAGCAAATGACTGGGTGCAGAATGCCAGTCCCGATGTCATATCAAGCGGCGTATGCTGCACTGATCTAAGTCAGACTCTGCGTATTACTTGCTGCTGTCACATGCACCATTTAAGCTCTTGGATTCATGTTTTACCCCCAACCTTTGATAGGAGCTTCACCATATCCATCCTGGCAGCACTCCCCTTCTGTAAAAACAAGTCTGATGACTGTCAGTGAGTGCATCAGGAACATCACCGCAGCACTCACTCTGGACTTTTATATTGACTATGACATGACAAATATTGTATTTCATCTACTAGCAGGAACTAGCAGTTTCCCATTTCACTGATTTAAACATGGATTAGGGCTGTGGACCATGAACTTGTTACCTTCTAAACAGACTTTGCTCCACATTCTCCTCCATGACAACCACAGTAAAGGAGCTACAGGGAGAGAGGTTATTGTGTGTGTGAATAGGGGCCAAACAGCTCTCACAGTAAAGACGCTTCTCTGATGTATCTGTCTCACAATTTCCTGCAGCTGCTGATAATTACTAACCAAAGAATGTTTCACGCACTCGAGCAGGTTTGCTGGCACAAACTAGACATCGTCAAACTCTGTCAATGTGTCGTAATCCTGGGCTTTTTTCTGTTTGAGGGGGGTGAGAGGGATGGAATGCACATGTTCGCGTTTGTGTGAAATGGGAGGTGGAGAAACAGGGAAGTGAATAGATTTGGAAACAAAGAGGGAGGGAAACAAACGGAATCTGAAGTGAGTCGGTTCTCTCAAGTTCACTTTCTGAGCCTCTGAGTGAAGACAAGGAAACCGTCCCAAAGAATCCTTGCTCTGACTGACTCTTAAAGGATGGAGTGGTGGCTGTGGTGACTGGTGGCGGGAGGGGAGGCTCAGTCAAATCAAGGTCTGGGGTAATTACAACAAAGATGGTGTTTCGCCTCTGAGCATTTGGGGGCGAGGTGAAACTAAATGTGATTGGAATCAGCAGAGGAATGAATAAAGCACTTTAGAGACATCATAGTAATATAGATTGAAGAACTAAGAACTAAGCCGTAACGTTTTCAGGGATATCCCTTAGTCAAGTCAAGGAGACTGGGGAAACACAGATGAAGAAAAGGAGCAAGGTGGGTGGGGTAAAGGCAGATAGAATAAAAACAAAAAAGAAATGGCTTCATTAGAAGTAGAAACATTTACAGTGACATTTAGTGAAGCGGGGAAGATGTATGAATAAATATGCATAATGTTGCCGGGAAGCATGGAGAGCTTCTTGGGGCCAGAAGGAGGGTGAGAGTGATGGCTCCTGAATAAATGATGAGGGAGCCTACTGTCTGTCTCTGTGTGTGCATGTGGGTCTGTATGAGTGTCTGCACATGTGACAGCATTTAACTGCAAATGGATGGGTGTGTGTGTACGGGTGTGAACTTAGAGCATGCACACACATACACACATCCAAATCACTCTTGCAGTACCTCAATTTCACATCATCACTGATGGAAATTACCCAATCCTCGATACCTAATCAAGTGATCATTTTTTGGAGACACACAGACCTGCGATTGTCTCTGATGCTTAATTACATTTCTGCAAAGCAAAGGAGCAAACCGCCTGGCAAATTCCAATTTTTGGTGCAGATATATATATTTTTTTATTAGTGGGTGAGTTAATGTTCTATTCTCCACTTCTTTTTTTTTTTCTCCACCACTTTGGAGGGCTGAGATGATGAATATTGTGCTGCTGATCATCAAACGCATGGGGAGAAGCCCCAGAGATCAGGGCAGTCGGGGGGTGGGGAGTGTGGGGGGTAAAGCAGGAGGGAACTGTCAGGGAGAAATGCTATGTAGGTCAATGAAGAATTGCAGGGGGATATTGCCTTCTCAGCTCACAGTCTGGGAAGCTGATTTGATTTCTGGTGAATCCATCCGCCTTGAATTATGAGAGATTACCTCCCCTGAAATCACCTCAGCAAAGTGCTGTAGAAACCCTCTGCTCTCATGGGGGATCCACACACAGAGATCTATACAGTATCAGATAGTATTAGATAACACATATATAATATATATATATATATGTGTGTGTGTGTGTGTGTTAACATTATGCATACACATGTACATATATACTTAAAGACTGTGTGAGTTCTTCAAAGACACCTTAATCATACAGTTTCTATTTTATTTTATGAAGGCGTCTCCTTCAGTTTTGATCAGGCACGTGGCCGGGGGGGCTATCCAGAACTTAAGGGCCGAAGTCACTTGCAGTAGATTGTAAATATTAAATGGCTCCTATAATCATAGTGAGAGCACCATAATATTGGAAGATTCTCCATAAACTCAGGGTACAATCCATCTTGAAGCCGATTCTTTCCACTAAAGAGGGTGTTGCTCTCTGTAGTTGATGTAAACCACAAAGCCTGAACCAACATGAGAGGATCTGCCATACTTCCCCTTACCCCCTTGTCCTGCCTTCATCTTTTTTACAGAGTGTGGCTGCTGTTGGTGAGTAATCTCATAGAAATTGGAGGTTATGGCCTTTGGGTTTAACAGCTGTCCCATTAGTCGTTGAACTGAGCTGAAATCTAATACTTAGATTTAAAGTTGTAATCCTGTGGCCCTCTGTTTATGTGTCTTGCTTTAATTACCTGCGCAAAATGAATCTTTGGATAGGATGGGTCACAATGCATCCACTCAAAGGATCCAACTGCATTTTCTGATGACATTTTTTAGATGTAATGGCCATCACGGCCTTGTCCTGTTCTGACGTAACTGTTCTCCAAGTCCAGCCTCCAAAAAATGTCGCCCTGTAACAAGATCACAGCTAATGTCTGCCCAGATAACCAGCTGGATTGCTCAAGGTTAGTCAGAGATTATGGTTCTAGATAAGGAGCACATCTGTGATCTCCTATCTCCCTCATGAATGTCCATAGCTTTACATGCACCAAAATTCCCATACCCACCATCATTTCTCGGTGACTCTCTGCAAAAAGGACAAACTACCTAATGTTTTTTTCTAAACCGTGGGGTGCATTAAAATTGCCCAGTGGGCCTACCAACTCCGGTGGGTTGATATCAAAACTGTCCAGTTCAAATCTTGTCCAGATGAATAACAGTGAGTTGAAAAGGAAACTTGCCCCAGGAGTCCATCATAAGGTGAAATATGTGCAGCAAGTTACAGTCTTTAGTGTAAGGAGGACGCTCAAGGTGAAGCTGAGGCCTTGATTAATCATTAGAGACAGTGTTGACCACACAAACCGAGAGAGATTTCTATTATTCAAACAGCTGACTAAGAGCACAGGAAAGAAATTTGTAATGTAGTGATGCACATTGCAGAGCAAATTGTGGCATTCATCATAATAGAAGCTTGTCTGTTCCGTGAGTGTAACACAAGCCAAAACCAGTTTTCTACATGGCTTTACGATGAACTACAGAAAATACAACTTAAAGCAATGGGAACACAAGAGACACCACATCATTGACGGAAGACTGGATGATTCAGACCGCAGGTGGAGGATGATGAAGGTCAGTCAACAAAGCCGCTGCCCAAAACTTAGAACTCAGAAACAATTCATATAAACAAACAACAGTTGCTGGCCCAGATGTTGTCCTTGCATATAAATAAATACACAATATGAATGAATTATTCTCTTTAACTTGTTTGCTGTTTTGATCCCTGATGGAAACCTACCATAGTTGTACAACAGAGTTAAACGAATCACGAAGTTAAAAAGGCTCCTTTTATTTCATCATACTGTAACATTCACAGTGCTCCTCCTCAGAGATCATGTAACATGAGACCATTGCACATTGCTGACCTCAGAGCTGGAGGGTGGATTGATTCATTGTTCCCCTTTCTAAGGAAATCACTCCATGCTATTCATGTGTTTTGAATTTCTTTCTGAAGTGTCCACCCATCACTGTCTATAGATAGATATGCCTTGTTTTTGGCTGATAACATTAGCAGCTTTGGTACTGCTAAGATAATCTGTAACATCGTCATGGTTGTACCTTGACTTCTGAATGACTTTTTACTTGGTAAGATAAAACCAAGGTGGAATCAAGCCCCTCCCTGCCTTCAGTGCTTTGTTAGTTTGTTAGTAATTGCCACAACAGGTGGTAAACCTAGCTGCCCCTCTGGCTCTCCCGTCACACAAGGGGGTTTAAGGACACACACACACACACACCAGGTTTAGAAATGGAGCCTGAAACAGCAGCACAGTGAGCACAAAGCCCAGTGTCCTAGTAATTAAGAGAAGGAAATCCCAACAATGACGGTCTGGGCCTCTGATGGTAAAGATTAGCTGAAACTGTGAGACGGCTGCTGAGGAAGATGAGACGCTGGCCTTTGTAAATGAGAGTGTGTGTGTGTGTGTGTGGCTCAAGGGATGGGAGGTACCACTGTGTGAGTTAAAATTGGCAGCTCATCCAGCGTGTGCTGTCATATTGATCATTTTCATTTTCACTTCAGTTTCATTATGACTATTTAAATATATTATTTGTCTTTTGTTTCTATGTAACTAGCTGTGACTGTTACTGTGCCACTGTTGGTGTTGCTGACACTTTATCATGTGACAGGACTGGGGATTTATGTTGGATTCTTTACCGAAGACTGGCAGGATGTGACTAAAGCAGTGAGCACACAGGGAAAAAACGCCAAACTTTGATTCAGATCCAACTTTGCATCATCTTGGTATATCAGTCACACAAACAAGCACATCACAAGATTATACTTTCCCAAAGAAGACTAAAGATGGTCACGGGCAGTAAGAAATCTTTGGTATGTGTAGAATAAACCTACAGTACTTTTTCTTCATGACTTTTCCATTTTCAACCAGAATCAGTCACATGGCATCATATCAAATGTTTTAATTTCTCAATGCAGCTACCTAAATCCACTTCTCTATCAAAATGTGCATACTTTTAATAAAACATGGAAGGGCAAAGAAAAAGTGCTGAAAAAATGCAATTGAGCAAATCATACATGTCAATAAGATTTTTCACATCACACACTGCTCAAGAAAAATCTTCGTCTTCAGGGTGCGTATGGGCAGAACTTGATGATTGTTTCTAAATGTGTCAGGTTTTGATCGTAAAAAAACCGTAATGGGGCCCTCAGTTTCCTCAGCACAGCTTGATGGGGTTTTAAGGTTTAGGAACAGTGATGACTTTCTCTACCTAGAAAGATCATCACTGTGTAATATTTTTGTTGAGTTGTGCCTTCAGTGGTTTAACAATGCACTTCATCTTTATATTGCTCCTCAGGTAGACAAATGAGCTCAATAAGAGTCTGGATCAAACATGTCTGACTGCCAGACCCATGTGCTGTATCCCCATAGCTGTGGTACAGCAATGCTGTCACTGTGGAGCATTAACAGAACCCAGCGGTGCAAACTGAATCAGTTTGTTTATGCCAGTATCAGAACTTTAAACGGCTGTGAAAATAAGCAGAGGTTGGGCTGTAGAACACACCCCAGACAACAACCACAACACAGATAAGACAGTGTCCTCAAGCGATTTTTCAGGGTTTTAATAAATTTTTACACTAAAGCTAGTGAGAATAACAGTTGTTATTTAAAAAAAACATGGATAAACCTAACTGGCTGATTTACAAGGTCAGATGAGTTCTTTCTGTTGTGTTCATATTTGAATCATTACCTGACTACAGAGCACATACAATGCTTCCACTGATCCATTGTCGTCTCTTGACACAGATTTTATGTTTCAATTTGTAATTAGCAACATTTACTTGGGGAAATTATTTCAGATAGCGTTTTATTACTTTTCTGAACATTTTCAGCTCATTAACCATTTTAAGCTTGGTAATAAAAATCATGTTGCTAATATATTAAACATTTATGCAATTTCCTAAGTGTGCCCCAGGAGCATTCAGGGGTTTTAATAACAACAGGTTTAGTAGATGTTGATATATTTCAGTTATTAACCCTAACCTCTTGATTTACTAATTAGAGATTTGGGAAATCACCAAAGTCAAACGGAAACATCATCCTGTGACTACCATGGGCTTCCCTGTTTCACTCTGATTCTTATTGGTGGACTGACTAACCAACTATAACATTCCACGATTTGGACAAATCAAATAAAGGAGGACAATGTTTCTGCAGATCTGGTAAAAATGATAAAATGAAAGCTTCACTACAAACTTCTGAGAAAGTCTTAGTTACAGTCTAGAGGTAGGGGAAGTTGTATTAAAGCAAATATATGATGCAGTGTTTTTGGAACTTAACCCATGCTAAGGACTGAAAGTCAAGATGTCTCAGCAAGTCACTGGATTTTATTGTCCTGCGACTCTACATTATTGGAGAACTTTTGAAAGCGCTTAACAGTGGCTTTAGCATCTCACACATTTCCTGATGGGAAATCTACACAGACACACTGATGGTTCCAGAGGCGGAAGAGCAGGGCCACCGCTAGGGATTTTGGGCCCCATGAAAAGAATCTTTATAATTTATATAAATTATAATTTTATTAGGGGCCTCTCTGGGCCCCTCTCAATCATGGGCCACTGGAATCCGTCTCCTTTCCCCCCCCTTTTTGGCGCCCCAGCGTAAGAGTGACAGATTTAGAATGTATGTGATAATGGATGGAACTGCATCAGGGTTCCACCACTGCTCTGAGGCTACAGTTGTGCTGTACGAGCATCAGTCTGCCAAAAATCTTTGGATGAGACAGACAGACTGGGGAAACCTGCACTTGTCACCAAGAGCACAATGCTGAGATACCAGAGCAATCTTCTTTCTGAAATGGAGAGTCTTCAGAGCCTCAGGAAAGTGACCCCTGAAGATAGAAGGAAACATCTCAGAGAACAAACCTTCAAAGAGCTGAGGGAAATGGAGATGGAGAGGAGAGCAAGAGTTGCTCACGGGAAACTTAACAGAGTCAGGAAAGAAAATGAGGAGCGAGACAAAGAAATTGAAAGACTGCAAAGTCAGAAGGGAGGAACAGAGGAGGCAGGAGGTTAAACAAAGGGAGGAGGTGAAGAGGATGTCAAATGAGGCAAAGGAAAAAATCAAGAGGTTTCAATGGAATAAGGTGATGATGCTGCAGGAGGAACCCATCACACCAAGAGCTGTGAAAGGAGCAGCAGAGGAGGTATGAGGATTTTGAGGCAGCTGCCACCAGCGCTAAGAGCCTGACCTCCAAGGTGAAGAAGTAGAGTCGAAGAAAGAGCCTGATAAACAACTGGGTTGGTGAGACTGCTCTCGAAGAGCGCCATCCAACCAACTCCTCACATGAACCCTCTGGTGGAAAACCAAACCTCAAGTATGCCAGTATGCAGCTCATCTCTATCCCTTTTTTCAAACAGGAGTTTGGTACTTATTTAACGCTACATGTGTCCATTTTTTTACCCTGACAATAAAGCAGCAAAACTAAAATCCTCCGATGTCCTGCAGTGGCTGCAGAAGAGGCTCAGGCCCTTTGCAAGAGAAACAGGATGAGGTGGAGTTGAATATCGAGGCCTGCAGACTCAAAGACCTGTACAGAAAGAACGGGAACTGTTTGTCTGAGCCGGTTGGTGGTTGCAGCATGTCCAGAAACAGCATCCTCAAAAAGGACTTCTCGTCAATCCCCCAACTACACCGCTGCCTCACTTCTCCTTCCCTCAGTCAATCTCTCCTCCCACCTTTTGGTGTGGAGTTTGTATTTTCTCCCCGTGTTTGTATGAGTTTCCTCCCAACGTCCAAAGACATCATGTTTGGGTTAATTGGTGACTCTAAATTGTCCGTAGGTCTGAGTGTGACTGTGAGTGGTTGTTGGTCTGTATCTGTCTCCATATGTTGGCCCTGTGATGGACTGGCGACCTGTCCAGGGTTTACCCCACCGTCGCCCAATCTGAGCTGGGATTGGCTCCAGCACTCCTCCCTCGACCCAGAATCAGGTAAGTGGTAGAAGATAAGTGAGTGAGTGCACATGCTCTCTGTTGTACTGTTGTTGAGCAAACAGCATCACTGATTCACTTAGGTCATATGGTGCTAGACACTGACCTCAGTGTGTCACAGAGCAGCATTAAAGTTAAATCTTTGAAGTCTTTAGATTTGTGTCTTCAGTTCAGTACATGTTAAGATGAACCCTCCTTTGAATTTACTCCTTTTAAATTAGTAACCATGATATTTGTGGGCTTACTGATGGTGCATCAGCCAGTCTTTGGTCCAGATCAAGTGGTAACCCACTCTGACGTCAACCACTGGTTTGTGAGCTGCTGTTTTGAAGCCTCTAGTTTGTAATTTGTACCCAGAAGATATCATATTTGAACGAGACGGTGGAGTTGAGGGAGAGAGAGGGTGGATCTGACCTGCTCTGTGTTCTACCCAGGTGAGTTATATAACACTTATTGCTGCTTAGTTTTTGTGAAAGAGCAAAATTACTGTAGATACAAGCAGTTTTTTGTTTTTTTTTTTTGTCCTAGGTTACATTAGTCTCTGCTCTCTCCTGTGATCACGACTGATGTTCAATGCCTGAAAAATTACTCCCAAGTTGTATTAAAAATGTGATTATATTTAAGGAAACAGCATATTTTGTGCTCATGCTGACACACAGTGGTGGAGCTCAGGTCTCTCCAGAAACTGTACCCACAGCTAATGATTGCAGTGCTTTGAAGGTTCACCTTTCCCCTCCGTCAATATCTGGAGTTGTTATCCTGACTGCAAAGTGCCGTTGTACCTGCAGGAACGAACTAACTCCATTTCAGCATGTCAGAGTGCAGGCCTCGGAGAGAGCTACCTGTCCACGGAGACAAATAGAGACAGACGGCAAGAGAAAGAGATGCAGCAGGAGACACCGCAAGAGAGGAGGCAGGCACAGACAAATAGAGGCAGGACAGGAACAAGAAAGGGACAAGAATATTAGGAGCAGTGAAGGAGACAGTGAGTGAGAAATGTAGAGACATCAAGAAGGAGAAATGGAACTGGGTGTAGAGAGAGAGGGAGAAAGATATGGAGGTAGATAGGGAAATAGAGAATAAGCCTGATGAACACACAGGATATACATGTTTATGACTACAAGGAACAATGGAGATATATAGAGAGAAGAGAAAGACAATCTGACAGATATGAAACTTGGATATACGGACTTCCTGTTCCACCGAGTTCAGAGATTTGGTGGCTTTTATACAGGAAAAGACTGTTATCGAAAAGAAAACTAAGATCAGTCCCCCGTTAACAGCAGCAGTCTGACCGATGTGCCTGCAAAGCACATGCTTGTTGGCACAGTGCTTCACCACATCGCACACGTTCACTGCTCGTTTCACCTTATCTGACACCTTTCTCTAGATAGTGAGAGGGTACAGAATTACGCTGCCACATATGGATTGGGGATAGACTGTAGTGTGCCAAGTATAGTCTACCAGAAATCTTTTTTAGTAAACAGACATGTAGAGACAAAATAAACACGCAGAGCTAAACAGAGCCACACTACTCTGCTTTAATTTGCTGAAAACACAGTTGGATGGCACAAAGAAAGACACAGCTCACCACAGTTGCTCCAGTCATGTTTTATGGTTAATTATGAAGCTTTTGATGAGAGTGCCTGTGTTTTTTAAAGGCCAAATGGATTGGATGGCTCTGAAGCTGCAGTGTTCACCACAAGGTTTCAGGAAAAATGAAGGCATGGTATGAGAATACAATGACACAAACTCAACACACTTGTTCACAGTACATGAATTTTTGTTAACTCCTATTTTAATTAGGGATTTGACTTGATCAATGTGGCCCCCAGTTCTTTTTCAGCTTCCCTGATATGAATTACATGTCAAGACTATGAAGCATTTTCTTGTGGCCATTCCGCAACAGAGCGGCTGCTCAGATGTCAGCTCATCAGCTGGGCTCTTTACGCTGCACTGACAGTCTTACTTGACTGACAATGTCATTTTGTTGACCTTCAAGGAACCCTGCTTGTTTCACTGCCAGCATCAGATGTAGTGATATGCCTTTGTGTTTTATCAGTTCCTCTCCAACTCTACCACCTTCACAGACTCACAATGGGCTCCTCGAGGCTAACCACACACACAAACACATATATACATCCAGCATGAGGTGTGCTCACAGTGGTTACCTTTCTTGACATGCCACTGGTAATCACTGTCACATTGCTCTGTGCACACCATATCCAACAATTCTCCAAATGAGGCCTGTGAAATGAAGTGTTCCCTGCAATATGGCTTCTTGTCTGCTCTTCCTTTCTTTTCCTATTATGCCGTCCCCATCATCCTGTCAAGCTGAGGAAGTGCTCCTAAGCAGACACTTAATTTGTCTTGCTCTGTCATTAGTTCTGCAGCCACAGAGCAACCCACAGACACATGCCCCCATATTGATTTCACGTCAGCTGCTGCGCGGTGTTGATGCACGAATTGGCCGCCCTTGTTTTGGTTTAGGAAAAACTGACAGGACATGGTATTGTAATGTCTGTCACACATTGATGAGATACAATGGGCAGCAGGGTGACAAGCAGGACTGATGGCATTTGATATAGTGTTTCCTCACTGCTCTGAAAAGTCAACACATATGGCAGGTTTGCTGTCACTGATGATGAACTGATGGCGTCCTTTCCTAAATACACAAAGAGAAGGAGTACCTGTCTCTCTGCTGCTCTGGCTTCTCATTAGACATATTTTTGGACGTTACATGTATTTGTACTGGACATGAGATGATCTTATCACCAGGTTAATATATGTGCCTAATGGAGCTGCTGGTACGTGTTTTCAGGTAGGTGGTGCTGCACAATTTTCATTGAATTGCAGATTTAGGTCTGAAGTTTAATTTTGCTTCTTTCCCATGTCTGTATAAGACATTTACAATTTCATGACATCTGTGCTCTATGTACTGAGTAGGATTGTGTAACCATGTAGCCATTGTTTTGTCATCTGTTGTCTATAATACCAAGAATAAATCTTTAAAATGCTGTTATGTCATGCTTGAGTGAAAGCAAGTGGAAGCTTAGACTGTAAATAGAGATGGATCACTCATAGGTTTACTAAGAGCCTGGCCTTTGAACTCCAGACTTTTGTGCATGCCATTTTAATAACCGTGATGGGTTTAGTTGTTTGCACAGCAGAGCATCTGGATGGCTTGCTTACAGCCTTGCTGAATGCTAATTAGCTAGTTAGCGAGCTGAGCTAAGCAGTCCGACATGGTGAGCTCAAACCATGGCACCTGCTAATTAGTGCAAACATAAATTACATAATTACAACGAGTTTCACTGACTTCAAAATCCAGGAGCACAGACTTTCTCACGCTCTGTGAACAGCTATATTATTCGTCCAATGTATGTAGGAAAATCCTCCAAAATGCACCAACATGGCTGAAAGGTTAGTAGACTGACTTAAATGAGGTGAGGTGAAAGTTAGACTGTATTGACACTTATTTGTCAGTCAAAACAACCGGCTATGTAAAAATGATTCCCTGAATTATTGTCAGAAGTGAAAAAGTAACTGTAAAAACTACTAAAACTACTCTCCAGTAAAGAGTGGCACTTTAAAATGGAGGTCTGTGTGATTCTTAGATGTCTATTTGAGAAGTTTTTGGCACTTCATTGTTGGCTTCACTTTTCATACGACTGAGCTTGCTGCTTGAGAGGAAGACAGAAGTTGATCAATGATGCCATAAATTAAAATTGTGATGTATCTCTGTGAGCAACTTTCATCTCTAAAATGTTTTACGGTAATTGTTAATTGCATTAGAAAATAATCATTTCAAGTCCGTAGGGAAAAATGCTTGGTAGCTTGTCATTTTGAAATGAAGGAATAATTATACATGTGAAACTAAGCTAAATTCTTGTGTAGGGGGCACAAGGTAAGCCGGAGCTTCCTTTAAAATGGAACATGTCTCCTCCAGCATTCCTAAGACATTTTACTGTCAAAAAATGTGTCTTAGGAGAACACTAATGAAAAGTGAACTTGACATCAATTTGTACACTAAACCCTGAATAATTTCATTAGTTAACATGAAAAGCCTTTTTTTTTGTTTTGTTTATGCGCCCTCTTTTGTTACAGAGTTGAACTCTGTATTTATTCAGAGCAGAAGGGTTGTGTCAAAGTGGATCAATGTCCCATTCCACTGTGCTCGACCCATACAATGAGTGACTGCAACCACAAAAACGGCAATTAGTCAGAAGACATTTTCAAACATTGTTTATACATGACTGTTAGCTATCAGCTGAAATGAAGTACATTTGTTACTCATCATCACATTCTGCTCCCACACTGTTGACTTTTTGACCAGTGGTGCTGGATTAATAAGCCAATCAAGTCGGTGCTGTTTTCAGCTATTCCAGCTGCCCAGTGCTCAGTTCCAGTTATCATTGGTGCCGGTATCTTACAGCACACAGGACGGATTAATGTGCCTGCTCATGTCGAGACATTTATCTTAAAGACAAACTGTATTAACGCCACGTTTGTCACATGTTGCGTTGGCTTTCATAAATGCTTTGCGCAGCTTTGACTGAATGAATAAAAATGATGTTCATACCTTTGTGCATGCCGTTGTGTCTGACTGGGGATGGTGATGCATGGACCTTGATATGGTCTGAAAGAAATGTTTCAAGGTTCTTTATCTGTCACGCGAAGAAAGACAGAAAAAAATGGAGAGTGAAATGAAAGAACACTCCTGGCAACACACCGAGGAGAGTGTGTTGACAGGAGTGTTGGACACCCTGACGGTCTGTGGCGAAGGATCTCCCTGAACCCAGCAGTTTAAACAGTTGTGTTGAGAAGTGTCTGTCATGATGTTTGGTGGTCGTCATCTTCAGCCCTCTGTTGTGGATGTCCTACAGGGTGGGAGCAGTTCCCCTAACTGGTGGTGGATGTCAACATGTTGATGCACTTTTTGGCTTGTGTGATCTCTAATTTGTATCCGTGACTGATGTTCTTTAACCCAGACAACAAAGGACCACTTAGAGCATGAAGAAATTATTCTTTCCTCCTTTTGTCCCTTCTTTCTATTGTTAGCACCATCAACCTTGTAGTATGTTTGCCACCAAGAAAGATTTGTCTATTGCCCATAGGTATATACTTTTCTTTGAAGACAGCTTCATCGCAGTGGTTTAGGCATTCTTTTGCAGGCTCTGTCTTGCAATTCAACATGGCATCTGAAATCAGCCCTACATTGTAAGTTGTGGTTAATCTTACAACTCTGCTGACCCATGGCTTTTGTTTTAGGAAAATCTTGATCTTTCATCCAAAAATAGCACCAAATTACAGATGCACGCAACTCACTGCTACATCTGTAAACTTGCTGATGTCAGCAGAGGTGAATGGGAACATCTCCCAGTTGACCTCACAGAGCTTCAGCTTCCAATTACATCCGGAACTGACTACACAGAGATTTGCTCCAACAGGTCCGTAACTGTGTGTGATTATCATCATCATGTCATGTCAATGAGGAAAAAAAACCAGTCTCATTCTGCTCGACAAAACAAAAGCCCAACACACAGTGAGACAATGCTATGTTTTCAACTTTTGAAGGCTCTCTCCTGTTTAAATGTGACTACATCCCTGTATACAAAGACAGCGCCATAAAGAAATGATTATCTTAGCTTCATGTGGAAAAACAAGCCTGCCCTACACAGAGCCCTCGCCTCAGCCTCACTCCTATCCAGCACCTTTGACACAAACAGGAATACCAAATGCAAGTCAGGGCTCATTGCCTGACATTAGTTGCCAACATTATTAATAATCTTGTGGCTGAATCGGGGCAAATCCCATCAGCCTGGTTCCAAAACCTGATTCAAATCCTGAAACCAGATAAGTGGAGTTTGTCGTAGCAACAGATTGTCGCCCATAGTTCTGGAAAAAGATGTATAACAGGTTTGAATCAGAGTTCCCAGGTGTCCTATATACCCTTAGCAGAGACCACCCCCCTGAGAAAAACAGTCTTGCTGTTGTACAATGAAGTCAACAACTCAACTTAACTGAATGTGTGAGATTGTTGCTTTTTTCCCCCCAAACTGCTACTGTTATTGAACGTTGTTTTCTTTCAAGTATCGTCATCAATCATTGGTTGTTATTGTAACTGTAAAGACAAAGGAGCCCATGCAAACTTCTTTATTTTTAACCCAAACAATGAACTTTCCCCTCGACTTTACCTCGTTGTTTTTCTGCTAAAATCCCAAGCCTGAATAACACTGCCATTAGATCATCAATTATCACATTTGGATAGTTTTAATTGTTTTGAAAGGTAAAGACAGGTGATGTTGCCCCGATGGTGCATCACCAGCATTTTGGAGCACATGTGTTCTTGAGGATATAACTTGAGACCTGACACGTTTCTTTTTAGCTTGCTTTTGGTGTCAAAACCTCTATGTGTCAGTCTCTATAAATATATTTATCAGTTTCATTTAATTTAATCTAAGTGAATACAATTTTTTCTTATCATCTAGTGTAGATTGTCTATGGCACTGATTTATTTTGACATGATGTGATTTGGACTTCCTGTAGTCACAGTCTGAGTGTCCTTGGTTGGTAGACCAAACTGCATTGGGCACACACACACATTATTCCATATAGAGAGGGAAATATTAATGTTGATTGACACAACAATTTTCTGTAATTGCTCCTCACTTTGAATCTTTGATTGTCTCCAAAATTTATATAACATGGTTTGATGTTTACTTTGTGTCAGAGGGTGTTCTCTGCCTCTTCGTATGCCTACATCAAACTCAGTTTCCTGGCAACTGAGGGGCATGGTAGTGAGAACAGCAGAGCATAATACAGGATAAGCATAGCTGCAGCAGGAACCTGACATGTTTAATGAAGACAGGTCGAAAAATAAAGAAAAGAGACAAAGAAGAAAAAAAAAACAGAAGTTGCTGATGACTGACAGGTCAAACAATTGTGGACAGTGTGAAGGAGCAGCACCGCAGCTTAAAAATGGCTTCCAAGTCATCCACAAACTCAAGCAAGACCAAATCCCAGGCCTTGATATATGTGGTAATAAAGTTATTAGGGGCCTCGTAGGCAATTCGTTTCAGGGGGTGATTCAACAAAATGACTGTACTTGGATATGATGCTACTTTGTAAATGGCCCTGACAGTCTCACTACTCTCTCACAGCTTCTCTGATACCAACACACATGAAATGGTTTCCTTGGCTCAGCCACACAACACAATGCTTGCAATTTATTTGGGTTTTGAATGTTGGGGTTTTTTCTTTGGTGATAGCACCTTGAATTCGAGCTGGGTTTTGCTCAGAAATGAAATATTAGGTAAGTTATTTTTGGAAACCTAGCGTAAATCTTGGATTTTACAGCTTGCTTGGTCCAGCATTCAAAGGCCTTTATTTCTGCTGTTCACATGTAACCTTTCACATAAAGTAAAGTTTGTTTTTAGAAAAGAAAAAAAAAACAAAAAACATGTTAAATACTTGAACATTTCAGTCCCTGTATACATTTAGAGGCTATGAAGTCAAACCAAAAGGACAATAACAGTTGTAAAGGCTAAAGCAAACAACATGGATTGATGTTCAGCTCACTAAAATGCTGAACCAAAAGATGAGGCATATTTACTTATTTGCCAAGGAAACCCTCTGTTCAAATGTGAAAACACCACTCTCCTATTTCACCAAGCCCTCGAGACGAGAGGGGAGAACCAGACTTAAATAAACTCTGGTTTGAAGTTTGAAAGTACAATTTTGCGCTGCTCAACTGCATAGTGGCAAGTGTAAATACTGTTGTGGGCCATTATGAGACCAACCACCTCTGTCATTGGTGCTCTCTGTTTTCATAAAGGAAGGACTAATAACTGGCTGTATGTTGGTGTATGAGTGTTCTTTTCTATAAATTAGCAGGAATGTCAGTAGCTCAAAGACAAACATCAAACTGCATAGCCAAAGCGTTAGTTGCTTCTTGGCCATGGTGACTAAAAGATTAAAAGCTCAAAGCCTTTCACATTCTTAAAAAGATTGAAGTGGGAGTATTTACTACTCTGCAAACCCATATTTTCATCATGTCACGTGACTAAAAACCCTAAAAGGTGGCTCTATGGATGGTTGGTTTGGGGTTATTTTGTTATCACTTTCCTGGTTAAAGTCATGTTGAGACTTTACTGAAGATACTCAACTAACTGGTATTAAACTAGTACAGACTAACTTTCTGCGACATCTCATCAATTCCTTGATCTACACCATCCAACATTAAAGAGCCAAAAACTGCGGTTCCTCTAATGACAGGAATGAGTCCCCCTATTCCCTCCACCCCGCCAGCAGAAGAAGAAGAAAAAAAAAAAAGTAAAACATGTGATGCATGATTGGGGGGCAATGCCCTTTGAGATTCAAAACTGCTGTTCTTCAATCACACACGGACCTTTTTAGCATGTGAACGTTTAGGCCTTGTGAGAAAATCTTATCATTAAGGGCTTCTAAAAAAACAAAAATATAAAAATTACCAAATCATTTACATTTGCATTTAAACATATGAAGTAAAACATATGACATCTGTTATAAGAACCTTTAGGTTTTTTATTATTAGTTGATCACATGAATAGGTGTCTGATAAAAAAATTCTGCCACTGCCAGACTCTGTCATGTCCTCTGTGGGTCTGAAGGAAATCCTAAAAATAACTCTGATAACGCTGATGATGTCATCAGAAGTATCTTAAGGCCAACACTGTTAGCAGAAAGACAAATTGGAGGTTCAGCGTTTGAAAGAAGAAGGTTTTTAGGAGACAGGGAAGGTCTAATGAAAGATGTTATCCAGTTAAATGTAGGCGCCAGTGTTTTTGCACCTTTACCCACACCGATCACTGTGAGTCAGGATATCTTGGCCTTTGCTGCTTCAATATTTAATCTCTCATGACTCCCCAAGCTCCATGAAAGTGCAAATCTAACCTGCTGGAGTGCCCCTTTAAAATCTGACTAAAACACATTTAGGGAGTGAGAACTGAAAACATAAATAAACTGGAAAACTCCTATCTAGAGACCACAAGCTTCTAAAGTAACAGTGAACAGTGTTAAAGCTTCTTATTTTTTCAGAGTCTCACTTAACCAGTGCTGCTTTTCACAGTTCACCCTCAATTATCATGTGCTGACATATTTCCATTGCATGGAGATAGATGTTTTGTTGGGTGAGTCTCATATATCAGGATGTATAGAAGGATGTCAAGCAAATGTTTAGTATTTGATAAGAAAAGTATGATCAAAATTTCAAGTGTTTTTCAAAATGTCTACATACAGAGATACCACTGACTCCCACATTTGGAAAGAGTTTCTGAATCATGCTGTTGACACATTCTGCACATCCCCAGACTCCCTGTTTATCAGGGAGGATAGATGTGCAATGTGTGTTTATGTGTGTTTGATTGTGTTGAGTGCACATAAGAAGGGAGCTGCTGGAGTCTTTGTCTGAGTTAATTACTAGAACAGCATCAAACAACAGAACAGAAAAGCTCTCCTTGGAGAGTCTCAGCTGGCTGGACAATTTTGTCACAACTTCAAGTTCATCTCCCACTGCTGAGAGAAGGTGTGTGTCTGTGTGTGTGCAGTCACAGGTGCGTGTATGCTCATCAGTTGGATAGCAAGAGTGTATGTGTTTGCTTGAAGTGAGTGTGCATGTGTTGTACTGGCTGGTTCACAACAATTTTGATAGTGAACAGATAAGTGTCTGCGTGGGTCCAAATGTCTCAGCTGCACACACACACACACACACACACACACACACATACATGCACACATGCACACATGCACAGTGTGCTCATATTTTGGTCATTTATGTCGATGTATTTCTACGGCAGCGACAGCAGAGGAAGAATTACAGAGATAAACCCCAGGGCCTCGAGGTTTCAGTGAAGTCACACTCAGACTTTATTTCACTAAAGGTTCATTTACAACCGATCTTCCAAATTATGGCCACCAGATCATTTTAAAAGGTCATTTCAACCAAATCAATAAAAATATCATTTCATCTCCATCACTGACACTTCTACAGCGAATTGGGAGTGGGAAAATACAACCGGTATTGCTTTCTACTGAAGAAACAGCCTCTGTGACGGGTAGCTTCAGCTACAAGTCATCAATTATGGACATTTGCTCAGGATCCACTTTAAAGGACCTATATGATGCTGTTTGTCTAGCGTTGTGGCACGATCCTCAGTCATTATTATGTTTATAGGACATTAAATTGTTCAGTGAGACTGTAACAGAAAGTGGTGAGAAAGCACAACCAGGCCTGGGCTAGCCTCTTGGTCTGCTAATTTCAATAAAAGAAAAGACACAACATAAGAGCTTTCCTTTCCACTGTGGGAGACAGCTCTTAGTGAGCATTTGTCAGTAGAATCATGAGTACTACTCACTAACTGCTGCTACTGCCAATGCTGGCTATGAAGCAATAGCAATAGCTCATTTAACACATCGGGGGCCCTTAAGTTTTGTGTAAGTAATGTGCAACATAGTCCTGCATCTGTTCTCTGCTACTCTCAAAGGCAAGCTGCTACCTTTAAGTTTCCCATACATGCACAAATGACAATGAAATCTCATTTACATTACTCCTTACATTTAAAAGAAAACAAATCTATAACAATACAGACAAAATATAAATACGTGCAACGCAGTCTGTGACTGGTACATAAAAATGTGAAGAGTTTCCTATATGCCATTTCTTACATGAGCCCAAAATGTAGGGTTAAAAAATAAATAATTAAGTAAATATAGGATCAAAATTGATGTTGCATAGGTGTTCTCCCAATGAAAAGCTAGTGCTTGCATTGCTCACAGTAGAACTTTGTTTTTTGTTTTTTTTTTTGTATTTTTCATGGAGTCTTCAGCCTCAGCTGATGCTGTCTCAATTGACTTGAGGCAGTTTATCAATTTTTGGGCTGCTCACAGGAGTGTAATATGTGAAATAGATGGTTCTCCATTTGAAATCTCTTCTTTTATTGGATTTTTTTTCTTTTTGGGGGGGTCAGGGCACATGAGTGTTGCTCAAAACAGCTGCAAATGTAAACAACACAAGGGGTATGACGAAAAATCTGTCTTTTGCGCACGTGTTGACATCACATGAAAACAGTGCAACACATTCTCACAATCACAGCATGAGAGAAAGTTTTAACAATACTCTCAAAGACGATGTTATGGAACTGCAGTTTGTATGAGCTTTCAACAAAGCTTCTCTCTCTGTATGTGGATGATTTGTGTGCTAAAGATTAACAGCTCTTGGTTTCGGAAAACTATTCTTCTCTCACAATTGTTGGACTTTTCTAACCTTCACCAGGTAATCATGTCTTCCGTTCCTTTTATCCAGTTACTTATTTAAATATCTTCCATTCCCATTGAAGGCACGTCTGGGGCCCAGCAAATTACACAATAACTTGATATGTTATTCAACTGAAATACCAGGGCACAATAACGATTTGCGACTGCAAGCAGCTTGCAAATAAAGCTTGTCTCCCTGATTGGTAATAAAAAGCCCCATGTGGAAGAGGTTATATTAGGACTGTAAGAAATCAAATAAATAGGATCTGAAGTGCTTGATTTCACTCAGAGCTCTGAAAAGAAACGATGACTGCCTCATGGAGCAGGACAAATATTGAAAACCTTTCGCTCAGCGTCAGGGGAGCAGAGCAACATGCTGAAATGTCAGCAGGTCACGGATGCTTCTGCCAAATCTCGCCACTGCCTGCCTTAGGCTGCACAGTTTTTGACCTCACTGAGTTTAGTTCAAGTTTTCGGTCACTGTGTTTACAAGCAGTCAAATGAGGTTACTGAGGTTATCTGCAATAACCTCATTTCTTTTCTTTTATATATGTCGCCATGCCCTGAGGTCTCCGTTCCAGACATGCCCCTCCTCAATCTGTACTTCACAAAACCTATGAGGGACATCACAGAGGCTATGTTCATCTTTATTTATGGTCCATCCATCCATCTTCTACTGCTTTTCTGTTTCTGGGTCGTGGGGGGGCGCAGGAGCCAACATGGCCCCTCCCATTGGCTTCATGTGTTTGGAGTCTATGTAAACTGGGTGGTTTATGTATGTTCTTGTTTCATTATCAACTTAGCTCTTTATTTTTATTATTTATTCACAATCATTTTAATGGCATGAGTTCCTATATCACTGTTTTAGACTTGTTTCCTGAGGTTGCTTTGTTGACCTCAGTTCTTCCTCAATTAGTCTGGCCTAAGAAATCACTCATACCAGCTTAACATGCATACTGGCATATGAATGATTGTGTGCTTCTGTATCTTTTAAAGTAATGAATCTACTGCTTTGCCTGTGTTTTACTTAGGACTCTGTATGGATAGGTTTACATGTTTGTACACTTACACAGCTGATGAGATCCATCCTTGCAGGGTTCACAAACTATAAAAGGCCTTTTATGTGGAGTGTTAACCTTTAACCAGGGGCAACTTTGACGTTTCTGCATACAGAAAGGCTAACAAGGTCACACAAGCTTTCCATCCTGTCCACATGACTGCAGGGGCTACACACTCTACTTTTAGCTGGAGATAACCTCCCTAAACAACAGAGGTCCTGAGACTCAGGACTGAATGAGTCACAGATTATCTGTGTTTACAAAGGTCAGCGTCATTACAACCCAGGACGTGGAGTGTCCAACAGCTTATCTGTCACCTGGTCTTGATGGTGAGACGGCCTCCTGTGTGCCGACGTAAGAGTGGAGATGTCAGAAAGCACGGTTCGCAGCTGAACCCATTCCCTGTTAGTGTTATATTTAACAGAAACTGTACATGTGTGTGTTTGTGAGGGAAGGAGAGAAACATATGTGGGAGGTAGACAGGGAAGCCCCTCTCAGCCCTCACGACATTAGACTTCCCCATTTCAATTTGTGCAACATGGTGCTCAGGCTCCAAATCCAGGACTCTGCTAAACCCTCTAATCAGCTGGCCTGGGTCTTTGCTGGAGCAGATATCTCTTCTCTCCCAGCTGTGCTGCTTGTAGCAGAACATGTACATTCAATGTTATTAAGGAGAAATACATACACAGTTCATGCCAATAATAATACTCTAATAATGTTAAGTGAATACAGGCAGATTTTTAAAACGTCTTGTCAGCACTGGAGCTTTCAGCCTGGCTCACTAACAAATGCTATTATCATCAGTTTGAATGTGTTTGAGGGAGTGTGCACATCTGTGTATGTTTCATCCTTTCTGTACAATAGTTGGGTCACTGACTGTCTATGATGGCAGATCCTAAGTATGCAAAATCCATTTTCAGCATAATTATGCACAACCAGCTGCTAAATAGCCACGTGTTTTTTTTTTTCCTCCACTTTGGCGCTTACTCACTGCCTCTCACATACACAGGTGACAACCCTTATCATTCAAGCATGGAGGGAGAAAGAGATATCTATGGGGCAATTGTAATCTTTGATGTGCATCATTCTGTTCAGCTCTATTTTATGGATGAGGAAGTCAAAATTATCACCTGAGAGAGGCAGCAGCCCCTTTTTTGTTATAGCAGACACACCATCACATTTATGTAGATAAGCAATATAGGCCTGGAGGCAGACACCCGGGGGCTGCAGTATACGGTGAAATAAACAAAGCTCACAAACAGGCTGTAAATATAAGGAAGGAAAAATTAAAGGGTCAGGTGATGTAAGCATGTCTTTTACTTGTTTTTCCTTTGTGTTTCAGTGAGTTTTAAAGTGATACTTCTGCTCTTTTTATCTTTAATCTTCATTCTAGATGCCCACATGTGGTTCTTCAGCAAAACAAAAAGTTGTCAGCTCCTAGAGATTTGGGTATTTTTTTCTGGCTAATGATGCCTTGAAGAAAATATAACCATAAGTTATGCCGAGTTCAAATCATTATGAAGGTAAAAGTCAATATACGAGAGCAAAACCAAGGGTGCTGCGGATTTGCTCAGACTCCATAAATGCAATACATTATTTGTTGCTGCCATGTTATCAAAAATAAAGAAAAATGAAACACAATATAATGGGTTTTTCCATACAGTTTGACAACTCTGCTTTCTTAGTGTGCTGTCAATGTTTGTGTTGCTTTTCTCTGCCATTTGCAGCTGCATAGGTGGTTGGGAGGAAAAAACCTCACAGAAACAACAATTCCACTCATCCCATCAGTGACTAATTTCTTTTATATTGAGAACTTTCTGATCAGGAAAACTTCTGGACATGTTCAAGCACAAACTGATTTGTCATTTGATCACGATATTGATACTTATAGCTAAAACAAACAAAAACAGACACAGCAGAAAAGAGTCACTGAGCGTCATTTAGCCTCAACCCCACTTAGCAGTTAGCAGTATGAATTCTTTATTGGTTTTGGTCTATTAACTGGGTTCGTTGACAACAATAAAAAATCTCGAACATCAGTCAGAGAATATCTGGGGGTAAATTGTTCATTAATTCTCCCTACTCAGATTGTCTGAATATTTGAATTGACAAAGAGCCTGCCACTCATAACCACTTCTGTGTTGTTGTGAGATGTATCATTAAAGAACATGGAAGTCAAATTGTTTTTTGTCCCATCGCTCCCTCTCCCCCTGACAGCTATACACAGACGACAGTTTAATAAGGCCATTTCATTTTCTGGAACCCCTATGCAAAACAAATGTGTTGGTTTAATCAACGCTAGCTGGTTGATTGCAATTCCACCACAAAATGTTGCTTTCTCTATTTGCATCATGCCTGGAGCTGTCAGCGTGACCTTGCTGTGCCCCGTCTCTGGGATTCACCCCACAGCATCCCAATCAGCCCACCCACTTGTGTAATATCATTCCAAGAAAGTGTTGGGATGTTGACATGAGAGGCCTGTCATGCTCACTCTTATAGATCCAATATCAGTAATGATTTTGATACGAAGGAGGACAGAAAGCAAAATATCCTCTCAGTTTGAACCCACGAATAAATTGCACTGCAAGACATGGTGACCATCTTTGAGGTGCTTGCTAATTCTATCAAAGAGTAAAGTGTTTTTGTGTGTGTGATACAAAATGCAATGCTGAGATGGGGACAGAATCTGATGGCCTGGCTCCCCAAGATGTGTTGATGCCACTTTCACAGGACTCCCTGCTGCTCTCTGCATCCACCCTTCCCTTCACTGCCTCACATCCCCTCTCTTCTATTTCTTGCCTGTACAACTCACTCTCACAAAGACCCCCTCAAAAAAAACAACAAAAAGAACAACCCACCCCCCCCCCCAAAAAAATCTGCCTGTCTTTCATGTACTCTTTATTCTGGTATTTCAAGGAAATTATCCTCTTTTTACTGATTCCCTTTCTTGAAGGGATAATGTGGATGGGAGGCAGAGACATGCAGCCTCTCTCCATCGTTCTTGTTAGGTTGAAACGCTGCCTGTCTGCTTCTCTCGCCCTCTCAGACAAGGGACTTGTGGTGATGAAGATGCTAATTTCTTTCTCCCCTGGAGGGCCAGATTGCAGTGTTGTGCCATTAACCAGAAGTTGCTCTCATGCTTTGGCGGCTTATTAACATATTTCATCTGCATGCGCTTTCCTCCTTTCACGATTCAATTGTGCGTCTTATTTTTCTTGTGAGCTATAAGTTAATATAATAACTTATTTTGGTAATTCAACTGAAATAATCACTGTGTCCTTATTAGGAGCTTTCTAGCATATAATTACACTGTGAAAAGCTAAAGCCTTCTGTGATATTTGGTGAACAAAAAAGCCTCACTCACACACACACACACAGAGAAACAAATACTTAGCCACTTACTGCCATCTTACTACACTTTCAACTAAGGTATTGAAGTCAGGCTGGGGTGTGTGTGTGTGGCGGGGTGGGGGGGGGACTGTGTGAAGTCAACTGTCGAATGTAGGGGCCAGAGGGCTTGAGTGTGGAGGGGCATGGGCTTTTTAGTCAACACTGGGTTAAACTTTAACCCAGCAATAAAAGCCCTAAAACCTCAGTTGCAGATTGAGGAGGTGTGCATGGTTGTTTAATGAGTCAGTGTGAAGTCGGTGGAGCAGATTGGAAGGGAGGCGAGTGTCAGCTCTCAGCTGGCTCATCAGTTTACCACAAGGCAGTGAAGATAGCACGTTGTTAAACCCAATTCTGAGAGGGGAGCTCGGGAAATTGTCTGAGGTGTTTATTCAGTTCTCACATCATTATATTTGTGTTCTATTTTGGCTCCTTTCATAATAAAATCCTTCTCGGTAAGAACTCAGTTTAACGGCTTTTCAAATGATTTGAGTGGTGCAACGTCTGAGAAATAAACAAACTACACTAGTAAGGTTCGCCTTTATTACTTCCAACTGACTACACATGTGGAAGCATTGGAGATAATACATTTATTTCACTGCATTAACGGGCACCAGCGAGCTTCTTGCAAGCTTGTCATCAGTGGCTCTCCACGATCAAGCTAATTATTCCTCATCATATCCAGCAGGTAGTAATTAGGCCTTTGTTACCCGCTATCATACTGTTGATACAATAGACGGCTCTCAGGCTGCAATTGTTCTCTGCAATTGTGAAGAGGTAAAGGAGATTATGCATTTTAATAGGTGAGAATTAAAATAATGCGAAGTGAAACCCAGCGAGAGGACAGACCGCCTGCTTTGTGTTTACTACTGATGTTTATTCATGAAATATATGAGTATAATCTCATGATTCAAAGTGACTCATTCATTGAGCTCATTCAAATGTTCTTGACTGTTGCTGATAATTGAAATGGAAAACCAAATTGACTATCTCAGTTGATACACAGTGGAGGAAAAACAAAGAGCTAATTGGCTATTTAAAAGATCAATATAGAAAAAGTTGATTGCAAAGTGTGTTTTCTGCAGATGTTGGTTGTCATACAAAGGGATGAAAGCAGTGATAGGCGAGTTGATTTTGAACAACACAACACTCATAGGACTCTCATCTGATCGCTGTCAGTGACAGACGATTCTATGGGGGTTACATTTCAAACACCAAAGAGCAGACATAAGAGGAGTATCAATCGTTTCATTTGTGAAGAGGGCAATTGGCATAAAATGTCAAACAATTCCTTTAATATTCAGTTCTCATGGTCCTCCTAGTTTCTTGGGCCCGTCTTACACTAAAAAACCTTGAAAATACTAAAGTCTGACACACTGAACTGACACCCTTAAATAGTTATAGTCTCAATATGAAAAGGATCTTCCTGAGTTGTGTTTTGCAAGACTGGATTCCATTGAGATTATTTTACATCATATTTCGGTGGACATTAACAGGAAGAAGGCTTCTTCTAGTTCATTCCAGAAATTCAACGTTATCATTGTTATTACTGTGATGATTATATAGTCGTGATTTGTGTAATGCCCCTTGGACATCACTTGGTCGTTTCTCTGTCTTACACAGACAGTGGCTCGGCTTTGACCCATTAACAAGGTCGTCCAGAGGAATATTCTGTATGGTCGCACATCACCATACATACCCGACTCATTCAGTTACCAGGCTTATCTATTAAGTGCCGACTTTACACCAAATGACTCAAATTCCAGCCTTTGTGCCTACTATCAGCTCATCTTATTGCTTCCTGTTCATTCACAATTTTCCTGATCAAAGACACAAAACTGTAAACTAAAACGACCTGAAAAAAAAAAAAAAAAAAGAATTACTGAATATTGTGTCTTAAATATGATTTGTATCAACTAAGTCCGTCTTATTCTTGCACCAGAAAATGTTGACTTTCTTTTGGATTTACAGCTATGCACACAAATAATGTTGGCCACCCAAAAAATGTAAGAAATGTCCGACCATGCAGATGGGTGTAAAAAGGAGGAGAGTATGAATGTGGTTGCTTTGTCAGCGGTCATTGCCTCACAGTATTTCACTGCACTTGTGGAGACTGTGTGAAGTCAAACAAAACAGAAGGCAGAAGATGTACAGTTCAAGTCCGAGGGCGAGCGCACATCACTCACCGCATCTTCTTCTCTAATCTGCTGTGCTGTGTATCGCAAATCAGAGTGAGCAGCAATGATAATAAGCATCCTGTTACATCGATACGAATCAGCTTCAACACCCAAGCACAACAATCTGCTGACTGGATGACTTGAAATGCATTTAGAGACTGTTTTTGGTTTTTGGTAAAGAAAAAGACATGATTCCTGAGATGTTTTCAATTTATAGTTACATACTCTTCTCCTTTACCAAACTCACAATGTGAACACAGACCACAACCCTCTCCGTCGGTTACAGTCATATGAGTGATGTAAGAAAGTGAGATAAATACAATGAAGTTAACTTCTTAGTCACACAAACTCTATTCAAGCATCAAGTTCACCTGTTTCTGTTGAGCCTACAAAGGCAACAAATAGCTTATAGAAAAATGTGACAAATGTGTTTGTCAAATGTTTCTAGAGTACAAGGGCTTTTCTTCAAATTTCTTATTTAATGTGAATGACAATTTTCGACAACAACAACAAAAAGAAGGAAGAATGAATGTTAAGCATTGTTGCTCAAAAAGACACAAACTCCTTTGTCTTAAAAAGGAATATTAATATCACATTTGGTAGATGAAGCGTCTTATGTGGGTTTTTTTCTTGTGAGACTGACCACGCAAAGAGTTTTACACTAAAAGCAACATATTTTCTCCAAAATGGAACCACCATTTGAAATATGAATATTCCAGTGTATAGAAGACGACTAAAGACAGAGACCATAAATCATTAGGAAAATGTTTACTGAGCTAATAAATCAAATGAGAAGTAGAGCCACTTTCCCATAGACTTCAATACAGTCTGACTTCTTTTTACAACCAGTGGAGTATAACCTGGTGTCTTTTTACAACCCTCATGTCCAATAGATAGGATGCAGGTTTAAGACACATTTATATTCAATGAATGGGTGTGACACGGACATGCAAACTGTAAGTCCTGTGATTGAACCGTTGGATCTGATCAGTGGACGTGGACAACCAACTCTGCCTCCTGAGTTACAGCTGCCTGCATTAATGTCGTTGTTGTAAAAAGGAATATAAATGTTTTGCCAGTAGCCAGTTAGACCACATAGACCAACCAAGAGGGACTGTCTCTGGTCAAATGAAATAAACCAAACCAAAAAAATAAATAAAAAAATAAACAAAACCAGTACTAGTATACGTTTCAATCTGGTTAGTGCAAGAAGCGTATCGTCCTGCCGCGTATGAAAATGTCCACTTGTAAACCAGATAAAAGAGGCTCAATAGTGAGCCTCAGAGGTGGTGGTAAGTGGATTTTATTTCCTTTGGATGGAGCAAGGCTAGTTGTCTACGCTAGGCTATGCTAACTACCTTGTGATGGAAGCTTCACATTTGGCGTAGAGTTAAATGGGTAACATCAGTATCTAACTTAGGTAATATGTTAAAACAATTCCTTACAACAAAACAGCTGATTAATTCTGTTAATCAACTAATCTTTGCACCGATCTGTGTGAATAATGATGAAATCAGAGTCATTAATGCTTACGCAGCACACTACATCATACTGTTAAATGTTTTACTTACAGACAGGTACTTCCCTCTGCCTTTGATAATAATAATGCAGATGAATGATGGCATCTATATTTCATCCAGTACTTTGTAGATTACCTGTGACAATAAAAAAATAAAAAAATAAATGAAATAATAATAATAATTATGAATTTCTGCAAAGATGGAGGATTTAGAAGTCAGGGAGTGTAATAAAACAACTTTTCCTCCTGATACTGCGATCTGTATTCAGTTTCTGCTCCTCACTTTTAATTAAGACTTCACAGTTTAATAAATTCTGCCTGACACAAACACACAAATCACCTCTGATAAGATAACAACTTGGCCGACTTGCAAAAAACGTTGTCCTTCACTGTGTACACTATGTAATAGCCCAGTTCTTAATAAACTGAGGAAGTGCGGGTGTGCTCTGTGTCAGTATGATTCATTAAGTCCTTCCACAACACAAGTGTTCACCTTTTGTTTGTTTACTTCAGATGTTGTTTTAAAAGCTTCTATTAGGACAGAAATCACTTTAAAATAACTAAACCCACAGAAAGGCCTTGAGAGGCTTCAATACATGCACTGCAGCCGTGAGGAGGAGCTGAACACAAATGTCTGGATGAACTGAAGCATACATTCAGGGCACTGCACCATGAGAGCTCCCTCTTTTAAAGTATGTGTCATCCGGTCATGAAGCAGGCCACTGCAGACTTAACAGTGAACAGGCACCGCCACACTCTACCCAGGCACCGCCCCTCAGTCTCACACAAACTCTGGCTGTGTGCTGCACGTGTCAAAGGGCATCTATGCACAATATATGGACTTGGGGCCCGTTGCATAAAACACCTTAAAAAAGGGTTTTCCTAAAAGTCTTACATAAAAACAGCTGTGCAAGACACCTTCAAAAATGTTCACTATTTAAGTCTTCAGTATTCCTTAAACTGTTGCAAAAAAAAGACCTTACCACAAACTAAGGAGAAAAAACGGTAGGCACCTCTGATTCTCTTTCTACTGAATCATGGCTCAGTTCATGGTGATAAATGAAGAAAATGCATCAGACACAATGATGGTGCTGTAAAATCTATTTAATGCTGCATATGCGTTCACTGTTCATATATAAGAATGACTCATGTTGCTGAAGCGCCTTCAATTGGTAATTATTTTCCTACTTCACACATTTAATGAAGCCGCTGCTGGTTTTGTACTGACTCACCACCTCCCTCTCCAGAGGCTCAGCCTGACCTGACTCCATCACTTCACTGAGTGTTTTTTAAGTGATGCAAACATCTTCCAAACTTTGCCAAGATTACATTTTCCTCAAATTTGAAAGGTCAGACGCACTGAGGCTGCTGACGTGATCGAGTGGTGTGTTTGCGCTCCTGAAGTAACATATGTACCTTGAATGCTCCTCTTGAACCCTACTCGTGTACCTCTAGTGTTCTCTCCATGCCGATGCTATTGTACACAAAAATGCATCTCTTATATTTTCTTAGGAGCTTTCATCTGTGCTTCCCTTTATCTAAGAGTGGGGTGGACAGGGAATGCTATGGCATTTGTCACTGTGCATTTCTGTGTCTGTGTGCGCATATGGCCTCTTCTACTTTATCTCTAAACAATGGGTTAGATACACAGGGTGTTAGACTAGCAGTGAGATGATGAGCAATGTCTGTGGGAATGCTCCTATCATGCTGGAAGCATGATAGGGGTGGGGTCTATATTTGTATGTGTGAGTGTGTTTGTGTGTGTGGTCAAGCCATTCAAAGTCTTCATAATGCTCATGACAGAAGTTAAGTTTGACTAAAAAGCATCCTGTTATAACACAGGGGCACATGACGGAAGTTCCTGAGCAGAAGAATCTAGAGCGACTAATCTAGAGCTGAGATCACTGTCGACCACAAGGACATTCACCAGTTTATGATTAAGCCTCTGACAGCAAAACAGATAGGACCCCTGGAAGTGCTTAGGGCTCACCAGATTAGAGTTGCTGTGGTTTGCAAAACGTGCTGTCTGGCACGGTTTAGCTCTTTGAAAACCACAAAAGGCAGAAAGCCCTGTGCTTGTGAGGAAAACTTCTGTGTGAGGAACACTGTGCCTTACTGACATGCATTCATCAATTTGTCTGCCTGCTCACCTCTTAAACAACCTCCAGCATTTGCATAGCCTAAACAACATCTGTCTTCGTGTAAACCTCTTTATCACAACCCAAAAATACATCACTGACTGTAACACATATGCTGACTTTAAAAAAATTTCTTCAAATGACGTTGTTTAGAAGTTTTGATGTGGCTGGGAGGATTCTAATATCTTTCACGAGAGCATGGCAATTGATAACAGAAGTGATACAGAGTGCCATCAACTTTTAGAAGAAAAAAAAATAGAAATATAAGAATCTTGCACAAATTCAAGAACCTAAAACTGAATTATTTTAGACTTTCTGCTCTGATTTGGGAGTTTAACTTTGTTTTCCCACTGCAGTTATTGAAGTTCAGTGACAGGCTGCTGGGATAATGGATTTAGTAGTAACTCTTGTTAGATCTTGAGCTGCGTCTCCTTTCAAAAAGAAGTGATTTAGATGGGCAGAAATTATAGCTGCTCTGATGTATTGTCCAGGTCAAAGGAAATGTCAGCAAGCAAACAAACAAATAACAGCTGCTCATTTCAGCTGACATCTGAGTTAATGAAATTGAAACAAAAAAAAATTAGGGCTGGAGTGTCCTGCTGTCTGTCTACGGAAAAGAGGCGGTCATGTTGATGGGCTTTCCTCAGAGGCAGCTAAAAGTGCTAATGTCTACTGAAATTTCATCAGTCAAATCAACGCCTTCATCTGCTCCCAGCTGCTTCGACCTGGAGATTTCTTTCAGACCAACAGTGATTGACAGAGGGAGGACTGATGAGGGTTTCTACAAAGGCTTTTCTGCCCTGGCTATTCCTCTTCAAGAGATTGCTCTGAAAAGACAAGTCAAAGTGACTGGTTGCCTCATTCCCCTGACATTCCTCTTTGTCGAAATCAAGGAAAGTGACATTCTGTCTAAGCACACATCACTTATTCTGAGCATCCGTTTTTCCTGAACAAGCCAAATGACTAGTTGTTCACCATGTACACCAACTACAGCGTGCAGGATTCTCAGGATCTCATGGTGTCAAGGCTGGGCAGCAGATAACTCACTTAGCGAATGGCGGGGGGGCTAAAAGGGGGAGGTGGGGCCATACAATGCTGGTCTGAAAACCTCATTGGAGGGCCACCTCTTGTAGGCAGGCAGGCTGATGTGATGGGTGACTGGCACCTGCTCCATAGGCACCAGATGGCCAAGCAGGACCTCGTGCCAGCAGGGTTAGCAGGACCTGTGTCACTCTGGGCATCTGCAGCCTGTGTCAGGATTCTGGCAGGGCCACAACATTGGGCCAACCATTGCCACTCAGCAGCCTGCAGTGGCAATGAAAATTCAAGTTGGGCAAAGGATGAGTCAAAATACAGCCGTGCACCTGATGCTATGTTGTCGTGCAGGGAATCAGTGGCAGTCATCCAAATAGGATCTGAGAGTATGGACCGAGTCGGAGCGGGATGGGCTTTGGCATCTGGACAACTTACCTAGGTGAAGTAAAAGTTAGAGCTCATCATAAAGTTCAGTTTAATTATAGACCAGGCCAGGCAAGTGGCAGTGCCAAAGAAGTTGGGGGAATATTTTGAATATTCAGCACCTGGGAACATGGCTCAACTTCTTCCATAATCTCCAAGAAGAGGTACCCATCCATGCATTTGGCACTGAGCATACAGTGTAAAAAAACGGTAAAAGCACTGGCAGCAATGTTTCCAAACGAATACCGTAAAATTACAGTAAATAACCATATCACAGAACTACATACAATAACCGTAAAAATACAGAGCAGCTTTTCACAGTCAAAATCAATTAAAATATGGTATATTATAGTTGATAAATTCCCATTATACTGTAAAATGACATACATATTATGTCAAAAAACATTAAAATCAGATACCTTTCACATTAATCTCTGTAATTTCACGGTATACATTATTTATTTTAGGAAAGAGACAAGTCTATCTACAGTAATTTCACGTTAAAATACTATTTTTCCCAAGTACAATAACAACGTTACAACGTATAAAAACAAACTAGGTTCATAAAATGAAAGATAAATGTCTGCAAATGTAAAGTATTTATCTGTCATTTTAGAGAATTAGTAGATTAAAAAAACAAACCACTGGACAGTGGAAATACAAGCTAAATACATTACAAATGCATCAAAAATAGCTACATTTAAGGACAATCCCTGTTAATTAACGGTATTTAGTAGTAATTTCTTGTCCATCTAAACTGATTTGCTCCATAGTTGTGGTTTCCCCAAGTAAAAAAAAAAAAACTATGACACAATGTATAAACAAAATATTTACCTTTAATCAAATAGGATTTTCTGAACATTTACAGCAGGCCTATTACAGTAGTTATTTTAGAGAACTGGACAATGATATATTAAACACTCTACATCAAAATACATTACTGGGTATATTTAAAGATGCTACCTGTAAATTTAGGGTATTTAACAATCATTTTAGTAAACTGAACAAATATTCACTGGGACTCATCCCCTATCATATATCAAATATATTTAACCCGACTCCACTTTATGTCTCTCTTGAGTCCTGAGTTTGAAAGGCGACACAGGAGTCAGGACTGTATCTCTGGATCTTTACTTGGCAACTGTGGTGACTCACAGAAACACACAGAAATTGTGAGCTGTGTGTGAGCTAGAAAAGGCTTTTTAACATATGAAATGTCACAATAAAAACAATCAATTTTGGACAGTAAAACTAAATTACAAAAAATAACACAAATTGGTCATTTAAACAGGTTAGTCTCTGCTTTCAGTGCTTCCGCATTTAAAGTTCAACAGGAAACCCAAAAATAAATGACATCAGTAATTCTGCTTTTTTTTTTTTTTTATAGGTTAAACAATTAGGTAACCAAACTTAATATGGTAACCACAAAACGCTTTTCACTACCTCAGTTTAACATTTAAATCCAAATGGACTAATATCACATTCAGCAGCCATCTGTATCATTTAGCAGCAAATACATATACAGAACAATTAGACCCAGAGATTAACACTCAAAACATTTAAACACAAACAAACAAACATCTCCACACCTGTCTGTGGCGACAGACAGAAATAAACTCTCCTGGTGGAAAAAAGGACCAGACTAGCGAGGGAAGACGGCAGTGAGCAGGCTAACTTAGCATGCTAATGCTAGGACGAAACTAATTTAAAAACTTAAATTAACAATCTCAAATCTCTACGGGACTCACGGAGGACGAGTGGGACAGTGCACAGAGCAGCATACAGCAGTTTGACCGCATTCAAATCACGAACATACATCAGCAGAGAGCAACGCAACTACGACTAACCTCTGGCCATGTTAGAAAAGGCTTTGACCGAAAGCGCGCATTAATAATGAATATTGAATATCTGTAAAATAAAATGAGCCGGCTGCCATCAGTCACTTAAGTCACAAAACCATAAAAAACGATAGCTATCTGCTAACAATAGCTTATGTGAGGGTAGCAATTTATCAGAGGGATGCCAACATTAGCTTCAATGCTGTCCACTGGAGGTATGAAAATGAATTAAAATATCGTTCACAGGCGTTATCTGGGACACTCACCTCAATCTGCGTCTGGTTGACATGTCCATTGTTGCTGTCTCAGACATCCTCCTTGAAGATCGTGAGTCCATGAGGACACGTCTTTCCCCAGCATGACTGAACTGGACGGACACTAACGCTAATCCCAAATAACTGTCATTCTTCAGACTCAGCCGGTTGGTCGTTATGGGCGGGGCCAAGCAAACAGGAAATAGGCGCCAACTTTGAAATTTGAATCTTAATTAGCCGCAGTTTTAAGGAAAACACTTTGAATGACTGGTTTTCTGTCATTTTGTATGTCTTCGTTATCATGGACAGCAATCTCTAAATTAATACCTCACATTTAATGTAAAATTGCATTTGAATATAAAAAATATATGTTAAATTACCTTTAAAAAACGAATGATAATGTAATATTATATTATGGTTATTCCCCTTGTAATTCTAAAGGTAAAGCTATCTTTTAATTTACAGTTATTACATTGTCTTGTGGAAAATGGTAATAAACCTGTAAAAAAATGCAGAAACTTGTATGTAAAATTACAGTTAAAGATGTACAAATACAGTAAATTGTCATCAAAAAACATAATTTTAATGTAATCTTAAATTATGGTTAATTCACTGTAATTTTAAAAATACAACCAAAAATTACTGAAAATATCTGTAAATCCACTGGCATTTCATTGTTTTATTGGAAAACAGGAAAAATCTGTAAAAAATTACGGAACATTTCCTGTAATTTTACTTTTTTGTTTTACAGTGTACTTTGCTAATGGGAATCATGACATGGTCTCAGTAAGACAGAAGCTGCAGGAAGATACACCTAAAAACTGTAAAAGGTTTGGTCAAATATTTCACAAAATATTTCCACTACTTCCACATCTCCTACGTTGGGCAACATATTATACTTCCTTCCATTCTTTATTTGACTACCATGGAAGTTTACTGTGTCAGTGTCTAAGGGTATGGCACTGAGATCAGTGTCTGAAATCTGACTCAGTGATGTTATTTTCCCCACTGACCACATACCATCCACCCTGCGTTCATCCTCAGCCCTCAGCTGAGAACAACGTCAATATGAGGGCGATGCTTGCACCTCTCTCTCCCTGCCTCAGAGGATGTCTGCTGTGATAGACGCAGCGGCATCTACCAGTGGAATCAGAAGAGGCTGTGAATTGTTTCTCTTTGTTGTGAGGCTTTTCCACCCACCTCCAACTCTTGTGGGTGAGTGACTGGCTGAGACTACCCAACTCAAAGTCAGCACCACTGATCAATATTTGAGCAGCTTGGTGCTGCTTGAGCTCCCCATCCATGTCACTGGGGTCCCCACTCCTCTTGCTGGGACAATTGCCAGGACATGCCAGGCTAAACAGGCTGCTTACCGAGGTGATCCAGTGCTAGCAGCTAGAACAGCCCTTGATCCATTATAGATGAAGTTGGAGTTTGCTGGCAAGTTGTACATTTGTAATTGAAGGAAACGAGGCGGCAAACATCAGTACACAAAGACCAAACATGTTTACATGCTAAACATATGCCAAACACACAAACACAAGCATTCACACCTGAAGCAACTGAAGTACACACTCACACACAAGGACACAAAGACACAAACACAAACAACGTACCTTATCTAGGCCATCATTACTGGTCTGAAGCACAAAACAAGTCTGCTGCGCAGGAACCACGACATGAAGATGTGGTGGATGTCAGAAAGCGACGCTTCTGAATTGTGCACTGTGCAAAGCTAAAACTCTACAGCTGTTGAAATAGATTTGTGGGCTTTAAAGAAGAAGCATATCTGCATTCTCTGTGTGTTTGAGGCCTCTCCACCTACGCAAACGCTCAAATTACAAATGTGATCCAGCTGAACTATCATTGCCGTGAAAGATGGAAGGAGCTACTGCCTTTGATCCCTGAGGAGACATCTGCCACAAATTGCCATTCTTCAAAGCCAAACGTTCAACACTAGAAAATAGTTTGTGAAAGTTTCCAAATAGTTTGACGGAATACGAGGAGCCACAAAAACACATGAAAAGGGTTCATCCTTCATCTAAAGTATTACATGACCTAAATTCAGACTTTTGGAAATCTCTCATATAATTCTTTGACTGAATAATTCAGGCCCAGATTTGCATTTATTTAAAATTTTCCTGATAACGTATACGGTAAATCTGTTTGTTTCTTTCTATCAAATGAAGCAAAACTTTGATCAGTGTGCAATTACATTAGAGAGAGGGAAGAATTGTGTTGCACGATAAATACTTTGGAATACATTATCATTTGGATAAATACATAGTGCTGATTTGTTTTGTAGCTCTTGTAATGCTCTGTTAATTAGGAGAGGGGAGAGATGTTTAATTAATGCTGGTGGGGAGGATTAAGGACAATGGGGGGCAACAGCTTTCAACTTGTCACTGAGAAACACACAAGTAAAACAACATGAGCCTGATAACTGACAGATACACAGACTGAATGCAAACAAGATGCTAACAGGACTGATTTTATTTGGACTGTCTTTGGCTCCCTGCCAGGTTGGAAGTAGGCTTGTGCTATCATGATTCCTATTAAGGGTCTAAGATTATATAAAATTAAATTTTGGATTATAAATCAGGTCTATGTTCTGTATTAATACAGCAAAAGCCTCAAAAGTCTTAGTCCACAGAGAGATGTTCATAGTCTGTATAGAGAAACTGAACCTTAAAACCAGCTGTCAGGAAATCTGGAACTTTGTGATGTCACAGTGCAGAAGTCACCGCCCCCAGCCTCCCTCCAAGCCCCGCCCACCTGGAACCACCATTCAACCTTGCAAGGATTTGGTGTATTTTTTCATTCCATCACAGTCAACTAATCAGAAGAAAGCATAAGAGTCTCTCTCCTGATGGGCTCTGCAAACTTTTGTTATTTTAATGACAGCCTGAGACAAGATGGTTCTTGGTATAAATATAGCTTCTTATGGACATCAGCCTTTCAGATAAATCATGGGAAAAGTACAAAATATGGGATCTTTCATTTTCCCATCCCTCTGCCTGTTTGTCTTTTACTCAGAAAAAGAAGTACTCATTTGGTTGGCAAGGAAAAAAGAATGAGCACATTTCTGATGCATTTTGAAATATGGCCCAAAATTGCTTTTTATCACTGTCTTGCATTTTGTTCCTTAATGCACCAATATGGCAGAAAATACTGTTCATTTTTCTTGAGGAATGCCTTGTAGCCCATTTTCCACCCGCAACTTTTTCTGTCGATGCGCACTTATACCTGGAACAAATGTTTACAGATTTGAGTATTTTTCCACTAAAACCTGTCCGTCCTGGTCTTCTGACTTGCTTCTCCAAGTGTCCTTCAACCTTCTGACATGAAACTGTGGGTTTATTTCATTCACAGTTTCCTTGGCAACTCTCTCTGAGAGCTCAGCAAGGTTTCAGCAGGCGATAGAGTACAGCAGTAGAGTCATTATTTACTGCAGGGCTCAAGCTGATATGCACTGGCGTACTTTACAATATCATCCACAGGTCTATTTCCACCCCTCACATCACAACATACTGTATATAATTACAGTCTCCATGGTGATGTTGATGGTTGGGTTACTCACTGGACATTTTGAAATAAAGCATTATCTATTATGAAAAACAGATAAAGTGCCCTTATTGTTTGTTGTTTGTGAGATATGGAAAATGCGCGTTAACACGTAACATCTCTAAAAGTTACCCATTTAATTTGACTCCAAAATAATGAAGAACAAAAGCTTGTTGACGTTCACTTACAAATTTGTTCTTCAAGGCTAATTGGACAAGTTATCTTATGTGCTAATCACAGTTTGTTGGCTCAAAGTACACAATGAGGCAAGGCAGACAGCAAGGCCACCTTTTACTGGGTGATAAATCTAAATTTGAAAACTGTGAAATTTGGTAAGCTGGGGTCTTAATTACCGCCCATGTTCACTTTCTCCATTCATCTGTGACCATAAACAAAAAAGAATGCAGCACGCCGGGAGAAACAAATGGAGTTCACCTTGTGTCAAAGCCATACATCATTAGCTGTCAAGACCAGGGCAATGTTAGTTAACTTTCATTAGTAAACACTTTATGAAGTTTGGTCAACAGTTTAGATTAAGCAAGATTGTGTGATAAAGTAAGAAGAACGAGAAAGCTATGTATTTAAATAATCGCAATGCATTTGAGGCTTACTGATAAAATACTTGTGTGTGTGTACAAATCCCTCCATGGCTAAACCCGTCCATACCTATCAATCCCTGTAAACTGTTTAGATCATGACACTCCACTGAGGCCCAATTTGTCACTCTACTAACTGCGCACCATAGGTGGCAGACCTTTAGTGTTTACAACTTTCCTCCAGGCTTTGCACCAGTGCACATCTGTTGCCCCTTTAAACTCTTCATTTTGCTTTATTTATACTTACCTTTCTTGGTACTCCAGTGAACCTATCAGTATTATTATAATTATTATTATTATCATTATTATTATTATTACTCAGAATGGGAAGAACAGGAAGAGCATCAATACGGGTTATCGGCCTGTATGCTCGCCTGTAGTCACATCAGATAAGCAATTTTTTTTTTTTTTTGCATAATTCAGTTTTGAGAGGTCACTGGTTTTTATCTGGTTCTTCAGTTTAACCAAAGACCATTCATATTCCTTTAAGATTGCCAATTCTTAGCATGCTTTTTTCTAACTAAGATAGTAGTTTAAACATTGTACCACATAACATCAACGTGTCAGTCAACTGCCACTATGAGCATAGCAGCATGTTGATGTTGGTGTGTGTTAGCTGTATGATTGGCCTTTAGTTTTGTGCAGTTGTGTTACCTTGTCCTAACCTACACCGTTTAAGGGAGAATGGGTACTGATTAAAAGGAGCTATGGTTTAAGCAGTGTTTCTATTTAGGGACTTTTAAATGCAACAACAAACAAATAAATTTTAAGTGCAATATAACAGACTTGATTCAGCCGTAAAAAGACATATTTTTAGCAGTAATATCTTTCTAGTTGCTAATCATTGGTTTTAAAACAGCACACTCCCCCGAAAATGGAACACCTTGAAACAAAGAGTTGTGCCTGTCAAAGCAATGTGATTCCAAACACCCACCCTGCCTCGACAGACACGCAGGTGTTAATGGAGCCCGTCTCCTTGACTGACCTTCGGGATTGCCTTGCTCCAAACATTGTCTTTGTCTCTGAAATGGCAGCAATTAGCGACTAGGGCCAAGTGAAGGGGTTATTTTGAATGTGCGAGGGGGCAAACAGAGTGAGAAAGGAGTGCACAGGGAGAGACGGAGACCTGAGCGAGCCACAGGGGCCCCGAGTGGGAAGCAGAGAGAGGGAGAGCCAGAAGGTCAGGGATAATTAGAAGCCTTTGTGGTCTTCTCAAGAGCCTCAGGAGGAAGCCCACAGATGGGACCTCAGCACCCAGACACCTTGGAAAAGGGTGGTGTGCATACATACAGACACATACACATATACCTGAGGGATGCCACAGTGAATGCAGCAAAACAAGTGACAGTGGACACAGGTGTGTTCAGAAGAAAGAAGGATTAACAGGAAAAATGAAATTTTTAATGTTGACCCAACGTTTCTGTTTCTTCCTAATTATCCGATGTCTGCTTCCTGTAACTGAGAAATGGTTACGACGACAGCTATTTCAGCGTTTTGCCAGGGTAATGTTCTTATGAAATGACGACAGCAGTCTGGCAGACAGTTTTCTCACTTGCAGCACATGATCCTTATAATGTCACACAGTTGTCCTGTCTAAATCAACTTTCTCACTGTGGAATATGCTGCCACCAGTGCTTGATTTTTAACTTCAAATGTCAATTGTGTCACCCAGGCCCACATCCGGCCTCAAGACTTCCCTTCTCAGTGACCTGGTGAAAAATCAATTAAAGTAACCATGGCTTGCCGAGCTTCAGGTACAAAAAATGTGAAATAGCCTGGTTACTGGCAATTATTGCCTGACATTTTTATCCAGGTTCCATGCAAATTTGCTGCTGCAGCTTTTGGCCATGAGGGGGAAAGATAATTTTGAAGGGGCTACAATGCTGTTGTCTGCAGGTTTAATCAAGTGTTAGAAGTGGCAAGATACTAGACACATGCACATAAACAGAGTTGACTAAAAATGGCACCCGTGCTCCAAGAAACAGTAATACCTGTCAGTTAAGTTCTTGACATTTACTCCAGAGGGCTTCACAGGGGTGGCTATTTATAAGCCCTTCTGTCACTACTACCAGCCTGTCAGTCAGGTAATACTTCCATTAGGACTGCTGATGACAGAGCTACCATCATCTCATTAATGTAAAATGCACTCACTGCCCCCTCACAGGCCTCCCTGTTGTTCACCTGGTATTTATAATTTACCTTTGCAGTATGCGGCCTTGTTTACACAACTGCTTTAATGCCAGTGAAATCATTGCCGAAGGATCCAACATACAAATGGCCTCACCACTTTATATTCTCTCGCTGCTGGTGCCATAACATCTTTCACTGCTGTAGAGATGATGTAGTGAGTGATGTAAATGGTAAACAAATGTATTATGGCACAGGGTCAACATTCAACTGCAGTGTTGACAGCCAAGGCGGGAAGAAGAAATTACTTCTGACTGATATTTTGCCTCTTGTCAGCAGAGCAATTTCAACCTGAGCAGACGGACAGGATTAAAAGTTTCCCCTGCAGGGATACTATGTTTCGCTTCACTGCCATGTAAATAACTTGTGTGTGTAACATTTTAATGAAGGTTTGGGTGGGGGGTTGGGACTAAGTGGATGTCTTGGCTAAGCAGGTCACCTGTAGTAAATCTTTACATGATAGATGGTGTGTAATTGCTAAGCTTTGTTTAATCTGTAGCTTAGCGTTTGGCATGCTAACTCAGCGTCATGCACAACATGTAAATATCAGCTAAATGTCACGTTCATTAAGGGATGTTGAGCCCGTCTGGATGTGTTACCCCACCCTTCTCTGTCTATGCATTGGATGGAGATGACTGCACATGCAGCTGCCTGGAGGCCTGAGGGGAATGGGGAGGGGGAAGGGAGACAGGGATCCCCAATATTGGGGTCGTCTTCAGAGACTGGTGTTCTGTGTGTGTGTGTGTCTATGTGCAGACATACAAATATGTGTCTGTTGCACTGGCATCAAATCCATTATGAGGATGTTTTTTTCTTCTCAGCCTTGTACAACTAATAAACAATGACTTGATTGTTGGATGTGCTGTGAAACGTCAACTGTCTATCTGTCTGTATGTGGCATGTCATTTTGACAGGAGTGGTTTTCCTCCATTATTTTACAGCTTCTCCATTTGGTTCTATGAAGGTGTATGTATGTGTTTTCAATGAGGCAGCTCTTCTCAGCAACCAGGAAAACTCATAGATCATTCCCATTTCTCATGCTGTGCTGCTGACATGCACAGCATTTGGCCCAATTATTCCTGTTTTCATTGTAATGATGGATTGCATGTGTGCATGTTTATATTTTTCAATTTGCCTTTAGCACAGTGGGGGGGCTAAAATGTTGTCTGTTTTTTGTCAGCCGAGTTAACGACATGATCTATCTTCACACTACCCTTCCGGTGCTCTAGTTGTCTGTAGAACCCAGGTTCAGCTTTGCTCAATACAGTGAACTTCTTAAGTATTGATAGCAGTATATAGAAGGTCAACCAGATGGCCAATATCTCCTACTTCCTGTTCCCCTCATCATTCATCCCAGGGTCTTCTAAGCTTTCTCCATGGAGGAAGAAGCTCCCTGCCGTGTCCCTGCTGATTCAGCCTGGCAAAGCCTCAGCTTTGGCCTTTCCACCTCCAGGCACCCATGCAGAGCCAAGTAGGGCGTGTGTGTTTAGCAGTTCTCAGAGGGTGGGGGTGTAGATGTGGGTGCTGCCCTGATAATTAACTGAATAGCATCTTAATGGCGGACTGCGCCATCTGTCCAAAGGGGTGGAGCATAGAAAAGGTCTCAAACATTTTTAATGAGGCTTAATATTCACACAGAGCCGTAATAGTATTGCGCAGTGTGATACAAACACTTGCATTAGAGCAAAGGGCAAATTAGGGCTACATTGTTATCAGTCAGCTGCCTGCTCTATGTACTGAACATATATTTATACAATATGTACCTATTAATACCTGCACAAATTGACATGAATTGTGTGTGTATATATATATATATATAAATATATATATATATATATATTTGCAAAATTTTTATCTGTGCGTGTTGTTGTGTGAGCATGCATGTGTGACAAGGCCAGAGGTGGGAGCTGTGGTGCTCTGAGGCTTTTAGCCAGTCTCTGCTGATGGAAGCCATCCCTTGGGCTGATTCACAGGCTGTGTTAGATGAGGATGCAAGTGAAGAGCTGGGTGTAGTGTAGCAGAGCAGGGATAGGGAGGGGTGTGGGGGTCGGAGAGCTTCATCATGTTAGCAGTGGCATGGTTTTTAGAACTTGCATTTAATGGCTTTAATGCCATGTTCTTGTCATCATGGAGTTGTCGTAATTACAAGTTTTCATCTTGAAGATTCAGTTCACGTCAACAGCTAAATTGTAATTATGGTTGGGATGTCAAACTTTTCTGGAAGAAGCACTAACTAATGCTAACGTGACTGAAACCCAAGAAAGCATTCATTTCTGATGTCAGCCAAAATCCATCATTGTAATGAAACCCAAATTTCTTGCAGTTTCATGTCATCAGTGACCAACATTTGGAATGAACACATCATCATTGTAGTTGTCATATACCTGCCTTAAATTGTCCAACAACCCAAAACTTGTAAGTCATGAATAAAGTGTGATTAAACTCCTGCCCCTTTCCCAAATTTAACTTCATCACCCATTGATTCACTGCAGATTGTGCAATAACCTGTCTCTAACTTTGGTTTCAACAAAAAATATGTCACTACTCAAGAAATACTGGTTCCATTTCAAAGAGTTCTGATGATTTCCTTAAATGTTATGTCCTCAGAAGAACGAAACCCTTCTGTCACAGTATGCTGTGACAGATAAAGCTGATGAAAGCCTGTTGTTCTGCTGCATTTAAAAGCATCTATGTATACAAAACTGCCTCTATCAAGTGATAGAGAGAGGGAATGTGGGGACACGATGGTCATGTACAATGAAATGTCCAAGCATCTGGTGTCCAGGTTGGAGGGCGACTGACCTGTACACTGCTTGCTGTGTGTGCCAGACATCCATCTGTAGAAGAAATTACTTAACTGGCCCATTGGGCTCGACCTGAGTGTTCTTCACCATTAGATCCACATATAACACCATTATGAGCTAGAAAATACAAAATGAAACCACTCCATGACCAAACCATGGGCCAGTAAAAGAGACAATAATGGAGCTGGTGAATCGAAGTACAGTGAATAATGGCAGATAGTTGTAAACACTTGAGGGGTTGATGCTGTACAACAAGCACCATCATGTCGTAGCACTGTAGTCAAAAGAGAAAAAATGGTTAATGGTTCATAGAATGCTGATGAGATGACACCTTTTCTGTATAGTGTGCTCATTTGTTTATTTGACTTTTTTTTTGTCACAATAATGTTTTTTGCCCTCTGTGAGCCTCCACACTGTGGTGGTGGTGGTGGTTATGATTGGTCGGAACTTCTAATGAGGTGAGAGCAATCGAGCAGACAGCCTGGAGCAAGAAGAAAATGCCAGCACCATGCAGACAGTACGGGAATTGCCAAGCTCAGACAAACCACTGTGTCAACAGATCTTCACAATTTGGTAAAGAACTTAAAGGACTGGAGGACAGACTGGTTTGAATTAGCTATGAATTACCTGTCAGACATATTAAAAACAACTAAGACAATCTTTGTGATGTGCATTTTCCCCAGCAGGAAATATAAAAGTATTATTTCTGGCCCTGTTCTTAATGTTATGGCCGCCTCCTAAACATGTTACATGTAGTTGTGGCAGTCGATCAACTTGTAAACTCTCTCTTTAAGCACATAAGGCAGCATATCGATTGAATATATTGAGGTGGGTTATGGGGCAGCCATTAGTGGACATGTTTCTCAAGCAGAATATGAGGAGACGAATGGGTGAAAGCTACTGGCTTTTAAATAATAGACCAGTGGGCTCTCATTTTTAACCACTCATGGACGGGTGTTGTTGATTGATTTCACTCTTCAGCAAGAAATATTGATAGGCTTCATGTTCCTCATTGCGGAAGATCAATAACATGGCTCAAAAAAATTATGGGGCGATAGAATAAGAGAATATGATGGGATTAAGGATGGAAAGAGGGTTTGTTATGCACAGAAAAATTTTTTACTGTGTTATAGTGGACAACAATATAGTTCAAGGAAAGCCGGAGTTGTAGCGATAGCGAGATTTCCTGCAATGACTCAGGAAGGACGAACAGGTCAAAACCAGGACCCGTGTGGTCAATCTGCAAAAGTGAGGATGTGTTTGAAAACCACTGTGGAACAACTTCTTTTAATGGAAGCTTCTGGGAAAGCCGCTGAGCTGACTAGATGTTTTAATATGCTAATTGACATGTCATGACATCATCGCGTTATATTTGCGCTCTGCCTGAGGTCATCCAGTTTCAGCCATTGATCTGTGTGCTTCTCTCATTCTTGCCCATCAACAGCACATGTTAACTAGCAGACAGTCAAAGCCCTTTCCAGGCTGCTACTGCTACTGCCGCTACCATCCTGAAAACAAACACATATTTTACGACGATGATTGTGCTATCATTTTGGTAAAATGACAAGAGTGGAAGATAGATGCTGTGTGGAAATCTCTGTAATAAGGCAAAATGACAAGGATCTGTCTGTCCTGTTAGTTTATTTAAGCATTTGCAAATGGGCTCAAGCAATGAGATCAAAGGTCTCCACAGCAACGGGCTAAGGCCTGCTCATCATTCTAATTTTATACACCACGGTGAGCGTGTGAGGGATGAGCTGTCCTACCAAGGTTAGAAGTTCATTGCTAGATTGAGCAACCTACAGCCGCCTCACCTTTAACCACAAAACGTATTGTTGCTGCATCATGAACCCCACTTTCTGTCTGAGTGCCTAGGAAGAGCAAGTCGCACATGGTTCATTTGCTATGTAATTAGACCAACTTGCAACTTGTGATATCACCCATTGGTTCCTGAACTTTTTTTAAATTAAGCTTTTAAAGTTTCAAGAATGTAATTTGGACATCGCTTTTTTTTTGGTTTGTTTGTTTGTTTTCAAAATCTGAGTACACCACATTTGGAGGAGAAGGTGGAGCTAAGGAGGAGTGAAGGTTGGATCTCATCTGCTCTGTACTCTGTCCTGATTGTGTTGTGCAGCCTGTCAATCAAATGGCAGTCATGCTGCCAAATCCATCTCCTGCCTTATGGTCTATTTTCCTCTGAATCAGACCATCACTTAAAAAACTAACATGATATTGTATTGAAAGCTGGAAACTCAAGACTTAGACCACAAACTCAGTAGAGAAACATTTACTTAGATAATAAATCAAGTGAGAAATAGGGAGAATTTCCCTTAGACAACCGGAGAACTCACCTCCTAATGTCCATTAAATACAATGTAGGTCAGCTGTGATTCCACAAGACAACCCTGAATTTGTTCCTCCCTAATACACAGTCTATGATTTAGACTGGTCAAGCAGTTTTAAAACTACTTTTCCCACAACAATGCAATACACAAAGAAAGAGAGAGAGAGAGAGCAATGCCTTTTGCCTACAGTATATTATCAGCACTTCTCTGATGAAAATACAGAAGATTTAATGCTAAGGTGGTCACTAATTATCTTTTTGAGACAAAGTATGAAAATTAAAGAATGATACAAAAAGGGGGGGTGGGGGGGGTGGAAAAGGGAAATGTAAGAAGAGATGAAGAAAAAAGAGAAGGCACATAATTGAGAAAAAAGGAAAGGAAGGGAAAAGAAAGGGAAAAAGAGGCAAAGGGAAGGGAATTCATAAGCAAGACAGCATCACAAAGAGTGTGGCCTGACGGACTGATTATTTGAGAGTGACCCCTCAGGGCTCCACAGAGAGAGGTCCACTACATGTTGTTCTCCCCACAGACAGAGCTCTATGACTCTGATGACACAGCCAGCCAAGTCCCAGGACTGAAGAGGCCTGTTGAGCAGCAACAGGCTACGCCAAAGCTAATTACTCCTCAGAGATGCAAGAAGAATCACTCAGCTGTATCTCCCGCACATATACACCAAGAGCACAGATTAATCCTATTCCCCCTGTTCTCTGGTGACACATACTTTTTAATGAATCAAGAGAGGTTTTTAAAGCATCTTGTGTCTTTCAGTCTCCCTCCTCAATTTCATTTGAAAGTAAAATCTCCATTTTTCCCTGGGTCAGTCAATGATAAAAGCTTATTTGGATTGACCAGAGAGATTTTCATGCAGCATGTGCAACTTTTCAGACTCAGACATTTTGATGCACAGTCACATTTCATCATCTCATTTGTATGCCTGCTACAGCGATGTTTGTCTGATTTGATATCTGTAAGAGAACTGAAGTGATCAGTGCAGTCACTGGTAATGGTGCCTGCTCAGACTCTGCTAAGTAATTGGACTAACACTTTTCCACTCCAATTTGCTGAACACTCCTTCAGACAGAGAGAAGACAGACATGAGCCTTAAAAAATGTTGCATTGTCAAATTGCAAGTGGCATAAGGACATATCAACATAAATGATGCAGACTGCTGCAGCTATCAGGAGTCTTCATGTTTCACTACAGACTGGATTCATAATCCTTTCAAGACAGCTGCAGAGTCTGAGGGGTTGCTTCAGGTATCTAGGTCCCTAAGGTTATTGTGCTGTTCATTTTGTACACAGATGATACTATGTGACCAGAAAGAAGATGCCCTAGACTTTGATGGGAAGAGGACTACATTGTCAATAAACATTCAAAAACAACTATCTTAAAATTTTGTAGCATGCACTGGTAAGAGACCAAAGCCATGCTTTGAAAAATCTGATAAAAGATTTGTGGACAAGTTCACCCAAAGGTTTCTGGGGCATTCTTGCCTGGATTTATCCACTATGGTCTTGTATTTCTGAATTTGGTACATTTCTATTAAGATTTCAGCCTGGATTATTCTCCATTTCAGTTCACACCAGACTGATAAAAGGTGTGTTCAGAATTCAATTAAATTAACTGCATATGGAATGACAGTTAACAGTTTACTGTTACACACAATGTTGACTGTACTGTAAAGGTTCACTAGATTTTAAGTGTTTTTGTTTTCACAGTGGATTCACAGTTCTTTGGATTGGCATCTTTCTTTTTTTCCAACCAACAATCCCACAAAAGCTGTGGCCCGAGTAATGGGCCACATCCTTCAAAGACTACATTTGACGACCGATTGAAGACACAGAATTCACTGCACAGTCTTTCCTGTTTCAAAATATGGTTGAAATACATCCATCTTTTCCTAGGCAACATAAGATCCCTCATGGTCAAACCTATCCTAAGATTAATTTCACACAAATAATGGGGATGAAATCTACAGAGGCAGCACTAAGATTAGTTTTAAATCCATGTATTGGGCTTTAGTTCAGCATTTGTTAATGATCAAAGAGCATTAAAACCTCAAGTTCTGGTGATAAAAGGTTACCTGTTTTCAAGTTTTCTAGGCAACAGGGTTTATACTTTGCAACCCAGCTAATGTACAACAAATGATGCAAAGTGAAAATCTTCTGGCAGCTGAGTTCTCATGTCAGTTCAGCCTACAATGACTACAAAGGCGCCATGGTTGTAGACGACATTTACCCACAAGATGCACAAATTTCAGTTATTTGACACTATACCAGTCAAAGATGACACAAAACAGTTTTGACATTTTGATAAATGTCTCTGACTTTGGCTTCAAGTCTTAACACTTTTCTTTTAGGACTTTGAGTTCAAAGCCCAGACCCTTTCCTTTTGATTTACCACTCCACAATTAAATAAACAGCAACCTCCACAGGCTGGATTAGTTTCTCAGTTGTTGGTGTGACATAAAAAACTCAAGGTCCCAGGGGGGCTGTGCTTGAATGATGAGCACCGTGTGTGTCATCATCATGCTTTCGCCTGAGGCTCCCAAGGGTGTCCTTCCCCAAAGACAACACTCTCGCTGATGAGCCAGCGTCAGAACAATAACTATATGCCAGTCGATTGTGACAGTAGAGGCTTTTATGTGTCAGTGTGTTAACTGTGAGAAGTGGCCTCCATCTTTCAGTCAGCACTGAATTGTCACTTTTTACTCTTCTGGTATTTTCACCCTTCTCTTTTGCATATTCCCTGTTGTGTGGGTTCTCACTATTCATCGGTCATTTCAGAACACTGGAAATGTCAATTACATGCAGCAGCTGGGCTGAGATCCTCTCAAACCAGAGGAGTATACAGCTGCAAACAGACACATCACAGATTTAACCTTGTGTCTACTCTGTGCTGAGAGGTACGCACACTGCATATTCAACTGTTTACGTACGTGTGTGTGTGTGTGTAAGGTGAGGGGGTGATTTATGTCCTTGTAGAAAATAAGAGTGTGAGGGGCATTTGCGTGAACCCTTTGATCTCTCCCTAAGGCTACCATCACAACCTTCCTCTCAGCTCTATTTTCGCAATACATCTCCTCTAAACAGTGTCATTTCAGCAGCAAACAATACCTGAGTGCTCGGTTCTTGATGCCCATGTCCCTGTGTGTGTGTCAATTTGTGTGTGCCAGCCACTATTCTCAGCCCCAGTGGGGCCAGCTATCTGAGGTGGCCACACCACAGCAGATTATGTGCCTCCCTCATCCTCCCCGCTGTCCCACTGGGACCACAAAGGTGTGAACACATTCCTGTCTCCATTTCATTTAACTCTCAGGGCCTCTGCAGAGGTTCAATTAGTAAAAGAGATGGCAAATGATAATAAAAAACAGTGACAGTAGGTGGGAATGATGTCTTGTGCTATGTGCACAGCCAACAAGGAAGCATACATTAAGTGACAACTTGTGATTTCCAGCACATCTGAAAATGCCTTGAAGGCATCGGCTGTATATAAAAATGAATGAAAACACCAGGGATGAAAAGTGAAGCCAGTGAGAAGAACCTTAAACGTTAATTCTTTCTAATGACCATCAGGGGGCAGCTCAACTGGTTGTAAAAATAAAAAAAGGAAAAGAAAAAAGAAAATATCTGATAATTACGGAGCCCCTAAAGGGACATTGGCAGATTTTTTTTTTATGTAAATTTCTCGTGCGCACGAGAAACTTACATTATTATTATTAATTTTTTGCCAAGCTTCTCGTGCGCACGAGATAGTTTCGCGTGAGCACAAGAAATTTACATAAAAAAAAAAATCTGCCAATGTCCCTTTAGGGGCTCCGTAGATAATAAGTTTGATGGGAAAAAAAAGCCTACTTCTAACTTGATTTATTAACTCAGAAAATGTTTTCCTAATTAGTTTATGGCCACAATCTCTAGTTTTAATTCCTCTTCAATACACCATGATGTTCATTTTGTAGGTGATGGTTTCATTTGGACGAAAATAAGCCATAAAGCAGGGTATGCATTAGGGGGTGTGGCTACTGTATGATTGACAGACTACACCAAACAATCAGGACAGAGTGCAGAACAGGTTGGATCCGCCTTCTCCTCAGAATATAATTTCTTCTGGTTTCAAAAAACAAAGATGGCTGACATCCAAACTACAAACTGGAGGATTCATAAAGGCAGCTTACGTCATAGTGGTCTGCCACTTGATTTTCCCCTCATTTCCCTCTCCTCTTGCTGCTGCCATTTTTCATTATTAATAACTAATTTTCCATTTGGCTTTTTTCTTTTTTTTAAAAGCACACCTGAAAATTCCTTCAGTTTGGAATCTTAAATGGAAAACTAAAATATTGTGTGTGCACAATCAGGGTCCGCCCAATAAGGTTTAATGAGATCCTTATAAACCCTTTAAGGAGGCAGAGCAAAGAATTCTCTGGGTTGATTCTTACCTCCAGATACCCTCCCATCACCTGTGTGTGGTGCGTTCTATTGCAATTACTGTACACTCCTTGCTCAGTAATTTCTCTCCCAGCACTTTTATTGCATCTGCTGCCCAAGACAAACAGCAATAAAGTCAAGGTAACCATGGATACATAAGGGCCACATTTTTTTTCTACCAATGCTATTGAAAAATACCTCCTTTGAATTTAAGTGGTGGGACTGTTACTTCTCCCTGGTTCTTCAAGGTTATGAATCACGTGTGAGAAGGAAACAATGCTGCACAGGCTTGTAAGGGGAAAAAAAAGAGAAGCCACCAAGGTGTTGTTACAGAAGTTTTTTTTGGAAGCAATAAAAACAGTGATCGCAGGAACATCTTAGTCTTTTCTTTCAAATTAAACATCAGTATATTCACACGAGAAAGAAACATTAACAGCAGTGTTTCAGTCTGCTGCCTTGATTGACTGAACATCTAATCTCTTGACAGAGCTAATGAACACATCAGCTAATTAGAAGCACAGGGAGTGTTTTTACATACACACACACACCACACACATCCTCTCCTCCTCAACTCTCCAAACACAACTAGCTATCTGTCTTAGTTTCGCCCTTTATCTCTTCTTGCTGCTGTTGTAGAGTATGCAGACCTCAGCGCAGGTAATCATGTGTTTTGTGTTGCTGCTGGTGTCTTCCTCAATCAGAGTAATTGTCAGAGATGTCAGGTTGGTGTAGTGAAATGGGCTGGCGCCCAAATGGAAAGGGATTAAATCCCATGTTAAAAAAGCTGATTTGATATTTTACAGAATGAGTCCAGACACCTCACCTAAGCAGTGAGAGGTGACAAAAAGTGAAAGGAATTGTGAAGAAGAAAAAAAAAGGTAGTGTGAGGCAAAGAGATTTAAGAAAATAAAGTGAGAAGAAATGAAGAGAAAAGATGTTTCACAGTTAGTCGGACTGAGAGGAGGAGGAGGCAGAGGAGGAAAGGGGTCAGAGTCTATGATTGTCCCTAAGACAGAACATGACAGTAGCTCTAATAGATTCTCCTCACACCGTCCTCGAGGTGACCTACCTGTGGGAGAAAGCCTCTTCACTAATGACAGGTGAGAATGTAGAGGAGGAAGCCATCAGGGGCTTATCATCCGTGCAAGCCATCTTCACTGCAGCCGCTTTCCCTGCAGATGACAACAACGCTTTTTTGTGTGTTTTAAATGCACACTTGTATTAGTCTTTGTTTAGGTGTTTTGGAGCTTTCAATCAAACATGACAACATGCTAAAGCCAGGACAACTTTTATGGTATTGCCAGAAGGACTAAAGGGAACAGTTCCTCCTTTCTTCACATATAATATTCCTGAGCCATTATTCCCTCACAAAGACAGGGCGTTATTAAGTGATCCATAATCCAACCGGCTACAATGAAATGAAGTGTATTTCTTCAGCTGCTCTGTTTGTGCTGTAGCCTGGAGAGTTGGAACAGCAAGAGATTTCATTATCCCATTGTATTGTCAATGTGGCTAGCAACCGAGTCACCAGGCAACAAGGCCCCATGCTCCCTGTTCTGGGTCTTGTTTCGAAAGAATCAGAGTGTTTGCATCGCACTTTCACAGCAACAGTGTCTGTACACAAATACGCACACACAAACACACGCGCGTGCGGGCAAACTCTTCCAAATCCTTCTTTTCAGTCTTTAAATCAGCCCTAATCCTTTTGGGTCTGACCAAAGTCCTCCAAACAAACATAATGGACAATAATCAGCTCTGGGGCAGTGAGTGTGTTGACTTGTTTTGTCATGCACAGATAATCAAACACAAGAAGGCCATTTTCTTAATAAAAGAAGAGGTTATTAATCTAATGATCTCCAGTCCCAATGTGCCATAAACACTCCCCCGAAACACATACTCACACTCCATTCACTACTTTTTATTTGTCTTGCTCTTTTTTTATTTTAGCCGGCAGAGTATGTGTGTGTGTGTGTGTGTGCAATGGGTAAGTAGGCACATGTTGCATTCAGAGTAAGTGACGTGGAGCAAGTAGTCGCTGAATAACAATAAATCACCAAATTAAGAGCCATTGTTGTGAAGTGAAAGTTATTGAGGACAAAATAAGGAAAATTGTAGTTACCGAAATAACTGGTAAGATATGGGAATGCAGCAGCATCAATGTAGTGAAGTGTGACACAAACTGATCATGCTGAAAATGTTGGTAGCATTCCCAGATTTCCCTGAGCTATGGTAGGTCAAGATTAAAACATGAATTCAATTCAACCTGACTTTCTGCTTTAAACAAGGAGATGTTGCCTTTATTTTCTTCTTTTAGCACCTGGGGGTTTTTGCAGCAGGGGACCCTAAAGGGGGGTTACCTAGGCGAGTGCAGGCCAAACAATAAAGGGTTCATCCAATTCAGTCTGGCATGTGGTGCCGGCTTTTCAGACAGAGACGGGAACAGCACCTGGTATCTTGTGCCTCCATTACGCACCGCCAAGATTGGAGAAGATTACTCTGCCAGAACAATAATGTGGACATCCACCATGAGCGTCCATCATCTCAACACCCCATCTCTGCTTTGCACCCACTGCTCTCTTTTAACCACTCACCCAAATCAATCTGTGTGTGTGTGCGCATGGATTCTCCCTCCTCCCAGTCCTTCCTTTATGGAATAAGTCATCACATGTCTTTATCTCGCTCTTATTCTCTCTCTTATAACATGGCTTTCCTTATTGTGGCTGAACCAACTGCTTGCCCTCACATGCTCTACCCCCCGTCCCCCCAACTGCCTCACTTTGCCTTCCCTTCGCTCCCCCTGTGAGAGGTCTCACAGTCAAGTTGATTGCCAAATTTTTTTGTTGAGGCCTTCCAATGCTCCTTCCAAAGATTGAGCCAGTCTGGAAATATATTTATACCTCACCACAGAATTCAACCCCTTGGTTTTACGGAGCTTCGTGACAACACTAGACTCAGTCACCCCAGCATTTATTACAGTTTTTTTTTGGGCTGAAATTAACTACGCTCATGATCATGGAATCATCAGGTTAGAGTTAGAGGCACTGACCATGCTGGTCTTTAAAAAGTCTCATATGACCGAGGGTGGTGATTTAAGCATAAATTCAGTGTAAACTTGTTTCTCTATCCTTTGCTGTTTGTCCCATTTACAGACCCCACATCAGTCCTCATGTTTACATGTCATCATTCCCCCCTCATCCATTTTTCAATACTTCCACCCTGCTTATCTCTCCTGCCTTTGATAAGTTGTTGCTAGGCAGATTGGTTGGGAGGCTGCAAGGATGACAGTCAAGAATACGAAAGAGTTGTGATGTTTCATTGCACTCGTGTGTCCAGGAGTCAACATTTTCGCCAACTTTAAGGCTTGCTTGTTGTACTGTATTTTTATCAAACAGCAGTTATGGATGGATGTAATTTTTTTCATATCTCATGGCAAAAGCAGATATTGTCTTAAAATCTTTGCGAATTCACAAAGAAAAAATAACAGAGAAAATGACTTACACAGGCTGTAAATACAAATCCAAACTCATGCCTTTCCTTTTGAATAATGTTTCATGTATCTGAACTTGTGGTATTGTGCTGTCCACCGCGTTGGGTCATTATATTAACAATAAAATGCAGTGGAGGCGATAATGTAGTCCAAATTACAGCACACTTGCTTTCCTGCATTTCCACTAATGGCTGTAAGTACAGTCTTTTCATTGCTCAGTAAAGTTTAATAGCATTATTAAATGGGGCGAAATATATCACTGCAAGCATATGATGTGAGAGTGGACCTATTTACATAGGCAAAGTAAACAATGCATTTAATGGCTTATTGGCGTGGAAAGGGGAAAATCAACAGGTCTGTTAGTGAAACAAGAGGTCTTGCATTGTATCACTAATACAGTCAATACAAGCAATCATTACACACACACACACACACACACACACTAGCATGCAGAAATACTGTCAGGGGAGCAGACAATGATTGTTTAATGGGAACTCTAGATGGGCAATTGTTATCATCATATCAAGAAAGGTTCAATGGAAAAGGAACTCAAATGAACGATTGAAGTCCATGTCTTTTTGATCAGAAATCAAGTCTATATTCTATGTTAAGGCTGTGCAAGTATTAAAGTCCTCATACCACAAAGAAATGCCCACAGTGTATATTCAGAGACTGAGCCAAAAAAACAGACATGAGAACGTCTAACATTGTGATGTCCACAACAAAACAGTCTTCGCTCTCAGTTATGCCCCAAACCCATTCCACATGGACCCATGAACCAATATTGCAGAATTTGGCTTCTCTGAATGTTTAACCTGAAATTTGCTACATCATTTGAATACTCAGTAAACAGTGAGCCAATCAGAAGAGGTGCTAAGTTCCACTCTTCAGATTGGTTTGCTTACTTGTTGTTACTAGATTTGATTTGATTTGATTTGACTAGAGCTCCTGAGAGAAGACTCAAAGAGGAGATGTAAAACTAGACTGAGATGATTTATGGTTTTTAAAATCATTATTACATCTTATGGAGGTTACCACTTGAGATAAAACACAGCATAAGTGTAAAAAAGGGGACAGTAATAGGGGATGGTAATCAATGCAAAATTAATGAAAAAGGAAAATATGTTTTGGTGGTTTTGTTTATGATCTGCAAAGAGAGAAATACAGTCAGCTTTGATCCCAGGCTCAGAACATTCTGCAGCCTGGAAAAGATATTAAACCGAATCCTTTAAAGGCCAGAGATTGAGAGATTTTATCACCTAAAAGGACAGTGTGAGTTCCTGTAGAAAACAAAAGCTGCACAGTGACTCAAAAAGACGACTCAACGCCTCAGATGAGAGACACAAAGGTTCAGAGACAGTTCACTCACTGACACCCAATAATCAATGTGCTTTAGCTTGACAGCATCAGATGAATTTCTGGGGCACTGCACATAAGACTCACCCTGTCAATAAAAATAACTTTACCACATCTACACAAGTTCTGTCATAAGTCAATAAAGAAGAGTGCATCAAAGGTTTAATTTTGATTGACTCTTTCAGATAATCCTATGAGAGAGCACTCACTGAACTAGTGCTCTTCTGTCTTTTAAGAATTGAATGGGTAACTCTTCAAAGATTCCTTTGTAATCACTTTTTCAATTTTATCTTTTTATTTGTTCAATCTTTTGAGCAATGTCATGTTTCCTTATCCTTTTTTATTCTGTTCTAAGAGAGTAACCTATGAAAGCACAGACTGCCAATAAATCTTGAATACAACTCCTCAGTAAAAATCTAGATGAATTTCAATGGATAAAGACTATGGAAACAGAACTGAACTAAGTCTTTTTTCCGATGACAAATACTGAAGGGGGAGAAAAAAGAAAACTAAGTCCTCTGCATTTTATTGCGACTGCTACACACTGAACAGCAGCGTCAGTCCCCACAGCCAACCACTTTGCTGACTTGAACTCAGCTTTTATTCACAGGAACCAATAGCTCCACAATAGCTCCAATGCTCCTGCTTTACACAGAAGTGGGCAATTGTATCCTCAAGGCTCCTCTGTGGCTTAGAGTCCTTCCATTATGGGTTGGCTCACCCATGTACAATATTTCACACATTCACACACATACACAAACACACACAGTCTGGAGAATACTTTGTGTTTTCATTCATTTGACCTTGGCTGCAAAAATAATTGTGCATGTGCACTGACAGCACCTGTCAGTGAGTGACTTGACTATCGAGTTGTGTTTTTTGTAGGCTTCACAGATTTACATGGCAAGCAGCTGGGAGACTTAAAGACAAAAGAGGGGTGGGGGGTGTACAGAAGAGGGTAAGTTACCTATCATCTGATTCTGCCTCTCTTTCATAATCACACGCTTTCAAAAGGAGAGAAAATGCTGATGAAACCACAGAGCAGAACAATTGAAGACAGACTGAGAGGAGAAGGAGAAAGAAAAAAGGCCTGCCCTCTTCTTTGGTGTATCAGCGTAAATTCCTGACAAGGCAAGCCTCCCCTCCTTCACCGAGTTTGTGTTTTCAAGGCTTGCATTTTGACTGGATCAGCATTATAATGAAAGACTGTGATGCCCCAAAGCTCAGTTTGAATCCTTCAAAAAACAGTCAGCAATTGTCTCCTTTGTTAATATGCAACTTCTGTCACGCACCTGTAGAGAAACTCTGGGGATTAGAATTACATTTTCATCCTCACAGCTCTGGAAAGTTATCTCTTCACCTCTATCAAACTAGTTTTAAAGCAGGGTAGAAAAAAACAGATATGTGAAAACTTAAAATTCAAAAACACCTTACCCAAAGATTAGAAAACCAGGATGTCTCCAACTCCCACTGAACTCATTCATCTTCTGCCTTCGTTCCCTTCATAACTTCCTCTGCTTTGCTTCATCCCCTGGGCCACCCTGAGCCCCATGAGCACCAGAATCCTTTGGATCAGGTACAGAATCATCCAGAGTATACAATGTACTCCAGGCTAGCGGTGTTACACCCAGACTAAACCTGGAAAACATTAACATCTCAAACCTGCACAGCTTCAAACTCCTCTCCCTACTCTGGATGTATTGAAATAGCCTTGGGCTCTTCCATTCATGTTATGTATGTGTGTGTGTGTGTGTGAGTGTGTGTGCATTGTGTAGCATGTAAAGCGTTTCCATTTGCAAATTGCTTCTGTGGAAACGGGTACTGACCAGCTGGTACACTATGTTTATCACAGCCTTGGCTCATTACGCGATGAACGGCAGAAAACTCTGGCAACTGTTTGCTGATTTACATTACTTCTTGTCAGTATTTCATACCAGTTATTTACACACTGCAACAAGGTTACACACATGAGGACAGGATTCAACAGGCGGTGCGACTGAGCACATTTCCAATTCTGGTCTGTTCACAGTCTAGTTGCCATCAGGATTGCATGCAGTGTGAATGGAAAACTAGGATAGCTAAAGCAGCTAGTTTTGTTCATGAGGAAATCTCCTATATGTGACATAACCCTTTCCTTGCTAAAGTCGATCCTAATCTGTTCCACTTGATCTGAACTTTGTGTCATGTAGGCTTTGTCCATTTAGTAAAACACATATTACATTTTTTTTCAGAAGAGTAGGGACACTAATACTAAGCTGTGCAGCCCCGAGCATTCAGGCGAGCCATTCTTCCCAGAAAAAATGAGCCCAAAGGTCGTCCGTCAGCAGATTACTATGACTGTAGTTAGGTTGTGTTGATAGGTGACATCTAGTGGATGTGGTCCTGATATGAAGGGAAAAGTGCAATGTTAACAGAGCAACAAAGTCCATGTCAGAAGGAGGTTCAGTTGGATGGATGAATCAACAAAACACAAGAATATGACAAAGCAGAGCAGTGTTAAATTCCCATGTGAAAGTAGCAGTTTGTTTTTTTTTCTATTATCCATGACATCATCCATTGGGGGGCAACACGGTGGCATAATGGTTAGCACTGTTTCTCACAATTAGAAGGTCACGGGTTTAGTTCCCCACCTGGGGCCTTTCTGTGCGGAGTTTGCATGTTCTCCCCGTGCCTGTGTGGGTTTTCTCCGGGTACTCCGGTTTCCTCCCACCATCCAAAGACATCATGTTTGGGTTAATTGGTGACTCTAAATTGTCCATAGGTCTGAGTGTGAGTGTGAGTGTGAGTGGTTGCTGGTCTCTGTCTGTCTCTGTATGTTGGCCCTGCGATAGACTGTCGACCTGTCCAGGGTCTACACCGTCCTCGGCTAATAGGTAGAAGATGAATGAATGAATGATCTGTTTGACAGAGTTACTGTGTCGTATCCATGATGAAGATTGTTTAATATCCAGGAAGTACTAATTTTAACCCAAGGCATGACTTTCATGATACTAAATGTGATGAAACATGACAGCAGAGGTGCATACACCTGCTGCTGTACAGGCTCTGTGTCAGGACACTACTTTGGGTCACATCGGATGGTTAAGAAAAACTGTATGATTGCTCGGGTTGGAAGAGCGGTTTTTCAAACTTTGTTGGAACGCAAATGGTTGACCACAGGCAAGCATAGCAAGGGAAGAAGTGTTGTTTACTTTGTGATTTATTGGAGTTGAATTATTTCCCACAAATTGCAGCACAGCCTATTGCCTGTTTCTCTAAATCTGAGATTCACCACTTCTATATCTGCAATTTTACTAACTGATCCTCAGATGACGCACAGAATATTTCCATGACTTCCTGTGCAGATCAATCTTTGGTCTCAGTTCACAAAACTGTCATATTGGGATCAAGCTAAACCCCAAAACACAGAGGTTTAGGTCCAGGTTAAATAATGACAGTTGATTAACATCACACAGCGTATGGCTGCGCCGTGTTTATTTTAGCACAAGTTAGGGTCAAATTAACACTTTGTTTCCCTGGTCATTACTTAAGCAAAGCTGTGTCCACTAAAAACAACATTATTGCAATATTTTCATTTGGCAAGCTAATGATTTTGATTGTTGACCTTTAAGAGGTGGGTTTTAAACACTTGTCTCTCCTCAACAGTGTTAAAGCAAATTACAAATGGCCTTGAAAGGGATCCACTGTTATGTTAATTTAAAGAAAGTACAACAGTAGTACTTGCTTTTAGTATTTTATGTGCCTCAGCACCTTGGTGCAATTCAAGTTGTAACACTGTTACATGATTGTTGTTGACATCTTACAGTGTCACCTTGAATCCTCGAAAAGTAATTTTTTCTAAGATTCATTTTTGGGCTTTTATGCCTTTATTTTAGCAGCTGGAAGAGAGGTTAACAGTACACAGGGAGCGACGGATGAGAATGACTTGCAGCATAGGTCCATAGCTGGATTCAAACCAGAGACACTGTGATTACATGCTGCATGCTCTAAACCCTCAACCACCAGCATTCTGAATTCTTTGAAAATTAATGAATGAATTACTTCTGAGTCCCATATTTTATACTTTACAAGTGGAGTTTTGATGTCTGTAAAAAGATGGATTTGAAGTTTTGAGGACAAAAAAAAGAAAAAACTCTAAATGGCCTGAGCCTCTAATCTCTAAGACTGTTTTAAAAGTGGTCTCATAAAAATGCCACTGAGAAATCAAATCCTTCAAGGTTGGATGGTGGGCCAAAGTCCTGACAGCTAATTTTAAGTCTGTATTTCTGAAAACAGGCTGTGTGTTTTTCTGTGGACTGAGTACATCAGTTATGAATCAGTTCTAGGTTCTATATTAGTACTGCGAATGTATCAAAAAAGAAAATATAAGTAGCACAGGAACTCTCTTCCTCTATTTACAAAGCACTGTCTAAGTGTTAGCCACCGGTATATGATGCTGAAGCTGCAGATCTATGTTCATCCCTGCATTAAATATGCAACGAGAAGCATCTGCTGGGACTTTTTTTGTCTACCTAATGATATGATTGAAAAAACTAGGGCAGAGAATGCTGCTGCCTGTCTGTTCAGAAGTTCAGCTAGCAGCCAATGAAATCTAACTTGTGTGTTCTCACCAGTCTGTGAACCACTTGGCAAGAGATTGACATATCGAAGGATGAGGCAGTGCCCTGATAAGCAGAGCTGGCATGTGTTTGAACATTTGCCCATCGACTCCCAATAGCTGAATTAAACACTGGCTGGGAATCGACTGGAGACAATCTGCAAACAGAGAGAGAGACGACCGGTTCCCCACCTGTTCCATCCAATGAATCCATGTGTTTTTCAAAAGAATGCAAATCAAAGCGGCTGTCTCCCAACAAAAAAGATGTTATCCAAAGGATGGAGACAAATGTGGTAGCTGGGAGAAATTGTTGTTTGTGGTTCCTCAGCACAAAAACAACAAAAAAAAAAAAACAGACTGATTGCACAGGAAGATCAGCCCTTCCTCTTGTATTTTCCCTCAGATGAAAGATTTTTACCAGGTTTATCACAGACACACACACATTTGGCTTTGCACTCCCCCTTCACAGTCCAAAGGTATATCAAACATTCCTCTGCTTTGCTGTAATTTCTCTCACATAATGTTTTTTTTTTCTCCTTCCTTTCATTCTCTTTCTGCACAGTAGGGAAACAAAAACAGAAGCTGGACCCCAGGACTGAATTGTTCTTAATTCACGCTTTCTCTACGAGTAAATATGGTGCCATCAAGTGTGAACTGAATTGTGTAGCTGGTGGCAGCACACAGCTAATATGGAGATGCTGGATACCAGTGGGATAACACACAATCCCACACTGGTTCCTGTCACATTTTCCTGCCATTCAAACCAAGCAGACCTCGTCCACACAGTAACATTATCCTAAACAGGAACAGGATCCAATAAAAATCAGGGGAAAAAGCTTCCATGTGGTATTGTGACTAATAGCATCTAGGGAATGTCGGTGGTGTTTTATCACCATTTTAGATTCTTTTGTATTTTTCAGGTTTTCTTGATATTTCTTTGAAATTCTTTTTTAACACAAGATAAGATAAGATTAGACTTTATTTATCCCACGTATGGGAAGTTCGGTCATCACAGCAGCAACCACAGGTATAGAAGTACAAGAAATATAAAGTGGCAGTGGTAAAGATAGAAGAAGTGATGTAACATAATAAAGTGACATAAAATATAAAAAAATACAAAAGAGGTTCAACTATGACGTTCAAAAGCTATGTTAAACAGTGCAGTGCAGTACAATACAGTGTATGTGGATGAGGTAGTGAAGATAAAGCATAAAGCCTGTCAGTAGTGCAAAAAAAAAAAAAAGTAATAGTCCAGAGTGCAGATTTTATCACTGCGATAGAGTGGTGTTGTACAGTCGGATATCTGCTGGAGTGAATGACCAGCCGTAGCGCTCCTTCTCACAGCAGTCTGTTGCTGAAGGAGCTGCTTAGTTCTCCCACAGCGTCATGAAGAGGGTGGGACGGGTTGTCCATGATGGATGTCAGTTTGGCCAACATCCTCCTCTCACCCACCTCCTCAATGGAGTCCAGAGAGCAGTCCAGGACAGATCCGGCTTGTTGAGCCTCTACCTGGCCCTCTCTGAGCCTCCGCTGCTCCAGCAGACCACTGCATAAAAGATGGCAAAAGAAGCTCGCGGATTCGGTTCCCGGCCTGGGTCCTTTCTGTGCAGAGTTTGCATGTTCCTCCGGGTACTCCGGTTTCCTCCCACAGTCCAAATACATGCATGTCTAGGTTAACTGGTGACTCTAAATTGTCCGTAGGTCTGAATGTGAGTGTGAGTGGTTGTTCGTCTCTGTCTTTGTGTGTTGACCCTGTGATGGACTGGCGACCTGTCCAGGGTGTACCACACCCCTCGGCCGGAACATTGGCTGAGATTGGCTCCAGCACCCCCGCGACCCGGAAAGGAAAAGCGGTAGAAAATGGATGGATGGATAAAATTAAACAATTTCTGGAACGGTAAAGAACGCCAAGACCAAATTTAATTTTACTCACAATGTGCTAAATATGATACTTAAAAGAAAGCTTGGAGTTTAGCCATAAGCCGAGGGGTTTAGTGTGTTCAACTCTATGCAAAATCATGAAATGAATTTTAGTTTTACTGAGCAGTAAATTGCTTGTTGTAATGTGGAAGTTTGTTCAAGTCAGACTGCAGGGCTAATTCAATCTGTAATGCACTAGATTGAGATTCATACATTACTGTGTCATTAGCAGATTTGAAGACAACATTCAGAGCAAATTGTGGGAAGATCATTGACAAAAATAGAAAAAAGAAGTATACCAAAAGTAGAGCCTTGAGGTACACCTCGTTGTTGAATTAAAGTATCAGATTTGCATCCTTGTATGACAACAATTATTTTTTTTTATGAAGATAAGAACTAAACCTGGGTAGAGCATGAAGTGATAGACCAATGGAGTGAAGCTTGTCTAAAAGCAAGTACAGTAATCCCTCGACTATCGCGGGTGTTACGTTCCAGAACCCCCCGCGATAGGTGAAAATCCGCAAAGTAGAAACAGGATTTGCAAAAGTGATTCATCAGGGTATTGTAATGTATATTTTTTAATATATTCTATATGTTAAAGCTTTCATAAAGCCTCCACACACTCTTATAAACCTTTTCTACACTCTTAAACACAAATAAAGATGCTGAGCGATGTAGCGAACGTGTGCGTAGGAAGCCAACTGAGCGGATGACGAAAGCCAGGATGCTGGGAACTGAGGCTGTGGTCACTAAGCCAATCAGCGCTCAGGATACTGAACAGCATGCTCTGATTGGTCGTGTCTCCTCTATTGGCAAATAGTGTGGCATGTATGAAATCATCTAGGAAGACTAAGCCAAATTTTGATCGGCCGCAGAAACCCGGGATGTACTGAGGGAACCGCAATATTAATTTACATTAAATATTTTTAAAAATCTGCGACGCACTGAGACCGCAAAAGGTGAACCGCGATACAGTGAGGGATTACTGTAATGTATTTAGCTGCAAGACTATAAGTGCATCAATCTCATAAAAAAGTTGACAACCCTTGTGGTGTTAAACTATGAGGAAAAATGCAGACAAAAAGAAAGTAAATAAACAAAAATAAAAATAAAAGCAAGTTGTGGTCAACGAAATCGAAAGCTTTCGTTAGATCAATGAAAATTGCACAAGCTAAGTGACTGTTAGATGCAGACAAGACAGCATTTGTAAATTTCAGTTAGGGTTAGTTTCTTTTGTATGGTTCAGGGTTTCTTGATATTTGCAAATGGTAATGTGGTTGAAATACAGATCTAGGTTAAATGCTGAAAGCAATAATCAGCATTGCATATGTTAATTACAGATATGAGGATAGCAAACAGCTCTTTCATAATGACCTCCCCTGAGTCGGTGCATGGTTATCCAGCAGTGTGCTAATGGGGTTACTCCCACTCCCTTGTGGACTTCCAACCACAGTCTATGGAAACACAGCATTATTAGAGTAAACACAAAACATTTACATATTCATCATTACAAACATGACCTAAAATAGTGCCGCTACACTGGGAGGAAAAATTTAAGAACCTTGAGCATCAGAGAGTTTATGAAGAGACACAGAAGGAGTCTGTTAGTCATTGTTGCTCATGTGCATGTAATATCCCGATAAATACAGGTAGCCAACTTCTCTGTTTTCATACATGTACTTCATAATCAGTGTCATTCATCTGCTAATATTAACAGTGTTAATAATAACACCGAATTCCACTGGGATGACAGCAATACTGTCTAACCTAACAGTTTATGGAAAGCCTATCTGAAAATCTTACTGACTGTATTTCTTGCTGCAGTGTAACTAATATGGAGCAAAGAATTTGAGGAACTGATGTATGGCATCATGTGGCCCTTGACACACCTAGTTGGTACTACCACTGTAGTCGAGCCCTATGGCATCTGTCAGCCTGTGCAAGTTGAAGTGAAAACTCCATAGATGTGCTTTTGACATGACATGTTAAAATGAAGGCTAAGTTTGAGTTCGAAGCAGGAGGTTGTCTGACCCCTGACCCATCAGTACTCAGGATGAGTAAAACTGTACTCATGTTGATGGACATAAAAGACACCGTGATTCCAAGCTGGTCTCTAGTTACCATTGAGGTTCAGGTGTGCAAACCCTGGGTTTTTGCCAGACTCACAAGAGCCTAAATCCTTTTAATGATGACCAGAAAAGAAAAAAGAAAAAGTTACACCAGATATTTTCTGCTGGCTTGTCAAAGCTGAAAAAGAGACACCTGCACTAATGAGAACAGTGACACCGAATCAAAACCAATCATGTGTGGGCCATTACACCAAAACAAGGAGCTCCAGGATAATAAAAGGGCTGTAGGGGAACTGTAGGATGATTATACCTTAGTGACACCTTTGACAGTAATTTGATCCATTGTTGTTTCATGTGTTGCTTCCACATCCCTGAGTGTTTGTGGTATCGACATTTGTTCAGGACCTACAAAAGCCTGCATGTCTACCTTTTAGCTCTCTGCATCCCCTCCAATGTCTGTGCTCTTCCCTTTGTCCTCTGTACATGGGGAAAGCTATCTTTGACAGTAGCAGATAAGCATCAGCCAGACGCTTGGAAATACAAGAGAGAGGTAAAAGAGGGTGAGAGTTGTTGCAGAGCACACACACTTCCCTTGCAGCCATGTCTTGTTTGTACACCAGGGAGATGGCAGGAGTCATGTTTCAACAGCTTTTGTCGCATAGCCCCAGCACTGCCGCCTGCTGCTGTCATGCCTGTATACCCAGTTGTTAAGAAGATCGTGTGCAGTTGGACTGCTTTGCATCTTACAGGTGTTGCTACAAACAAGAGGAAAAGGGGAATAAATCAGACCAGAGGAGCTGCACAGTAGGATTGGCTTTCCCCTGCTTATTTCATGTCCCATTCTTTGTCTCTGGCTTCCTCCTCCTCCCTCCTGATGTAACATGACTCCAACTTGATGTCTATCACAATCCTCATTACACCTCTATTGTCCTTTCCCAGACCTACAAAGGAGATTCTCCGAGTTGGTCCTTGTCCCCTCCTCCTTTCTTTTATACCATCTCCATTTTTCACAGAAAACCTCTCCTGTAAAAAGATGAGGTAGATCTCATGAATTTAAAAAGGTCAAGCTTCTAGTAGTGCCAGAATTTTGACTTGTAACCTACAGCGCTACGGCAACTTCCACACAGATGGGTAATTGTGCTGCAGCAGCCTGGCAGGGATGATTTGTTTGGAAGGTATAGAAGAAATCTTGAGAGAATTTTTAAATCAAAAGACAAAGTGTTGCAGCAGTGTTTCATTTTGAAGTGATGCGCAAACACCACAGCAGCGCAATTAAGATGCAAACTGGAACAAGACAAGCACCACTCTAAATTGATGACCCACATAATTTTGAATGAAAAAAACTTAATCAAACGGTAAAGTGCACTATGCATTCGAAAAATAAACACAAATAGCACTTCTCAAACAACTTTGTCCTCAGACACATTCTTCAAACTTTGCAAACTTGAGAAAAACTCTCCACAGCAATCAAAGTCGTCTCCCATGAAGTTTGAATGGTTTGTGATGATGATTAGTTGACCATGTCGTGGAGCTGAGTGCAGGCAGATGTGGCTGATTTCAGCAGTGAGTAGAGAGTGCTATTCAATAAAGCTAGCACTGCTAGTCCTGGTTTCTGGTTTCTGTGTTTGAGGACTCTGCACCTGTGACTGCAACCCTGAGCTAATTTCAGCTTGATTATCATCAGAGCTCATCTGTTCCCCTGCACTCAAAAAACTCTCCAATTAGAGGAACTGGGGGTCCTGTTAAATCCAAGTTAACCATAGCGTAGCTACTGGATACAGCAGGGACATCATGCAAGTGTGTAAACTTCTTGTTGATATGATATATTCCCTTTTTAGTTACTACAAATACTCTTTTTAGGGAGAATGTCAGGACAGTTGCAACACTTTTAGAGACAATTTGGATCAGACCAAACAAACTTTTAAATATTAAACTTACAGCTATCTGCTAATTAAAATAGTGTGACAAGTAAAATGTAATTTGCAATATTTATTTGAACAGAAATGACCTGTTGGAACTGAGCCCAACCTTGTGGACAGTGCAGCACAGATCGTGGATAATAGCAACATATTAATGATGTTAGATTTTTACTTTTTAACCTTCACTTTTTACCTCAAGAAACATAGAACTCCAGTAAGGCCAGGAATAGTACTTAGTAGTACTAGTAAAGCTAGTAATATTTAATGATACACTAACATTTGGGAATATATTTATTTGATGGTATTCATTAAAGAACAGTTATTTAGTTGTCCATTGAACATAGGACCCCTTTGCATTTAATTGCTTTTGATTAACAGAACAGATATAATAAAACCATCAGAGACCACTAAAGTCATTCACAAATTGACTTCTTTGTAAATGTGAAAACAATATTTGAATACCAAAATAATTATAATAAATTATTATGATATTCATATTAATTTGTGTTATACATGTTTTACAGAAGTGAAACATATTAATATCACATGCGTGACGGTTGTGTGTGTGTGCCTTTTCAGGTGTGTTAGTAGGAAAAGAGATTGTTTCTGACACAGAGCTAAAACACTTCTTCTGGACAAAGATTACTTTTGATTTAAAATGAAACCCTTAGTGGACAAAATAGTATGACACAACCGAGGTTTAACTACTGTAGTAAATTTTTATTGCTATAGTACATTGCGCTACTCAAATTCATGCAATGTTATGTTTGCCATTTATAGCACTGTTATAAGTGTTCCTTCGGCAAAATGGACAGGAATATCATTAAAACAGCAAAATAAGTGTGTCTATATCGCGTGTCCACGACTTTGTGTAATAATGTATAGCCATCACACATTGCCAATGTGAAGATAGAGCTTGCGGCTATCATTCCGCAGCCTTTTGTTTTTCCCCCTTTTGAAGCGGGAGACGGGCCACAGAATGGCTCCATTAATACAGAAACTATTTCTTCCAAATCAAAAGATACACCCCACCTCATGTAATGACAAAGTCTCTCCTCTTTGCCTCTGGTGCTTTTCTTTCACTCTGCACAGCAAAGGAGGCCATGGAGCTTGGGGTGGAGAGTGTAGCATGGAGTCACTGTCTGTGGTGAAGCTTCCTCTGATTGACAGCTCATTGCTCAAATGTTGCCATATACACTACATACAGTATCGTAATTGAAAAAGGGAAATGACCACAGTAGATTACATTTGCTACCTGTTTTTTTTTTTTTTTTTTTCACTTCCTTGGCACTAAGCAGCCATTCCTGCACCTTGCACTGGTGACAGAACTCTCAGAGGTGCTGCAGCAGTTTCTTTCAAACCCCATTTGATTCTTTATTACTAGAGACATTAATAAAACCTTTGTGCTTTTATGTGGAAGAAGATAGCACAGTAAATGTAATATCTTTCTCTTCTTGGCAGCGTTGCTTGTGTTTAGCTATGATTGCATGCAGTTCTATGTGATTCTTATTCTTGTTTGTTGTGCATCATGTCAGAGCCTCCATTCAACAGGCCTTTAGGGCTTCTCCTGTTCATTCCACAGCGTCCTGTATGTTTATCTTCAGAGACACTAGCTATTTAGTTTCATTGTGTGAATTGACGGAGCTTGACAAAGCACAGAATTAGCTACGGTAGAAATAAAAATGTGATGCTATATTTTGCCTAAATCAGGGCCATATGACAGACAACACCCTGAGCTGGGTAATTCTCTTCTGTATTTAGTGTCTGTTGCAGATGGTCACCTGTTATGGGAGCCCATGCTCAAACCAGTGATGGTTAGCCTCTGTGGCTGGAATCCTAATTAAGCCTGTGTGGAAATACCGTGAGCCAGCATCCTAATGATGCTAACTGTTTTCGTCAACCCAGGAAAAGTGCATCATGGGCATAATGGGATAATAAGAAGCTCTAGTGCCACCCCCAATGGGATGGCACCTGCTTATTACTCATCGAAGGCTATATTTAGTCATTGTAGGCACTAATATAAAATCAACCAAATCAACCACTGATGTTTGGACATTTGCTTTAGCTACGCTGCAGTGAATTTCTGGCCAGGCTATTTGTTTGTGTGTATGGCAGTTTGTGTCCTTTGTCTACTATAAGAGGAGGGAAGAAGACCGCAAGAGATAAAGAAGAGAGAGGTTCTGGAGGAGTGAAAAGAGGGGGTGAAATGCCTTTCATATTCTCAGCATGAATTCAGCAGAAAGTCATTACCCACAACAATAGCATTTCTGCTCTATTTGCCTGGCAAATTTTTTCGTCTGGCCTCTGAAGTGTGCCACCCTCAGTTCAGAGTCAAAGAAGTGTCCCCGACAAACATCTCTTTCCACCCCTTTGCAAAGATGATGTACCCTCTGTCTTGAGATGTGTTGGGGATTCACTATTGCCATTTTATTCTGCTCTTATCTATCATTCTGACGCAACATAGGGTAAGGCCACAGGAGCATGAACATCTGCTGGACCAGGGGTCTTATGCGATGAATTTCAGAGAGAGAAAACATGAATATCCAGTTCAGAAACCAGGATTAGCTCCATACTACAGCCCATCATTAAGAACATGCGGTGTCTCATTAATGTGGAACAGAATGAGCTTTTCTATGTCTGCTGAAATCAGTAAAAAGAATGTTCAATTGTATCTGCGTTGAACTGTTTGTAGTCATATCTCATTGCTCTCCAACAATTAAGAAGCTCTGGGAAAACTGAGATACAATAACGCATCCAAACAAAACCTTTGGCAACAACTGTATGGCCCAGTCCTCCCACTGAAGGCCCAGTATGTGGGAACTACTCTGAGATTGGTGGAAGAGCTCTCATCTTTCCTCCAGTCTCTCCTTCCTTTGCTATTTTGCTCTGTCTCCTATTAGCAGTCCATGAGAGTGGGAGGAAGAAGGAATGCTTTCTGGCACAGGGGTACTTTTGTTGTCTTGGCGACTGCGGCTCAGCCATCTCAAAAAAACTCAGGGACCTAATACATCATCACCCTGGCTCCCCAGGCTGTCATGGTGAGGCTCTGATCTGATTCTCTGTATCGCGTCATCCTGTTCCACAAACACAACCCAGAACAATATAAAACAGTCGCTGTTTTAAAAAAAATCTGCTTCCTGGCAATCATCCAGCTCCTAAACACTCACCAGAAATGTTTCTGTGCTGCCGTGCACATGTCACCGTTCATCTGTAGTTATTTAAGTAAAGATTGTTTTTCTGTGTGTGTGTTCATTGGCTTTGAAGTGTTTTGAATATGTCTCTGTTTTCCTACAAGGCAAAGCCTCATTTTAATTTCTACGGCTGTGTGCAATTTTGGTCAGACAGCCCTCAGATTTACATAGCGAAGTGGCCCACCTGCTCTGTGTTTGTCAAGCAGGAAGAGGCTCAGATATTGTCTTTGTTTCAGATTGCAGATTCGGATAGAAGATTGCTATTTCATCCTTACAAACCTTACATTACTTAAGGGCCTCATGTTTTTGGATTCATACAGCTTTTAAATTTCTATTCCTTTCCTGAGTAGATACCACTTCCACTTTATCTGTGGAAGCAGTAGACTTTTCTGGATAATGATTCATGGAGGCACAAGGTAAACGTAATAACTTTTCAATAACCATATCATAATTTATGGTAATGGGTTACCATTCGCTCTGGAATGCACAGTTTGCATCTCCTGCATCTGGCTTAATTTAAGTTTACAAAGACCTGTTAAAGGTCCCATGCAATCTACACCCATTTTATTTCTACAATTGTTAATATCTATATGAACATATATTTGTAGTTTTAGGAACCAAAAACCATCTCAGTGCAGTTTTACATCCTCGCTCTCATGCTTCCCTTTGGAGCATCGTTTTTCTTCTAAATTTTTCCTAACAGTGCCTTTGAGAATAAATTGCAACACATTCCTTTATGTGAAAAGTACACACTTTACAGAGACAGTCGCATGGAGTTTCTCTGGCTTCATGAAACATCTCTCAGGAGGCTTAGTAACTGAGGAAGTGTCATGTAGATCATTTTCTCATTGCTCCTTTTGATGAAAGCTTGTTTTGAGAACCCTCCCACCCTCTCTGAGCAGAGAAAACTAAAGTGACTGGAGTGAATGAAGAGGCTCAACAGGATATCATAGCTGTCAGTTCAATATTACATTTCCTGAGTGGTTTCTTGGATAACTGTTCAATTGAATTACACTGCAACTGAGCGATCAACATCATCTGCATACAAATACATATTTAGATTATGCAGTGATTTAATAAGCAAAGTTGAGCTCTTTCCTGCTGTTGGAGTGTGAGCACAAATGTCTGGAAGTTCATTACTGATGCAGTATACAGCCCCGTACCTGGTTTGAACTATATTCTAAGCACTGAAATTACTGAAATTACTTCCATTGTGAGCTGACTTATTCTCCATAGTGTGTGGAAACCAATTCAGTCCTGTTTCCCAGATATGTGATATGACTCCAGTCTGGCAGGGGGTGGGCAGGAGTGGACAGGAATGAACAGAGCGATAAGGAAGTCCAGAGCCATGCGCCCACTGCCCGTCGTGGAAAAGGAGACGTGTGACAGATCACAAAATTAACAGGCTACTTTATTTATTTATTTATTTTTGACATACAGAGGCAGTGCGCAAACACAACTGCAGCCCAGAGATAGCAGGAAAGGCAATCACCACGAGAGTAAGAGGGGTGGCGGGGGAGGGAGGGTGGGAATGTTCGTTCGACAGATGTGGGAGGAGCAGGATTGACTGAAGAGATACATATCCTGCCAATTACTGTTTCCTGAAATGTAAACGCTCAAGAACCAAACACATTTTGAAACATGAATGCTTTAGTCCTGCAAATAGTAAACCTTGCAGACATGGACCAACACTGACAGCAGTGGGCACATACACACAGCACACACAAGACATCCACATGCACTATTAGCGCAAACCTTGTGACCCCATGCACTCTGCAAAAGGTAAGAGCTTAGACTCACTTTAAGAAATATTTTCATTATTAATGTATGTGTAGCCATGTTTTTTCATCACATACCCCAGGATCCCAGTTTAACATCCCCAAATGCCATCAAATATTTTGTTGTTTTATCTTATAAATAACATACTGTATAAGTGAGTTTATTTTGAAGTGTACTGTGTGTAGTGTGAACTAGACAAAGGGTCTGCAGCCTTGCGGGATAAAATGCAGATGCCTGCAGCTGGTTCAATAAGTGTTGATAGACCTCACTATGAAACATAAATGGCAACCTTGTGGTGGCACTAGAGGTTAAGTAAGGTGATAACTAAACTCAGTCGAACCTGTCCTGTGGGAACCTTCAATATCTGTACAAAATCCAATGGCAAATTACCCGACAGATGCAAGATATTTCAGTCTGGACTTAAAGTGATGACCCACCGAGCAAGCAACTGACCAGCCACTACACATTACTGTTACCATTTTTACTTGTCCAGAGAGGCTTTTAACATACACTGAGGCAAGCATAGGTGCTGGCTGACAGATATAATTTAAAGATATCCATCAGCCACATCTTCTCTCCCTGGGCCTCTCCAGGATGACCAACAGGCCTCAGCTCTTGCCATTTCTGCTCTAGCTGATAACCTCTCACAACGCAGGGACCCAGCATGACTGCTGGCCGAAGCAGGGCAGTGTTTGGAGCACATTTTCTGCTTGGATGGACCTAATGTTTTTTTGAATTCTATTGACGCTGCTGATCCCTGATCTGCGAAAGGGAGAGGGGGTGAAAAAAGTGACAGTGGAGAGATGTATAAACCGGTTCTCAGTGATGGAAGGTGAGATTGCAAGGGCTAGTGAAGCAGGTAGGTTTGGGCTCCAGGGTGTACAGCATATGTTTTGCCCCTTACACCACTATAATGTCAAATCTGCCCTTTGCTCTTAGCAAGTGTTATTTTTTCTTTCACAGAGTGCAGTACAAAGCCAACTCAGCTGTCTGTCACACACCCCCTTCAGTCTTATTCAATCATTATTATTCCCATCTATCTTCTGGCTTCAAGAACATACAATTTTTACAACTCTTGCAGTCGGCGAAATATAGTATACAGCATATTTCCTTTTCTCTCCCTGCTAATGGCCCCAATAAAATGTAATTCCTATCATGCTGTTTAGGTACTAAAAGGTTAATGTGGATGGACTCTGAACATTGCCAAAACCTGTAGGTCCAACTTTTTTTAATTGCATTTTAATGAGCTTGCAACTCTCAATTTGACCTAAAAATGATCTTTTCACTCATTTATTGGCTCAATATCAAAGCAGGGACCTGTCCAGTGATAAATGTTAATGAATGGCATGCACCTTAACCATCGAGTGAGCCCATTCTGAGGCAGCATTTTAATTGTTGGCAACTCTTGCATATCAGCAGCAAGTGGTTCTAATCATGTAGCATTAGAGTTATCTCACACATGAACACCGGACAGATGTTGTGTCATTGGTTGTGATGAGGCCATTATTTCGTTTGTGTAACTGGGTGAGTAGAACAGTCGGTGCCCTAATAGTAAAAATCGAAGCTGAACAAAAAAGAGTTGTGTGCATTTACTTGATTGCCACTAGTGAATCCATCACAGATTCAGTGAAATGTATTGACATTGCTGTGAAAGTTAGCAGTTTTGATTGTGTGTGATTGATTGTTGATTGTCTGTCTATCATCCAGTTGTAGAGTTTGACAGTAAATTGATTTAAATATCACGACATTGAGGTTAACATTCCCACATATCATTGCTTGCAATGTTTCTGGCGCACTGCCTTTATATAACCAACAAACATTCCCTTCAAAGCCCTGATTAAATGTATATGTGCCCAACCCCTCAGACAGGGAGAGCTGCTCCTTTCGCCAGAACCAGCACAGTTACAGTACCATGACAGGAGCACGGTTATGAAATGCTACACTGAATTTGGGCATTTTGTTGAGACGCTGGAATTTGCCAGCCTCTATGGGAATTACAACGTAATGGAAAAAAATAAAAAAAACTGCTTCTCACCATAGTCTGTATCATTTGGCCTCCACGTCCCTTTCCCATAATGCCAGGCCTCAGGGAGTCAAATGTTCTGAATGGTCCTCTCCCTTGGATTTAATGTGTGCCCCACGCTGTCAGAATGACTTAGCTGTTTCCTGGTGAGAGGCACTAAACGTCACTTGGGCTTTTCCCGGATTGAAGGTGAGGGGGGTGGCTCAGTGAAGCTCCTTCTTGGGGAAAAATTCATGCTGCCGAATGACTCTGAGAAACTGATGTTTCCTGTTCTGGGATGTGAAACAACACGCACAGACGAACCTGCTTCAGACAGACACAACCGTGCATCATCCCTCCTCCTTCTTTTGACAGACTTGCTCTCATACGGACATGCTCCGCTCGATAATGCCTGGGCCCACTTCAGCCATGCAACATCCTGACTGATGGCTCCCTCAGCAGCACTCTAAATGAGTGTGCCCATAACCATTAGAAAATATGGAACACAAGCACTAAGCTAGCGTTGAGAAACATCCAATGCCGATTAATCAGGGAGAAGGGGGTGGCCTCTCCCTGATGATCACTGCTGTATTACATGGGCACAGGGGAGCCACAGAGCACTGAGGAGGCCAATAAAACAACACATCCTCTTGAGGAAACCAAATGCTACCAGGCCATCGGCTGCCGTTGAAGCCCGGTGATGAACTGGGTCATTAAAACTCAGTGACACCCAATATTGGATGCCTGCAGGGGGCTGTGGGTCTGTTCTCATCTGGGCTTTTACAGTCTGGCTAATTTCTCTGGAGGAAATCTATGTCTAATGTTCAATCCTAATGAAGTCAGGAACATGTGTGTGAATAAGCTGGAAAACTGTAACTCTATATGCATATGGGTGTTGTGGGATGACGCTGTAAGCTAATTGTTGCAGATAAAGTAACATCAATTCAAATTACTTTAGGGGAGTCTTTGCAGCTTTCAGCGAATTGCGATTACCTGTTGTGAGGGACACAGAAGCTGCTTTCAAGGATGCCTTTTTTTCTTTTTTTTTTCTAGCCCTTTCAATTTTACTACAAAGTGAACAAAGAAAAGGAAACTGCTGGGATTGTTTTTTAAGTTGACCACATGGCCCTCTGCCTAACTAGGAGCTAGGGGGAATAACATGTTAAGTGGAGTTGTGAGCTGGAGTCCTGCACTGTGTTGATGTAGATAGCCCACAAACAGCTAGGCATAGACCTTCTACCTTATCCAGCACATGAAAGGCTGGCCTGATTTCAAAGTTTCCAAAGAGAGCCTAGTCTGCAAAACACCTGCAAGATAACTCACTGGGAGGATTAAGCTGCTATTTGACTCTCTCCCCACTTTTCTGCTCCATCTCTCTCTGCTTCCCTCTCTCTTTTCATGTGTCAAGTCTCAAGTAAAGACTGCGACCATGGCATTCCCGCTGGCTCCAAAGGCTGACTCACTGATATCATTCAGAGGGGAGCCCCTCGGATATGTTTACTTAATCCAATATTTATGCTCTGTGTACGTTAGCGAATGCAAAACAGTTTGTGCCTCCAACAAACAAGACGCAGGGCTCCCAGATGAATACAAAAAATAAAAATAAAATCAGGATTAGTCTGGGGGAAAAAAAACAGAGATAGAAAAATAAGAGTATTAGGAGAAATTGTATGAGGAATGTCTTCAGCTCAAGGCGCAGCAGATAGCTAGAGTTGACCCTAGGAGGAATTATCACAGTGTGTAAAAGTTAACTATGTTTAATGTCTCTGCTTTTCAATTTCACTTCTTGTTGATGAAGTAACACACGAGTCTGGCAAGAGCTTAGTGAAACTGCAGCAGGAGGGTATAAAAATCATATTTAGCGGGTGTAAAATTATGCGTCGATTAACCTCACATGACCGGATTTTGTCTGTCTGTAAGAGAAAACAAGTGGAAATGAAACTTAAAATCCAACCACCACCAAAGGCAGATTTTTCACACCTCAGGATGGGGAACGTAAACTAATCTAGCAGTCAATACGAGGTTGATACTGCAACCCCTTGAGGAAAGAAACAGCCCATCTGAAACATTTTCCATTTCTTTGAGCTCATCTGATCTTCTCTGAGGAGGGGAGGGGGCTGTGTCTACGCAGTGCCTGGCATGTCTGCACAGCCATGATGTTCCCCCAGATGGGAGCCATGAGATGTCAGTGCCTCCCACTCTGCACCCGGCACGTCCCAATGAATTGGTCAAAGGCATCATCTGCCACTGATCTCCTCCCGTCCATGTCTAGTAGGCTGTTAAGGTCATGCTGCCTGGCGGGACGCCTTTACGGCTCTGGGGGCTGACAGCAGGACCCTTGCTACAGCTGTCAGCGATTCATCCACAGTGAATCTGGCTGGCATCTGCACCTTATTACTATGTCCCAGCGAGAGAGCTTTGACAGGAAGACTCTGAACTATGGAAACGTATTTCTGTGCTTGTGGTTAATATATAATCATGTGGCAAAATGAGATATCATCACCCTTAGCTGAGCCTGGTTTTAAGATCTTGGACTGTTTTCAACCAAGTCGGCCAGGGCTCCATAGGTGTGAGTCTTATCAGCAGTCAAACACATTACAATAAGAGATAGAGCATTCTCTAGATGGAAACAAACACACACACACACTCACATACACACAAACACAGATAAACACATGGGCATAAACAGATAGATAATTAGAAACACAGATCTGTAGAGTCATATGCTACATGGCATATACCATTTCTCTCTTTATCTTCATGCCCTTGACCCACTGCTTTTTACATAAGGAGCAATACCTTGATATTTTCTACAAAGATGATGCACTTGAAAATCTAGTTTTTTGTCAACACTGTATGTTACGATAATTTTCACAGTGCACACTTGGATCTGAGGCGAGCCTACAGCATTAGGTTGAAATTAAGCTGGACTGAACATATGCTCCTCACAGTATCTCTATGTTCTGCTCCTCTGTTAGCAGAGCAGCAGCAGCTCCAGTGCGCCACATTGTCTATGCAGCAGACGCTCAGCCGCTGAGAGATAGCCCTTAGAGCCCAATACACAATCACAGTAGTCATGAATGTAAAGTGAAAAATGATAGACTTGAAGAGAAGAAACTACACAAGTAAAATCCAAGCATTACTCCGCCTGCGTAAACTGGTGGATTTATTAAAATAGAAAAGAAGAAATGCAGCTGAATGCTCTCTGTGTAGTCATGCCATAAATCTGAACAACAGAGCTGAGTCTAAAGGGAAAATAAAAAATGCAAATATAATACCTAAAGTCTGTACGAGCATAAAAGAAACAGCCACACACACATTTGAACAAGCTCCATACGCATTCGGCTAAGCCTGGAGAAAGCCATTCAGTCTTTAGTTTAAATTCTATAACCCTGACTAGAACTGATGTTTAAGTTTCTGACCACTTGTACCTCAGTGTAGTAATGTATTTATGCTTTGTGTGCATGTGTACAGAGGGATACCACACTTTCCCATCATGGAAGACACACTGTTCCACTGAATGACAACTGACATTTGTAGCAAGCAAAGAACCATAGCACTGAAAGTAGAAGACAAGGACAGAAAAATCTCACGTCAGTCAAAACAACAGTGATGATCTGCATCGTTCTTGAGGGGCCGATTCATGCACATAACAAAATAACAAACAAAAAAAATCAGTCTTTAGTAATGTGTCAGGATTTTCCAGAGCCATCTTTGAGATTTTTATATAGTATGCCAGACTGACCAACAGCAACTCCCCCTCTAAATCCCCCTCAAATGCTGCCCCTCCCCTCCCTCTGACCTCATATGACAGCACAAGCAAGCACAAAACGACTCTCCCTCACACTACAGAACAACATACCGGAGCTTGAATTGCTGTATTACATGAAATGTACACATGATGATGGACATATAAAAACAAGAATCATATTATGTGCTGCTGTGTTCCACAAATGAAACACCATTCTGTGGGGGGGGGGAGGGAGATATGAGAGACCTCCAAACCTGGAGAAATAAAACCTTCTTGATGAAGCTACTGCACAGCTAGATAACAATCAAACTAACTAAGAACATGTTTTCTTTTAATTTGAGTGAACTGACCCCTTAAACATCCCTGATCATTACCTTATACAAAAAACTCGATCCCGCTTACAGCTCGTGTATGTACTTTTGGTTGACCTCAGGCACACTGATGTGCACAATGAGGTAGAACATCATGTAGACTTAAGCTAAATGAGTTGTGAGGGCATTATTTATCATCAAAGGACTCTCTAATTACTCCTGATAGTTTAACATGGTGAGGAGCACTAAGAATATGAACTTTAGCTGTTAATGCTATCTGTAGCTGAGGCAGAATTAAGGATTGGCCCTGCACATAATCACTTGGCACAGGCAATTACAAAAATAATTAGAATATTAATTAGAATTTCTCATTAGTGCACCCTGGTGATTTAGGAAATGAGTTGAATGATAGGGAGGCCTTTGGTCTTCATCCTCCCCCTGCAGGGGCACAGTTTGCTCGGAGAGCAGCAGGCGCGGCCTGGGGTAAGTGAAAGGGGATAGAGGAGGAAGAAAAAGGAGAAACAGGTTGGTTGCTAGACGAGGGGCACGTTTAACTATGGGCTTGGTGGGTATTTACATAGTTAATATCTAACCCAGACCTGCAGGCGTGACTTTATGCCAAACCTTGTTCCAAGGAAGTGGGATCACATCATCTGATTGAGGCGTAGAACGGTGTGGCTCAATGCATTTGTACCATTTTCTGCTGTTAATGTATGTTTACAGAGCCCCCCGTAACGGGGCCCTGAGGCCTGCCAAACAACCAATGGACCATTTGGAGTGACATCTCGGAAGCAGGTATTGCCAAGGATTTTCAGGAAAGGCTACACATACAACCTTATGCAATTTACTGGGTGACTTACAGCGAGTCATTGTTTTCAAAATCTTTTATTTTCTAGCAAAAAAGAACACTAAAAAGAAAAAAAAACATCAACACTGAAATTTTACCTTTCTGCATTTTCCATTGGTGTTTCATCATTTATTAGATAATGGTGATGAAAGTGATCAGACAGGCCCTTGGTAATTTTTGGCATCAGCCCCCAAAGGACTTGAGAATCACCGTTGATAGTTCCTTTTATTCACAGACTGTTTTGTATCACATAGGACACTGTGTTGCTAATTCAGGAAGAATAGGATCTCTCACTAAGCCCTGGTCTGTGTTTGACTGGAGAATATGATTATGTGCAGCTATTCCCAACACTGTGCACAGCGCTGCGTTTCACCCATACAGCACAATAGCAAAGAGGCAAAGAAGCATGAGACCTATTCATTTGATGCGAAGGTTAGTGAATAATCATCGCAGGCCCCATCATGACATCGGATCACACTGGAGACTGGGCCAGGTGCTGCGGTTCACAAAGTTATTTATTAGCCACATTCAAATTTATTCTGCTGCCACAAGCTGCCATTCCCACGGTCGTCTCTCAGACACAGTGTTTATCATCGCTCTCTGTCCCTCAGTCCTCATCTCTTTCAGTATCGCTTGTTCTCATTTGTTATTTTTCCTCCCCCACCCCAACCCAATTTGATTTGCACTGATTGCAAGTCCCAAATACACAAGAGTGGCAAAGTCTTGAATTCAAAGAGCAGTGCTGATGCCAGATGAGTTCATGAAATGCCATAAATATTAAAATGCAGTGTTGACAGCCACAGTCACGGGACATGAAGTCCTAGTTTTGCAGCCTGCCTTCATACTGATAAATTATTTGTTTGTGAACTTTCTAACTAAACTAAAATCAATGTCACAAGTCATATGATGTGCATGTAGGTTGTCTCCACCCCACAATCCATATGGGTGATGCATTCACACTTGTCAGACTGAGCCTCTGGAGAGGGATGAAGAGCTTTTTCTAGCCTACATACAATAACACACAGCACAATAATATGTCAGCCATCAAAGCAATCCCACTGGCTATTCAAGAAACCAATTTCACTTGAAATCACCCTCCACACAAACGCTTCACATTTGACTCCTTCTGAAAAATATACCATGTTTCACAAATAATATCACACAGGCAAACGGGTGCTCCCATCCCCTCTCTGTGTAAATGTTAATGGTGGTGATTGGCAATTTGTACGACTGACTTGAATTGTCTAAACTGGGGGGGGGGGGGGGGGGCACTATTCAGCAGTCTGTTGATACCAGTGAGTGCAAAGAAACGCATTTCATCTTTTGTCAGGCGCACAATAAAGCTTGGATTGTGGTGGGATTTTTTTGTTTTGTTTTTTTTTTGAAACAGGGAAGCTGAAATGATGAGATGTTCCAATGTGCCATGTTTTTCCATCAAGTTCCCATATGGAACTGACAAATGACTAGACAGGCCTCAATGTCTGCAAGAGGCTGTTCTCTGGGTGCTGCAATTTCTCCTTTTTATATATTTAGGAAATGCACATTGATGCAAGAGTGAATTATAATGCACTTGCCTTGGGGCAGTGTGCTCTGCAGTATCAGCATCCTTGTATTCAGCAGCTTCAACTTGGGAAAACAAAGACGTTCATGGCCAGAGAAAGAAACGTCCGACTGCCTTATCACTGGCTCTCCCAGTAAGTGACCTGAGGTCTGTGGACAATGCTGCCCAAACAGAAATGACAGAGGCAGAAAAGGATGGGATCTCACACAGACAATTGTCTGCACATTTAGTGTTTGTGGCACTTGGTTATGCACACAGCAGCATGATTTTCAAGAAGCTTATGAAATGTTTCCAGAAACACGTGTGAGTCAACATTGTGTAAAAACACTGCATCCAAAAATAAATGTTGAATTTCAATAGCTATGGAAAAATGTATGAGAACTTGGGTCCGTTGCCCATTATGATGACATTGTTTTGACAAGTGCAATATAAATACTGGGATTTGGGAGACAAAACTAAAAGTCACAGGACTAAAAATGTTATATATTCATCGATTGCACAAAGCAATTGTGGAAGTTAGACCAAATTACGAAGAACGGCTTGGATCTTTACTACAGAGCAGCATCAATGAGTCGAGTCATTGATTAGTTGATTGAAAAGCCAATTACATGGCAATTATTTTGGTTACTGACTAAACGATGCAGTCAGTTTTCAAGCTAAATTGGCAAATGATTGCTGTTCCCAATTTATCACTTATGCAGAATTAAATGAATGCTGCCTGAAAGGATCTTAGAAATTACTTGGCTTGCCAATGTTGATGAGCAAGTGTCATTTCCCTTAAGAGTTGTAGCTAAAAGACCAGTCCCACATCAACACCCACATGTAGAAACAGTTTGTGTCCAAATGAGTATTTATCAGAGTTACAGCCTCCTCAGGATTTTTGTGGACAATATTTCTCTACGTGGAGTAAGAAGATAGATTAACAAAGAGGGAATTTTTTTGAAAAGACAGTAAACTCAGAAGTTACCCACTTAATCCCTCTGTGCTGTGGTCTTATACGCTTAAGTTAAACCTTAAAATGTGTATATTTTTCCACAAAACTAGGATCGTTGTTGTTTTCGTCACGTACAATGGAAGTGCTTCACAAAGATCCGTCTTAAAAGTAGGGATGATTATGGCAACAAAACGGTTTCAGTGAACATGAGCGCCTGACAAGACGGGTGTTAAAAATTTAAGACCTATGCTTTAAAGAGTATTAAGGCCAAATTCAACATCAAAGCCCGTAGCTCTGTTGGAGATGGCCAACTGGGAACAATATTGGAGCCTTATTGTTTGAATATTTCATTCATCATATCATTGCACTGTGACCCCTTACATTAAGGTGGTTATAGGTGAAGAGCAGGCTGTCAGCAGCCTCACCTCTACCACTTATCACTTAGTCACTCGTAGCACAATTCCTCCAGTTTGTAACTGGAAGTAAGCGACTGCGTGTTGACCTTGCCATGCTCCATTGATTTGGATACTTGAAGCTCAGGTTGTCGGCATTTATTAAGATCGGAAGCAGACTTGTGGGGGGTTGGTTTGACTTGACACGTCTGACACCAGACCCCAGGTACCTTCCCCTGATGCTCTCAGGTCTTCTGACACAGGCCTAATAGTCTCTGACAGGCACTCTAAATGGAAATGTTAATGACCGACCATGTTAGCAGGATGTAACTAGCTTTAGCTTGTATTATTAACGGGTTTAGGTGGGTTTGGGGGAGGTGATACTACAAGGTGATTGGATATCCAATGTCCATAATTGCTCAGGATGTAAGAGCTGAAGCTGAACAAAGGAAACACAACACCGTGTGAGAGAAACAAAAGAGAGAGCGGGACATCCATTGTTGCATGAATGGCTGTTTAAGGGTACCCAGTACATTCATTTATTCCACTTTACGTACCTTTTGATGTTTATCAGTAACCTGTACAGTTTCGTAAATTCAAATTTCAGTGCAAATAAAGGACCTACACTGAGCCCAACCCACCCGTCCACCTCAAATCTGCTATATCGTCAGCCAGTTGCTGTAACTAGAGCTCCAGAGAAGATGGTTTTTAGTTCTTAAAACCCCAAGTATAATTTCTTGTGGAAATGATCACTTCCAAATAAAAGCAAACAAGAAGTGTATTTTATATGCATCCATCTTTTACCGCTTTTCCGTTTCCGGGTCGCGGGGGTTGCTGGAGCCAGTTCCAGCCAACGTTCCAGGCGAAGGTTGGGGTACACCCTGGACAGGCCGCCAGTCCATCACAGGGCTAACACACAAAGACAAACAGACACTTTCAGACCTACGTGTTACCAGTTAACCAAAACATGATGTCTTTGGATGGCGGAAGGAAACAGGAGTACTCGGAGGAAAGCCACACAGACACGGGGAGAACATGCAAACTCCGCAGAGAAAGGACCCAGGCCGGGAACCAAACCCATGACCTTCTTATTGTGGGGCGACAGCGCTAACCATTATGCCGCCGTGCTGCCCTTGTATTTTATATAATAATGAAATTATTTTTGAAAGCATTATGCGTTATTATTATGCATTATGAAGTTGAACATCATTTTGGCAACACACATAGTAGTCACATTTATACTGATTTATTTCTGTAACATTTTACCTTCAAATCAAGCAAGTATGTTCTAACCTGATAAAAACAGAAAATTTTATCACAAAATTCAATTTTTCTTTTGAGAACAGAAGTCACGAATGGCAGTGAGACACTATTTAGCATTTTTGCAGATTTTTTGGAAAGATACTGATTTACGTTTTGATTTATCTATTACTTCATTCCCTCATGTAGTCTTGTGCACAATTTCAAGAATTTCCAAATGACAAAATTACTTCTTTGTAAGAAGAAAAGAAGAGGGAATGATTTGAGTGCTTCAGTTTTAGCATAATAATTTCAATGAAAATGGAATTTTGTTCAAACTTTTCAGTGAGGACTTAGAAATTAAATGTTCTCTTTGGCATCTAATCAAAGGTACACTAACATACTCCTTGCTCCAGCCCACAGTGACCTGAGACAGGTTAACTCCAATCACTGTGGCAAAACTCAGAGCTAGACATCACATTCCGTCCACTTGTCAAATGCAGCTTAGGTAGAGTAAGATGTGAGCATGATTCTTCGGTTCTGATGGGGACTCGGTCAAAATACAAGATATGAAAGTGTGTGGCGGATATTTGCAGGTGACTTTCAACCAGCAAGATTGTCTTGCTACATAATGAACAGAAAATTTTCGTCATCAGAATGAAACTTACCTAAACTGTAGGGATGGCAGTGATGGAAGAGGAGATCAAGGTCATTTGGGAATGCCAAATGACAAATACATTTTGTTGTTTAGGTCAAGAGCCTTTTAGTCATTTTTGTCAGTCTTGACAGCAATGTTCAGAGCTGCTTTTAATTCACACCTTGTTAATGCTTGGCACTCTAACCAAACAAAAAGCACTTCGGTTCATTTTCTGAATAACCACCAGAGTCACTATTTTTGGCTAATTAAACTAGGTTGCACAGGGAATTTGATTAAAGCTCCTAAGAGCCCTCACTATTCTTTATTCTTTATTGGGATCCATTTTAGCTGATACTTCGCATCAGCTACTCTTCCTGAGGTCCACACAAAACAAATATAACTTAATACGAAATATGGAAACATGACATTAGAGTGGACAAAAAATCACGTAAAAAAAGTGATCAGATTTCTTTCTTCCAACATGTTATTCTACATATTACTCATTTACAGTTGTTATGTATATACACACATATAAATAACAAAGGAACATATACATGCATTGATACTTTTGGAATAAGTTTATAAGTATATATGCATTTATGGTTAAGTTTTGCATCATATGATTTGCAGCATAAATACTTTGGATGAACAATTTACATAATATGTCTCCAGACATGGAACCATTATGTGTTGTGTCACAGACCCTACTGCCTATATAATCAAAAGTATGCACAGGCATTTTATCAACAGAAGTTATTTGCTACCTAATGCATTCAGACAAAGAAAAGTAAACTGAGGGGACTGAAGTTTTTGTGAAATACGACAGGATCATGGAAATTACAGAGCAACCAGAAGCGTCTATAGTTTCATTTGTTCAGTTAAATTTTACAATGTAACATTTTTATCCCCTTGCGTAGCTTGAAAAACGTAACACTGCCATATTTCTGTTTCCAAAATGAGTGCACATCCTTATCTACATAATCACTGTTAACCAACTGTAAAAGGCTCTATTTTGTGTTTCAGTAATCTCGTCTGGAAGTGAGTTTCATTCGACCACGGATCTATCCAAAACTGTATGTTGCTTACAGTAGCTACTGATAATCCGTTTCAATCCCATCTGCAGCTCTATGTTTGGGTTGTAGTAATATCATTAAACTGTGGGTGCACTACATGACAATTGTCATGTCAATGTTTCATCTGCATACTTTGACCCAGGTTTTTTCTAAGTCAAAAGGAAGATCATTGGTAAGGAGAGAAAATAGTCAAGGGGCAAGTGAAGTTCCTTGTGGAATTCCACACTCTACATGCCTAATATCAGAAAAAGTGCCATCAAGCAAAACTCTGTTTCCTATCCAGTAGATATCTTTCAATCAATGATAAGGTAAAGTGGGAAAAACCAGAACAACAGTTTGTTTTTGTTTTTTTGTAATTTATAGGCTGCACTAAAATCTAACAGTTAATGCAAACAGTACATGTTCATTTCATCAATTTCTTTAATCAGTCATTGGTCATCTGTATAAGTGTTGTGCCCATTAACTGAGTATGTTGGTAAATGTATTCATCTTTTATGGCTTATCAGTTTTCTAGGTCACGGGGCGCTGGAGCCAATTCCAGCCAATGCTCCTGGCTAGGGTGAAGCAGTGGACAGGTCGCCAGTCCATCACAGGGCCAACATATACAGACCAATAGGGTCACCAGTCAACCTAGACATACACATCTTTGAAGTGCGGGAGGAAACACACGCAAGCATAGGGACAGATTCCACAAAGAAAGACTTCAGGCTGTGAGGCAACAGCGCTAACCACTATGCCACCATTTTGCTATGTTGGTAATCATGAATCAAATTGCTAACACAGAAGTAGCATTGTATCTAGCCATATACATTTTTTGTAATAACTTCCTCAGAACAGGGGACAAACTTATTGGTCAACTGTTAATGCAAGCCCTGTTGTCCTTGGGTAATGGGGTGACTTTAGCTCCTCTCTTTGTCTGAGGGAAATATTACACCCAAGACTAAGATTAAAAAAAAAAAGAAAAATAGGAGCAGCAATATGGTCTGCTTCCATCCTCAAAAGTTTTATGTCTAAGCAGTCAATATCAGGTGCCTTCTCATTATTGATGGACGGCAATAGTTTTTCACCCTTTCTATATTCACTTCACACAATTTAATAAGAGAATGATGGATCACACTTAATTTTGCTTTTTCCTTCCTAATCATCTAAGTGGGTCTCAGTGAAGAAGGGAATTTTTTTCAAAATCTAACTACTTCAACACCATTTAATCATCTGATGTGGTAAGGCTTGTTTTTTATTTGGGAGAAGCTAATAAAGAAAGGAAATGTATCATAGAGACAGTCAGAGGCATCCATCATGCTTCAGAATTTTTTAACTTTTTGTTTTATTTACTTATTTTTATATAAATTCTTATGAGGGCTCTGTGTGTTATAGTTTGAGGTTGTTACACACAAGTGAGAGAAGTGTACTGTATTGTTATTCATCAATTGTGAAAAATAGCTACACTTAAGTCGTGAAAAATCAAACATTCTCCTGATAGAACATGGGGCATATTGAAAATGGTGGAAAGCTTTTAGTAACGGAGTTGAGGGCAAGAAGAGACATTGCAAATTGATAGGTGTTTTCATTCTTTATTGCTTTGTGCATGTATACACAGGAGAGTAAGATATGTAAAATGTTGCTATTCTTGAAAAAAAAAAAAAAACAAAACATTATAGACTGAGAGCACCGGCTTCCAAACAAGCGCTAAACTAAATCCACAGCAAACTGATGAATAAGAGATTTAGATTCACTACCTTCTGTGTGGTTATGTTTTCACTGTAAGACATAGCTGCATTGCAAAGTAATTTAAACTGCGTGACTTGTACCTTCGGCTCCAGCACTTTTACCAATATCAAGGTTTAATTAGACGATTTATTTAGGTCTCTGGTTCATTCCTCAAATCAAGTTATTCCCTTACATTCTTCTCAAAATGTTTCAAAAATAGTCTATGATTTATATTTCGTTTAACATAGTTAAGTGAAAAAAGAAAGGACGGATTAGAAGCACACGTACCAGTGCTGCTCGCGTTAGGTTGACATTAGGGAGACATTATCTGAGAAACTCAGATTCTTGCGCCTCAGTCAGACCCTGACTCAGGAAATTGGAGACTATATACATAAAAACACAATCTACCAGATATGTTGTTATTTATGTCATTTGTTTGCTTTTAACTGGCAGTGGCTGCACAGTCTCACTGCTCCAGTTAATGTAAACTCTGGCTCTCCGGTCCATGCCAAATAACTGAATGGTGAATGAAAGAATAATAAATGAATCCCTGGCTGCTTAAATCTGTTTATAGGAGACTGTCATTGGTACACTGCAGTTCAAAGTGTAAATACACAGTCATTGAATTGACTGCTAATATGAAAAACATTATATAATGTTAAGATAAAAAAGTTGTTTTTCCCCAGAGAGGGTCTTAAAATGTTCCCAAAACTCCCTCACCTGATGGTCCTCTGGGTCGATTTTGATTCCCCTGACCTTTAATTGAATAAGAACTTTCATCACTTTTCTTTCTTTAAGACCTCTCTTATGGTTTTTCTTTTGGTTTCTGAATCTTATTTAAGGCCCAACAGGACATCTTAATCTGCAGTGTGTCACATTTTCTTTGGTTTGTCTTGTGATGAATCAAAGGCAAAGGCATTTGGTTTGTTCATGTGTTGTCTGATTTGGCATTATGCCTCACTGTTAATGGGGTCACACATGGCATACAGTATACAAACCCTGATGCATTACTTGAAATAAAATCTGACTGAAATTGCTTTTTCTGTCATTTTTTTTTTCTTTTATTATATAAGCTTATATAGTCTTTGAAGTTGAACTACAGTTCAAAAAAGCTTCTGGGAGAAAAGTTGATCAAAAAACACTGCTGTTACCGCAAGCAGCTGGAGAATGGACAAAAAAAAAATATGTTTTAGTCAGCAGTACGCTGCTAATCATAATCATACTCAAGAGTTGCCTGGTTCCATGCACTCATCCTATTTTGGTCATTGAGTGTCCTTTTATCCCCATACCTCCCAATAGCTAATCTGTATCGATTTTCCCTCCAAACATCTGTCCTATTAGTGTGTTCTCATCAAATCCGTGATGAGGCCTCTTTCCACAATGAGATGGAGCAAACTATGCAGCCATAACAACAGAACCCCATTAATGTAACCCTGAAAAGGGACCTAACAAGTAGATGGAAAAGGATGGAGGAAGCAAACAGGGGCCACTGGATAAAATGGAAACAACCATGAAATGAAGAGTTCAAATCATAGCGTTACTCATGGGTTGAGAGTGGTCCTTCTGTAAATGCAATCAGTCTACATTTGGTCAGGGGCTGTATCAAAGGAGGATGGGCTCTGATATTACCAAGGTAAATAATTTCTATTAGCTTCAAGGAGCTGAGAAAGGACAGGCCAAAAGGCTGGAGAAGGGTGGAGATAAGTAATTGCTGATCACATTGTAGCACAGGCTTGTACAATCCCTATAATTGGGCCAGGGATCCACGTCCCAAAAGCAGAGACAATATGCCTTTTGTTCTTTTTGTATAGCCTGTTTTTTCATTTCCAACATTTGGCCAAATAAAAGTGCTAATATGGTCAGAATAGTTGTTATTGAATAACTGCGAAGAGGTTTGCTATCTCACATTACCATGACCAACTTCATGTAAGCATTAAGTCAACATTCAAAAGTTAAACTGTGAAATATGTAGAGTTATAAGTAAACAAGCATTTTTGGTCTGGCTACTTTTATAAGAAGAAAAAATGGGTGCTTCCAACAATTGCTCTCTTCATCCCTTTTCAGCATTTTTCTCGTGTCCTCTCTTTTTCAAGATTTGTGTTTTTGCATCGGCACTGCTTCTTCTTGTGCTCTACCCAAATGGCTTAAATATTTCATTTGCTCTTTCCTCCCCAGAATTAGATCACCATGTCGCCAACCTAGGGAGAAAATTATCCTCGGCCTCTCTTGGTGCTGTGTCAGACTGCACTCACCGATGCCTCACCTTTCACTCTTGGCTTGTCCTACATGCAAACATGACTCAGCTCATTCAGTTACTACAGGTTGAGAATGTCACCCAAAACCATCTGGCAGAACAGACAGAGCACAGAAAGAGGTCTATATCCGTGTCAACTGGTAACACCACAGGTTTGAAACCATTCAAAAGGCTGAGGTACAAATGTTGTTAATGGACAGTTAAGGGGATCACTGTTAAAGGGGATGACGAACATGAATCACACAGAAAATGTGTTTGTGCTGGAACGTCTGAAACAGCTGTGCAGTGCCTCATAAATGTCCCATGGAGACAGGTGCTCCTTAACACTGAAATATAACCACCATGCCAAAAGGAGAGGCCCTATTTCATACGGCGCTGTGGGACGGGGTGGAGACAATACACGGTTCATCTCCACTGACCCTTCTGTCCTTCAAGAAGATTAGCCTGTGCACAGCAATTCTGATCCAAAATGGTTGAGGGCCCAGACGCAGAGGTCTGCGTTCATCCTTTTTTCTGACATTTGGGGGGTGGGACGTGTAATCAGTGGTAAAAACACAGTGGAGTGTAGCAATACAAAGAGTACTGATGCATAAAACCAGCCTGCACGATGAATGCAGGAGCCTTCACCATTTTCAACAGCTCTTCAATCAATTTGATGCAATTGCCCTTTTTACAAATGCACCGAGTCAGTGACAGGCCCCCCGACCTCATGCCCCCTCCCCACACACACATACACACCCTTAAAATGAAGTCTGATTTCAATATGAAAGCTAGCTTTGCACATAACCAAGCTCCGAGGCGACCCACAATTGGACACACACTAATGGTTGAGAAGCATTGTATTTCTTATTTCCACGCCGGCAACCCGGCTCTCCAATTCATTCCTCTTTTCCCCTTCACTTTAGCCGTGTGTTTTTCAAATATTACACATGATTGAGAATGGAGATAATAAGGTTTCCACCCCCTGGCAGCATAACAGACACATACATGCTTCTGTGCTGCTGACACTAAAGTGAATCTGACACCACACACAGGACAGAGGGTTTTAAACACTCTGCTTAGGATTAACACAGTGTCTTCTGAAATGTAATACTGGGCACATGCATTTGTCGACGGTGCTTTCTGAAGCCCTCTGGGATGTTTAAAGCATATTGATTTTTGACTTGACACACTACAAGTTCTCAGACAAGCACTGCAGCAGGTCATATATGCAAAGGGGAGAAAATAAAACTTGTAAAAATCAAAGACTTTCCCAACCTTCTCACCCGCAGAACTTAATACATATTTGGATGGAAAGGCTTCAATATTCCCCTGGCATTACAGTGCGCGGTTAGCAGTACATAAAATATATATCCTGAAAGAGGTTATTTCTGTCTGGGTACCTTTTTGAAAGGTGGTTGTACTGTAGCTGCAAACAAGTGCAGACTCTGTCCATTCCAGAGCATCTGCACTCACTAGCATGACACAGTAGCTTTTCAATACAATCTGTTGATGCACCTTCTACTTGTTTACTTACTTGGAATACTTGATTGCAAAAAGTGACCCCTATTCTTTGTACAATGTCAAAATCACTTTCTTGCTGTTGTGAGACAAGGCTGTTATGCACAAAGAGTCTGAGACAAAATATTTTGGACCGGGCTATAGTGCTTTGGAACTAATAGTTACTTCTTTTCTTTTCTTAATTGGAACTGACTTTGCTTCGCTGCAAAATGACTGAGAATCATTATTTAAATTGAAGCAGCATGGAAAATTGGAACTATTTCTGTTTTAGAGGGATCTGTGGCTTTAAAGTCACAACAATATTGACCTGAAAGGGACAGTGTAATGACACGATTAGCTTGTACTTCAGCAGAGCACAGTTCATACGATGCCTGCTCACAATTAAGTCTTAACAGCACAGGAAGCTCTCTCCTTCTTGGCCATAGCAATGGTGCCACAAGGATGTCCTAATGGCGTCTGACTGCAGTTTTTACAATTTCACATAAACCTTCATTAGTAGTCCCTCAGTCTGCATCTTGACAGGTTAAAACCATTACTGCAAAGCATCTCCAAAGACAATAGCATGTGCTGAGCTAGGTTTGGATGAAACCACTCCTCTATTGGATTAGGAAGCAGAAGAGAGAGAAACGTGATACCCTGTAATGATGTGTCATGGCTGCCTGAAAAGGCATGGTCTGTGATGAATCGCAATGTTTGGCCTCATAAATTACAATTATTTTGCGCCTGCACGGTTTGAATGAGCCACTTAGCATCACAGCATCTATCAGTCCACCCATATGGTACGGAGATTAAAGCTGGACTCTTTTATCAGCTTCGAAAAATAACACTGGGTAGAGTTAGGAAAACATAGCGATGCAGTTAAGGAAACAAGGTGGCTGCAGCAGTCGTATAATTCCTAAATCCTGAAATTGTCTGAAATGTAAGCACTCTTCACGCAATAGACTTGCATGTAAACTAAAAACCTGAAGTGGTGCTCTCATGGTGTGGGTGTTTCTCACTGCAGTTTATTCATGGCCTAACCTGAGGCGGTCCAGTTTTTTTTATTGGGGTTCCTTTCCTTTTTTTCTTTGCCACTGAGAATGGTTTCTTCTGAGAAGTAGGAATTGTCAAGATTGTCCTACAAAAAAAATGAGCCCATAGGTCATCTGTGCAGCAGTTTTTTAGGACCCTTTGTTGCATTATTTGATGTTTTGGTAATGATGGTGACAGGAGCAAAGGGAAAAGTGTGAGTGATGGGGTGGGTGGATTGGTCAACAGAACACAGGAATATGACACAGGAGAGTGGCAAAGAAAGCATCTGATGTCCAGGAAGTACTTGTTTTAACCTAAATCCCCACATTTTCATAAACTAAACCAAGTAGTTTTACCCCTTAAACATAAACAAGCCAATTATTATTGGTAGCATGACAACAAGGGTAGGTAAACTGTTAGTTTTGGTAATTCAGGAAACTCCATAATAGAGAGTAAAGGAAAATCTTTTCCTGTGTTGTTCAAGGTGGAGGATGACTGTGACAGTCACTGCCTAGAACTTCAGACAGTTTTCTTTATAATACACTAGGTTATAATACGTCCCGTACGCAGATTCGAGGCTACAGTGAGCCACTTTCAGAAAGTAACAACATTGGCTGGTGCTAGCTGGTTTGCATGGTTACTTCAGCAGAAGCAAAGAAGTGACTCAGATTGAAATTTAGCAGTTCTAGAGTTTGATGCTGAACTCATAACATTCCTCATTGCTAATGTTGGTTATGTAGCCATGAACTGCCTTATAAATCAATGTACTCTCTTGCTCAGCTAAATTTAATCTATTTGGAGAATTGAGGTTCCCTGAGACAAGCAGGATGTTATTACCATTGTTGTAGCATGGACAGCAAAACCACACCTGAGCAGCTGAGGAAACAGCGCTGGCTTTCATTAGACATGCTGGCGCAATACAGCATTTTCTCTTCATAACTCTATCAACAACCGTTTCTAGTTTCTTCCCACTGTCTGTTCCCACTTTGGTTTTCAAGCAGCTGTTCTGATTTAAGGCAAATCTGATGTTTGTCAAGTTACATCAAGATGTAAAGATGGTGGTCTGTTCGGCCCAGCTGAAGAAAACTAGACTCAAGACAGGAAATGGTTTTATTCTGGAAGTGTTCTGAAAATGTCATTAAACTACAAATCCACACAATTTTTATCCTTTTATGTTAGTGTGGCTGACTTGCTTGTTTTCACATGTGGTTCAGTTTCAATTCCAATCTATTGTTAAAGATTGCTGCCCTTACAAAGGATCAAGAATGAAAACCCTGATATGATGCTTTTGAAATCCCACTGGAGCAGGACGACACATGCTCAGACATCCATCTGGAGCCAACACTTGTACTACATTTTGTTATTTCCAATTAGTGTGAAATTCCAAGACCTAATTCAATCCTGACTAAACTCATTTGCCAATTCATGTGGCGAGTCTTGCATCATCTAAAAATAACCGTTCTAGACATCCATGAAAAGAGTCAGGGAACATGTTTTTTTTTTTTTTTTTTTTTTCAGTCCTGCATTGGTGGCTATGAAGATCATCTGCGGTACAAAGACTAACTGGGTCTGATAGAGAGTGGAAGGAGGACTAACAAGAGTGGAGAAATAACAGGCAAACATTTTAAAATACTAACAAGACCATGTGAAAACATGGAAAAAACACATCAATCTTTCACGTCAATGATCTAAACCAAGGAAAATGCTGCTTCCCACCTCAGTCCATACACGCTCATCCACATCTTCCCTAATGTTTTTATGTGACCAGACAGCAGACCGCAGGGCTCAAGTTCCTCTGATACCAGGTCCGAACATCTTCTTGGTGGTTTTCCTGTCTGGTGGGGCTGGTTTTCCTGCCCCACCAGGCAGAAAAACCAGCACAGGGAGGACCTGTTGTTTGACACACTGTATGAGCTTTGGCCTCGGGACAATGCGGCTGCAGAGGTTTCTCTCCAGTCAGAGTGATTTGAGACCTTGCAATTTTGGGCACAGCTTGTAGGTTTTATGATCTGCAGTAGGTTTACAGCTTGAAAAAAAAAAGAAAAAAGAAAAACAGAAAAAATAAGCCCAAACAAGTGTTGGCAATCGCTCACAGCTTGCTGTACGAATAAAGAGCTTATTTTTATATTTTGATTAACACCACATCACAGCAATTTACTCAGTAATTTCACTGCTGTACGGAGAAGATTGTCTACCTGATGTGAAAGAGATTTATACAAAGGTTTATAAAATATGAATGCCTCAGTGTGGTTCGTGTACAGAAATCCTAACCCTTGCCAATACAGACTAAATAATACAACACAGAAACTAAGGAGGAGTAGATGCAGAAGTTTTGAATTTTTTTTAATATTTAGATTAATAAAATTGAACCATTCATCAAGAAGCACATAACCCTACAAAGTAGCAAATTGGCATTCAGATTGAAATTTCCTTTTAATGCAGCATTAGAGAGATTTAGACTTTTTGTATCCCTTTCCCAACCAGTCTTAATGCTCAGCTAGGCTATAGCTTGCACATCTTTGCATTTCAAAGAAGCAATTTGACATTTTAGAAAATATATTTGCTTACATTCTGTCTAAGAGTTGGAATGACTGGCAAAAGCCGTTAACCAGCTACAGTACTAGTCAAAAGTTTAATCACACTTCAGGCCCGTGGACAAGGCAAAACTTTTGTGGCAAGCCTTACTTAGCTCAAAGGGCACTCGACCCTAACCTTAGTTTTGTATGGAATCAATCCAAAACATTTCCTCTCTTTATGCTAAGCTAGGCTAAGTAGTAGCTCTCTATGGAGGATATGGCAAGCAACATTGTATATATTTTTTTTAACATCAAATGAAAAAGCAAATCATATGTCACTTTAAGATATAAACTTGTCGACCAGATGAATCTTAAGTTTGTCTTCACAGCAATAAAGCATCATATAAAAGCCCCCAATGCTATCCATTAATGCTCTCATATCCTTTTCTTTTCATGGTGTGGCATTCCTGGGGAAGTCCCTCTCCTTTTAAACTGCCTCTCTATAGACAGAAAAGAACAGTGTTCTCTTGGAAGAAATGGGCTGAAATTGTAGCCTCTGATTAGACAGAGCCTGTTAATGGAATGTCTAGTTAAAGAAGCCTACTGAGGTTATCCTTTCATGCAAGATTGAATGGGCTGCTGATGACATCCAAACTGTTTTGTTTCTGTGTATAATTGCCATAAAGATCAGTGCTGAAGGTTGGTAAAGGTAAAGATAAACATATTTTACCCTGGAAATGAGGCAATGTATAGTGAGTTTTCCCTCTACATCAACACACTTGCTGTGAGACCTTGATGGAGAAAGGAATAACAATCAAACTGCTCTATCAGATTCCACTGGGATATGAAATTAACATTACAAACAGTACATCCACAACACCTCCTCCCTGTGCACCCTCTCTGTGGAGTTGGAAGAAAAGTAAGAAGAGGCAAAGAAAAGGGAAAAATTTTCACCTTTGGGCAATATGGTAATTTGAATGATCTAACTAGTATCAGATTTGGAAATGCATGCTGAAAGTGAAGTGAATAAAAGACTGCTGCTGGTTCACAGACGATGTGAGAATGACTCAGGGTGAGAAAGAGAAGTGATATGGACTCAAATTATCATAAGCCATATGCTTCCAGCCCGTAGAGTAGCCGCAAGGTAAATAAAGATGATGACAAACAACACCGCGCATACTACCAACACCGCCTCCTCACTCCCCTCTTTTCTCATCAGAACAACACGGGCTGCCAACCGAATTAGCATCAGCTGGCTGATACATTTGTAATCTATTCTGAGCAAAGCAAACAATACAAATTGGATTTCTAATTTATCCTGACTCATTTATGCAGAGTAAGAGAATGGAGTGTCGCTATAGTAACGGGTATTATTGCTACATGGCAACTTTCATCAGAGAACTCAGGAATACCTTCAGGTACACTCTTGACCAGAAGCTGATATCAAAGTGTGTGAGTTTCACGTTTGAACCGCTCTGCTTCTTTTATCTTCATATTTCTGAACATATCTTCCTCTTGCTGTCTCTGTAATACACACACTTTTTTAGTAAATCTATGAAGACCGTGCTTTTCGCAGCCCCAATCCTTAACCATCTATTTGATTCTCCTTATAGGCAACAGACAGGTAAATGCCTAATCCTAACCTGTACCCTACTACCCTGATTCTTACCCAAAGCATTATACTTGCTGGGTCCCATACATAGGTCCCAACAAAGCTTACAGACTTCAGAAGTAGAGTTTAGCTTCTGTTTTTGTTACCCCACAAATGTAATAAAAGAAATCACACCCTGATTAGAAAGAGTACAGTCTAGATGTGTTTTGTATGAAAGGTGGCTGAGATAACTTCCGTATGTCTGTGTGTTATTAATAGGAACTAGGAAAAGGGATCACATCTCTCCTGTTTTAGCCTCTCTTCATTGGCTGCCGGTAAAATTCAGTATAGAATTTAAAATCCATCTGTTAACATATAAAGCTCCATCATATCTCAGAGAGCTCATAGTTCCTTACTGTCCTAGTAGGCTACTCCGCTCTCTAGATGGAGGTTTATTGTGGTTCCTAGAGTCTCCAAGAGTAAATCAGGAGGCAGATCTTTCAGTTATCAGGCTCCGCTTCTATGGAACCAACTTCCAGTATCAGTAGGGGGGGCAGACACTAGCAATTTTCAAGACCAATCTTATAACTTTTCTGTATGACAGAGCTCATAGTTAAAAAGTTAATTTAAAGTTCATCTCTCCCTCTCCCTTTCCCTCTCTTTCTCTCTCTCTCTCTCCCTCCCTCTCTTACCCTCTCTCTCTCTCTCTCTCCCCCTTGCATGTGCCGACATACCAGTAACCATGCTTCTCCGAAATCCCTGTCTCTCCCAGTTCTAACCATGTGTAACTATTTACTAATCATGTTTCCCGAAGTCTCTGTCTCTCCCAGTTCCTCTCGTCTCTCCCTGTCCTCAGCCTGCAGGTGGTGAATCATCGCCACCCCCATGTTCCTGCAATGACTGCTGCTCCCACATCTTCATGAACTTCACGCAGCATCATATGTTCCTGCCTGCACCTGTATTGAATATCCCCTCCTCCTGCTCTCATTCTCTCCCTACTCTACCCAACTTTGCCCCCCACCCCCCCACCCCGTCTCTCTCTCTCTCTCTCTCTCTCTCTCTCTCCCTCTTTCTCTTTCTCTCTCAAGCCAACTGGTCGAGGCAGATGGCTGTCCCCCCTGAGCCTGGTTCTGCCCGAGGTTTCCGCCTCTTAAAAGAAGTTTTCCCTTGCCACTGTCACCAAGTGCTTGCTGATCGGGGGATCTGTTGGGTCTCTTTAAATAATTTTATAAAGAGTTTGGTCTAGACCTGCTCTATATGTAAAGTGCCTTGATGTAACTTTGATTTGGCGCTATATAAATAAATCCGATTTGATTTGATTTATCTGTGTATATATATATATATATATATACACACACACAGGTGACTCTGTTTACATCATGTGCCTAAGGCATCAACCATTGATTAGCCAGATTAATTACAGAACAGCTTCCAGCTTCCTCCTGAAGCAAACAACAACACACGTACACAAATATAAAAGAAACCAAACAGAAAATCAATGCGAAGGCCTCAGAGTGCACACAAAACCGGAGCCCTCACTCTTTTGATTATCTAACTCACAAGAACAACAAACCCAATTAATGATATCGTTTCTGGCTCCATTGAGCCATTTTCAAAGTCCCAGATAACCCAGAGACACCAAACATGCTGACAAATGGGCCGTGAACTCCTATCCACTAAAATAACCACACTGACTAATGTGTCCACTAGGATGCTTATCACAGTGTAATCATTATTGTGTTTGCACCGAGCTTAACATGTAGGTCAGGACTGTGTATATTGTGCCTCGTATTCATTATTTTTGCTTTGCTTTGACTTTGAACATATTTTATGTGTTTTTCAAATGGCACTGCTGCAGAATAAGTTTAACAATGTGTTCGAAGAAGATGTTCTTTACAAGGGTGTCAAATGTGCTTTGATTAGACCTTTATTCATCAGAGTATATCATAACAGAAGTCAGGATTCGGTTCGGTTCCCGGGCTTGGGGCTTTTTTGTGCTGAGATTGCATGTTCTCCCAGCTTGTGTGGGTTTCCTCCGGGTAGTCCAGTTTCCTCCCACCACCCAAAGACATGCATGTTTGGGTTAATTGGTGACTCTAAATTGTCTGTAGGTGTGAGTGTGAGTGTGAGGGAGCTCTAGTAACAGGTCATTGAGCCAATCAAATGGGAGGATCTGACAGCTCTAATGAAAAAAACATAGAGCAGATTTCATGTAACCCCCAGAAAACAAATTCTGTAAGGTTAGTGGGTCAAAGTTGGTGATCTTGGGGTGTGGCTGTGTGCAATGAGTGTTATGTTGTTACATCAAAGTCCTGACAGACATCCCCTTTTAAACTACTTGGGGCTCCAAAAAAAAGAAAAAACACCTTAGACAACATCCAGCACACTCTTTGGATAAAGTGTTGTACAGTCCTCAAAATCCTGAGAAATCTAAAGCTGTGATACTTAGTTGTGATTTGAGAATCAAGACCCTCTGACACAGACAGCGGTTACATGCAGTAAACACAGTGGGAAGGGGAGAAAATACACAGTAGTAATCAACAGGATATCACCAGCACAGGTTCTAACATGACATTTTCCACTTGACCAAACATCTGAAACTACCCAAACTCTCACGCCTGATTCAGGTGAGTCAAGGCAATTTACTTGGTCCTGTGTCTCTCCTTATCGCCTTTACTTTGTCAACAAGATAAGACAAACTCAATTACAGCCAGTATTACATGAGAACAGTCTGAAGCCAGAAATTTCTCTTTTTCTTTACCCATCGGATGATGGGTGAAAAAAAAAAAAAAAAATGGTACCATTGTGCAAATTTGCAAGCTTTTACTATTGTGGTGGCAGGTTCCATTATGTTTGGATTAAAATTGGCAACCTACCAAATTTTCCTAACCAATGTGAAACAAAGTACATTATAACGCTGTGCAGAGTGGAGCGAGTGTGTAGCAGAGGTGTTGAGAGCGCAGAGCTGACACTTTGAACAATCTCGGAGGTATCTGTCACTCAGTATGATTCGGTTTTTCCTTCACAGGTCTTTGCTCTGTGTGCTGACAGACATTGGTTTTGTGTGACTGTGTGGAAAAAAAAAAAGCAAATGGCAAAATATATTAACAGAGCACAGAATAGATTGTTGCTTCCTGACGTTAAGTTATTGACTGCTTAAGAATGTTTTGTCTGCAAAACATAATTGGTGAGTTGGCAAAAATAATTTTTCTCTGCTGAAAAAGTCCCACTGAGTGCTCAGAATTGAGGCACAAAAATAATACCATACTGGTGAAAGTCTCTATGTGTGACTATGATTTCCACAGGCATAAACAGGCTTTTTTTTTTTTGTACTATTTTTACCCCAAAACAAGAACAAGATGTGCAAGCTCGATGATGGTTTGCACCTACTGATGTGTATAAAGCAACAACTGCTGCGTGTGCCTTATGGCAAAGGTCACGACTGACGCTGGTGGAGTGTTTATTCATGGCATTTATCCTTTTTACTGTCAGTTAGCATCACACATGCACAATGGCATGATAGGTTATCCATACCATTAAGGCAGGATGCAGAGACGACAGACAACAAAGATGAGGCTGTCTGAATGGTGAGGCGGTAATGTGTTTATGGGAGAGGAAGAAGAAGAAAGGAAGGGAGGGGGATCATGAAATGACAGCAAGAGAATTGAGGCTCAGTGCTGGGATTTGTCTTACATTTGCCTGTTCTCCTCCCCGAGTGCTCCTCATCATCATCCTTGGAGGGGAGAATTTATTTTCTATCTATTTGGGTCTTTAGCTGGGTGTGTATATATATATATATATATACCCAGCTGAAGACCCAAATATATATGTGCGTGTGTGTCTATAGCACACACAGATATGCATATACAATTCATTTTATAATTATATATCTGTGTGTCATTGTATTTGTATATATAAAAATGTATTGTGCCCCCGCTGGTATCTAAGAGCCGAGCTGTGAAGTGCATCACATTAAATGTATTGACATAAACAGCTCGCCAGGCGCATTGCCTCACCCTTTGATGAGGGTTTAAGTAGGAAGCCATTCAGAGACTTATAGAGAAACGTTCCTACGGGATCAATAGATTAGGGGCCTGCCTAATCTTAGGGAGCATAATGGTGGAGCTCATAAGGCAAAACAACAGTCATATCAGTATCACATACTGCACTCAAACTGTAATTATTCCTCACTCCAATATGTGGCATAGTGTCTGTTTTGAGATGACTCAGAGCTCGTCAGAGAATAAAAGCATACATACTGTTTTCTTATTATGTCTCCAATCTGACATTTTACTGGGCATCCATTATCTTTTAAATTATGGCATTGCTTTATAAAATTGATTTTGACATTGTCCATAAACAGGACTTTCTGAATGAACGTTCATCCCAATATATCAGTGCTGCAGTCCTCAAACAGTTAGAAATATCAGTCCTGCATCATATCTGTTTCTTGGCATTTTGGCTATACTTCAAAGAACAGCTCAAATCTCATATCTCAAAATTGAGAGCAAAAGAAAGGGGATGAGCAGAGTAGAAACTCATCAATTATGACAAATCTGCAGCAGCAAATGGATTTTGAAAAGAGAATAATGCCTCTCAGTTTATGTTTTTCTTTTTTTCATTTACATATTAAGGAAATGCTATGAAATAAAGTGATAGCTCAGGGTATTTGATGTGATATTTGGGTTGGTGTGAGGTTAATATTTATAGTCAGTGTATTACCTGTAGTAGATTAGGATCGGTGTGCTTAGAGAAGCAGCGGGAGCACCGGCACAGCTGAGAGATGAGCTGCACACTGATATTTTTTCTGCGGCCATTTAACTTTGCATTTGTTTACCTGTTTCTCTTCCATCAAATAGCCCACTAGACCTCTGCACACAAGTAGACCTATGTTGAGCTCTGTGTGGGGGAAAAAAAGTCACTTGGTGCACAACAGATGACGTTATTATCACAATCACTGATTAACTTTAACCCCCCCCCCCCAAAAAAAACTAACTGGGCCTGATGTTTCTGATTGACAGATTTGTCAGCCAATCAGGTATGTTTGCTTTCAGCCAATTATGTGGCTCCTTACATTTCTCCACACTTAAACCGTTGGCTACCGTTGTCATCATGACAACAATAAACAACACGTTTTGCAAAGGCGAAACGTGTATGTGGAGCGTGGAGAAGTGTGGAGAAATGTAAGAAGCCATATGATTGGCCGAAAGCAAACACACCTGATTGGCTGGTGAATCTGTCAATCAGAAACATACATTTGATTGACAGCTTTATCAGCCAATGGTGACGTTGGTTGACCTGCAACGTCACGGCAGTCTCAAAATTCAACGTACAGATTTCGTAAATGCACATTCAGCAATTTGTATGCTCCGTGAATTTATATTACAAGTGTGCCTCAAAATTACATTTGTGAAGTTTGAAATACAACTACGAAACAAAGCATGTGCATTCGTGAAAAGTCCCGCGAGAGTTCATTCATTATGAGACTGTTCTGACTCCATAGTATATTGAATGTTTTTTTTTATTGTGTTTTTTTTTTTAATATTATACACTAAAGAGCCCTTCAATCATCGAAATAAAATATTTTCCAAATTATTTCTTTTTGACCAGTTGTTGTACTTGTTCCCTCTGACTGAAGTGCCCAGTTGGAGACAGATCCAAGGTGAGGCACCGGGGACTGTGGCCCAATTAGACCCATCTGTAGGGAGCAAACCTCTCTACCATCCATCACAGTGTTTCAATTAAAGCCATCTAAGAAATGATTAAATAATCAGTTGCAGGGTAATGGAGCCGTATATCCCTGTTATGGGAGCACACTGGTCATCGGTTTGGGGATGTCTGGCTGCTGCCAGATGTCACAAAGCCATGCCAAACGAGTAAGACAGATGAGAGAAAGAGGGGAGGACGGTAATGAGAGACAAAGAATTAGGAATGCTTATCGGACGTAAGGTTTCCCTCACCTGGGATTTTCTCCATTTAAATGTCACTCACACGTGCAGCCGTGCAGACAGAGGCAAAATGATGAGGTCAAAAGTTGCACATGTCTCGGCGGACAGTGAAGGACGAAGGGTTGTTTGTTTGTCTGGAGTAATGCAGAGCCCTGTCGTTGTCAGAGTGCACAGCTTCGGTATACAGCCATGTAGCCGGAGGTGCTGGGAGAGAGAGTCTGGATGGTGACAGACAGAGACAGACAGATAAAGATACCGTTCTCCTGTCTGCACACACAATCTCGTAAATATCCATTTCAGTGTGTTCAAAATTTTCTATCAGCCAGGCTTAACGCTAAACTCAATTCTGGAAATAATAATTTTTTTCGAGGCACATGATGCTCATAAGAGCCCGATATCCCAGGGTTAATCTTCTCATGCAGAATTTTATTGCAAAAGCATTATACACACTCGCACACAGAATATTGCAATAAGAGCGGCTGGGTTAAATAGCCGTCATTATCAGGCTGGGTGGCTGCAGAATGGAGGTGACCCTGGACAGCTCTCCATCTTCCTGCTCCACAGCTGCACATTAACGGTTAATTGATGTCACAGGGGACTGCTGATCAAAGGCTTTCTAACCAGCCCCCTTTTCAAGCATGCTCCACTGCTATTCTATTAGAAAGGCAGGCATGCCAGACTGAGGTGGGGTGGGCTGGGATGAGGTAAGGGTGGGGGACTTTTTGAGGGATAGGGAACTGGGAAGTAGGGTGGAGGGGGGGGTTGTTGTTCCCATCCTCTTCTCACTCATCTCCCTAGCCCTCCACACACCCTTCAGCCCCCCCTCCATGATAATTAGCCCCTGCCATACACAAACCAAAACACACAAGTATGTACATATGCACACACTCTGAGCTGCGACTGAATCTGCAGCTTAAAGTGCTGGTGTTCTGACAGCCATCAGCAGAAATAGAGGCAAATCTTATTTACCTTGCTGGGTTTTCAGTTTTTTTCTTCCCCACCCTTATCCCCTTTTCCATATTTATCCCATTTTCATGATTTCTCTCCTCACTATTGTCTGTTCACCCAGATTTAATCTGAGCAGTCATGCAAATCCAGTAAAGCAAAGGCCTTTTTCGGTGCTGGGCTGCAATGACTGCTGATCAAAGGCAGTTTGAGAACCAGAGGGATTGAGGGGGATTTTTTAGTTGTTTGTCAATCAAAAGATGAGAGGAGAATCTTCATTTTAATCTAAATGAAATAGAGAAACAAAATATTTGGGATGTCACTGCACCAGGATTTTTGCAGTGATACCAAATTAAACACAACAAGGAAGAGAAAACAGACTGCTGCAAGTAGACTGCATACGCAGTGTATAAGAGGTTGTTGACAATGATTAAGAAGGTGACATACCTGCGAAAATACTAGAGGTGGGACCAAGTCACCCTTGCTGTAGTCTCAACTCAGTCATAAGCTCCAAATCTCGAGTCCAAAACACACTATAGTGAATCAAATTAGGTAGAGTCACAAATAACATTGAATTCAGTTGAGTTTAATAAGATATTTGACTGAAAGCAAGATTTATGTTTTAGTAACAAATAAAATGATCTGCTTTTTGAATGATTTAGTACAATTATAGCTACATAAGCAATCCATATTCACAAAGCACCAAGTTCAAGAAGGTGGACTGTGAGTCTTAGTTGTGGACCCATGTTTAACTCACTGCTGTTCTTTTGTTCTTCTCTGCGTTGAAATCTTTGAACTCAAACGCAACGGGAACTTTTATTGATGCCACTGCGTACCATTTAAGTCTACCCTTGGCAGACCGCAGAGACAGTGCTGCTGTGATTGACACACACAAGCACTCACACACATACTGGCCCTATTGGAGAGACGACCAAGCGTGTTACCATTACTCAACTGCTAAATGGCTGTGAGCTGGGGTCAGAAAGCAAAGAAGAGAAGAAGAAGGTCAACAAAAAAAGAAAAAAAAAAATATGTGATTGGTTAACAACTGCAATAAATATTGTGAGCCATTCTAAGTCATCAAATCTTGAGTCATAAGCAAGTCTCATTTTCCCATGTCCAAGTCATGTCACAACTCATGCCAGTCAATGATGTGAGTCAACACCTCTAGAAAATACTCATTACAAAAGGCATCGTTATCTTGTAATGACTGAAGCCTGCTCACATTTTGAGCACCTAGCTGAAATTCAGTCATAGGCTCTGTCTATGTGTTAGCATAAACAAGAGAACATTGGCCTTTATGAACACTGTGTTCACAGTAACATTTCAGACATGGACAGTTGAACACTCGGGCCGAGCTCTACTCAGATCTAATGTTCATCTCCAAGCTGCTCACATCAGTTTGAAAAATTCCATTCTGAGGTAGCAGTCAAATACAAAATGTCTATCCTGGGAACCCCCCCCCCCCCACCAAACCTGCTACTACACTTCGATTTACGGCTGTAATCCCAAATGTTTTTGCTTACTGTGCCTGTCCTGTTCACTTTGAGCTTGTTGCCAGACTTCAGCTCTAATTTCTAATTTGTGCAGGTGAGACTTAACAACGCAAAAGATACTACTTTACTGTACCAGCTAGAATGCAAACTAGTGAGTTAAATTAATCAAAACATGCAATCTAATGCCTAAAAATCTGCTTAATGCATAATAAACTTTAGCACATCTCCATTTGATCAACGCTGCATTTGCTGAACTGTTTTTATATTGACAATTTATCCTCAGTCCCTGCTACACCGTGCAGCACAGAGGATGCTAATGCGCCAAGATGGCTTTGTGAAGCTGTAATATTGTGAGTTTGGCGGGCAGCCTGGAATAATTAGTGTTGCCTTGGGTCTGAGTTACTGTTTGCTGGGCTCGTAGAACATTCCCTCTCAGGCTTTTTGGCTGCCAATTAACTCACACACATACAAAATGATTCCGCACATGGCCCTGAGCTGTAATCTCTTCACAGGCTGAAGTGCAAATGCCTCATCTCTATGAATTGTATCATGGTTTCGCCCTCTAAGTTCCACGATATGTCACAACCAGAGGTTTGTCTGATTATTGTGGCTGTAGGAGAGTGTGCCACACCACACTACAGGCAGATTATCATGACAGCTATTAGGTGCAGCAGAACCTGATGAAATATCTACGGCAGGCTGAGGAAGAAAAAAAGAAAAAGTTTCACGATGGACACTCTCGACAAGTGGACCTTTGTTTGCTCAAACCAAACACAAAGCTCCTGCAATATGTCATGTGAGTAAAAAGCACTGGATGTCTGATCCATCCGAACTTCTCGTTTGAAGCCATACTGTGCGCCACAAGAGCGAGGCCAGCAGAACCAGTTATGCATCACAGAGGAAGCTAGATAAACGCATCATCCTCATCGCTCTCGCGCAGTGATTTCCCAGTAGTATGTCTACTTGATGAAGTGCCAGATCCCCTCCCTGTTATTCTCCGTGCGCCAGCAAAGTGTCCACATGCATGAGTGTATTCATCAGTCAGGTGGCACGAGACTGGATTCCCCCCCCCCCATCCTGTTCTTACCTCTTGCTGTTGCCAGGTGTGAATGAGACTGGGCTGATTTATCTCTTTTGTGCTGCTTATCAATGAATTGTAGTGATAACCAAATGAACTCAGGCACAAAGCACAGACTATTTGATTAAATAAGTTGTTAGCATGCAATTATGTTCTGTATCAATTTTCCAGGGTAGTGTAGAGAATATAATACTGAGTCAGCAATTAAATGATTAATGATTCATCCAGGAAATCCTGCAACTGACTAATATGAAAGAGATAGAGTGAGTAAACAACAAGGAGATAAAAACACCAGACAGCAACTGACATGTCTGTCTCTGACACATGAACCTTGTTGTTCTATTTTTCTGTTTTTCAGGAGAGCTAAGTCAGGTCTTCACATGCACAATACGACAGTGATGTTTGTGTTCTCTCTGTGTGTTTTTATCCATCACATCCAAATCTACCCATCACACCTGTAATTACACTAAATCCCCAAAAAGGCTTACTGACACCTAAAGGCATGAGGTCAGAAACAATTGATCCAACCTCCATCCTGACACACTGCCTCACATCACCAGACCTCCTTACCCACTGTGAGTTCATAAAGCCAATGGAGACAAATATTTTTCACACCGCACTGCTGGCATTTCTTGCACAACCATCAAGGGTTAAGCTCATGAAACTGCTGGACGGAGGGGCCCTCAGATGAGCAGCCTTAGAGTTCCTCTTATAGCACTTCAAAGAAGGATTTACTAGAATTAGCCAGTCAAAAGAGGGGGACTGACTGTAAATGTCAGATGGAGCTAATCATCCGCCAGAATAACATTCACAGAGACAATGAGTCACTGTGTAACCTTTAGACTTATGAGAGTTTTGGCCTGTCAGTGTATGTTCACAGCCAGACAGAGCCTGTGACATCATGGTTGGGTGTTTTTTGGAACATGTCACAAATGCACTCCACAAAAATAGCTTTCATATTATGCTAAGTGCTTCTATAGAATTTTAATTGCACCTCTTATGCTACTGTATTCATCTACAGACATTTCATTTTAAATACTGTGTGACTTGTATGATTCTACCACCTACAAAGTGAAACATTATGAAAGCACATCTACTCCTACATCCTCAATGAGAAATATGGACTTTAACTTATGGTATGACCTATCTACCACCTGGTTTCTCCAGGCTGACCAGTGAAAAAGCAACGAGTATCCAGATGGTTAAAAGAGGAAACATTAAAAAACTCATGTTTGGGCCTCAGTCAGACCCAGATTCAGGAGTTTACGCAGGAGTTTGAGTTGACCAAAATCAGCAACTTGAAGAACAGTTAATGCATTTATTTGTCAAAATTTTTGTAAGCTTGTAATTGGCTGACACTGTATTACTGGGTGTACTAATACTAACTCTCACTCTCTGTACTTTGCTGTATGTACAAAGGTTCAGGTTTACAAGACAGATTTTTTGGCCTTGTGATGTTTTCATGTGTCTTTATGAGGCTGTCATTGGTTCACTGCTGCTCCAAGAAGGTATTTTTACATCTTGTATTGTATTTAAAACATGATATGGACTTGTAAACCAGACTAGGGTTCCCGTGTGATGGTAATCAGAGGGGGGCTTTACCACCTGAACTTTAAAAGGAATGGATAAAATAATAGAAAGATGCTATAATATCAAGGGTTGGTAGGAGAGCCCATACAGAGGTACAGTAAAAAAAAGAAATCTCTGCATTTATCCTCATAGTTTAACACCACAAGGTGTTTCAACTTTTTATGAGATTGAATCACTTTTAGTCTTGTAGCTAAATATTTTATTATTTCAGTGTGTGTGTGTGTGTGTGTGTGTGTGTGAGACCATCACCAGCCCTCCATGGAAGCTAGTTTGTTGATCTTTAATGAGTTAAATGACCTTTGTGTGGCAGGGAGGGCTGTGCTACACCTCACTGAATACAGGGGGGAATAAAGGACAGAGAAGATGCAGAAGGATAGACAGGGGAAGGGAAGCAGGTGGTGCTGGTAGGAACCAGTGGAGTGAAGGATGCTGTGATTTCCTGCCACCTCATTCAAGATTATGAGAGTCCAGAGGGAATCTGTGTAGATCCCTGGAGAGATGGGAGTCCAGGTAGGTGAAGGTGTCCCAAAAGAGGAGTCGAGTCAAATATGGGGTACATAGTGATGGAATGAAAGAACAGCTCAGCTCATTTTAGGCAGGATTCATGAGTTCTTCATGATGTGACCCAACATGAACAGGCAAGTGAAACCTGACATGTGGGCATTTCCTAAATATGAGTGAGACCATCACCAGGGCCCAGAGTTGGGTCAGGGGCCCTGGGGCCCAGGCTCTCCAGGCCCGCCACCCTGTGTGCGGGACCACAAGAGGCACCAAACCCAGAGAGCCAACACAGTCAAGCAGCACGCCCCAGCCCCCAGTGTTCCAGACGGGTAATAGTGAGCACCACTGAACTCCCAAAGCAAGTGCATGTAGGAGCGAGACGGGAGGGCCCCTTGCCTCTAGTGAACCATCCCATACTAGCCAGTGTGTGACCCACAGAGGCCACCAGAAAACAAAGCCATCATGGACCCATCACCACACAACGCCAGGAGACAAAGCCCAGCCATGAGGCCCCAGAAGACCCTGGGCACCCAACTGAACCGTCTGCCATAGGGCCCCCAGGCCACCCAATTGCAGAGGACCGGGCCCCCCGAGCCATGCCATGACTAGCTGCAAGTGAGAGTGTCCCCTTTCCTGTGCTTCCTCAATACCAGTCAAGGAAGCATTGCCCTGCACCATGAATAAGTGACCCTGGATATGGTGTTGTGCATTAAGATTGGGGGAAAGGAGAGGAGGGTGGGGGCAAGTCAGAGGGACCTGAGGGTCTGAACCCGCCCTCGTCTGTCCCCTAAGGTGTGGTGAATTAAAATCTTGTGGTTGATGTATATTGTGTGCGTAAATGAGCCTGTGAGAAATTATATTGGGCAAAGTGTGTAATAAGTGAAGGGTGATGTTGGTGATATTTAGGAGGCAGGCAAGTGAGGGCCCGGTCCCTAGCCAGAGGGCTGCTGGTTCAGTTGTCCAGGGACCCACAGATGGGGGGGTCCCAGGGAATCTAGCATTCCCCCCACTGCAGTGCAGCAACAGGGGCATGCAAGCCGCCCCAGCAGCCACTGCCATGACGCACCGCTGATAGTAAGCGTCGATGAAGCTTTCCAGGTCCTCCACTCTGGCGATATTTTTTAATTTTAAATTCCGTGCAATCATTTCTGTGTAATCGGGAAGATCCGGGGATATAATCCAAAGTAAGGACTTTTTGTTATCAATCTAATCTAGCAGCGTAATGCTGCATTGTAAGGATTCAAAATCTTACTTGGTCTTGCCTGAACTAGTCAAGGTACAGCACAATTTACTCTCGTGGGCTTGTGAAATATGTGATGCTTGAAATCTGGATGTGTTCAACTGAGAGCCTTAAAGTTCAGTTGGGATTTCCACAATATACTCACTTTGATGATGGCGGACGGCCATAACAAATGGTTGCAGCAATCCTCAAGTCTTACACAGAAAATAAATAAACACTTCGAGGAGGAGTTGACAATAAGCTGTTAGATATCTTGTGACAATTCCTCGTATTATAAAACCATGTGATTAGTCTTTCACACTAAAAGCAAACTCCACCAGAGCCCAATCTCAACCAGGCCGATATCCTACACAGTTTGGGCGTAATGTTGGGTTTACAAGTGAATTTGATAAAAAAAAAAAAACTAAACAAGCTAATTACAGTAAGCACCAGAGGTCCAAACCAAATAGGCTGTGTGTGCACACTGGGTGCACTACTTCTCTTTGCAGGACAAGAGAGTGGGAAAGTTCCCCCATTTGCATCTACACCTTCAATACAATTTGGTCATGGTTTGAAGACTGCTCTCAAAATTCACCAAAGTGGAACGCCATCATAATAAACGCAAAACATTTCCTCTGGCTCAATACAATGATCACAATGAAAACATTTTAAATCTGAAATGTTTATTAATTGTGATTTTATTAATATTGTGTAAGTTCAATATTACATTATCAACAGCACATGTCAACACATTATGGTCTGTTCGCCACTGCGTGTGTTGTGCAAGTGAACAATGAAGTGCAAAACTTTGTGTTTGACGTTACAGCAGAAATATAAATATTTACAGCCTGGTACAAAAACAGTCCCATTCACTCATTTCATGGCACAATTTTATAAAAGGCCAAACTTTTTCATAATTGATGGTGTGGCCCTTCTCAGGCTACACACAAGTTTTGGCTCCACAAAGGTCGCCCCATATGACCATTTTCGTATGAGTTGGGATGACAATAGTGAAGCGGCACACTCTGAGTTTCAAAATCGGTCTTTAGATAGTTATTCGAACTGTAGGGCTACATCCATTTTAACAGTGGCACCTAAGATACCCAGTGGGGCCCACATACTGATTGTGCAAGCCATTTCACTCTCTCATATTTCTTTATTTCCTACTTTCATGCTCTTCTGTACGATTCCAATCTTAATTAATGTTCAATGTCTGGTTATCTGTTGCATCGCTTAAATCAAGGGCAGCTCATTGGAAGTCTGAATAAAATATTGAGTCTATTAAATATGAATGTAGAGATAACGTGCAGTTGAAATATAAAAGCAGGCAATGTGCATTTCTGCAGTAGGACGTACTACCAAAGCATGTACTGTAATGTTTGCCTTTTTTGGCCTTTAATTAGACATGATATCTTCATTTGCCCATGGACGTACCACAAAGTAATTATAGAGTATTTTCCAAAGACTAGGCAGAGCATGTTGAAATCCCCCAACTGCCTGTTGACTGGTAGAGCAAAAATAGCTCATTTAAAAGCAGTGGAAGGCTGTCGTCTTTGAGTAAGACTTCTAGTCTGGCCTCTTGGGATGAGGCTCACTCCAGTTTATCACAGCCCTTAATTATTCACGTTATAAGCCACTTTCTCTTGCAGAAAGAGAGAAAAAAATAAAAGGCAACAACAACAACAACAACAGTGAAATCACCACTTGCATGAGCGCTGCTAACATAAGAGCAGAGCAATGAAAGCACCATATGTCAAGATTGTGTACTGCTCGATGATTATAAGACGTGTGTCATGGGAAAAGAAGACTTGTGCTAGTTAAGTGGAGTGTCTGCTTCCAAGTTTTGTTCATTCAGAGAGGTAAAATATGTCAGTGTGTAATCACAGAGCTCTTTCTACCCATCCTGCCATCCTCATTTTGACAAATCTGAGCAAATCTTATTATTTATTTAAAGAAATAATAATAATTAAATAACCTCTTCAAATTATCCCCAATTCAAGTTGAATTAGAGTGGTTGTTAACAAAAAATTATAAAATTAACACAAGATATAGGTAGACAAAGAAATGCGATGTTATTCTCTGCAGCTAAAGTAACAGCCAATATAAGTAACAGTTCCAAGATGCTACTTACAACAGAAAATGCTTCCCCCTTCATTATGTTGTAGCGCATTCACATTATTCCAGGTCAATGGCTCCATTGAAAACCTATCTTGCAGAAAAATCAGCATAGTAGCTAATTCTGCTAATAGGCTCTGGCAAAATGTTGAAACACACTGCTACTGTCACAGAACAACTGTGGTGCTTAAGCATTTGAGCTTTCATTATATGTATTTATCTAATAAAGAAGCCCCAAACCCAATTATGTTCAACAAGTAACATACAAGGGCTGAAGCTTTTCCATGAAAATTGAACTGTAGCAAATTGCTGCGTTTTCACAGTGGATTTAAAACAGTATCTTAAAATAACTATAAAAAACTGTCAAATAGTCATGCAACACATGTAAGTTAATGTTAAATCAGTCATTTATCCAACAAGAGTGAATAACAGTTTATTTATAGCATACAAAAATATGTCTATACCAATGCTCTAAATTTATGATGGATTGCAGTTCATGCCTGGTTAACAATAACAAACTGTAATTTAACAGGATAACAGTATTTACGCTCATGTGGTGAAAAAAAAAGGAATAGCAGGTTCAACCAAGGAGGTGAAGTTTGTTTTAATCTTTTGAAATTGTCACTGTCCAGTACTGTTTTGTCTGCACAATTATTACGTAGCAACACAAGCTCTGTAGCTAGCTTGAGCTCAATTAGCCATACATGTTGTCTCTAACCTTTATAGAGTTAGTTTGATTCTACGGTTTGTCTTCTTCGTTTCGTCTATTTTGTTGATTATGTAAATTTTTAAAGTCTTAGAAGTTCGGATGAGCCTACTAACAGCACTACAGTTTTCCAAACTTTCATTATATAGTTCTGTCGATAAGGTAGATTATTCTTAGATTCAAGTGAAGCAAGCAAATAGAGTTTTTTAAACTGTTATGGTTTTAACCAGGTAATTAAAAGGAAAGGCAAGGCAATTCAATGTGCTTTACATACATTCAGAGAAAAGTAAAAACAGTGAAATGCATATAAATCAAAGTCATAAAATCATAAAATAATCAAATTAAATTGATTAAAAGAATATACAGCAGTTTGGATAAGTTAAGAAAAGTTAAGTGCAGGTTTCATGCATAAGCACATTAAAAAAAAAAAGTTTTTAACCTGGATCTAATAGTATTGACATTTGGTGCTGATTTAACCTCCACTGCCAGTTTGTTCCACTTGTTTGCAGCATAAAAGCTAAATACTGCTTCTCCATATTTAGTCGGGACTCTGGTCTGGACTAGCTGACCTGAGTCCATGGATCTAAGAGCCCTGCTATGTTTATATTTTCTAAACATATCACAGACGTTTGCTGGTCCCAAACCGTTCTATGATTTACAAAGTAGCAGCAGGGTTTTAAAATCTATTCCACTGACTGGGAGCCAGCGTAAAGATTTTAAAACTGGTGTAAAGTGCTCTGATCTCTCTGCCCTGCTTAAACTCTAGCAGAAGAGTTCTGAATGAGCTGCAGCTGTTTAAGTAATCAAATCTACTGGAGATGGATGCGTGGATGAGCTTCTCCTGGTCTTCTTGGTTGACAAAACCTTTAATTCTGTTGATGTTTTGAGTTGGTTAAAAAGAGTCTTGGTGACAGCTTTTATGTGGCTGTGGAAAGTCAGATCGAAGTCATTAACACACCAAGGTTACGAACTTGGTCTGTGGTTTTTTCGAGATCGAGACTTGAGATATTTACTAATGCTGACCGTCTTCTCTTTGTTGGCTCATCAAGTTGTTTATTAGCTCCAGACAGTGACACATTGAGTCTGCAGTGGGTGCAGTCATCTGGTGACAGAGATACATAAAGTTGTGTCATCTGCATAAATGTGATAATTGATATTAAAGTTCTGTAACATTTGACCCAGTGGGTGGATATACAGACTGAACAGAAGGGGTCCAAGAACTGACCCTCTGGGGGATTCCACAAGTCATAGCCACTCGTTCAGATTCATAGCTGCCAATTGTAACAAAATAACTCCGGCCTTCTAAAAAATATCTGAAACAGTTAAGGATCACTCAAGAAAGTCCAACCTGTGCAGCAGGATTCTGTGATCCACAGCATCAAATGCAGCACTGAGATCTAGTAAAACTAGGACTGATGTGTGACGGGAGTCAGTATTCAGCCTTATATCATTTATCATTTTGACCAGTGCTGTTTCAGTGCTGTGCTGAGGTCTGAAGCCTGATCAAATTTTATCAAGAATACTGCTTTTGTTCAAAGAGTTGTTGAACTGACTAAATAAAACTTTCTCAATAATCTTGGATATAAAAGAGAGGATTGAAACAGGTCTATAGTTGTTCATTATAGAAGCATCTAGGGTCCTCTTTTTTAAGAGTGGCTTAATGGTAGCTGTCTTTAGCGATTTGGGAAAAATGCCTGATACCAATGAGCTGTTTACGATTTGTAGGAGGTCAATTTCTACTGAGCTAAAAATAGTTTTTAAAAATTGAAATTGAAATTGAAAATTCACCAGGATGCAGCAACATGACAGCTGGGACATCCTCTGAAAACATGCAGGCTAGCACACTGACATTTATTGTGAGTTAAACCAGACGAACATGTTGGAGTGTCTCTTTTAATTTTGTTAAATTCATTCAGTTATTGTCGGCAGTAAACTATCAGCCATCACTTCCTGTTCACTGAAGGAGTATAACTCTGTTACTGTTGTCTGATCTGTTATCTAAACCTAAAACTAATAAATATATAAAATCATCATTTTCATATATAAAAGTATGTTTAAATGAACGCTGACATATACATACTTTCCCTGATCCGGATACACTAAAGTGTTATTGACCAAAGAACAATAACCTCAGCTTTAATTTTTCCATATCAAAATAATACGCAAACTATCTTAAGTAACAAATGGCAATCATTATACATGTTATAATGGGACTTTAAACATAATAAAACTCTATGACAGATAGAAAAAAACAGGCTGCTCAAGACTCATACACACCATTAAACGAATGGGTCCTTCGCTTTTCTTCAAATGCATAAAATGAACATCCCTGCCTAATGTCTGCAGGTAGACTGTTATGATGGTGTTAACGTAATCGATTGTGTCTACTAATTGTTGCAGCCCTAAATTACAGTATATATTTTAAATGTATTTTATAGGTGTTGACATGATTGCACGCATTTATCTGTCTAAGAAGCAACAGGTCTATCGTCACAGCCAATATTATAACCCAACTAGCTTAATGTCATGGCTCCTGTACCATTGTGGCACATGAAAACCCTGAAATGGATGACATGTTTTCATAACAATATGCCGTTATTCCACAGGCCAGTTCCTGTGTAGCCAAGAGTAAATAAATTACTGTCGCAGCGTGGTGAAAAAATGCTTTATCTCTCCCCTCTATGCTGCATGTGTGGGAGTCCATCTGTTCATTTCAATAGGTAGACATGATAGATGCAGGGCTGGGATTATTGTACGCAACGACAGAGGAACTAAATTTACAGCTTATCTTCCCAGTGGCCATTCGTATTTGCCTACTTGGCCAAGTATCCTCCTTCACACCCAAGGAAATGATTGACCAGGAGAGGCCTGATGATTACCTCCGAGGCTCAAGCCAAATCTCACAACTTGCAAATCCACATCCACTTTGATTTTGTCCACAAGCTCCAGCAAGAGGGATCCAAATAAAAATTCAGCTGTATCAACAACATTCATTCACTGACTTTAACAATAAGTCAACAATGGGGATGTGGGATGAATGTGCTTGATAGTGCAGATATTCAATTATGATGGATTGAATGATGGCTTAGTGAGCATAATGCTGCTGCTCATCCCTATTGGGTTGTTTATTTCTGGCTTATTGTTCGCTGCCTGCGAGTAAATTGTTAAAGTGGTCTAATAAGCAGGATGCCATTCTTCCCTCTGCTTCAAAAACACTCCCATAATATGTCTTCATACAGTTGGAGGAATTCCAAGTGGGCTGATGGATTATGGATTGAAAAAACATTTTTTTTCAACACCCACTATGGTTAATCACCTTCTATTTATCTTCCTTTTGGGCCACTTGACCTGAAAATCAAGCTGCTCTCCTCTCCATACCTGAGATTCACATACCTTCAGCGTCTGTGTGCTGGTATGCAAAACGTGGACTTTAAGTTAACAGCAGTACAGGAGGAAGGCGTGAAGGAAGTTGTCTAATGGAGGGAGGACGTGAAGGAGTGGAGGGGGTGAAATTGCTTGTTAATGGCCTCCCTCTCCCAGCTGTGAGAGCTGCAGCTGTCTGGGGGTGCCGGAGACAAATAGAGCTGGCTCATGTGGGGACCGCAGCATCCAGACAACAGCTCACATTTTTCCCCTTGCACACTATTTGGCCACAACAAATTAATTGAGAACCGCTTGGAAAGGAAAGGGAACCGGCTGGGTGTTGCCTAACAAACATGTAATGTATTTTCCATGTGCTGAGGCTGCTCTATCAAGGAGATGCATGATTGAAAAGTTGGGGCGAGTCGAGAATATATTTGCTGCGGTTACAAGTTATCCACCACAGTGTGACCTAGAAATTATAGCAGAAAAAAAACAACAGGAGAAAAGGTGTTGATGATGGAAGAGACGCTGTATTCTTCTATATTTGAAAAAAAAAAAAAAAAAAATATATATATATATATATCGCTCCCCTTTCAAGAAATAATCTGCAACCATTGCGATCCGTACTGTGGCCAACTCATTCTAATAAGCGCTGCCTGGATTGAATTTATGGAGCTCACTGGCATCTAGTAAAAGGATGAAGGATAAGGATGAAATCCACTTGGCAGAGACAGAGCGCAGTTTTCTGCACCAAAAATATAGTCATATTAAGTTCATACCGTCCTTAGATTTACATTCAGTGCCAGCGTATGAACCAGCGTGCTTCATATGTTTAGAGGTGGAAGCTCAGAGAGTGAAGGGGTGGTGACGGGGCTTGTGAAAGAAATTTAAAGCTTTTCAAAGAGGAATTAATTTCAAAAAAGGAGCAACTTTTCCCCTTTAACCCAGTTTTTCAGTTTACAATAGGCTTTCAAGTCATCTGAGTGCAACACCAAAACCTAGTGCGACAACAATTTTTAATTAATTATCACTATCAAAAGCTTTAACAGCATCATCAGGATGCTCTGTCTCTCATCCCAGTATATAAGACCAGCATGGATTATTTAACTGTGATTTTTAGATGTCACTACAAACTGATTCCTGATAGAATCACATACATCACCTTTAATAAATTACCTTTTTGGTTATCCTTTCAGGTGTCGTTGCTTTCCTAGATATAGCTGCTATCTTGTGATCACTGCAGCCGCTGGGAACAGTCATGCCACAGGCATGTCGCGCAATTCGCTCACAAGCTATCTGAACATGGAGGCCTGCAACGTTTTCCAACCAATATAGTTTATAGTTTAATATATGGAAATTGAACCTGCAACCGCAAGCCTTCCACACCAGCAGACACAAGGAATATGACTTTAAATGCAACAGGGAGCAGAAACTGAGAATATTTACACAAGCTATTTTCAGCCCAATACCAATATAATTTATCCAAATGTAGATTTTATTTTTATTTTCCTGTCTTGATGAAGGATATGCCAAACTCACTGGATTCATGGGAACAATGCTGCGACAAACAGATGCCTAATGCAGCTGGAAATGAGGCTGATGAGACAGAACTGAGATCAGGTGTGCACCATAAAAACAGAACAAGGATCAACATATTGCCGAAAAGAATATCTGTGGGTTCAGCAGTACACAGTATTTTAATCCATGTCAAGTTTATTCATACAAAACTGTTGATTAATGCCACTTTAACCATATTTTCTTCTCTATAATCACAGTCTTTCATGATCTTTCCTAAACCACAATCTGTGGACTGTGGTTAGTGTGCAAACATCTCTGCAAAAATTTTTCTACGATTACTTTTGTACCAAAACAAATTCCTTCTCCTTTGAAAACTTATTTGACAATATATCAGACTGTGGCCCCGACTGTGATTCTGGACATTCTGGAAACACTGTGGGTGAACATCATGCAGGTATTTGCAGGATTGTCCAAATCAACACTCTGATCCGGCAGCAGGTTTCTGCAGTTTTATATCGGGATGACAACAAAAAGTGAACAGAGAGAGGAACACCAAGTAAGATAAAATCATATATTGTAGCATCCCTCATAGATGAGGTTAGGGTTTCTGAGTCAGTTTGTGTCACTGGCGCTATATTCTTTAAATTTTACACAAGCAAGTGCAGACTGTAGCCAACACCAACACAACTCTGACTGACTTTACAGCGTAATCTCAGAGCTATCAATTTACTACAACAACCATCTCCCACAACCCAACAGGAACAACAACAATCTCCCGCTCTGTTTGTGTCAGAGGTGGCTGTAATGACTGACAGGCCCCACAGCTTCTAAGCACACTGACACTGACAATCTGGGAAACTCAGTAACTGCAGAAAATCACTCTTTTTGAGCATAAAAATCACAACAACAATACACAACACAAAAGTTGGATTGATATGCCACCTACATGCTCTGATCAGCAATAACCTGCAGAAATGAATCCATTCAAGGAAAGAAATTAAACTGGAGTCTGACACCCTGCTTTCACAGAAAAGTAAATAAACTTCTGCATAAATGTTCAGATTTTGTCACTCATTGTCACTTGAAGACAGGGATCTGCCTTGTCCAATAAGACCAAACAAAGAAAGAGACTTCTGCCTCACAGCTGAGAGGGAGCAGGAGGAAATGTATGAGAAAGAGAAGGACCAACATGGATTTGAATGATTAAGGTGCCTCTGTTTGTTTTCAGAGTTAAAGTTTGCAAAACTTATTTTTTTTTAGAGGAGCTGAAGGTTGTCAGTAAAATAAATAAATAAAAAAAACCCTGACAGTGTCGGGTCCAGAGGACTGAAATTACACAAACTTCACCAGATGCAGAGGGAATATATTGATTTTCATAATTTTCAAGGTATATCCTAGTTGTTGTTGTCAAATATGACTTTCTTTGGCAAGGACATTTTATGTAATGGTTCTCCTGTAATAAGCTTTTTTTTATCTGAGTTTGCAACTGTATGCAAATTAAAATGAAAACAGGCAGTTGTTACGAGAGTACTTTATTTTTAGTCCTTATTACTTTATTTGGCTTATGCGTTTCTAAAGATGCTGTGTGACCTCATGTCAATACGTCCTTGCCACACGTTTACCTCCAGATAGAAGAAAAAAAAAAGCTAAAATAAACTAGCTACTTAAAGAAAACACAAACACTGTCTTCAAAGCACCATGGGAAATGAGGAGGTGTGTGCCATTTGTCTTAGTGGCTGCAAAGGCTCCAGACTATCAGCATGTTGCCCACATGTAGTCAACATACACGGAGAATACTCCAGACGGCTTCTTAATTGTACTGTTGGCTAACTGTAGTGAATCATAGCTGCCGGATTTTGACACCCCTCCGAACTTATACTCATAATGTTGTCTTCTGTTTGTTACTACGCGACATAAATATCGGTATTTATTCACGAACAAGCTGTCCATGACCTAAATAAATCATGCTTCCTCTCATTTGCAAGTGGATCTATATGTGCTGCTGTATTATGACGGCCTTTGAACTATTCCTCCCAGACCGATGACTGGTTATTAATTCATCCATTCTTTTGAAACGAGGGCCTCATTATCATCCTGATATCAACCCGTCCCGTGAGAAGTTGTGAAGCCAAGCCGTCAAGATTTTGCACCGCCAGCTTCACAGGCTTGTCAAATTAAATTAAAATTGTCAAATTGTGACACTTTGAGGATGGCTTTCCAAAAACAGGGAAAAAAAGAGATGAATTATGTAAGATCTTTTTGAATATTGCATTGCAGAGGATGGGGGTCCCAAATGTCTCTGTGCACTGAGAAGATGTGCTCACCCTGGAACAATACGGCAGAGGAAAACTCAGCCACCTCCTTTTTGTTCTGCGTTATCACGGTGAGCTGTGCAGACTTGGCTCTTGAGGGTTTTCTAAGAGAAAGGCTTTGGGAGATAAGGACAGAGGAGATGATCACAGTGTGATTGAATGAAATCTGCATTTGGAGAGTGGATCTGGATAAGATCAGAGGTTCTTGGAAGACGACCTGTGTTCTGGGAAGTGCAAAGAAAAATAAGATGAAGCTCCTTGCTGTTTGGTTATAACCACTGCTCCTCATCCCATTTAATTTGGAATGACAGAAGATTTGATATTTGAAGCTGCTTGTGAAACATGATGAACAAATTCGACTCTCAACTCACTCAAATTCTATACAGATGAGATGATTTAGGAATAATTTCAGAGAGGGGAAAAACACAGTGCGGGCATGTGATCTGCAACATTGAAATGCTGGAAACGCAGCAGGGAATACATAGTTAACCATTAGAAAAAAAAAAGTTGTTTTCAAAAGGCATGAGTAAAGAAATACAGTTTTGAAAACTCCAATTTCTGAGTGAAACAAACAACGCAAATGATTCCCTTAGCACAATATTCCACAATCTATTAGTTTTACTGCTAATCACTTTTCTCTTTCACGCTGTTGCTTTTATTGACCTTTTATCGGCACCAGCGGTCTTGTGCTATTTCACTGTGTGATGCACTTCCATCTCTTCCCCTTATTCCCCTGAAGCAAAACAAAGAGATAATTGAATTGCACCCAACAGACCACCTTGATAAGTCAATTTCATATTCAGAATATTTGATGAAGTCTCACTGTATGGCCTAGATCACTAATTTTCTGCCCGGTAAACCTGCACCTAATTTTTGTTATTATAATTACTGGAATGGTAACAATTGTTTTGCAAGGGACTGTGAGGAATGTGATGCAGCTGTTTTTACTTCATTGAATTAAACATGGAGACACTTCTGAGCTGAATAGTATCCGTAATAGACAATGTAAGCCAACGGATAGAGGAAGGAACATTGGGTTTTACTACTTGAATTCTGATTTTCTTATCATAATAACTCTACTAGTTTAATTAGGCATCCAGAAGTAATATTCATTCATTTATCTTTTACTCGCAGGGGTGCTGGAGTCAATCCCAGCTCACATTGGGGGAGCGCAGGGTACACCCTGGACAGGTCTCCAGTCCATCACAGGGCCAACACACAGAGACAAACAACCACTCACACTTAGATCTATGGACAATTTAGCCACCATTTAACCTAAACATGATGTCTTTGGAAACCGTAGTACCTGGAGGAAACCCATGAAAGCACAGGGAGAACATGCAAATGCACAGAAAGGCCCCAGGCCTGGGAATCGAACCCCCGACCTTCTTGTTTTAGGACAACGGCACAAACCATTATGTCGCTGTGCTGCACCAGAAGTAATATATGTAACCCTAATAGAAAAGAAAAGCTGTTCATGCAATGTATAGAGAAGTGAAGGGAGATGAGATGAAACTTATCATTTTGACCGGCTTTATGCTGAAATTTATTCAAAGATATGATGCCATAATCCTATAAGGGGCGTATAGTGGTACAGAAGATAAACGGAAACTGATTGGAGGTCTGGAAATGTGGTTATGACAACCACCAGCTATTTCAAATCATGCCTCTTCTTGAATAAAGAGCTTAACTTGAGCCTATGTTGTGATAAAAAAAAAAAAAAAAAAATCAAAGTTAAATCTCAAAACAAGCTTTGTGGTTGAGGAGTCACCAGGAAGGTTGTCAGGCTGATTGCCTCAGAGGACAGGATGGTCCCTCATTCTTCTCTTGCAAACAACTAGACAGAGCATTCCAGATCTTTTCTTAATTAGGTGAGTCTCTCTAATCAGCTGAGCAACTCACTGTGGGATATGCAATAATGGCAACCTAGGGTGAAGTACATGCTGGGTCACCAGGGGCAGGGATATGTTTACCACAAATTGTAGTGAGGGAGGGCAAGGAAAGATTATCAAACCCTCGATCTTAAAAACACTCCGAATCAACCCTCTCACCATTTAATGTGCATTGAACCTATAAGAGTCTTCAGTCATTGCTCAGAGAATGGATATGCATTTTTGTGAGCATATGTTGAAACCCAGGGAAGACTCTGTGGCAGAATTGTCACACATGTCCACCATCTGTTGAGGACCCCTATGAGGCACATTTAGACAGCTCCTGGCAGTTTCAAAGACACGAATGGCAGTAGGCCTCTGCTGAGTGGCCATCAGCTCCCATCGAGCCCCTCTGGAAGTGCTCGCGCTCAGCCGTTTGCTTAATTTCTCATTTGTTAGAAATCCATCATCCATTCTGCACCAGTTGCATGCTGGCTGGCCATGAACCCGGGCTTGTGGTGCCAAGAAGGGGAGATCACAAGCTCAGTCTGAGGCTGAATGCGTGTGGAAGTAGACCCTGTGAAGGTATGGAAGCGCTCCACAACAATGACAACAAATAAGAATCAGCACAATTTTAGAGCAGCGGTTCTCCACTCTTAAATGAATGATGTCACTCCTTTAATTTTTTAATTTTTTTTAGGGGGGGGGAGGGTTACAAATGCACCACATCTGTCCACCTGCAGAGCACAGGCTGCAGTATAGAGTGAGGAGATTAGTAGCGGTGGGAGCGGGACAGCATCACCGGTTTATCTGGTCAGAAAGTCAGACCGAGTTTCATCGAGAAGAATCATCAAAGTAAAAGGTAGCTTTTATTAGCTGAAGATGACTTAAAATAGATTTTAAAACCTACCCTAATGTTATCTCACAAAATTTAAGTTCATTGGGCCTGGCACATCTACACATCATGATGTATTACTGCTAATTGCATTTTTAGATGAGCTTGTTAAAATATTTCTATAGGCAATTGAAGATAATGCTATTCAGCTAACAGAGGGATTAACAGGGAGGGATTATTTGATATGTATGCATGTTAAGGGGATATAATTATTTGTGTATTTTTTACATTATACATTCAGCCTTTGTCAAAAGGAAAAAAAGGCTGGAATGTTTTCTGTTCTTTTTTCACAAACCTAAAATATTTAATTTACTATCAAAAAGACTAAAAACAAAGAGAAAATATTAGTTTGTTGGAAGTTATTTTTGGAAAACTATTTGCCCATAAACAGGTTCAATTTCAAAGTTCGATTGGCAGTTAAGTGTCATTTCAGAGATCACAAAGATCATAAACTCGCTTCCAGGGAGGGCTGGTGATGGTGCAATACACGCACTGAGATAATAAAATATTTAACTGCAAGACTATAACTGCATCAATCTCATACAATGTTGACACCATGTGGTGCTAAACTATGAGGACAAATGAGCCGCTATCTCACTGGTTCGGAAAAGTTCCAAATGTGGATTATAAGGGGATTAACATCAGCGTTCTGGATGGCAGGCAGGTGGTGTCTGAGGCCTGAGGTCTGTTGAGAGATGGTTTCTATACTTTAACCTAGATGCCTCCTACACTCCTGTTTCAAACCACCTCTCCTCCCTATCCAAATGTGTAAATTGTTATTCAGTGTTTTGGGTGTAGTAAAACTGCTGAGTCTAGCCCGGATGAGTTGGCCCTCCTGTGTTGAGCCATGAATTGGCTTAGTATCCATTAGGTTTTTTTGATGTACAGGTCTGGTGTATGCAGTCCAATGCGGTGAGGAGTGCAGTTGCTGTGTTTTAGGAAGAGTAGAATTTGATGTTGACGATGATTTGTAATGACCCTCACGGAGAACCTACACAGACTTTTACCCCCAATACCAATATTGAATTTACAGATGTCACCCAGTGCCCAGGTTTGCCAAACCTCATCTCATCACCTATACTGCTTATCTGTCAGGGTCATGGGGGTTTGACATACCAGTCTGAGAAAATTAAAGGCAGACTATGACATAATAAAAACTAATCCTTGAACAAACTGCTGGAAACATGCATCACGGTTCCAAGACCTTTTACACTTTCTGTAATTGCACATGAGTAATATTTCTGCTGTTATTTTCTGTGCACCGACTTCAAGTAGTCAGTGGTTTAGAAATTTGACTTGATATTGTTGGCTTGCTTACAACCTGTCTGATCGTCTGGCCGTTCATGTTCTAGACTTATTTGTGTCAGCATTGCATGTTCTTACATCACAACACAATGTTGTAACTGATGCAAACTTCGGCCCAAACTTCAATAATGAGACTTAAATTATAAGAAAGCAAAGGTCTCCTTTCACCACACTGTAGATTAAAACCCCTCAGCCAATTAAACGAAAGGAACTATTATCTTGACTTGCATGCCATTTTCACTGAACCAATATTGAGATACCTAATTTGCATATAAGTAATCAGGTCACTGTCTTATTAGGATTATGTCCCAGTCCGCCACGCTGTTTCAAACTGAGCTGACTCGGCTTGTGTTGTATTTAATAGGGATCAAGACCTCTTCTGTTCAGTAGTCTTGCCCAGGCAGCACAGTGGCATAGTGTTTACTGCTGTTGCCCCACAACAAGAAGGTTGCGTGTTTGGTTCCCGGCCTGGGGCCTTTCTGTGTTGAGTTTGCATGTTCTCCCCGTGCCTGCTTAGGTTTGCTCCGGGTACTCCGGTTTCCTCCCACTGTCCAAAGACATCATGTTTGGGTTAATTGGGGACTCTAAATTGTCCGTAGGTGTGAGTGGTTGTTTTTCTTTGTCTGTCTCTGTATGTTGGCCCTGTGATGGACTGGCAACCTGTCCAGGGTGTACCCCGCCCTCGCCCAGTGTGAACTGCTATTAACTCCAGCAACCCCCGCGACCCGGAAACGGATAAAGCGGTAGAAGATAAATGAATGAATAGTCTTGCCCACAAGGAAATAAATGGTGTAGCAAATCAGAGCTCACAGTATTAACACATTAAAGTCACAGTCAAAGAATTAAAGGTTTCAAAACAGATGGTCTCATTTTATGCAAATGTTATTATGCTAAGCTAAGCCTTTTTCAGCCTTTTAATTGGGAGAAAAGAGAGAGAGGTGCCAGACGTTGCAGGTGGCAAGGCAGCCCCTCTTTTCTTGTCATATTCTGGGAGAGACTTTTCAGAGAATTTTATTTAGTGTTATTTCCACCAGGGCCTCAGCGCAACCATCTGCATGCAAAGAGGGGAGCTCATTGAGCTCTGTGTGATGCTGCGGCTTCCCGAAGCCCGGTGAACTGATAATGTGGCGTGTTTCTGCTCAAAGCGTGGGGCTGGCTCACTGAGGCACCAACGGCTGAGAATAAACCTGTGGTTAAGAAGGTGAGTTCTTTTTCCTCCCCTTTCATGCCCTGCACACTCTCAGCTGCTGATTAGCAACAAGTAGCCTGGAGTATGTCAGGATAATTAGGAAATGTGATCTGAATAGGCCCTTTCATGGAAAGGTCTGTTAAAGTTGCCTTCTAACAGACATTTAGCTTCTAATGCTGTAGAGCCTCTGAAACAAAACATTTAGATTTAATTTAATTGAAATTGTATTTTCCAGTAAGGAAAATGTGCCTCACAAACATAAAACACACTCACAATAAAAACAGATTATAAAAAGCACATTTAAACACATAATAAATTGCCACAATGCATCCCAGTGCAGAATGACATCAGCTGATAAAACCAAAAGTTGCTTACTGATACAAAATGAGGAGTTCCTGTACAGTCAGTACAACACAGTACATCATGTCATGTGAAAATTAAGTAATCTACTTTAAGAGTCTTGACGTGTGAGTTGGTCTCTTTTAGTTGTGAAGCCTGCAAAAGCAGCGCACACAGGGGATTGGCTCAGACTTCCCTCCTCAAGCACAATTACCCCAATCTCTCCTGATGAAATCCAGTTTTTTGGACACGGATCAGATAAACATATTCAAAGGACATATAGGACTTTGAAATCTTTAAATATAGAACACCTCCTTCCTTCAACAATAAGAAAAGCTTTGATGTTGGGCCCTTTTCTCAACATCAATCTCTGAAAATGTGCTCTTCATCAATGGGGTTTAGAATTTTACATCACTTTCCTTTTTTAATTTTTTTAATTTTATTTTTTTTAACTGCTGTTTGGGCATCAGTCATGTGTTCACCATGGGCCTGGAATTACAGGAAATAGTGTGATGAAGTGCTGGCACGCACTGCGCACATAAAGAACATATGTTAGCCTGCTGTATATGTGGTGGTAATCTCTTAAATGTGATGGCACAACGTTCAAATTCGGTGGTGCAAATATACTTTTTGCTCATTGAGATGGATTTTTATTGGGTTTGGTGTTGCAACAATACAGTTTTCCCAAAAGATTTTACATACAAGTGCTTTTGTACTCAGCACATTTTAGGAAAGCAAAGACACAATGTGTTTCTGCTTCTCTCTCTAGACAGGAACAAAGAACACACAAGCTTATACTAGATGCCATGAGCTGACTGGAGCTGGACCGGTGTGGCGGCACAAACAGGTCAGCGACACTTCTGACTCTATAAATATGTAAAATCCCTGACACATCCCCCCAGGTCCCTGTTGAGCTCTGGGCCTGTGAATCAATCAGCTACCCCCACCTCTTCCACTCGTTCCCCTGCTTCCCCTCTTTGGTGAGCAGCCACAGTAAACAATATAAAAAAGTCTTGACCAGGACTTGTTGGCACAATGTCACCCAGCCTGCAAAAGTGTCACATTTAGTGAGAGCCTCCACACAGGAATGGAGGCTTCAATCAGTTAACAGAGCTCAAAGGATGCAGAGATAAGAACATTTAAGTGTTTTAGAGTTGCCATTTTGCCATTTTGTAACATGGTGAGTTGAGTTCCTCTGCCTGTTTTTTTTTTTTCTTCTTCTTTTTTTTGAAAGAAAAAAAAATTTAAATCCTTAAAAAAAAATGTTTTTGTAATTTATCACTGCAAAGTTAGATTTAGTCTTTTAGCAAGCTATTTCAAATCCTTTGAATATGAAGAAAGCCAAAGAGATAAGGACTACTTCCAAACACACTGGAGATATGTAACGGAGTCAAACATGGTTGTGAATGATCATGGGTGTGTTTTCTTTTGGCAGATGTGTGCATCCATTATGTTTTATTACCAATCATATTCAGACAGACAAGTAGAAATTTCTTCTGGGTTTGTTTAGACAGCAAGGCTGAATGCTTTCCAATTATCAAGCTGCCACTAAAATTCTAGCAGATCCAGGTTTGCTAAATTACAGGACTTAATAGGTGATTGAATGTTATTCTTGCTCAATGCCTTAAAGCTGGAAATACCTGAAAAAAGACGTTTGCAGTGGCACATTTTTATTTGAAGGGATAAAAATGTTTTGCCAGCAATTTTTCAATTCTCCCTAGTCATAATAGCAGCATGTGGTAACCATAGTAAGTTAGGTTATAGTTTGCATTCAGGTATAGTAAGCATTAAGCAACAGTATGGTGAGTGCAAATTGTGGAGCTCCTCATATTTACTCTGCCACATAAAGGATCCTGGCACTTGACAATGGACTTAACTTAAATGTAAATCATTTAATTTAGGTGTAATTGTCAGGGAAGCTGGGTTGGGGAGATCCAGTGAAACACTCTTCTTGATTTTATAAGTCCTTGTATCTACCAGCTTTGAAACAAGTCCATAGTTCATCTTTCAGCAGGTTATTATGACCCATAGTTTTGGATGCTAGGTGACATCTAGTGGTTGTAGTAATTACGATGAGAGCAGATGGAAAAGTGCAGCGTCGTAGTTTATGGAGCAGTAAAATTCAAGTGGTTGGGGTGGAAAAAACTATTACCCATAGCTATTGTATCCACGACAACAACGATCATCCAAAGTTATGGAAGTACTTGCCAAAGATTATGTAATGTTAAAGTACTTAGCACGAGCCATGACCTTTTCCTGAACCTAACCAAGTAGTTTTTGTGCTACCTGTCCAAATGACTGCACTGTAATTGTAACCCAGCAACTAACAACCATAGCGCCATTTTAAGAGGCTCTCTTATGGGTCATATCAGGGGGTTGAACAGGCTGTATGGTTGTTAAGCTTCGAGGACACTACATGTTCACATTGGAATAAAACATGCTGAACTAAAACCAATTGAGCTCTGGGGGTCGTTACGGATGCATTTCAGCCTTGCGTAGCCCTTTTTATGTAAATGTGTCTTATGTTACACCCAGGTCTCGTGGTGTGAGGGCACCACACAAGGACAAGAAGTAGCAAAGTGAGGCGTTTAATTGGGACACACAGAGGGTGCCACAAAGAAATGAGACCTCTTACTCTAAACTTCACTGTAAGCAGCTGGGCTCCTGTCACTCTGCTTAACATTCCCCACTTCTGGTTTGTTGATATAACATGAGGTTTGATGTTCTGGCTTTGAAAATATGTATAATTGGACAATAAGCTGAGTAATTCCGAGGCAACTTTTAGCCAGACCACTGATTTCTCCTATTTTCATTGAAGCTTTCTTCTGAATCTTATTTGTTGTATTTTACATATTTGTTCTTGAAAATAGAATTTTTGTATCAACTGAAACATCAGCACTGGGCCACAATGCCATTCTATGCAATGATAGGCTTCAGTTGTTGATGGACCCCATAGTATTCAAGGTATTCACAGTGAGGGCAGGGATACATTTGCCATTAATCTCCTATCAAGAGGTAGGAAGGAAGAGAACTATTTGAATGGTAGTGGCAGAGGGTGGAGAAGAATGTCAACTTAAGGGGGAGACACAAAGCAGATATGTAAGATAAACGATTAATAGTGAACTCCATTATTGAACGGCCTCATTCACTAAGGTGTTCTCATTTCCCTGAGGAGCCAACACAGGACTGCAGGCTAGGTTTACAATGTTGTCAGGTTTTTTTTTCATTACCTGAAATTTCTTCATAACGTCATGCAAGCGGAAACAACAATCCCTGAGGGACTCCAACTTAGGAGAGTGGATGCTTTAAAACACCTATGAGGGCTCCAATTAATCCTGAGAGTTCAAAGGTTTACAAAACTGTTGAGTCTAATCTTAGTTTGAATGAACAATTCAGATGGTCTTCTTTTTAAGAGGGACTGTTGGCACACTTGTGAAAAGGCTATCACTTAAATAAGCTTAATGGTCAAATGACATTTTGAAAGCTTTTTGGAGCCAGTAATGGACTCGGATGGATGTGGAGTGGACATGAACATGGGTCATTAAATACTGGGGTGAGAAGCTTTTCTGCAGGCTCTCCACTGCATGGCTGAGCAGCTCCAATCACCTCCAGCGAAACACTGGCTGCAAGCTCTGGTTAAAAAGTTACTCCAATGAAATGTGATTTGCTATTATATTACACTATAGAACAACACGAATGATCTCTGCAAGGTCAGGGGAGATGGTAGTGGATATCTTGACAGACAAATCATTGGAACTTTCCCCTTCTATCACTTCTTAGCCCAGTGGCTAGGAGTGATTTTTTAAAATCATACTTAAAGCCTATATTCAGAGGTCTTAAACACCTTCCATCTGGGTAACTAGCTGCCCCTAAGGAGTGATTGCTCTGGTCTTAAATGCCAAAGTAACAAGTGATATTGGCATTTACCATTAACCAAAAAAAACAAAAACAAAAACAAAACATTTATCCGTAAATCATGTTGGCTTTAGCTCTGAGTCATTTCTATTTGGCATAATGTGTGTGCACTAATGCACCAAGACAAAGGACAGCTGGTTTTTATTTCTCAAACCTTTATGTCTCCCGGTTGGTCTTATTAACCACATATGTACTCGTTCCCACATGACTTGTTACCAGGGTGTACATTAAAAATGAATTTGCAGGTTCTATCTGCTGATAATTCATCACTAGTCTGTTGTAAACGGCGCTTTATCACCTGTTTAATTCTTTATGCAGATTGCAGGGTCACCGACCTTACAGGTTGTGCCTGGTTGCGGTTAGCAAAAGTGACGATTTTAGTAATTATGCTGTAAGGGGGCTAACTTCAATTAGAGAGGAAATTCTCTAAGTGCTATTAAATTAATGTTAATACATATCCATTGCTAGCTCAATTAAATGCCACAGCTGTCAGATTATTCTGTTCGGGAGGTTTCAGAGTGGCTAAAAGAGGTCTGTTTTCCACCTTCACAGAGTTAATGAACACAGCTCTGCATCAGTCGGTGTTCTCTTTTACAGCTGGAATGCCACCATTTTTCTCTGCTCTGTGTCTGCATTTTTTCTTTCAAATATGATAAAAGAAAAAGGGATAACATTTGACCCAGATCGGCCAATAAGTGGCACATTCTAATGGGAGGCAGGAAGTGGGCAGAAATACAGAGCCATCCGTCAGCCACAGACAGATAAGTGAGTAGCAGGTAATGGGAGGAAATCATCAGCAGCTGCCGTTGTTGGTGATATCACTATGGAGCAGATGTAAAGCTTGAGAGGATTTGGGAGACAGTGCTGGCTGGCAGGAAGCATCCACACTGGAGGATAGATACTGAAGCTGTCTCAGTGGCTAACAAATGTCTACTGTAAGCAGTTTTAAGTGTTTGTAAATGAGATGGCTTCGGTTTCCTTTTGCCTTATTTTGGCATAAAAAAAATATATATTTGTTCTTCCACTTCACATTTGCTGCCTGCAATTGTTTTGCATCAAGACCAATGTAAAACCTTAATCCCATTTATGACAAATTAAGGATATATCTTCAAACAATGTAGGAAATTCTTGAAAGGCAAAACAGATCACCTGTCTTCCTTGAAGACTGACTGTGACTGGCCTTTACTTGACAATACGTCCCACATAAAGTCATTCCGAGCCCCAGACGGAGGGAGGACGGGCTGTCACCGTATCCCTTATCATCCGCCACAGCATTGTGGATGTCAGGACTCCTGCTCTTTTTTCTTCTTTTTTTTTCCCTTTTACTCCCTCCCACCTCTGCAGTTTTCCCCTGGTATTCAAGCAGTTTAAGCAAGGCATATAATCTTCAACCACCCAGCCAGCCCTAAGCCTCAAAGAGTCGCCCAGATACGGGCAGATGGAGGTGAGCTATCAGCTAACCTGTAACCATGGGCCTAAGGCGATAATCGTTTCAAAACTGTGAGGGGAAATGGTTTTAATAGCCCTGTAAAGGTAACGTTTGTCTGCCTTATCACACCTGGCAGATGCATCAGAGAGAAGGAAAGGGAAAAGGAAAATAGTGGAAGGGGGAGGAAGAAAGAATCAGCTGATAACAGTCCCTCCCCAGGGAAGGATAAGTCTGGAGTTAAAAAAGTGCTTCTTTCTGGAAAAAGTTTAGGGGATTTAGGTTAGTTGCATTTCCACCTCTGTTCCACCTGCACCTCATCCTCACCTTACCACATCTGTGCTCCTGCACCAGCCAGCAGTTAACCCCTGGAATGAGCTTTAATGAGCCTTGGTATAAGTTTGACAGACACCATGTTTTTTTACCTTCTGGGTTTTCTCCGTATTTCAATGTGCCTGGATACTGCTTTGTTTTCCTCATCAACTCTGTCTTCTGCATGTTTTATTGGCTGGTGTCAACACTGCGTGACCCCGCACCTGCCTCCATCCACAGCTCCTTTCATGTTTGAGAAGTTTCCGTGATAGCTGGCCTAAAGTGAAACCCCAAACCTAGAGTTTCAAAGGCCCCTCTCCACTGGTTTATACTTGACCTGTTGTCTGATTCGGAAAGTTTCAATTGATGTTTTACGGTGAGCATGGCCCTTTGTGCAGTGTTACAGCCTAACTGTAACATTCCAGCATGGATAGACCTGGACTCAATCTCTGACAGCAGCTCTTGGCATTTGATCATGTTTCTTTGGGCTGTTTCACGCTCTTACATCAGTCTTGCCTGCACCAATTTGGATTTATGTGTGGCCCAGAATTGTTCACTTTTGAATCAAAGTAAAACTTTTATGGAGTGGTAATGGAAAAGTTTACTGCTTTGTTTATTGTTCCCATACACAGAGTGGACTTGTATTTGAAGGGAATATTTTTTAGCTGGGACACGTTTTTGGAAAATAAACATGTAAATGGCTGGTAAGAATGTGTTAAGGTGTGATCGTAGTAGTAAAACAAATTACACTAATACACAAGTTGGTAATGGTGCATGTGTTTTAGTGCTGTGTTTGAGTAAGATACTTGGAAATGACTTGACCATCCATGTACCCAGTTGCTATACTACTCACCCTGTGAGGACATTGGGTGAGACTATTCCACGTAGACATCCACGTGGGGGCAGTTACACTCTGGACAGGTAGCAAATACTTCATAGGGCTGATATATAGAAACATACAACAAACATATTAACGCTAAAATTCACATCTATAGTTAACAGTGTCAACAAACAATGGAGAATGAAATGGGGTATGAAGGGAAATGTTACAACTCTCTGCTAAAAGAAGCTATGCTAATACATCAAATACTTGCACAGGAGACCTTCTTCGTCTGATTAAATTTGACATGAAGCTCTGCAGATACAGCAAGTCATTCACATTGACTTTGATATCTATTCGTTAACTTCTCCTTTTCCTCCTATGAAAGTAGAAAAAAAACCTCATCACTCTTTTGATGAACTTACCATCCAATCTGTTATGAGTAACCATCTGTTTTTACAAGGTAAAAGGGTAAATACTTGGATATTTGCTCTTAAAAACGGCAAAGTTATAATATATAAACTGCATATTTGTATAAAATAAAGCATGATGAGTCTATTTACCAGTGATTGTTAAATACATTTTGGTTGCAGTTGTAAGAGTGCATGCTTGGCATGCAGAGGCCCCAGGTTCAAACCCCAGCCACAATGCAAACCAGTGGTTAGCTTGTGGCATTTGGTGTAAAACCTGTAGCCTAATCCATCATGCAAGTCACAGAGCTGACTTGCTTTGGCAACCCCAAATAGGAAAAAGCGAGAAGAGTGAAAAGTTAAATACATTTTGGTTGATATTAAGTTGCCACCAGTGTGCCAAATCAAAATTCAAAGCATAATTTGTGAGTTCATGAACTTATAAAAAATTCAATTTGTATAAAAAATATTTTGACGTATAACTTTTTTCTGTTTTCCATTTGGTTTTTTAGAGTTACAGTTTCTTGAGGTATTTCATCACACTTGTTCAGCAGTGTGTGCCTAGTGGCGTTTTGACTGGCATTTTAAAAAAATGTATCAAATACATTTTGATTCAGCAGTTTTGACCAAGGTGACTTCGGCATAGAACAACCCACTGCAGATGGACACCCACACAGAACAGGTGACTATTCTCGAATCCTCCCAAAATGCTCCTCCAGAGGGGGGCTGCTTAAGACATGCACTACATGCTCTACCAGGCCACACAGGACCCTGATGACTACATGACTACATGAATGGCTAAAATATACATTTATTCATTCACCGTCTGTCACTTATCCATTTCCGTGTCGCAGAAGGTGCTGGAGTCAATCTGTGCTTTCATTGGGCGAGGGCTGGGTACACTCTGGACAGGTCGCCAGTCCATCACAGGGCCAACACACAGAGATAGAGAGAGACAAACAACCACTCACGCTCACACTCACACTCAGACCTACGGACAATTTTGAGTAACCAATTAACCTGAACATGATGTCTTTGGACAGTTGGATAAAATCGACACAAGTATGGGGAGAACAAGCAAACTCCGCAGAGAAAGGCCCCAGGCCCAGGAACTAAACCCACAACCTTCTTATTGTGGGGCCGCAGTGCTAACCGCTATGCCACCATGCTGTCCTAAAATATACAATATTTCATAAAACTTACACATGCTGCTCATAGAATAACTCATGTCAGTCAAACCTTAAAACACAAGCTTTCCTTGCAATCACCTTGAGTCCAGTTGGACCTATGGGCCTTCCCACAGTGATGACTGATTGTCAGCAACCATGTATGGCTGACAGTGATTTTGCTTTAATGGCTGATTGAGCGTGTCACCAGTCACACCATAACCTGCAGTTTGATATCCTGCAGGCCGAGTCATTTGACAGCCGTGACAGCTACTGTCATCCTCAGTCAAAGCAATAACATCCCAACAATCAGCTGGAGATGAAAGCGCTCCAACTTCTTGTGTACATTCACCAATTCAAATTCTGCAGCAAGCGCAGGTGATCTATAACTGCAATCACGGCCAGATGCAAAGTAGAAGTTGTTCCACCAAACGCCTTTGCCTGTACCGAATTGCTCTTTGAAGTATTTCGCTATGTGTACCACTCCCATTACGCTGCAGGGTAGAGATAACTTTCGACCCACCAATCTCGCTCATTCCCTTTCTTCCTTTCAGTCTCTGTTTTCTTTGCTTAGAGGCATTATGACTGTTGCTATTTGCACCTTTAATGCTGTAATTAATTCCCTGACACCCTTGTCATCTCACTAGTGTAAATTATTCTGTCTGTGTGCCTCCAGGTATTGCTTAACACTCTTTATTTAGGAAAGAAGCAAGGTGAAAATTAAAGCTCTTTCAGCAAGACAAGGTAATTTGCATGACAACAGTTGACGTGACTGACAGCAGAAGTTTGTTCGTAACCTTTGTTATTAAAATGTCCTCTAATTTAACTTTTTGGTACCAATACATAGACTGCCTATTGAACTTTAACAGCAGTGCTAAGTGAAAGAAGCAGGAAGACTTTAACTGTATCTCGACTTGGAAAACCAAATTCACTTCCTGAGTTGTTGTTACTGTGACCCACAAACATGAAACACGGTCACGGGTCATTTCCCAGCTACACTCGGTTGACTTGTGGAAAGCATTTAGTTTTTGGCCCCCACATTTGTGCAAGGAATGTGCTAAATATTAACATGAAATAAATCCGCATATTGGAGATGCCCTCTTTGTGACTTTGTTATGCCAGTGGAAAGAAGAGGTCAGTGTTCCGCATCGTGGCGCTGTGATGCTAATTCCCAGAGGTTGACAGTGATGTCTGAGAATTCAGCAAATCGTTTGCAAAGTCCAACTGGGCTGTCAGTTTAAAACTAAATATAAAAACTGTTCCAGTGGTTCTTCCTGCTTCCTGATCTTTGTGAGTGCAGTTTATTTATATGATAAATATAAAACCTCTAAAGCACCACATCCCAACAGGGACCCTGTATGCGCTCAGTATAGGCAGACATGATTATGAAAACACTGGTAAGATTATCTTTGCTTTCCCATAATGATAATGGTGATCTGGAGTGACAGTTAAATTCACTGAGGACTACAGTCTATACAGGATATAAATTATCCTGGAAGCTTGTATGTGCTTCACAACACATCCCTTTTCCTGCTTTAATGAAGGAAGTCTCAGATAGGAAGTCGGACCTCATCCAACTTCTAAGTAATAAAGGCCTTAATTGAATCAGATACAAAAATGTTGAAGTGTATTGTGTTCACTTTGAGGTTGGATGTGGGGGTCTCGGTCACACCAGGCCTCAGCTGGAGTTGCAGCTGAAGAGTTTGGCAGAAGATTGCTGATTCTCACTTGCCTTGATAAGCCCTACTGCTCACTGTTTTCCCTTAATTCTCACCATTTGGCTATCCATCAACAACATCCAAATCCATCTTCCTAATCCCACTTTATTTCCCCTTGGTCCCCCCCCTCCCCAGCTCTCTCTCCTCTTCCTCATGCAGCTGTCTTGTTGTGCTTAGACAGATCAACAGTGGTGGAAGCTTAGCAGCAGCAGCTAACCTTAAACCCCCAGCATGACTCCCAGTCAAGAGGAAGTGGGGCTCAGCATCGGTGCTGGAGTTTCAATGGTGTCTCCTCCTACTCCCACTGGTGTCTGGTGTCTTCTACTTTCTCCACCCTTTTTACGTCTCAGCAAACACTGCAAACATGAAGGACTTTCTCGGCTGAAATTTCTCTTTTCTGGAGATACAGCGGAAACAAAGCATCAGTCCAGACTTTCCCTCATTTTGTTGCGCTTGACTTTCTAAAATATGGACGACTACTAACATAGCTTCCAAGTGTCTGCTTACAATTAACTCTAGACATTTTGTTTCAAACCACACATTTCATGCATCTTGGTGCAGATATTGGCTGGATGATGTTACCTGTACAGTTGTGCCAAACTGAAGGAGGCAGTACAATTCAAATGCAAATGCGAGTTTGAATAAACTAGCCTAGGAAGTCAGGTGTGAAACGAGCAAGAAACTACACTACTAAGACACCAGCCTAGCAAAACGATTGGATGTTTTGAAACTATTTTAATACCAAGTAGTGTCTGATTTAGTTTGTATTCAGACGGAAGCATATTTCATGACTCTCTTACTAATAATGACACATTGATGATGGTAATGTCACCGCACAACTGAACCCTGGAGAGACTTTGCATTCTTGCAACAGAGCATCTGCCTGACAAGAGATGGAAGCATGGCTGTGTCTCATTCTGTGTCACTGCCTCCGTCACGCTGTCCTTTATTTCCCACTCCATTTTTCTCTTCTGTTATAATAGAGAATGTAGTCACAACAGCAGTCAGGGTCTGGGGGTCTGAAGGAAAGACAATTACTTCCCATCCCCTCCATCACTGAATGCAAAGTACTCCGAGTCCTGGAGTTAAATGAGAGCAGAAAGCTGCAGCCTGTTTCCAGGACAAATCCTTTTCTTCATATCCTTGTGTAATGTTTGTATACTCAGTATGTACACTTGCTTGTCTGTGTCTGTTAAGCGTATGTCCAGCTCTGATACATTCTGTTGAGTGTAATAGAGAATAGCAGGTGGAGTGGCAGCCCACGCTTCTCGCTCTAAGTTTAACCTGTGAGATTCAACACCCCCTGAGGTGGTGTGACACGTCTCTCCCAATGGGTGCCTGCTTGAGTATAATTAAACTTTGGTGGAAACTAAACTTGTGTCAGTAACTGCTGCCATCAGCGATATGACTGAAGTCGGCTTTCTTGTTCTCTTGCTATTCTCCTTATAGTGGTGTGGCATTTACTCAGATTTATGTTCCTTTGTAATGACTTTTTGGGTAAGAAGTTTTACAGAAATAATGTCTTCACAAAGACAATTTATTTCTGGGTAGCAAAGGCCTATGAAACCATATCTTTTCAGGCCATAAGAGGACATTTCATGCACAAAAGTATTGAAAATGTAATACTTGACATTTATATAAACGTTTATTCAGCTAATCATCTTATTGTGTGCTTGACTTAAAGGTTCCATATAGTCTAAAGTAAGAGGTTCAAGTCTTGTTTAATTATAAATTAGGTCAGAGTATCAAAAGTCTCAGTCCACTGAGCCTTAAAATGAGTTGTCAGGACTTTTGTAACTTGCTGGGATGTCACAACAAAGCAGCCACTGCTCTCTATCCTGGCGAGTTTTACAAACCTTCTGAGAGAAGGGGTGTAAAACTACAACAAGATGGTTTTTGGTTCTTCAAAACATCTGTTTATCTTATCTGTTTATGAACACAAACAGATAAAAACACAGGTTAAGCTTACAGTGTTGACCACTCACTCACTCATTTTCTTCTACTTTTCCGTGAAGGTCACAGGCGGTGCTGGGGCCAATCCCATTCTTTGATCAGGTCGAAGGAGGAGTACACCCTGGACCGTCCATCGCAGGGCCAACACACAGAGACATACAGACATGAACAACCACCCACAATTATAGAAATTTAGAGTCACCAGTCAACCTAGACATGCATGTCTTTGGACTGTGGAATGAAACGGGAGTACCCGGAGGAAACTCACACAAGCGTGGGAAGAACATGCAATCTCCACACAGAAAGGCCCCAGACCTGGCAATTAAACACACAACCTTTTTGCTTTGAGGCAACAACACTAACCACTATGCCACCGTGCTGCCCCAGTAATGGCCATGTAAAGTTTATTACTGTTAAATCTATATAAATGAGATATTGCAAATTTAGGGTTAATATTGCAGTGTTTATCGCTGAGCTAAAGTTTTGTTTTCTTAAAACAGCTAAAACCAAAAAGGTGTGGTCTGCTGTTTTTAATCACACATACTCCCAAATTAGAGGTCTCTGATGAGCAGCCCTGTTAAATGTCATCACCATGGAGGTATAGACCCTTTTTTCACCACAGAAATTTCAGCTGATCATGGCTGGAAAAGCACATTTTTGTTCTTATTGTTTGTTATTGTTATGAAACAGTTGTTTTCCATTCCAAGATCCTGCTATGGTTCACACTGGCTTACTGTTATGCTTATTAAAGCTCATTTGATGAGAATATTTTGACAATGTGGTATTGATACTCGCGCTGAGGTAAAGGATTTAAATTCTTTCTCCAGTGTGGTTTTCCTTCATACACCACCTTCATAAAAGATAGACTTATTACTCTGTGCAACCATGAGGGAAAATATTTCTTAGATACTTATGAAACAAGCTGAAGTCTAGTGCAGACTAACTGAAATAATATTCTTTTGCTGGGTATTTTTGTGCCAGTAAATATCAGACATACATATGAAGAGAGGAGATTATTGTTTGGAACAGCTTTCTGTGTGCTAATGATACAGGAGCTTGTGCTTGCAGGAAGCCAATGAACTGCTAGCATATTATCAGTAGAAAACATGAAGCCTGCTGATAGACTTGGCAACCAGTGAGGGAGAGAGAAAAAAAAAAACAGACCACATTCAAATTACAGAGATTTGATTTACACAATGACCTGGAAGTCCTGCATGGAGTTATTCCTAACTCACTGGGGTTCCTTATCTCTGACTCATTTATCTCAATGGAATAAAGCCAAAGATGTCATCTATATTCCACTCATGAGAGACAATTCAAAACACCAACAGACCCTGTAGCTTCTACTGTGAGCAATACACACTCAGAGTATGATTTCCCTCAACAATTGAGAAGATTCGATACTGTGAGAAAAATACCTGTGCACCTGTGTCCCAGTCTGTCTGTGGATGCAGAGATGTGCTGTCACATGCTGATTATTTTCACTCTTTACATAGTCCAGGTTCATGTTCAGAAAATTTTAATCTCCTGAATCAATATTCCTATGTTTATTAATGTCAATATGTCACCTGTTTAATATGGAGGAGGCTATTCATTACCGAAGACTTGGATTTGGCTCTCTAAACACTGATCACATTTAATTTGCAAGGGTTAAATCTAACACTGTGCTCATGCAGCTTAGTTGTTGAAATTAAATGCCATGATCCATATAAAAGAGCTCATGACATACTGGCTTCATGGAATTTTACTATACTTAAAAGTAAATTATCACACCTAAGGTAGTGTAATGTCTTAATCACATGGGGCTATAAAACTTTTATTGTACTCATTAATCTCTGGTTTTGACAGTCAGCTGTTAAATTGAAAGTCATGTTTAATATTTCTGTTTTTTATATACTAACCCCTCCCCAGGAAAAACAACAGTGAAGCCATTAAAACAAGCCATACACAAGATGTACCCCCTGAGTAAAATATCACAACAACCACTTATCCTCTGTGCTTATGAGCCCATTTCACTTTCCACCTAATCTGCATTTCCTTCGGTCATTCCTTAATGTTCCACTGCATGTCCTCACTAAATAATTACAAGAGCCCTTTTTTCACCTGTCAGGGTGGTCAGGCCCTTTGCTGAGAGTATGACAGCCATCTTGTCCCCTCTCTCCCCTATTCCATTAGCGTTACTGGTCGTTGTCACTACAGGTCCATACTCAGGTCAGAGCCCTCCACTACAGGCTGTAATTGAAGCGAATCAAGCACTTGGAGCTGGTGCACCCACCTAATGAATTGTTACCCAGTGTAATATGAAATTGCATCAGGGTGAATCGTAATAGATTAACGGGGTTGGAAAGGTCAATCTCGAAAGATAATCCATTGCAAATTGCTGATTACCTGCCTAAAATTATTATAAGGAACATGTGAAGTGGATTACTCAGCCCGAGTGATACTATCTGATCACCCTCACCTAACGATGGATTACTCTGTGTAAAGAGGCAGACGATTACTAATCCTCATCCTCCTTTAAAAAGGAATTGGCCATTAACTCACCCTTAAAGTGGCTACAGAGGACATTGGAACTTTTTATCATAGCAATGTTAGTTTGATAATTAGTATTAATAATCCTCGAAGCCTTAAAGGCAACTCATATATTTAATTTATGTAAGTATCTCATCAGAACTGACTAACTCACAAATCTGTCAGCTTACAGCCACGATTATGATCTGCCTTTATTTCAAGTCAGTTGAGTAATAAAGCCTTCCCTCTTTCAATTATAGGATAGCTCTGCTTCATTTAAACTTGGCTCCTTTTTCGCTCCTTCCATCGCTTATCATAGCTGATAGGCCCCTACTTTGTGCAAAGATAGAGACAAGTTAATCGCTGCTCCTTATTTCAAGAAATGTGAGGTTTCCACGTCTCACTGACCTGTTGTTGCTACAGCTGCAGAGATAAGCAGAGGAGGAAGTTTGCAGTTCTTAAAACCACTTAAAACCAATATGTATTCATAGATGAAATAAAACACTGTGCAGTTGTGAAATATTGGACCTTTAAAAGCTGTTGTCCTTTACAGGTTAGCTGGCAGTCAAGTGGCTACAGAGGACATTCATAAAGTAACAGCTATATGAATTTAATCCAGCCAACGTGAAAGTAAAACCCAAATATATATATATATATATATATATATATATATATATATATATATTTGGGTTTTTTTTTTTTTGCATTTAGCACACACACAAAAATACTCCGTACAAAGCTTTTCTTAAAAAGGTAAAGAAAAGTATGAAGTACTACTGATATTTAACACTTCAGATCTGAAAGTTCATCCTCACATCAGTAAATATCAATGCATGTATCTAAAACGACTCTTTCAACAGCACAACTTCAAACAAGATAAGGTCAAAACCAGGTTACTGGACCATAGTCGGTTTCAGCCCAACCACCACAGTCCTGTCTATATTCATTTCTAAGTTTTCCATTGATGTAGCATGTGATCCCTCTTCCTCATAACTAAAATCCAACAGCAGCAGGTGAAGGGAAAGTAGAGTGTTTTCTGTTCACAATGCAGAGGTTGAGTGAATCAAAACATGGACTGGAAAAGCACACCGGTGGTCTCAGTGAAACATACTGAGACATTAGCGAGACCTGAATTCAGCCCCCCTCCTCGAAGCAGTATAAATTCCAAATGACTCAAAGACCTGCGGGATGAGGACCTCCTGACTGCCAGCTGTAAACAGTCCAGTCCACAGCATTGTTAGAGACAGCTCCACTGTCCAGACAGGACACAGCAACATCACACAAAATAACTTCTCAGCATACACAACCACACGCCATTGTGGGATACACACACATCAGCAGCTAATCAAAGACTAACTCACTTTTCTTATGTTCAAGCCTCCATAGAGATGAGATGTACAGAGTCAGTGTAGGTGTTGCGCTGCTGGTCCATTCCTCAGGCTCTGGTTTTAACACGGCCTGTTGTTGTGTCTGTGGGCCTTCCTGTACGCTCACATTTTGGCAGCAACTTGATTATTGAACGTGTCAGGTGTGTCAGGTGGAAGGAGGTGTGAAGGGGAAGCTGCAGCACCATGTTTGACCACAGACACTGAGTCCCAATGAGAGTTTTAGGGAGCCAGAGGGGCGCTGTTTCACCATCCAATCATACTCCGTCTGCTGAAGAAAAAAATTATCCATAAAGGATATGGATCAATGCAGTCAATCTAATCTAATCTGAAGCATGATGAGTGAAGGAGACAAGGAATACACAGCTTCTACAGATTTATCCTCCAGTGGTGTTAAAACATTTACTTGCTTACTTTCCTGTTATTTTAATTTTTTTTTTTTTATTATTAGTAGAAAATAAAAACTTATCAAAACTGAAACAACTGATGACAACACTGTCATCCCTTTGTCACACTGTTGGGGTGGGTCACTCAAAATGTGAAAAGTGAATTAGTGACCACTTTCCTTCCTCCTGTTTGCAGAGCCACCTCTATAAAAAATCCTCAATGGAAAGGCTTATATTTCACCCAATAACATGTGAATCAGCCGATGCATTTTTCATTGACCGACGACTCCATTAAACATTCTGATAGATGTTTCTGAATCTTGAGGGGTACATTTTCATACATCCATGCTGGGATGATTATTATCAGAGATAAGCAGAGTGAAATGACCCTCCTCCTCTACCAGCCCAGTTTTAATGGCAGCATTGGAAGTGCAGGCTTAAAGTCAGATATACAATAGAACTACCAATAACAGCAGGTATAGTCACATATCTGGAGAATTAACCTCAAATAATCTGTGCCCTCAACCAGTAAACATAGAAAAGGAGCAGCAGATCTAAGAATGACAGCACTTCAGTTTGTGTGCTCTTAATTTATCAGAATGAGATTTAGGAGTCGAAGGAAAATTACAGATGTTAGTAGCAGAGTTTTCAGTAATTGATAACATTCTTTGTGATTTCCTTCCATTCAGTAAACAACGATATGTAAGAGAAAAACCTTCAGGTTTCATACCAGCCAATCAACCAGCCCCAGGCTTTCTGCTGTATCGTAAGGCTGCGTTGTGCCAATAATTTTTTTTATTGTTTTTCTCTCTTCAAGGATATAAAATCCCTGAGCTTTCAGGAAATAATTTCAGGCAAGATTTAATAATTGCATCTTTGTGCACAGCAGGTGCTGGTCCTTGCAGATAAATTCTCAAAATGACTTCACTGACAATGCATCTGCATCATCTTCTAAGCACATGAATAATGCCACACATTAGAAACAGATGGAATGGAGAGTTCATCATCATTACTGTCCACACAAAGCAGCAATCACCACATCTTACAACTCCGTCCACTGATGTTTACAAAAATGCATGAATGCACTCCAATTTAAAAGCCATTCCAAATAAATGGTTTTATTGATCTGTTGTTTTGCCACATAATTATCTGAGAGGTGTAGTTCTTTGAATAGTTTTAATGGGCCTTGGCTGAGTGTGCAGACTTGTGCTTACAGATGACAACATGATTGTGTAATCATTCCACCACAATAAGTTGGAGACCAAGCACAGCACACCCTGTTGCCAAACACAAATCTCTGCAATGCAATGATTTATAAATATACTGCATTCTTTTTTTTTTTAACCTACAACCTTATCTCTGCTGTTTACAATGTAATGCATTTCCATTTATAATATCCATGTTAGTCTGTATCTCTGCTCCACTCAAACGGTTATATCCTACATCAGTTTCTGTGTATGTGCTCACACAGACACGCCAATCAAAGGGTCCCTACAGGCTCTCAATCTCCCAGCTTTCCTGCCCCAGGCTCTGGAGATGGAGTAAGGCCTCACTGGGGTCACGGCACTCTGTGTTCTCATTCAGAGAAACCTCATTGCTGTTCTTTTCTCATTACCCATGAGCCCCATGTCTGGGCAAACCCCTTCACAACAGCGTGCCTGTTCCAGGTCGGAGGTCAGGAATTATTGTACTCATTTTTATTTTTATTTTTTTTCCTCCACCTTCACAATTCTGTTGCTGTCACCATGACCATGGGCAGTGTTGTTTTGTAAATTTCTGATTTGTTTTCCCATCTACAGGAAACTGGAGACTGGTGTCTTGTCCAGTTACTTCCTGAAAAGAAAGTGTTATTTATTCTGGAGGAGGAGGAGGGACTAATACCTACCAGAGAGTGGGGAATGAATAGGCTTTTGTCAGCACTCTAGTTCACCCAAACATCTGCAGGAAGGAAAGAAAATGCTGCTATATCCCAAATTAATAACATATAGTACATTCCAGGCATGGGAAGGCATACATGCATTTTTTTTTTTTTTTAATGATTCTCAAATGTACATTAGGGTTGAGTCTGTAGGCAGACTGCTGAAAACAGAATAAAGTTAGGGTAAGTTCATGAAATTGAGACAATAAAATAGAGCATCATGGCAGTTTGTATTGAAATGAGTACATTAAGTACGAATAATGAACTAATGTAGGTCCATGTATGAGCCTCTGGAGGCACAAACAAGGTGAGATGCCTTTGTGAATCAGCAAACTCAATACAGAAACTGACTATGGTCATGTCTGAACTCACCTTCCAGATATGCTGGTTTCAAATATTGAATTTGTGCCTCTATCTTTAAACACAACCAGAAAAGGATAAACGTTATCTGTTGGACCACATCCAATCATGACAATAGTGTTGTTGCTACAGACTGGCTCAGTGAATGTGTACGGACTCAACACAACAGTTGTAGAAAGAACCAAGAGAACCAATTTATTAGAACTAAAAGCTTAGACATTAAGAAAACAGGTTGGGGAAATTAAGTTTCTGCATGAAAGCAGAAGTGTGCTGTGGTGTTCTGTGTCCAGAAGCAATGATGATACCATATATCTTCAAGAAAAAAAAGCATCAGTTTGTGCTCCTTCCTTTATCCTAAATAAACTAGCAGACCTTAAATAACTAATACGAAATCCAGTTTGAAATACTTTTTTTAATCTATTGGATATCATAGCTTTCTTATAAAATATAAGAAAGTCTGCCTCAACTCCAAATCAAAAAAATAAATGTTGAGGGGGATTTAGCTACATTTTACTTGCATTGTCACAGAGTTTAGACTAGTTTGTCCCATTTTGGGGGAACAAAATGCTAAATTCAATTCATGTAACCTCAGCCTTTGAAATAAAGAATATTTATTGGCATGTATTTCATTCTAACTTTACTCAACACACAGCAATTTAACACAGGAGGTATGAGGTGGCCAAGCCTTAGGCGACAGCCCGCCCCCCACAGCAGCTGTTTGTGCAGATGTAAGGTGACAGTAATCAATACTGATTATTAAAGTGGGAACACCATCTCTAGTGTGTGATTAATCTTCATTCCCCCATGTTTACAGAGCCTCTTTTGGCCCATTCGCCACAGAGGGAGAGCACTCCCCATTATCTATCCCCAGAGAGAGGGAAAACAAAGCAGCATCACCATCAAAGAAACTTACTGTCAGCGCGGAGGGAGGCGGACGCAGGTTCATCAGTGGGATAGCGAACACAAGGCCCGTTTTATCAGACCACAGTATTTGCATCTTATCAGAAAAGAAGAATGTATAATGCAATTGTGCAAGAAAATACAACTTTGTTCACACTGTGCATGCAAGGGTGGGTTGCACAAGTGCATTTGCACCACAGAGACAATGAGACTGTGCTGCTGAAGTCTGAATGATGTTCAGAATGAACCAGTTTGTAGCGTGCATCATGTGAGCAGGCCTGAGGCTAGTGTTCATAGATGCTTTGAATGGCAACACGCAAAGGCTGGCTTTTTACTACACAGCCGGGTTGCATTTGTTTGTACATTCAGAGTCATGCAGTTATGTAAAGAAAAAAAAAAGAGCTGCTCATTTTCACATGTCCAATTTTTGTGTAAAACGAGGTCGTAACATTAAAATGACTGTTTCGCAGCGTGACAGACGTTTTCGGACACCTCGACAGCAAAAAATCATTTAACAGACTGTGTGATGTTACTGTGTGTGCCAATTTGGTGAGAGAATAACAGAAGGTTTATGGGTATCAAGCGCTGCAAAGAGTTACTCATTTGCTTTTATTTCTGCCTGGAAATGACATTCATAAGCAATAATGGGCAACATGTTGACAAAGAAACACATCTGCTCTATGTTTGGAGACAAGTCACCTGGATTAGAGCTTGAGCATTGTCAGGGCTCACTTTAAGGATGTGAAGAGATGAATTCTGTTGAACAGCGAAAAGGAAAATTATCATTTGAATGTCAAAATTTGTTTTTATTTCTCCTCTATTTAACTGCACAGCAGTCTGCTCCTGTAACCAAAATTCCGTCGACAGCGTTTGAACACCCTCATAAGGCTCTTTGTCTTCTGCAAACTCAGAGCTTCCTGAGCTGCAAAAATGTCAAGAGTTAATGCAATTCATGAAATAAATATATCAACTTTTAATTCAATAATATGCTTTTTGCAGCACTTATCCTTATTGACTTTGAACACTTTCTTTTAAGTTGGAAAATTTTTCCTCCCATCTTTTCACCCTGACAGTCATCTGTGCTTATGGCAACGATAAAGACGGTTTACAAAATGATAATAAATACATGACTTCAATAGACTTTGTATGGAAAACTCTATTGTTATGCAAGAAGAAAGTTCATTAATCTAAAAGTTCAAAGGCTGACCGCAAACACAATTTCAAAGACCATCAATCAGACATTTAATTACATATTTGACAAGGGAAATAGAAGTAGTCAGGGGAAAACTTCCATTGAATACATGGAATATACACACACAAAAACACTCATGCACATGAATTTGTGTTTTGGGGGGACTTTTGTTTCAGCAATAAAACAACTTGTGCGTAGTTCAGTTTTTTCAGTTTAGTTTTCAGAATTTGAGGATAGAATTATTTTAATGGCTCTTAGCTGCTGTTATCCAACTTACTTGCAGGCAAACAAAAGGACAGAAGAGAGAATGAAAGGAAGGGAAATACACAAAACACTCAATACTGTTGCATAAGCAAAACAGCAGATTCTGTTCGGAAAGAATCTGTTGGATGAATTTATTTATTTATTTATTTTTTAGAATGTGACCACCATGGAAAAAGAAATAATTTATTACATTAACTTATCATTCATGCCTTTAGCTGGAGGGAGAATTTGCTGTATCCAGACATCAGAAGTTTCATGGCTGTGTGAAAGTCCCAAAAAATAAATGGGCCCATTGATGCAGGTACAACTTAATCACTTCTTAATTTTACTGAGTTTGTGGGAGATCTTATTAACACTGCAGTGAAAGCACAGCACCGTAGATATGCAAACATAGCACACAGCTTATAACCTTGCTTTTAGCTAACAATGTGTCTCAGTACAGTATGTTCCTTTCAGAAGGGAAGTCCTGTAACCTTGCCGTGTGGCAACTTCTGTGAAACAAACTATTCATCATCCATGCTCGACTGCATCCACAATCAAATACAGATTAATGTTTAAAACCAAAACAAAGCAAAAATCAAATTAGAGTCACTTATAGCATGGATTGTTTGGTTTGGGGGCATTTATGCTACCAGGTCAATTAAGGTAAGAATCAATAATAAAATAATGAAACAGTGATGAAACCTTGGCATCACGTGGAGGAGAAAGTGAAGCAACCTGGGGTGATAATGTTAATCACTGGTATATAGCAAACATCCAACACATGTGGGGGCAGAGGTGAATGATGTATTTACTGTGGGGGTGGGGGGCTTCATGTGCAGATGTGCGTTTGATATGCATCAGCATCAGTAGCACATTAACATTTTTGGACTGGGTTGAAGGCTCCTGGTGCCTCTTGTCTCCATTGCTTGTGACTGCAACAGATGGTCACCCCCTTTTCCCGCTAACCCCCCCCCCCCCCTCAGCCTCTCCCCAAGCACTCCCCCACAGGTGTCAGACTTCCACTCCACCCTCTTCCATCGTTAAATAATCACCAGCAGCAGCCTCAACCTAAGCCCCCACCCCATCCTTCTCCTCCTCCTCCTCCTCCTGTCAAAAAAGGAATGGCATGCTTCCCCTTTTTAATCCGGTCTTACTCCTCCTCTCCCTGCCTCCCTCTTCCTCTTGAGGACCTTCGCCCCCCCACCCACCCATCATTCAGCACCTGTGAGGATCCCACTGAGAGGAGATAAGGCCTCTGCGTTGCTCCCACCATCTTTCTCTTTCTCTGTCTCTCTCTGTAAATGGGGTTGGGTGATGGAGGGGGAGTGGGACGGGGGGGTCAGGTAGAACAAAGGGGAAGAAAGCGCACTGAGACACTGGGAATTCTTGTTAGCTGTTTCATTCAGAAAGCAATCTGTTCTTGCGGTGCCATATCTGAGAAAGACAAGGAAGAAGGAAAAAAAGGAAGACAGAAAGAAAGAAAGAAAAGAAAGCATGGCACTACTTCTTTCCCACTCTCAGGGAGGAAAAAGGAAATAGACAAAGATCTTTAGGAAAGTTCAGAGGATTAATTTGACACAAGGCAGAGAGGAGCAAGAGGAAGAAGGGAGAAAAAAAAAAAAAAGCTTTCTTTGTCAGAGTAATTGCTCTCAGCCAGTCTAGTGTGCAAACTGAGGAGAGATTATAGGATTTATTCCCATGTAGATTTTCAACAGAGCCGGAGCCATTCTGTTCCCTTCAGCAGAACGCATGGCCTGGGATGTTCTGTATAAATCCATAAATACATAAATACTCAGCACCACATCTTTTATTCCCTGGGACTGTGAGGCAGAGCAAAGTAGACACAGGTCAAAATATGTGTGTGTGTGTGTTTGTCAAGGCAAACAAATGGAGTGTCAACATGAATGACAGGATAGTATATATTTAGCATGTGGGAGGAAGAGTTGCAGGTGCAAACAGCACAGACATTGTTTTGCAGCAGGGAAACCAGGCTTTGTTTGGTGTCAGACGGCAGAGTCATAATCATCTCTACAGTAAAGGGTGGATGAAGCAGAAGCCGGAGAGAGGGATGGAAATGTTAATTACACATAGATGCTATCACAGGAACAGATATTCAGTGGAATAATTCATTTATTTGATGTTGAAAACAACAGAAACAACCTGAATTTGGGGGAAGAGATTATTATGAGATCAAAACCAGTGCACATATTTGCATTTGTTGTGCTACTTTGTTTACTGGGATACTTCAAACAATGCATTACCATTTCAAAGCTGGTCAAATATTTCTAATTCTTTGTCCACATATGAAAACAAGATGAAATTGTGTTTGTCGATTTCTATTATTTATATATTTACTTGCTGGGCCAAAAGGTGGGAGGAAGAGTATGGCCATAAACTATCAGCTTATCTGTGCTGTGAACTTGCGCTGACTCTCTTGTGACTTGCATAAAGCAACAAAGGTAAGTAATGCTGTGTTGTGTAGAGATGCCTGGCGCAGGACAGACACAGGCTTGTTTTTTTATTATTATTATTTTTTTAAGAATCAAAGGCCAGAGACAAAAATTCTGTCATTCCTGACAGTTTCTTTCAATACATGTTACCAATCAAACAGCCCTCAGAGCACCTTTCGTTTTCAATCTGGTTTATTGATGGGTTAGATGAGAACTAAAGGGTCCTGAATGCTCCCAGTAGAGTGCTTGATTGTAGACTATAACAGCTTCATTACATATCCAAAATATCACTGCTAGCAGGATGACTTCTGTCCCTTCCGTGCACAGCAGCTTTATGAAACAGGAGCACCAAGGTCTAAATTACAGCAGAGTGATGCAGTTATCACACAAACAGCTCTGAGGCCTCGGAGGAGACTGAGTTTAATGAAACCATTTCTCTGTGTAATGAAGTTGCATCATAGCCTCAGCAGAAACCCAAAGACTGTTTCATGCGCTTTGTTGCAGGTTTCATGGCGACCTCAAGTCCCAACAGAGTGTAAATAAAATGTTCATGTAAAACATCAAGCCTGAGCATTCACAAGGTGGTGACTCATGCCACATGTCTTGGTTTGTCGTCTCAGTCATTGCTCCTCATTTGTGGGGAATTCCTCTCCCACCCGACGCCTCCAGGGCTGTGGCCAGATCCCAGGCAGCGTGTGACACTCCATGGGTGGCATGATGGGAAACGGCCTTGGGTTAAACTGACACAGGAAGAGGAGGACTACCTGGGGACTGCTGTAGTCCAGCTAGGACTTATTTTAGCCCGAGGTGGGATAATTTCATGGTGTTTGCTGGGATCATTGATAAGCTCCTGGGCTGTGTGACCTTCCGGTTGACGGTTAACATGTGTCCAAACAGACATACAAATATGTGTTTTCTCATAGTGGGGTCAGCGGGTGGTTCAACTAAATTTAGTGCGTTTACCCATCTCACACTAAAGGACCCAGCATGTGAACCATACCTCAGGGGACACTGAAAATCAAACAAATACAAAGGCTGCAGCAGATTATTTTCATTATTGATGATACATTCTCTCTTGAACAATCATTTAATTTAAAAGTCTATAAAAACTGTATTGTATTGATGTCTTCATATACTTCAGTTTCTTCTTCTTCAGACCGATTTTAGTGGCTCCTCACAGGCAAGTGAGAACCCTTTTCATCAGCACTCTCAATGCGATGCAGACAGAAAAAGAATAATTTATTTCTTCACATTTTACTCCTTGTCATTTCATGGCTCATTTACATTGACAACTTTATGCATCTTTCTGCATCTGGGAGTTGAGCTGGAAGGGCCTTGCTTCAGGACTCCTAAAAATATTGCACATACAAATTCTGAATAATAAAAATAAGGCTCATGTTTTTCCAACAACAATGACAACGTCTTTCATCTCCTGTGAGGGGTCACCAAAAGATCAACATCTGCGTATTTGATTTAGCCTAGGTTTTCCAGTGTATAACACAGCATGTCTGTAGCCTGCCATAGCAGGCCAGGACCGATTCTAACCGATCAGAAATTTCTATGAAATATTGGGCTTGGAGTCAAGAAATAATCTAAGAGAAATAAGCCTTCTCTTTTAAAAGACTATACACTTACACCTTGAATCAGTCTGATAGTCCTCACCTTTTACTTAAAGTATAGGGCAGCACGGTGGTGTAGTGGTTAGCGCTGTTGCCCCACAATGAGAAGGGTTCAGTTCCTGGGCCTGGGGCCTTTCTGTGGAGAGTTTGCATGCTCTCCCTGTGCCTGCGTGGGTTTCTATCCGGGTACTCTGGTTTCCTCCCACCGTCCAAAGACATGTAAGTTTAGGTTAACTGGTGACTCTAAATTGTCCGTAGGTCTGAGTGTGAGTGTGCGTGGTTGTGCCTGTCTGTCTGTGTGTGTTGGCCCTTTGATGGACTGGCGACCTGTCCAGGGTGTACCCCGCCCTCGCCCAGAGTGAGCTGGGATCGGCTCCAGCACCCCCCACGACCCGGAAAAGTAGTAGAAGATGGATGGATGGATGGAAAAAGTGCTAAAAATTCAAATCCTTCAGATTTATGTCAGTCTTAGAAGTTCAGTTCTTTGATTTATCCTGGGGTTAAAGGTTCACCAGTGGGCCTGAAAATATGTCACCCAAATTTATACAGGCCAATGTTTGACTACACAAAGGGCCTGGACTCCGCTTGAGACTACAATGTCTCACACAAAGAAGGAAGTGAGGTTGTTCTGGCGAACATGCAGTGTCTGTCTGTTCCTCCTCTTCTCTTGTCAGTAAACCAGTTCATCTGTGACACCCCCCCCGCCCACACACACACACACACACACACACACACGCACACACAAAGCCCCCTCCACTTTCCATGGTCCACAGAGTGAGAGGCATTAGCTCTCCTCTCATCACACATCACAGACACTGGCCTCTCTGCGGATACATCCAGTCGCCAGATGTTGCCCAGAGCTTTAGGGAAGAACCCCTTGGTATGCGTGTGTCTGTGTGTGTGCATTCACGCCAGCCTCCCACAATTGGCTTTTCTCCTGCATCTGCCAAGATTTATGACCCCACTTTTTCTTACAACACAGTCGGCTTCCTCTCTTGAAATCCCAGCAGACAGCAGATCTGGGATCAGAGGGAGAAGCAGGTTCCTCACCCTGGAACAGGTGCCCACTACGCTGAATGGATCATTTCCCATAAACTTTCAAACATTTTCATCCGTGGTCAGGTCACACATCCCATCTGCTTCTCATATCAACATACTTGTACTTGGCAACACAGGGGTCCCCTGGTCCAGCAGGTAGAAGTCAAGAGGAGGAAAGTGGAGTAATGAAACCGAACTGGCCCAATGACAGTGTCTGCTGCTGATCACAGGAAATCTCAGAAGGTTTTTATTAAGATGGCGGAATATTAAAGACTCCAGAGCTGAGTAATGAGGGCGCTGAGCAGAGCGGGGCCAAAGACAGCTTTACTTCTCCCAGTGGCCTTGGGATGTTAACTGGTGCAAGCTGATACAGCGGTGCACTCAACAGGTTACATGCTGCGTGGTGTATCAGGCAGTGATAAAACCTATTGTGTTTTAGGTTACCTGGATATGTGGAATGGATTTATGTCTGTCAGGGCAGTTTTGTAGTGATGACATCATTATAAGGTAGAAAACTAGGCGATCCCTGAAAGCTCAACACGCTGAAGGTTAAAGAAAAAAAACAAACAAACAAACAACAACAAAAAAAAAACGCATGTAAACAGACACAACGTTAACAAATTCTGAAAACATCATCATCTTTTCGGCAACACATGAGCTGCAAATACTCACAACAGGATCACATAAACAAATGCATGAGAAATACTCATAACACAAAGGTATAAACTAGTATATGCAGTATATTCATGTTTGGTTGTGTAGTGTGCATTTACAGCACATATTGTTCGTTTCCTGAAGTTGCGGTGCATTAAACTCTCAGGGCCAACATAGAAAGCCCCTCCATAGACCAGAGGGGTATTCCAGGTAGGAGGTTCAACAAACTCTGAGTCTATCCCTGAACTCTTAGTTGACTTACTCTGAGTGTCCGGTTCCAGAACAGCTGATCTGAGTTGGTTCAATCAACTCTGAGTATGTTCACCTTGAGTTGCGCGCGTTCACAACCACTATGTAAAGCGCCCCGATACCACGAATCACCATGACAACCGAGAAAAACAGATCCAGTTATTTCACCCTAATAAATAAAATCTGATTTTCATTTAGGTGAAATCCATCAGGGGAGAAGCGTACTTGGAAGCAGTTAAAAATTAAATATAAAAACACCACTCAAAAAGGTAAGGCATATTTTGCTGGACTATGATTGTACCTCACTTTGATTTGAATTTTATTTTTTTAAATTGACTTAAGCTAATAAACAAAGTAAATATTAATTCAGTGGCTACTTCAAGTAGTAATTTAAACCCCTAACAAAATGTTGTTTTAACGTCATCTCATTTAAAACCCACTTATTAACACATCATACAATGCTTACACATTTTTATGGAAGTCATTTAAAAAGTGACCATGTGTACACGAACGAAATAAAATCTACTAATTTTAAAAAAAAAGAGATTAACATTTGAGTTCTGCTTAGCCAACAGAAAGAAGGCAGAGGCCCAAAAAAAGGGTGGAGGGCCGCCACCACCACCTTTGACAGAGGCTGAGAAGCTGGCCCTTAGCCAAAACCATGAACGACCGGTGGCTGAGGGCATCCCGGGGGGGAAGCTCATCTGAGCCTGTCACCCCCCAGGACACAAGTGCCTACATCAGATGCAAGTATACACTTGTGTCTTTTAAAAAATAAAACTTATATTATATATAACACTTATTATATATAAAACTATATAAAATCTCCACCCCCTCAACAGTTGTGGAAGGTGTCACAATTGATCACCCGGCAGCTGTAAGTATTCCATACTCAGATCTTGCCTCAGATGGCTGTTCAAAGTATTCTGGAACAGTATCTTTTCCTGCATCATAGGAGGAGGAGGATGATGGTGATGATGAAGAAGACACGCTGTCTGCTGCCACAGGGAGAGATCCAGAGAGGCCTACTGAACTGTGTCTTAATATTATGTATAGCTACTGGCAGTGCTCTACCCATTCACATTCCTTTACATTCTTGAGTGGAACTTGGAGTTTGACATGTACTCTAAAGTGATGATTAGAGATCATGGACAAACTACTAGCATAGTCTTGTCCTTCAACAGAACATGGCTGGACATCACCAGGAGAGTTCATCAACTTCCACAACACAGTGAGGTTTTCGGTCAATACCACGTTAAATCTGTATGTAGAACTGTAGGATTTAAATGTCCTCCATATGTTTCCCAGTTACCTGTGAAAGAATTGTATAGAGTCCACCTAATGAAGACTATACAGAAAACAGAAAAAGAAATGGTTTATCTGGATCGCCAGATTAGAAAAACAGACCTCGAAATTCTATTACTGGAACGTGAGTTGTGGTGGGTGCCCTTCACAGGTGAAATATGTTAATGGTTGGAACTATATTACAAATCCTAACTGCTGCTTTTGTACTTTTAGGGAATAAAGACCAAATCATGCGATGTTGTAAAGAAAACTACCGTTTGCAAAAAAAAAATAAAAAATGTAGCGCTATGCATAAAATTTGCTGTGATGTGAGCGCACGTCCACGGTGTGTGAGGTTGGTGATGTATGGCCGGAGAATGTTGTTGAGATAAATGATACCGTTGGATGAAAAGCGGTAGCGTTCGAACAGACACTCCTCTGGAAACGCCAGGACATCCAATCTCGGTCGGAAGATTCTCTCGCCACGTAAGGCATTTCAAATTAGTTGGGTATCGATATCAATCGGATTCAGAATGAATGGGCAATCCACGTCTAACAGCTTTCTTTGTATGGGAGGAGACAGGTAGAAACTCAGGGTTTCTTAAAGAAAACCTGCCAGTGAGCAGGTTATGATCACAGAGTCTGTTACCATGGTGATTGACTCAGAGTTTCAGATACCCCTCTTTCTGGAACAGATAACTCAGAGTTTCCCTCATCTCAGGGTTAACATACTCAGAGTTTTCACATAACCCGCTTTCTGGAATACCCCTCAGCAGTATGAGGCTGGCCTTTTTCCGTACTACTCTTTATATCTGTGTGTCACTTGTTGTGTCAAAACGTATAGTAGACATTTTCTCACCACACTATTGAGTCAAATTGCAACACTCTTTGCTAAGTTAACTTTAAAACTGAGACACTCATATTCTTCGAATACATTATGCCGAACTGATACTGCAATCAGGATCAAACGATTTTCACCCTCATATAATGAGCGTCTATATGCTATCTAATATATGAAAGTCCTCATATCAAAAACGGGCTTACTTGCAACAGCAATGGCATAAATTAAAGGGGCAATTGACAGACTATATGTCTTGGGTTGCATGCCAATAAGACATGTCCTTAACTTTACCTTCATCCCCCAAAGTGATATACAGTACACAAGTGGACCACTTCATCTCTGATACATGTGCTTTCTTGTATAATCCCACTGTGACCAGACAGATTCTTTGGAAGACCTCTCCCTTCATCAGGATGAAGACAGTTTTGGCAGGAGCTCTGTGATGCAGGGCCAGCAACAGCACTTTCGAAAACTTGCCTTTCCTCCTGGAGTTTGAACATCATAAAGTTCACCATTGTCTTTATCACCATCAGTCATCACAGGATGTTATTAGAAGTTAAGCCAGCTCAAGGCGAAAACCTCCTAGTGACCTATCGGGGCCCGAGATTAAAGAGATGGAGAGAACGCAGGATGTGCTCTTATCCCACTTTTTTACGACGGCTTCAACAAACGTGGGAGCCACATTTTGAGCACGTGCCAATGAATGGCAGAAGTTCAACATTCCTCCAGTTATCAAGATCTGTTCACAAAATCCTCGCTTTTCAAAATATATTTTTAGCTGCTGACAATATGAATAGCAGTGATCTGTCAACCAGATGACAAAACATTTCGACCTCCTCTTTTTCATATAGTCACAGCAGAGGCAATTTTATCATGGAAATGGGAAAACAGAAGTTTAATGAACAGAATTCTTGAATCTGTAATACACAGCAGCCACAAAAAATAAGATATTCATTACTTGCCTCAATTACACATATTATTCCGATGCTGTTATCATGTAGAGAAACCGTTTTTGAAAAGAAACACAATGAAGGCAAATTATAGTAACAGGGATTGAAACTACCCTCAATTTATTCATTGAAAAAAGTTCATACTGTATGTACAAAGAACAGCGAAAACACTTTTCTTAATGATACACGGATGTAAAAAGGAAAATTGCACTGTGCTTACACATTAGTCATCTTTTACCACCATAATATTGTGAATAATAAAACACAATGAGGGATGGTCATAAAAATACAATGAAACAATAACAACATGTTCATCACTTTTTTCCCAGGATTAAAAAAATAACAATAAAATCTCCCGAAACAAAAGCTTTATGGGAAGAATCCATATGTCACAGAAGCAACGCAGAAACATTAATTACACAACACAAATAACAAACATGTATTATGGGATATTATCAAATTTGCATATGAGAAGGAAAAAAAAACCAAAACTCATCATATTACCCCGCCTCCCCAAACACACACACACACACATGCATACCCATCCCCTTTCTTCCTCAGTCCAGGATGAGACATAAAACCCAGGGAGTTAAAACAGCTGCTGTGTCAGAGTGGAGCCCCTCAAACACACAAACACACACACAACAACGCACGCACAACCATTTTCAGCCATTCAAACCAGACCCAATAAAGGCAAGTAAATAAAAAACCTAAACGAAGAGAGGGAGAAAAAGACAGCAGAAGCAAAGCGCAGCCCTGTTGGTGACCTCCCGTTTGTACTGCAGACTCAGAGGAATAGTTGTGATTACTCCATTGACTGAATCATCGACAAGGTCGGCCCCCCCCCCATCTCCTCTCCCTCCTACTCCTCTGCTCCTCTCCCACTCACAAGGCGAGCGGTTCATATGGCTGCCAAGACATATTCATAGACATGTTGAAGCATCCAGTTACTGGCAGCGTTCACAGACACTTAAACACATGTCCACCTACACTAACACTAACACGCACAAGCACACAGAAGAATATTGTTAGCATACTAGTACCATATTTTTGTACGTGTGAAGCAGTGCTTACACAAATGCAGACTCTTCTTTTTTCTGCACTAAAGAGGACCTACACGCTTTCCAACCCACAAAGTCTACAAATCTTCCTTCTAAGCTACTCTACCATCGGATGTCTAATAGTGACCGTGAGTGTGACTTCATAAATCTGGTCCTAATCCTGAAACCAGGACTTGAGAAGTAACAGGGCCTTAGGGGCGCAAGACAGATATTGTTGCTGTGAAATCAGTTTGTATAGAAGACCTGACTATAGTTACAGTGACTTTGCACTAAGTAAATAGGTTGCAGTTAACTTTCAACGGTAACCTAATTTCTAAAGAACTGGGACATGGACTGAGAGCGTCCCAGTTTGTCTAGCTAAGTTTTCTAGCACATAGATTTGCTTACCTGGAACATCCACTACACAGTCCACTATGTGGTGAATCAGCTCTTTTGGGCAGCTTACAGTACATTTTCTGCTGTAAATTTAACATTCATTCTGCATTGTAGCAAGACATATCAAAATGTAATGCGCAGTAGCTCTACCCTATCTTGACCATCATGCATTGCATCCTGTTTTGTGAAAGTGCTGCAGAGCGCTAATGTTGGCTGCTAGTTAATGTCATATTATTGGCAGATGAGAATAGCTGGTGAACTAATGTCTCCTCAGAGCAAAACAAAGTTTGGAGGTATACTTCATTGTCTAGGGCCAATAGTGTAGTTCCTACAGTCTAAACCACTTCAAGTAAAATGTGGTGACACAACATTTAGGACTGACAGATACAGAGTAAAGACTGCTCTGTACAAGCAAATTAAAACATATAAAAGATGTTTAGAAAATGCATGTCTGCTAAATAAGGATGTATTTTTCCCCTCACACATGTGATGTGGATGCTCTGCTGTTTGTTTATGCCTCTGAGATAATAATTACAAATATCCACCACATAATTATGGAGCAATTCAACATCCAATTAGTCAGAGCAATGTATCAACTCCTGTGTGCACTTATGCACTGGTGAGTTTCCATGTAGCAAACACCAAATAGTGGGTGGATGTGTGAGTGTGCGGTCTGAACACAGCTCACACCGGGTGACTGCTCAGACTTGTACATGTGTACATGTGCATGACAAAGACACAAAGACTTCAGACTGGGGGGGTGGTGGTCGGGCGGGGTACAGCTGAAGGGAAAGATCACTGCACACAGTGAAGATCTGACTCAGAATATAACGGACACAGAGACACTTTTCACAAAATCATTTACAATATGCAAAAATCAAAAATTCATCAAGCAGCAGCACTGTGTTTCATTTAAGCACGCTATTACTGATCTGCTGCATGTATACACGGTAACCAGGTTACTATAGTAACAGCATCACTTCTCTGTAAACCCTGCCTTCATGAGAGCAGGTTAACATACTGAAGCAAAGCAGCCCCAAAACCCTGAGCAGGCAAAAAGACATTGGGTCATTACTAACTTCCTTGTCTCAGTTCCTGAATAAATGAAAAAAGTTGAAATAATTAATCACCAACTTTATATTTCAAGCAAAGTCACATTGTAAAAAGTGCCTCTGACAGCTACAGCTGAAATACTTGTTCTTACAGGGGTACAGGATAATACATATACTCTCTCTCTCTCTCTCTCTCTCACACACACACACACACACACACTGCAACACTTACTATTGATTGAACAGCAAAAAAAAAAGAAGATCCTTAGTGGTTTTCTATCAATGGACATAATGGCCAAGAGAAAATAAAATCTGCTGTATTGTATCAGACCAATGGACAAACAATCCCACACTGAGGCCACCCACTCAGAACCGATGTGACTTTATGTAGCCAACTTGATGAAATATTCAGGTGGCAACAGCTCAGACACCTCAGGTCCAATGGGCTTCATCTACAGCCATATCATTCAAAGAGAGGCTGAGGGCGGAGCCATGCTGGCAGTTTCTTTCACCTCACCACACATGACAACAAACACACACACAAAGGGGCACATTTATTTTTAATGAGGTACATTAATTAATAACCCAGGCTTGACCCCATTCATCCTGCTGCATTCCCTGGGTGGGGAGGGGTAGGAGTGAAGGCTATCTAAAACTGTTTTGCTCTGCTGAGAGTGCTGTATGGTGAGGATGACAATGTGAAGAGAAGGAAAGGAGATAAAGCAGCCAGCAGAGAGGAACAAAGAATTCATGAATTATCATATTAAAGACAAGAGTGGGGCTGGAAGGAGGACACGGGCTAGTGTTGTATCCAAAACCAAAAGGGACATTTCTCTAAACTGAGGTTTGTGTGTCTGCGTGTGAGTGTCATGCCCAAAGCCCTCGCTCTGACTCCACAGCTCAGACAAGCTGCTTAACCTCTGAGCTCTGTCACTATTTGCCAACTCCTGCCAACAATTACACCCACATAAAAATCTGAGAGATCTCCCCATGAACTGTAAAAATAAGCCTGATTCAGACAAGCATGACATCCACAGAGACCCAAGAGGGACAAAAACATGCCTGGGTCTTGTGTTTAGGTCAGTGGTGTTTAGGTTAGACTGCTGTCACCTTCTGCTGTAATGATGTTGGCTTTACTGAATGTGTCAAAGCTGAAGAGTAAGAGTAAGGGGCGCACTAGAGGGGACTCATCAAGGGAACTCAAAGGCACTTTAAACATGATTAGATCATCTACATGATGGACAATAAAATATTCCAAATAATATCTTCGTGATACAGCTCAAAAGGATCAGGGTTTACATCATAAAAAAATCTTTTTTTATATTAACATTTCTATATCAACAGTCTCATGAAGGTCTCAGCACATTATAAAAAACACACTTATTGCCCTCTGTATTTTTCCCTGTTAAAGATCCCTAGAATCAATCCTAATCTCACAAACCGCCACTTTGGAGTCTCTTGTTTATGTCTCAAGAGTAAAAAAGCCTCCCTTTTTCTGAGCCCTGAAGCCTGCTGAGCTTGGCAAGCTGAGAGGGAGATGGTGGCACGTCCTGTCTGTAGGGGCCCTTGGTTTGAGTTGGGGGCTGCACTGGGGCAGAGCTATGGGCCCCAGTGTGGTCCCGGTTGTGGTCGTAAGTACTGACGCTGTGGGTTTCTTGTGTGGAGGGCACCCTGGCCTTGTTTGCCTCCTGCTCTCTGCGTCTCTGCTCCTGCCTCAGCAGCTCCTGAGTCTCTAGGAGGACACGTGCGTTAAAACTGGAAGTTCCAAGGTAGCCGTTACGTGAACCCTGGATGCTGTTGTGGCGATTATTCTCTTTGGACATCGGGAATCCCTCTGCTGGCATGTAAACCTTGTCCCATGAGTCCTGGGACACTGTGTCGGGGTTCTTACGAGGCTGTCTAAACACACAGAGACAGGTGAAGACGTTAGTTATTCTGCTGAGGAAGCTTCTTTAAGCAGCACCTGAATTAAAAGGGAAGACAGGAGGATCATAGTTACCTCCCCTTTTTTCTGCATTGCCCCCCAGGTCAGCAGTATTGAAGGGGAATTCAAAAGAAACTGCATTTCAGCACAGAATGTGACCATTTTTACATTTTGTGAGATTAAAAAAGGAAGTGGTTGTGGCGCTCAGTTAAAATAGAGAGAGCAGTATAGGTGGAGCCAAGAGCGATCTGTAATAGCTTGCTGCATGATTACACTGAATCCAGTGACATAAAGACAGAGACATAAAAGGGACAGAAAAGAAACAGAGGAAGCCTGAGATGCCCACAGGACTATTAGTTCCACATTGTAAACAAACACAAATGTTAAAACCTCCCTGAGAAAAATGGCTGATTTCATCCTTTCAACTCCTTTCTTTGAGATGCAGACAGCTGCACTTACAGCACAGACACAGTAATGGCAGACTTCAAGGCGTTATCTGCCCTCTACTCATCTCCAGTCTGCCTGACATCGCTGACACCAGGGGTCATAAACTGCATTTGTTCAAGGGACAGTTTTTCAACAGTTTTTTATTTTCATCTAATAAAAATAAAATTTGATTTAATTCGTCTATTGATTTCATATTTTCATTTCCTTAGAAAATGAATGTTATTTTTATTAGCCTATGACAGTATGAAGGGACTCCATCGTGATAATAACATACTAAAGCTTAAGCAGAAATTGCTCTCAGTCCCCTTTAAATGGTTTTAATGCTGTCATGCAGAGTCTTGATTGGTGGAAAAACATTTGCAGGAAGAAAAGACGTGGATGTTTGTCACTTTCAAAGAGCCAAAAGCAGACAGTTGAAAGTTCAAGATTTAATGAAGAATGAACTGATAAGGAAGGACTGATCATGAGAAGTTTCAAACCTGTAGAACATATTTGCATTTGGACAAATGTTTTTGCAAGGAACATTATCTTAGATTAGAGGTTTGTTCCAGAAAACCCGCCACCTTGAAAACAGGATGTGGATCTATCTGTTCTGTTTCTATCTGCTGTCTGGACTCTCACCAGATGCAACAAAGCTTTCACCACTGCTGGGATTTTTAAAGAGTGCATAGTCAGTGTTTTGCTGATGACTTGCTGATGACAAATCTAATGGGATAATTGCCTCTGTCTGCTTCAAGTACCGCCTGCAGTGTCCACATCTTGGTGGAGGACGTGCAACAACTTGCACTTGGTGAGGATCTTGTCTTGTCTTCAATTGCTTATGTGGGCCTGGGTTGTGGGGACAGCAGCCTCAGGAGGACAGCTCAAACACTCCTCTCCCCAGTCACTTCCACCTGCTCCTCTGGGAGGATCCAGAAAGGCTCCCATGCCAGCCGAGAGATATAATCCCTCCAGTGGGTCCTGGGTCTGCCCCAGGGTCTCCTCCCAAGATTAACATGGCTGGAAAACCTCATTTGGGAGTGATCCCTAACCACCTAAACTGGCTCCTCTCGATATGGAGAAGCAGGGGCAATACTGTGAGCCCCTCCTGGCAGTCCTGATTCCTCACCCTATCTTTAAGGCTAAGCCCAGCCACCCTACAGAAGAAACTAATTTCAGCCACTAGTATTCATGACTTTGTTCTTTTGGTCATTACCCACAGTTTGTGACCATGGTGAGGATCAGAACCTGGATAAACCAGTAAATGGAGAGCCTTACCCTGCGACCCGGCTCCTTCTTCATCACAACGGACTGGTATAGTGACTGCATCACTGCAGATGCTGCAGATACTTGGACCCTCCGCCTTTTTCTGTCTGAGGACCATCACCTTAGAGGTGCTGATTCTAATCCCACCTGCTTCACACTCAGCTGCAAACCTTCCCAGCGTGAGCTTGGGGTCACTGCCCAATGAACTGAGTAGGTGCACGTCGTCAGTAAACAGCAAGATCGAATCCTAAGGGTGCTGAACCTGACCCACCCCCCCGCTACGTGGCTGCACCTAGAATTCTGTCAATAAAAATTCCAAAGGGCAGTCGTGACTGGGTCCAACCCTAACTGGGAATGTGTCTAATGCGAACCATACTCTGACAGTACACGGACTAAATGGCCGGTAACAGCAGGCCATCCACCCCATAGGAAAATGTCCCACAGGACACCCAGAGGAATGTGGTCGTAGGCCTTTTCCAGTTCCAAAAATGACATGCAGAATGGTTAGGCCTAGTCCCACACCCCCTCCAGCATCCGTGAGAGCTTATAGATGTGGTGCAGCACTGCATGAGCTGGGAGAAAAATGCAATGGTCATACTGACCTGGAGGTCTGACTTACAAACTGACTCGCCTCTCTAGGACCCGGGCATAGAGTTTCCCATGGAGGTTGAGGAGTGCAGTGCCCCAATAGTTTGAAACTATAGGGGGTAAACGGTGTTGATACAGTCCCCTACTGAGGTGGCGGAGAGTTTGCCAGAATTTATTCATGGTTGAATCAAAGTCTTGCTCCATGGCCCTCTGACTTACTCCCATGCAATGGGAGTGGGTGAAAGAATGACTTTTGTGAAAAAGTGAGCAGCTGACCACATGCAGGCCAAACAGAGAACATGTGCTATTTTGGATTTTTTCCCCATTAGAAAGCAAATGCAGAAGGCACAACGATATGTGCCTGATATAGTGGAAAAGCTTTGTGCTTTTGGGAACAAATTTGATCCATTCCACACTGATTTGTTATCAGGGGGGCTGCTGCACTTCAACACACTAAGGACGGTGGCTATGAGTATTATCACTGGGGATATGAATACATTCACCACAGCTGAGGGAGAATTTTTTTTGCATGAGTTGATGACATTCACATTTCCAGGGATGTCACTGGATTTGTGACACATTTCATGATAAGCTGCTAACATGAAGAAGTTGATGCTGGTGGACAAAGCTAAGGCTCAATGTGAGCTAGCAACATGAGCCACATGAACACGTCTCTCCACATTCAGATGACCCATGAAACTTAAAAGGAAGCTAAATAATTTCTATAGAGCCACCATATGATTTCCAGGGACAAGACTAAATAAGAGAAATAAAATAATACAAATTTTTAAAAATAAGTATAATATTATTAAGTTAATAATTACAAGAAAAGGTGTTTTACAGAGCCAAACATTTTGGACGTCAGCCCCTTTTTCAATCAGAAAAGCAACCGGTAACTTTCACAGTATTAGATGGGCAAAGAATGCTTTCTTTGGTCCATTTCTATTAACAGATACATTACCAAATATCTGCACAGAGGACATTCAGAGGCAAATGACAAAATGCTTGTAGAATCAAAAATATTAACGCATACATCATGAAAAATTAATAACTTTTATTCCTAAATAAGGAAAGACATGTTTAACGGAGTGGGCAGCACAGCGGCATATTGGTAAGAAAAAAACAAGAAGGTTGTGGGTTCAATTCCCAGGCCTGGGGCCTTTCTGTGAGGGGTTTGCATGTTCTCTCCGTGCCTGCGTGGGTTTCCTTTGGGTACTCTGGTTCCCTCCCACCATCAAAAGACATGCTTGTTTGGGTTAATTGGTGACTCTAAACTGCCTACAAATATGAGTGTCTTTATTGTGATTGCAAATATAAGTTATGCTAAAAAATACATTTATTATATTACAAATACATGTTTCAGTTGTTATTATTTTAATTTGAAAATGATCATGACTAATCGAAAAAATAATAATCCATGGAATTATTGAAAAGCAATAAAATCAGTTGATGCAGCCGTGCATGACATTTAGTTTTTCTGACACCCACTAAAGCAGTCATCACTCGCTACTGTGGCACCAAAAGACAGGCTCACGTAAAGTTAGATTGAGATCTTAATCAGATATGCTGTTACTGCTCTCACCTGCACAAAACCCAATACTATCAAGAGACATGAGCCGAACATCGGACCGATCGTCGCAGGACTAAGCGTAATAGCATTCAAGACCAACGTTAATAAGTTGGTGTCAAAGGGAAAATGCAATTTCTACCACAAACCAAGTGTGAATGTTTCAGGCTTAGGAACCCATTCATGGGATCGATTGTTAAAAGAATGGTCCACTTAACATTTTATTTAACGTAGAGACATCTTGCAGGAAGCAGTTGTGAACTGTTCTGTTCCACTGACTCTTTGAAAGCAACATCCCTGACAACTAAGTCCTTTATGTCTGATCTATTTATATCCCGTTTCTGCTGTCACAGCAGGCAGGGATTTGCCATGCTCTTTTGATTCTTAAGCCATGTTAATTAAACCAATTTTTTGACTGAGAAGTTTTGGTTATTATGAGACACTGTGAAAATAAAACGAGCACACAAACAAAAAAGAATTAAAGCACGACATATAAAAATAAATAAAACAAGATGTTAAATGAGAGCTACCAGTCTGTCCCACTCTTGCATGAAGACACAGCACAAGCCACATCGCTTTCATAAAAGCAATGAGTGGTATCAAAGCTCACCTCCCTGGGCTTATTCAGGAAATTAAGAAGAAAAATCCGCAATATCCAAGTTTCTGAAGTCATCACTATTCAGCAGGCTGGATGTTAAGCTTTGGGTGGGCCAGTTGACTGACAGTTGATCACTGCCCCACTCTGATGCACACATTTGATCTCTCATACAAAAACCCATGAATCAGTGTGCATGCCTTCCAACACACTAACGCCTCTCTTTCTAAAACTGGCCCTCTAAAGCCATCATTGGGAGCTGGAAGGTTTTTAGCTGAAGCTCTAAACCTGCCCCTCCATTATTAGGATCCATTAAGGCAGACGTGCGATGGAAGACCTGCAACAGTGTCTTTTGTGTCTCAGGTGCTAAGAGAAATCCCATTCACACATCACTGACCCACTATGTGCTCAAAAAGCTTTTGAGTTCACACTGAACAAGGCTGCAGATGGATACAGGGGCCCAGAGCTGTTTGGCCAAACCTCCTGAATTTCTTCTCTGACCGAGTGTCATAGCACAGAAACTGAGAAGAACAAGAGGCAGAACAGACCTTTTATTGTTCTACTTGTGTTTCTGTCAAACTAATTTGTTTTCTCCAAAACCTTTAAACAATGTGAATAAATCCAGCCTTTTTTCTTTTTTCTTGTTGTTGTATGTGGCGTTGCTTGACAGAAAAAATTACTCGGTTGATTTATATGACTAAACCAAAACTAAGAACTATAAATTGTCTGAAGTTTGATTTCAGTTGATACAAAGTGGTTAAACTGTAGGTAAAGAGATGATACAAGTAGCCTCTGAAGCTACACACCAATTTATATTTAAAACTGTTACTCCAGGTTTGGGCTACAGTGGCTGTGAAGACACTACCTGTGGATTATGTGAGCTGTAATGGTCTGTTTTTCCATCAGCAAGAATCTGCCAGCCCAAAGACACTGTTGATAGTGAAGATGATGTTAGGGATATTGAAGAAAGACGGAAAATTGTGGCCTTCCAGAAACACACATCCAGCAAACTTATCTTCACCACAAGCATTGGAAACCAGCAAACCAAAAACAGAGTCATGGTCAGCCAAGACTCACTGAAGGTCAGAGGGGGTGAAGGCTGGTCCATGTTATTTGAGCCAACAGAAGAGTTACTGTAGCTCAAGCTGCTGAAGAAGTTGGGTGTCAGTACACAGAGCATCACCATTGCTGTGTATAGAGGAGTCCAGGCCTGGATGGGTCAGGGCTGTTTTGGCAGCAAAAGGGCAACCTACATAATATTAGGCATGTGGTCTTAATGTCATGGCTGAAGAGTGTATAGGCTACAATATATTTAGGTGCCTTCCCTTCAGTCCTGTAAGTCCATGCACAGCCCATTATGGTCAGAAAGTGAATGCAAAAGTGTACAGACATTGCAGTGAAGGGTATAACTGAAGTGTAGTGCAGCCTGTCTGGGCAATGCAGCAGAGATAGCAATGGGTGAAAACTACGTTGTTTCGACACTATAGCAGGAACCCAATTAACTTCTTGTATCCAACATGAATCTGACTTTAGAGTGTTAGTGCGAGATGTAAATGTTCTTTCTCCTTCTTTTCTCAATACTTCCAATCTCCCTTGTTAAGCAGTTTTTCTCTCTTTCTTATTCCAAGTGATTCTAATAAAAACACATTTCCGGCCTCGCTAATGAAAGCCCTTGTGGCCCACAGTATCGAAAGGGAGGGGAACGGCTGAAGCACATGGTGCAGTAATGTGACTAAGTGTGCCATTGTATGGACAAATGTGATTCATTTATGAACTGTATGTGTTTAACAAAAACACAGTGTGTTTCTTGGTACGAGCGTGTGCATGTATGTAGAGTGTGTGTTAGTATGAGGGGTAATTGGCAGAGGGGCAGCTGTAGGGACAGACTGCAGAGAGAGCCCCACCACATGCTCCGTATCTGGGTTTCACTGTCTGGGCGAGCCGCCACGCATTTACACCCCGCTTTGGCTCACAGAGCAGCCAGCACTACTCATGAGGGAGCCGCCTTGTTTAGAAATGCAGGACGCCTGTTGCACATGGCAGCGATCTGCGTTTGACCTTTTCTCTTCAGTTTTAAAGTAGATAAGAGAAGAAGGAAGATTTAAGAGGGAAGTCTATGGGGCTGAAATGGCATTGTTCCACAGGAATGTTGAATGATTGATGCGTCAGGGGGAGCTCGCTCTCTTATCACTTCTACTCCTGCGCCAGGATATGTCACGAAGTAGATTAGTTACATTTACAGAGGGAGGGGGTGGGAAAATACATCATGCCAGAGAGCGGGATAAATTTAGAGCGACAGAACATAACAAACAAAGCCAGGAAGTTGGCTCGCAGAAAAAATTGTGGCTGCTGTGTGTTTCTTTAAAACAGCTGGGAAGAATCAGAGTTTATGAGGAGAAGGAGAAAGCATACACACACGCATATACAAAATGATTAAGCAAATAAAACAAATGTATGCAATTGGCAAAGGAACAATTGCTCCAATATTATACCAATAAATTGTCCACAAATCTGGAATAATGTTTGCTTTATAGAGTGGAACAATATTGCCTTGGCTGAGGAAGAGCAGAGCTGCATGGGTACATTGGAGAGCTACTGGGAGTTCACCCAAGACACAGTTAAGAACCTTATCTTGACCACAGTCACGTGTGTTTGTGTGTATCTTTGCGTTTGAGTGTGTCTCTTCCAAGCTAATCAGTGGTCTCTCTTTCCTACTTAGTCACTTGTTCCTCTCGCTGCCCCCCCACTCACCCTCCACTGCCTGTCACAGCTAATCCTGCTCCGACAACAAGCCTTCATTAGCGTTCCCCCCGGTCCTCACATCCCAGACAGCCAGCTAAGCCTGGCCGTCATCAGATAACCAGCCACCACAGCTTCTTCTGGAATCTCTTTGGGAGTTGTTTTTTCTTTTTGTGGGAGGGGGTGTCCCCTTTTGGCTGAACGGCTCGCTGCTCATGCTTCCTGTTTTGGAAGAGGACGACAGGATTGAGGGGTTCCAGAGGAGAGGCTGGTCGGACTTCGAGGGAATTGTGGATATTAATCTATCGGTGTGAGGCTTCAGCTCTTTAATGAGGAGCTGTGGCCGACTCAAGTACCAAAAAGCCTGAGACGGGGTCAAATGTCGAGCCTGAGCTCATGCAACTCTTTGTGAAAAGCTGCTATGAGATTATGAGAGGAATGCATATCAAAGGGCATCCTTGCCTGGCCTCCCTTTCCCCAGAAGAGCGGCTGAGTAATAGGGAGGGGCTGGAGGCAACGGCTGCATCACATGAGATGCAGACAGACAACACCTATGAGGAGAATGTATGGATTGTCTGGCTCATAAAGACCACATTGATCATGGGTCCATGTGGATCACAAATCCATAACCTCCGATGGGAACAACTGACTGACTTGGACAGAGATAGAACAGCAGAGCAGGAATGCTCTGAAGGTGTATCTGCTTGGGAGGGATTGAACTGACAGGAGACTAAATGAAAAGACCACATATATAGACTGGACAACATACACACAAGCCCTTTTTCTTTGTTTAAACTGGAACAGCAGCCAAACTTAAGACCTCAGACTTTTCTTTCAAAGTTTTAAAACATACTGCACTAAAACTCACGCTTTATTTTTTAATGTGTAAATATCTAACAGCGGAAATAATACTTATTCTGTTAGTAAATTTAAATCCCTGTATGTTAAAGTACAGAATTAGTACCTGTAGTCACTCTCTCTTTGAAGATCTCAGACTGAAATTGTGGAAATGTTTCAGCAGCAGTTGATGGTTGCGCTATTTGCATCAACCTTAAGTGTGATTAGAAAGCTTTAGAGGACTTGATAAAGGCACTTTACAGAGTGATGCCGGGAAATGCAAATACTAATGGTAAACTCCTTTCCCCCAAAGGCCTGAAGATGTGAGATATGGTAAGCTTTATTGGCATCTCTTTGTCAAATATGTGAAAGAATGGAAACAGGATGATGGAGAAGATAAAGTGCAGCAGTTGTAGCTCTGAACTCAGTTTGTGTAAGGCAAGGGAAAACTCCTTTTTAAAAATATGATATTAGAGCTGGTAATCAGAGAGTGGGGGGTGCTGTGAGAGAGTCACCACTTCCTCAGGGTCAACATTGACTTACGATATGTGGATATCGTCAAATAATTCCAAGCGATCACATTAAATGATTTCATTGAAAGAGTTTTGTTAAGAATCATTTCAATGTCTGGGGATGATTTGAAAGTGGCTTTGTGGTGATTGACTTTGCAGCCCAAGAGATACGCTAAAGAGAGTGTGGGGAAAAAAGGAATATGAGGTAAATGAATAGATGGAAATCGAAAAAAAAGTCAAGTGAAGAGGATGGGAAAGGGCAGAGAGAATGTGATAAGTCACAAACTGAGCAGGGAGAGAGTGAGAGAAAGGGACAGATTGAGTGAAGAAGGAGAGGACAGATGGATGGTCTCACCGTGGCAGGCTGCTGTACTGTCTCTGTGCCTGTTGGAAACTGTCCCTGTCCTCTTGCTGCTGTCTCTGAGTCTGAGTCTCAACCGTGACAGAGTGACGTCCGCTCTGTGTCTCTGCCCCATTGTTCACCTGGAATGTCCAACATAGTCAGAGAAACAAGACAGTTAGGACGAGAGAGTAACACGGAGAGCCCAGTTCTGTCTTTGGAGGCAGAGGTTATGTCCAAACCAAAGCATGTTGGCCAAGCACACACACACTGAGCTGATGGAATATACAGCATGTCTTTCATTGCAGCAGGTGGTTTGACAGTCTGATGTCTTGTATGTTGCCCTCAGGGACTAGAATGTTAGTAGGGCTTGATTCCATGATGACAATGCACCTGTGGCAGTGGCTGAAGTCCCTGTTAATCATATGAAAGGCACCGTTTACCACATCCTGACCTTTCTGTTGATTACAAAGCATTGGTTTACTAGACTGTCACACAACAACTTTGTCATAAAACCCTTAATGGTGAATAAGACCTTCACAATGAATGTGACCTGACCAGTGCTGTAAAAAAATGACACAATAACATGAATATAAAAAAAAAACAACCTAACCAAACTGACTCCAAATTCCTACTATTTATTATATCACTGTGGTTTTAATTATAATCCACATTCAACCAAAGGGTATATTCCAGAACATTTCGTGAGTTGTTTTAAAGTCAAAGCCTCCTTATTCAGCTGGCCAATTTTCTTGTCTTCAGCCTCTTAAATCTCTCAGTCAATCTCAATCATTTTTTGTGGGGTCAAATTTTGGAGTAGCTTTTTCCATAGGGCAAAGACCACCCCTTGTGTTATTGTACTTGTCATAATATTTTTGCTCAAATTATTACTATTGTTGAAATCTCATTCTCATTTCACTCTCATTTCCTGCTCTTATTTTGACATTGTTATTGCTGTTAACTTTATTACTTATACAAATTTATTAGCTACTCAACATTTTGAGGGAATGCTTTTGTATTATTATTTTTATTTCTTTTTTTCTTAATTTTTTACAATATTCTAAATGTTCTTTGGAGTTTTCTGCACATTTTAAATGGTGCAAACTAAACTAAATGTGGATTATCATCCTGGACAATAAAGTCCTGAAATGTAATGATTGTACTATAAACAACTACTAATGAGAATTAATTCATCCATTTTTCATTAGTGCATGTACTCTACATATGAATTGGCCACATGAGTGTCAGACCTTCAATAAACAAGTGAAGGTGGTGAGTATGGTGCTACTCATAGCTAATGTAAAGGGTAAATTGAAACGTATGTGACCTTCCCTTTAATGGAGACACACTGTGTATTTCGGAAAAAAATATGCACCAATGTCATGTTTAACGCATTAACTACAGATGAGTATTAGCAGTCACTGCTTAGTTCCACTGATCTGTGTGGGACTCCATTGCACATAGCTTACTGTACCTGTACCAGTGTGTCTGTGTGGGTGTTTGTTATCTGATCATCAGTGGGGTTGACATGGAGATATCATCTCCCTCAGCGCCAGCACACTGCTAAAGAGCTGGCTGATTATAAAACATGACAATCCAATTAAACAGAGGCAAGCTCGAGGAGCATGTTATGAGTATGGCTTGACCAAGCGTCAGGCTTCATAAGGTTTGGAGGGTAACACAGTTGCAGGGAGAAGGTGCTGCATATAGTTCTGCTTAAGTACATTCATTCATCTTCAACCGCCGTTTCCATCACAGGGCCAACATACAGAGACAGACAGAGACCAACAACCACTCACACTCACACTCAGACCTACGGACAATTTAGAGTCACCAATTAACCCAAACATGATGTCTTTGGATGGTGGGAGGAAACCGGACTACACGGAGAAAACACACGCAAGCACGGGGAGAACACGCAAACTCCACACAGAAAGGCCCCAGGCCTGGGAATTTAACCTGCGACCTTCTTATTGTGCGGCAAATGCGCAAACCACTCTGCTGCTGTGCTGCCCTACTTAAGTAAATATCAACCAATAATTATTTTGACCATTTTACTGGGTAGCTGAGTTTGAAAACTGAACCGAGGCTCAGAAGAATTTGTGTTTTGTAGCTCGGAAAGATTTTTTTAAATTTGGGAAATCTGTATATGCACTTGTTTGTGGGTCTGGTGGTAGACGGCTGAAGGTGTGTCGTGTTGGCGTATGGAAAGGCTGTCAGCAAACGTGTCTTTTTGGAAACATCTTGTCCCCGTGAAATTGCCGCTTTCCTCCTCACTTGGACAGCTGCAATAACAGTGCAATTACATTTCACTCAGCATCAACAGCGAGTCCTCTCTCAAGCCCCCCAACATAACAGCATCCCGAGTTGCTGAAGTGAATTGGACTCATATGTATCATGCTTCTGCTCCAACAGCACAAGGAAAGTGCTCAAAAACGGATAACAGATGAACAGGAGAGGGAAAAAAGGAGAAATAATTTTACTAGGGCCCAAGGTGGTAGTGAGAAAATAATTAGTTACACACACTTAAAGAATTTAATGTGATGTGAAAAGGAAGTGGTGAGGAATCCGGAGGTGCTTGACGCTCTGGTTTAAAACCTAACGGTTGAGGTGGTTGACACCATGCCAAGAGAAATGCATGAGAAATAGCCAGGAGAGAAAATCAGTCAGTGTAATGGTATTATCTGTGGAAGGAGAATCAGATTATTCCATGCTAGGCCTGGAATACAATGACATATAAAACATGACATTTGTTGGAATCAAATCAAAGAGACGTCCGCGTTCGTTTTTATCCAATAATGTGAAAAATGATGTCAATACAGTATGCTTTTATCCCTCCCTTGTTTCCTTGGTGGTGTCACAGGCAAAGCAGGGAGAGAAAAATAACTCTCCACCTGTTTAAACACGGCAGCATTCACAGACGGTGAGCCAGGAGGGGACATAATTATGAAAATTATTTGCAGCTATCAAAAATCCGGAGCCAGCTGGGAGGGGGCTGAGCTTTAAAAGTTTAGAACAGAGGCAAGAGGTGTCATGTTTCTTGGTTCAGAGTTGGTCACAGACCTTTTGCGATATCAAAGCAGGTTGCTGTGATGGGTCAGCACTAACATATGGCTTCACTGCCCACATTCATCATAATGCTATATTTGTAGGCCACCACATAGGGAACAGTTTTAAGAGGGAAGCCATGCTGTACACAAACAGACATATGGAAAACATTTATGTTGCTAATGGGCAGATAGAGCGAGAAGAAAGTGAGAGAAGGGTAATGAAACCCCACATCCTGACAAAAGCCCAGCTGGATAATGATTCTCTCTTAAAGTCCTTGTGTCGACCCAATTCTGCCAATTTATTATACGCAAACCCAGTCCATTTGTGGTCGCTTGGGTGTGTAGCTCTGGGCAGAGCATCCATCTGAGAGCACACAATGTGGCCTGCCATTTCCCGGTCTCTGGCCCAGGAAACCATGCTGAATAGGAGGTTGGATTGGTTATCTCCATATCACTAAAGTACTCCACAGCACGCACGAAAACCCATAACAAAATGGTGCAACCGGATTTCTTGCAGGGGAGATATCCATTTGGATGAATGTGTGAGGTAATAGTGCTGAAAAATATCAGTGTAATCACTTTGCTCTCCTCTATCTTATCTGTTCACACAGCTTGATATCTAAATAAATTGATAACAATAAAAATACTGGATATGTAGGCATGGGTGTATCTGTGAGTGTGTGTGTGAGTCAGTAACGATATTGTAATTTAATCCAAAAAAAAAAAAATTAATTAATAAGAACAACTCAGAATATTTTTTTGATTGTGAGGTACTGATGTGTGTTATGTTGTGCAAATATGCTGGCAGGTTCTATGACTTATGGTGGCTGTAATGTTGATATCAGCCTGGAACTTACTCAACACAAGCACAGGCTCCCTAACAGAGAGGGAGCATGACCAAAAAAAAAAAAAAAAAATCAGATGTGGCTGGAAAATACAGTGACGCATAATAATTTTGGTGACTGAGACAGTGACAAAAGGAGATGTATCCTCACTTTCCCTCAGCAGACAGATAGAGTATACATCTATTTCTCAATTTTGAATTGGAGGTTTAATTATGGGTGAGTCGAGAACCAGCAGATAATGATTATGTTATGATTCAGTCACCGTGGTTCGTATGACAATCACAATGTAACAATATATTGTCACCTATCATCTCATGTACATGTGTCGATGTGTGCATGTTGTTTTAATAAGATTCCATAAATAAGCTAAATATATATATAGAAATGTATTAAAACAACATACATATGTTTTTCCTTTTACTTCATCCTTCCTTTTTTTTTCCTGCTATACATCATTTTACCATATTTTAAGAGGCTCTGGAATGGATATATATTTATATAATATATGTCTGCAATTCACAGTGGCAAAGTCGTTAGCGCCGTTGCCTCCGTAGGTCTGACTGTGAGTGTGAGTGGTTGTTGGTCTCTGTATCAATATGTATTTTATATTGATGTGTATTTCGAACACATAATACAGTGTACCTCATGCCGTAATCTGCGTATGTGTTTATTTTGTGTTGAACCTATGCTGTCTGAATGGTTACAGTCAGGGACTCCCAAATTGTCACAGTGCAGAGATACGTTGCTCTAACTCAAACCCTTCGCCCCTTGGATGTCAAGTAACTGCAGCTAAAAGTGGTTTATTCTCTACATGATCATGCAGGAACAAAAACATGATCGCAATCAGACACCCGCTGACACCAAAACCCCAAAATCAGAGTAGCCAGAGTTTGTGCAGACATAAATGCTTCTAGACACATATATCCTGGTAGCTGGAGAAAAAGCAATAGTAAAATCAAGGAATTCACATAAATAAAGGCTTTACAAGCTGCTGTTGGTGTGTTTGATCCAAGATAGCAGCATGGTGCTGAAACTCTGTGTGGTCATGCTCAATGGGGCTTTAGTCCAACAGCACAAGTTGATTTTATTGCTTCAGATGCAGACAGGGAGAGGAAAAGGCAACTCTTTGGAAAATACGTAGCACTTTATGATAAACATCTGGAAAGCTACTCTCACAGGGAAGCAGCAGCAGCCAGGATTGGAGAGAAAACATGGCAACTCTAATTGTGTGTGCTGGCTTCGGGCTACGTGAGCGACAGGGCTTCTCACATCCTGATCATTATTTCATTCAGAAGGAGCTGGGGTTGGCCTCAACATTATCATTCCACGTGTTTACAGCAGGCATATCTGAGCTCAGTCTTATACTTCACACCTCATGCTGCTCAAAACGCCCCGCCCAGTTCCTTATTATAATCATATTAGTTTTGTCTGTTTTTCTCTAAACATGTTTTCAGGAAATAACATGGAACAGCAGTTTGTTTGGAATTAGCAAAGGAGGATACTGGGTAATCTGAAGAAGGTGATCACACACAATTAAAAATAACTGGATAACTATAACTATTACTTAAATTCATTTCCACTTGTTGTTTTTCAAAACATAAAGACGGCAGCTGCAAATACGTGTCCATCCAAAATTCACAGACTCCATGTGGTGATGGCGATGTGACAACAAGACCTCAAAACAGCTAATAAATGGACCCTTACTTTAATCCCTATAATCTGGTTAAGTGACACAGCAAATTTGAGCTGGGGCATATTTTTTTTTCATTCGGAATAGAAAACATAAATAATACAGCACACCCTCCTGAAGATGCTAGCAGCTGCTCCTGTTCTGCCTCGCCTGCAGATATGTGTGGAGGCCGTTACAATGTAACCTTGAGTGCTGCTTCAAAGTGCAGTGCTGAAGATGTTGATGTGGGAGGCATTTAACTGCCCTCTTGAGCACATTGCCTTTTCCCGTTTACAGTCACTTTCCACTGAACGTCTTGATCTACAAAAACCTGAGGTCGGAGAGGTTTTACTTTCATCATTGTCAACAACATTCAGCAGCGGCAAAATGGGCTCTGCAGTAAAAAAAAAAAAAGGCGACAGATTTTCAGTTTCTGAAGAAAAAGTTCCTGCAATAGGTTAGAATCAAACACGGTTACAGGGCTGTATATTTTATTGTGGGTCAAAACTCATCACAATTTGCCTCTGTCTGCACTTAGGAAATCCACAGATGAAGAGTTCACTGTCTAAAATTTCAGTTTCACAATCAGTCTAAAAATATAGAGTTAAATGGAAACTGTTAGGAATGAGATTTTATTGCTCAGATGTATTTTGGCCTCATGTTCCTGCTTCCTGTCACCAACAGAAATGTGGCACCTCATATATATGCCTCCTTAACTGTTCTCGCATTTCCTTGGGCTTCATATTTAAATGTTGGCCCAGTCCATCTTCAGTGGGGCTATATCCATCCTGCTTCTGGATGGCACTAAGACAGGCTTTCCCTTGTGTTCATCTAATCAGTGTCAACCCACAACATGGATATGCCTGTATCTATCCTAACAAGCTCAGTTACTCTGAATCCTTGTTCACAGGACTAAAATAACATGAAAGACCGCTAATAAAATAGACTTCAATACTCAAGGGCTGGCCCTACATCTTATTACCAGTGGAATAACAGGGTAACGCTCAACAATGTCAACAGTCACAAGCAATTAAGGGCTCAGAGGCTCAAAGACAGACGGCTCAGCTCTGAACAAACAGTTAACATCTCATTCTGACAGCGAGAAAGGGAAGAAAGAGTGATTAGGGAACAGTGGAGTAAGATGTTCTCTTTCAGTGATTTTCCACCATCAGTAAGACTAACACTGAAGCTAATCCAGAGCAAATACAGCCTGGATTCATCTGTCCAAGAACATAGCAGGAAATATGCTCTTATGCCTAATCCAAACTCATTTGTGAGAGGAAAAACAGCAGAAGATGCCTGCCACTCCAAAAGCAATTTAATGGGCCCAGATGATTATCCAGAAAATGTGATGCAAAATATTTTTCCTTTCTAGGTATAATATTTTTGACCCATAATTTAGAAAACATCTGCTTGCTGCTGCCATTCCCCAGTTCTCCTCCATGAAGAACCAGGTCAAAGAGCACTACAAAAATATAGTGTTATTTGACCTTTAATTCATTCCATTCCATTATATGAGTTTGGCTCAATAGTTTAAAGGGGAGAGTTGTCTTTGCTGTAGAATGTGGTTTCTTGGTGGGAGCAGGAGGGGGTGATTGTCGTTTTACAAGAGCTTCAACCATTTCAGATGGAATGATCATTTTAGCTTTTTATTTTCAGTTCACTTCAGTCAATAGCAGGACTGCATGTCAAGATCATCAGCAATATATGTGGAAAAACAAAATGAAATGTTTCTTTACTCCAAAGTTGAGGCAGAGTTTAATTTTTAATGCACACCAGGGAGGGGTACAATATCAAGCCTGAATGAATTGACTGAGGAATTAACTTGATTACATTTTTCCAATTATGATGAACAAATCCCATTGTTGTCACAGATCAATCATGGAAGAGGCGAACAGCTTAAAAGAACTTTTGCTAAAATTTTAATTTAATCTTTTTTCAATTCCTTTAATCAAGTCTGATGGAAATTAAAATGAAATTGTGCCTCACTGTCATCAAATTCTCTCCCCGTACTTTGTTCCAGAGTTCTTTACAGTCTCTTGGCATGAAATGTTTCCCCTGTTCACCTTCCTGCCACCAGCATGTCTGACACGATTTCACAGATGGAAAAGGCACCGGGAAATAGATGAGTAATTATCCATTTGTTCTGAAGCTGGACCTCGAAAATACAAATTAGTCAATGAAATAGTTGACACCAGTTGGATAGTTTGGCTGGCCTCCGTTAGGGTGACAGTGTTGGATCACCGAGACACTTGTTGTTGTTCTGGGTCTGCTCCTTTTTTATATCTATTATCATTAATCTTATTGGTGTTATTGTCAGTGTATTAAACTCTACTCTGCTGAGATGAAACAAGAAATATTCTCCTGGCAATAACATAGGAAAGAAATTGCACTCGTGCTCACTGCTTTTTTCAGTATCCGATTTAAAAAGAAATACTGGAACATTTTCATCTGCTTTGTGTTTGATCAAATGGGGATATGATTTTTACAAGCACTGAAACACTGCAATATTGATTTGTGAGTACTTGTTGAGAAAAGCAATAATATCATTAGGAAATGTTATACAGCAGAGTACCCAACTCAGTCTTAGGTAAGGTAAAATCCAAAGCAAATGATCACACAAATAAGATTCCCTTTATTGATTTCTAAGTTCTGCACACGGTTTGGGGCTCTGGGGATGATCTGAGTGTTAACTGATGCAGGGGGAATTAATATTTCATCTTCTTTCTGACTGGCTCAGTGCTGCTCTGATGGTGCGTGACTCCTTACTGGACACTTACCCAGGCCTGGTCCAAGCTGTAGGTGTTCCCATGGTCCTCGACATCCTCCTCCTGTTTGGCCTGCTGGAACTCATGTCTCAGCCTTTGTATCCGGTCGTGGTTACTGGGAGTCATCTGACTGCTGTAGGAGAAGGAAACACAAAGTAAGACAATCATCTGAATACTTCCCGTGACCACCCAAACGCCCCCCTAAATCATGTGGAGGATCCCTTCAGCTGACAGGCATGATTCTGTTCTGCATATCTAACCGATATGACGGGTGCGTTCCTGCTCTCCCTGTTTTCATCCATTGCTTCTTAACCACTGTATATGTTAGTGTCCCCTGTGCACCATTGTGAGTGATGCATGTCCCTTTTAGATTCATTAAACACTGTGGAAAACCCTCATTTACATCTGATTCATTAAAGGGCTTTGAGGGGCCTGTGAGTAGGAATCAATAGCCTTCCTTCAGCTCGATCAAATGAAATTCATTTATATATATTTATATATATAACTTTTATAACAAAGTTACATCAAGACACATAGAGCAGGTCTTGACCAAACTCTTTATGGAGTTGTTAATGAGACCCAACAGATCCCTCTAAGAGAATGCACTTGGAGACAGTGGCAAGGAAGAACTTCCAGTAAGAGGCAGAAACCTCGGGCAGGACTGGGCTCAGGGGGGGCAGCCATCTGCCTCGACTGGTTGGGTTGAGAGAGGGAGAGAAGGGGTGAGGGGGCAGAAATAGAAGCAGAGGCAGGGAGACAGACACAGTGAGGGCAAGTGTGAAGGAGAGGACGGGGAACTCAGTAGAGGGATGGAGAGAGAACAAGAACAGAAACACAAACTTTTTAACAGTAGGCTTTGTCATAAAGGAAGGTTTTAAGCCTGATCTTGAAAGCTGCGACAGAGTCCGCCCCCCGGACCGATACTGGGAGTTGGTTCCATAGAAGAGGAGCCTGATAGCTGAAAGATCTGCCTCCAGATTTACTCTTGCTCAGGCTCTGCTTTTATCAGCCACTACAGGAGCAGCACATGACAAAATGCATAATTATGACAAGACAACCAGCATGATAACAGGCCTGTATTTATGCATACCACAGGGATGAAAGTGACTAAAGGTTAGGAATTTGTGCTAAGAGGGGATGGGAGCTCGGAGACGTAGGGAGTAGGAGGGGAGGGAAGGGAGATAAAGGTGGGAGGGGTGCATAGAGTGCAAAGGGAAAGGTTAATCAAGAGCATGTGAGAGAAAGGGAAAGAGGCAAAGTCAACCCAAACCTAAATCATCAGTGAAACAAAGACACAAGGATGAAATTAGGAGTAAGGGGAGACAGAACTAAAAAAAAAAAACATCGTCAAGATGAGCACTTGACAAGAGGGGCTGTCACCCTGTCATTGGGTGCGTCCTCTGGAGCACTTACAGGTGGCATGCCAGCAGTGGAAGTGATTACTTATTTTGGCCCCATGGATTCCGGGAGCAATTATGGTGATAATTGCAGATTAGAATGAGCACATCCTTCTGATGATAATGGGCACTAGGACCTGCTGCCAATCAAGCTTCATAAAAGCACACTAAATAGCAGCTCATAAAGGATGCGTGGTTTTCAGTGCATGCCCCTAAGTAGCACTTGGCGAGACATGGTTATCGTATTATATGTATTGCCTGGTCAAAATCAATTGTATTAGTTATACCCCATTTGATTCCTATAGCTTTATATGTGCGGCAGTGCAGGGAGCGTACATTAGGACATTTATGTGAATGTGGGCAATTAAGTGATTCACTGGGGTGTGAGGTGGCTTATGCTTTTAGGATGCAGGGTGATGGCAAAGGCCTTCTATTACTGTTCATTACAAAATCAGTGTTCCCTTAACATCTGCATGAAATTGCTTCAATAACTTGTTAAAAAAAAATTTGATTACATAATTTTTGTCCATGAACAGAAGAGCTCCATAGACTATAAAATCTATGACAACACTTATAGTCTCATAAAAGGGGATATTTCCCAAAAGTTTTTATGAATTTGAACTACAAAATTTTTACTGTAAAACAGCACAGAAGAGTAATTGGAGGTATTATGAGCCTGAAAACACTCTACATGCACATCTGTTTTGTTATGCAAAGACTTCCAGATTTCACTAAAGATGGGATGTGTCTCAGCTGTACTTTACACACACATAGCGTCTGTACAGTAGAAGAAAAAACATATCTGCAACTCTGCATACATTTTCCAACTGCTAACACATATGCTGAAAGAGAGTCCACACCATCACACTTACTTGATCAGAGAAAGGTCTGATGAGACTATAATAGGCGGAAAAAGACCAAACATAGACCCGGGGAGGCCAATGTATGCAATTAGTTCAATCCACAAGGCTAGTGGTTTCTTCACAAGCGCTCTCATAATTTTTCAGTTTCACCCAACAGGGAGTGTCAGTGCTCACAACAGCGTCTCACTGGGCTATATGAACCAGGAGGTGCAAGGGGAGCCAGCTGGGTGTTCAGAAAAAGGGCCGTAATCCAGGGCTATAAACAAGACTACTGGAGTCCATATACACTCACTACACAACAAGACCTATTGCCCTTTTCTCACCCACTAAAGCGTCAATGAAGGGATGGCCCCAGCGGCGGCTTGTGGCGGTTTGTGTGTCACGACTGCGGGAAGATCAGTACAGTTAAGATTTCCAGCAAATTACAGAAAGAGCTGCATAGTACTTCAATGTATTTTTCAAAGCACTACAAATGTAAATTTATGGAATATGGGTTGGGAGTGGGGGTGGGATTTTACTGGGAGTGGAATTTGTCATGGTACTTCAAAGGAGGCCTGTGCAATCTCTTGATTATCTGTAGGGGCTTCTCCTCTTGGTCCTCCAACCACCATGGAGGTGCAGAGTTGATGGGATTCCTGGAAAGCACTCCCAGGAATTTTGCAGTCTAAATATATTCATACAGTATGAAAAAAAAAGAGCTAGAAAGCTCAGGGCTGAGGAAGAGCAGGAATCAAACACGAGAAGCAATGCAGAGTCGGCAGATGCTCCCCAGTGTTTGGAACCTCAATTAGTTAGCACGTTTGTTGCATCAGCTGTCATCTCTAAAAACTCACTCCTATATAAATACTGTTGACAAAAACTGTCTATTCAGACTGTAAAGGACTTGAAGGACAAGAGCAGAGAGAAAAAACTTGTTGGAAAGACTGGTAGCAATTCATGTTATTCATCTCAGCAGTTAAAATGTGTGTCACCCCTGCTGGAAACAGATGGTTATGAGGGGACATGAATGAAAACAGCTCATCATTTTGCTGCAGGCCATGTGTTTGTGCGTAAAGGGAAAATGTCCGCATCATGATAGAGTGAATCGGCAGGGCCTAGTCCCTGTGCATTTTTTTTTGTCTGTAAGTCCTTTTTTTAAAATGTTAGTCAATGGAAAATAGCATACTGCCTGTAAACCAATTAAAAACATGGGGGAGATAAAGTATCCATATGCCACAGCATTTTCACAGCCGGCATCTTCATTCTGTCCTGTATAATGAGATTTGCTCAAAACTCATTTGTGTGTTCGCAAACTGAAATGCCAGCACTTGGCCTCTGAGGTTGGCAATGCTGCTCCCAAATGCATGCAAACAAACCAACGCAACACGCAGATGCAAACACAACTACAAAGGAACTGACGCACACTCTCACTATCTCACCTTCCCCATCGCTCTTCTCCTCGCTTTACTGACACTTCTGTTCACTAAAGTCACGCTGCTGCTGTATTTATACTTTGGCTGAAAGCTTATTCTGAGACCTTACTGGGAAAGGTGAACCTGTGAATTCACAGGCATGCAGTCGGGTCAAACAGCAAAGATTCAGGCTCATCTGAAATACAACAGAGGCTCTATTGATCTTTTCTTCCTCCTGCTGTGGCTGCAACTCGCCCTCATTTCAAGTGCAGCAGAGAAACAAAAACACAATCTCTAAACTTTTGATGAATGTAGTTCCTGAGTGAATTACACTTTTCATTCATAACATCTTACACTACATATGTCAACTATACGAAAACTCCTTTATTGCTACTTTTCTTTTGCAGCTAAGAAGGAACAGTGGTATGCATGTTTATATGTGACCTCCATCCCACCTGTGTTTTTCAACCAGACCTGTTGACAGGGGTCATGAACCTTCTAAAGCAGCAGTTGGGGGCATGTGGATGCCTGCCTGTGTAATAGTCATCCTTTGATCCAGGAGGATTTGGCAGATGTCTCACACACCACAAGACTTAGGCTGAGGATGCATGCGATGCCACCGTTCCCCTGTTTGCTTCTGTTGGTGGATCAAAGCCTCATTGAGCCTTGGTATGCCCTGTAAACACTGCCGCTGGCCAATAAAGGAGTAATCCAATCACTGAGAGTGTAACATGGGTCATATGAGCATACTTAAAGTCAGGGGCCAGCCTCAGCCAATCAGAAGGGGATCAACATAGTTTTATAATCCTGGAGATAAAATTTTGAGCCATGAAGTTTGACAAGACTTCTGGGAATTGTCACAGATTTGTTCATTTCCAGCTGAAGCAAAAATGGCTGAACTGTTGGGGCTTCGGTCAGACTTTAAAATCAGGCAGTCTGTTATTTCTTATCTGATCGCTGTGGATTGAAATTCTATCAGATTATCTGGTTTCTTGCTCTGGCCCCAGTATCTCCACGCAGCAGATGAAGGGGCAGGCTTCTTAAGTCTGGACCCTCTGGCAATCTTGCGTCAAGTCAGAGGCTTAGCTCATCTTTATTCCATCGCCCGTGGACTTTCATTTATTTCAAAGACAGAAACATGAGGTGTTTTTGAGGAGATGGACAGCCTTTGGGACCTCCTACGATGATAAAAAAAAGATTAGATATGCATTACTGCTGGTCATTTTTGAGTGGGAGAGGGACAAGGACAAAACTATATTAGTATCTTCAGAGGAAATCAGCATATATCAGCCAATCTGCGATGATTTTTGCGGCAATCAAATAAAAGTAGTTGAAGCATAAATTCTAGTCCTCTCCCAGCATTTTTTTCCACTCTCCACTTTACTCTCCTTCCCATCTTAATAAACATAACTTTTTTGTTTGTTTTTTCCTTGCCTCTCTCCTTCAGTTTTTTCCCCCTTTTTTTCCCATATGTTTTATCTCGGAATGCCTCAGTCCTCTGTGGTTACAGGGATAGGTCATGAATTCCCTTCTGTCCCCCTTATCCTCTCCCACTAGCTTGGTAAGTGACAGCTGCAGGCTGGACAAAGGCCTGATAATACCCTGGATTTGTCAGGCTCTGACTTCACCCATGTCCTCCTGTGACTGATGCACCGACAGTGGCCCCTCGCCAGCTAAAATCCCCACTTCTAGATGTGAGCTCTTGCTGATTTTTGAGCTGTGTGTGAATGTGTGTGTGCATGTATATGCACGGTTCCTTTCAGACTCCAGAGCAGTTCATATGGAGCCCTTAAGGGTCCTAGGAGGCCATCATCTGGGATGCTTGCCTAGGACATGGAAGTGGCGTGACTGGGGAGCATGGAGCTCTAATTAGCAAGGGCGAGAAGCGATGCCCATAGAGCTGCTGCCTGAAACAGAATGTCCAGCATGGCTGGCTCCTAGTGTACCGTTCATCTCCTGCTTCCCTAGTGTGAGAAATGAAGAAGCACCTCTGGCCTGAAAGGAACCACAGAAGGCCGTCCACCAGAAAATACAGCTCACACAAAGTGAAAAAAAGAGTCAGCTCTCTGATTATCTCTGTTGTTGACAGAGACATATACCCCTCAGTGTTTCAAAAAAAAAAAAATCCAAATGTCCTGACACATGTACAGCTGAACTCATCCCAATTGGAATTATCACCCCAAAAACAACCCCCTCTTTCGAAGTCATACATAGTAAACATTGTATTCTTTCATCTTCTCTCCCATTTGGATGTTTAACGGATTTTTAGAAACCAGTGCAACTGGGCAGTCAGCTATACAGCTGTCTACTTGTGAGAGACTTTGTTCTTCAAAAGTTGTATTTATGTTTATACTATATTGATGGTATACTGATGGTATGGATGCGAAGCCACACAACATATATCTGCAATATATTTGTTATATCCATAACCAAACCTATTTGTATGGGCTTGACATGGTAAATCCATGTATATGAAAAAAAAATCCAATATGTAATATTTAATTTTTATATATATTTCTTATGGTTTCAGTGTGTACATTAATTGCATTTATGTATAATGTAACCAATTCTAAATGCTAACATTTGTCCCAAGTTGTTACTTTGAGTGATGATTAGATGCTTTTTACAGCCTAAAACAAAACATAAATTTGGCGTGTTCCCTAAAGATGACCAACAGATTCTATAAGAACTCTCTCCATCTCAACTGCTGGGAACTCTTCCATAAGTTATTTTTCTGGGAAGAAAAAGAGAGACTGACAGCTGCGTCCTTATAAAGAAAGAGGTGAACTTTGAAGTTAAAGCTCCTAATCCCAGGCTATTGATTCAGGGGCACTCGCTCACTTAGAGAGAGAGGGAGAGAGAGAGAGAGAGAGAGAGAGAGACTTTGAAGGATGGCTAGGACTGTGTAATGTATTCACACAGTCAGACACACATATGCACAACAGAGTAAGGTGCCACTTTGAAATGTGAAAAAGCTGCACTGGATGCTAAAGCCAGTTACGTGTTCAAAACTTACAAGCACAGACAAGATGAATTTACTGGATCACGCCCCAGACCCCTTGATTAAATATTGGATTTTCAAAGAAGCATATAAACAGTATGAAAGCACATGTGGCAGCACATGTTTCACAACAGGCTGAAAAATCCCCTTCAAATACAGTTGATCTATCTCTTTACTGTGCAGTGTGACGGCGGTTTATGTTGTGCAGAGGTATCTGATGAGTCAACATTCCTCTGCAAGGTAAGGAGAATGAAGAGACAGTTTTTAAGCAGGTGTGAAGGCCATAGGCTTAAGTATCAATCTAAACAGGTTATCTCAGCTTTTATGAGCCCATCAGGCTTTAAAGACAGCTTTTATGAGATACCAGCTAGCTCGACACTAAGAGGGCAAAAGAGAAGTGGGCTGGAGGTATATAATGTGACTTTGGTTTGCAGTATACTCTTTTATAGAACCTGACACCAAAATATTTGGTCTAAGTATAGTTTGGCGCCATGAAATATGAAAATGGTTTGCTGTATTTTGCATCAAATGACCTCACAACACCCAGTGGGATGGGTATGCCACAGGGACGAGCTACCTGCAGCTGCAGAATAGATTACAATATTGTTCTTGTTTGCGCTTTTTACCGGATTTTTGAAAACCCATTAGCGCGAGGAAACAGTGCTCCGGGACACAGTGAATGACTGGTATCAAACTGTCGCTCCTCCAATTTCATATGAAAAAAAAAAAAATTGCTCTGTCTTATTTGGTTGCAATTCTACCGGCATTTAAAAATAGATATGCAAACGGGAGCGCAGGCGCTCCCGTCGGTTTTAAAGGGTTACAGGTTTCTCTTTTGAGATGCACTCTCAAACCCAGAGCATGCTCATAAATTTGGTTGAAAACACTGGCTAGACAACCATCAGCACTTAGACAAGAAGGAGCCAAGCGGATCTTGAGACAAGTTTGTCCAGCCAAGTGTAGATACCATAAATGCTTTTCATCAAATAAAATAGCACATTGAAAGGTTATATAATGCAAAATGAAAGCATGTAAACAGTTGTAAAACTAAGGGAAGGGAAAGAGAGGAAGAAAAAGCTGAAGAACTAATCAATGTTATTATTTTTTTTAAGAGAAAACGAGGTCTTCTTATTATTCTTGTTTCTAAGTCTTGGTGTAATGCCACAGATATGGTTCCTCAGAGACACTCTCAAACCTCCAACCTGCCCAGCCAGGTCCAGCTGAGCTCATCAAACAGCTGTGTTACCCCCTGCCAAACCTCCCCCCAAGCCTTGTCTTATACTTTCATACTTATACTAATTTTGCCTTTTTGAGACGGCGTCATCCTTCAGCTGCTCTCACGTGTTGGATTTCCTCCTGGCAGCTTGTTAGAGAGGTGCAGACAAAACATGTTTTTTTTTTTTTTTTTAAGCACAGTTTAACACTGCCTCAGCACAGTTAGCAGGAAAACAGACAGACAAAAAGCAGGAAAACAGACAGACAAAAAGGCAGGTCACGAGGTGACTCAAATATTACTCACTTGAAACAAAGTTAGTGGTTTCAGCCATTTCAAAATGTACTATTCAAACCATCTCTACCAGTTTCATTGTAGCTGTCTGTTGTCAGTTTGAGATAGTTTCCAAATTAGGAATGATTTACTCAACATTTTACATTAATTCTGAGACAGCTTAAAATCAGCCTGCAGGACTTGAATTTATCTTTGTATTTAGAATAAACTGAGGGTTTGAGAAATATTAAGGGTTCTAAAATATTCACCAAAAGCCTTTAAAAACAAACACTTTTGCAACTCTCTTATCATGCAACTGTAGTGAAGCTGAACATAACTCACAAAATAAAAGGAATCCTACTGTTAATAAATACATACAGCATCACATCAGTTCACTCTTCCCTTTCTGCATACTGAGAGTACATGTACTAAATGGATTAAAACACTGCTATGCCCCTTTAATGCAAATGCATGCAAATGTATCAGCATGTGAATTAGCAGATGAAACAGTGCAGATGTAGATACTCACACAGCTGACCCTGTCAAACCCGTTTGCTATTCCAGCATGATACTAGAGTGACGCACTGGCACTAACATTAGATTTCTGATGGGCTGACACACTGGTTATATATTACACATGTACTTAGAAATGTTTTTGACATCAACTGCATTATTAATTGGCAGACTTCTTTTTTGTGGCATTCAATGGTCAAATAGACACCTTTCCAAAAAAAAAACCCTTGAGAAGCTAGCAAGCAAAGACATGCTGTCTTTTATTGGGGCACTGACTCTTGGAGGCCTGCACCGATATGTATCTCATTCGACACCACACGGTGCTGAATGCAAACAATCAGGCCTCCATAGCCTTCCTCCTCATCCCAAACACAAGCAGCCCCCGTGCCTTCTCTTCTATGGCCCCCTGTGCCGCTGCTACTTCCTCTATACATAATTAAACAGAGAGGCACGGTGGGACGCCCATCAGTCAGAGCTGAGCTACAGCCAGGGCCACTTTAAACAATAACAATATTGATAGTGGGTGTAATAAAGCAAAATTAAAAAGATGGATTCCACATTTTTTTTATTTTTTACTTGATCCTGACACAGCTGGTCCTAGCTCTAAGTGGTAAGAGGGAGCGGGTGGCGAGGGGATGACTATTTGGTGGTACTTCAAGGGAATGGATGGGAAAAAAGAGGGGGGTGTGTCCAAGGGGAAGAGGGGAGTTGTTACCCTTTTCCCCTCCTCCTCCTGACCGTCCCCTTGGTGTCCTGCAGTGGCTGCACTCATGTACACGCCATTACTGGATTAAGTCTTGGAGCCCTCTTCTAAAAGCCAGACAGTGGGGAGAGGAGAGGAGGTCAAGGGGTTGTGACCTTTAGTAATGGCCACGCACACAGACGAGCAAGGAAAAAAGAAAGATGAAGACGACAGCATAATTTCAATTTAGTCTATTGAAGTTGTGTAATAATCAATGTGAAGGTCAAGAGGTTGACAGATACTGACAGATGGAGAGACAAAAAGAGGAAGAATGAAAGGATGAAAAAGAGAAAATAATTAAATAAATAAATCTGAATGCCTGGTCTCCTTTTTTTTGCACATTATGGATAGAACGGCCATATGAGCACCATCAAGTGACTTGTCTTAATAAAATCTACAAAATAAAATGTACCAAAAAAGAATTAAAGAAGTACCTATATTTTTCAGATCTTTGTGCACCATCGTTTTGGTCTGTTTTTGTTAACCATTTAAAGACTATTCACATATCAAATTCATCACACTGATATATCTTTTTTTTGTTGTTGTTGTTGTGATGAGCTTGTATCAGTTTATAAAATTACAAAAGCCCCTTATATACAACCTTTCAACCCTGAGAATGTTGCTCATTTATTGTGCCTTGCTGATCTGAATAAAGGGAGTCATTGTAGATCTGGCATTAAGCTGGCAGTGGATCAGTCACAGAGTGGGTCCATGTCTGTGATCAGAGCTGGCATGCCAGGACTGGGGTAGCGTTATGCCTGCTTTGTTTTGGATGAGTATATACAATAGAGTCTTTATAATGAGGGGCTTTCATAATAATAAACATATCAGCAACAGGGACAAAAGTCAAATCAGCACAGAAGAAATCCTGCCATTACAGCTATCATCCATCAACCTCCAGAGGCCTTACATATGTTAATGTCCCTTCAACCTGTGACCCTCACATTCATGACATCATTATCAACCCAGCCAGACATAATGTTGGTCTGTCACCACCATGATTTATGGTCACAGTGGCTCTCTCTCTTAATGAAGCCATAGCGCTACCTTAAATTGCTGAACCCATGACGAGCCTGGCATGGCGGTTCCTCAGCTTAATCGGAGTACGCATCCATCATCTTACATCAGGCATCAATCAATCAAAAGCCCCTGTGACAGCTGGGAGCCCCTCGCCCCCTCAGTCTACCACTATGACCACCGTACACACAAATACTCATTGGCTGTGATTATGATCTCAATTATCATCGTGACCGCGGGCCACCACTTCCCCTGTGACCGACATGCTAATCAGGGGCACTGGCAGTCAATAATCAAGGCATGGAAAAGGCCATCATGTCTAGAGCTGGTGAAATGCATCTTTTAATGTCAGTTGACTTAAATCAATAAGCATGGACCTCTTTGAGAAAATGACTGAATGTGGAAGAAAGCAAAGTCAAAGTCAAGTCAACCTACAACACAGGAATTGGTTGCAATTCTTTTCTAGTGAACAAAATGTTCATATATTCCAGAGGCCGGCACTGCAGGACATGCAAAGAACATCTTGGAGTGTCTTTAGCCTCCTAGAGGTTTGTAACTAGTCTGTTCAGCCCAACCAAAAGCTATTAGGTCAGCTATGACATGCTTTTATTCTACAAAACAGTGACAGTAGCTGCGGTCCCTGTACACTCATATGCCTATGCAAAAACAAATATTCCTCTCACAGAGAAGGCAGCTAAAGTCACTCTCAGTCTGCCTTTTTTTCAAGCTAACATGAGTTGTGTCCTGATGCTTCTTCTGCTCTTCAGTGAGCAAACGATCTGGATATATTTCTTCATCTTGTGCCTTTCAGCAGACAGCTAATAAGGATGATTTTGTCATGCAGTCTCATTTTTGGAATTTCAAACAAATGTGAATTTTCAGTTTGAGGCACTCTCACTATGCAAATTATTACTGGACTTCTCCAAATATGAGCTGTTAACACAAACCACATCACAGTGGAATATCTTTTAATCCTCAACTCAAACTGCCTCTGATAAAACAGAGCTGTGAAGAGAGAGGGGGAGAGGGGATGAGACAGCCAAAGTCTATGTCCCCAATAACAGAATCCAATTAAACTCCACTGAGAAGACCTGCTGTCCGGCATTTCAGCTGCCATGACAGGAAACTGCAGCTTCATGAGAGGAACTCTGGCGGTGACATCAAATGGAGAAATAGTACCTTTCATATAATCTTATCTCATTACACAGTTTCTCCCTTTGGCAAGCCTACAGGTTCATAGGCAAAAACTCTATAAAGGGCCACATTTTAAATTTGACACAGCAAAGCACTCAGCCAAGCTCCTAATGCACCTTCTAATGTCCAACAGATTTATTTAGGCCTGGTTGGGTGGCTGACGTTGACACTGGTGAGGGGGTTGCACTACACTTTAAGTGAAGGGAGCTGAGTGGCACTGATGAAAAAACACTGTCACATTCAGGTGGTTTAAGGAATCTGTAATGGGCGGATGACACTTGCGATGGTGCTGCCAGAGTCCCAGACAAGCCTCAGAGGATTAGGAGGACCAAGTGGTCATGGGTTTGCCCACAGATGGCAACCACGGCGGCTGATGTGTGAATGAATTCGGTCACTACAGCTGACTGCATAAACACACAGGCATGCACATGTATATGCTCACACACCCATATACACAAAATCCTCATTATCCCTAACCGCTAGCATAGTTTGGGAGGAAGGGGGGTTAGTTTGGGTTGGCCAAGAGAACAAAAGCATTAAGCAGGAGTGAGCCCTTTAATTATAGGCCAGTGTTTGGAGATCTCTCAATAGAGCTGAGAACAAGAAAGGTCTTTGGTAAAGCTCAACTGTCTTAGTTAACACATATCCTCCAGGTACGAAACACCACACACACACACACACACACCCATACACAAAGCCAGTGGTCATGGAAATGAAGCAATTATTGCCCCGTTGGTAACTGAGAAGTGAGTGGCTGGTCTGAGTGGATTGAAGCACATTTAATTAGCTTTCCTCCTCCACTATGTGCAAGTGAATATCCCATTATTTACCACCACCTTCAGCCTCTAATTTAAAGCCTGCTAGGTGTACAACACCTACCTTAATATACAATTACTAAATTAATTTTGATACAACGCAGAAAACAAGACATCGTGTGCACATGCACACGTTCATTTATTTTGACTTCCTGTGAATCGCTAAAGAGCACGACCGGCTCACAGGAGGTGGATCCATTTAAAAGCACAATGCCCAACAGCTGTTTGCTTCATAATAAAATCTTCTTAGTAGCTTTAAGAACACCAAAAAAGTGACAGTGAGTGAGTAAATTGGCTCTCTCACGGTCTCAGAGTCTAGTGAGGTGGCTGGGTATGAGGGTTTGTGTGGAAGTGAATGTGTGAAGGATGAGACCTATAAATAACTCTGAGTGCTGATTGTGGCCATATGACCATATGAGAAGTGACAGCTTTCCCTGTCAATTCTTTTGACAGGCTTAAGGATAACTCCACATGCTTGGCAAATTGGATTGGAACTCTGGTGGCTTTGCAAAAAAAGGAAAAAAAGATGAATCTCTCCCTCCCGCCCTCCTCCCTGTCCCCTTCTATCCTCTTTTCCTGCTCACTTTTACCCCCCACCTTTAAAAATTTGAGGGAGTGATGAGCCGGTAATAAGTAATAGTTTCCATTTCATGTTTTAAAGTCAGTGCAGGAAGCTGGCCTGGAGCTGATAAATCATCACTGGCGCTGATTAAAGACCATTATCACCTTTAAACCAGCCTCCTATCCTCTTTTATTCCACAAACGCACAGGCAAGGTGATCCTCTGAAGGAGACAGGGAGAAGGACAAGAGAGCAGGCTTTTGAAAGTTCTGACAGCACAACAGTGCCTGAAGGACAACGGTGGGTCAACTGAGAAAAACAGCATTAAATAGACTTTAACTGAATCCCTTCAACAAGACAACCTTCCCTGTCTGTCACCAAAAAAATCTGACATCTTAAGAGTCAGCTGTCTGCACTCCACCCACCGAAGTCCAAAACCATCATCATCACGATCAGGAGAAACTTACTGCAAAAGAGAATGACATTAGCTCAACAAGTGGGATTTAACTGTTTCTGATTGTTTGATTAAAGCCAAAGCATTCTACCTAAAATAGGCTAGAAGGCCTGTTAATATGGCAAAACCTTAACTTATGCCATATTCAGGGATATTGTAAAGATTAATGAGAAGGGGAAAATGAGAGACAACGTGGATTGATGTGTGAAAGAGAGGCAATAATATCAATGGGCAAAAGCAGCTGGTAGCAGTAAATGGTGGTTGCCAATTGGCCAGTGCTCACAGAATGCCAATCTCCAAAGCAGGGTGGGGCTGGCATGCCAAAATTGGAACAAAATTAATATAACTTTCAAAACACTTGACTGGATTGATGGGAGGAACTAAAACCGGTTCCCTGCACTTTTAGATCAGAACATGCTACTAAGAATGCAGTGGCTTCGGTTCAGAGTATAAAATCAGCCATCAGTCCACTAAAATAAAACAGCTGCCTCCAGCTGACTCTTGTCACTGGCATATTTGTCTTGATGAATGATCAAACGTCAGTTTTTATTCAGAAATCAATTGGAAAATCCTTAAAAGTCTATCACATCCTATAAAGAAAGGCCATAAAACTGCATGTGGATAGATTTCATTCTTCTTCTGCAGTTTTAATATGCACATGTTTATATACTTCTTGTGTGGCCCTTCCTGGGTTGTTCTTATGAGAGACAGATGAAGTTGAGTGAAGTTTCTGCTTTTATATGTTTGCTGTGCTTATTGTAATATTTCTTCAGGCAGTTTTAAGAGCTGAAACATATTCATTTCACGTTTGGCAGGTTGTGATAGTTTGCCTTAGCATGCATCCATACTTGCACCAGGCCATCATAATAAACCCCAAGTGAGACATTTCCAAACTTATGTAATATGAATCGGCTCTTGCTCCAGTAAGTCCAATATTCTCGACTGCCCAGGTTATATCAGAAATGGCAAAATTGCACAAGTGCTTAGGGCTTCAGATGGCAGTTTCTCTATAGGCACTTTACCATTAATTTCCTGTGCTGAATGGGAATAGACATGCGAGACAGGCCCACCTCAGACATGTCAGGTGCCTGTGTCTAGGATGTAAGTGGGCAAAAAATATTTGACAGTGCTGGGAGTAATGAAAGCTTGCCACATGCTCTTGTCGTTGTGCTCCTTCAACAGGAAAATCAACATGGGTGCTTCAACAGGAAATCTCTGAAAATGAATTCTAGACCTTTACTTTGCTCCTCAACAGCCCAGACGTACGTGTGTGTGTGTGTGTGTGTGTGTGGAGAGGGTGCTTTTCCAACACGATAAGCCACTCACTCATATGTGCAAACATACATATAGACACATCTTTCGCTCTCTCTCTCTCTCTCCCTTTCTCTATACATACGCACACACATATACATTTATATTTATATATACTCACTGTACACACATTCGTAAGCACACACTAATGACACACGTACAGATTGGCTCTCTAAGGAAAACTTGTGGCAATCTGACCTCAGCGTCTGATTTCACATGGCCATCTCATCGATCACTGCTTATAAGGTCTGAGATGGACAGCTGCTGTTAAGAGCCAGAGGGTTCTGCTTTTTAAGAGCCACCTCATCCATTTACTTGCAGATCAATGGGACAGTTACTGAAATGGCCTTTGGAGCCGCGTGTCATTAAGCAGAGGCGCTTTAACCACTGCGGTCGTGCTCTTACTCCTCACCTGGCTGAACCATTCTCTCTTCCTCTCTCACCTCGGCTTTTAGCTCGGGAGATGGAGTCTGTGACAAGTCTGTGGCCTGTGTGGGGTGATTAATATTAAAGTTTGATGGCAGCGTCAGGAGCCACTGTTGTTGGCTTGTGCTCGCCACAGCGCTGCTCTGATTAACAGGTTGCAACGAAACAAAGTCACTTTATGAATAAGTAATGAATCTGCCTGGACACTGCCAAGTTCCCTTTTAATGAAATTAAGTCACATTAAGAAAAAATTAGTGGAGGGGAAAAAGAATGAACTCTCCTCCTCATTTGGAAAGGAAAGTTAGGTTTGATTGCAGTCCGGGGAGGGGGTTAATGACTCATCATTAAAAACAGTGATGATTCTTGCTGAGACTTAATTTCAGAGTCTCACACATGGAAGGATGACAGTTTGAGTTCAAAGGAGCCATGGCCAACATTGTTTTGCAGTAGGCCTTTTCTCACGCCTGTGCACATGCACACAGACACCCAGGCATTCTTTTCAGGATGGACTCGCCACTGAAAGCCATCCAAAGGGAAGGAATCAAATAAAGCTGTCAGAAGACAGAGATTAAAAGCAGTGCTACACAGTAAAAATCTGATTTATGAAGCTCAGGCCAGGTTGCTATGGGGGTTCTGGTGCCATGGTAACCCAGTGAACGGTAAGGTCGAAGGGGCGGTTGAACAAGGAGTCGTAGAATGGGGAAAATAGAAAAGGGACTTTTAACCTCTCACTGCTCACATCTTTTCATCAAGCTTTGAGCCTTTACTAGACTCATGCATAAAGGTAGAGTCTCAATAGAGGGGTCAAAGTCCTCTCCATAAATAACAAAGCCTTTCGCATTGTTTCCATTCAGGCTTTGACAGATTTATTTGTGTCCTGAATGAGACAAGTACTTGAAGGAGCAAGTTCATGATTTTAACTTTAATGTTCATGTCTTTCTTTTACTCTTTCCATTCCCTCCACCTGTCTCCTTTCCTTTCCCTGCTTTCCCCATCTCACCACTACTCTTGATTGTCAGTGCACTGCTGTGCAGCCAGTCATTCAGCCAGCCAAACCTGTGTGGCAGTTCTGAGACCCACTGTGGTTAGTGGTGTGTTGTTGTGTTTTGTCTGTGGGAGAAGTGCTGTGCCATGCTGCTGTGTCCGGGGCCAAAGCCCCTTCCTATTGTCTGCTGCCATATGGAAACCAGGACCAACATGGAGATAAGCCTGTCCTCATGCTGTTCCCTGACCTTCTCAGGCACCCAGCTGGCACTAAATGCAGAAATAATTATTATCCCATTTACCCAGGCCAACTCTGTCTCCTCTTTGTGTGCTGAGGGTGAAGAGGGGTGGGTAGAGGTTGTCCTCTAAAGTGCTGGTTCAGATAGTGTGGAGGGAGGTTCCACACCACCACTACAAGTTTGGTCTCATGTCGCCTTGTACACCAAATATTCAGGGGATAAGGCTCCATTGAGTGTATCAGCAGAGGGATGATGGAGTCCATAAAGCTTGCTGATGATTCAAAATTGTGTAGATGGGTCCAAAACCAATGCTAAGCAAATTTTATTCAATAATCTCTTGTTGCATTAATAGGCTGAAGCACATAAAACGTGTGATGCATAATATGTTTGCTTTAGGTTGATGTAATGGTGTCTAGTCTAGTGGATGACTCTTGAATAATTATAGACTTTTTTCAGAAGTTAATCATAATATATATTTAAAGTGGATACACAGAAAAACATTAAGTAATGAAATAAATTAGTGATTAAATTCTGAAATGAAAATGTTGTAAAAAGTATTATACAATCAGCTAAGAATTGTTTCATTATTCAGACTAAACTGAAAAAAACAAAACAAAAAGCAAACATGCTCCCAAAAGGGCTTCTGTATTTTACTATTGCTATCACCTGCTGTAGCAGAATATCAAGCCCTCAACCACAGAAAAAGCTTCATGAGTCCATTCAAAAATCCTCCTGGACATTTTGATCCTTGTTTTATCTTCTTTCAGACCTCCTAATTTGTTTTTGCCCTGTGTTTGATCTCATTAAAAAGACCTGAAGACAACACTAATTATCATGCAGTAAAATATTTGCTCTATATGGATATTTTTATAGACATGCTTTGACATTTTATACATGGTAGACATAATATAATTTACACTGCACAAATTATTTTAAGTTTAAAATAGGCATAAATCTATTTTATTTCTTATGCTGAACAGAGCAGGCAAATGATACCACACCATGACAGACTAATGATGAACAAAATCACAGTCAGAATACCACTCTGAGTTTTCTTATAGTTTTAAATAAACCATTCCCATTACAGCTATTGTGCTTTGAGTTAAAATTCATCACATGTACTTCTGTATGGAAACAGTATACCTGTACATATTTGCAAATTCCATGCATAGCTGTTCCTTTCATCGTAAACTTGTCGTGTTCAGATGGAATACACAGTATTGCCTAAATAGACTGTGAGCTCTGAAGGGGATGAGTTGTTCATCTAATGTGACGGCTCCTGGATTGAAGCCAATGTTAATGCCAGGTAAGGATAGACAAACAAACACACACACACACAGACTCTTGAAAATTGCCATCTCTTCCGCACATGATACTGTTCTAACATTTTGTCTCAAAGGTGAAACGAGTTTCACATGCTTTGATTGATTTTCAGCTTTTCTCCATTGTTCTTTTGTAGCTGCACATCATTTGTCTGCAAGTGTAGCACTGGGTGAGAGAGGGTCGTGATATGTTGATTGTGCCCTGAATTCCATGTTCAAAGGCCTCTGGAATATTGCCACAGAGATGCGGTTATTAAAGTTGGCACCAGCCTTTAAAATCTACTACTTTCACCTTCTCCCACTCCTTTAATGATTTCCTGGTGCTCACCGGAGCTCAGGACAGCAGGGTCTGAGCAGGAATGCTCCACAGATGTTCCACTCCTCCAACTGCTGGAGCGTCTGTGACATAAACCCTGTCAGACATGCTGAAAGATGGATGGAGAGACAAGGCGACAAGTGCAGATCTTCAAAGCCTATGCAGCGAGAAGGGGGGAAAGTTGGCGGATTGCTCAGTGGATGTGGAAAAAGCCCTGTGAGAAAGATGTCTTTTCTCTGAAGTCACCCCCCCACAACCACCACCACCACCACCACCCGGCACCACTCACACCAGTGGAATCTGTGCCAAGAGTCCATAACAGAGGTGTGTGTGTGTGTGTGTGGGGGGGGGGGGGGGGGGCAAGGCCTGAGAGGGAGTTAGAAGAATGAGGAGCTCTCAGTGACAAATCAACGTATAGCCTGTAGTGAATAAAGAGATTGAAGGGTTGAGTCATACTGTGTGCTGAATACTGTGACGCTGTAATTGAAAGATGCGAGTTGCTGCTCTGGGCTGTAAGAAGATATAAGATGTGATATTTTCCAACAATACCTTGAACATAGTGGAAGCATACTTGCAACCATTAATATGTAAAGCAACCACATTCACTTTCAGCTCTATAACAGAAGCCAGCACACAATAAAAAGCAGTAGGTAGGAAACAGAAGGTGAAACACACAACAAAAACAGTGAAGGCATCATTAGTGCCAAACGTTGTGCATCATCAGTTCATTTCATCTCTGCACTGTTAATGCCTTTTTGTCCCTGTGGTGAAACTCTAGGGCTCCTGGGGATGTTGCGTATCCCTCCCTGAAGATTTTTATCCTTACTGAATGTCAAAGGAGCTTTGGGTGCTGTATTTTATTGTGTATTTTATTGTGTTGTTTTGCTTCAGGGTGAGGGCTCCACAGAATTGGGGAAGGGGGAAGGGTTGTATCATAACTATGTCAGGAAAAATAATCTCATTTATCCTCTCGGGATCTTGGTAACGTTTCCACTAGATAGATAAATAATGAGGTAAGTTCCATGATTTGGAGAAAAAGTGAGGGAGGATTATTACATAGCTCTGTAGACCAATAAACATACCATGTCTTTATCAAGATGGGAACATGTATGGAAGATAGAGGAGAGGCCTGTCACAGTTTGTTCTTTATTTGATACATAACATAGTAGTTCCGTATCCTATACTCTACAGCCTGAGGTGTCTTACGGACAGTTAAACAATTTCTGTGCTCAAACTGGAGCCAATTGCAGTGTTTCACATCACTCAGAAATCACTTTCCGACTTGTCGTATCAAAGGGAATTACCTGCAAGAAAAGAAAAACAAAGCACACCTCAGTGTAGTAATGAAAGCAGAGGAGGGTGCATTTGAGGAGATTAGCCTGCAAGCACTTACATTTAAATGCCTCTATCTAACCTTGCTTCACTCTGTCGCATAGAAAATGTTAAGAAGCGTAAACGGGAACAGCGCGGTTGATTAGAGTGGGGTTAGGGATTAGGTCTGGGCAAAGGCGCTTTGAGTTATTTAAATCTGCCCTCGTCGTCAAGGTACAAAGCCACCACCGGGAAGGTGCATCATGACTTATTCCAATGGCATAAATAAAAAGACAAAAACAAAAAGAGCCAGCTGAGTGAACGTACCCGTTCGACTCAGCTTGTGTTTATTAGCTCAATGCCGTTCAGCTAACAGCTTCGGGACAAGAAGGAGTGGATGGGAGTGTCCTGCATTGGCAGCTGTGGAGCTAAAGAAGAGCTCCATCCAACCAGGAGAGGCTGATTGTTATTAATTAGTGCCCTCTCTGCAAGATGCCACTCAGTCATGAAGGGGAGGCAAGGTAGAGAGGATTTGTGATAACTGTGATTTCACGTCACCTTGGAAGAAAAGTGAAAAACTAGACTGCGCATCGTATCCACTGCATAGATTTTAACTTACAAAATAAAAACTACCCTACCCATCGCATCTCCCATTAAACATTAAAGAGTGCTGAGAGTCTGGGCCCATGGCTTTTCATGTACTCCCACCCCTAGTGACTGCACACTGGGGCTTTCTTTTGTCTCTCTTGCCTTGCCAAGCCTGTGATCTCCCAGTGTAAGTGTGTGTGTATTGGTGCCAGTGAGAGACAGACTAGCATTGCAGCAGGAGCCAATGGGAGCACTAACCTTCTCTTTAGCATTACATTTCCCACAAAGGATGAAAATGACTCCTCTGTTTCTGATTGCGCCATGTGCTCTCCTTAGTATATCCAGGATGGATGGGTAAAGATTGTGAGCGTGTATGTGTATGTCGGGCAAAAAAGAGAGAAGACTTGCTATCTCAGTGGGTGGAAAGAGCCATCAAAGAGAATCCTGAAAGCCTCATCTCTCTCTGCTGATGAGACAGTATGCTAACACTCACTAATGCTCAAAAACGAGAGAGCGTGGATATATGTGTGTGTGTAAGAGTGTATTTATTCTAAAATTCATTGCACAAAATGACTTCTCAGAGCGTCTGACCTCCATCTGTCGGGTGCTGCTGGTGCCATATTTGTTTTTGTGTCATCTGCTAAGAATCAGAGACTGTAATCCTGTTGAAATGGGCAGTGCGGCAGATCGTCTTACACAAGGAAATATGTAATGATGATTCAGTGTTTTTGTGTGTGAGGGTTTGTGGGCGAATGCTAAACACAGGAAGAACATCAAGGACCTGACGTGACCCCTCCCAGCGGGCTGCCCCACTTTCTGTCTGCTAATACACACATACACACTCACAGCTATACATTCTTTGGGTCTTTGACAGAGGTCCCAGCAGCCTGTCAGCAGACAATAGCCCAGTCTGTGTGTGGTCCATAAAAACTCTTAGTCTATATTATGTCCTCTGATTGCCAGTGAGCCATTTTGACTTTAGGGGATGTCTCTGGTACAGATGGCGTTCATATAGCTGTTGTGCTGTCATCAACTCTTCCTGATTGTGTCGGCTGGAGGGACTGAAGTCACTCAAATTCCGCACATCAACACATTTTGGGCTTACCGAGTTAGTGTCTAGACTCCAGAGAAGAAGAGTTCAGAAGATGAGGCTGAGTGTTTGTACAACTTAAACACAGTGTCAGTCAGTGATGGGCTGGTCAGCACATGCAGGGTGTCAGGAGTTAAAATAAACGTTGAGTTTTCATTGGGAACGTCTGTAAGGCGCCAAAAGAAAGACTGGCATGTCTGAATTTTTCATTTTTATTGCTTTCCTTGTCTAGTTTGACAGCATTTATGTGACATGCTTTCTAGATGCCGCTGGTTGTTGGCATTCACCCAGGATGTCTGTCAACTCACCAATTAATTTTCAAAGTCACACAAATACAGAAATACAATTGGATAGGATTTCACACAGTCTTTCATCTAACTATCAGCAGTAATTCGAGGAAGCATGATGACATCATCTGTGACAGTGACATTGTCAGAAGTTAGAAAAGACTCACATCAGGGCAGAGATTATATTGATCTTCAATTATCAATATGGCAGTGTTGTTTCTCTGAATCAGCTACAAAAAAAACATCTGTTACAAACTAAATTTTCAGTTTTTCTTTACACTGCTTGTGTAAAAATGAAACAATTGTTATATTTGACTTGTTGACTGACCTTCGCACTGGTGGAGCAGCTGACCCTTACACACTATTCTGCGCTTTAATTTCAACTGGGGGTCAGAGGGGCGGGGTCAAGCCTGATGGATGTTTTTTTTATTCCTGAGTCCAACACTCTGGACCTCCTTATATGCTGTTGGTAGCAGAAGGATGTTTTGACTGAACTTTCACGCTTCTATGTGACAGCAATGGCAGCAATGTAGGGTGGAGGAGCTGAAATAGTAAGGTCTCAGGCAGGTGGAATGCTACGAGTCAGATTCAAAGTGATCCAGGGTTTCTGTCTACCAAGATTTCAAAAGACAACGCCCAGCCCAGCACACAAACAGACAAACCGACACGCACGTGCACGCACACACACAAAAGGATGCCATCTGTGTGAGAAACACTGCATGACATTTCACCGGTCCTGACAGGGCCAGACAGTAAAGAGATTAGCCTCTGAGCATCTGAACTCAGGCAAATGAACGATTTTAATATGAGCGACTTGCCAAGTCCTGTTTTGAGACTCAGTTTGATGGCTTAGCAGAATAACTTAAAATCTTCCTGCAGCTGTCCAGACGTTTAATATCATTAAACAAACATTTGTACCTATTTGTACATTTTGTCTGTTGCCGAACATGGTCTCATGAGTGGGTTGTCATTTGACAAGAGCTTTATCCATCATTGCCTTTATAAAACTAATGGTCATAATGTGCCCTCGGAGCAGTGTGAATTGTAGACCGAAGGCTATAGTGAGTCTATAGGAAAGTGATGGACCAGGATGGGGTAAGCTGGCTAGCATGTCAACTTCAGAACATATGACAGGAGTTAATATTAGTCTTATATGAATAAAGTTGCCTTGCCTTGCCTTACCTTCTAACACAAGAGACTCTTGGTGAGTAAAGGAATGAAGTTTGATGCTAAATTTGGAACAGTTTATCTTGACCAGCTGTTGATGTTAACTAACCATGTACCAAAACTTACAAATACTTTATTAAATACAGATTATTTCAAGTTTGGACAGTTTGTCCTACAATAAAGTGCAAGCCAATGAATTAAATCATAGACAGGCTCTCTTGCCATTCATAGGGAATATTAGAAAATAAATGAGCTAATTCTTTTGCAATAACAGAACGCAAAGCAAACACCTGTCATGTCCTTTTGGTGAACAAATGGATCCACAGTTGTGTGTATTTACTGTCAAGGATGTCACCCTGGCCGATGACACACCTACTCGGGTGGCATGGCAGTTATACAAAGAGTGCATTCCTTTCATTCAGCAGCTACAATTGAGAGTCTTTAGCTGCAATTGATCACACAGGGTGGTAAGGAAGTCGGCCACTGAACAGCCCACCATTGACTACTGCACATGGGACGGACAGCACAGCAATGGCAGAAATAAATCATGTGTTAAAATTATATTCTGATGTAGGGCCTTGAGTGCATATTGATTCGTAATTATTTGTACTAACAGTGGTGAGGGAGGGACAATGCCATCCATTACTGTGTGAAAATAGGCAGGGAGATCAATGTGAGTGGAATAAGGATTGTGGTGAAAAGCACGGCCGCCATTGCTCTGTCAAAGGCGATCATTAGCCTGAGCAGAAGAGAGAGCGCTCTCTGCCATGACCATGGCTTGCCTTCACAAAGCTGACGGTAAATTACATTCCATTCACAGAGGAAAAATTGACCTCACTACTCTTGTGGTGGAACAGGCAGCTGTGTAATAACAGTGTCTCAGGACTGAGGCAATCATCCATGGCTTTCTGCATTTCTCCTTTTTGTCTGCCTTTTTCTGAGCCACTGATATGTTTGATGCATGTTGCATTTAGATTTACATTTCTTTTCATCAAAGGAAAATGTCACCAAGTGTGATCTTAGCAAAAGCAGGTCATGAAGCATGGACTGCACACAAACACTGGACTTAAGCGAAGTCAAATTGGGCTGACGGAGCTGCAATGTCATGGTAAGATTTAGGAATTTGACAAATATTAAAAACATACATATACATGGCAGCCAGATGCTAGGAGTGTTCATAGTAGTCAGTCTACTATTTCGTGAGAAATACATTTAGTGTTTTGAATATATCGCATTAGATTATTCATTGTGTCTAGTTTTATGTGTGCTTCAGGAAAAAATATACCATCACATTGACTAAGCAAAGAACTTGCTACACAGAGGCAAAGCCAAGGTAAAACGTAGAAATACAATGATTTGCTGTATTGTAATTCATTAAAGTTTCTCACCAGACATGATTTCAAATACTTGAAAACTGGGGTTGGAAGTACTCTTACTTCCTCACTGAGGCATTCAGACACTCAGTCAAACCCACCCTCAGCAGAAGAGCTTATTGAGACTAGTTAGTGGAGTTGGGATTTTTTATTTGCATATGTTGTTTGTTAGTTTGTAACTGCCAGGGAATGACAAAGTGTTGGTGGTTGTGATAATGCAAACTGTCTGTAATGACAAGGATTCAGGTTTATTCAGCTACGTCCAAGTCTCCACAAGGTCACAGGATTGGTTTCTTAGGTTTGTGATGTATGAACCTCTGGCTGTCTGAGTTCAAGGTGGAACTACTCGGTCACAGCATTGACTGTTTATTTTGCTCATTATATGTCTTGTATTATCTAAAAAAAAAAAAAAAAAACACGATAATGCTAAAAAGATCACAAACTTCAATTTCTTCGGAAGGAGGCAGATCCAGAGACAAGCCGTCAGCAAACAATATAACGGTCGGCAGTTTCTACTAATAAAGGCAGGGAGATGTGAAGTAAAAAAACAGCATAACAACAACGAAAAACTACCTTCTCCTTAGTTAGAAGCTAAGAGGAACAAATGTGAGCTATCTAAACAGATTAACTCGAGCCTGCGGGCCCAGAGAATACAAACCTGCTTAGCTCCCCGCCATGTACACAGGCACCCGCATATACACACAAACACACCAAGCCAAGAAAGGCAATCTCATCCCCCCATTATGATTTGATAGCTCAAATTGTAGCAATGATTCAAGTATGGTCCTTTGGGTTTTGTGGATGAGCCCAGAGCCTATTATTTCACCAGTGGGCACCAAAAGATGGGAGAGGATGCTATTGCAACCAGCAAAATGACCATTAAATCACAGGCTATGAAGCCACTCTGGACTGTGAAAAAGCGTGTGCCTACTCTCTGATGTTTCACGAGCGTGTATGTGCGTGTCGATGCAGTGTTTTTCTACTGATATACATTGTAGTCTCTGCAAATCAACGGCAATTATTAGGATAAAAATTGTGTGGATATACACTTGCATTTCTGAAGTGCACACTGTCAGTCCCAATTTTATGGAGGCGTATAACCACTGAAGTGCAAATTGTGTGTAAAAAAATTGTGTGGATGTGCATGAAGTGGAGGCAATGTTCTTTGTTCAGTTCGCCCTCAAATGCTTGAGGTCACGAGAGTAAACATGGTCCACATGCCTAATGTTATTACAACAGGTACATTGTGTTTACACGGCGTGTGTCATGGTTCCCAGGTCAAGGGATATGTGATGAAATCCATGTTTGCTATGTAACTGCGTGTGCAATCCATCACATAATGTATGGATCTACCGAGCACTGGATGGAGTTGTATTTCAAGATGTAACAGTCTGTGTATGCCTGTGATATTTGTGAGTGTTGTTGATACTCTGACTGTTGTTCTTGTGTCAGATACTGTCACAACCCACTCAGACTTTCTGAGACTGATCTGCTGGCTCTGAGGGGTCAACGCAGACACAAATAATTATGTGCCTCGGTTAGGTAGACAAACTAACACAAAAACATCTTACTATAGAGTACTATAAACAGAGAGCATACCAAATGCTAGGAACAACCCAAATTGATCGTTGGGCCTGTGAACATGATAGAGATTATAGATATTTGCTCAGACTGTGCTGCTTACAATGGGCCTTGCTGCTGAGTGAAACTGCTCTAAATAAAGTGCCAATTACTATCCCTGTCGACAGTGTAACTTTGATCGAAAACAGGAGAAATTTGTGATATGTCCTGAAGATGGCATGATGCTTTCATGTTTAGTTTAGTTTTCTTTGGGTAAATAGTCTGACTCACAATTTGAGATCCAAGAGCAATGTGATGTGGCAGCAGTTATACTGTATCATCTGAAAGGTGAAAGATGGTGCAGCTATTCACTGACAGCCTAAATGCTACTCTGAATGTAGAAAGCAGCTCCAGCTGTGTAAAGGCCATCCCTCCCTCTGTATCCCTCCTAGTCAGGGGCCACATGGACTAGTCGTGGGGAGAAGTGGGTTGGGTGGCTGCCTTCCTATTTCTGTGCGCAACACCCTGCTGAGAGCTGACATACTGTATTAGATGTGCAAAACTCTTCCTGTGTTCAGCTTAACAGAGCAAACAGAATCCATTTCCTGCATGTATGTGGAAGGCACTAGCACAGGACTGTAGAGTTGGCACGTGATGTCAGTGCAGAGTATCTACCTACAGTGTGGAAAACAGTGAAGCCATTCATTAATTCATCTTCAACCACTTATCCGTTTCCGGGTCACAAGGTGCTGGAGCCAATCTCAGCTCACACTGGGCGAGGGCGGGGTGCACCCTGGACAGGTCACCAGTCCATCACAGGGCCAACATACAGAGACAGGCAGAGACTAACAACCACTAAAACTCACACTCAGACCTACGGATAATTTAGAGTCACCAATTAACCCAAACATGATGTCTTTGGACGATGGGAGGAAACCAGAGTACCCGGAGGAAACCCACACAGGGATGGGGAGAACATGCAAACTCTGCACAGAAAGGCCCCAAGAACCCAACCCACAACCTTCTTGTTATGGGGTGCTAACCAATATGCTGCCGTGCTTCCCTCAGTGAAGCCATACAGGGGAAAAAACACTTAAACAGCAATATTTCAGCCAAAGCAAGGAAACAAACAAGACGTAAATAAGCAATCCAACAAGCAACAAGAAGTGGCTGATGGCTCACTGTACTACCTGTGCCACTGATCATAGCTACCAGAGGCCAAGAGACAAAAAAACATTGAATGGTCACAAACCCTGGGTTCCCATAGAAACTACATGGAAGAGGTGAACACAACAGCTTGTACTAAAGAATAAACATCACATTTCAAAGATATTCTTACCAACAACTTAATCAGTTGAAAATGTTTTCAATGTGGATATTAGAATAAAAAAAACAAACGAACAAACAAAAAAAAACAATCTTTGTAGGTGCAGGAATCCCACATGCACAACCACCACTGTGGTGCTGTTGGACACATAATGACTGCTTCAGGGTTGTACGAGCCCTCCTACACAGATCCGACTGTAACTTTATGAGTTGAGAAACTCACTATAGGATATCTGAACTGAGGATATCTCCACCCCCCACTCCTCAATGACTCAGTTTGCTGGAAAGGAAAGCCAAGGGAGCACAGGAGAGGAATAGGGAAAGGAAAATGCAGAGAGGTGGAGGCTTAGCCTTATCTCCTGAATTCCTGCCTACCTCCAGAGGAATGAGCTTGAAAGGTTTCAAAGTGTTGGGCTTTGGCCCTTGTTGTTGCATTAGTGTGTTTACAAAAGACCTCTATGGTGCAACCAAGGGAGAGGCTGTGTCTGGACCTAGTTGTGTTAGCAGCCAAAAATTATGCCCAACAAAGATGTAACTCTCCCTGTGATGATCAGTGCTGCAGCCAGGAGTTCATCTTTAACTGTTCAGTGCTGGATGCAAAGTAAAGGTGGATGAGGAAAAGAAGAAATATTCTCTAGATTTGTTTAAAGATGAGTAAACATCTAATGAGAGCAGATAAAAAAAAGTCAGAATACAGTCAACATAATCACATGGCTATAAACCAGAGCTTGGAGCTTTTCCATCTACCCACAATGCTTTGAGAAGGCTTCCGTTACCTTTTCCCACACTCTTAACTTTTTAATTTTTCCCCGAGTCACGGAAAGAGTTTGGGTTCTCCTCAATCTCTTAAACCTCTGAGTGTTTGCTGAAGAGAAGGAGGGGCTGTCTTTTCATGTCCAGCTTTAAATGACACATGTGTAAACAAGGAGACTTCTGGCTTTTCTCCAACATGAGCTGTGATCACATAATTTCTCCTGACACGTAAGGCTTCAAACTGGCATGTATCTAAACAGGCAGTGGAAACAGTGCACCAGCAAAAGTGACACATGTTAAGACTCTGTATAACGGAGGCAGCAGGGGTGGGGTGGGGTTGACAAGTCAAAGGTCTCCCTCTGTGAGAGCTGACATGGTAAGGATTAAAAAGAGAAAATTGCATTAATTAAGTTATTATGGGGGAGGTTTGGTGTGTGACTTTTGACTTTGTAAAGGGGGAGTTGGGAATCAGAGGACCATATTTGGGAATGTCCATGTGTTAGCCCGTCAGGGAAAAAATATGCTACAGGTGGGAGCCATTCAGCCGGTCTGGTGGTTAAACTGGTTTTGTCATTTTCTGGGATCAGATGTGAAATGAAAGGGAATCATGTTCCAGACACAATTTTGTCTGAGTGCAATTGTGTCTCAGTTGTGGTCAGACTGATGATGGAAATTAAATAAACCCATTTCCAAACAAAACAAAAAATATAAAGCAAACCAACAGAACTCACACTCTGCTGTGAAAAGTTAGACATTTGATTCCCTGTTGCCCCTCCACTCCTCCAAATATGCATGATATGTAATTCAAATGTCAGCTTGTGTTTCTTTAACTGCCACCCATTCACATCGGAATTAATTCCCATAAACACAATACCCTCAATTTGGAATAAATTTTCATTACAGAGATGAGAGGGAAAATAATAATCTTTGACTCACAGTTATAGTAAATGAAAGATGGTATCTCCTGGTGCTAATATTTTCCCTCACAGTTATTGTAATGAAAATGAATGCCTGAGTGGTGGAGGATCCAAAACAACTGTATTTGCTGCTGGATGTGTGTGTCACCAGAGCTGAACGTCTTCAAAGTGATCAGTCAAAAACAGAACAAATATTACTATTTATGACTACACAATTTGTAACTGGGGAATGTCTATTCTGGCTTTAACCCATATAAGATGGAATGTATGAAGCATGAGAACATGCACTCATGGATTATGTGTATGAACTGATGCAGTGAGCTTATCTCCATGTGTTTCCTCAAGAGAACTACAGCCAAGTCTTGGCTTTGCTGCTCTGCACCTAACTTTCCATGCATGTGTATTTGTTGAAAGTGAAAGTGTGTGTATGTGTGTGCCCCAGGGCGCCTGCTCCTTGCTGGATCCCTTTTCACCCCAGGGAGTCACCACAGATGCATAAACCTGTCGGTTGTGATGGTTGGCAGGGCAACGCATGGAGGCTCACCTAGATTCATTAGACCTCCTAAGGACCAGATCCATATTGCACTGCAGGCTGGTGTCACTGCTGGTTACCCTGACAAACACAGACACACACACAAGAAGAACAAGAGAAAGGCCCCAGATAGGGAAAACATAAGAAGACCTAAATCAATCTTGATACACTCCAGGACCACCTCGCAGTCAATATCGGACATTTCATGTCAAGGGGGGCGTCAGGTATTGTGTTTGACTTCTGAAAGTCTGCTGCAGCTGACACTGTCAGAGCTGGTAAAAGGTGATGGGAAAACCCTAAAGCAACGGGGCAGAAAATGGCAGCAGGGATGACATACTTGCGAGAAAACTAGTTTTGTTTTTTGGAGGAGAAAGCTGGCTGCTGCAGCGTGAAAGTGTTTAGTCCAGAGGGCAGAGAAGCAGGCTGGTTAGGGACTTCTGACTGGATGGGGAAATTTGGGTGAGGAAAAAATGACAAAATGACACCAAGATCTTCATCAACACCTACCTTCAAAATACCTTTAAGCAAAACACATAAACAGTGCCATTAATAGTTGGAGTACACAGCACTGGGCAGCTCCAGGTGTGATAAAAAACTGTGTGCTCAGTACAGTTCCTTTGCAGAAGCAGAAAAGACCAAAGCACACAAAAATGAGCCATGTGTAACAACAGGAGGCTGCCAAAATAAGCCGAAGTGCAAAGATGTGTTTCTTTATGTGTATGAGTCTATGTCAGTGTGTGTGCATGTGCATGTGTACGTGTACGTCTATTTCAATGCCAGGGCTGAGGCAGGATGGGCAACAGAGTTGGCAGCCATGCTCTCCACCCCCCAACTCTGTGTCTGCTCTGATTAGATGGGTCTTCTTACTACGTGTGCCAAGAGCTCTGCCAAAGATAAAGGCAGACTAACAGATGTTCCCCTTATCTCACGACAAACCTCAAGCCCATCAACTCTTTAACACACACTCACTGACAAATGCACACAAGCACACATGTGCAAACACACATGCACACACACACAGTGTGAGAGTGTTTATGTGTAATCTCATTCTGGAAGGGAGCAAATTGCAGATGTTAATTCATGCAATGAAAGGCACACACGGGAGGTGCACGTGCACACACATACAGGCACACAAGCACACATTCACTGCAAAGCTGCACAAAATACACGTCCAGACCCTGGTAGCTTCTTTTGGCAAGGAGAGGAATCATTTTCAGCTGCTCCACCCCTCTGCTGTCCTCCAGCCCCATGCAGTTAGGACTGAAGTGGAATGTTAAGGTGGCTTTGAAGAGGTGTCTGCTTCGTGTCAAGCCGACACGACACACTTATTGTTCTCACCATGCATGGCTGATTATATTATCTCCCTCTTCCCCACACACTGGAGAAAAAAGAGAGTTTAAGAAATGTGGGTGAGGTGTAGGTGCACACTGAAACAGAGACAGAAAAAGTCACAAAGGGAGAAGGAGAAAAGAGTGGAGGAGGCTCTAAATCAGGAGTCAGAGAGATCATGGCACAGAGACGAGAAGCAGAGCTCCAGGGCCCCCTGGGTTTGGGGCCTATGTGTAGGCATAATGAGCGGAGCCAAACATATCCAGCCTCATTAATTTCAACTATCAAAGCCACCTTCTCTGCGCGCCACAATGCCTGCTTCTTCTCCTGTCTGTGAGAGCCCTCACTTGTCCCTGAAGATCAAAACAAGTGAGAAGGAGTGCGACGCTAGTGGAACCACAAGGGCATTTTTTTTTCGTTACACAAGCCGTGGAAGAAAAAAATTAAATAAAATAAAATAAAAGATTTCTACGAGAACATTTTGTTTTCTGGAGCAAAAAGTCTGGATTTAAATGCCTAAGAATAATCCCAAACTCCTGGTGTGGAACTGCGTTGTAATGCATCAATATTTATGAAGGGCATCTCCTTGGTCTGGTAACAAGGGGAACCAAAAAGGAGAAATATACTAGGATCCTCAAATGGAAAAGTGCAATCAGACTGGAAGAAATACCACCATCCTCCATGAAGTGAAAAGTCAATATTCCAATTACTCTCTGTAATGAAAGTAAAAACATTCAAACTGTCAGTGCAGCGATATACAGTGGGGAAGTAATAATCACTGAATGAATGAATGAGAATGTGTTGAGTGGAGGAATTAAACTGAATTAATTTGAAGCAATGAAAATAAAAGACCGCTTTCTTTTTTCCCCCTCTTTTAACCAACTATAGCAGCAAAAGTAAGTGCGCATGGTTTTGTGGCTCCTTTCACCCATTTGCATCAGTGTTTCCCCCCCTTTTTCTCGGCAAGTAAACACATGCCTCATTATAAGATCTACTCAGCTGGGCATCAACAAAGCAGCAACATGTCATGAAACTAGTTCACTCTGTGCTACTTATCTGTTCTTATTTGTGACTGGTTTGTAAAAACAGACTGGTACATACCTCGGGGCATCTGGAGCCAAATTCTTGGTTACATGCATCTCAGTGCTCTTCCCACAGCCGGGAGACAAGGATAGTCATTGTAATGTTATCACTATCGTGCTCCGAGGACAGGCCTCAGGACATCTATAACCACCAAAACCTCCTGACTTTGGCATTTGCTCTGCCTTAAGGCCCCCTGTTTGCGGTGGCCAAACAAAGCCAACGTTGATTAAAAAAGATGGAACCCATGTCGAGCACAGAGGCGGCTTTTACGGCTCTGAGCTAAATAAACAGAAATTTCCAAAAGTAGGGAAAAGAGAGGTGGCTTCAATGTATAAATCACTTACACAACAATGCACATGCTTTTCATCTGAGACATAATGTCCTCTGCTTGATAACCTATCCTATTAGCAGACGGCGCCACAAAATCATTTGTAAACATATGGAAAAGAGTTGGAGTTGTATTTCACCTGCAGACACTATCAGGGAGTCTTACATTCCCGATCTTATCAGCAGGGCTTGGTATAAAGTTCTGCAGTCATTTAAGGCCTACACGGACAATGTGGTGTGTTTATATCTGTTCGTGTTCCACGCCAGTAGAGAAAAATGCAGAAAACCTCTTCCTGGTGTGAATGTGAAAAGTAAAGGCTGTAGGGTGGCAGCCAGGTTTTTGTCATGTCCTATCTTGCTCGGCACAGTTTTTTTATCGCCATATCAGCTCGCCCTCTTCCTCCTGGAGAGAGGGGAGTGCTTGATGAACAAGACTTTCTTCACAGTAAAGAAATAAGAAAATAAAAACAAAAACAAAAAAAAAAACAGCCATGGTTATGTCTTCTCACTTCACAGTCCCCCCCTGCTCTCACATGCATTTTCACACCTGTGCACGCAGACACGTATACACGCATACACGCACATGTCTGTGTGCTTGTGAACACACACGCACAAAGTTGCAGACTTATAGAATCAATCAAAGAATGTAAACAACCAGTAAAAACTTCTGCATTGCAAAAGTTCTAGACAGTCGACTGATAATTTGAGAGTGTAGGTGAAAAGAAGAAAAGTGAGCCTTCCATGAGAAACTAGGTTAAAGCAGAAAGTGATTTGCCTGTAATCTGACACTGCTGATGGCAAATCAGGTATGAATGTGAAGAGCATAAGGAAACAAAGACATCTCATCTTCTTTGGTCTCTGTCTGGTGGAGACTTTAACTTTTATAAAGGCAGAGCTGACTTTCTGCAGACAGACAAAAAGTTTCTCTCACAGCGAAGGCACAAAACAGAGGACTCGCAATGGGGGCTGCCAAATATGTGAGTGCCTGTGTGTGGGCGGTGAGGTAACTGTGAAAACTTGCCATGGTGCACTTTTATCAGCATTTCATAATGAATCAAATATGACAGGTTTTTTTTTTCTTTTTTCCTGCGGGTTTACAAAGAGATTTAGGGTGATGGAGTAGGTCATTTTTTTTTTCACTTTTGTTATGCTGTCATTTTCAGTTAAAAGGCAAGTTCGAACCCACAGCTGGGCACATTTATTATTATTTAATATTATTTGACTAAACAACTACAAGGTCAATTACTTTGTAAATATGATTTCACTTTTGTTTCTTTAATACTTTGTAATAAACAAAAATTGAGATGGAGTTCGGTCCTTCAAGAGAACCACAATGTTATATCATCTTTTCACCAGTAGTTGTAAACAAGTTTAGAGACTGAGGCGTCTGGGTTTCCCACATTAACAGCTGAGGTCATTTGAGGGCAGATGCTGGTCAAAGACGCACGCTTTTAATTGTGGTTGGGTTGTAACGATTCCTGAACACTACACTAGGTCAAATTGCCCTTAATTATAATTAACTTTTTTCTTTTTTAATTTCTGATAGAGCTGCATAAGTACTCAAAATATAATTAACAAACACATAATTGTGTTTGCCAATTGCAATATCCTAACTGGAGATGTCAGCATTGTTTTAAGTCAAAACAATTGCATTCAATGATATTGTCATGATAATCATTTAAATACGCTTAAAAACTATCTTAAGAAAAAAGATAAAAAATCTTAAATGATGTAATTAGAAATGACAAGGCTCCCTGTGTTGAGGGGAAAATAGCAACAGTGTCTCAGTCTGTTCTTTCTCATATATTACCTGTATTTCTAACTTAAAGGTATTGCTAATACTAACAAAAATAAAGTCCAGCTGGCACTGTCCCACAGAATAAAAATGAACTACTCCCTGAGCCAGAGCTGGTTGGTCCTTGAAAAGAGGTTGATGATTAATAACCAAATTGATATATATATTTTTTTCAGACCTGATTTTTGTCTGGTTGATGATTTCACCTGTTTAAATATGGAGCTTTGACAATTTGACAAGAACAAAAAGAAGCTTGACATACATGACTTCACATGGAAACTACATTTTAAAAACGCTAGGATGTTGTCACAAAATGGGATTAACTGGCTCGTTTAATGTTCACCTATGAATTTTGTCCTTGTCAGCCCTGTATTAGCGTTTTCTTTATCTGTAGGTGTCATTCCAGTAGCTCTCGGACACAGATCAGTCAGCGTGGCTCTAAACTGGGACAGGTCAATCTCAGCACGGTCACTTTCATTGAGCCATGGAGCCTCTAAACAGCCGTCACTGTGTGGCTAGTGACAGAAAGTGTCAGCAAGCCACTAATCCCTGTTTAGCCTGCAAAAACAAAGACAAAGGCCTCTCACTCACTCTTGTTATCCCTCTGCCAGTTCCCTCTCCCACCCATCCAGTCACTCAGCCTGCACCCTCCATGCAAATTCATACACACACACGCACACACAAACACACTAAAGCCCACATGGAGAGGCCTGGCCGTTGCCATTGTCTCCCAGATCATCTCCTCTCTCAGCACCTGGTAGGGAAGGAGAGATTAGTGCGCCTCCTAACCGCTTTAAGAATGCTCTCTACTCTTTGACTCTGTCCTGCCACACTTCCTGTTTTGTTGTCCTTCCATCGTGGTCAAGCACCATGTGTCGGCCTAAATGAAGCTTATCCATGAGGGACAGGCTATACATGTAGCGCTCTTTAGCTTGACACTGGCACGTGTGGAGATGAATGGAGGAGGAGGCAAAGATGAATAGAGGATCAGCTGCTTGACTTTCTGACACACACGGGGGCCAAAAGATGCACACACTCACACACAAGCCCTCTGCTTGTGATGGTGCCAACAGTGCCACACTTACTCATAAGATTACATTGTTACAACAGGCTTAGTGTTGTAGAGGCCAAAATCTCAAAGTGGCAAGACAAACCTTGGAACTACGAGGCTTCAACTGATTTTGTTAAAAATTAAACAAGTTGTGAATATTTGTTCAGGTTTGTTAATTACACTATAATTCAAGAAGAAAAAAGTTTTTATTTTCAAAGTCATTTGTGAAATTGGTATAAAGTTGTGGAGGCCGTGAAGCCGAACCACTGCTCCCTTCACTCTGATCATGTTACTGAGCCAATGTGAGGCTTTGAGACCTCACAGTGGATATTAGCTGCTGACTACAACAACACTGTCACTGCACTTGAACTTAATGAAATGGTACCGCACTTCCTGTTGTTAACAACACAGTGTTTTGTTAGCATTAATTAATGGAGCTATTAGTAACTTAAACTCACTATGACTGTACTGTAGTAAGTAAGACTGTTTAGAATGTTTTGCATTGTTCTGATTTAGCAGATAAAATGATGAAATTGTGGCTTCAACTCTGTCTCATAGCATTCTTGTTAGGGCATGAATGGTATAGACGCTTCACTTGTTGCTGTTCATTGATCTCTAACATTTTGCAGCCTTCTGTTTTTTAATCTAGTAATAACGTGAGATAGTACAATTGTAGCTGCTGAAATTAACACAAGCTTTTCACCAATGAGCACAAGGGATACTTAAACTGTTTGCACGTGTTCATCACAGGCTGTGCACCCTTTGTGACTAAACGAACACAAGGACAATATTTAATACACGCACAGATGCTGTTTTGTGATTTGTTTGCTTTCTGATAAGATGGACTGGCAATCAAACACTGCAGCCTTTGTGTTAGTGAGGTGAATCCATCAAGGTCTCCAGATAACCTTGTGTATTTCACTATATGTTCCATGTAAAATAAAACCCGGCTACACTAACAGCCTTGTGAGGTTCACATCTGAAAGTAAACAGTGCTCTAAAGTTACCGTCATCCTTTGCCAAAAGCTTCTCATCGTTGTGTTTAATCTACCCAGAAATCAGGGCCTTATTTCACAGAGTGCTATCTGGGCTGTGAATTGCATGGAGGCAAAACAAAAATCAATAATTACTTTAATTGTGTTAGGCTAATGTGCAGGGAAGCCATCTAAGCTCACATCAGCCAGCCCGGCCAGCATGCAGGCGGGCAGGAAAGCAGATAACAGAGGATGGCTCTGTTACACCTACGGGCTAATTACAAGCAATTCATCAGACAGATGCTGCGATGACAGTTAATTGATTTGTGAATTAATAATAAGGTATAAAATAATTCTGCTGCCAATGTGATTCTACCGTCATGGTACCTGGGCCAACACTGAGACACTGCACATGCTGCAGGGTGTGTCGACTGATCAGACTGATACTGTGAAAAACAAAGCGATTAGAAGATGAAACGCATCATCTCACAACCTCTTGCCAAATTTGTGCTTTGTTTTGTTGTTGCAACATAGGTGATGCTGCTGTCACAAGACATTTTTCAGTTGGCAATAAAAATGCCCGATTGTGAGGTGGCCAAGCTTTTAGCAAAAAGCTAAAAGAAGCCAAGGTTCAGAAAGCCAAGCCCATCTCTCTTCTACTTGATGACAGGAAGCAGTGTGGGCACATTGGAGTAAAAAAACTCTTCTACAGCCCCATGTCAAGGACTTCTTTTCACAAGCTCTCTTTCCAAGGCCCTTTGAAAGAGAAGAGAAAGAAGTAGCAGATGGAAGAAAACTAGCAGAGAAAGTAAGTGTTGAGGAAGGAGGAGCAGGAAGCATGAATGGGCAGTAGCAGGGCCACAGCCTGCAGGGAAAAAGGGTAGGCCACTGCGGGTGGGTAAAGGTTGGATTGTTATAGCCAGGTATGGGGGATGGCTGCAATGAGGTGAAGAGAGAGCACACGGAGGTTAGGGGGTCAGGGGGGACTGAAAATAATGAAGAGGAAACCCTCATTCCCTTCCTTGGTTTAGCCTTTGGCCTATAATGAGGGCTCTTGACACCGGGGAGCACACTGATACGACACATTTGGCAGCCTGGCAAATTGACCTGGGAGCCTGACGGCTGACTGACAGCTACTCCTCAGGGCTCCTGAGCTGCCCTGCATGCGAGTATGTGTGTGGGCGTGCACATGTAAGGAGTCAGGCTGAAAGGGATGGAAAGAGAAAGGGAGATGGAGTGAGACCGAGAACGAGGTGACAGGGGGCTGCTGACGATGAAGAGGAAAAAATTACTGAACCGGCCCTGGAAAGGTAATTGTGGGTAATTTAGAGCAGGACCAAATTAGAATTGAGGTTCAAACATCAAAAATGTCTGGACCAAAAATGTGTTTACCAGACAGAGTTATTTGATATTGGTGTGGGCACTGATGTGTGTGTGCTCATGCATGCATGCTTGTGTGTTGCTGTATCTCAATACATAATGTATTTCTACCTCGACTCTGTCTATGCTGCTTCATATCTATATTCTGGAAATGCTAAAATATTTTGGTGCCAGAACCCCAAGGAGCTCAGCCCCAAATTCAAGAGATTTTACTTCTGCCAGATATAGAGAAGCAGGTGACACAAAACAAAAAATTTGCCATCCCTACATTTAAGCAAAGTTTACACACTTTGTCTTCCAAATTCAATTCTACAAATTCCCCAAATTCTTTTGCATTTGATTCAAATTACTTCTAACTTCGATATAAAACAATTTAATTAATAGCAGTGGCATTTCATTCAAAAACAATTATAATAGCCATGTTTGTCACTATGATTTCTGTGAAAAGTGATCAGAACAAGCTGTTAATCATAATTTTCTGAACTTCATTAAACGTTTACTGCATGTGCAAGAGCAGGAATTAAAACATGATAATTTTTTTTTTTTAAATTAAATTTTCCAGTAAGAAATACATCCTTGTGCTGATCTATTTTGTAGCTTGCCTTGTTTTCTTAGTGCTTGTTGGTAGATTGACATAAATTGATTATATGTTGTTTATTTTCATTATTGAAAATAACGTTGACATTTCGGAGGATGTCATTGTCTCTATATGATGTCACGAGTTATTAAATCTAATACGAATGATGCTCACGGATTTTGTTCCCACAGCACTGATTTCCTCATCCACTGTTCAGTTCATTTTCAGTGACATTCTTTTTTTAAGTATTAGCTGATTTCAGTGATTTGCACTGTGGTGACTGACATAAGAAAATAGAAATTTATTGATTTTATAATAATAAACTGCAGTAAGACAGTCAAGTGTATGCTGTCTTTTTTCCCCATTGTATTATTAGGAACAGATGGATAAGCTCTGTTTCTGTTACATGTAATGAGAGATTAGCCACTAGTGATTAAGCAATTAAGGTCGGTGCTAGTTATTGTCAAGACATGATGGTCCTCACCAGCAGCTTGTATGGTATCACTGTACCATTGTTGTGTTTTATTGCTGTGTGACCTCTAGTGGCCATAATAACTATGCTGAGAGTAAAGAAGGAAGTCAGGTGGCATAGGATTAAGATATATAGAAAAAGTTGGGAGGAGTTTGTGGTAGAAAAAGCACAGAACTGACTCACACAGAAAATCCTGCTGTCAACCGTTTTTTTTTTTTTTTAATTGATGACATCTCTTGCAACCTCCACCTTTACCTTATCAGTGCAACCATGACAACAAAAGTCCTGTAACCTCAGAAATATATAAAATTTAATGTAAGGCTCTTCCTAAACCAGAGCCACATTTATTATTGCAACCATGACAACAAAGATCTGGTATGCTGCTGGTACACTGCACGCGTTTATTATTGTAGCCACAACAATGAGGGTCTGGTATGTCTGCAGCTGTAGGGGCCTTATTTCTGGAGACACTCCAATGAGTCATATCAGAGGGCAGACAAAGTTTTATCGTCGGCCTGGTTAAAGGATTGGTTGGTGAAAGTTCACATTGCAAGATTTAAGCATACCGATAAGAAATATTCTCCACGTTATTATTACAGAAGAACTGTAACGTGAGTAGTTACAGATAAAGCTGCATTCTTATTGTTTAAGTAATGTGCATCTATGGATGGAAAGATTATTTTAAATGGTCAACACTGAATATGGCAAAAAAATTACACTCAAACACTCAAATCGCACAAGTGTCGCTTCATAATTCATCTCTGTTCACCATACATAAAACCTGGAGCCCATAACGCCCACTCATATCTGTGGACTGATGGACTGCGGCGTTTGACTAGTGCAGAAAGATGAGTGGGAGAATGAGATCTTTATGTTCTCTTTTAACCGGGGAGACATATATCATTCTGACCCAGGTGTAAACACTGACTAACAGTCTATTTATCTCACAAGCCAGAGAGACCCTGACCTCACTACTCCTCGGCTCATAAAATAGGCTCCAAAACCTGGAGGGGAGACTTGTACCTGATGTGGATTGTTTAGATACCGTCAGGACACAGTACCCTGAATGGAAAAACAATATTTTAGAGGAGGTGGTGGAGTTCTTTAAAGTGCCATGTACAGGCAAGATTATACATTTAAAATGATCCTCTTATCCACCTAAATCACACAGTGGCTCTGTGAAAAAGACGGGCTTCCACTCCCGATAATTGGGACACTGTAAATTCTATTTATTAAATGGAATTATGTTCTTAAGTAACGTTCACTGCCTAGAATATCAAATAATAACACACCAGGAGATGAAAGACAACATAAAGACACACACTGTGATTTTTCACCTCCCAAATCCCCAACTAATCTGTTTCAAAACAGAAAAAGGCAACTCAAGGAAGTTTTGGCATTTGTGGATGCTTCACAGCAGGTGGAAATTAAAGGGTAGTCTGCTTTAAGACGGTTAACAATTTGTAGTCTGGTGTGTGCCGGTGGGGATGAGGTGCCAACCACAAACTACAACATCAGTGGTTCATTTGCTGAATGCCAACCCCATCCAATGATGATGATTTCAGACTTGGTACTCTGGCTTTACTGTGATGCACAGTTTGACATTTCACAGCCAATTTCACTGGTTAAATAGTGCTTGTAACAAGTAAGATTTTTAAGGGTGAAACTGTGGGGTGTACTGTTAAAAAAGTATGTCCTGACATTACATCAGGCATTTAATATTCCCTTTGTGTTGATTGATGTTTGATCACATGGTAGCTAGTTTGGTAAACATGAGAAGTGCTGAGTTACCTGTCAGCACTTTGCAGTCTGCAGCTATTTTTAAAAGGTTCTCTGGAACTGCTGTATGAGAAGAATTCATTAACTTTAGCTCCTCAGTCACGTTGACAGGCAGGCTTAACTTATAATGCAGATGTCCAAGACTAAAGAATAGCTGCTAAGTGATATTTAATCACCTACATCGGAATGTAATGTAATGCTTTGAAGCAGTTGTGCAAAGGGCTTGATGAACCTGCCTATCGGAAACAGAGTTGACGCTTGAAAGCTCCTCTGCTCTCTTTACTTGCTGTCAACACTCTGCAGGCACATAGCCACCTAATTAACATCTGTGTCCTGTAAATGTGCCTTTGTGTGTGTTTTTATTCTCAGTCAGACAGTGGGAAAGCAAAGAAAAATCTTGACAGAGCAAAGTAAAAGTATTTTGCCCAGAGGCATCAAGTGTAATGCCATGACAGAAAGCAAAAAAAAAAAAAAGGAGCAATAAGCAGATAAAAAAAGGATGGTCTCACAAGGACGTGAGCAATAATGACACAGTGACAGCTATAGTTTATAGGAACAATAACTGTGTCACAGCATCGTTGAGCTGGCCTGGTGAATTATGGCCCCTTTAGACTCTATTGCTACCATTTTTTCTTAAGTCTCCCTAAGGAGCAGCACAGTCTACGTCCCCTTGCCCTCCCGGCTTACATGAATGAGGCTGGTAGATGTGTGCAGAGTTACGGTGATGGTCACAGGCTGTTGCTTCTCATATCTCGAATGGTTATTTTAAAGGCAGACAGATGGGAGTGATGAGAGCAAAGGAACGGGGGTGTGGAAGGAGATGGTGTTTAAGGAGCCTCTCTGTGGAGAAAAGGGCCTGAGTTATGGAGTGTGGTGGAGACTGGGAACACCTCGCTCCACTCTGGTATGGCTGGATGAATGATGGGATGGGACCTTACAGCTGGGGCCTTGAAAGGGAGGTGTGGGAGAGTGAAGCGCTCAGTACATTCACTCGCTCTCCGTGGAAAGTGGAGGTCTGCTCACCTGCACCCTTTTCTTCTCTTCTACTGGGTTAATCTTTGTCATTTTGTATGTCTTGTAAGTACACAGTTTTTCCTCATCTGATAGTTGGTGTTTTCCTACATTCTACTCTCATTCATCAGCTCTTTTTGTTCATGTCTCTCCAGCTGTCTTTCCCTCTGGCATCTACCTGCCAATCATCTTTCTCGCTCCCTTAGTCTTTGCTTCAAAAGGTGCAGGGGTGAGTAAAATGATGGATACTAAATACTAAATGGATACCATTAGTATCCACTATAGATACTAATAATTTTAGCCGTAAATTCTCTGAACCCAGGTGGCATTATTTTTACCTGAACCCACATCTGTTGAACTAGACAACACGCACATTTGTATATCACACATCTACCCGTTGAATCTGTTAAGTGATAGCATCACTGATGTTCATCAAAGACAATTGTCCATTAACCCTCTTGTCAGCCAGATGGTTTCAGCATATGGCACATAACCATATCAGAGGAGAAGATAGGTATTTAGTCTTAAAAAATAATCATGTTGGGTTTTATCTATAGATTTATGAGTGATGTAAAAAAAAAAAAAAAAAAGAAAAGCTGAGATTTTATTCACCATTGAAGTTGCATGACAGTTTCTGGTTTGTGCATGTTTCAGTAACTCATTCATCAGCTACTCTTTTTCTGGTAAATCTTTGTTACTGTTGATTTGATTTAAAGATTTATTGTTCATGTATGTTTTCATTCAGGGCCACTGCTCTCCCAGCAAACTCCTTCATGCTGCTTAAAGTCTTTAAGAATTCCATGAAGAGCACAGTGTTTTCCACCAGAGCCTGCTGTATTAACATTTAAAATAGTCACTTCTTTTATGTAAAAAATTGGCCCCAGAGTCAGTCTCGAGCTTACTAGCTGACTTGGAATGAAATGAGCCTTTTCACACTATCGCTATATTTATTTCAACATGTACAGTTAGACTGACATGCTCAGTGATTGCACTTCTGCTTATTGTAACCTGTGTAAGTAAGGCATGACATGGCTGGATGTGATATGATGACAACCATAGCCTGTATGTGAAGAGGGACTAACAGAAAATGAAACAGAAACAGCCTGGAGTTCAAAGGGTGTAAAGAAGGTTATAACTCAAGAAGAAGGCCTCTGTAGGTTAAATTCCACCATATTTCTGGGCTGTGGAGTCAGTGTTCAAAATTGAGGATGTAGTTGTAAACTGTTTTGTAACCTAATCCAAGCACAAATAGAGAAAACATGCAAACTGCACCCCAGACATGCTGGTTTGAACCAAAGACCTTCTAACCACAGAGCCACTGTACCACTCAAATTTACTTCCAGTCAATTTGTATTTACTAATTCTGCTTTCTGTCAGTTGGCTTTAGTCCATTATCTGTTCTTTTCTTTCCTCCTCTTCTCTTTGCTCACATGTACAGTGTTTTAGCTGAATTCCCAATCAAGCTGTTCTAAAAAGCTTTTTTTTTTTCTGTTTCTGTTTTTGGACAAATGACAAAGACAACAAACAAACATCTATGCTATTTCCAGGCAGCTGCTCAAGTGTTGCTAGAATTCTGATTCCAATTCTTGTTAAGTCATCAAATACAGGTCCAGTCAAACATGAGGAGTGTGAAATTTTAGCTTTTTCATCTTCAACTTGGACATCCCTACCTGCAATTGATGTCTACTTATCCATACTTGCTTTCTCTCACTCTCACTAGTGGAAGTAACGATGACACACCACGGCATCCTGATTACAAGGTTAAAAGATACAGATGGAGGAATCTGTGGCATAGCTGAATTCACACTCACTAAAAGAGACATGACGTCCGTCAGATGCGGACATAATCCTGTTTATGATGTGTGTGCTCTCTGACAATAGCTTGATCAGGCCTAAAATGAAGTATGAGCACACAGCCAATAAAACACTGTCAAAGATGTACAGCACATTTGGTTGTCTCGTTCTACGGGTCATCTCCAAACCAGAAGATTGAATGAGACAAGACGTGTGGGTGTGTGAAGAGGAGGAGGGTTGTCCTGTCACTCTGTAAACCCTTTGAGAAGATATTCATTATTTGAGTGTGTCTGTGTGTGTATTTATGTGTAGCTTTCAGCAGTGACCCACCTACCCGAATCAGGTAGTAAAAAAAAAGCACTACTTTCTATTTTCCCTTTCCCCATCATCCTCCGCTTTTCCTCATCTCTGTGCCTTTAACTAAGCTGATTAAAAGGCAACCCCACCACCACCACGTCCAGCCCCCAGCGCACCCAACCCCCAACCCACAGCCCTGCGGCAGCATGGGACAGCAAGAGGCCTTCACTGCTTTCTGCATGAATATTAAGTGTGGGATTTGTGTCGTGGGTTTGAAATTGGAAATCACAAGTTTGACTAATCAGCTTTGGAGGTTCCACATTTGGGTTTTGTGTGTGTATATGTATGTGGCTGCACGCGTGCATCTCTTTGCTTGTCTCCAGTGGCAACAGAGATCCCCTACACACATGCTCAAATTCACACACCCAACCTCACCACCTCCACCCCTGATCCTGCCACAAGTCAGAATGCTTATTCACTGGCTTGGTGCGGCCAAATACAGCACCGGCACACATACCCAGACACACACTCCCTGAATCGCACTCAAACCCTCCGCTGTATTCATTCCCACCCACCTCTCATTTAAAAAGGAACCCAGAAATAGCCCAAGAGGCTATTAGAAAAAATACAGCCAGAGGAGGAGGAAGCTGTAGGGGTTTACAGGCCAAAGCCATTCAAGGGTACACTCCAGCATCTCCCTCACTCTCTTATTCCATCTACCCCCCGTCATCCATCCTATTCCCTCGCTCTCTCTGCCTCTCTTTGTTCTGATGAATCACTGCTTTAGTGAATATGCTCATTATAGCTTGATGGCTGAGACTCGTTCAGTATCCCTGGTATTGGTGGAAAATGGGGAAAAAAGACAGAGAGAGCGAGAGATGGGAAATGGGATGTGGGTGCAACAGAAAAAAAGGAGAAAAAGAAAAAGAATGAATGCCACCAGATAAAGGCGTATTAATGGCACGGAAAAGAAGAAGTGAGTGAGTCTAAATTCATCAATATCTCACAAACGAGGTCGGATTAGACAGAGAAGATGACATGACCTGGAAAGCTTTCTGGTCTCCATAATCCAAGTAATGTTAAAGTTCACATTTCTTTCCAATGAAGCTTCCATGTCAGTTTCCATATTTTAATGACAGATGTGTCTTATGTCATATTAGTATTATTATTAGTATTCCATCTATGCAAAACCACTTTTAAAAAAGTCTTGAGCTTCAGGCTAGGAGCTGTTGCTTTCAATTCATGATATGTAAGAGAAAGAAATTACAGAGAACATTCAGAGGTATTATTAAGTATGGCAATAATGTCAAATTGATCTCATTTTATGCTCTTACTTAATGTCGAGTCATTTTTTAGAATGTTTATAGATTTTCAAATGCTGAGTGTCTGTGATATAACTTGCTGCACACCTTATATAAGAGTTAAATGTCTTCCTGACTAACCTGAATGTGCCTCCTGGTAGCAATGTGCCATGATAAAAAGCCACGCAAAGAGCTACTTAAGGAATTACTTCATGTGCTGCAGTTGGTGACGAAATCTGTAACCCGTTAATCTCACAGTTTATGACCTCACAGGACTGAAAGACTGATTTTGTGGCCCTAATATATGCACCTCACTATATCCATGACTCAGGCTCTGCTGCGAAATAGATGTCTGTTGAGATTTAGTGTCGTTATGTAGACACAGCAAGACAAAAGGCAGAACAACAGTTTATCCATCATCTTACAACAGAAACACTTTCTTCCACAGGGGAAAATTTAAGATTGTGAAACTGCTCACGTAGCATGCATGCAATAGGAAAATGGAGGCAACAGTGAAGTTGTTGTATATACTCTAACCAGCTTTGTGTCAATGAACGTGTCATCATCTGCTGTATGCACTATGTGAAAAAAGATAATGACTGAAATTTCTGTGATTCTGATTTTAAAATCTCTGCATAGGTCTGATATAATCAGAGTAATATTGGATAAAACTGAGACTGATTTTATAAAAAGTGGTCCAAACCAAAGTGCAGAGGCTGAAATATAGTCCTGAGTATAGGTCAAGCTCCCATACAAGTTATTTGAGCCTACCTCTATGCATTCTTTGGAATTACACATCCCAAGTTGAGAACACAAGCTTCCCGTTAAGGAAAAAGGCTCAAGCCCAACACATCAAGAGACATTTATTTCTGGTTTGACATGTTGAGTAGTATTCCTACGAACAAGTAAAATGGGCTGCAATATGTTAAATTGGTGGAGTGTGAAAATAAAATGTGATCAAACGTTGCCTGTGATGAGAGAACTGGCAGAAAAATATCAAGCTCATCTCTTTCATCGAACTGGCTTGAATGAAAATCAGTGGTTGTCTGGAGAGTATGACACATATGTACAACATCTGGAACACTTCAGAGAACTGTTTGGTCATCAGGAATGTTAAACCAGATGTATGGAGGAAACAGTTGCACTACAACTTTTCTTATCCTTAAAATCACTACAACAATAAGTAAAAATCTGCCGTATTCACAACCCAGTTAGCAGCTTCCCTCACAGCTGAAGTCAATTAGTCAGGTACCCTCACTGCTGGTCTCACTGGGATGGTTCTATTTTACAGCTGACCTTGACCTTTTACCTCTCTGTGGAGGGGAGAAACATAAATACCATAATTACACATTTAAGAAAATATTTTAGGACATTATATCAACACACCAGGAAATACTTCTATTAATGTAACTAGATTTGCTCCAGCAGTTTTTTCTGCCAGTCCATTACTCAATTTTAAGTCAGAACAATGTGTCAACCCTGCGTGACGGGTGACCTGCCGGTTTGTGAGGTGCAACTTTGGAGTCTCCAGTTTGTAATTTCTCCATCTTGGATGTTTTAACCAGAAGAAACTATACTTTGAGTAGAAAGTGAAGATGAGGGAGTGAGGGGCAGATCTGACCTGCTCTGTACTCTATCTTGGTTGTGTGGTACAGTCCGCCCGTCACACAGTAGCCACACCCTGATGCATACCCTGCTTTATGGTCTATTTTCCTCTACACAGGATAATCAATTAGAAAAGTAGGGGTATTTTCCCATATACTTCAATTCATTCAGACTTCTTTTTACAACCAGCCCCCTGATGGTCATTAGATAGAATGCAGGTTTAAGGCTCTTCAGCACTCGCTTCATTTTTCAAAACCAGAATATATACATTTTTATATACAGCCAGTGGTCAGAAATCCAGGCCCACAATTAACCACTCTACTCCATTCATACAACACAATGTTCTCTCATACTGTTTATAATTTTTCAACATATTTAAGTACAAACACAACTAATATACCCAGCCCTAAATATAAAACCATAGTTGATTTGAGATAACAGGCTTTACTGCCTCTTTATTTCTTACTATCAAGCCAATAGCTGAACCCTAACTTCCCACAAAAGGTCATAAAACTAATGTAGATTTTAATTGACATCTTTGACTGCTACTAAAACATGGCCATTATCTTGGGTAGTACTGAGTGCAGGTCAGCCTGGCGGTGAGCCTTTAATGATGGCCATATCACTGCAGGATGGGTATTATTTTTATGTGTAATCAGCATAAAAGACGGGTGTTTCTGAGACGACATCTCTCACTGCTACGCTTGGAGACATTCAGCTATAGATACTGTAAAACTAGAGGATGGGGAAGTGGAAGGAGCCAACAGCCACACTGGTGTCTTTAGATGGTAATGGCCAACAGTAAAAGAGGTACTGCACTCAGACAGGCACACAGAGATCTGAAAAATGTCCATTATGAGCAACTTCAATTCATATTTTTGAAAGTGTGCTGCTTCTTGAGTTGCTAGTAAGTACCAGCAATGACAAAGAGGATTTTTATAGTGTGGTTCAAGACAGGAGAAGAACAGGACAGAGCAAATCAGTAAGTAAAGCCAGTTACTAGGGCCTTGCATGGCATTTGGTGCAATCAGCGAACCAATTCAATTGGGCTGACAAGATTTAAATACCTTTCTCATTAATGTTTCTCTCATTCATTTATTTTGGCATAAACAAACCACCAATCACAGTGAGCACAGTGTAACCTGAATGATACTTATGTAAATTTCTTGAATGCAGCTGTTTTTCTTTGAAAGCAGTCCTGGCTATAAGATCTTTGGCTCCACGATCATTAGTGATGACATCATGTGCCCATTACCACACCGGCAAGGCCATGTGCTCACATTACTCCATTGTAAGAGACTAAGAGCATTTTTACTGACATGCTGATGGCATTAGAAATGCCTGGTGGCCCTCATTGGGTTTTATTAGCTCTTGCAATGAGCTCCAACAGGTCTGGCTCAGGTGACCTGACAAATAACTTGTCTCATTTTGCCTGAGGGGTCTCGAAGCTGAGTCATGGCAACAACCAATCTGTTTGTTGAGTCTGTTTTGAACTGAAACCTACTGTGAAGCCCACAGGCTTTCCTTGGTATGTTCTGGTCTAGATCTGTTCTACCTATGTGGATTGATGGTGTAAAAAGTTAGGAAATGAGCTGTATGACCTTAAGTGGTACATTCTACTGACACACATGGCTATCTAACTGTCAAGTAAAAAAAAAAAAAAAGCTTGGTGTCATGGTGTCAAGAAAATAACAGGCCGCAATTGAAAGAAAAAAGTACAACACCAATTCATGCACATAGCTTCATTAACTTTTTAAATTAGAATGGACCTCCATTGTATAAGGAACAAATTGCTTTTCCAGTCGAGCTGTGAAAGACCTAGATTTTTCCAAGGCAAATGAGAAAATGTGACCAAAACTTTTAAAAGACTTTACACACGAACAGCAGAAAAAAAAAAAAAAAAAGTTGTTGATGGTGTTCACTATTTCAGCACCTCCTTATGAGTCAGTCTCAAATATTGGAAGGAGGCTTAAGACAGATGGAATGTGTCACTGGTTGGTCTCGTGGATTTGGGATGTATTCACCCATTCAGCTCTCTGTAATTACAAAGGCTCTCACTGAGATCCGATTTGCCGCTGGGAGCTTGTTCAAGGAACAGGGATTGGAACGACAATGGCGTAGTCTGACAAAAGAATATGGATACTGCTCTTAAAATAGAGAGAACTAATGCTACTCTGTGTCGAGAGCGGGATCGCTGGCTCAGATGTGGGCAAGGTAAATTTAATTATGTGCCTTGTACACACTGGCTGTCTTTCGATTAGAATGGACTAACTTCCTGATACAGTTGTAACCCAGCGGCCACTTGGAAAATGCTGTTCATCAGACAGTCTGGTTATAGATGCAGGGGCCACTGGATAGTGCTAAATCTCCAGGCCTTAATCTTTCCCATTAAATGGCCTTGTTCCTTTATAACAGCATATATAAGTGGGATTTATCACTCTTTTCTTTGGTTGTAGGAAATTATTGTTCTATGATATACTTGCAGACCAAAAATTTAACCAATGAATTAAATCTATAGCTGCCAATCGCAGATATTTCATATTTCAAAATTGTTACTTTTAAAAGATAAAATAAAAAAATCCCCAACAACATTAAATTGTAAAACTGGAACCGCAATCACCCAGAAAAAATGCAGATAAGAAGTTGCTAGTGAGAGATCTCCAGAGTGGCAAACTGCTTAATCTTTGGTGGTCCCTGGTTGGTCTTTACTAAGCATTCCACTCTGGATGCAGGCAAAGAAGTGAAGCTCCAGAATGAAACTGTCTTCATGAAAGAATTGAGAAGCTTTATTCTTGGATCAGCTGATACGTAGGTATTATGTGACACTTCTCCCAGAAAATTACTAAAATTCCAAATTCTTTGGTATTCCTATGTTCATTTCTTTTGTTTGCATTTAAGTAACACAAAAAAGCAGAATAAAAGCCAAACTTGATTATGCCGCACTTCAAAAAGCACTTGTGCAGTTAAAGCGCTGGAGTGTCCTGATGGCCAGAAATGATTCCAGACCTGAATCCCATTAAAAGCCTGTGGGGAGATCTCAAAACAGCAATTGGAAGAAGGCACCCTTCAAATCTGAAGGACCTGGATTAGTTTGCAAAAGAAGAGTGTTGCAAATTTCCAGTAGAAAGGTGTGAGAAATTAATTAATTCGAACAGGAAGTGACTATTTTCAGATATCCATTCTAAGGGCTGTGCTCAGTTAGGGGGTTAGGGTTAGGGGTTAAGTGTTCAGTTCTTTGTGATTGCCTGCACATATTTCTTGGCAGAAGTACTTACAAGTGAAGTTAGCTACATATATTGTTCTACTTTAGTTTTTAACAAGATGTCAGTGTTTGAGGATTGTTCTCTCTGATGGTCTATATAGATGTAGAAAAGTCTTAAAACTACGTTCTTATGTGAACTTTCATCATCTCTTCATCATTAACTAGTTATCATTTTCATTTAAATGAAGGCTTTTGATCAGCCACAACTGCTGTGCTCTATTCCGTTACATTTGTCTTTGTGGTTACATTTCAGGTCTTTTTTTTTCCTAGTCTGTGCTCTTCTTTTCCACAAGTTATATTTATAGTGTGAAGGGGGAGCCCTAAAGACTCCCTCGTGGCTCTACTAGCTTTCACTTTACAGTAAACAATAACTTCCCTGGCCTCACTTCACTGCCTGGCAGACATCAGCGCAAAGAGGGAAAAATGCAGCAGTTAGCATCCCATCCTGACACAGTGAAGCTACTCTCTTGTGTTTGCGTGTGTTTACATTCACCATGACTGAAGAGAAAGATGAAAGCAAGGTGAGGAGGATGGGGAAGTGTGAGAGTCTGCTTGCCGATATGGTTTATGTTGCAAACTCACGCTCTGCAGCCACCTGCCTCTCAATCACTTTCCTGACCTGATATATTTCTTATGTGCCAGTATGAGAGCTTGGATGAAAGCAGTGATGCCACATTAGTGCAGAGGACCTGTGATTAATTTATAAAATTGAGTTATCATGTGAAGTTTCTCGCAGAAGAACCTTGCATTCATGTAACAGACATGCTACGGTGTGCTATTCCATCAGGGTGGGTTTCTCAGCAACTGAATTTGGAGAAAATTAGATTCAACATTTTTGAACAGTGTGCTCTCTGTGTGATTCCTCCCAATTAATAGTTGTGACATTTTGAAAAAAAAAAAAAAAAAGAAGAAATCATCAAATTCATTATAAATTGTTGACAAAAAGTTGCCATGACCAAATTAGCTGCAGGCAATGGCAGCCTTCAGAAAAGCCGAGATGGGGAGGGTGGGGGGAGGATTAACTGTCTATATGCAGCTGCTGATTGCCAGGAATGAGATACCCTCTGGTACTGATCAACAGACGAGGCAGTCACATTCACCACCCCACCTCCACCCATGTCCAATTCTGTGTGCTGGGGCCTTCTTGCCCTAAATGCCACACTCCCCTCCTTTCATCTTCTTGTGAAAATTCATTAAGTACTGTATGCTTGTCTGCCAGGCTTCCAATTTGAACAGCGTTGATAAAATATGTAATGTACGTGCAACCCTAATCAACTTGAGCCACTTGATGTGGAGTTGAAAGCAAGATGGGCCTATATTTCTCACATTCTCGCTCTCTCACGATCTGCTTTGAGGCTGTTTGCTTTCTTAAATGAACATAATGGTACAAACGGAGGTTAAATTGCCTTCTTGTGCTCCATCTCATCACATCTATCCCACAGGGGCTTCTCTGAAGCGGGAGGGTAAAAAAAAAAAAAGAAAAAAAGAAAAAAGAAAACAGACCAAGAAAATAATTCACTTGCTTTGCCTGGAAGATACACATTGCTATCTGTGTCAAGCCGCTCAGATAAGGCTGATGTGCATTTGTTGCATTAGGCCTCATGCACTATTGTGAAGGGCAAAAGTCAGTGCACAAATGTATGTGTGTGTCAAACTTGGTCCTTCATTTTGAACCCTATCTGAAGTGATTTATATGAGGCTTTTCCAGAGCTTCAGTGGGGGCAGAAACACCATCTACAAAAGTTTAACAGGTACAGAGGATGTCCTGCAGACCCCAGCATCAACAGCAGACCTGAGGATTCACATGGGCTCATTCATCACACCACCAGCTCTCTACATCGGGGCTAACATTCCACATGAACTCTCCCCATTACCTTAGTGTGCCTTTTTTATTCTCAATTAGAGCAGGTGAAGGCACCACTCCAGACATCCACTGTGACACTAATTTCACACCCACACAGGGACACTCAGGGAGAGTAATGGAAAACACTGGTGGATGTCAGAGACAAAAAAAAGGCTTCCCCAAAACACACTGCCATGACCCTGGCAATAAAATGTGATGCATTCTGTGTCGCTTCTTGTTTGGCTTGGTGTCCTATAGTTGGTGGGTGAAGGAACTGGAAACCCCAGACAAAACACCCTGGAATAGCAGATACTGCTGGCAGAATAAAATGGAATTAGTATACCACAAATGTAAGTGTCACATTAAAGCAAACTGTTCCTTGATGGTAGAAATATCACTTTTAGTCTCCTGGGAACAACAAGACGTCATTAGAGACGGGCGAGCTGTTATTAAAGTCTTAATGCAGATGCAGAGCTCGTAAAAGATTCATTTGTTCCCAGATGAATTATTGAAAGGAAAGATTTAATCAAAGTTACAGATGTTGCAGTCAGAAAGTGTTGTTAATCTCACTTTGATTGCATCCAAATGAAAATATAGACAATAAAAATCAGAGAGACTGATTGTTGATTACAGAGTTAATTACAGGCGCCAAAGAAGAGACGGCGAACAATAAAAAAGTGATTATTTCAGATTGGCCCGGTGATCATCAGATTAAGGTGGAACATTGGTACTTATAAGAACTGACTCTCTATCAGCATTACTTTAATGGAGTCATCAGGTGGTCCATTCAAACATTTGTTCATTCATCTTTTACTGTTTATCATTTTCTGGGTTGTGGGGGTAGCTGGAGCCACAAAAAGGCCCCAGACCGGGAACTGTACTCACGACTTTCTTGTTGTGGGGCAACAGTGCTAACCACTATGCCACCATGCTGCCCGTTCAATATGTTTTCTGAGCCAAAAAAAACAACACAAGGACAATGAAAATCAAAACAAAATGTATGGTTCTAACTGATGATGACAACAATGAAGAGGATAAAAGCTCTATCAGCCTGTCGCTCATTGCATATTAACTGTTTCCAGCTGACAAGATAACAGCAGGTGGCAAGCCAGCAAGAGTGTGGGGAGACATTCTCTCAAACTTTCTCCCGAAATGAAAAGCCTGACCTTTTATCAGCACTGGAAAATGCATTAACTTCTTAATAATCCAAATTCAAAACCATGCAAAGTGGAGGTTTTGACAGAATTTTACTGTGGAGAGAGCAAGTTGGGGGGAACACCCCACTGAGTGTTTCTTTAGTTGGGGATCTTTGCGTTCTCTCCTCTTCTTGCTCTCAGCCTGCCAGGCTTTTTGGAGCTGCTGAGTTACAGAGGACTTCAAGGGCTTTGCAATGCTGAGCTCCGTGAGCTCCATATCTCCCCCTGCTCCTTCCTCTCTCCCTCCCTCGCTCTCCCCACCACCTCTTCCTCTCTATGTCTCTGACTCTTTCTCATGCCCATACTCTGAGGAGCTTTAGAAACTCGACTGGGTAATGGGAGCAGCAGTCAATCAAATTGCAGTTTCAAAGGTGATGCTTTGTTTCACGCTTGCTTCCCACAAATCCCATCGAGGCTGGCACCTGTCAGATTGTCGTTCTGAAACGCAGCATCCAACGCCAGTCACCCACACCCCACGGTTCTTGGGCAGATGGAGGGGTTGACTTGTCAGCTGCCTGTCAAGAAATAAGGTCATTCCATTTTGCTAGGTCTACCTTTTTTAATAAGGTGAAAACAACAGAGAAAGAAAACACTGAGTTCAGGTGTTTATGTCTAACTCACTTTCATGTAAACTTTGGGAGAGGGTAGAATTCATGCTTTACTTTTTAAGGGGAAAAATGATATTTACGTTTGCTTTATACAAGATTTTAAGAAAAACAAACATTAATAAATCCTAGATTTCTATTGGTGCCCTTCAGCTTTACTGAGTCTGACAGCATTGTCAAAACACCAGTGGTGCTGCCAGCTCTAATAACGTGGAGGTTGCTCATAAATTGTCAAATGAGTTCTTGTTGTACCAGTATCTCTTTGAGGAATAGTAAAACCTGATACAGCAGAATGGACAGGATCTCAGCTGCCCACAGCAACAACAGCCCTCATATTTCCAGGGGTTTATAAGCTCAGGTCTGACTCATTTCAGTCTTACAGTCACAGTGACCTCCCCATTAGGGCTCCATTATCAAAGGTCTATTAGACAGAGAGGCGTATTCCCAGGCTATTTATCCAGCTGCAGCCTCTTCATATGAACTGTAGTGGATAAACAAAAGCACAGCTTTGAAACACTTGGTGAGCCAAGGGTGAATGCTTTTATTGTGGCATAAAATGCACACACATGTGTTGCACAAACAAATCCGGCAAAAAGAGAACAAGATGCAGAACTACATTGTACTGTTAGTGGCAATTTTGACCCCACCTCCTCTAAAAGGGAACACACCTCCCCACATCAACCGAAGGGCCCCTAAGTGTCTCTAATTAGTTGACTGGATCAACAACAAAAAAAAAATAAAACTTCTTCTATTTGACTAAAATGTTGCGTTCTAATGACAGCACCGAGGACGTACAGTAAACCCAGACTCCTGGGTGCACTAGCACTGTTTGATGTCTTTCCAGCTATGCTAATGTTTGACTAGGTGCCTTTTAGATGAAAGACACTGATTAGCTCAGATGTAGTCATCCCCCAGCACACTTGTTGCCTCTGTGTGGCATTTGGTGTGTTTTTCCCAGCAAACGCCAAAAACTAAAGGAGGGCTATCAGCTAATTTCAACTCAATTTACTACCATTTGCTTGGTCCCTGGAGCCAATTTGACAAGATAAGATTTGTGCAGTTGTACTGTGCTTCTAGAAGTCATATGATAATCAAGAGATGGACTCCACCATGGCAATATCCCCACATAACATTATTTACAATCTCTAGGAATCGGTGGAAGGTAGCCAACTACAGAGTGCTTTTTATGTCTACATGTATTTTATATCCGAGTGTTTTTTTACAACCCTAATTCCAAAAAAGTCAGGACGCTATGTAAAATGTGAATAAAAACAGGATATGTTGATTTGGAAGACTCAAAAACCAATATTTTATTCACAATAGAACATAAACAACATATCGTATGTTGAAACAGACATTTTACCATTTCATGGAAAATGTTAGCTCATTTTGAATATGATGGCAGCAGCACATCTCAAAAAAGTTGCGAAAACAGTGCGATGTTGACCATTGTGTTGCATCCCATCTGCCTTTAACAACTGTCTGTAAACGTCTGGGAAGTGAGGAGACCGGTTATTGGAGTTTTAGGAGAGGAATGTTGTCCCATTCTTGTCTGATGCAAGATTCTAGCTGCTCAACAGTCCTGGGACTTTGCTGCTGGATTTTTCCTTTCATGATGCCCCAAATGTTTTCTATTGGTGAAAGGTCTGGACTGCAGGCAGGCCAGTTCAGCACCCCGACCCTTCTCTTGTGAAGCCATGATGTTGTGATTGATGCAGTTTGTGGTTTAGCCTTGTCTTGAGTGAAATATGCAAGGCCTTCCCTGAAAGAGACGTTGTTGAGATGGGAGCATATGTTGCTCTCAAACCTCTATGTACTTTTCAGCAATGATGTTTCCTTTCCAGATGTGTAAGCTGCCCATGTCAAAGGCACTAATGCAACCCCGTACCATCAGAGATGTAGGCTTTTGAACTGTCCGCTGATAACAAGCTGCATGGTCCCCCGTCCATGTTTTCCACAAAGAATCTCAAATTTTGATTCTTCTGACCACAGAACACTTTCCCATTTTGCCTCAGACCATTTTAAATGAGCTTTGGCCTAGCGAAGACGCGAGCATTTCTGGACTGTGCTCACATCTGGCTCCTTCTTTGCATTATATAGCATTAACTTGCATTTGTGGATTGCACGCTGAACTGTGTTCACAGGTAGTGATTCCTGGAAGTGTTCCTGAGCCCATGCAGTGATCAGTAATGTCCAGTAGAGAATTATGCCTGTTTTTAATGCAGTGCTGCCTCACGGCCTGAAGATCACGAGAATCCAGTTTTGACCACAGAGATTCCTCCTGATTTTCTGAATCTTTTGATAATATATGCACAGTGATAATATATCACTGTAGATGGTGGGATCTTCAAAGTCTTGGCAATTTAACAATGAAGAACATTGTTCTGAAATTGTTCCACCATTTTTAGACACGGTGTTCACAGAAAGGTGAACATCTGCCCATCATTACATCTGAAAGGCTTTGCCTCTCTGAAATGCTACTTTTATACCTAGTCATTTTACTTACCTGCTACCAATTAACTAGGTTTAACTAAGTTTCAACATCTGATGTTGTTTATGTTCTATTGGGAGTAAAAAATGGGTTTATGAGAATTGCAAATCATTGCTTTCTGTTTTTATTTACATTTTGCACAGCGTCCAAACTGTTTTGGAATTAGGGTTATAAATATCCATCATAAAAGCAAACAGATGGCATGACATTCATGGACCCTAAACTTCTCTTAATGGTTGTAAATTCTGCCCCTGCACACTGTTTAAATTGTGTTGTTTGAATTAATTCTGGCTAATGGCCATGGGACTTAACTCTAACAGATTATAACTTGAACATCTCTGTGAAGTAGGATCCTTAATCCGTTCCTTTGATTAGAGTGCTTGTCTCTGGGGTCAACCCTAAACTAGAGGTACCAGTATCCAGGTCAGAGTTAAATGCTGCTTATTCCTCTTTTTCATGCTGATGACTGACTGACAGCCAGGATTCAGCAGCCTTCCCTGAGCAAGCCCGTCTATTTCCTTTGCTTGAACCTTCAAACAGGAGGTTTGTGTTATCTCTTGCTGGGTTAAGTAGAGGCAGCGGGATGAAAAACAAACCACAGTAAGCCGCACTGGATTTCCATGGGGCAAAACAAAAGTTCTGAGACCAGTTTTTCTGTTTTGGTACATGAACAGTCAGAAAAGATTGAAAATATTATTATTCTCTCACTTTATACTATGAAAGTTCCATTAAGTTTAATTTAGAAATGCAAATCTCTGTTTATATTTGTTATGATATGAAAGTGACAGGAGTCTTGAATCTGAATGTCTTTCAAGCTCCTTTCTGCAAATCGTAAATAGAAAGCCTCTGAGCTAAATAAGAACCAGTGCATATTATTATATCTCAAAGGCAGCAAGACAAATATTAGAGGCATAAAGCCGAGCTGGCATACACAAGATATGCAAAACAGAGAGAGAGGTGCAAAACAAAAAAGCAGTGTTGAACACGGAGTGCATATTTCAAATCAAATAACTACACTTGCAACAGCTAATCCTGTCCCTGAAAGTAAAATTCCATACAGCGCTATCAATACTGGCGGCTCAGACAAACTAAACATAAGCTTGTATGTATAATTAACATGCAACACTGAGCATTCTCTGTTGAAATAAACCCAAGAAGGTGAGAACCCACTATTTCCAAGAAACAGTTGGAGATTTAAATATATATACATTTCAGAAAAAGGCTCATAAATAGTATGATGTGGCTGTTTTCCGAAAAAAGACATTGCGCAAATTTTCAACATAAAAACAACAAAAATACGGAACAGCTTTCAGATGGTCAGAGGAAATTTGGCCAAAGTAACCAAAACTATTTGAAAATGCAATTTAAAAAATGTTATCAAAGTAGTAAAACAACTGTTCACAATAACGTAATTACTCTGCTGTTAGCAGTAGCTATTAATATTCACTCAGAGGCCAAGCTTTCTGTACTGTATCCCTGCACAGAGCGTATTGATATTTTCAGTGAAAAATCAATAGCACCATGTCTATCACTGACCAACGTAGAGTCTTGCGAATGAACACCAATCAAGCATCACTCTGCCTTCTTTTTTCAACCACCTGCCAGCCTTATCAATGTCAACTTCTCGTGTTGGAAGTGGGATAGTTTGCAGGACATAGTTATGACAAAGGAGGCCTATCCTGAGGAAACATGTGAAGGCAACCTTCACTTTAGACAGATGGATCGGTGGTCTTCAATAACCCTGCGAAGTATTGGCACATGAATTTGGCCAGCTGGGGGAGAGGCCAGAGAAAGCTATCATATCTAATCTGGTTGTCATGAGAGGGAGTTGACGTTCTTTAAAAGCAAACAAACACCCTTACGATGGCACTCTGTCTCGATCACACACAGTAAATGATTCATATGCTCCACCCCGCCCTTAATCCGAGCAGTGAAAGGTCAGGAGGCCCCAAGTGACAGCTGTCAATCACAGGGGGTAGTATTATCGGATCCATTAATAATGGCCGGAAAGGTTGCAGGGAACGGGGGGAAGGAAGGGGATAGTGGTCTGCTGACGTCTCGCTGCTGGATATGAAACCCAGGAAACGTGTGACCCTTATAACACATTAAGCTATTAAGTAAGAAACTGAAAAAATATGGAAGAATAACATCCTGCGTTTTTGAAACCAAGACCTGCAGCATGTTATCAACACAACAACACACAAGACAGCTGTACTTTATCTCATTCTGAGTCTCTACAGCATAGGTTTGTTGCTGTTTGAAGATTCTCACTGGAAGATGCACATTCCCAGATTTGCTGATGGCTAGACTGATTTAGGTTTGGTGGAGTTTTTTTAGACTTTGTAGAGGCTGAAAAATTGCACAAGTTTTTTCCAATCAAACTCTGTAATAGTATATTTTGTCTTTTGGGAGTCAACATGCACGCTCAGTGGAAACACATGTAATAAAGTGAAGTAACTTGAACTCACAGCTAAAGAAACCATGATCCCTTTTTCCATCACTGTTTACTGAAGCTGAAAAGGTGAATAAACAAATAAAAACATACAAGATGACTTCCAAGCTCCGCATGGTGTTGTCATTACATCAAAAATTCGTGCTGACATGGAGGTTATGAGCAATACAACCGCCCAGCGACAAGAAACTGAACTCAGATGCAGCGTGACTCAGAGAAAAAGGTGTGTGAGAAGCCGGGGAGGATTACTTGTGGATCCAAAGATAAAGACAAAAAGGTCACTGCCTGCTATTACATTCCAACAGATGGAGAATTACTGATGGGCTCCTGGTGTTGTTTTACCTGTCTATGGATTCAGCCTGCCTAACGTGTGGGAGATGGCAGTGATAGCCCTGCGTAAAATTCATTGTTTTTCCGTATAGCAAGATGTGACACCTATGACACATATAAGTGAACAAGAAATTTAATTTAACTGGTTTTTGTTAGTTGAGGTGCAAATGAACTAAATGAACTGGGAGAACTTGATCCTGGACAATATTCCTTGGTCGCTCCCTACCTGTCTGGAGGTGCAGGGCGTCCATTGCGAGGTTTGTTGACCTGGGCATACAGAGCTTCCAGGGGTGGACTGTTGTCTGGAAGGGTGATAGGAAGGTAAGGGCTCTGGGGACTCTGAGGGAGATGGTAGTGGTGGCTGCTGCTGTTGCTGTCTACCGACGAGTCCAGTGATCCAATGCCAGCGTAGGTGTGCTCTTCATCTGTGCTGAAGGTGCGGCTGACCACATCTTGGATCTCAGCATATTCTCTCTCCTTTGCCTGCCTCTCCCGCAGTTCCTGTGCCTTAGCTTGGATTCTGTGAAAAACACATTGAAGAGAAAAATGTTTACTTTTTGTTTTTAATCATGTGGTAATCTAAGATTGCTGAACAGAAATGCCAAAATTCACTTCTTCACTAGAAAAACATGAGGGATTTTATAAAAACTGTGACAATGATGTTCTCCCTCCAAATCAGGCAGAAATACTTTGGATGAGTCAAAAGTATTGCTAACTGCTGTTTTTTTCTCCACGTATTTGGGCAAGCTATGCGAGCTATTATGTTAGCTAATATTATCATTAAATAAAAAATTGAATGTTTACTTCGACTTTTGCTGATGGAAAAATTTTAGCATTATTTTCCAGGGGGAAAACTGAGAGAAATGGGTTCAATGAGTAAATGTACCTTGTAGGAGGAACAAAGATATGTCACTGCTATTCAAGATACCAGCTGGCACATACTTAATAAATGTACAGGGCAACGTAGGTGATGTTATTAAATACAGGCAGCCGTACTAAAATATGTGTCTTAAAGGAGCCATGAGAGGACCAAGAAGAGTGGACTGACCGCATCCCACAATTTTTCTAACAAGAGGAGGAGGGAGGCAGACAGTTCAACCTCCCTCCCCTCCTCTCCATGCTGTTCCTATCCCTGGGACCACTTCCACACAACAGAGCCTTTCACAGGACCTTTCCTGTCTTGGAGAATGGTTCCACGTGAATGCCCATCTGTCCGCAGCTAACAAGACTCAGGCATGGTGTTGCATGGGAGCAACCAGAGCTGGCATTGTTGGATCGAGGAGGGGGACATTTGGGAGTGGAGAGGAAAAGGGGTGAGGACAGGCGGTGGGCAGTGGGGGAGTTGACCCCCCACTGTGGCGATCCTGGCAGGAGTCACCAGACTGCTCACTGGTTCCAGATGTTTTATTAGAGCTGTAGGATAACACACTTCTTACACACATACATACAAGCACACTACCTCCCACTGGTGCAAGACTTCCCTATTACCTCAGGTCATAAGTGACCTCTGACCCCCTCACTGGTGCTCTTCGCAGATGACTGACAGCTTTAGAACTGAGAGAAAATCCCTCTAGCCTAACATTCTCTCTTGTGTCTGTGTATTTTAATAACAGTAATCACATTTCAAACAATCGCCATTTTTCAGTGCCAGATTAACCTAATTCCCACAACGTACCCATAGACTGCCTTGTTTATTTTTAGCCGGTCAAAATCCCATTTTCTCAGCATTATCTGCAGAATGAGATTTTGATGAAGCCCTGATGCAGTGTTGCATGATATGCAGTCATCTATAAAATCTCTAAGCTGGTTTGATGTCTTTTTGAATTGTGGTGGACCAGGTACAATATGAAAATGATCAAGTCAGATCAGCTGTATGAACCCGGTGTTGTCTCACTTTAACTCGTGCTGTGAGGAAATAGAACACTGGACATACAGGGTAGAAAACACTAATTCCCAGAAGCCCCTTCACCTGCCATCTGGCTAAAGTGATGTCAGAGCTCTTCCAGGAAGAAGCAGACAATGATGTTACCACAGGTTCACGGAAGTCCACTGGGATATCAAGGCCCTCTGGCATTTTATGGACTAATCAGATTCATAAAAACGGCAATATTGACATTTGGGATGAGGTAATGGCCTTGACTAGACTGGCGACATGAAACTAAAAGAGAGAGACTTCTCTTCCAGGCCTCAGGAGTCAGAAATGAGTAAAGCTAATAAGTGCATTTCAATAAAAGGATATTAAGAAACGATATTACCACAAAACAAAAATGCTTTTGGCGTGAGGGTCATCCTCTAGTTACTTTTAGCCAATCAAAACAAGTTCTTCAATTCATGACATCTTTCACATTTTAAGGGGAAGAGTCATGGCTCAGTCTGAGCGTTTTTACAGGGATCATATCCACATCCAAACCTGTCAAGACTGTGTGAGGAGTCTATTTCAACTTGTTCTGGCTGTCAAAAAGAAAAGCTGGACAATTTTTACATTTCCATCCTTAGCCAGGTGGTGGTGGGTTTCTGTAGAAAGCTGCGATTTGAATACCACACATTGTAGACTATATTATCTGCTTGATGACTTCTACTGATGGGTCAAGAATGTAACGTCCAATAAAAATGATGTGTAAATGGATCTACTTTGCCTTAGAAAATACTAGCAGCGTTGAACTTTCCAAAAACTCATCTTCTGAGGAGGTGTGTGCTTGCAGAGAATATTCCATGGAATGAAAGACCAACAACATCTTTATCATTCTTAACTCCAGCTCTAACTAGTGAATGTTAGACCACAAAAATACCAAATTTAGCTGTTAAGCTGTAAAGAAAACTGTGTATAAGGAAAGTCTCACTGAGAATGTCTGTCTTGTTCGATCACCATTAAGGAAACATTCGTAATGAAAATGCCCTTACGAGAAACTAAATATTCCCTGTAAACATACCTTACTTCATTTAACAGCCACAGCATTGAGGGAAAGGTTAAGGGAGGATCACTAGGTCAAATTTTGGTAAAGGTAACCTTTGACTTAAAGGGGCGGATTTTAAGTGACCTGTCTTGCGTTTACAGCAGTGGTTCTCAACCTTTTTTGAACAAACGCCCCCCTGAGCTACCATGATGCTCTTAACACCCCCCCCCCCCCCCCAAAAAAAAAAAAAAAATGTGTGTGTGTGTCTAACAACAACATGATGTGCTACAGCCTTTGAGGATTTTTGAATTTAACGTTTATATCATTTCACAGTATCACAGCATTTGAAAATAACTCCAGGTTTATGTATTAAGAAACATGGAACTTGGTAAGAAAAATTCCACCACAGCAGAATTTGTTGAAATTTAGTTTTATAGGTATTTAGAGATGCCAACAATATCATGCACACTTCCCGTGAACAAAGGTGAATTAACCAATAAAAAGACTGGAACCACTGGTGCATCAATTAATGCGCCTTAAACATGAAACGGTCATTTTCTGAAGACTGACAAGACATGGCCTGGAAACAAGAAAAAAAGAAGAAAAAAAACGATTTTAAAAGAAGGGAACTAGGACTGTTCGCGCTTTTAATTTTTAGTGGGAGCCCTGCGCTTGGTGGGCCGCTGTTTTTTCTTTTTTCCTCGAGCTTGTTATGCATTTATTTTGAAAGGAAAGCTGAGCATAACATTTTATCAAAATTAATTTAAAACATGTCTTTGTCCGCTTCAGCGCTGAGTTGAGGACAGCGACACAAAGTGCTGAAACGGAGATGCGGGAAGCAGTTTTGTTTTTTTTTCTTTCCTTTTTTTTGTTTTGTCTTATTTTAACTAGCCCATCCAGTTTTCTGGTGGCCCAACCACAATCAAAGTCCTGACTCCGCTGTAGCGTATAGGCCTACTATTTTTTCCCTCTCGACCGCTTCTACTCTCGCTCGCTCACCTCTCTCGACCACACGCAGACACACACCGCTCTTGCTCTTTAAAGGACACACCAATCTCATAATATGCCTACTAGCTCAGTAAAATGTATTGAAACACACATAAAGTAGATTTGCACAAAAAAAAAACCCTGGGAAACCATGAAAGTTTAAAATGTAGAGTTCAAATTAACTTTGTAAAAGCCAAGCCATTTGAGCGTGAGCGCCTCCCCAAATGTTCAGAACACTGAGAAACCCTAGTTTACAGGAAAGGTCATACGTCCTCTGAGCTATATCTTCAGGGCAGATTGGAGGCTACAGAGATGTGTTATCGGAAAGTGAATAGACTGTAGCTAGCTGGTTAGCAGGTTAACTTCAATAGAAGACACGAGAGACAATAGTTAACATTGGCGTTATTTTCCACCTCTGGAAAGGACCCTTGGTGAGTAAGTGAAAGAAGTTTGTTGCTGAACTCACAACATTTCTGAATAACTCTGTAGATGATAATGCTGAAACTACGTGTGTATGCAGTAACAAAACTTACAGATAGCTTGTTGAGGTGATGAAAAAGGATGCATTGTTGTTTTTAATAGCCTAGATCCAAACACACCCGGAATGTTAAACTGCCTGTATTCAGAATCCAATTCCCTGTATGTGAATCCATCCAGCCTTCCTGCTTGTTACTGCACAGAATCACAGCAATGCCATGAATACAAAAATGTATCTTATAGGGAAGCCATTTTTCTGTACTACTACAATGTGCTCTTCGCTCCAATTCTTCACACCTGCCAACTGCGTTCTTCTTGGGCAACCTGCGACTGCTGCTCCTCGTCCAACTCCTCTCCTTCCCCCGTATTCTCCTGAGAGACCACCCCCACAATGTACCTTATATACTCCATTAGCCAATTAATGACCCAGCATGTTAACACTGAGGAAAGTGCTGCCCACACTAAACTGTATTACTGTAGTGTACAGCCCCAATTACTATTCCTCTCCTCTCTTCTCCGAGCAGACGCTACAAATGAGAGGAGTAGACACTGGAGCTTTTAATGCAATCAGCCCAGGGAGGTTTGATTTCAAAACGGGGACAAGCAAGCTTTGACGTTTCACGGCTGAGGATCTTAATTTTAATGAAAATGATGACGAGAACGTATTAGGTTAAAAATTTATAGGTTTCCTTCGTGTGTCTTTGTGTCCTCCATTTTTACTTTGTATTCTTCAAATTAGAATTGACCTCACGTGTACCTTTATGTAAGGAAAGCAATGCTTACTTACTGGCATCTCATAACAGTGCAGTGGATAGGCATTTCTCCCTGGCCTGGCAGTCTAGACAGCCTAATGCTGACATTTCAGACATTTTGAAGTCAACACACTTAGAAGTTTGAAAGCCTGTCTCTTCAATATGCATTGTTACCACAGTGGATGAAACAGAATGTATTTGGTCTCTTACTTTCTCATCCAGCTGCCTTGAATAATCTTTCTTTTCAATACTCCCTCATCAAAACACGATCCATTGTTCTGAAGTGCAGATGGAGGGCAGAATGTACCTGAATCTAATCAAAGTGCAGCAAATGACTCCATACACAGCTGTGTGTGCAGAATCTCAAACCTCCGGTAGCCCAGTTTCTGGGTTGACACTCGGCCCATAATAGCGTAATGCAATCACAGAGATAATTGTCCAAGTTTTGTGGTGTTAATTCAGTGTCAATAATCACATTAACTAGCTGTAGGTATCAATATGATTACAAATGTAATCACACTTCCCAATCAGCCAGTTGCAGACTCCTTTGAACTCACTATGCAAATGAGACTCAAACAGGATACTGAAATAATGAGATGGTTTGACAAAGTGATGATAACGCTGGCGCTGCAATCACTGTGACAAAACACATAAAGGGAAGAAATCTGCCTTTTGGCTGCTGCTTTACATTTTGGTGTCACTAAGCTTCTGAACAGTGCAATGAACAAAGTTGAATAAAACACAAATTCTCAAGCCTAATCCTTGTTTGTTGTTTGTCAAAAATGAATAGTGCTGACTGACCTTCTCCAGAAACATTGCTCAGGTTCTGTTTGACTAGAGTCAGCAGTAAGTCTAACAACAGACAAGAAGAAGCAGGGCACTGTTGAGGGGGGAAGAAAGGCAACGATGTACTTCTGCTGTGATCTGGGAAATGGGAACAAGGAAAGTAGCAGTGGAGTGCTGGCTGCTGATTAGAAGCCAACCAGAGCCAGGCAGATAAGAGAGTAATGGACATCATAATCAGCCGCAACAGAGAAAGACAGAGAGAATGAAGTTCAGTTCAGGCAGAAAATGAGGAAGAGACATTGTCAGGTTGTCTTTGTGTGCTCCCCACTTTGGCTGGGAAAATATAGTTTCAGGGCTAGTGGGTGCAGAGATAAATCAGTGACTGATAGAAGCTCCAGCAACACCACCTGCCCTGTGGTCCTTTTTCTGTTCTCTCTCCCCAGTGGCCTTTGCATTAATTAGTTGAGGGGGGGGGGGCACAGCCACAGGAACAGGTCCTCTCCAACCCACCCAGGGTCCAATCAGAGAACTTGTTGGCTCCAGTATCTTCTCAACATGAGCCAGTCAGATAGAGGTGTGTTGAGTCCTGTCCACAGTCATAAAGAAAGCAGAGTAATGGCTGCTGCTGCTGCTGGGCTGAATAGTGGTTTAGATCAGCCTAACCCCAGGTTCTAATGATGCTTTGATGAGACAGCAAACAGCCAATCAGAGGATCTTTAGCAAAACAAATGCTGCTGATAACCACTCTACATCAAGTCGACGTGCTGCACTCTGCTCCAGTAATAAAACCAAGGGTTTATGCAGTCTGTTCCGTATCATCCTCAGTGATGCTTCCATAAGAGGCTGACAAGACATCAATTAGAGGAACAGTTTTACTCAAAATAAACTGGGTTTGTCTGTTAGGACTGTAGGCCAGACCATAAATGTCATAAATCATACCAAGGTCAGAGTTTTAAATATATAACCCAAGCTGCCTTATTGCAGGGCGGAGAGGGCAGGTTTTATGAATTAATCTGTCTCACCTTTCCGCTGACTCCTATTTTGAATCACTAAAAGCCCCTGTCAGAACCGTCTGCTTGAATTAATGATCACTAATGTCGGCCAAGCCGTGAGTTGGGCTGTGGCCCATCCTGGGTCATGCTGACATGTTGCGTCGGCTGATGATTTGCCAGCTTCAGAAACATGTTACAGTCAAATCCATAATTTCATAAATGCACTCTGAAATGGTCCTGTCTCCGTGGCAGCAGCGTAATCAATCAGTAATCAGAGTGTGTACCTTCAACAAGACCTTATGACAATCAAGTGTAGCACCTTCAGAATGCACTATACTGTAACCAAAAAATACAAGAAGTAATGGATTTCTGAGCTGTCATCCTGCTGAACCCTAATGCTTTGAATATAGACCTGGCATCATGGCAGGTTGGTTTATTATTAACCACCACCATTTCCCTCAGGATTCCCTTTCCATTAACCAAGGGACAATTCTGGCATGGCTGAGTGATGGGATTTGGGAACAGGTACAAAAAGAAAGAAATGGGTTGCCCTCCAGCACTGGGAGCTGGGACTGGGGCTCACACATGCAGAACGGACACAAACAAGACAGGGAATGAAAATGGGCCTTAAGCAAAACAGCACACGAAGAAACTGGTTGACAGCTGTGAAAGGAAAAAGTAGCAATGGGATTTAAATGGTGTGAGTGAGTGTTGTGGGTATGGCGGGAGTGAGGACGCGTACTTTACATATCTCATTCTCCCTGTGCATCTGTGTTGATTCTGTTGCTTAGTATGACAGTCGTTTGGGAGCTTTTCAAAGGGGACACATATGGATGGAGAGCCAGGCCTGCTGGTCTCTGGGGTGCCAGAAGGAAATATCTCAGGCCTTCCGCCAGCGGTTTTCGCATCTGCAGTGAAGAGCACCATCACTGCAAGTAATAGTTGAATTCCGAGAAGAAATGGGTTACAGCTTCTTTCAGCAGGGCCTCCAGATGTCCCATTCAGCAGGGAAGAAGCCCTTTGTGAGTGTTTTTTTGTGCAGACACTTGTTTTTGTTTGTGCTCCTGTGCATTTTCGACAGCCACCCATCCTTCTTTCTCTTTGCCGTAAGAGGCAGCGGTATCAAGCCCTATTGTCTTTATTCAATTAGCTGTCATTACCAACCGCATTTTGATTACTGAGTTCATTTGGTTGGTGGAGAACAATGGAGGCAGCAAGCTGTCTTTTGATCCACCATGCCACCAATATTGTCTTTCCCAATGGAGAGAATTAAATGAGGCTTGTCTGCAAGGGATGAGGCACATGCGGCAAAACCAATGCCTTGCCTAATTCCTCTGGACGTCCTGATGTCCACAAACACCAGAGGACATGGAGCCAAGAGGGCTGGATAGAAAGGAGCTGCATATTCTTGAGCGATTAACAACCTGGGAGAGCAGCATGAGAAGACAAATGCACAGCTCCATCGATTTCACTATTATAATGAACACCATTCAATCATGCCAAATCCACAGGGGCCAGTGAGCAGCATTAGGGGGTCAGTGTCTCTGAATGCTGTAGGAAACAACAATCCATAAATGATCTATTTAATGTGCTGATATAAAAGAAAAGGACATTTCACAAATTGACATCTGAATGCTTTCCCAGAATTCCCCAACATTGCTCCACCACTTTGTTAATTAGGTAGTTTGCTCATTTTCCATTCAGTGGTGTCTGTTTGTTCTTTGTTTTTTTTCCTCCCCTTTGTTTAGCTGGGACCTAATTGTTTAGGCTTTTAGCAACCTGGATTCAGTCAAAGCACTCACCTCTCTTGTTCCAGCCTCATACGCAGGGTCTCCTCTTCTGACACCTGCATGTCCTCGGCTTTAGATTTACTGGAGCTCTTCCTCACCATACTGTTCCCCTGCCGCTCATCCCTCCGTTGCTTCACAAACCTGAGTAAAAGAGAAGGGCAAAATGGATTTAATTGAAGCCCAGGCTTTACTTTCTTTTTTCTTTTTTTCTTTTTTTTTTACACCAGCATGTCTCTTCTTTTGTCGTGAAATTTAATTTGAAATACTCAGTAGGAAATTAAAGTGTCAAACTGTCAAAATCTTCAGGTTGGGTTTGTATTTGGAAGACAGCTCAGCAGTCTCTCAGGGCACCCATCGGTTATTGAAAGAAAAACTCGGCCTTCTCATATAAATGCAATCAATTGCAGCCAAGCCGTATCAAAAGATAACTCAAGGCAGTTTAGTCCCTTGATGACAAGGTTCCATCCAGGACAGCAGAAAAGATTTAGAGCACTGTGTTAAAGGGAAGGCCAAAAATGTAGCTGCAGAAGACAAATGCAAATACACGCCTCGTCAATTGCTGAAAATACACACCAGTAAACACAGACACATACAACACAATCAGGCACAGAAACTTGCTGCAAGAAAGGGATGTGGAGGAGGAAACCAAAAAATTGGTTAACCCCAGAAAAATTAGCTAAAATATGTTTATTTGATGTTGTGAAGACAAGATTCTGATATTTTTGCAGATATGTGTTATCCTAGCTTTATAAGCTCTATACTTATTATTAGGCTACCAATTCAAACCATATTTAGCTCATAAACATCCCTTCATAAAGAGGGGAAGGGTTTCCCATCTCCCCTCCCTCAGCCGTAGAGTTTACTCAGAGTGAGCGGAGCATTGACAGCAAGTGATTCAGTTTTGAGTGCAGAGGAAACAAACTACCTGTAGCCAGTGCAAAATGTAAGTGGAGGAAGCGGCATCGTTTGTATCATTTCACTTTCCAGACAGTGTCACAAAGTTTTACATTTTAATGACAGGAATGACAGACTGGTGCCACTAAATCTTTCACAGCTTTAAGGGAGGTGAGAATAAGCCAAGCCAACGATGGCATATTCCTATGGTTGGTGTTCAGCAAAGCTCTGTTGTGTGAGAAGGTGTGAGAAAATGATGAAGGATGGAAAACATAAAGAAGGCATTCAGGTGACAAGTGTATAGTACATTTCCAGGACTCCACATGTACACACACACACACACAATAACATTGTCTGACTCCACTGGCTCAGACCTGATTATTCACAACAATGTGCTTGTGGCTAACACTATGATCATATGCCAATTTCATACATGTGCAGAGAATTTGGGAATAAAGGGTAAAATCTCTAAAGAGACAGAACAGGAAAGGCAATAGCATAAAAGTATGACACTATTTCCTGTTGCCTCACAAGGCCAGCTGTGGAGGAAGTGCAAAAGTGGCAGGATACAGAAAAAGGAAGTATTACAAACAGATCCAGGAAGTGATGATCATTTTACACATGGATATAAACGCACAGCTGGGCACCATATAAAGTAGATTATATGATTCTCTGTCTCTCCCAGTTCCTCTCCTCTCTCTCCTTGTCCTCATCCTGCAGGTGGTGAATCATCGCTACCCCCATGTTCCTGCAACGCCTGCTGCTCCCATATCTCTATGAACCTCATACAGCATCATTTCTATGAACTTCATGCAGCATCATATGTTCCTGCCTGCACCTGTATTGAATATCCCCTCCTCCTGAGCCTGGTTCTGCCCGAGGAAGTTTCTGCCTCTTAAAGGAAGTTTTCCCTTGCCACTGTCGTCAAGTGCTTGCTCATGGGGGGACCTGTTGGGTCTCTTTAAATAATTTTATAAAGAGTTTGGTCTAGACCTGCTCTATATGTAAAGTGCCTTGATGTAACTTTGTTATGTTGTTATTTGGCACTATATAAATAAATCTGATTTGATTTGATTAAAGGTTATGGTGTCTACAGTGATGCATGGTACGTAGTTCTCATGTGTTAGCATCTGAATAGGCTGTATAAAGTCTGAACCTGGTGTTGATATATTCTGGTAACCGACAAAAAGTTTGCAGTTCAAAAGAAGAAGAAAAAAAAAATACAGCTGAGAGATTATTATATAAATAAACGAGACTAGTCATAGCATTGGATATTGCAAATAAAGTGGTGACGGATGGTTATTATCAGGGCAGGAAACTGGTTCTTTGCATCACATCAAAACATATTTGGTTCAATATTAAGGTTCATATAATATCATATTAAGGTTTAAGATTAAAAACGGACAAAACTGTATGTACCGAAGTTCTAAGTGACGGGTCTGGAAAAATTCAACAGCTTTTGAAGATATGAGCTAAGCTTGAGGCAAAGACTTGGATAAATCCTTATGGAACAATATGTCCTAAATACAATTCTAAAATCTGGATGATTCATTATCCTTGGCAACTACGTCAGAGAGGTTACACAAGGACAGGACAAATGTAGTATCTTGTTTTGAATGAAATTGGGAAGAATGAAAATAGATTAACTAAAATCCTGAGCAGGAAACCAAACCTTTAAAAGTGTGACTTCTGGAAATGAAAGGGTGCACACATTTCTGATAATCATTTATTCTGTTTCATGATTTTTTTTTAAATCACTATCACATATCACTGGCATCAAATATGAAAACTTGATAAACAGTTTACAAAGTGTAAAGCATTGTATTTTTGATTTCTAACTTGATTTTCATGTTAGCGGGAACCATGCCACTGATATGAACAAATCTGGTGACTGTAAATACAAGGCAATAACAGAGAGTTTATGGGCATGAGCGGCGGCCACAAGTGAAAAGAAATTCAATAAATATAATCACAGAAAGGGACTCAATTTTTATGGAGTGTTTATATTACATAATGTAACTGGATGTTCTCCAACAAAGACATTGATTACAATGTTCTGTGTGGGGCTTTTTTAAGCAGCGGCACAGGAGAAAACAGTCTCCTGGCCCTGCTGTGCTTTCACTCCATGTTTATTTTTACCTTTCTCAGAGCTGAGCTTTATTTGACAGTTTCAAAACTTTCTCTGAAAGCATGAAAAAAAAAATAACACCAGACCGGGTTGACTTTGGGCCAGTGGAAGAGAATAAATTCATGTAATGGGAGACTGTTTCCCTCACAGATGTTTATTGTTCGAATTTACTTTAAAAGCAGCCAGGAGCTTTGTGCAAGTGGCTTCTGTGTGGTAGTTCTGCTTCGGAGCTGTAATCCCTCCACTTTGCTGTGGCCTGGTGGGAGATCCTCGTTTGTGTCTGTGCAGGGAGCCCAGAGGAGGCTGAGGGAATGATATGTAGGTTCTTTTGTGGCTCAGATAGGGTACATTACCTGATTAATTAATCAACAAATGGCTGTAGTAAGATATAAAACTCTGGGCTGAAGCTAGGAATGCTAATAATACTGCACCTGCTATCTATCACCAGGGCAGGTGACAGCTTTCCTCACCTCACTTTAAAGACTTTCATTAACTTACCAAGGAAAAATCACCTCTCTCTTTTCTCAGTGTCCTCTTACACTGCCATAAAATGACTTAAAGGGAGACAAACTTCTGCCCTCAGCATTTTTTCTTCTTCTTATTCTTCAGAATCGACATTAATACAGTTAGGGATTTGTCATAGTGGAAAATAATGGTGGATTAGACTGAGTGGGGCCCCGGGCATGTGGTAGCTTCCGTAAGAAAGGCTATTCCCTCATCGCTGGTGGCTTGAGAAAGAGGGCCCATCATCATCCTACCAGAGCTATTAGTAGGCTTGGGACACTTTCTGGTCCACTGACAACTTGGCTCTTCCCCTCCCTTGAACAGCCAAGCAATGCCAGTGGGAACACATCATGGAACTCAGGATTAGCCATAAAACCATCACTGACTCAAAAACTCCAATGTCATATTTCTACACTCCCACACTACGCACCAGAGATCTCAGAGGTCCATGGCAATGGCTTGTATATGAAGCTACAACCTGCACTGACCTTCACAATGTCTGTGGAAGATATGGTTCTCATTGGAGAAATTAATGGAAATAATTTGTTGATCTGTGTCCGAAGGAAAGAAACTCATTTCTAAGAGAGCTATTTAGCCATTATAAGTACATTGGCATTAATCATGGTTGGCAGCTGGATACTTGTATTGAGAGTGAGATTGTTGAGGCTTGATAATAAGATATTGATTGGCAGCTTCATCTCATGGGCGGAATGACAATGGAGTAGCTACAGTATGTGTTGCAGTTTCAGAAGTTACTTTGGTCAAAAGGTTTGACCAATCACTTTCTCTCTAATGTGGCTGCACAGCAGTGGAACTATAACCTATGAACTTTAACAACACGGTTCCGTTATTGCAATTTCACTTATAATGGTTGTTTATGGGTCTTGTACCAAACAAATTTGTTCCTTTATGTCTGGAGAATATGACTGTGTATCCCTTGGACAATGCTTTTGGTGCCAACTATGAACAACAAGGTTGTGATACATTCAGCTATGACAATTGAAACTTTGAAATGCAACTACTACAGTTTGAACACTGGACATAGCTATATTCTGATTTCAATCATATATGTGAAATTATCTTTTTTTTTTCTCTGTATCATACTTAACAGAACAAGTCCATTAAAAATAAATAAATAAATAAATAAAAAACACGTAACTTTAATTATACAACCCATGTTATCTCCTATGAAAAGGTACTTTGTATCTGGAGTACTACAGTGGAGCACTGATAGTCAAGGTTTTATATTTAGAGAGAAAACAAAGGAAACAAATAACAGATGTTTGGAAAAGGACACATTTGAATTTTTATAATATTTTGAATCATTACAGAAAAATTAAGCACATAAGCTACTCGATTTGAATATGGACAACCATCCTTCAACTTCAAATTGAGATTATTCTGTTAAATGGCTATTTGACCTCCAATGGTCACTATTTGAGCAAAAAGCTAGACATCCATTCAGCCAGTTGAACAATGATAAGCCATTTACATCCTCATGAAGCTCTGATCTTTTTCTGCTTCAGTCCACTAGACTGGAGCTCTGTTTAACGATCCGTTCCTAAGCATCTATCTTGCTGTGGCAGACAGCAGGTAAGAGTGATGAATACACAAATGCACCGGGGGCCCTCGAAAGACACAGAACAATGAAGAAGAGAGATGTGAATCGCAGAACCACCTGGGTAGAGAGACGCAAGCACATAGCACCTGTGTAAGATTCAGGTTTGCAGTTTAGTGATATACAGCTAGATACACCACAGATCTAGATATGACCTGTAGGCTCCATTTACAGCTCGTGGCTCTGAGCTATTCATTACTGTTTGCTCTTGATAATGTCTGATTGGCTATTAAGCCTCATTTAGATGCACTAACATGTGTCAGCATCTATAATGTCTGCTTTATTAATGCCATAATGGCCACTGATGCAATGAAACACTGCAAGTAAAATTGAAGTGTTCAATCAAAGTGCCATGCGTTTGACATCTGCTAACAGCATCTCATAAAATAAAGTGTTTTCTAATACTAATGCATATTAGGCATACTGTATTACTGGGAATGTGACTTTACTCTCTGTATCTGCTTTTACTAGAAAATAAGTCAGTAAATATGCTCTTCATTCAATGTGATACATCACTTTAGATCAGTGGGAACAGAAGGCTTTATACCACAAGTACTGGATGCCTCATACATCATCTACATTGATTTAAAGGGTAATAATACTTCAAGGCTGCAGCACAAAAGAGGAGTAAAAAGTCAAAGCCAGAATTTCCATAGAAGGAGAGAAAAGTAAATTATGCAAAGCCTCAAAGCCAGTTTGATTGTTACAATCATTTAATCTGGGGAGTAGATTTGAGCAAAGCAAATGTGTTTTGACATCCTGCGTGGGGACTTGTGTGGTTTGCTCGCTGGAACTTGCTGACTGGGAAGGGAGGACAGCAGGAATAGCTGTCTGCTGCCTTCTCTGAAGTCTGTGCTTTTTAAGAGTGAATGCAAAGATGTGGCAGACAACCACCTCTTTTAACCTCACTGAATGCACTTGACATATGAGATGTTATATCTTTTGATATTATTCAAAACTTCAAATGGAACAGGTGAGTCAGAGGAGGGGGAAATATGACTGCATCTATCAATTTGATTAAGGGATGAGAGGATAATTTCAAGGGCAGACAGAGAGAATCATTATGATTTCTGCTTGGCCAACCTGAAAGTTAATCCATATTTCCCAGGGCAAAGGGCCCCCACAGACGTCTGCTGTGGAGGCTGAGTGCCCCCTCCCCTGAAACTGTGTTTGTCACTGTCAGGCAGTAAATAAATAGCTATGCCTCCACCCACTGCGTTTCATTGTGATAATCCATAAAGCCGCCGAGAAAATATAAGTTTTTCTCTTCAGAAAAGAATCAAGAGACATTGCTGTCACACACTGGCATCCACAGACACACATTACTCTATTTCAATCTTCCCTTCTCACTGTTCAATATAAAGGCATGGTGATATAAAGGAGTGTGTGATTTCAACACCTTGGTAAAAAAAAAAAAAAACCCTGACAGTGGCATGTAATTTTAATAGCACCGTGGCACACTCTACCTCAGGTGAGACACAGATGTGTTTTAGAAAAAATCCAATAGGAGTCAGAGAGAGAGAAAGACAGAAAGTTTCTCCTTTTGACATTGTGACCCAGTGATTGTTAACAGGCATTAAAGGGGCATTGTTATCATCAAGTGGCCTTTGCGTGATGTTGCTGCCACAAGTTTCCAGCAAAACCAACTCCAGAGAATTATGGGAGGATGTTCTGCTGTCATTCGTGTGACTCGAGCCACCACCAGACGATTATCTCCTTCCCTGCAGAACTCATTATCTGCAACCTGTAATGTCAGTCAGCGTTTCCCTGCTCAGCCAGACCACTTTTAAACCTGAATTTGATGCATCTCTTAAGGAAAGGAAGCAATTATTTTAAAAGTTTAAGGAGAAAGACAGCAACCTGATATTCAGCTGTGTACGTGTAAAGTAAGGTAACACTTGTTTGGATTCACACCATCTTGGGATTCATGATATGGATTGTGTCTGCAGAATAACACAAGTCATAATGCAGCTGCACATTCCCTTGTCTTTTACAGGGACTCTGTTTCTCACAGGTCAGTGCAAGAGATGACATCTCTGTGCTTTCACTTCAGTGGACAAAGGCTGGGACGCACTAAACCAATCGATATCCCCCTGAGCAGGGTTGGGAGGGTTTGGTGGGGCTTTGCTGATTGGATGCTGCGCTGGAGGGAAGCCAACCCTAATTCCTCCACTGCCAGTGTGAAAACAGTAGGGAGAGGTACAGGTAGGAGTCGAAAATGATTCACACTGGGTGGGAAAGCGGCTTTGCACCGCGCTGTGGAAGCATGAGATGCATTTATTCATGACATCAGGCTGAGGCCTGGTTGGGGGACAGAACCACAGGCGAGATGGAGTCAAAATTATTCCCACCAGAAACTTCTGTGACTCTCCGGTGTCCCAGCTGTGCAAAGAAGACACCACCAAGTTAGAGAATACGCAGTTTCTGTGTCCCTCTATGAGGTCTTTCACCACACCAAAACTATGAAAAGGAAAAACAATTTGTAGGTAGATGAATTGTATCCCATCTCAGATCATTGTATTTAAATGACAGTCTTTTTTCTCAAACAATATCACTGTCCCCAACTGTTTACCATAAAGAGGTTATTGTACGGAATTGAAGATTTTCTGGATAGAATTGATGCTATAATGCCCTTTCAGAAAATAGTTTTCATCCTTAGATTTATCATTGTTCTCACTGTTTCTGTGAGTATTTATCTTTTTCAGTTACTTTTCTTCCACCCTGTTTTTTCCACATATGTATTTGTATCTTGCACTGTTTTTTTTTTTTTTTCTTTTCTGTGTATGTGTGTGTCCAATCGTCGGATTAACAACTGCATTCCAGTGCTTGTCTAGTGGTTGGTACATAGGCATAACACAAACAGAGCCTTTTACCCACCTCCCACAGTCCCCCAGGAGAAGAGAATGCAAAAGGGTTAAATACACGTATGCATATGAAGAACGTCAGTCAAAGAGAGACGCCGTGCTATTTTAGGGTGGTATCCGATTCTACAAGCACTTCATTGTTTGCTAACAACAGTATTTGTGAATGTGAATGCGTGTGAGTTTGTGTGGAGGAGGATATGCCAGATTCTTAACACCCAAAGTTAATCCGCACTTATTGAGAAACCTCCTTTTCCAGTCAGAGAGACCAAACAGAATGCAGATGCAAAAAGCTGCAGTAACATTCAAGATGGTAAAATTACATCAGAGTGAATGGTTTATTTTGGCCGCTTTTAAACTAACAACTATCAGCATCAAAGCAATTGTTAAAAATGAATAAGAGCGTGTCTGTGTAGGATGTATATATCGCGCTACTAATTGCTGAACACATGTGGAGTTTGTGTGTTTCTTTGCCGGAAATACATTTCCAGCAAGCATTTATCACTGTGTGCAAATAATTCATATTTAAGCATTACCAGTTACACACATGCATCTGTGCATGTGTGCGTATTTTATCTTTATGTGTGTGCCTGTATATCAAGGGACAGCTTGACTTGTCCATATTTCAAACAGCTTGTGCAATACAAAGGACGAGGCCCAGCCCAACATGATTGCCTTTAATGTTTCACATAAATCACTTAGTAGTGTGTGCGTATATGTGTGAGAGAGCAGGGGAAGGGTGTCTTTGCAGACATTCAAAGGAACGTTTCAAAACCCTGACACCACTGATTAAAGCCTCTCATTACAACACAAATAAACAGTCCAAACGCATTCATACATCCATTTGTTAAAGTATATGAGTGCAGTGAGTGGAGAGTTTCTGAAGGACAATTTACATAAAAACACTTCAGTGGCTCAGAGGGAACTTCAGGTGGTGGGGTAAGCTCTGTGTGTGTGCGCATGCGTGTATGTATATCCACTCCTGCAAAGTAATGTTATGTTATCTGAGTGACTGACAGCTGTTCAACATATAATCATGCCACACACCTTCTTTTTGACGTTTACACACAAACACAAAACTTACAGGTTACAGAACACCCTGGGTAGGCACAACTCACGCAAAAGCAGACACACACCCTCTCGTCATATACAGGGCATACACACACTAACACTCAGTGGTAGCGCAATCAACCTAAACCCACACAAATACATAAAGGTGCAGGAGGAAAGAGATGAGGAAAGGGCGATGGTTTCTCCCTGGAAGAGCCACGGTAGGTGGCGCAGGCTGTGACCTAGATACAGTGTGGCATGCATTCCTAATGGGCCATTTTGATCACCACCACTCTTTGCATCCTCCACCAGGCTCCTGCTGCATCCTTCAAATACAAAAATCTCAGCATTCTGCCAACATGGCAGCCAAAGTGTTCACAGCTTTTAATGACGCAAACCATGACTGTGAGTGTGACAACACCACAATGGAAAGACCCAAGTCAGTCTACAATTTTGGGACAAATGATCACACCTGGGGCAAAAGTCACAGGAATCAGAGACTTCAACTGATTTCAAATAGGCTCCTCTCACCACCTACAATTTAAACCTATCAGGACATATGAGTGAGAGGAAATACCTCATGATTTCCATTGTGACATCAGATTACCTCTTAAATTAAGTTTGTTCATCAGGCCTCTTCTGTTTTGATTATCCCTGCTTCTTGCAATTGTCTCCCAACTAATTTACATGCTGATGAGTCTAGAGACAGATGTGTTTCTTGACGCTAGAATGCTTGATTTCCAAGATGCTCGCCTTAGGACAGGCGAGGGGAGAAGTGAGGGCAGATTCTCTGTCTCATAAACGTCAGGCTTTGAAATACAAGCACAGACACACACTGGACCAAGCATTGGGTTTGAGCCCACTGATCCATGATATACATTCCTCCCAGAGAGAGAGAGAGAGAGAGAGCTCTTTCTGTCAATGCCACAATGAATCTCATGGGCTGCTCAGAGAAGGAGGAGGTAGAGGGATATGGGTGGATATATGGAAAGAAAGAGGGAGGGAGTGACACTAATTGTGAAAAAAGTGACCGTGAAAGCGAGTGGGAATTCCATGGAATCTCAAGGATAGTGGCCGTGCATCACTGACAGGGTTAGACAAATAACCCTGGACACGCCCCTTCTGTCTGCTGGCATTGTGCAGTTGGATGAAACTCTTGGTTCTCCAAAGCGAAATAAATCAGAACAGAGAGGGGCCAGAAGTATGTCAAATTACACATGCTGCATTAAGCATTTATTTCAAGTGAAGAAATCATTTATAAAACCTTACTACAATTACTGCAAGCAAATGAGGCAGGAAGATCAATAAGAAGATTTGCAGCCTCTACTCACATACATCCTGCAGATTATATTGTGTAAACTGAGTGAAAAATCTTTCTTTACTGATTTAAGGCACAAAGGGGAGTTTCTTTATAGCACAGGGGAAAGCATGGGGTATTGGGAAAGATAAAATTCTTATGGTGACAAGGGAGTCAAAACCTGAAAAAATGATCAAAGAGGCTGTATCATCTTTGCGTCCAGGAGCTGCGGGGTTTAGATGCCAATGCTGTTCCATCCACGACCCTTCAAAAAACGCAACTACATATTTGTTATTGTTGCTTGCGCGATGAAGCTGGTTTGGTCTTCTAGGGTCATGTCGGTAATTAATAATTACCTTTATGAACCGTAATGTTATGTAGGTCCTCATTTTGCCCTCAAAATGGCTCTGACTTGTCAAGAGCTCAACTCCTCTAGACCTCTGATGGTGAGATGTGGATCTGGAAGATGTGAGGTGGAGTCTCCACGGATCAGAGTTGTGGACCAGCACATCCCACAGATGCTGGTTTGGATTGAGATCTGGGGAATTTGGAGGTCAAGTCGACACACACTGAGAGAGGCCACTGCCATTAGGCGGATAGTGTTTCCACGAAGGGATGTATTTGGTCTTAACAATGTTTGGATAGGTGGTACAAAGTAACATCCCATTTCAGGTACAGTAGCTTTTTGTTGGAACAAGCAATATGAGCCAGCTTTCGCTCCCTATGTGCACCACTGACCCATGACCCAGTTCCCTGGTTTTCCTTCCTTCAACCGCTTCTGTTAGGTCCTGCCCCCTGCGGACCAGGAACATCCCACAGAGCTGCCGTGTTGGAGACACATACACTGCAGATGGCTGAAAAGCAGTGTAAGTAATTATTTAGGTTGATGGACTTGTTGAATCAGAGAGGATTGCGGGTATGATTAATGACAAGACATTAGTGGAGAACTGTTGTGGGAAACCTAATTTCAAGTCTGTAGTATACTTTACCTAATATGGATGGAAATCCTGTATATGGTGGGCTGGATAGAGAAGCTGATACACAACAGGCTGAACCACACATCAAACAGTTCTGCAGTTAAAAATGTCAACTGACCAGTCTTTTAATTTACCCCCATCCCTCACTTACAAAAGAACAAGGTGGGGGAGGGCACCTCACACCTCTTGATATGGCAGGGAGAACCTAATTAAGAATCCTTCAATACAAGCACAGGGAGAAATGAAATCCACATTCAGCCCTGAAAAGACTATCCATTTTCTGACACGCTCACAGAAGAGAGACAACAAAGATCAGAGCAGGAGACTGAGAAAGAGGTGGAAACCCAGGGGGGAAGCATAGACAATTTCACTTTCACGCCAAACACATGTCAGAGACATTGACAGAACAAGAGGAATACAGTTCCCAGCTTTAATTGGTTGTCTTTGATGGAAATCAGAAGTGCAATTCAACATTGATTGATATTACTTTTGTTATTCAAAAGCTATTTTCCTGGCCCTTTTTCTCCCTTGCCTTTACTGTGATTGTCTCACTCCCGCCACCCATCTTCTCACTCACATGCTGGAATCATGCACATAACAGCAGGTGGGAACGCAGTGGATAGGAGAGGTCATTTCAACCAATGGCCTCTATTTCATTACATGCTAAGCCTGGTAGATTGGTGAGCAGACTAGCAATGAGTCTTACTGTAGCAGGCAGCACACTTCATTTGCATAGCACATAGTGGGAAATAAATAGGTTTTCCCATGTGCATATCTCACCTCTGTCTCTGTAATATCAAGCATGCTTTGCATCTCTAAACCTGTTTATACTTCACTTCCTTCCCCTCCTCAGACCAAAACATACATTTAATACAGTTTGTTAAAGGCAGCGTTAGTGATCTATTTGTACTATTAAAAAAAAAAACAAAATAGGATTGTGCCATTCTCAGATCCTTGTACGTGCTCTCTTAATGTTTTCTAATTATTTTCAAATCCGCCTGTCCTCTGAGAGTTGACTCACATTGATTGATCAAAGCGATCTGGGCCAGCGCGGGTAAAAAGAAAAAAAAAAAACAACATCAAAGTGGATTCAAAGTGAGAAAAACAACTTTCAAATAGAGGGGGGAGACTTAGGAAACATTGGATAGTTTCAGTTTGCAACATCAAGGGTGATGAAAGGCAAGAGGATGGAGAGAGGGGGAAAACTTATGAAGTGGAAAGCGAGGGGAGAACATCTTAAAAGTGAAGAAGAGAAAAGAAGAGGAGAGGAGAGAAGAGAAGCGCTTCATTGGTGGGTCTGGGTGTGATTCCACTGGGGTTGGATCATTAGTAGTCATAGGCCTGGTAGAGTATGGAGAGGTGCACTGCTACACTTAATTTGAGCTCTTTAATAACACACTTTATGAATTCAGTCATGTTTGCAGCCCTCTGCCTGAGACGCAGCGTGAGAGACATTGGTGGATCTCATTTCAGGCCAACAAGATTTCAGATTCAATTAACTCCATCGTGCAACACCATGTCTTCTCACACTCACACACACACACACACACACACACACACACACACATGCCTCCCCACTACCCCACTGCTTCAAGGTCTCTCTCTGAGCACTGCATGATCATTGGAAACCTAATTACTCCAGGGCCGTCTGATGGAGGCCCAGCGCTGCCCAATCATATTTGCATCGAGTGGCCTAAAGGAGAGGAAGTGCGGCTGGACAGTCAGTCCCCCTTCCCTCCCCCATGCTTGAAACAACCATTTTTCATTCTTCTATGGTGGTTAAAGTCATAAAGCATCCTCTCCTCCCCCACCATAATCCTATCACTCAGCCTCTACCCACGTCTAAATGCTTCACCCGACCAGAAATTGACAGTGACATCTAATTTTTTGACACCAGGCACAAAGCTGGGCTCGACTTAACCTGATGTACAGAAGAGTTTTGTTGTTTTAGCGTTTTCATCTCCCGTCGCTGCACTCTGTGATGGTGGTGCTAATCTTCTCAACGGGGGGCCGTGTTGTTAGTTGTTTGGCCCCCTGCTGGGCCTCTCTGGAACATGAGTGGCAGGGGAGTAATAAGATGTCACACTCAGAGAACTTTTCCGTGCTCCTTTGTATTTCCTGAGACGTTGAGAAAGCTCACTGTGTATGGTGGCCTCTCTGACATTATATTTGTTTTAGCTATGCTGCCATTTGAAGATGATATTGAGGGATGATTTTGCGCACGACAAAGCTGCCAAAGATCATATGTGGCTGATTGTACTTTGGCCAGCTCCAGAGGGTCGTCAAATGTTCAGCTGCATGAAAGTACCTCTAAAACTCACAGGAAGTCACCTTGTTGCTCACAACCATATGCAAACACAACACTAGCAAAGCCATCTCTGTTACTGAACCTGCTGAGCTGCTGTCTATTCTTGTCTCATCATCCATGATTTGTAACACGTGTTTTTTTATGTTAGCATCTTGTGCTGCATCACGCGTGTTCTTCACGTCACGCCAGCTGCCATTACTCCCATGTGAAGCTCCAGCTCAATGTCATGCCCCATGGTTGCCTTTACTACCTCAGCACAGACGATGTGATGAGTGAGGTAGAGCAACAAGAACAATTATCATTTTCTTTCAGATCACATTTAGCAGATGTCAGAGCCCACATGTGGAGGCGGCTAATTGCTGTCTCCAAATCAACTGTGGTAATATGCTACAGCATATGTGAGCATTTGTGGGTGTGATGGAGAAGGTGGAGGGGAGCGAGGATGGGTTATATAAAGAAAGTGTGTATGTTGATCAATCAAGCATGCTTTCACCTGTGTGTGTGTGTGTGTGTGTGTGTGTGTGTATAAAAATCCAGGCTAATGTGCATGTCATGTTGGTGTACTAATGATCAAACCAGCTTACCCGCCATCAGCTGTTTACACCCACACAAGCAGAAAGAATCATACAGTATAAAGAGCAGCACAGGAACACGCTAACTGCCTTCTCTCATGCTACAGTACACACAGACCTGCTTTAATGGTGTGGCATCCATATTGTGGGCATACTCATACATGCATAGAGACACACACACTGACGTGAATCCCCCACACTCTGGCTCCCCCGGAGTGCTAAAAAATAATAAAGATTGAAAGATAGAAAGTATCTCTACTCTCCAACTCTCCATGTACCCTTGAGAGGAGCTGCATCCACATGAAGGAGCCAGCAAACGGGGTCCCAAGAGTGATGTAAGGTGGTTGTGGAGGGGGTGAAAGGCTGTCACACCGAGCTCCAGTGTCGGATGATGGCTCGGCATGAGGCATGCCACTTATCAGATTGGTGGGGAGGGTAAGAGTATGTGTGTGCGAGCAAGGGTGAGATGCCAGAGCATAACAGAAATTTGCATGCTCTTTGAAACTGTGAATGTTAACATGCACACAAAAGTGTACTAAAAAAATTGCCAGCGATCCTCAGTCTTCCCTGCAGGCAGACAGTAGCACGATGCCGTGACTGCCTCTGTAAAAGCTTTCCCTCTTTTCTTTTTCACTTTCTCTCCCTTCCCTTTTCATCTTCCTTTCCCGCTCTCCCTTGGTGCCCCAGTTCACTCCAGTGCACACAGCCCCACTCTCCCTCTCAGCCTGACCCCCCCCCCCCGTCTCTTGCCCCCATTCTCCTTACCAGCCTTGCCTTCCATTTTTGCAGCATTCACACTCCTATTTTCCCTCCCATGCTGCTATTTACTTTTCCAGCAGTAAGATGCATTTTCCTCACTCTAGCCCAAACGCATTTACAAACACAATAAAATGGTTTAGACATAGAAATATCAATGCACAACAACGTTCAAAAGATAGATATAAAGGCACGCTGCAAAATACTTATTTAATGAGTTTAATTAACCCATTCAAATATTAATTTTTGCTTTCTGTTAATAATTGAATACTCAGCCACATAATAAATGACCCAGATTTGGTGTTTTTGTGCCGACAAACAGAATGCTCTGTTGCACGCATAAACACATGAAAAGATGGGAGATGGGTCTTTGAGGGAGGAGGTCAGTCTGTCACAGAGCAGATAATAACACCTCATTAGGCATGTTGAAGGGAATCTTGCAGGCTCGGTTGGGATATCATTGTCCACTAGCATGCTAACGGAGCCCTGGGCAACTCTTCCGACATCTAAATAAAACTGATAGAATTGGAAAGTAATGATCACATGCTCTCCAGTAGAAGGGAGATGAAAAATCACATACAGTGGCTTGGAGGTTAATCCGCCACTTTGCATCACACCACTATCACAATAAGCGCAGACGTGGACACAGTCATACATGCGTGCAACAGAAAATCCTTGAACTAACATTGATGCCAAGGTGCCTTGGGCTAAATTGTTATCCTGTGCATGCATGCACATTGTTACCCATTCATAAGGTAATAAGATATTTATAACTGGATGGTACAAGACAGTATACCAGGGTGTCTGTCATCCTATAGGCAGTGTAGAGTGACTCCTCATAGGCAGGGTTGTGCAGCAATCAAATTTGTTTCCATCACATGCTTGCACACTTTCAGTCATTCTTGCACTCACAGTATTTATCTCAGTCTCTGGCTTTATCCTCCCTCTTGCTGCGTATATTAGGCCATCCTCCTTTCCCCCGGCTCTGATGTTAATGCACTCCCAATCAGGCTGTCCATTAAGCAGACGTGCAATACACGTTCATCAGGCCGTCCAAGGCCCTGCATGCAAATGAACTAAAATTGCACAGAGCTGCAAACTCCTTGAAATCTCCTTAGAGGGAGAAGGTGAGTGTAAGACATGCATGTGTGAGAAATGCAGGAAGAAGTGAGTGCCTGCCTGTCCATTTTATGCAAATGAAAAGCACGGAGACAAGTATTACAAAGGATTAACCCAATCAGGATGTCTTTTTGATGTTTTCATGGTTTGGTGAGACACTCGCTTGTGAAACTCTCTAATGTAAATTCTATCCATGATCCATAAGCCTGGGAGCGTTCACCTACTTTCAGCCTTTTTCATGCACAGAAAACTTCATTCTGACATCACTGTCAAAACTTTTGCAAGAGTCGATGGAAGTGAGACAACAGATCTCTCACTTTTTTTTCCCCTCTCCTCCCTTTTGACCGCTGGGCAATTCACATCACTCCATTTGGCTCTTTACAAAAAAAGAGATTGTTATTGTATCCTGTGGGACGCATTCATTTTCACCTCACTTCTCTGCCATCTCTAACTCTCTAAACCTGTTCAGTGGATTGGGAGGAAAGGGACAGTGTCGACGCGTGGGTGGGAGAGCTACAGTTTTGAGTCGAAAATTTTTTGAGGTATCAAAAAGGAGTAGAAGTCACAGAAAGACAGAAAGAAAGAAAAAGCATCAGAGTTGAAGAGACGAGCTGCTTCAGGAGGATGCCTCTTTGCATCCAATAGACGCAGGGCCTGGTGTTAAATGCACGAAGCAGGGGTGAGTGTCAGTGAGGCCTACCACGTGCCAAATCTTAAGTGGCACTGGCACTCAAAGATAATGAAGAACAATGATGAGGCCGGGGAGGGCAAGGGCCCACATGCAAGTCTCAAATGGCCGGCAGCAACTTATTGGGCTGAGCACACGACCACTCAAATACAGTTTTGCTGACTTTGCTGATCGTATGGCACACAGAGCCTAATCTGTGTGGCTCAAATTTCCTCTTTCATTTCCTAATCCAGCATGTCTCTTTGCGCCACCCCATGAACTTGAGTGCAACTTCACATATGTGCTAACACTTGATGTGCAAAAGAATTTGAGCCTGAAAACGATATTGTGTGTTTATACCACGGGGTGTAACGACTGTTAAGTGTTAAAAAAAAAAAGAACCAAAAACAAAACACACACAATTGTGAAAATAATGGAAAATAAGGAAGCTCTCCTCAATCATGACCTCAAAACACACTTGTCATCTTTATTGTTCATTACCGAGCCGTGTGCCGCAATACGGTAACTAATCCCATTAAACTAATCCACATGAAAACAACTTACAGCACGATAACGGCTCACACTTCCTCCACCATTAATCTATGCCATATTCAAATGTGCACAGAATTGAAATTTTTAATTCCCCCCCCCCTCTAATTTTCCTTATGGCAGAGGATACTGAATGGATACCCGCAGGATGTTTATTTTCATTTTGAGTCTTTTAGCATGTTACTCCCACTTTTGTACACAGCGTGCAGTCCAGAGCAGCATTAGTACTTTACTGCAGGACTTTTGTTTTTGCGAATTAGTTGTCATGGTTCAGCTCTGTTTTACTCCAGGCTGGAAGAATAAGCTAACAACCACGACATTTACCAGTGGAGGTGTGTGTTTTGAGTTTGCCTCCAACTTCTCCAGGTACATGAAGTGATAACACAATGTAAAAGACTTTCAGCAAGTGTGAGTACCGCTAAATGAAATAAACTGATATTGCTTGAGAACATTTATTTTTAAACTGATGAATATTATTGGCTGTTGAGAGCAGAATCATGGAGCCTTTCTTAGCCTCCCAAGGCAGTCTGCCCCTGGAACTTTGCAACTGTGTGATGAGGCAGCCGCTGAGAATACCAATCACACGCAGTTATTCCAGTCTGCAGTCAATTTTATCATTTCCAAAGGCCTTTTATCCCTGGAGCCGAATCACAGCTCCCACATTAGCACTGGTACAGGGCCTGAACATTGTCTGCTGGTTAACAAATGCTGAGCCTGTTTGGATAGGAGGGGTGTGCACACAGGTTCATGAATTAAACATGTTGCCCTTATTAAAAATAATCTGGCTCAAAAGTGCCAGAGGCCCTTGAGGTCGATAACCCACCCTCCCCTCCATCCACTCCCTCCATCTCATAAGGTTCAAGGAGAAAGGTCCCTGATTAGCACTGGCAACATCCAGAGAATGCATTCAAATTCTGTATGATCCAATGGCCCATGTGTTGAATGGAATTAAATAAAGCAGATTGCAATTGGAGTTTGGGGCTGCAAAGGGAAGAGGAGGAAGGGTGGTTGGTTTAGGAGTTTGAGCTGAGCGCTGTCTCATTCTTACCTGAACATATCACCTAGTCCTTTCAGCATGCTTTTCTTGGCTTTGATCTTGTCCTTTTCTTTCTCATCTTTATCCCGTTCTGGTTTCTTCTTTTCCCTCCCTCCAACCTTGTCCCAATCTTTCCGTCTGTCATCTTTGGAAATGTTGCCATTCAACCCAGAGCCCACAGTCAAGTCACAGCTGGTGGACATTGACTCGCGACCTGACCGGGAACTTCCCTCTATGTCCTCGTCCACTGGAGTGAGAGAAATATAACGAGGATGGAGTGGGTGTTAAAAGAAGAAATTGAGAGGGAAGGAGATGAACAAACAAACAAAAGTAAGAAAATAAAATGCAATGAAGGCAGCAAAAAAACTTGTTTCTTGTTACTTGTTTCCCAATAGATCACAAAAGCTGTGTTTGAAATCAGCACACGACACTTTTTTTTATCAGTCACAAAGAATCACTTCTTTCTTTGCAACGTTACAACAGATAGGCCATTAAAAGAAAGCTGTGTCCCACAAGGTATGGCAGCTTTGAACAAAACAAACTGAATTGAACCGTCTCATTAGAGCAGAATATATTTACATTGCACATCCTTCGAGAGTAATATTCAGTTGAACATATTTTCACTTAGCTGAAAGGCTGACATTTTCAGTTGTGTACATTTCACACAGCTCACAAGAGAACCACCTTTCTTTACTCCCCTATTTCAATTGCATTTCATATAAAAGCATCATGAGCATATAGTGGAAGTTTTAAGAGCGTAACATGAATCTAGTTCTTCATTTACGTCTGAACTCATTTAAACCTAGACATGAAATTGAAAACATACTCCTTAGGAGATGTGGGGTTGATTAAACTGAAAGTTTCCATCACATCTAATCAGAACTGATGTGGAAAATGTAATTAATCTGTCAGTAATTATACATTTAAATAATCCTGAAAAAGGCTCCTGGGGATCTTAATGGCAAATGTGGTATGTTCCACAATCTGCATAGCTCCTGTCTACCCTATATCTCTGGCTCTGAGGCAAGAGGTAGATGTCCTTCAGATTAGAACTTATTACAGTCTTGCATGTCGTCTAACTTTTGCCTTTGATGGAGGAGAGAAAAGCGCTTATCAAGTGGAAAAAGGAGGGAGGGGAGACCATGATGGATTTTCAGCATACCAGATGAGGCGTACTACGGGAAGGAGGAGCTGCTAGATTCCCATTTCTAGGGTGAACAGTGGGGTTTGTTTTCTCCTGCGATCTGCAGATATCACTTTTGTTTTGTTTTTTTTTTCAGCTGGCATCTCAGAGGGAATTACTGTGATGGAATCTCAACATGAGGTGCTGTATTGCAGGAACAGAGAGAGAGCTGGCATCTTAAACCTGCTCAATTATGTAGCTCATTGCTGTGTGTAGCCCTTCCCTTCCTTTTCTCCACCTCTACAAATATGGGAACAGGTTGTGGATAAGTATACCAATTTTATCACTCAAACGGCCTGCTTATCATCCACTTAGGAGCAACAGTGGCGAATGGCAGCCGTGAGCTGTGTCTCGCTATTTAAATGAACACTAATGCTGCTACTGCTTAACGATGCCACCCGGAGGGCAGTGGACATGAGTGTTTGTTTGCCCATGTGTTTATGTTTGTGGCCAGATTCTTCACGTACGGTCTTAGAAATGTCCCAGAGAGAGAAAGGAGGAAGGGCATATTCACTGCAGTATTTGACATCATGCTTTTGTTTTCAAATAAAGCTAGACAGAAAAAAAAAAGTCCTATCAAAAAAAAAAAAAAACCCTTTATTACTGGACAACAAAAAATAAGGCCGTTTCAACAGAAAATGACTTCTCCAGTGACACCAGGAGTATTGACAGGAGCATTGGGAGACTGAAATATAATTTGAGGAAACAGACGTTTTGTCACTTTTGTAAAACTCCCATCATTAAACTTTTTCATAATCAAGGACATGTCAGCTAGCCTGTCAGTGAAGGTTGACAGACAAGAAAAACAAAGGAATGTGAATGCCCTATGCTGCAGTTTGTTTGTTGTTGGGGTTTTTTTTTTTCCTTTTCCTCAAATGATGCAACATGGAGCAGCACAAGGTGGAGGGGGTTGCATTTTGCCCAGCAGGATATCTTTGGGGACACATTTTCTTTAGGTGATGCCATTTTCTTATTTTATGTAAATAAAAGCCTGGGAGCAGAGGAAGGCAGAGGCTTATCTGTCAACTTTGACTATTAACCTCAGTGACGAGCACAGACTGGCTGCTTTTATCTAAATTGAAAAACAGAGTTATTTGAATATCATGAGGGAGAATGCAATATACCGCGGCAGGGGAAATCGGTCGCTTTCCCCATTTTTCTTTGCGGAGATAAGACTGTATTTAGCGGCATGCCGACAGAGCTTATGAGAACAAAGCGTTTCAGGCAAATAATTCCTTCTTTCTCAAATGTCGCTGCAGCTCTTTTAATGGAATCTTTTAATGGTTAATGGAAATTTATATCTGGTGATTACTCTTGTAGTGTTGCAGTGTTATTACCTGTCGCAAAACATAAGACGGCTGCCTCTCCATATCCAATACATGTCTTTTTGTCATCAAATACCAAGCAGGAATGGATATATCCACTCAAACAGAAGGTGGCGTGTCTTTCTCCTAAGGCGAAGTGATTTGGGTTTCAGCTGCAGTCGAGGGACGTGTAAAAAAAAATATCGGAGGAAACCCGGAGAAGTTGGAAGGTATATCCTGCCGAAACTAACTGTGCCAGACTAAAGCAAAGATATTTCATTCCTGAGCATTGTAAATGCCATTACACATACATATAAGAAGAAATGAATACAGCAGAAGTTTGACATATAGCAAACTGCTGAATTTTTTTCCTCACATGGACCCTGATGAAAAACATGGCAGTGTACTTTAACAATTTCACTAAACATGAGCCATGTGAATAGTGAATAACCTAGACACTTATTGCAGATGATCTCTCCAGTAAGTGGGGACCCCTAAGCTAGTTTACTTGGGGGTGAATCCTACTACTCTAAGCAGGCTCGGCAGAAGTATTGTGGAGTTGGCCTATTTTACATTAGGTATTCTTTGCTAATAATCTATTAATGTTTTCATTGTACATGAAATAATGACACGGTTTTGGGCACATCACCCTGGATCTCTGAATAAGCACAAGCCCTTTGTCTGAACACTCACACGTCTCCATGCTGTTCTCTTCCCCTGCCGCTGTGACACCAGGATTTTCATACGATTTGTCGATTGCAGCTCGGAAGCTCTCATTGCAGCCGCGGCTCCTGACAATCCGCGAACGAGGCCTGTTGACGTTTATCTCGCTGTTCAGTGTTGCCTCGGCAACAGCTGTCTGGAGACTTTCCAGGGAGCTGGACTTTTTCAAGCCCAGCGAGGGGCCGACCTCTTGGCCTGCAGAGCCTATGGAAAGAGGAAACCATGCAAGTGAGTCCAGCAGACTAATGGATTGTGACGCTAACTCCCCCAAAATCCCAACCTAAAACTTATCGTCATGGAGCTCATTGCATGACAATGAATCATTTACAATTTGCTAGTTTCGTATGAAATGATGTTCCTCGCCACACTTGGCAGGCAAAGAGAAAGTGTGAGTCTGGCAATTAACGTGAAAAACAAATGATGCCATTGCCTGGCCAATGGAGTGTGTGAAATATGAGGAGAGTATTACATCTTCACTGAGACATTTTCCTATTGAGAATTATAATTCAACCTTTGTTCTTGTGTCTGCAGAGTAAAATTATATGGCTGAAACGTAATGCATATAAATGAAATATCAAAAACAGCAATGTAGCACAGCACCAGAGTGATTATAGTGTTCAGACCTAAAACTATTCCCGCAGGTGTTCCTCGCTCTGCTCTCCCTTTCTCTAACAGAAAGGAAGGACAAAAAGGCAGAAGGCATATAGACTAAACAAATCCATTCATTTCCAACACCATTCTGTTGTATTCACCATCTTAGTGCAAACAGCATCTTCCACCTGTAATCTTTACTACCACAACACAAACGCAGGACCAACAACCTGCTCTGTGGTCGGTCCTATGTTGATTCATCATGATTAGAATCATCACATTTGTTGACAGAGGCCACCGGCAGAACAAAACCAGCGCATTGCAAACTTTTCCACTGCATTGTCTTCATGTGTGCTGCACATGGAAACGAGACAGAGGACGGAAATGGCATCACGGAACAATACATTGTTTACTTCAGAAAACACTGCTGCAGAAATTGTAGCCATAATATAAAATTTGATCCATTGACAGGTCAACTCTGCACATGATAAAAATGACAAGCTTTTGTGACATCATGCCTTTTTGCAAGGCAGCTAATAAGAGCAGATCTTCCATAACACAATCCTTAAGAAATCCTGCTTTGACCGAATGTCCGTCAGTTCTCCGGAGCTCTTGCCTTAGCTACTAGTTGGTAAACAAACATCACAGCCTCCTTTATTCTACCACGATTCAGCTTGTCGCATGGTGACATCGATGTAATGAGGTGGATTTCTGAATATGTACAACTGAAGTCTTGTTATTAGTAAACTTCTGCAGAGGAAACAATAAGTATTAATGGATAAACTGTTGATTCAATGACTTTGGCGGCCTCACTGACTCTCTGAGGACATAGCACATGTTGAAGAGGTCTGGACAGAGCAGCACTGTGCCTTTACGACTCCCCATAGACCATATAGACCCTCCGCATATAATGAATGCATGCTGCCGTTTCCTCTGCGGTTTTGTATGGTGTAAATAAAGGTCTCCTGCAGCTCTTGCTGTTGGTTCTCAATAAGGTCTTGTCTCCTAGCACCTCTGAATAGAACACACACAGACAAATATTGGGTGTACATGTTTGTATGTGAATGCCCCGTGCAGGAACTTCTCAATAGTCACAAGCTCACAGTACAGACACACACACTTCTGTCATCTAACAACAACATGATCCTCGACATGTTTAAAGCTCTGTTTAAAGTGGCCTTAATGAGGCATGCGGTACTGCTGCTCATTGATCACAGTGGCTCTTTAGAAGCAGGGTTGCATGGCCAAACACAGATTAGACCATGAAAATAAACCCCCATCAGAGAAAGAAAACTATTTGGGACTGCAACATGGAGACCCAGAAACACAAGGAAGACATTTTAATGTGTGACGGATTACTACAGGAAAAGAGGAAAGATGGAGCAATGTTAAAACACAAAGGCTTAAAAAGCGGAGAGGAAAAAAAGGGGCTACACTGGCAGCACTGTGCAGACACACATATATGCTGCTACTGCTATCGTCATTTTACCAACGGCAGCTTGTCTCTTTTGTTGGCTCAACGCCTTTGCTATTTTCTTTTTGATCCCTTAACCAAGCAAACCTGCAGCAGCTCACTTGTGATTAACCCACCAGTTCAAACATTTGTCTAGACAGTTACTTGTTGAGGACAAATGTAGGAAGGAACAGTGCTGACTGATTTCTTATTTCAGTCAGGAACTTAAACTTTTCCCACTTCTAGGATCATTTCAGGTCACAAGGACACTTGTGTCTTTGCTGTGCTTGCTACCAATGCACCTTAACTAAAGTGTGTGTCTCTGTCATCTGTGGCTGCTATAGATCTGGTGTCAAAGAAGTCGGATAGGCTAAAAGGTCAGCTGTTATCTATGGTGTTGGGTTTCTGGACTGGTAAATGTACTGTTATGCATTTAACAGACCACTTCTCCTTTTCTTCTTTTCGTCAATGTTAATAAAAGTGTCCAATCCCCTGAGATCCTGGACTCAATCCAGAAAGTACCATTCCAAATAAATGAACACCAATCCTCTAATGCTGCATCCTTTTTAGTGGGAAGAGCACATATGTGTGCCTTCAGGCTACATCAGACAGTAAAATGAAACTTTACTGTGAGCCACAAATGTCTTTGGGGTCAAAAGCTCTCAGACTGCAAGAGTGGAAGATTTGTTTTACTGCTCTGTTCGTCAGAAGAGAAGGAGCATTTCTGATTACGATGACAAATTTTAATGCCAGGGAAGCATAAAAGGCCTTACAAGACCAAGGGAATGCAAGTAAAAATCATGTAATTCACTTGTTCAGAAGGAGTAATCTCATCATGGGAAGGACAAGGGGAGGACAACCTGCAGAAAAAAATATATTATAAAGGAAACAGATGCGTAGATACGGCATAGCTGGAAAATGTTGTAATTTTTCTTACTTTGTGGATAAAACTCAATCAACTCAGGACAAATGTCATGTAAATTTGGGGGCTTTTGAAGCTTACGCATAAAGCCTGCCAACATTGGACACGTGGAAGCCAGAGTACATGTTTGACACAATGGGATTGCAAGTTAGAGCCGCACAGGATGCAACAGTTCAAGGGAACACAAATGACATCTGCTGTACTTGGAAACAGGGAATTATCTTCCCGCTTGGTATTCCACACCACGATCCCTCCTCACCATTGTTTCTAGTCATTGTGGTGAATGACTGAGAGAAGCAGAGAGACAAAGAGAATGGGAGAGTGAAGCAAAGGGAGAGCTTGCCCATAGACCCCGGCTGCCTCAAACCTGCCTTTGTTTTCATCAGAAGCAGCCCTGACTCTCCTGGGGGAGTTTGACAGACAGCTCTCTGTATGCCAGTCTATTATGCGATTCCTATCACACAACAGAAGCCTCGGTGCACTGCTCCTCATCTCCCTCTTATTCAGAGGGCTGAAAATACATATTCCCCCACTGCACACAGACACGAGTTTGTCTCTCCCCACACGTCTGGAGCAGAAATAAAAAAATCACCGTAATGAAATACAGAAAGAAGGAAAGACAATCGAACCAAATACAGGCAAAGAGCACCTGGAATTTTGTCATGGCCAGAGACAAAAATGGCCAACGCTCTTTGTGTTCCTTTGCCAGATTAAGGGCAAGGACAGTGCCATTGCCATTAAATTAAAGAGGGTAGGTATGGCAAACCCCATGAATAAATCAGCAGCAGTTATTACAGGGACAGGAGCCCATAGTATAATTAGAGCAGCTAAAACTACGCTCCCCAGCCATTATTCACCACAGGTCCTTGCATGTAAAGATCTGTGTACAGACAGGGGCTCCATTACACATAATTTATTCAGAGAGTCAGGGCTTTAAGCAGGGCGGTAAAAGGGTAATTATGTTAAAAATAGCCTCCAAGGTGGTCGTGGGAAGGCCACCTCCAGGTATCCCACTAGAAGTGAGGCATCCCTGGGTCGGCCAGGCTCCTATGTCTCTGCCAGTTGTGGATCATTAGCCTGACAGAGGACGTCCTCTGTATGCCGAACATGTGTCACAAAGGAATAACCATTACCTGGATGTGTGGTTTATGTCTCAATCAAGGATGCTGGATACTGTGTGGCATTTGTGTGCTTTTATCAACCCAACAATTTCATCCTCATATGTGCCTATGTTCCTAATGTGCCTACTCTCTCAGCTAGCAGCGCTATTAATATGCAGAAGCAGGCAACTCTCATGCCAAGCCTGGCAAACCTCAGTTCTGCAACTGACATAGCTGGAACTGAAACTCACAATTATTGCCCATCTCTAATTTAACATTTCGTTGACTTACCTACATCACTCTCTTGATCTGGTTTTTTTTTTTTTTTTTACATTTTTCCTGCCGGCTACAGTGTGAAACAGCCTTTGAAATATGCACAGTGTTTCTCAAATATCCCTGTACACAACAGGTGCTGAGCATGTCGTGGCCCAGTGATCATCTAATTGTATGATAATCTAATGGAGTATGTGCACTCTAATGTGCAGCAAACAGAGCTCAAAACAGCCTGACTACGATGGATCAATTGCAGGTAGCTGAACAGGCCAACTGGCAATGAATGGCCCTGCATTGAAAATGCCACTTCATCGCGTGGCTTTCTCTAGCCCTCCACACCTCCTGGAATAATGAGTGTTTTCTTCAATCATTTGCTCTGCAGAATGAGCACAGTGGCACAGGTTCCCACATTAGTTGCCAAGTCTCTATTCAACACCATGCAACTCCCTCACAGCAATATGAAAACCCTCTTTTGATCATGCTGCAATTACCTCAAACAACGCTCTCCTGCATATGCATCTGAATGTGCCAAGATCACACAGTAAGTAATTCTTGGTTATGGGCTGGTTATTGAGAAAGACTGCAACTGCTTTTCCAATCTCTATTAGTGATCCACGGACCCCGCTAAACAATCATAATGCTCCATTGTAATAATGGTGGCGGTGTATTGAGCTCGTCCTGGCATGGTTGCTTACCTTCATTGGTTCCTGTGCTGTAGTTAATCTCATCTGCTACTGTTAAAAAGCATAAAAATTGTGAGTGGTTAATGTTTTCTGTCCCATTTCAGTGTGCGCATGCAATGCAGAGACAGATTCAGAAAGTGCAGGCAGGCAGATACTGAACTGCTTGAGAAGAATGATCTAAGTGGAGCAGATAGCACAGCCCAATGCAACAGCCTGTCAATCATGACGCTTACAAGGCAAAGTGGCTGGAACGTGTTAACATATTACTGTCAGCAGTAGCACCTCACGTCTCTTTCTTTCCCTTTCTTCCATCACTCAGCTTTGGTGCCCATCTTAATGGGATTGAACTGCGGGATGCCTGACCAGTTTAGCATATTTCAACAATGATAGGCTTCAAAGTCATGAAATCCATCTGCTTATGTGATTTGGGAGTACCTGGAACAGGATTAAAAATACCTGGTGACTGAATAAAATTAGTCTATAAGGTGTTGGGTTGTTGGGCATGTTGACAACTTGGTCGGAGAGGTTTTGAAAGATAAAGATAGTGTTATTGAGGTGTTAGTATGGAGCAGAGGAATGCTTACACTGCCTTCTTCACATATCTTCCAAAGACAAACTCATCAATGTCCAACAGTGAGCCAAAGATGACGCTTAAGGGTAAACATGGGCAATATGTTCTGTGGCTCGTTTAATTCTCTACTCTATTACACATTACTCATAGGCCATTCCTCATTGTGTGCCTTTGATGTAATAATTTCATTAAAATAATCACCATACTATAGCAGCGTGCGCTTCTGAGATAAATAGAATTTATCTGACATTAGATAGGTCACAAATCCCAATCTGTAGCTTTCATTCTGAACACAGATGGTAGAGCTTGTGGTCCATGTATTGACTGAAATATTTCTCCTCTGGGAACTGCTGTCAGTTCCTGGAGTTATTACGAGAGGAGCAAGTTGGTTATTCCCCTGCACTCTCACTCTCACACTCTGCGATATTCTCACTGATGGATTATGATTCTGTATTGACAAAGATTTCAGTCAGCGGGATATTTCACAAACTCAATTTGGCCCTGTAAGCAGGGAAAGGAAATGTGATTTTTGATTACATCTAAAATCACACATAACTGATCTTGAGATCTACTACAGAACAATGATTGAGATCTGTCAAACAACAAGGGTCCAACTGAAGTGTTGTCTTATGAGCAGATAAACTTGTCTGCATTTAAAACCAAACTCTGTCAATTTCTTAAACTAATCAAATTCCATAATAAATGCTGACGCCACTTTGGCTCAATTAAAAAGCTTTTTTGATTAAACTTGATGATAAAATGTGCATTTGCAATAATGAGAACACCATCACGGAGATTCCTGTGTATTCTACTCACTTCCTGTCCTCAGTAATATCCAATTATATATCAGCACTAAGAACATAATGGAAACAATTCTCAGTGAAATTTATTCCACCAACAACTATCATCTTTCTCCAAAGAAGCACTTCCTGCTGAAAGTTTGTATTGTCTCCACTTTGTACGAATGGCAAGCAGAAGCAGGGAAGGTGTGCCTCACAGAACTGATGCAGTGACCCAGACCTTCACCAGTCTTCAGAGGAGTCAAAGGTTTTCTGCAAGTCTCTGGGCTCCTTGCAGAAGAGCGTTAGCTGTTATCTGTTATAATTAGCCAGTGATCTGAGAAAAGGTAGCATCTGCTTCAGCATGGGTGGAAGAAGTTCTGAACTCACACCATTCTCTTCCCAAGATACCTTTTGTGTTTTTCAGCATGTACTTGTACTTTTGTGTATGTGTGCATGCTTGTGTTTTACTGTCCTTCCCAGCCACTAAAGAGGCCACTGTACTCACACTTCCTTGTTTTATTAATGCTCTACTGGAGACAGGCCCGTATGATGGAGAGGAGAGACAAAATTTAAAAGCAATATGCACAATTCAGATGATTCACAGATTTCAGTCATTAGTTTTTGCAAATCAATACTATTGTAAGGAAACAATTGTGCATAGCTATGATAAGTGAAGTAAATATGTAAAAATGCAGTATTACGCGAGAGGTTTAATGTTTTTATGCTAAATACGAAGCAGCTTAGCAATGTAGCTTAGCACAAATACTGTAAACATGGGGAAACAGCTAGGCTGGCACTGCCCAAAGCAAACAAAACCGGAATTACTGTACCTAGAAAGTACCTAGAAATATTACCTAATCCCATACCCTTGACTTCAGGCCTGTGCTACTGTTCGTGTATTCAGCAAAGCATAGCATTTACCTAAATCCATGCTCTTAGACTTGCGGGTCTTGATGATCTCCAGCTGACCAGCGTTCTCATACTGTTTGGTGCGCTTTTCTGACATACTCTGACGGCCGAATCCCTCCCTCTGAAATGCAGCGTCAGGGTCTGCGTCTGGACTGAGAGAACTGGAGAGAGAGAGAGAGAACCAGACAAAAAAAATGTATTATCGTGCTTCCAAGAGTCACAGTCAATTCATTCCAAAAACATACCTTGTAATCCAATGATTATCCAATCAAGAAATGTAATTTTCAAATCATCTACACCAAGTTGGAGTTATATTGCTCGAGGCTATCCTCATAATTAGACTGGCAGATAAAATCTACCTATTAATATTCATACACCCACAAATCTCAGCCCATAACACAAAAATAGTCACTTTCAATCCATCATCTCAATAACTATTCTAATAAAGGACACCTCTAACTCTGCTGGGTGATTTTAGGACACACCACAATTGGGAGAAGTCCAGGCTAAAATATGTGAAATCCCAGGGAGGTGAGGGTCCTCTGTGGTCATGGCCACTCAATAACCCCCACCTTCAATATGTCTGGAGTAGTAGCAAGGCCCGACCCACCATAGTGCTCTCCCTTTGAGATCCTCTATCTCTGTCTGGATCTTAATTGAAAATTAAGGGGGAAGGGGAAGGTAGATTGGGAAAGGGGGACACTGGTGTTTGCATGCAGAGGAGTGCATTTAAAATGAAGGTGAGAACATTTCACAAGGGGGAGACAGGAGAGAAGAGATGCAGTGTTGGTTGAGTCTATAAATGCAACATGCATTGGAGGACAATGTGTTTCTTTTGTTCTCTTCGTGCTGAAACATTAAAATCCTAAAGGGTCTCTGTAGCTTCACCTCTAGAGATCCTGAACTTCCTTTATCTTACAACAGACATTTTATTAAGTGATCTGATATTGTGATCTCTTGTGATATTGCAGACCGGAATATATTTTTAAATCAGGAGTGAGAAGTAGGGAGGGAGACTGTTCCTCCACAATATTTCCTCTTGGAGTAGACACTCCTTAAACCTCTTTAATATTCATAATATCAAGAGTGCTAGCACTGCTTTGCCCATAAACAATTCTTATTAAAGTTGTCAGCTCAATTTAACAAAAGAGCTGCTTTGTGTGTCACAGAGGGGCCAGCGTCAATGTGTCACTTTGCTGTCGACCATACCTGACAATCCCAACTAAGATCAGACCGCCTCCCAGGACCAAAGCCAGCTGACATAGGAAGAGAGGAATGACAGCACAGATGTATTATTCATTTACTCATCATCCCTCGCTTTTCTCCTCTCATCATTCCAGGCCCACAAAAACCAGTCTGCCCTCTCTCTTTTTTTGTCTCTGCAAATGTCATCTGACGGAGCGTGACTGAGATGGCTCAGACGAGAAAGGACGTATTTTCAGCCTGAATTTAGATTTGGTTGGCTCTTGCCAGCTCCGCATCTCTCAGGAAACTGAACATAAATGGAACATAGACAAAGCAAGAGGTCAGCAGGTGGACTCACGTGCGACCGTGCCACACAGGTATGGATAGGGTTGCCGACAGTCCTTGTTGAACGAATAAGGGACATTGGGTTGTTGGCTGATTTTTATTACAATGAAACTTGGACCACCGCTGCTAACTTTCTGCCTGTCTGGAATGAGCTTCATATTGACCAATGAAACAGTGCTGTATCACTATAGCTACGAGAATTCTGTCATTTCTATCGGTTCTCTTTGACCAGTAGAAAGCTATCAGCTGTTGCTATGGTGCTCTTGCAACGGAACTTATTTAGATATAGGAAGTGTAATAGTAATGCAGTCATGCAGATGTAAGACAATATATTTGTTGTGCATACTATATGCAAAACTTTCTGTCCCTGACTGTCCCTTATTTTAACTTCAGGAAATTGGCAACCCTAGGTATGGAGCGTTGGCGAGTGTGAGAAAGCAATTACGGAGACAATCAGTTGGGATGAACCAGAATCCGGTTTGTCTGAACAAAACTGGTGAGAAATCAGTGGGCAGGCAATGTGAAGTTCAGAGGGACAGCCCAGCAGTGCTGTAACTTCACTCAGTGGGACACGAGATCTGCTGGTTAAAGCTGTTGCCAATTTTAACACTGGCTCTGCTTTGCCTTGGTTCACACAGAGCGCTGAATAAACAGCCAGATCGGCACCCGGGGTAGCAGGAGGAGAAGTGGCCAATAGTGTTGTTTTGAGGATGCCTGCTGTCCAAACTTGCAATGAAGCTCTAAGTAACCACAACAATTTAAAGAGGTGGCAGTGACACACTGCACCATTGCTTCCCACCCTTTTTAACATGTTTTCTTACAGGGAAGCCAATCCTACCTGGAAACCATAATGTGTCATATGTGATTTAAACTGAATAAAATGGGTCCCAAAAAGGGTCTTGGTACAATCCCAAGCCTGCAGTCTTTCTGTGAGGTCATGTTCTCCTGTACCTTTCTGGGTCCTCTCCAGGTACGAAAGCTTCGTCCAACAGTCAAAACACGTGTTGAGGTTGGTCACTTTAAATTGCCTGTACGCCCAAGTGTGAGTATGGAGGGTTGTCTCTATGCCATCAGCCATGTAATAGACTGACAACATATCCAGGGTGTACCCTGCCCTTCCCCAATGTGGACTGGGATTGACCCTGTATAGATGGGTGGTATAGATAACGGATGGGTAAATTAAAAATGTAATTGAAATAAAATTAAAGGTAGCACAAAACAAGCCTAATGTGGTAGTTTAACCATGAAGTCAGCGTGCTATTTACACTACCAAAATCAATACATTAATCTTTTAGTCTTCTTAAAGCTAACACACAAAGACACACAGCTTGTAAAGACAATTAATAGAAATACTCAATTACATATTGTGTATTCACTCTCTATTAGAAATCCATTTTCCCATAGGAACGCTTGTTGTAATGAGATACTGCTTTGGAAGTCTCTTATGCGTCTAAAGCTCAAATATTTTCTCTTAGCAGAAAGAAAACCCGACTGAAAGAACCTTCACTGGTTGAGGCTATGAGGGAGGGACGCATACTAGACTGTGATGACCACTATATTGCTCTCATATCCAATGAAAAGTATATCTGACAAATTATATAAGAAATAGCTTGACTATGTGACAATTGCCCAGATGAGTTACATAATCTGCATAGTGGTAAAATTACTTCCACACACCATCCATCTTGTCTGCGCCTCTGGCCTATTTTTAATAGCAGGCCCAGTCCATTTGGATAATACATTTTCTCATCCCTCCTTCTCTAAACAGCGTTTAAAAGCAATTTCCACCATTCCAAGCAGATGCTTTCCTCCGCACTCAAAGTCCTCCCATCATCTAAAATTAACTAGCCTGAGGATTGCTCACAGGCGAATCCACAGCTTTAACTTACATTTTACATCAACTCGTTCCCGTCTCTGTGCCCCTCGCAGGAAGTTCAATATGTCATGCTGCACATTGGCCTTGTTGCTAAGTGTTGTGTGTGAAAAGCTCTCTGTGCCCACAATTTACCCTGATGACTTTTTTTTTTTTTTTTTAGTTTCTTTCCCCCCAACTCCCAACACTTCTTACCCTCATTTAAAAATGAACCTAAAAGAGGTAAGTCTCAAAGCATCTTGCTCCTTAGAAAAGTGCAGCTTGGTTTGATTGGCTAGCATGGGGTTCTGAGCATTAGTTGCAACACCTCAGAAAGGGGTCAAGATGTGGGGAGCAATGCTGGGTAAACTGCTTCTGTAATGGTCCTTCTGAGGCCGGCAGAGGGGCAAAACAGCAGACTGTATGAATGTAGAGCTGGAACAATAAGCTTGGAGTTGCCTTCAGTTGTTGCATCAAGCCCTGCATGAAGGGCTAGTTCAAAAATAGGTGCAACAAGACACTACATAGTCTGAAAGAGTTGGAGTGGACTGATTTCACATGCATAATTGTGCCCATAAACAATTTGCCTAAAACACGGACATAAAAATGAGCATCATCAATGCCTGCCTATCTGTTAAATTTTATTTGATCACTTTCTTCTGATTGGCTGACCTATAATTACTTGTTCTCCAGACTGAAGACCGAAAGAAGATGAAAGAGGAGATGGAGAACTAAACTGCAAGTTTCTACGTGCTCCTATGTATAATAGGATAATCAAAACAGAAAAAATGTCAGACCTTTAAATGCCATGAAGTTGTAGGGAGAGACAGAGAGTAAGAGGAAGATAAATTAAGATCTCCTTGCCTGTTGGCTGACTCCTGCAACAACGCCCTCGACATTCCCTGCCTGGTTTCAAGTTTTGCTACACTGACTTCTCCAGTCTGCTGAGTGGGAGAGTAACTGACAGGGACTGGGCTTAGTGATACTTCCGATTGTGTGGAGGTTACTTTGGCATTGTTCATGCTGAGATTCACCTGCACCCTGTCACTATGAGGCAGTGTAGGGCGAAGGCTCACAGAGTACACAACCCAAGAAGCTGTAGATTAGCACACTCAAGGTGAGCACAACAATGAGAGTGTATATGACATGTTTGTAGCAACAGTGCAAATCTGAGACAGTGATATTCACAAAGAAAGAGAGGGCTATTAACTTTAAAGGGAAGATGTCTGCATTTTGTGTGTGCGTGTCGTGCTAACGTAAGTACCTAACTTACATGGACATTTCAGATCAGTTCAATGATGTGTGCATGCACTACAGCACAATATGTACTTATGCTGCTAGCTTGATGGGACATGCTTAGCAGAGTACTTGTGATTCTTAGTTACGTTACTCTTAAAAGAGACTATTAGGGAGTCAACTCAAAAAGGCAGACTGTCTGCAATGATAGCTTGGAAGTTTGTTTGTTCATGTCTATGTGGACCTTTTCCACTTTATATGTTAATTTGTGAAATTGTTTACCAGCCAATGTGTATCTAAGCACTCGTGAGACTGAGTGACTTTGTGCAGCATCACGTGTATGTATGTACGTGTGTTTGTGTGTGTGCATGTTTGTCTGGAGTCCTTTTCCAACCCCTTCTGGTTGACAGACTGTGTCAGAGCTGCCGGGGAAATGATATATCCACCTGTGACATCTCACAAAGACAGAGAAAGGCACAGTCTAGTTCTCTCTGTCTCTCTCTCTCTCTCGGGCTCACTGTCCGATTCGCTCCTGTATCACCGTAATGAGAATTGACACCTATCCTCTGTCAGCTTCATCAAGTCGGACACTGCTCCTAGTGGTCCACACAGAAAAGTCATTTTTCTTTCTCATGAACATCACTTTTCCTCCTCCAGCTTGTGCACTGTCCATCACACCTACTGCAAGCACAGATAGAGAGGTTGGACATTTTATTGCTGAACCCCGATGGACCCCACACCCCTCCTTCCCCAACTTATTTCTGCAGTTCAGTGCCAACTTACTCACTGCATTCTCACCTCCCACCCCCTAGAGCTACAAAACTTTGTTCGTGACTTGGAAAGCTGAACGAGAGCATGTGCTTATGTGCCATGTGCTTATGACAGAAACAAGCTGGATATCTCTCATTTTTCAGAACAGCCTTCATTTGTTATTTGGTCAAAAAAAAAATTAAAAAATAAAAATCACATCCAAAACCATCTCCACTGTGCAGTCATTATGTAGGAAAACTGTAAACATATATGATCATGATCACATAGTACTGTTTAAGAACATGAGCATACACTAACCACCTTGCTGAGCTATGGCATATTAAGTTATAGCAAATTGTAACCACAGGTAACAGGGCGAATGAATTGCAATAAAAAAAGGTCCTGTTGTGCTTTAATATTATATTTCAATTTTTAATGTACTGTATTTCATTTTATTATAATTAAAAGGGACACAAAAGTGAAAGTTTTATTTTACTTTCCCTCAGTAGAATTGTTAATATAAACCATAAGCAGTAAAGTGAGGACAAATACACAAAACTTTGGGTTGATAAAATAAAATACAACAAAGTAAAAGTGAGTTCAGTTGTTGGTAATGGAGATGTTCCCTTCTTCTGACAGCTTCAACTTTAAAGCTGAGTTTCACTACTCCAGTACTTTGTTGGGAAGTTCACATTTCTTGTAGTGCTCTAACAAACTTTCCCTGAGCACAGGGAGTTACGTCTTGTTTAGATGATACATTATTGCATGAGCCTGAAAAAAGAGGATTTTTTATTTTTTTTTCTGGAGGTGTGGTAATACACACCTACTCACGCTAGTGTGGGTGATGGTGCTAAGCAGTCAACAGTGAAGGTAAAACTTCACCAAGTGTTACAGTCTATAGTACAGTAACTGAAGATAAGCTTAGTGCAGCTGAGCATCTTTGCAGAACTAAACGTCTTGAGATGTTATTTTCGTTGATGTCTGGGGTCTTTACTTTCACTGACTGTAAAAGACAACATAGCTACAGTGTTTACTACATGATAAAGATATAAAGCTAAAAAGAACAAGACATGGACATGGACCCCGGTTCCACAAAACAGACACACCCCTGATACTGGGATGAAAACCAGATGCAAACATTCTGCAGAGTCTGCTTTTGTTATTGTATCGGAGTTCCCATGATCGTACACTAAATAGTGTTTCTGACACATTCCATTCCTGAGAGAAAAACCTTTCATCTCCTTATTTATCCATATTACTCTTCAAAGCCATTATATCAACCAGTGTGTCTTATCTGTCTCATTGTAAATCATCTTGATGTGGCCCTTCCTGTTTGGCTTAAAACTTAAGCTCATAAGGGAAGAGGCAAACACCAAAACAGGAATGGGTCAGGACCCAATGTTAAAATGAACTTAGTGCAGAAATACAAAGTAATAATTTACAACCTTTATTTATCCAGTGACACCTGAAAGAAAACAGTCTGGTTTCTGTCACTACCATGAACCACACTCAAGCAACACAGTGTTATCCTGGACCTGACAATGAGCCACATCAGTGTAATGGATTCAAATGCATTTCAAATATATCTCATTGTTTGCCGTAGGTTTGAAACAGCCACTTTTACAAGTCCCAACACTACCACCACCTAGCTGATGAGAAGGAGTCAAAGTCTGAATAATATTATAAATAAAACTGTCTGTAATACAGCATCTGCAAATAAAAGATGCAGCATCTTCACATTACTGTTTTAACAGGGATCTAAAAGTACTGCTTTTATGTTTAGACAAGGCTTTTAAGCTGGTATGGTACAGCAATGGTTCATAACAACGGGACAACTAATAGAGAAGGCAAACCAGATATATATCATCACCTAGTAAAATGTGCACAGACCACACACCCGCTATATAATGGCTAGGGATGTCAGCAGGGATAGGAAAGTAGGTCAAGTTATGTGTCTTGTGTGAGATGGGATTTCTGCCTCCAAAACAACCATTCATCTCAGAGGCCTACACATTAACACAGAAATACAGAGGCTGTTTCATTCACTAGAAATCTGCTGAGTTGAAGGAAGAAAAAAAACTGCTAAGGAAAAGATGAAAATGTACATTTATAAAATTACAGGAGATTGGATCACCAAAACTAAAAAGGAAGGGGGAAAGAGCAAATGGGCAAAGAGCAGGGGGTTTTTTTATTTATATTTGTTTACATTAGTTATTCTTTATGTTATAATAATCACAACCTGATGCTGGAATGGCATTTTATTAGCCCGCATTAAAAGAGAGAAGTATTCCAGAAGTATCAATTTCAAAAGCCAACCGGCTTGATTTTCTGCAAACAGTCAGAAGAGAAGTAAGCAAAGGAAATAAGAGAAATGAACTCCATGGGGTCATAAATGGACAAGAAGACAAACATCAAGCATGACAATGATTTTACAAGCCAACCAGACATTTTTTGTGTTTTGTGTATGCACTCTAGGTGTGTAGCTGTGGCCTTGGCAGAGCACCTCCCATGAGATGGAAGGGATATATAATACTAGAGGCTAGAGGTGAGACTTTCACAGTGCTGCACAATACATATTCAACACTTACAGGGTCCTGGCTGGGTTGGTGCAAGCTTAATCTAAAAGAAACAGCTCCAATGCATCCGAGTCTGGCTGACCCACATCTGCTGCCTGCTCAGTATGCCTCTTAACGCTCTGTGTGTGTGTGTGTGTGTGTGTAGGTGAGTGTGTGAGACAGAGCGAAAGAGAGAGTGAGTAATGTTCAGGCACTTAAAAAGAAAAAATAAGAAACAGTTTAAGTCAGAATGAGGATATGACTTTATGCATTTAAGAAGCTGTTAGTATTTGAGTGAAAGAGAATGTCTGTTGTCATTTGACGTGTGTGTGAGTGTCTATATGTATATGTGCATGTGTGTGAGAAGGTATAAATTATTCACGATCACCCAAGGCAGGGGTATTCAGCACACTTCTACCTTGTGTGGCGCAGGGCTTGCACGTGGATGTGAATTTGTAGATTTGCGTGTTAGCGGGAGTGTGTGAGGAGATCAGCCATATGCTGTAGACTTAATCCACTATGACATCACATGAACAATGAGCAGATTTACTCATTTATAATAAATGAGAGAGAGAGAGAGAGAGGGAGAGGGAGAGAGAGAGAGGCTAGAGAGTCTCCAGGAAAAAAGAAATAAAGATACTAAAAAAAAAAAGAAATAAATAAACCAGCATTTCTATTCATGGCAGTCAGTATTCCAGCTTCAGAAAAAACACTTGTGGTTGTGTGGCTGCACATTATTATAAATGTGACCTCAACCTGCCAATCATATATCTATCTCCCTCTCTTTCTCTCTCTCTCTATTTATATATATGTATTTATACTTAATATACTGAAACCTGCCTGTACTGAAGAAGCAGTCGCAACTTTGTCATCCAGATGAGAAATGAACACATGATTGAATGTCTTGTATTTTGATTTCCTGTACCTGAATACAGCAATTATACAGGAAATGCCATCTGTAATTTTGGAATGGGTGATTGTGCCTTTAAATGCGAAGAGCCACAATTTCCTGGCTTAAAACAATAAGCCCTTCAACAACAAAAATAAAGGAAAATGGAAAATCAATAGGGAATTGTTCTGTGCTAGAATCTGTAATCTCACTTTTTTTTTTTTCTTTTTTTTTTTTACAGTGCTGGTCTGTAGGGGTTCCCCCTAAGCAGGGGGCTCCCTGCTTAAACAGGTTCAGTTCCCTAAAGAGATTTGGTCCTCTGACAAGGTTGATGAGCCTTGGCTCCAAACTTTATGATGAAGCTGCTCCCGTTAGGCTGCAGTATATAGGCTGAGTAAGTCAGTAAAATCCCATGGGCGGTTAGGGTTGAAGAGGTGGAAACAGAGTCCCAGAGTTTTTTAGTCAAAGTCTGACTCCTGCTGCTGTGTCATCAATTATTTAATGCACACAGAGAGCCACATAGGTGCTGTTCCATGTCTACACACTGGGTTACACAACTACATGGTTAAATCCACTTTTGGGATTGTAAATGTAGCCCCAAAGCAAAATTCCATTCCATCTCATCAGAACAAACTTTGTGTGTGATATCAAAATGTTAATAGCTAAGACAGACTGTCAGATTTTGTGCTTCTTAATAAGGAAAGCCATCATGGGATGTAGTAAATCTGGGAAATCTGTCATAATTAGAAATACCTCCTCTGGGATATTCCTGCAAGAATCTTTTACCAATTTTTAACCAGCTCCTATGGAATATTCAAATAGATTTGAGTGTCTGCATCAGCATGAGGAATAATATGTGTACACCTATAAATGTTCAAGACTGACATACAAGTGCGTGCAACATACAAATTAACTTGCATGTTATACGAACACTGTGCTGCTTGCTCCCACACAGGGCCTGTCTAAAATAATTCAGTCGTTAATAATAAATGATAAAAGCCTGCTCACCATTCATTCTGATTGGGCAGCTCATGGATCCAGGGCACAGGGTTCTCTCCCACAAAGCCCATGTCATCATGGGAACTAGAAGATGATTGGTCGGAGAGGTGGGCGGGAAGCAGGGGTGGCCTGTCATCTTCAATCATCACTATGTCATCCTGTGGCATATTCACAGTTGGAGAGAGCTGGTAGTTACCTGAGAGAGAGGTTGAAAGAGAGCGATTAGATAACACATATGGCTAAACATGACTGGCGAACAGCCAGTCAGGGGCGTTTGATAACAATAGAGAAAATGTACACTCATGCTGAAGCAAATTCCACCACAGACACATTTCAACCCAAAAAAAACAATTTTATCTTTTGTAATTAGGAAGATAAAACTGTATACAGGGATAATTGTTATATTTTCATATCAGGACATGCATGAAGGACACCAATATTTCAAAGTTAGCTGTTTATCACCTGCAATTTTGCAAAGCTGAATATGTAAGAAGACAAGTATGCATAGCATACATACTATAGCAGCAACATTATACTCAAAATCACACAACAGTGATCGGGACTAGAGCAGATGAAGTGACCATGAAGACTCACAAGTCATGACACAAGCAGGTCTAAATCGGTACTCTACAGAACACTACCTCTACAGTAGTAGACCTGAGTAATTTTATCCATTCTCCTTCTCTTTTCTCCAAGGACAAATGTGCGCCAGAGGACAGCTCTCCTGATCTGCATTCTGTCCCGCCTGACCCTCCCCACTGAGGACTTCTTTGAATCACTGCTTTGCTGCTCCTTGGGAGTCAAAGTCAATGGGGAATGAGCTGCCAAGGCTGGCACTCAGCGCCAAGGGCAGGAGAAGGGTTGTTCAACAGCTTGAAAAGTGGCATTACAATACAGAGGTGGAAGATTCACTGTGCAAATTGATCAGTACAAGACTTAAAAGCAGACTTACACGTATGAAAAGGGGAAATCAAAGTCAAATGAGTAATGTGGTCGGAGCCCTTATCACGCACCTGCTTACTATTAGACGGAGGTTCTCAAAACTGCTGAACCTCCTATGGTCTTTGCCTTTGTTTGCATTATAGGGGAGCCATTTTGCAAATTTAATAGCTCAGGAACAATTGGGTGTAATCACTAACAGCAGACAACAATATTTACCCTGGCAGCATTCCAATACAACCCTGAGAGGCATTTCATTTCACTTGGGCCCGACCGATGATAAATGCATATTGTGGAAGTTAAACCTGAGCACCAATCAACAGAGCAGTGAGGTGTATAGTTCAAATATTTGCACAGAAAAAAATGAAAAGCGAAGCAAAAGATAGAAAGGAAACAGCTTCAGAGGAGGCTTTCAAATGTCATTTACTACAAGCAAAAATCAAGCAGAAAAATCTTATCAGTGGCAATATCAAAAACCATATAATCATACGAGAGGGAAAGTAAAAGATCAATGGATATACAAAATCCCACATTCCAACATGCCCGATTGCTGGTTCAATCCTGGTTTTATACCTGAATTTGTTGCACCTTCTTGCTTTGTGGCCCTATGTCTATAAGCCTTTACCCCTTTATCTACACATCTATTAACTGTTTTTTTCCAAGGCCTCATCCTTTCGTCTATGGACCGCTCATCCCAACCTGTTAAGGTGCCTGTCCTGGTGAAATGAAAGCCATTTCTCACATGAGCAGCTTGACAGAGAACCCTGGGTAAATGAATCCCCTCTATACTGTAAATCAGAGGTCAGTGAGAAAAGTCAGGAAAGTCTGTGAGACTGAGCTACATTTCCCTTTGTTCTTTTCTTTAATTATTTTTTTAGCTTATATATATATATTTTATTTATTTATTTATTTATTTTTGTATTGGCAGCCAGAGGATTTACAGAAGACAATAACAGATAACAAATATGACTTCATACCTGTATTGACATCGCATCAATATAAAATGAAAGTTCTCAACTTTAATTGCTCAAGGGCAAAGTGAAGAGAAACAAGATTTTCAGATGAAAACTTCTTTTTCATGTTCCTTCCTCATTGGCCATGTATTGCAGGCGTCCATTTTTGGCACAAAAACCATATAACGTTAATCAACCCCAATTAGTTTCATTATACATAAGTCATAGAGAAACGACAGATTCCTCATCTGAGTCTCAAACTGATCTAATTTTGCAACAATTTTATAAAATTTCTTCTGTATAATGTAAGCTGTTTTCATTTTCAGGTAGAAACTCATTTTGTACATTGTGATGTAAAATACTATCAGTCTCTCCCTGTTTGTATCCCCCTCATCTATTGTCCCATTTATTTTAAATGAAGGCCTACACACTCACACACACCTATGAACACATTTAAATATAATTTTTCTAGGCTTTATTTCTCTAGCACTTTGTTATGAAAAGTCAAAGTTTGACAACATATGGCACATGTACAATGTAATTTTACTTTGTCAGGTGAAATTTGAAAGGTTTTGGCAAGTTTATATTCGATTAACTCCCTTCACAATGCCAACCAGGGGTCATCAGCTTTTAGTTTACAGTGTACCTACAATGTAAAATAAACCGAACAAAGGACGGCTTTTCTCTGCTTAAACAAATGATGGTGATATCTGTATGTGCAAAAAAGCTCATTTTAATTATTTTCATTTTCAGAATCATCTCTAGCTCTAAGAAGTAGTGCAGGTCAGACTTCAGAGTCCTTACAAGAATGGAGTGAAAATTAAACTCTCCCCTCCTCTTTTCTCAATGTGCTTTACAGTCATTTTAGAAAAGTGGGGCAGTGTTAGTAAGAGATGCCCTGCAGAGGTGTGTCCACAGGGGCCATGCTCATACCACCCTTTACTTACCTTCAGCTCATAGGTAGTTACCTCTCCATTGCATCAGCAACTTTTAGAATTTCACCAGAGTAGCATCATAGAGCAGGCCCACAATATAATGGCAACAAAACAAGGCGTTCACTTGGTTACAAGACACTGTAAAAGGTTTGGTCTTGGTTTCAAGTACACAACACATGGGCAACTCAATTGTTTGTATTCACACTACACACCATAATCACCTTGCGTTAACTAATGTCAGCAACACAGCTTTAATTAGAAACTCTACAAGCTTCCTGCTCCCAGATTGATGAAACATTTCAGGTCAAGACCTCTTGATATGAGTGGCTGGCACTGCAGATGTTGCTTAAAGAATTCCACTTCCCTCTTAACTAAGTATCTCAAGGACACATACACATGCAATAAATGGCTAGTGGACAGGTGTAGTCAGGGCCACACTGATGGCTTGAGTGAATATAATTACTTAAGCTGTAGCTCTTGCTTATTCTGCAGTTGTTAGCATAATAAACAGGGTGAAAAATCACAGCCCATTCACATGACGTACTGTAGTTTAACTCTGAACGGTAAATGAACTTATCAAGCACTCAGTTTTTCCAATGGAAGCCATATTCCTCAATTCACGCACATACATACACATACACACAGTACATACAGTTTATCTTTTCCACTTATTTTTGCTTAAATGTCTTGCCTAAGGACCCTTTAAAATGTAAATTGGACGAGCCCAGTATCAAACTGCCAACCTTCTGATCAGTAGAATACCCACTCTACTTCAAGAGCCCCAAAACTGGGAGATTGAAGCAGACCAGACTTTGGCTGTCTGGATGAGACCAGTGGAAAATGACTCATTCTGAGTTCAATGGCTCTTTCATTCCCGAAACAGTTGAGAAAGATAAAAAGGGAAAGGGCAGAGTGAGAGGAGAGAACAAGGTGGAGAGGAAGGAGACTTCAGAGCCTTTGGCAGTGTTTTGGTGCAGACTGAGCTGCTTTAACACTGCTTTAATGCAGATGTCTCTCACTACCTCTGCACATTTGGTGAAAATGGGAAAAAAGGCAGGTGACAGGAACAGCAGAGACCTGCCAGCCAAACTGACAGACTGTGTGGTGTATGTGTATGTGTGTAATCGAGCCAAAGCTAGCTGAAGTTCATCGTGGATTGATACTGAATGTGAACAAGTGATGAAATAACAAATGAATATGTTTCCAGTGCCTTTTTGAATGTACTTCGAGCATCATCTTTGTTGTTTACATCATTTTGAAAAAGAGAAGGGCATCTGAACACGCTGTTGTTCTTCACCTAACACAATATTTCACTGGTTGTTCTTTAGCCTAATGGCAGAACAAAATAACCACAAGCATCTAAGCCCGAGTGGTGCAAATGTGTATCCTGTATCTTTTTTAGAATCAAAATACCCTTATTGTATATTTGATGACTTTGGCAATTCTGAAAACACTGGAGCCATTCATTCCTTGGTTTATGGAATAAAAGCAAATGGGGGGAAAAAAACCCCTTCAATAACACGTCGTTATTGCAAATGAAAATCAGTCACACAGATATCTTGGAGATTTATGCGTGAGGTCACGTGGGAATAAATATCTCTCCAGTTAAGATTAATTGCTCACAGAGGCTGGCTTTTTAACAAAAAGTCAGCTTTGGTATTTGTTCAAGAGCTCCTGATTCATGTTTATCATCTTTACAGCTGAGGGAAGATTGCAACACTGTAATTAAAGATAGCTTCTCATGAGTCAAGGACACACACACAGTACTCAACGCCTCAGCATCCACTGTGACAGTTAGCATCCAGCTAAAAACAAGCCCAAGTTTTGTTTCCAGGGCTAACACATAACAGTTAACAGCTGAGACAGATTAGAGTCTGAGTGATTGCTGTGCTTGTTGATTTAAACGTTAGAACATTAAACACAATGTTACTGCGCATCATCACTCAAATACAGAAAAAAAGTCATTTGTTTCATTTAATGCTTCCATCAATTGAGCCTTATACAAATTAATTCATTAATTCATTCATCTTCTACCGCTTATGCGTTTGTGGGTCACAGGTGGGGCTGGAGCCAATCCCAGCTCACATTGGGCGAGGGCGGGGTGCACCCTGGACAGGTTGCCCGTCTACCACAAGGCCAACACACAGAGACAGACAGAGACAAGCAACCACTCACACTCAGAACTACGGACAATTTAGAGTCACCAGTAAACGCAAACATGCATGTCTTTGGATGGTGGGAGGAAACAGAGTACCTGGATGGAAACTTATGGAAGCACGGCGAGAACATGCAAATGCCCCAGGCCCGGAAACCGTACCCATGACCTTCTTATTGTGGGGCAACAGTGCTAACCACTATGCCGCCGTGCTGCTTTATACACGATACACTTTATTATTATTTCATAGTCCTTAAATCCTCTCTGTCCACTCAATGGCTTCATTTTGATAAAAGGAAAAAAAAAGAAATATATGCTAGAAATGCTGCTCTGCGTCACACTTGAGAAGTTTCCTGTAGCATGCACTGAAATGGTGCAATCACTATAACGAAGAGTCCGATTTCTACTACTGCACTGAAGCACATGGAGCCCTCTGGCTAGCCGTGCTTAGCGTGTGGAAGCCACTCCGTGATATTGAGGCAGAGATGCTCTCCCTCCCTCTGGCAGAGAAGAAGGCAGAGACAGATGAGCTCTTTGGCTCAAGAGGCCACCTGGCTGTATCCATCCAGCTGGATCGCAGCTTTACTTGTTTCTTTTCTCTCCCCTCTGACCAAGCATTGCCCGATGACACATTGAGCTGTGAGGTGAAAGGTCACACTAATAGCCCTTCTCCATCTTCTCTCTCCTACATGATCCTCTCTGTCTCTGTCCATCACATGCTCATGCTTTTCTTTCCTTTTGTTTCTCTCTTGCTCCCTCCTTCGGTGACACTTTAGCCTATTGATCTGACTGGAGGGGAGATCATTAGTTGATCTGCACTGCCACAGCTTTCAGACCCATACAGGGATTGCAGCGGTTAATCACCCTAAGTACACGCTGGTAGAAACCAAAGCCTCATGCTCAACAGGGGACATCACTGGCATTTTTTATACAGCGTCCCACCATTGACCAGGGAAACCTTAATCAATACAATTGATCAGAACATTTAGTTGATTGGCTTGATGACAGTATGTCACTCCATTGTAGAAAAACTCAATGTCTGGATGTAGACATCTAGGGGTACAAATGGGGATGCCAAACACTGAAACTTGGTTAAAACGTGGAGTTAACCAGTGACTCCCATGGACCCAAAAACAGATAATACACCAACCTTTTGTCATGGAGACCCTGATGACAACATATTGACAAGGACTGTTAGTACTGTTCACTGGGGAACTGATGTCAGAAATATCAGATATTAACGGATGGAATCAATTGCAGCCCAGGTGACATTGCTATTGGCAATGATGTACTTGTGTACAGCATCAAACTGAACTAACCACTTCTATGATGTGTATTACCATAATGAGGCTGAAAGGCTTTTTCTCTTCCATATCCCAGCATTAGTGGTGTTGAAAGAAGACTTGCCCTCATTTCCAAGCCTGTTATTTAGCCTCTCTGACATGTTAGAGCCATATGAACCATCTTGGGCTCTGAGAACCTCAGGGAGTGGTATCCTGGTGGTACCCAGAGTCAGGACTAAACATGGTGAGGCTGCTTTCCAGTTTTATGCTGCTAAAATCTGGAACAGTCTTTCAGAAGATGTGAGACAGGCCTCAACTCTGATAACATTCAAATCCAGGCTGAAAACAGTTCTATTTAGGTACGCATATGACAATTGAATGTATTTTATCTGCTTTTTTTTCTTGCTTTTAATTTATTCAATAATTATTTTATGTTTTATGTAATGATTTTATCTGCCTTCTTGTAATTTTTCTGTATCTGTAAAGCACTTTGAATTACCATGTGTACGAAATGTGCTCTATAAATAAACTTGCCTTGCCTTGCCTAAAAGCCATGTCAAATAATATAACCACCTTTTCACGACCTTTTCACACAAGTTCTTTCACACTGAAAATAAATATATTGCAGCCTTCATACATGTGTGAATTGAAACTAGAAGGAAATACCAGAAACAACATCCATCAATGCAAAGCAATGCAATTCCAAATACTTGAGCAGAGAAGCAAATGCAAAACCTTCACTGTATGCTTTAAGAACTGTGTAGAGGTTTAGAAAAATGTAAACCAAATTCTCCCCTTAGGGTTTTTACCACAGGTGACTCAGGACAAAGTCTGACTTTCTTTACTCTTTCAGAAACCAGAATTACTTCCTCGTAGTTGTTTACCAAGCTGCAGGAATCTCTGCTGCCTGAGTTACAGCAACAAATCATGAGCACTGGGCATTGTGCAAAATTTTATGATGTCTTACTGAAGTTGACCATGGACCTTTCTGATACAAAATTTCAGTGCTTCATGACTTTATCCTTTTAGCCAGCATGTTAAATTGTATCATTGTGTATGAGTTCATGAGCTGTGGCAAAAAAAAAGTAATAATTTTGTGATTTCAAAGTTACCTTTGACCTTTGCTCGGACTCAATTCAGTTGAAGCTTGAAGGTAATTTTGTGTAAAATACAAAGAAAGGTGTCACTGAGATATTACAAGAATGGAACAGACAGACAGATAGTCTGAAAACACATTGCCTCCAGCGCTGGTTGTCACCACCATAAAAGCATAACTGCCACACTGAGCTTTGACAATATTACATGAATCACATTATAAATGTAGCCTCGCTGACCTGCACCCTGAGTCAAATACTCCGGTTTAATAGATCGTGGGTGGAGCTAGGCTGGAATAATGTGAGGTCATGAAACTTGTCAATGAAATCATCAAATCTAAGAGAGTATGTGACAGAAGTAGAGTCGCTTCTTGGCCACACAGTCACCACGCAGGATATGTTGAAATGTTTAACTATTGAAGCTGTATGTAAAACACAAGGGACCACAATAAAGAATGAAAGTTGCTGTATAAAACCGTAGTGTGTGTGTGTGTGTGTGTGTGTGTGTGTCTTGACTTTTTCACTGAGGTATGCTAATAACACTTGAAGCAGCCTGTATTAGGGGCACTCACTGTGCTCACTGTGCCTCAGCTCCTGCACTGATGGCTGAGCACACAGCAAAGATGAGTCTGCACACAGTGAAATACTGGAGAGGAGACAACAGGGTCAAGTCCTGGGAAGACAGACCTACTTAAACACCATTAAAGGGTAGTATAGCATCTGAGGAAGCCCAGAAGTGTGTGTGTATGTGTTTTCTCTTGTACTTCTCTCTTATAAGGATACAATTATCCAAGGTGCGAGAGCTTGTCCTGTACATCGGAGCCTAACATTGGATGTGGGTTAATGTGAGTCTGCAAGATTTTGCACCATCACCTGCACTGCACACTTTGCATCCTGTGAAAATCGACAACATCACAAGTCCCTTTAGCTTGTTCCCACATCCAGCCTCCCATTCCACCCTTCCCTCATTCCTGTGCCAGTCCTGAACCAGGCACTTAGCCAAACAGTCACATCCGCAGACAGTTCATGGTCCTCAATTTTCACCCCAGCATGTAGACCCACACCCAGCGGCACTTTTCAATTAGACAGAACGGAAGGCAAAGCCGGGTGTGATGCTAATGACCTTTTTGTCAAACCTTGGCTGTCACTGACACACTGTGCATGCACAGGATATTTCCTTACTTTCTTTCTTTCTCTTTTCTTCCTTCTGAAGGCAAAAGGAGGAAGAGGTGTAGTAGGATGGAGGAGAAGAAAAAAAATGGTAGCATGCCAGGCAGAGCATCCTCCATGTTCACCACCTCTTTAGTTTGGATTCAGTCCCCAGCCATGATGCTAAAAATCATGGTGTGTGCAAGTGTAAAGGTAAAGCTGACAGCATCAGAACGTTTCATGGCTTACTGAGGCAAACAGGGAATGGAATTACCTTTTAACTATTGATTAGCTGAATGTGTGTGTCTACAAATATACAAACACACACACCACAAGAGATAGTTCTGAATGACAGCCCAAAACACTATAGGGATAAGGACAAAGTGCCCTTACAATAAATGTGCTGGCAATATACCAACATAATAGCACCTGTCTCCTATGTTATTTTGAGCTTTTCTTCGCTGTTGCCATGGTAATTTTACTATTTCCTTTTTTTCATCCAAGTGTGAGATGACACATTCCGTCTGTCGCAGAAGAAAGGCAGCATGTCACCTGTGACTGCTGGAAGCAGACGAGACTGGGTCCATATCGATCAATACCTGGGTAAGGTGAGATAAGGCATCCATAGGACGCGGCAGCTATTTGCTCTCTTTCAAAATAGAGAGCGTAAAAATAACAATAATGGGTTGGAAGAAATATGGAGTTTACGATTTCGTCATATCGACTTCCTGCCATTTGCAATAACTCACAATCAAAGTCAGGTCTTAATTCTAAAGCAGCCAAACTATTCCATCCCATTTTCCTCTGTGTCAAGGTCCATTTGTAACAGCAAAGGCAGTTTAATGCAGCACAGCAGAAGAGGAAAAGGGCTGATCTGGTTAGAGTTCCTCCATAGTCTTTTATGAAGCAAAATGCCTCAGAGTTTTGTAAGTAAACACTGTTAGCTCCAAGGAAATAGTCTGACTCACATCAGTGGGAAATGTGTATAACCTGATGGAGAGATTGTACGTGAGTGTGCCTGTGTGGAAGGAGAAGGACTGCAGCATGTGCGCCTAAGCATATCCCAAACTCCACACGCCTGGCCTTCATGATTCAGTAATTTAGCAGGTCTAGATACACTCAACATCGAGCTGTCAGTCAAGCCTGGCCGGCAGTGTGCCTCCTGACCTTGCAGAGCCGATCTCAGCATCTGTCCTCTAACCAAAACTGTCACATCTCACACACCAGGCAATAATGTCTGAGCCTATCTGAAATAACATAGAGAAGAAGATGGAGAGCGGAAGCAGCTACTGTCTGTCCACCTGCCTGCCTGCAGAAATTTACCATCTACACTTGTGAAGAGCACATTGAAAGACAGATTTCTCAGGTTATATGTTTCAACTTCTTCTTATGAATTGGATTAATCCAAACCTGCAACAGTAATGAGACTAACATTCTGTTTAAAAATTGTAGCAAAAAATAAATATGAACATGCATGAACATGAGTAAGATATGTCAGGAATACTGATGCTATTTTGAGTCATGATTAAGGTTGAGAAGGTTGAGAAAATGTAGCTCAGATACAGTGTAAGAGCAAAATTTTGGTCCTGAACAACACTCACTCCCTGTGTGTTGAATTCTACCTCTGTGGCAGATTTCTACTCTCTGTGTGGCAGCGTTGTGTTGCCATGATAATAAACTCCTCTGCACCAGAAATTTAAATAACCAATTTGTGTCAGTTTAAAAAGAAGACCGCGTCGTGAAATGTAGGCACAGGTTATTGAGGATACGAGACAGCCGGAAGACAGAGAAGAGAAGGAGCTGATATATTCTTGCTGAGATACAATCCGAGTCAAAAATTAGACACTCGGCTGGCTGTGATAACTTAGCGCTTTGGTGCCCACTCCGCCTCCACCCCTAAAACTTTTGCGCTTTGCTCATTTGACTCCCACTTTTCAGGATGAGATGAGTGCAGGGCGCCCTTGAAGTTTCAATTGTGAGTAACTTTTCCACCAGCCCACAGTTGCCGCTTGCTTATGATCACAGCAACATTCTAAAAAGCTGGAATTGGAAAAGCAAGTGGCATAAATAGGGCAAACTGAGGGGAAAAACTCAATTTAAGTTGCATATTCGATTTGGGAATGCAGAGTAAGACATGATGAAAGAGTAAGAAAAAACAGAAGGGAAGACACGGAGACAGAGGGAGAGAGCTGTCAGGGGCAGGTCCTATTGATCTGGAGGCTTAATTAACCATCAGATGCCTCTGACACAGCCTCTGATCTTCTATGATCAGTAGTGGAGTGGCACTCCTCTGGGGGGGATGGTGGGGAGGGGATAGGAGAGAAAGGGGAGAAGAAATGGGAGAAGACTGGAAAAGGACAACGTGTGGATAATTGACAGATTACAACTGCATCTCATCCAAGCAGGAGGTGGAAGTGGTAACAAGGTGGGGGGGTGAAGGAGGAGAAAGACTAAAGACAAGAAGATTGTGAGGAGACAGTTCAAAAGAGGAGGAAAGAAAAATGCTGGAGTTGAGGAAACAGGTGCTGAAAAACCTACAGTTAGCATACAAACTGTAGAACTGCACTGCATCATCCTCAACTATGGCACCCCCCCCCACTTCACTGATGCAATCAACTCCGGCATCTGGGTGTGTATGCATATGTGAAAGGTCTGTCGATGTTGAGATGACAGCAGTGACTGGCTGAGGATTGAATTGTCAATTCTAATATACCTGAAGAGCTGAGATCTTAGCTTGCTGATGTCATCCAGCTAGAATGGGAATTGACCCGGGTGAAGCCAGTCAGGAGTGGAGTGAAGGTGTGGAGGATTGGGGGTGACATTAATCCCTGTGAAGTTTGAATAGTGAAATAGCACACCTTGCAATGCGGGGCGCTGAGCTGAGTGAGGCTTTGAAGGCGATGCTGACTGGGTAGTTTGAAAGAAAGAGGAAGCAGAAAGGTTTCACGGGGAGAGAGTGGATGTTAAAACTAATCAGCAAATGTCAGATTTACACAGAAACATGACAAAAAACACACTCAACAAGCACTTTACTAGGAGCAGAGGTACACTTTTTTTTATGCAATTAACATGCTAACATTGTTGCAGTAGTGCAGTTGAAAACAGAAACTGTCCCAGGAACAGCAGCAATGTAAGACCTTGGTTCACCCTCGGTCAAACTGAAAAAACAAACCAAAAAAAAACAAAACGCTGAAGTAACTCAGATAACCACAGTTGAGTGTAAAAGCACCTCAGACTGCACAATATGCCACCCGATCTGAGCCCGATACAACACCTGTGAGGTGTGGTCGAACGGGAGATAAGCAGCGTGAAGGGGCGGCTGCAGAAATGATATGACACAGTCATGTAAACAAGGGACAGAATCAACATGGTGGAAGGTTTCCAATGTAGTCCACAAAGAACTGAGGCTGTTTGAGAGCAAAGGGAGGTTGAATCCAGTGTTAGTGTGGTGTTGCTAATAAAGTGCCTTGTGAGTGAATATCCAATGAGCGCAAGGTTAGGAGGTCAACCACACCTCTTATCAGGGTGAATAGAGAATGACTGGCCAAAAAACATCCAATTTGTGGACTCATTTTCGAGTAGCAGCTGAAAGAAACACAAAGGTGTTGAGAGACAGTCAGAGGACCCTGCTAATATGACACTCACCAATGCGTCCAATCACATTAGCAGGTGGTGAGGAGATGTTATTCAGGCTCTCAATGGTTTCATACAGGGAGTGAGAGATCCGACGCTCATGGCTGTCCAACGGAGAGTGCATGGGAATCTCTAAAACTGGAGGGCTGCCTGGTGTTTCCTACAGAGACCAAGACAAACAGGAGGAGTTAGTATGGTGGCTCAGAAAAATGTGCCAAAATGTTTTTAGAGACAGTTATAAAATCTTGCACAAGACCCAATAAGTTTTTGTTTTGTTTTTGTTTTTGTAGTTGTTTTTTTTTTTTTCTTACTTCCCACAACATGTTTGCATTGTTTCCGACAACATTTTAGAGCAAGACCATAGCTTTTAATAATGAATTAGCTTTAACGTTATTCTATATAGACTGGTATTCTATGTGATATTAAATTGAATTAACTTAAATAATCCCTAATGATATGTGTTATATGTGCCTTTTAAATCAAAACAACAATCTTGGATCTCAAGCCCAAAATAGGGTGTAGTCATCGAGATGAAATAAAAATATTGATTCAAAAAATTTGCAAAACAGGTTGTTTTGAATTGGAAAAAGTGAATTATATTCCCCCTGTGTAAAATTGGGAGTTATATACACAGTCTCACAGAGGAAGGAAGAAATTGTGTCTGAATTTAATGGCTCCTAATGTGATGCCATCTATACCCCAAACACACGAATCTGGGTCTTCAGCCCCCATCACGGCTTACGCTGGTATTTTCTGCTTCAGCAGTGTGAAACAGCTCCTTCAAAAGTGCAAGCTGGATAAAGCTCCATGGATTTCCCATAGGCCAATAGACAGCTGTCTCTAACAATGAGCCCTAGTAAATGGACCAGTGACATTTGCCATGTGGTCGATGTGCTGCACTGCTGGTTATTGAGCTCACTGTATGCTCATAGCCTGTCAGTCTTGACAGGGGGACATGGTTAGCAGTTAGTCTGTGAGTTTTGGACCACTGGGTCCAGATACTGTGTCTGGTTTTCAAAAAAAAAACAAAAAAAAAACTATGGTGCTTCAAATGTGATATTTTCTTTTTAGAGACAATGGCGCTAACACAGGAAGAGTCAGAAGGTACAGTGGGAAAAAAATCCATGTGCTGAGAGTTAGAGAATAAAGCATGGGCCCTGGCCCTATTTCCCACAATGCTTCGTAGCAGCCTGTGGGCAGCCAGTGGAATGCACTGGAGATGAACTTCCTGTTCACGACCTATTACAGATAACTCCCTCACAGCTAGATAGTCCTGCACAGTTCAACTCCGTACCTTAAGCATGCTTTAAACCAGGAGACCCTGGGTAATATTGATGTCTCACTCTGCTGGCTCTCAGCCAAGAGAGGGGAGTAAAAGATCAGACAGCAGCAGCAACCAGAGAACGGAGGAAAAGAAGAAGAAAGAGAGGAGGCGGAAACACCCTGCCGCCCTGGTGTCGAGCTCCTTGTAAACAATGGGAGGAATGTTGAGATAGAAAAAGAAGGAATTGCAGAAAGTGTGAGGACTGAGGCCACACTGCAGTGTGGGTGCCGTCAAGTCAGTGCCTCATGAGAGTGGCGTGTCCTGAGAGACACATACCATTCAAAGGGGACTTAATGGTTGTTTAATATAAATGAGAAGTTTAATGAGGTGGAGAGTGCAGGACTTTATCTGGACATTGTGCTGATAAGAGCCAACAGTGAGTTGGGAATGTGCGCGTGTGTGTGTGTGTCTTTAAAATCATGGCCTGGGTCAACGCAATTGCAATCAGAGTTGTGGCCACTGGCAAGCTGGTAATAAAAAGTATGTCACCGGATGATTTAGGCTGAGTGAGGTCTAAATTGTTTAAATGAAGATTTATTTTACCAACTTCTCTCTCCTTTACTAAACACCTCCAGACTTTTTAATCCGTTTCGAATCTGGCACAGACTTGTCATGAGCTGACAGGAGGTAAGTTTGGAGGTTTAAGATAACAGGTTGGGAAACGTGTGGACACAATCAATCAGAAAGTAAGCAGCTAAGAGCCATTTGATATGAACACTATGTATAGGGTGTGTCAAGTGGAATAGATGTCACTTAACGTCACCGTTATAGACTTCGGGGTCCACGTAACAAAGAGCTAAAATGGGAGCAATTTATTCTTTGTATATCCAGTATTAATGAAGTCTGCTTTTGTGTATGCTAATGCTTTGGCACACCGTCAATGTTTAAGGGAGACCGATTGGTTGGCACGCACATATTTTCAGGTTCTTTGAATGTCACACAAACAAATCTGTCATCGAAATTTTAGCTTTCCTGACCTGCACTCATCCTCAATGTTCAAGCATATTGTTTTGGAGTCAATGAAGAAATCCGGTGCAGTGGCTCCTCGCTGTTGGGAACTATTTGTCTCATAAAGGTCTCAACAGATAGATGTGCTTAGTTTCAGTTTTTCAGTCTCAAAAGTAAAAACTGGGCATAAAACTGTGTCAGACAAAGATTTTACAATTGTGACACTCCTCGGTTAGTGGCAAAAGATTCAAAAGTCATAATGGGGGGGGGTCTTGATATTTTACTGTCTGTCTCTTGTTTTCTTTTAATTCTTGTTGCTGGCCAACTATTCATTTTAATACTGTGTTATTTGCTTTTTTCATCATAAATGTAATTCTTTTGGGAAGCAATGAGACTGAGATAGCAAAAAATTTCTAAGATGTGGTAACAAATCTCCGAAACGTAGAAACGCTTATAACTGGCCTCTCACAGTGATAGGCCCAAATATTTATGTTTTTAAACATAAATATTATTTCATATATAATTTTATCCAAAATTTCCATGTCTTGCAAATGATAACTCAGCTCAACTTCACAGTCCACCAGTGAGCCACGACCCAGCTCACACTGGGCGAGGGCGGGGCCACAGTAATCACCACTGATGAAATGTTTAAAGGTGTTGTTTCTATTGGTTGATGACTGAGCAGACAAACAGTGTGATGGAGCTGTTTAGTAAAAATTCATTACAACATGAATTAATTATCACCCAATTCAGAAAATCTATGTATTCATAGCTGAGGCCTGAACAAAATACAGCAAAGGGACAGAGAGACCCCCTGTCTCCCTTAATCCTTTAATTCCCAATATTTACTGACTGTTTTAAATTTGTATTACAAGCTTTGATATTTTTGTGTAAAATGTTCCAGTCCATTATTCAATATTCAAAACACAGTATTTTATTTTATTTTTTATTTTTTTTAATAAAAAATAGCGGAGCAGTTTTTTGCACCAGATAAAATGATGAAATATGCAGAAGAAATTGGTAGTTAGCGTTAGCATCAAAAGACACAATTACGTCACTGCACACCATATAAAAATCAAAAAGGAAAATCAAACTGCCTCGTGGTATCACAGTGTTCAAAGTGCTGCTGATTAAATACCTAAACAACTGATTGAGGACCGTATTTGTCCGAGAGTGGATGTGTTCGTTCAAGTCTTTCAGTGGTGAGATTTACTCCTTTCTTACCCCCAGCTCTCATCACCTCATCATGAGTTTAATCTGTCTTAATCTAGTCATTTTCAGAGTGGATAATCCTGTTGACTGAAGGAGAGGGCAGAGCACTGTGACTCGCACTGAGGGCAGTCAAGATCAGCTGCTGCTCAGTGACTGGACTCACTGAGCATGTCTGTGTTTTTGTGTTAGAGATAGTATTTTGTTAGTGTAGGGAAGAATGTAACATGAATGTGAGTGTGCATATACAACTCTATTTATATGCATCGGTATGTGTGTTTATATGGATTTGCGGTAAGTGCACACTTGTGCACAAATGTGTTTTTGATGGGGCATCAGCATCTCTGTGACCTTGAGTGTTCAGTGAAGGAGAAGATGCAAGGTGTTGACAGAGCCGGTCTTAAGCTGTCAGCTAAGGCTAATAATGTGTAGACCAAGGCCATTTCCTAGCCTTCTATCCTGGTCTCAGCCTGTTGCTCTGGCCCTAATCCAGTCAACCTCCACTATAATGCTGTAATTACAGTCCATAAGCTGCTGCATCCTGCCGTGGGCACATCTCCCTTCCCTGGGTGGATGTGAGAAGCTAATGAAAGTGGGGGCACTAGGCAGCAGAGGCTTTTCTAATGCAAGTGCTTTACAAAGTGGACTATGAAGTGTTTTAAGAAGTCAGAACTAAACTTCAATTTCACCCAAACACCAACACAGAAAGGAAACCAGGACACCAAAAGAGTTGGTGAGAATAACTCTTGATCAGATTTCAATGTTGTACCATCCTTAATCACTAACCAGTGAATACCACAGCTCTGTGAAGCTGCACTTAAAGATAACCATATACATTACCATGCTAATGTCCCTGATTCTAACAGGCTAATTTTAAATAAGACTCTAGGTCTGAAAAATATGTCACCTAGGTATTGATATTTAACTGGACAAGTGAAAAATTCGACCAACTTCAGACGGACCCAACTGATGGAAAAACTAGTTGATGAACCAACACTGCCAACTTTGAATAAAATTTTATGAAATCGATTTAAAAGATAATTTTACAATATTTTATCATTTTGATTATTCAGTTGTTTATCTCATTGTTGGTTTCTGGTTTATTAACTTCAGTTTAATAGCTAATAATGCATTGAACTCGTATACAGAGCAGTGGTCCCCCTTTGGCTGCCAAAACAGCCCTGACCAATTGAGGCCTGGACTCCACTAGACCCCTGAAAGTGTGCTGTGGTATCTGGTACCAAGACGTTGGCAGCAGATCTTTTAAGTCCTGCAAGTTGTAAGGTGGGGCCTCCATGGGTCGGACTTCTTTGTCCAACACATCCTACAGATGCTCGATTGGATTGAGATCTGGGGAATTTGAAGGCCAGGTCAACACCTCAAACTCATCATGTTCCTCAAAACATTCTTGAATAAGTGCATTATCCTGCTGAAAGAGGGAACAGCCATCAGGGAATACTGTTTCCAATAATGGATGTACAATGTCTGCAGCAATGCTTAGGTAGGTGGTAAAAGTCAAAGTAGCATCCACATGGATGGCAGGACCCAAGGTTCCCCAGCAGAACATTACCTGAAGCATCACACCGCCTCCGCCGGCTTGCTTTCATCCATAGTGCATCCTGGTGCCAAAGACGTGATGTAAAAGAGAAAGTGATTTATCAGACTAGGCCACCATTTTCGATTGTTCCATTGTCCAGTTCTGATGCTCAGGTGCCCATTGTTGGTGCTTTCGTTGGTGCACAGGGCTCAGCACGGGAACCCTGACTGGTACTATGCAGCCCCATATGCAACAAACTGCGATGCACTATGGATTCTGACTCCTTTCCATCAGAACCAGAATTAACTTAATCAGTTTGAGCAACAGTCGCTCCTCTGTTGGATCAGACCACATGGACCAGCCTTCATTCCCCACTTGCATCAATGAGCCTTGGCAGCCCATGAACCTGTCACCCGTTCACCACTGTTCCTTCCTTGGACCACTTTTGATAAATACTTAATACTTCAGACCGGGAACAACAAGACCAACAGTTCTGAAGATGCTCTGACCTAGCCGTCTAGCCATTACAATTTAACCCTCATCAAACTCGCTCAAATCCTTATGCCAGCCCATTTTTTCTGCTTCTAGCACATCAACTTTGAGATCACAACGTTCACTTGCTGCCCAATATATCCCACAGTCAGTGTAATTCACTTCAGCCGTCAGTGGTCAGAATGTTATGCCTATTTGGTGTATACTTCTGCTTCTGTCAATACTGTCTGCATTCAAGCACAATGAAATACTATCATATATGGCTGAAAAATGAACAGGACATTAACTACATTATGAAGTGAAATGAAAATATGTGTGTCTGTGTGTGTATGTTCATGTACATGCGTGTATGTTGCTTAACAGCACTTGGGTTTTCAGACACTAAAGCACACACTTCACCTCGGCAGTCCTCTACTGTGCCCAAGCAGCCCACTCAACCACCAGATTCAATATATTATTCTCTCAATTGGTCCTATTGAGTTTCCCCTGCTGCTCCTAAATGAGTTAGTCCTCAGAGAGCCGGCTGGGAATGAGGGCCCGGCAGCACTGGAATTGCATTTCTGCTGCTCTGCGATCTACTCTCCTCAATTTAGTCACCACTTGGTTGCAAACTGCATCTCCCAGAGTGCACTGCTCTGTGGTTTTGCTCTACCCCATTTCCATGAATCAATCTGATGACAACAGGGGAGTTGTAGTTCATGCATGTCATGATCTAAATGGGTTTCAATCACTCTACATTAAGGTGCAAGGGTGGGGTCAGCACAGATTTCCATCCTTTTCTTTTGCCTCAGCTGTGGGCCAGCATTTCAGTGTTCTAAGGTCTCTGCCAGTAGTGGTCAGCTCAATACTAATAAAACCATAATTTACTAGGCTGGGACTCTGATTGATAGCTCTCTCGAGGCGCTATCGATCAGCCCTTCTCTCATCCCAGAGCATCTTTTGTTTGGGCCAGCCACTTCCTTCCCCTTTGTCTCTTTGCATAAACGTTCTCTTAGTGACTAACAGCGACACTGTTGGAATGAATTACAAACATGGGCCATCGGCATGCTGAGGCGACTACCTAGGCACTCTTTTAGATGCACAGTGAGCTGCTGCATCGCCTCTCTTCATGTAGTTAACTAAACCACTGTGATTGCAAGCTTCTGTGATGCAACAATGCTGGGGTGAAAGCTCTGCCGCTTGGATCATTCTCCTATCCCCCCTGCTGCTTTTCATCAATAATAAAACAGTGTTTTAGTTCTACCTTGCCTATTAGCTGACCATGTTCCCTAATGGTGCAGCTGGAAAACAGATGAGTAAGGTATGCTATGAACTATGGCTGCTAATTATTCCAAAAGGTAATGGCCACAGATAAAACAATTAGTTTCTCTGTGACACCTTGTCATTAAATTGCATCATTTTAATTCTACTTGCTGGTGAACAGCCCTCCACCACATGCCTCACGCATACATGATGCTCCGACTGTCCGACCAACGTCCCATTCCTTCAATATAAAGCACTGTTTTTAATCAGCTGTCATGTACATCAAAACCTCCACAGCACAGCCACTGTTGGTGTTAGTTGTGGTACATTTCTTGAAGAACAGCACAAGGACAGCAGATTTGTACGTAATGGTGGGGCTACACAGTGAATAAAAAAAAATGCAAAAATAAGACACCAGGAATATGACACTCAGGTGACTTCAGGCACTGGGCCACTATGACGTGGTTTCATAATTGCAGTTTGTGTGACTGGCAAGTCTTTATAATGATCAAAGGGGGGTGGGCATTCCTCACTTAAAAGCTTCAGGTTTATGTCTTAAGGTGACGGGGAGCTCTGCTGAGACAAGTGGAGAAAAAGACAAAGTGAAAGTTACAAATATCTTTATTTAAGTAAATGAAATCAAACAAATAGGGATCATTGGACGTCCTGAGGCAGAAGTTGTGGTTCATGAATTTTCCTGAGAACTACATGGTAGAGCACAGCAATGTCAAAATCGCATGCTTTGAAATCCAACTCAATCTGCAGATGCGTAGAATGAGTGAACTAGTTGACTGACGAGAGGAAATGGAGGATGAGAAGGTATGTTATTGTTGCCCTGATTAATGCACAGCTTCACTTGAGAAGTTTCAGTTGCACTGTCAGCAAAAAAAAACAAAAACAAAAACATATGGCAGCCAGTCTGTCAAAAATCATCAATGTCTGCAGCAGCTCTCTGTCGTAAATAACATCAAAATGCATAGAGAGGTGTGTGAGCACATTGTGTGATGAATTTTAAATCAGAGAAATGAATCCTAGTAACAAACATGCTTATCATCATCAACCTGTCTGCTTTTAGATGCCAGTGTGATAAAGGTCTTGGAAATGTCATGAACTGCTATTGCTGTTGCAAGAGACAGAAACAAACAACCACCACTGATCAAACGTTCATAAAGAGGAAAAGAATGAGCATCCGGATGTATGTTCTCTGAGCGAAGAGATAAAATGCAGTTCTGTTTATTAGTGTGAGGTTTCCTTAAATTTCCTCTCATTGGCTGCTATGGGGGTAGCAGCCAATGGTAGGTGTAGTGGTTAGCTTTGTTGCCCCACAATAAGAAGGTCACGGGTTCGGTTCCCAGCATGGGTCCTCTCTGTGTGGAGTTTGCACGTTCTCCCCGTGTCTGCGTGGGTTTCTTCCGGTTACTCCGGTTTCCTCCCACCGTCCAAAGACATGCATGTCTAGGTAAACTGGCGACTCTAAATTGTCCGTAGGTCTGAGTGTGAGCCTGAGTGGGTGTTCATCTCTGTGTGTCTCTGTGTGTTGGCCCTGTGGTGGACTGGCGACCTGTCCAGGGTGTACCCCACCCTCCCCCAGAGTTAGCTGGGATTGGCTCCTGCGCCCCCCCAGCGACCCGGAAACAGAAAAAGCGGTAGAATATGGATGGATGCTCAGATTTCTTTTGTATTTTAGTAAGTTCAGCCCAGATATTGAGCAATGTGTTTGTTATAAGCCACAGCAGAGGTGAGCAGCTGCTAACTTACATTCAGACATGCTACATACATGTTTTATTTTCTTGTAAATGTACTTTCTTGTAAGTTTACTTACTATTGTCAAGACTTAATGAAGTCCATAGATGAAATATTTCTTAAAGTTTATGAACATTACCATAATCTGATGTTGTTCTTTGAGACAATGAATGCTAAAAGTCTGGAGGTGTCTTCAGCAAAAAGATTGAAGTTGTGATGCAGGTGAGAACTTGTTACCCCCTCAGAGGAAAATTAAGATTTAAACTTACCTTGGGGTTAGGTTGGGGTAGGGGTCAGGTAACATCAATGTCTACATATAAATTGATGTTTTCAGACCATTGTTGAATAAATGTTGGGGGTTGAGTATATTTGAAAGAATCACAAATTCAATCCATAAGTAACAAACAAATCAAAGCTTGCATTATTCACTTTAACTCTTTGGCTTTTCAGAGTTTCTATAAAAAATCCCAATAAATCTAAACTGTGTTCATATCTCTGACAAACTGGGACGGAAATGGCTAGAAAGAATCAGCTGCGTAAAAACATAAGAGTACAGATTTGTACACTGAGAAAGGAAGGATACACTGAAAGAGAAATTGCAAAAAGCCGAAAGGTGTCCAAAACAGGAGTTTACCACAGTCTGACGGGCTAGAAGTAACTGAAAATGATGATGATAGAAAAAGGGGGTTATTTAAAAAAGCAGACGGAAGACATATAATTATCATCAGTAAGAGAGATTGGCACCACAAATGATGGAAGAAATCAACATGATAAGGTCAAAACACATCTCAGACGTGTGACAAGACATTTGACAAAGGCCAGTGTGAGGTGTTGTGTATCTGCAAAAAAACACAACTTCGTCCACAGAGCAAGAAAAACAGAGATATGAGCGAGTAAAGAACACAAAAATTGGATCTATGATGAGTGCAAACAACTTCTCTGGACTACCAGAGAAGGGTTAGGGTTAGGGTTAGTGAACTATGTGGTTCAAATTGCAGAGTCTCTATCTACAGATAAATTGGCAAACGACTTAAAACACAATGTGTAACACACACAATAAAGCATGTAGATGGTAGTGCCATGGTGACAGCAGGAGATATGTTAGAAGTAAAGGGTGTCATGAAGAAGGAAAAGTCCCACTCCATCCTCCAGCATCATGGAATTCCATCTGGACTAAGACTTGTGGGTTTGAAAATTTGTTTTGCTGCAAGATAATGTCCATAAGCATTCTTCCAAGCTTTGTCAGGGTTACCTGGACAAAAAAGAAAAGGAAGCTGTTCTTCGAAAGATGGTTTGGCCCCCTCAGTGTCTAGTCCTCTCTCCAATTGAGCTTGTGTGAGACACATTGGTTTGATGAGTCAGAGTCCCACAAATCAGCAGTCTCCCCTTGATGCTCTTGATCTTCAGGCCGTGAGGCGGCACTGCATTAAAAACAGGCATGATTCTCTACTGGACATCACTGATCACTGCATGGGCTCAGGAACACTTCCAGGAATCACTGCCTGTGAACACAGTTCAGCGTGCAATCCACAAATGCAAGTTAATGCTATATCATGCAAAGAAGGAGCCAGATGTGAGCACAGTCCAGAAATGCTGTCGTCTTCGCTAGGCCAAAGCTCATTTAAAATGGTCTGAGGCAAAATGGAAAAGCGTTCTGTGGTCAGATTAATCAAAATTTGAAATTCTTTGCGGAAACTATGGACGCCGTGTCCTGCAGACTAAAGAGGAGCGGGACCATACAGCTTGTTGTCAGCGGACAGTTCAAAAGCCTGCATCTCTGATGGTACGGGGTTGCATTAATGCCTTTGACATGGGCAGCTTACACATCTGGAAAGGAAACATCAATGCTGAAAAGTACATAGAGGTTTGAGAGCATCTCTTTCAGGGAAGACCTTACATACGTATATCAGTGCTAAACCACAAACTGCATCCATCACAAGACTTGGGTGGCACTGACAGAGATATCATATTTAATGCCTGAAATATGGCGGGAATGAGAATGAGAACCATATAGAAAGTAGAGGAAAAAAAGAGTGAAAATAAATCAACAACCAGCAACTATTGAGACAGATTTAACTCCATCAGAACTCTGAGTTTGTAACTTGAAAAAGACAAACGACGGAAAACATGCCAAGTAAATATATAAATCACGGAACCAAAATAACTTGCAGTACATTTAATTGCTGGTGACCAATCATATAGCCCAACTATCTGGGGCAGAATAGTAGTTTTTCAAACAGGGGCTATCTGCTATGCTGGAACAAAGGAGGAATTAATTCCTCTGGTGCTGAGTGTGCGTGTATGTGGGCATCCATGCTTGTGTGTACTGAGTATATTTAAATGGAATGAATTATACTTTTCCAGCCTACCTTTGTCTTCAGTTTGATTAAACATCAAACACCTTATTAAGGTATTGGAATAACGGTTGGTTTCTAACAGACTATATAAGCTCTCCTGACTTGTATTTGACTTTCTGCTTCTTCGACTCACTACTGTCCTATGAGTTTGCTAAATTAAGATTAGTATTTTAAAGCTTGGTAAGGGCAGGATGCCTCCTGGGTTCGTGCAACATTAAATGCATATCCGGTATATTTGAGGCAGACTGCTTTCTTAGGTTAAATATATCCACAAACAAGACCAAGTGGTTTTTTGTGTGTGTGTGTGTGTGTGTGTGTGTGTGTGTGTGTGTGTGTTTTCTTTTCCTCCCAAGGTCACAAAAAAAATCTAATTTTAAATGGAGACCAAGGCCATTCACATCTTTAATGGCAGGAAATACAGACCAGGTACTCCGGCTCAGATGTAGGCTTAATCATGCTCCATCATCGGCAGCATGAACCCACCTATTGAAACACTTGTCTCTGCCACTGAGACGATCTGTGTGGAGGTTCTGCTGAAAATAAATGGGCTCCTGAGAGACCTTGGGCAATGTGTGTGTGTTTGAAGGTACTGTAATGCATTTGTGTGTGTTTTTTGTGACGAGGTAAGTTTGGGTGGCCACACAGTCCCCAAGCACAATGACAGTCATATAGTATATTTCACATTTCTATTAAGGTAGGTCCAATCCGTATATCCATATTATTACAGGGACTCCAGTTCTATGCCTGGTGTGCAGTGTTTTGCAAACACCCACCAAACCAAACAAGCTTAAACTATCAAGAGACATTGCTCTAATCTAACAAAGATTATCATACTTATAACCTAAAGAACTGAGCCATGATGAAATCAATGCAATTTTCATGGTGTGAGGTGGCCTGGATATGGTGCAGCCATCCAAATCCTCACCTCTGATGCATTAGGCTGTACTGCTCCTCTCCCCTGCAGACAGTGATGGATCTGATTCATTTCAGTGGTGGCCTCCAGTGCTCACTCCCATTTGGCTGGGTGACAGTGGCAAACTGGTGCTGGCTTGCCACAAATCTGCCTGGCCAACACAGCAGAGCTGTGCTTCTGCTTTCCTTATTTGAGGTTTGCAGCTGACCTTAAAATTTTCATTTAAAACTATATCTTTTCTGCATCCAGCCTATTACATTGCCACTTGTGACTTCATGGAACCTTTTCAAATGACTAAACTTCCTGAAAACTCTACAGCTTAAGCAATGCATGATTGTCTGTAATGGGACTTTCATGGATGAGATCTCAAACGCACTACTGCATCGCATGTCCCTTCCCCTTTGAACACTTTCAATGTTTCTCTGCAACGTCATCAATATGCTGCGTGCCAGCAACTGATTTTTAAATAAATGTCAAGTTAGATATAAACTCTCTTGCAAATTGTCTCTAAATGGATCAGAATTGTTGCAGCCTCTAATATAAAAAAGTCTTCTTTTATCCATCTGCCTTCAGAAGCAACCAAATGATATAAAAATGTATTTTTAGTGCTTCTCCAGAGGCATCTGTCTGAAACTAGCAGTCTGCTCAGTGTCAGTCTGTCTACCTATCTGCCTGCTGGTGAGGGATTAGAGAGGACAGGAGAGCGACTGGACCGAAGTGATAGAACTCACTGAACCTTGGGGCTGAGCTTTCCCAGGAGGGACATGTGTCCTCTCCCCTCATCAGGAAGTGGGTTAGGAAGGGAGAGATAGCAGAACAGGGAAAAGAGTGGTAGGAACAAAGCCGGAATGAAAAGAGAAGTGTGTGTAAAAAATGCAGTGACGATTGGTGGGGCAAGTTGTTCAATAACACAGAGAGAAAAAAATATAAAACAAATATAAGTCTGGTTAGTCAAATATCCATGGGTTTGACACTGCAACACCGCATGGAGTTTATAATATCTGAGCAGTAAAATCCTGGAATCATCTTTTTGTTGTGTTTTGTTCTGTATCGCATCATGTTGTCAACACAGCGGGGCGAAATGAACGATGGAGCTCCAGTTTTTGCGTGCATTGTCTGCCTGAGAGCAGTCTTAACCTGAAGAGGTGGGAAGGAGAGTTATTGCTGCATGGATAACATTAAAATTAGCAGCCTTTTTTTTTTTTTTTTTTACCAGTCAGAGTTATTCAGGATTAAACTTCAACCCTTCACTCATCAACAGCTGTCTCCAGAGTTGCAAAGTAACACCACTGTTAACTTGTTGGTAAATTAACATGCTACCCAGCTGGCCTTGGCCCATCTTGACGTTTTTTCATAGCAAGTCCCTGTGGCCCCCAATCCACCCTGAAGAAATAGTGCTGCTCAGAGGGCATGGTATTATTATTATTAAATGATTATCTTGTCCAGCAACAACTACCCCCTACCCAATAAAAAAATAAATACATAAATTAAATACAATAAAATAAATTTAAAAAATCTATTACATAGACATGAAATTAAAATTATAGGACTTATTTTAAGTGAATGCATTTTCATGCTGTTATGAGAGCCATTCTTCCTCTCAAGCACATTTTCATTTGCCTCCTGTTTTATAACAGTCCCTTTCTTTTTACTGAACCTTTACTTAACTGCATGACGGTGCTTTAGCAGGGAAACTGAAGAATGAGACCAACAGCTAATATACAAATGACCCTTAAATTTTTAAATATTGAGTTTTGTATCACTGTAAAAACTAAATTACCTCCTTTTAAAAAAAAAAAAAAAAAAAAAATCACCAAATGCATGCAGCCTTAATATTCCCATTATAAAACTGAGAAAGACACTGCAAGAGGCTTCCAGCCCTTGATTGTTTCAACAGTAATGCAGCAACATATGAGGGATACCTGTGGACATTCAACTCCAGTCCCCTGCTGTGTTTATCCCATTTATACCTTTTTGGATATGGAGCACCATGAGTTGAGGTGAAAGGAGGTGAAAATTAAGATAAAAACTAGGAGAAAAACAAGCTCTCAGGGCATTAGGGGGACGGTGTGGGGTCGAGAAGACAGCGACAGTGCTTGGAGGATGAGGAATAATAGGGAGGGTGAAGGGCAGAGAGGGAGGATGGGGCTCAGCGTGACACTCAGAACTGACACACAGCCACGGGACATGGGCTCCAATTAGAGTCACAGCAACACTAATCAAACCTGATCTGCAACCTCTGAATGCGGAGCGACTTAATGTGAGCGAGCGTGTTCAAGTATTTACACATCAATCCACAAACCTGAGATGCTTCCCCACACAGTACTTTAAGTTTTTCACAATCAGTTAAATCAAATTTGTATTCATCTTGTTTGGCTACTCAAGTTCAAATTTTTGTCTTTAATAATAGTGGGCTGGGATTAACTCTGTATCACAATGGACAATTCATGAAGTTGAAATACTGTCACTTTCAATATTCTCCACAGTTGCCTCATGATAAATATTCGGGTAATGCATATTCCTTTATCTGCCAATCCTACAGTGTTATTCCACAGGTCTGTCAATCATAGCTCACTGAAGTGCTTCTTAGATATCATATCAAGGGCCACAGTGGGCAAAGAAAATCACACAGAGAATGAGGGGAAATATGAGACGTATCACCTATCTCACACAGGAAATGGGACTGTTTGAAGATTTGCATGGTGGCGTGGTCGCTTCACAAAAGTCCTCCTCTAGCTATCTCAAAGCTCCTAAAAGCTATGGGGAACAGATTAAGGCTGGTGGTAAGGTGGAAGAAAGCCGCTCTCATTTATCATGGAGTGTGGCTGAAATGTAGTCACCCCTCTTCTTCATTCAATGTCTCTCCCGCTTTTACAGTGACGGGCTTTAAATTAAAGCAGAAATGTGTGTTTGTTGAGTTAGTGTATGCACAAAATCTACTGTATGTGTGTACACAAGGAGAAAGTGAAATGCACAGTCCTTAAAGATATAGGGGCTCATAATTAGAGTATTGATATTATCTGTTTTAAAATTTCAACTTTTAATGCCAAGTAGTTCCTGGCAAATCATTGTGACTCCTCCCCAACTCTTACCTCATTGCTTTTGGCCACCCGCCGGGCCACGATGAGTTGGATCATTCCCCTCTTGTTCCCCTCGACAGACATGGATTTGCGCAGTGTTTCCATGGCTTCCTGGTTAGTCTTCTCAAGCAGCGACTCTCCGTTGACAGCAATGAGTTGGTCATTGACATGTAGACGGCCATCCTGCAGACAGACACCGTCAGGGGAAATTAGATCCGGCTCACAGAATACCTGTGAATACTGTCAGTCAGTACTGCTGTACAACAATGTAGCAACAAATCTCCACAGATACCAAGGAAAATCCTAAACTTGTCACCCTACATATTTCTTCAGGAAACAATACTGTGTTACCAATGCTGTATTTTTCTGAGGTAAGACCATGGCACACAAAGGGTACTGCAATCCTTGATATTCATAAACATATTAATAGCTTATTCAAATTCAATATCTTTTTTTTTGTCAAGGGGATAATAATTCTTATAGGAAATTGCTATCTGAAGGCAGAAAAACAGTACTTGAAAATCACAATCCCCACTGACTGATATTCCAGTGTGCAGTGTTTCAGAGGGGCAGCAGCTCTAAAGCACAGAGGTCCACCTCATCTGTATACTTAACTGCAGGTCTTCGAGTTACAACAGAAACAATGAAATCCATCAAGGTAATTCTCTGTGTATAAGTGGTTGGGTGTAGTTACTTGCCTTACTAGCAGCCCCTCCATTGATAATGGATTTCACAAAGATGCCCAGATCGGCATGGTTCTCCTTGGACCGGTTACCCTTGACACTGACACCCAAGCCTGCAGAGCCTGAGTCATTCAGAGGAATCTCAAAGGTCATGAACTCTCGTGTGCCATCAGGGGTTAACACTATGTCGTCTTCCTCTGGTGGCTGAGGGTAGTGGAGAGAAAGAGAAAGAGGGAGAGAGACAGAGAGACAGACACAGAGACAGAAATAGGTCTCTTTTAAATCAGGTAGTCTTCAAATAATAAGTGAATACTTGTGCAGCTCTATGTATGTGCGTGTGTAAGGACAAACACACACACACACACACACATATATATATATATATATATATATATAGAGAGAGAGAGAGAGAGAGAGAATAGTAGATCAAAAATAGAGGAAAAAAAAGATCAGGGAGAGTGAATGACAAGAAAATGGTAAGGAAGTCGGAGACAAGATAAAGAGGGGTAAGTTGAGGGGAAGAGGAGAAAAGGCGATTGGATGGCAAGCATGTCATATATCTCTGTCATTGTCAACTGCCAAGCATTGCTAATTCCCATCTACCGCCCTGCGCTTGGTGTTGGAACAGTGGTAACAGCAGAGAACTTTAAAAAACCAGGTAACAATTTGATGCTCACACAACAGTGGCTTACTGTGAACAACAGCCTTTTGAAGAATAATTTTGTGACATGTTAGGAATCTTAGCAATCTTCTTTCCCCGTGTGATGCATTGGCCTTTTGCAACAATTACCACACGGCTTTTTTTTTTTTTGGGCTGCAGGAGCCTGCACTGCAGATCTTCATGCATGGTACAAAAAAGATATTTTTTCAGCCTGGCAGAGAAGTGTGAGAGAGTACCACTGAGGGTCTGACACCCAATATGATCAATTCTGCAGGAATACAGTCCATCAAACAACCACCCCAGTTACTTTTCCATCCATCGCCACTTGTGTCTAACAAAAAGTCATCTGTAAAAAATCACCAAAAGAATATTCATTCATTCATTCATTCATTCATTCATCTTTTACCGCTTATCTGTTTCCGCGTCGTGGGCATAAAGATATTATTTTTTACTTTTTACTTTTTGGTGGCAGCCAGAAAGAAGGACGTAAGAGGTGTGAGAGAAGCAAAATGTTCCTGAGAACACACTAGAGGCATCAATGAATTGGTTTCTTTTTTGATGCAGACGGCAGGAAAACTTGGTACAGATTGAAGCACATTTTAAAAGAATTTCCATTCAAGCACACCAAGATTTTTCCGCTATAGCCATAAGAGAGCATCAAAAGCAGTTGAAAGAAGAATATATAATTCTCTATCTTTTACACATTTGTATTCAGCAGATAAGAGCCGTAGCCTGTCTGATCACAAGCCCGCCCAACAGGAAGCTTGAGAGTGGTGTTGAAATACAATGATTGGCACAATAATAGTGTACATTTGTAGTTATTGCCATAGCAGCCAAATTCACATGAACAATACTGGTGGTCAGAGCAATCAGCCCCACAACCCCACTGCGATACCTCTTGAAATAAACTTACATCAACATACATACACTCACGCACACACACGTGCGGGCACACACAACCAGATGGATGGCAGCCAGGTGTATGCCCTTCACAGCTGCTTGGATAAACACTGAAGCAAAGGAAACGAAGGGAAAGCTACAGCAGGTGATTTTTTCTTTTCTTTTCTTTTCTTTTCTTTTCAGAGGCTGAGGAGTTATTAGGATGCAGCAGTGCGTTCAGGTGGAGTCTCTTTTCAACACTGTGACTGAGCCCCTATTCTCCAGACAGTCATCCTATCTGCCCCCCTTTTCTTTCGCTCTTCTTTTCTTCTTTTTTTTTCTCCAAATGGCAGTACACCTGTTCATACAATTTGTCAACTCGCCTTTTCCCTGAATGGACCATTAGTAAGCTCATATGAAAATCATTGGGACTCCTGTCAGGAAGTGACCCTTTAATTTCCCTCAGACAGCTGAATGAAGACGACATGGAACTGAAAAAAAAAAAAAAATAGCAGTGGAAAAATAGAACAAATACAATACATGAAGGATGCTTAAATGTCTCCTACATATATATATATATATATTAACACTTCCAAAGTTTGGCTGGTGAATCCATGTGGAGGGGCGGCTTGGGGTGAAGCTAAGAGCAGTAACCATAAAGTTGTGACATCAGAAAATGAAAAATCTAATTTTGTTTCACACTATCAATACTGAGCCTAGAAATGATAAAGATATATCTTCAAAATCTATTGCTGTATATTGTGTAAGCTTTGTCATGTTATTGACTTGAGCAAATTTTACTCATCTCATGAGCTGAGTTGCATTAAGGTTTTGATCATGTGGTTTCCAGTGCTGGCCCCTTGCAACAAGGTACAAACATAAAATTTATACTCTGAAAGAACAGCTGTTGTAGATGAACAGCACCTTGTGTCACTGTCAGGGTGAGTTTGCTGAAGACTTTAATGAAGCTGTTTCATCAAAATAAAATAAATAAATACTGGCTAAGAGTTATGCCCTTGGACAGGCTTTTAGCTCAGCAGTTTAAGATAGTAATATGTTGGATGAAAAAATTACTTTGGATGGACTCTGTCTCAGCCTGTGTGCATGCGTGTGTGTGCGTTAGTGCCAGTGTGTGTGTGCACAGTCTCATCCAAAATGATGACAGAATAACCGCCCCCTCAGAGCTGTGTTCCGGGAATAGCAAAACGAGGCAGAGAATGAGAGAGCAGTGTAACATTTTCATCAGACAGAAACAAGTTCAGCTAGCCAAGAATGAGTTTGTCAGGCTGCTTGACAAGAACCGTTGCACCAATTCAGCTGAGGCAGAACTTGGATTCAACTACCTCTGTACAGGAATAAAAACTCAAAGTCAGCTGATTGCTCCAGGCTCAGGCCAATGAATGCACCTGAGACAGCGAGCAGACAGGCAACAGATGGACTGATGTAAAAACTCTGTAAAAGATGCATGCTTAAGACAAATTAAACAAGACTAGGTGGACACCTTTTCTGTATTTGTTTGCATGTTTTTCTGTTTCTGGCGTCAGAAGAGGGAACAAATATTATAATAGAAAATAAACAGTAATTGAAACATGGCTCAGTAAGATGACATGCTCTCCTCCAAGTTGCACTGCTGCTACAGTAAAGAAACCATCGGACACACAAGTTTAAGACAAAGACTGTGCTGTGATTGGGACTGTAAAAGACTGTGGATAACTGCATATAGACTCTGGGTTCGTGAAGGGAAACCAATGCTGAAGAGTCTTAAGCCTTCATTCTATCTGAAGACAAATAAGTTTCTGAAGTCAATGGGAAAATGCCCCCTTCTTCTCACTTGATTTAAAAGTTCAGTAAATGTTTACCTCATGAGCTTACTGTCTCAGTCTCTTGCTTTCAGGGTGTGTCTACTGTGTGGACAACACAAGGTAAACAAGTACAGAGCAGGTCAGATCCAAACTTCACTCCTTGTCAGCAACACCTTCTCTTTGAAATATTTTTTCTTCTGATATCCGAAAAACAATTTGGTGCCAGCCAAATTATTAGCTGTATTGCGTTAATCACCCTGTGCTTGCTGACTGGACTGTCACTGTCCAATCAAATCCAGGTGTCCAGCCAGATTTACAATGCCTATGTGTAACAAAGTGTGGGAACTTTGAGAGCACTTTTTAAGTCCTTTTGTGGTTCCACTACTCATATAACTTGTTCAGATTTTTACTCAGTCTCTCCAAAAAATACAAATATCTTCCACACATAAACAAACTTACAACTAATTTTAAGTGCTTAGAACTATAATCACTCTAATTTGAGCCCCAGTTGTTTATCACAATGGTTGAAAGTATGAGACATATTAATATGGATAATAATAGATACCTTTTTTTTTTTTGTACCCGACGCTTCATAATGTGCCTTTTAGTGACTATACATTTAATTAAATCCTTCATTTACAGTATACTTTGCATGTGGCCCCTCATACACATGTTGGTATGCAGAGTTGAATTTATCTTTGTAAGTAGTCTTGCACTGCAGCATGACAACCAGCAAATCTGGACTGTCGCATCACGTTTTAGATTTTTTTCTTAAAATCACAACAAAATCCACATGTGGCTGGAAATATGTCAAGTTGCCTGGTGAATAAAAGGTGCAGCGCTCTGTTCAGCTGTTGATCGTGAACTTATTATTACCGAACCACTTTTGTGTGGAGTGCCTGTAAGAGGCCCATGTCGCCTCATTTCTGCTCTCTCTAACTCAGCCATGCAGTCACACTTCATTATACGATTAAGTCCTTTATTAATTAACACAGTGATGGGTAGCTCCCATTCATTACAGTCTATTGTCTGGGCAAGGGAGGGCAATAGAGGCAGCATTTCAGCAGTGACACCCGCAGGTGAACAGATGAGGGCAGAGGAAAACACTCTTCACTCTAGGAAGAGTCTCATCTGCCTAATAGGCCTTTTTGTTTTGTTTCTACCTCGCTTCACTCGTCACGTGCTAATAACGAAGGTGTGTTGGATTAGTGCAAGTCTGTGACAGAGAAACAGCAACAGAAAAAAGGCAGAGTGAGCTAGAAGCATGAAAAGAGAGAGGGATGGAAAGAGTGAGAGAGTGCAAATGAATGGCAATTACTTCTATTCACACATAACTCTGAGTTCTCCGCACATCACTGCCTAAAACAATTAACACTGCTGGAAACTTCTTTCCACACTTGGCCCAATTTGGTGACATTAAAGGTCATTGGAAATGAATTTAAAAAGGCTAAAAGAAATCATCCAAGGATGTAATTGCAAAAGGGGTGCATGCGTGATAAGTATTGTAACACAAATTTCTTTTGGCAGCGTTTCTTCTTGCAACATTTTTTGCCAAAGAGGTAGAATATTAAATACCACAAAGTCTAAAAAACAAATCCTTTATTCAGGTAAAATGAAAGGTTGAGAGGCAAGCTGTTCCACAAAAGTGAAGGGCATGAAGAGCACAGTGAGCAGCGGTGGATTTTAAGTGTTTGTGAATGAACAACACATGTTTTTCACCAGGCCATCCGGCAGATTTTGACTCAGCACTGAAAAAATGGGACTGTTATCCGGTGGAGATGTTCCAACCAGGAAGCACATTTGGTTCATTAGGAAAACCAATTCTGTGTCTATGAGGGGATGTGAGGCCAGCTATATGGACATTACAGCAAATGCATCATTGAGTAGATCTCACCTTGAGCAACCAAAAACAGACTTCTGGTAGGGGTTGCCTTGATATGAGTTGTTTCTGTAGAAAAATAAAAGGTGACTTTGTAAGTGTGGGCTTGGCACTAAGGATGCTTGCATAGGCGTTTCAGTGAAACCAAAGTCCAGACGCACATCATGAAGCAGATGCCTCTCATTTCAAGCTAATGGTGGATAAAAAGCACTTTCTATGTCCAACTGCACATACACACTTCAGCCCATTATGTGTTCTGGAAACAGACGCCGAATCCCCTTTGGGAGAGTAACTGTGTTGCCATAAGTGGCCTTTAACTACCTTGTTTATGGGCATAGCACAACGACGGTACGCGCCCTCCCGTTCTCTGCAGTGACAGCAAGCATAATTATGGGAACAGCTGCTGAAAAGCGCTCAATGAAAACAGGTGGCGTTACCGAGATGCGCTCGGAAATCGTTAACCAGGCCTGGCATTGTCTTTAGCTGCGCTTGACAGCATTAGCTTTAATTACGACGGAGCATGTTTCTGAACCCTGCACTCTGATCAGATAACCCTGCCTGTAGGAGCCAGATTAATAACATGGGGAGAACTCATCTGAACTCTTGAAATAAATAACAAGGTGTCAGTGATAAACAAGAGAAAATAAGAGAGGAAAAGAGTGAGCAGGAGAGGGAAGTGCAGTATGAGTGATATGTCAGTGTTTTTCTTCTAAAGACCAAAGGATGAACCTCATCAAGCTTTCTGCAGACAGTTTTGATAAAGTGTCCTCCTCAACAGGAGGCTTTTTAGAGATGTTGGAAGACTTTTTGTGCCATGGTAAAACATCAGAGCCCTTACCATCCAGATCTCACTGCCCTCTCATTTAAGACATTTTCAGGCAGAAAGCAGAGGAGAAAGTGACCTCTACGATGCATCTGCCACCGCAAAACTGCTCTGAAGAGCTCTGTAAAGCCACAGACACTCTCACTGATTGCAGGCTGCCAAACCACTGCTCAACAAAACTCCTTCCCGAAGGCCTTTTGAGCAATTCCTTTAATTTGACTTCACCTGAGCTCCGGTTGCATGTTCAGCAAAATGTATAGAGCAGGGGCAAGCAATTTGAAGAAATTTGTAATAGTGGAGCAATTTGCTGATTACACTCGATTTGATTCTTGCAGATGTTCTGTTTTTGAGTTCTATCATGAAGCACAACTGGGAATTCATTATTGAAGAGGTGTGACTGCTGTGAGAAAGCTAGCTATAATGGTTGCAGCACCTTAAATTATCAGCTCCACCAGTAAGGAATGACTCATCCCCTCAAGTTGTTTGCCAAGTTTTAGTAAGGTAAAATATCTGATTCAGTCTCCTGCTATAACATAAATACACTCCTGACAATCAGAAAGCTTCTGTCTGTAGCACTTTAGCAAAAAAAGAAAAAAAAAAAGTTGCATGCCATTACATCATCATGCACTAAGGAGAGAGAGCATTACTCTGAGAGACATCTAATTATATTAACACCACAGATGTAATTTCTTGGCATGACTGTAGATACGGCACGGCTTGTGATAGCACTGGTTATCACCAATACAGTGCAATCATCCAAAAGGTTTATCTGTGCTCCTCAAGTGCTACAGAGGCCACTGCTTTGTGTGGAATATGTATGATGCAATTTCTTACATTGGTTTTAGATGTTTCATTCAAAATCAAAGAGTTTACTCTCTGATTCTGGATCCCCTCTGCTAACAGCAAGTACAAGCATGACTTGTAGTATAATGATTTTTGTAGAAGCAAAAACAGCTTCGGCATCTATAGATATTGAATCCACTGTCAGGCTTCCTTGATAGTATCATCTCACTAACTTGGATTCTGTGTTTCCATATTCTACTTAAAATTTTAATTTAAATTTTAATGAATGTTACTCAACATACAGCATATAAATCATACAATTTGAAGGAGATGCTTATGCTACAAATAATTACACTACTTTTCTTATGCAAACATTACGAGATAGTTTTCCTTCATTTTTCTTCAACCCAAACAAATTTCCTAATACATTAGCATAACAATCATATTATCCAGTATTACAACATTCTCACTGCCACTGAATTAAAACAAAACAAAACCCACTACTATCACTGCAGCGTTTTCAGACCAACTTCAGAGTTTAATCTTGTGTGGTCTAGTTGAAGTTCTAACCAATGCAGGTCCTCTAATGGGCACTAGAGTCTGGCCCCCGCAATGAGTCAGTTGCCATGGACTTTCGTGTTAAAATTAGATACTTTACAGTTTTAGCCTCTAAAGCTCATTTTCTCGCCCTAACCTTGCCTCCTCTGGTATCAGCTGGGTGTTAACTGGATTGACACACTACCAAGATGGCGCTATCTTGAAATAAAATCTATCGTTTTAACTAAACTGCTAATTGTAAAATTGAATTCTATGATGAGGAGTAGATGAATGAATGAGAAACAGTGAAATAAAACTGTGTATCATTTAGTTCACTCCAAAGACAGGGGATCATGTGTTGTTTGACTTCTATCAATTCATTTCTCCCTCTACCGACTCGGTAAATGGATCTCAGCAGCAAGAAAATCAATACAGCCTCCTAAGTCTGTTCTTGTCTTCCAAATTTAATATGGACAAATCATGGATGGTAACCTCACTGTACTGCAGGCACCACAATAAAAACCAGCTGTGTAACTCTGTTTGAGAGATGATGATGAGGAAGGAGCAGAGATATCATCTGCTGTAAAAAAAAAAAAAAGTGCAAAGCAACACAACACTGATGATGATTGCTTTAACTTGGAACAGGAAAACAATGGAGGGTTTGTTTGGATATCGGAAGAATTTCAGGGAACCAAGTGTTTTTATTTCTACTGTATAAAGCGATTTTAGAGAGTTATTTAAACAACATTATTTCTGCAAAAACAAGGCTTCAAATGAAGTATGTCTGACTACTTCAATTACAGCCCAGTTGTAAGAAAATGGCAGGGATGATTTTAAACTAGGCCACCGGGGTTGGCACTTATGAAACAGGCCATTAGTCTGCTATAATTGTCAGCAATACTGTCACGCATTTGTCTACTGCGTACCCAGCATTTGCACGAGCCATAAATTCAGTTGTCACATCAATCAGAGGCCGGAATTAATTGTGCAATTAAGATTCTCATTGCTTGGCAGATATAGCTACTAATGGATCAGTGACAAGTGTGATATGATCATAAAGAGGGGATTTTAATATACTATTTGATTGCTCTTATGTGGTCCGTGGTGCTACAATAGAGGCTTCACAAGCCCATTTTTTCTCCACAGTCCATAACCCTTCTGAATATAAGACAGACTGTTTTATGTAGGGTCACGGAACGTTGCACACTGACAACATTATTATGGCATATGAGCATATGTGACAAATCAAGCTCTTCTTGTGCATCACGTTTACATGTACATGGATAGTATTTGAGGGGTTATGTTTAAGGCATAACTTTGTGTGTGTCCACGAGACAATGAGAAAGAGATCACATCAGTCATGCTGACACAGCAGCAATACTTGCAGGCTAATTCACTTATACTGTAGCAAGAGGTTTAGAATGAATTAAAATGATATGTCATCAGTGGGGACACGGAGAAGGCCTGCACTGTGTTTCATCCCGACTAATTGTTTATGTAATAACAAACTGGTGGTCACAGATAATATTTCCCTGCCTTTGTTTTGCTGCGTCTGCTCTAAATGGCACCACAACAAATGAATTAATGTGGGCCTCCATCATTGATGGCAGGGTGTAGATGGACATGTGCTGGAGTAGTTTTTCGACTGTTGTCACTGGTTGTTGTGCAGTGAGGTATGATAATCTCTACACAAAGCCTGAACTATGGGAGCAGCTTTACAGGAGCGGTGAATACTAACATATAATACCCTAATGTATGCCTCCCTTTCAAAGCCAGTAAATGCTCTCCATATGTGTGTGCATTTAAATGTAGTACTTTGTCCACCTGAATAGTAAGGAGAGAACAGTGGTTTGTGTCAGACTGAGAGATGGAGTATTAAGATTTGAGAACTTGCTCAATCTAACTCCCCTCGCCTGTGCTTCCATTATCTCGTCATAGATTATTTTAGGTTGCAGCATCAATTTCATAAAATTAGTTACCCATATTTTTCTTTTCATGCCACCTCTGCCTCTCTAAGCCCACATGCGTTTGGTCCTCTATCGTATTAAAGCCCAAGCACACAACAGTACAAGAGCCCTGTTGCATTTGTAAAGATCACTATTATTGTTATTTTCCTGCCTTTTGGGGATGTTAGCATCCCCTAAAACTCACCAAACTCAGTCAGAGTGCTAAGAATGGCAAATAATTAAAATTTGCATTGGTTACAGAGATGCAAATTACGAAATGGCTCAACAGCACCACCTTGAAAACCAAGAAAATTGAGCCCTTTACTCCAGATGACGACATCCAGATAGATGAACCAAAATTGGGAAACATATGTATGATGGCAAACTGCACAAAAAAAGTCTCATGGATGCATAACTAATTTCAACAGAAAGACGGCCATTTTGATTTTGTTGATTTCTAAGCATCGTACTTTAACAAGCTCCTCATATACCTTTCATCCAAATGACTTCACGTTCACTCAGTATCGTCTCCAAACCTTGGAAACGAATGTCTGTTATACCTGCTGGGAGTGCCGAGCTTTTGAGGCTTTGCCAGGTTTTGCCATAAAACAGTAAGTCTTTATATCTCCAGCACACATTGGCCAATATGCTCCAAATTTACCACACATCATCAAAGTCCCGCCCTGAACACGACCAAGTTTAACTATAAAGTCAAACTCAGAGTGTCACCTGCTGGACACATGAAGTCAGTCCCCGGTCCAGACCTCACAAATTAGCGAACTCATCAGTCTCAAATTCAAGACACGGATGAATGCGTCAAGTGTTAATACTGAGTTCCACTTAATGCGTCACCTACTGAACACAGGAAGTCAGCTTCATTGCGTACACATTTTCAGATGTGTACATTTACAGGGTGTGTGGTCAACATTATAACGTCAAAATGACATATAATTTGTGGAGGTGCTCTAGTGCCACATGGGGAGCCCTTGCGAAACGTTGTACCTACACCACCCACCCCCGTTGAAATATTTTCAGTGTTAATGTGAGTGCGTGGGGGCGGGTCCAGGTGGTCCCAAGTCCTAAGGGGTGCGAGGGCCCGCTCATGTCAGCTTTAATTCAGATGTAATTCTTTCTCTCTCTTTTTTTTTTTTTTTTTTTTGATTTAGAATGTAACAAAAATAGGTGTGGCATGAAGGTACATAGGACATAAAAAACAGACAGATGGAAAGAAGAAGAGCTATGAAGACTAAAGGAATATGATATCCTGTGTGTGTGTGTGTGTGTGTTAGAGCTAAACATGTATCTGCTGTGTGTTCTTGGGTTGGGTGCAGGGTTGAGTATGGCATGAGGTTATGAGGAGAGGGTGAAAAACAATATATCAGTTTATGTATGTAATTTATATGATCTCGTGAAAACATGAAAGTGACATATCTACATGATAGAAATAGGACAGCAATAAACATTTTAGATAATTAACTATACATTATCACCTAACAAACACCAAATAATCTGAAAGAAAACAGAGATGAATGGTGAGTTAAGCTGTCATCTAAAGAACACAAAACACTGACTGCTGGTATATCGTCATGCGTATCCTGAGTCATGTGTCTTCCTTTTAAATCCTTTCTTATAATTCATATCAGCCAGACCTGTGGGGGGCAGCATTTCCTCTGACTTCTCTGTAGCCTGCTGTAAACCTGCCTTGCCATCACTGACCCAACATCCCAGAGCAGTCAAGTGACAGACCAGCCTTTCAATCGAGAAGTGACTTTCTTGCCACTGCCATTGATCAGCGTGTCTTGCTGCCTCCTCAGGAATTAAGTAAAGTTTAAGAGAGTGCTCTGTCTGTACATCTTTGCTCACCTCCTTTCTCTTTCTTTGAATGAGCACGTCTTATAACCTGAAAGCCCCAGGGCTCATGCGACGGACTCAGCAATCACATGCAACAGGCCAAAACCACATATGTTAAGTTTCCTCAGCAAGCTGTATTATATGGTTTTACTGAGGATGGTGAAGGTTTAAAGAAGAAAGGGGTGTTGAAAAGAAGGCTTACTCATGAGGCCCTAATGCAGAGTTGGGTAAAAGTTATGGCTGCTTATGGCTGCTTATGGCTGATTAGCGTTGCAAAGGGAAAACTTCCATGGTAATTTTGGCTCGGGGATTTTAGAAATTTGGAGTTTTACACTGTTGAAATTTTGAATATCTAATTTTGAAAGTGGTTAGAAAAAAGACTTGTTAAAGAATGTCATGCAGAGACTCTATATAAATGAATAAATGAAAAGCTAAAGAATTGGAAGAGTCTTTAAAAATATTAGCAGTTGATAGTGGATAAATGACTAGAAATAGGCTAGATGAATAGAAGAACACTCCTCAAAGAGCATGCTAAATCAAACTCATTTGGCTTCATAACAAAATAGTGGCTAACAGAAACAGCATCACACCTAAGCAAGCACTAAATTGTCAATGAGATGCTGTCAGCTGGCTTTCATTTAGCATGTCTAATTTACTAGCTAGTAAAAAAACAACAACAAAAAAAATAATAATTTACCAGCTATCAGGTGTATGAACATATTTTGAATTAGTATTTGTTAGTTTCATATAAACATACTTGTTTTAAGTTCTTTGTTCCAGACAAACCTAAGATTTTGAAAATCGACAGTTTATGGTTTATTATTTATGCCTTTAATTTTTGTTCCTTACTGAAAATGTGGTATTCACATGCATCTATTTTCTCCAACTAAATTTATGTTCCTTGTTAAGGGCCAAACTTCAATTTTGTAAATTTCCAATTTATTTCTATTTACTTTCATACATTCCTGTTAATTCTCATATATTTCCATTCATTCCCATGGAATGTTTCTAATTTTAAAAATTCACAGAATTTTGCATCCCTATTAATGACATCCTAAGAGTGCAGTAACCACCCAAACAAAGACAGGGAGAATATCACAGAGACAACGCCCTGCTCTGCTCTGCTGCCATTTAACCTTTTCTCTTCCCAGTGAGCACATATTTATTGAAAGCTATTGAGAGATACTGCTGCATGTCAAAATACACCCCGACCGTGGTAATTAAAGAAGCAACAGAAACATGCTGGGAGGGTAAATTAATTCCTCTGGGGGCACGTTCAGAACGCCTGGAATACAATAAAACATCTAAACAAAAGGAGATGTGGAGGGATTTTCAGCGCTGACATTAAACATCAGCAGGCAAATGTCAACTAGACAACTATTTTCATCAATACAGCTGGATCGCCTGCTAGTGTATCTGCGAGTGTGTGAGTGTGTGCGCGCACATTTGTCTGAAGGCTGCCGTTCTCTAGCACGTCACTCATGCTGCAATTTAAAATGTCATTGCGTTATTGTTACGAGAATTGGATGATTGACAGCAGGTAAACAACTTGTCCATATCCCAGCACTATAGTTTAGAGTATACAAGGACACAGTCACAAACACAACCTCATCCATCCGGAGTGCGGGAGAGAGGAGGCAATTACCAACCGTGCTTTTCCACCATGCATTATTTGCAATAACTGTCATGAGCAGAGCCTTGGCCTCCTTATCTGATTTTTATGAACATACTTGTAGGGATTATTGAGATTTGTGAAAGCACTGCTATGAAATGTGAACACAAGGAGTAAGAAAAAGAAACAGTGAGGGAGAGCAAAACGCTAAATGCTGGGGAAAAGTGATGAAATATTAAGTAACTGTCTCTCCCAGCTTATAGAAAGGGGTGAACAGAAGGCAAACACAAACATGTGGAAAAAGAAATGATTTGACGTTGTTTCCATGATGGGCTTTTTATAATCATGTCATGCCTGAGGAGCTGAGAGAGTGTAGCCATCAAACCTTCACACCAACACTGCTCACAAGCCGACAGGCCAGGGGCAGCCATGCATTTTTTAACACTTCTCACAGCATCATTCAACTGCTGTCAAGGATACTGAGAAGAGGTATGAATCAGTTCTACTGGATGCCTCCAGTTAGCATTTGAGTGCTGGCTGCAGTAGCTGAAGAGCATTTTCGGTAACCTGAAGGTCACATGTGACACCAGAGGCAGCCAGTGACATTATGTACACTCACAACAAGAGTGCACACTTCTAATGAGCTGGAGTTTAGAGGTGCAACTTTTTAATATACAAGTAGGGGTGATTTAATTCTTTATGAATGTATGTTGTATACTGATTTAAATGTAGCTTACTCTGTGGGTTGTTAAAAAAAAAGAAAAACAGGAGAGTAGCAGAGTAAACTGAATTTCAGAGGACTACATTCTAACAGGTTGAAGAGATCCTATGGCGGGGTTAACAGGCAGAGTATTCTGGGTAGGAGCAGGGTTGGCATCAGGGGCCTCTGGTCTGCCAAGGTGCAGTGACGCCTATAGCCCGTTGTCAGAGCTGCTGAGCACAAGCTGGACGAGGGCGGTCGCCTCACCATCTGTTGCACGACAGCCAAAGTCACCCTGTGTGTGGACCGGGTGTGTGTACGGGGAATGTGTCCATGTCGGTGTTCCACGTATGTGTGTGTGTTTTTATCTAAAAGCTAAAATGGTGTCTGCTCAGTCAAATCTTGTACTGGTGAGTGTGTCTCTGTGCGTCTTTGTGATTCAGTAAAAGCTGTGCCTGCTCTTATTTGTGAATGTGTGCTTTGCCATGAATGTGTATGTTTTCTGTGTGTTTGTGTGAGCATGTGCAGATAGTGGGAATGTGTGTGATGATGCCTCTAGCTCTATTTGTGTCTCTTTGTACCATTTACTGTCTATAACAGCTGACAGAGACCAAACTGACCAATTCCAACATTTTAACATCTGTCATTCTCACCTCTGATTCTGTTCCAAGTACTTATATACAAGTGGACCTCAAAGCCACTCACAACGCCCCCACAACTGTTGTTAAATATACAATACTCATTGATAACATCAAATTTAAAAATGAAATCACCTACAGTTCATGTTGAATTTTAAAATTAGTAATCCTTCAGAGGGGAGCAGAGGTCACATAACTACACAAAGGAATGTAAAACCCTGGAGGAAATCTTGACAGACTGAAGGACCACCATGACCAATACTCCAATTATTCAGTTCATTACTTTTGCTGGTTTTGATTTTGACCTTTACATACCTTTATATTATATATATATGGGAAAGAAAGAAAGTGAAAGAAGTGAAATCATTAAGTAATTAGATCTGCTGACTTGGCACTGACCACTTCTCTGGGCAGCAGGGAGTCCTCGTGCCGAGTCACCAACAGGTTCACAGGTCCACCCATGGGGGTAGCTCGTAGCAGGGCCACCACCTCTTCCTGGCTCTTACCATTTAGGTCCACTCCATTCACCTGCAAGTGCATAAATGGATAAGCACTTATATGGAAGTGAAAACACACTGATACACACAGTGAAATCAAAGAGCTCTGAGTTTAAGAAGGAGGAATCTATGGCCGTTACATAACCTTTATGCAGATTGACATCTGAGCCAGATGGAGCAGGAATTAAACATGGGTTATTCCCTTTTAAGTGAGCACTAGCTGATTTCCATGTCACTCTGATTGAAGTATAATCAAAATATTGTTCTATCTAACCACTTTCCCCCCTGCAATTCAAAGCTGGAGCTGAGTAGTTATAGCCAAAGGGAAGTGCATTTGACTCATTTCAACAAAAGCGCCATATGATTGGATTTTGGAATGAAAACTACATCGGCAAAAGAGTCATTAGTCTTTGAAAAGCGTACAGTCTGAAAGAAAACACTTGCTGAAAACTATACAAGGGTTAGAAGCTGTTAAAAAAGCGCCAGCCGTACCTCCAGCAGTCGATCTCCAGCTTTCAGTCGGCCATCTTGAATGGCGGCCCCTCGAGGAAGGATGTTTTTCACATATATGGGAGCGCTGCCACCAATGGGGACATCTCTGGACGTGATGCTAAAGCCGAGACCCTCTGGACCTGAAATAAAATTCAAATGAAATGTGATATTTCACTGGCAACTGCTGAAAGTTTTTCTCTTCCCAATGTAGTTGATGGTTAGATGCGTCTTGCTCAAGGACACTTGGTCAGGCAAGTTTACCATTAGCGGAGGTGGCACACAAAAATATTTTTATTCACACACGCTCAGCTTCCACAAAAACATTTATGTGATATCAGTGATTGACAGCCTTGTGAAGTACAAGTGTTTATGTTTGGTAATGTATTACAGCACCTTTGTAAAAAATTATAATTGCAGGTAAAAAGTGACATTCATTTCCCTGCTTTCATTTCAAAAAGTCTTGTCTCTACCAGACAGGAATGAATATACACACCACAAAATGTGTCTGTGAGTCTGCAAATGGCTGAATCATCATTATTGGTAATCAAAGTCAGAAGGGAGCCTGAAAATTGTCAAACACAGCCATCATGTTGCTTTCACTATGACTCTGCTATCCATTTCTAAAAAATCCTTTTAATCACTCACCGCTGAAACATAAGCCTCCAGAGCACAAGAGTAAAATTATAGTTTTCCACTGTACCTCCTAAAGTTACTACAAACATACTTCTTTGATTCATGAGCTTTTTTTCCTGGCTTGCCATCAGGGTGTGTCTCCCTCAGGTTTTTAGACTGTTAAAAAAGAAAAGGCATCCCTAACTCCAAATATAGCATCAGTGCTATGAACCAAAATTGAGTGTTTATGATAAGAGCCTGTGGACTGTAAAACCACTCTTGCAAATTACGGTCAGATTAAAAGACGAGTTATCCACCAGAATACGCAGAGAAATGAATGAGCATGGACGGCATCAAAATGATGTTCAATAGCCTCTCAAAATGTGGTCCACTCCATCTAAATAGTAAAAATAGGGTTTTCAAATTCCTACGTGTCAGATGTTTTAACCAAATTATGTTTAAACTAGAGGTCCCTCAGACGTTTTGGTACAATGGCAAAACTGAGGGCTGTATTCAAATCACGTACGGTCAAAGGGAATCTTTCCTCATATAGAGATATTTTAAAGTTTGTATAATGTAGACAGCAGTGATCTTTATGTGCACGTTAAAGTTGTTTCTTATTGATGCAGCCTTGAACAAGAAGTACGTGCCTTCTTAAAGTGCAGCGAGAGGAAAGGCTAAAACTGAGAAAAGACTGCAGGTATCAACTCTGCCTGCAGAGCCTTGCCTTAGATTTTAGACCTGACCTTTAAGGTTCATCAAAGGCATATGAATTGCTGGTATGGAGGAAGTGGGCAAACACAATAAGTGATAAATAAAAGTATCTCAGGGCTGACCTTTTCTCCTGACCAGACGCAAATTTGTCGAATAAAGGCAAGAAATGGTTTCAAATGTCAGATGGAGAATGATTTGAATTCTTTGACAGAATATTTAAAAATTCAATTGCCCTGCTAATCTCATCAAATGAGTCATTAAGACCAGCATTCAGACGGATAGATTGCACCATGTATAACTAGCCGCCGGCTTTTCCAGCAGTCAAGTGGGAAAGTCATTTTATGTGGCTTTTCAGTGGAGGCTTTTCTGATGGTAGCAACAGTGATTAGTATTCATGTCAAAAAAGCTGCTCATTTCACAGAGCTGTCAGCACCTCTGTTGGTTCATCATGACCTACTTTTCCCACTATGTCTCTAGCAGTCTGTCGAACTGTCGGTTGTCTCGCTGACAGTAATGGTGTTGAACAAGTAACGAGAGAGAAGCACGGATAGCAACTTTTCTCACGGCTTCAGCATATAAACAAACTTCGGGAAAGGTGATGGGTAGGTTGCTCGTTAAGTCAGAAAGTTGAGCAGTTGAGGATGCTGATGTGCTTTTATCGCTCCTTCTCTACAGCATGATCACTAAGCAGGCAAAAAAAAAAAGCTGCTGCTGTCAACGTTGGACGTTAAATCCACAGTTTGTCTCTGTGAGTGAAAAACTTTTAACACAAATAGGAGGGCATGACACATTGAACAAAACGGAAGTGCAAGTGACTAGAAAGAAAACCTTTAAGCCTCAAGTCCAAACTTACTGTTGAGTTCAGAGTCAAGTAAATCAAGTTCCTGCTGTAAACCAAGCAAGACAATTCTAATCATTGGTCAGATCCAGTCCAATCACTTCATTTTGCCCATTAAAAAGAGTGAAATTAATGTCTATCAACATTTAGGGCATCTTTTAGAAATTAAAAAAATCAGGTTTCAACAAACCAAAGTGAATCAGTGGGAATTACTGAATAATTAAAGTCATCTGTACCAAGTCAAGTCAAGTCATGTGACACTTCTCCCCCACACCTGGCAGTGGGCTGCTTTGATTTTATTAGTGTAGCTATAAAGAAGCTACACTAATAAGATCCATTTCCAAAGAAAAGGCATTCCGCAGATCCCTAAAAGTTTTGCTGATCATTAGTTCAAGAACAATACATCCCACTGTGCCTTGGTCCCCATCGTTACCAGTTAGCCAGATAAGCTGCACATTATAGTGCCCCCAGAAACATCCCCACACTCTGCCAGTCCCTGGCCTGCATACAAGCCTAATGAACAGAATCAAAATTCTGCCTATTGTAAGATCAAGATGTTAACAGTCTCCAATCAGGCAATTAGGAGAATGAATCTCTAATATGCCTGCAGTAATTAACCACTGATGTCTTTATTTTAGGTAATAGAAGAGCAGGATAAAAGTAATTGTATACCTTTCAGGATCAGCTGGAATCCTGGCTCCAATAAGCCAATTAAACAGCAAAAATGAGGAGTTGCTGAGGAACATTACAATGACTTAATGGGGTGCATATGTCCTTTTCAGCTGCAAAATTTCATTACGGTACTCTTGGTAATTTGCCGTGTAAGATCTGCTCCTGCCAGTCAGAACTTTGCAGCCACTTAGTCCAAAACACAACAAAACTGGTTCTGTTTGGTTACGAAAGTGTCAGAATGGATTTCAGAGGCACATCTGGACATTTTTAGTTGAATTTCCAATTCAACATTTGCACAATAATTCATCTCCATTACTGTTACAAATGGGTTGAAGTTTACAAGTGAGACAAATTCATTCCAGTAAGCCCCATTTAAATTGTGAGGAATAATCTCACAAACCATTTCTGTCACTTGGGCACAAGCATACTTTTAAGAATGTCGAGTGGTGTTGAATGAAGCTGTGAAGTGAAAGTAAACTAAAATACTGGCATCGGTCTCTTCTGGAGCTTCACAAGCGTCTCCAAAACTCAGCTTCAGTGAAATGAAAGGCTTGTGTGCAGCCGAAAAGGAGAGGAATGTTTTCACATCATAAACAAATAAATGTAACTTGTGCCGCACTGCTCGGGGACCTTTGCCAAACATATTAGAGCAGCTTGTGACGGTATTTCCCCCAAGGTTTGTTACATTTAGCCTGCACTGCTGCCCTCACTTGCCACTCCATTCCCTGAAGTCACCACTGAGGCCCCGGTGCCAGCTTTCAACGAAACATCTGCTCCCTCCGATGGAGAGAAAAAAAGGAGAAACAAAAGGAGAAAAAGTGTCCCCACATCAGTTAATTTCACAACCAACTGTTCGTCAATACATATAGAGCGAGGGAAGTGATGAAAATGAGAAGGGACCCCTCAGTAAACCCACCACAAAGGCTTTCTAAAGATGTACAGAATCACTGGCCTGTACACAAACTGATTGCTGATTCTCAATATTTTAGCCATAAGACCAGTGCTGGGTAGTTCCGTGTTTGCTTTTGGCTCCCTCTGCCAGAGGCACGGAGCAAATCTGAATATTTCCTGCCAGATTTAGGGTTTTCTTTTGTCTCACTGAGCCTATTGTTTACTCGGGATACAGAGCAAAACTACTGCCAGTTTGTTCCTGTCACTTCTCCTGCTATCACATCATTGATTTGATCGTTATTCTCATGAAAATGCTGTAAAATTTTCACTTCCATGCATCCATGTGGCCACTGATTCTTACCTTTTTTCAGCTGGATGTTGAGTTTGCGCCCTTTCGTTTTCAGGTAGGAGCTAGTTGAGGGGTTAGTGCTTATCCTGCGCTGCAGGGAGGGGGAGGGGGCCGACGACGTCCTGGTGATTAAGGCGTGGGATAAGCCGGTGTATCTTCGGCTCTGTTCCGGGGTGCTCCCTGCTAGGGGCCCCTGGTGACTACAGATATTTTACCCATTAAAATTAGTTGCAAATTAAAATGGTGGAAAAGAAAACAGTAGTAGTTGCCATTCTTTGTTCTTTCTTTCTTTCTTTCTCTTTTTATAATGTACTTGTAATTTAATAAACATGATAATGTTCATCAATTTTGACAACAACCTGAACAAGAACACATTTTAATCATGACATTGATGGCCTGGAATACATATTGTTCCAACACTGAAACCATTTTGTCATTTTTAATAGTGGCGGCAAACCTGTAGACTGGATCAATCGGTTGGTAAAAATGCAGTTGTCCAGTCAATACTCTATCCTTGACAAATTGCTTGTCATGTTATTTTTTCTACTCTGCTGACTGGATTCATGTATTCTGTCTCTTAATTTGAGATGATAAGGAGTTCTGTCGAAACGTATGTAAAAATCTGTAACCCATTCTCTATCAGGCTGATAATGTGAAGTGTGGTTGACACAGAGCAGCTTCATCAACAGCCTAATGTTTATCTTAGGCCACAGGCATCCTAGACATGGACACTTATCAGTGGAAAATACTGTAAAACTGATGTTTAATAGGATGATAGGTGATGTGCACTTGGACATATCAGGTAGAAATTCTTATTAAACTGCTCTTTAACTGTGTAACTTTTAGACGATGATAGATTCACAGTGAAAATGTTTCGTTTTTTTCCATCCAACATATCAATCCTGCAGAGGTCAGTGGCTACAGTTTTGCTGGAGCTATGTAAGATATAAATGTAAGACAACTCTTACACAGAAACAAAAACATCAAACCTACTTGTGGTTGAGACCAGGTTGTGGTGCACGTCTGGCTGCCGGCCCCCCAACTAGGCTGGACCTTTCCCCTTGGTGTTGAGAAATTTGGTTAAAGTAGACTCTGTTGGACTGTGGTGGACTGAGTTCACTCTGGGCTGACAGCAGCTCGTACTGCCTCTTCATGGCTGCAGGGACCACATGGAAGAGAATGACCGGGCAGCGCATCGCCTGCCTAAAAATGTTCTGGGCTCTGGAGGTGACACGGAGATAAAAATTCAGGTCACGCAGACAGAAATGAATTAGCTTTAACACGATAAGAGATACAAGTACAATAGTGTGCTATCATAGCTGGGTAGCTATAGAGGGATAAGGAAGGTTATGATGTACTGTATGTTGAGGCAATAGGGAGAGTTGAGGTTAGCATGTCTAATCACAGGAGTACTCACTGTAGAGCAGAGCATACATTATCTATAATTACCAGGACCAAGATGGAAACTAGATAAGCATGGTGAAGAAAATATTATGTCTTATGTACTCTATATTATTCTAGGGAAATATATTGCGTGTAGAATATCGAACTCTGTCGATGTCTATGTGTGTGTGTGCATGTGCATGCATGATTGTGTAGTTAGAGATGAATGGACATGAGCTGATTGAACAATCACAACATAAATAATGAATCATTCATCAGGGAAGCTTTCCCAACAGTGAGTTCCAGATTAAGAAGGCTGACACTTCTTCTGTTACACAAAATAAGAAAAGAAAAAAGATAAAACACAGAGTCTGGTGAATTTTGGGACCAAATAAGCCAAGACAAGAGCTCAACATCACTCTGGCAGTAAGAATCGTTTCATGTGGTTTGTCGGCGGCACTTAGCATATAGATAGACTTGCCAGAAGCGAATCCACGCAGCAGCGTAAGAGGTGTGGTGAATGTCTGGGATCCAACAATCCAAAGTCTTGTTTCCAAAGCCCATTAAAACACCGGCAATACCACGCTGATTCTGTCCAAATGACAGGCTCCAAGATTCTTCCACCACAGCAGACAGCACTTTGTTCAAGTGATGCCATGGAGGCAGGACATATTCCTACCTCTGAGGAGTTTGGCTTCTTTATTCTTCTTATAATTTTCAAAAATAGATGAAAGAAATCGCATGTGCTTGCTGAGGGGCATGTGCGTACTTGTACACAATCATTCCCACATGCTCATATACAGTGCCATCCCTGCAGTCAATCAGCCTCCACGTGAGCCTGATTGAATAATAAATTATCCCATCAATGCATCATTACTTTCAGTTAGATTAGCGCCTCAAAATATTTACCCATGCAAAACAATCCAAGGAGATTAGACTATCACTTTAAATTGACGCTCTGTATGGCGCACAATCAAGAGGAGGGAGTGCAGAGAGAGGGAGGCAGTTTAGCTCCTTCACCCCATTTTCAGGCAGAATTACAAACATCATATGCACTCCAATGCTGGTGAGGGTAAGTCTGCAGTCCTAAAAACAGAAAAAAAAAAAAAAAAAAATCTCATTGCTCCCTTGTGGATTTGGGTTGAAAGCCTCTTTCACAGTAGAAAAGGCTTGGGAGGAAATTGGAATGTTTACTAATGACAACAACATTGTTTTGAAGAGAGAGAAACAATATTAAAACCGTAGTGGCTTTGTACACAGTCTGATGAACACATTAGCATAATGCAATGAGGTAACTGATAGTGCGGAGCGTTACAAGCTGTTGGGGAGCTATAGAAATGCTTTAAAATGTTTGACATGACTTCTTAAAAAAAAAAAAGCAAGAAAAGAGAACATCTATCTATATCGCCCTGCAATACACTGGCGACCTGTTCAGAGTGTACCACGCCCTCGCCTAGAACGTTGGCCGGGATTGGCTCCAGCAACCCCTGTGACCCTTGCGGAAAAGCAGTAGAAGATAAATGAGTGAGAGTGAGAGTGTATCTGTATCTACTTTTGAATGGAAAAGAGTTTAAAACACGGTTTCAGTCAGCCACCCAGCATGGTGGCTTGAAGACGGGCTGTTTTAGACGATTATGTCAAGCTCAGTATGACTGTAGGCTGGACTTCTGTTAGCAAGGAAGCCAGGCTATTTCTTCTTGTGGAGGAGAGAATGATGAGAGACAGTCAAGCAGACCACCTCCATGCACTGCCTCCAGAACCCAGCCCGGAGGAGAAGCAATCTATGCTCACCCTTGAACACACATTGCACATGCACACACACACACACACACACTGGGGTGTGAGATAAGACTTTATAGTTTAGTGTCACTACTTGTGTGTGGCAGGGTATGTGCAAGTATGTGTGAGAGTCAACACATTCACGTGTGTGTGTGTGTGTGTGTGTGTGTGTGAAGAGAAGGGTGGCTTTGAGTGAATGTGGAAAAAGCTCCAGTATTGCATCTTCACTTCACTTTAGGAAATAAAGGGAAGCAATACATTGATAGAAAGAAACTAAGAGAAGAGTGTAGGCAGCTTTGGATCAGAGGCCAGAGCAATAAAGGACTGTGGGTCACTGAGAGCAATTCTCGCTGAAAATGCTCGCAGAAGTAGAGACTTTATTGTTCAGAATGTTACTTTTAGGGCTTACTGTTCAAAGCGCAGGTTGCGAATGTCTCCCTGATTGATCTTGATGATGCAGTCATTCTCCTGGAAGAGACGCTCCTGTTCAGCTTTGCCTCCCTGCTCCAGACGTTTCACGAGCAAACCCTGAGTCCTGCAAACAACAAGGTTACAGATAAATCACAACTTGGAAACACTGTAACAGTCACACCGGTCACAAATTAATACACTGAGCAACAGCAGGCAAGGGGCAAGCCTTGAATAAAACAGGTACTGAGAGTGTTCAGAGGTCAACAAAAGAAGACTGAAGAAGGAAAAAGTAACTATTAATGCTGAGGTACATGATAAACATCTTCCAGGAACTAAATATTTAACTTATCCAGAACATATGACTGCTACAAAAAGAGGCATGGAATCTTCCAATTTAGTGTGTATTTCAGACACTGTCCTGTAGAAAAATGAGACCACAGGTCATCTATCAGCACGTTATTATGACTTCACAGTTAGGTTTTGTTGCTAGGCAACATCTTGCGGTTGTAATGATGATGACAGACTGATGAGAATACATTGTTTATAGAGCAACTAAGTCCATTTCAGGAGGAGGTTGGGATGGATTGATGGGTTAACAAAACACAGGAATATGACACAGGAGAGTCGTGTTCAGTTCCCATGTGAAAGTAGAAGTTAATGCTGTTTCTATGATCCAGGACTATTCAATAAAGCTAACGTTCTCATTCGTGTGAGCATTAAAAAGATCATCTTAACCCAAATCATCATCTTTTCCTGAATCTGACCAAGTAGTTTTAGTACTTAAATCTAAACATGCAATGACCATTATGTTTGTAACCAGCCACCAGCCGCCTGAGGAGGCATGTGGACTGACTGACTGCAAACAATTTCCTTGCGTAAACTGACAAAAAGTTTTGGGGCATACTTTTGGGAATTTAAAAATAAATTTCAGTATGTAATATATCAGAGTCCAAACCATTAAGATGCCACCCTGAGAAACAGCAGTTCACACAGTAATCAAGTTTAGGTGTGGCAAGGACATGAGCTGCAAGCTTTTCATGTCTTTCTGTTATTTCCTCTTGGCTGCTGTTGTTTGTGTGTCATGTCACTGGACACATATACAACAGCATATTTAAATTCTGACCCTGTTTGCTTCAGACATCAAGGGCAGATTTGCAGAGCTCTTTAACATTTCAGCCAAACAGGGCCACTCTCAGAACATTGCTCTAATTGGCTGCATAATGTGGACATCCACGCACACGCCGCAGACTCATCTTAGCTCTTCAATGGGGGTAAATGGTTCAGCATTAAGTTGAAATTAAAGATCACAAAAGGCACTTTCCCTCCTTGTCCCTGTGTGAGCTGGCGTTGCCAGGTCAGCTTAAAGTCTGTTGAACAGAGAGTAATTGCAGTTGCTGTGAAAGTGGACATGACTGTGCTGGCAGCTTGAAAACAAAGCATAGAGTGCAGACACACAACATCGACACACTTAAGCAACTTCTGATTTGATGGCAGACCAGAGACAAGCGAGTGAGTTTTGGGTTGATCCCTAATCAGCATTCAAAGCAGGTGTGGGGATGATTGTGGATAAAGCAGCATCTTTTTGGGATTTGAAGATGATGATGATGATTTCGTGAAGGAACTATTATTGTGATGAGTGTAATGCATCGCCACCCTCTCAATTACTCTCTCTCTGATGTTTTTTTTGTTGTTGTTGTTGTTGTTGTTTTTGGAAGATACTTATCGGTTACTTGGGGTAAAGTAGCAGAGCCAAAGCGGAATCTGAGTGCCAATCTCACAGGCTGCAAGTCAGTGAATTCATTAGGCATGAGATATATGCACACGGCAGATATTCTTCAGAAAAATAGTGTATGAAGCCTTGCAGAAGTCCTTCTCTCAATAGAAAGGGGAAACAGCATTGTCCGTTGGCTTTACTCCATCTTGTGGCTAGGCAGAAATGCTGAGAGAGGATTTGAAGGAGGCCACCTGCTGTCATCAACTGCCTTTAATCAAATAATAATCAAATCAGGATCCATTCATGCACAGCAATTAAGCTAGTAGTTTGTTTAAAATTAAAACTGGTCATGGAAAGAGAAGTTCATTAAGCAAAGAATGTGTCTGCAATGCATGTGTGTACTGTTTATGTGTGCGCACAGGACTCAATGTAGAGCTGCACTGCTTGCTGACAATTTGCATGCATGCAATAAAAAGAGAAAGACAAGCAAGAATCTGCGGAATACATCTTATAGTGTAGCACCGTACTGCTCACAGTTGCAGTGGTTTGAGTTCATTTTCAGATAAGGATCTGTGCAAGAGTGGCGTGTCTCTAAGCTCTCTCCTGCAGATGTCTTCCCCTCCTGCTTGGATCTAACTGAATGTCAGAGCAGTGAAGCAGAATGCAGGCAGCCTAAGCTGGAGTGCCTGCAGTTCCTCGTTTGCTGTCTGGTTTTGCTGGCTGTCTGACCCTTGCATTCCCGGTCTAGACACTAATGACAGCCCACTGAGCCTAATGCCTCTTGTCCTAGTGCAGAGGAAAGAGCCAGGCCAGGCCATTAGCATCATAAGTCTTATCATGTCTGAAGTTAATTGAAGGCTCTGATAGCTATTAGTGGCATCCTTAGCTGATGGAGAAGAAATTTTCTGGCCATGCAGCAGGACTGCTATATCTTATAAGATGCTGTCTGATTTTGTGGTAACACAGAGGGGCTGAAGGACAACAGTGTGTCTATTAAATTGCTGGATTTGAACTTTATTTAAGCAATGCTTCGTTTAGTTTGGCGCCACCCAGCATGAATCCTGTCTGACTCAGTAGAAGTGTAACACCCGAGAGAGAGAGACAGAGACAGAGAGAGTCAATCACACTGGGGTCAAAGCTAAGTATAGTTTCCTGACACTTGCTTATAAACAGCAATGGGATTAGTGTCCCAAAGAAATGATATGCAGCAGTCTTCAATGACAGCCATTTCATCTCTTTGCTCCTGTGTTTTCAAGTCAGTCCTCTGCCTCTTTCCTGCAGCACTGAAGTAGTCACATTCACCTTGGTGGCGTGCCAGTCTCCTGGCATGTAGCAAGGAACTGTTATACACAAGCTTTTAGCTTGATTACATCTGGCCACTTCCTCTGTCCCTTTTTTTTCACAGACAACCATAAACTGGGGATCAACAGTCCTTTTGTCCCCTGTCAAAGGACACTCCCTCATCAGCTCCAAAAAGACAAAAAGGAAGAAGTCAGAATCACCTTGAAGGCAGGGGAACATCACTGAGACACAGGTTATAATGAATCTCTCTGTATCTCTCTAAGTTTGAAAAAAAGATAGCCAAAACACAAAAGAGTTGTTGAAAAAGAACGCCTTGAGTAACACATAGAAAGAGATGAATAAGGAAGAAATTAGTGAAATGGTGAATCAGAGCAAAAAGAAGAGAGCAACCTCCAAATAGGCTGAAGGAGACATAACTAACCAGCTATTGTTCAACACTAAGCTGCACTGATTTCCTTTTTTTTTTTTTTTTTTTTTTTGTCTTTTACCTGACATCCTGCGAACTGAAAGGCACTACGTGGATCCCCAGGGGCCCTCCTTCATTGGACACCTCGACCGGCTTGAGCATGCCTCTGCAGGATGATGATGGATGGAGAAGGAGGAGGTAGGGGGAGATGCATGAATTAAAAAAAAAAAAAAGGGAACAAAACATAAATGACAAGAAAATGCAGAAAAGCAAGAATACAAAAGAAAACACAGTCAAACATGACCAGGTTGATGGGGTGTATGGGATGGGGAGGGGGTTTGTGCAGGCACATTGGTAAATCTATATAATGTCATTCATTACAAAGTCAGGCTGGTGGACCTCAGGGTCGATTAAGGACCCAAATGGAGACTCCAGTTAAGTGATTAAGATCAGACTGTTTTGCTAAAAGAGAACAAATTAATTGAAAATGTGTTAAGGAGGGAAGGGGGAGGAGGAGAAGGTTAATTTGTGGAGATAAAGACGTGAAGACAAAGGAACACAAGTAACTGTTGATGCAGATGTGTGTGATTTTGATGAAGCGAGGCCTTGGTCTTAATGTGTGTTGCCATTATGAAATGATTAAGTTTAGGTGTTCCATGGTGGTGGTTGCACACAACAGTCCTACGTCTGGATTTTTATGGAACATAACAAACAATAAGTTTACGACAAAAAAAAAAAAAAACTTCCTCCCTTATCTCTGCTTTTATAGAGACAATTAGAGTTGTCATTAGGCAGTGCATGGTAAATAGGTGTGTGTGTGTGGGGGGGGTTTGTTGGGAGGCCACTCACTCTAGACTTAACACCGGCGAATGTTCCAGAGAGGAGTCGGCCCTCCCTACTGGCTCTATCCGCTCAATCCTCCTTTCGTGTTTCCTTCGCTCTTCCTCCTGCTCCTCCTAAAAATAAAAGAAGGAAAGAAAGAAAAAGGTGGGAAAAATCATTGTGACGCCTTCTGTCATTTTTTCCCTCCCTCTGTGCTGTCATACTGCATTCCCTCCTTTGCCTCTCTCCTCTAGCTTTTAATACAATTACCTCTGTACTAAATCAAAAGGGATTTTTGGTGCTGGGAAGGTTGGGGCCACGTTGTCTCAGCAGAAGCATACCCAGCCAAAAATCCTCTGTGACTTCATAGTGACATCGTGGCCCCTGATCAATGGCTCAGGCTCAATCAGTCAGCTCTGGCCTGGGGCGTGGCACCTCTCTATTCTGCCTTCTTGCAAAGATTTGATTAGGTCTAGAGTGAAGGGGAAGTGGTCGCACTTGCTGTCATCTGTTTCTCTTACTCTCTTCATTTCATTTACTCATCTGCCTGCAGGGCCATTAGGCAGCGGGCCTGTGAGGCAGTGGCTTTTACAGGCAAGCCAGACGTCTGAAGACTTAACTAGGCTCTGGGATGAGACAGGAGCATCATGCTCCCCTTAATGGGGGATAAAATCTTTATCTGAGCTCTCGTTATGGGAACAGCACAGACCGAGTGGGGCACTCCCACGCAGCAATGCCATGCTGTATGTAGAACAGGAGAGAGACTTATTTAATAACAATGGGTTCATTTTCAGCTAATCATCATCTTGCTGAAGGGCTAGTTACAGAAAGCGCTCCATGGGTTCAGCTGTTTGTTTGCACTCCTATTTGGTGACTTTGTGTGTTTATGTGTGTGTATTTGTGAGCTTGTCAGCAGCGCCAGACAATGCATCCTCTTCTTGGGAGGGTCTGCTGAAACCTTTTGTTAGCCACATTTATATCCCCACCATCACCCCATCACCTCCCCTCTATTTTACTTAAATGTCAAGCACATCCAAATAGGTCTTGTGCCTTTCTGGTTTTTTTATTGAAATAAATTCAACCCTTTTCAGAGGCCAGGATATTTTTGGTGACACGGAGGAGTGTAATGCGCAAAGAGGATCTGTCCCAGATTTATTTATTAGAGTTGGGGTTAAGGGCAATGTGGGGCATGAAAATTTCATCACCAGTCTGCCTTAGGAGACCTCAACTCAACCCACCTGTGTGTTTCCCCTTCTCAAAACGTATTGTATGAAAATGAGTCAGTCAACCCGTCACCACCAAAACCCTTAATTACATGTCAACTGAGGTCCTGGGCACCTCCTAGGGCATGTTATTCAAGCTTTTTATGAAAACCACTGGGGTGGGTTGGCTGGTTTTTATGCAAAAATAATAATGTCTGCACAAAGGACCAGGACACCTGTGGGAGTCCACAAATGAAAAGAAGCAACAGGAGAAGTAAACCAAATCAACAAGAATCGTACGAATGTGAAAAAAGACCAATTGAGGGAGTGACCAAATGAGGCGATGGTGCTTGGCATCTGTGGCTCATTCGACAACAGAGTGATCAGAGTAGCAAGCTGATTCACAGTGTATTATCAATGAAAGTGATGTGTAATTAACTTTGGTAACAGTAGCTCCCAGCACCAGTCTCCCCTCTGTTTGCTCCTTTAGACCATAAGTGACAGCTTCCTTCCGCTTTCTGATTCAACAGAAGTAAAACCACGGCAAAGTGACGTGACAGAAGTAAAGATGAAGGAGAGTCACAGCATCTGTGATTATTAGCAGTGCGGTGAAGGGCTCAGTCAATAGCAACAGGCCAAAAGGAGAGTGCAAGAATGAGCAGTATGCGAATTTGACAGTTGATATTACCATAGAATGGCAAAAGCAGGTATGAGAGCAGCACCAGAACAATGTGAAATGTCTGTGATATTTCTATCCAGGCGTGAAAAACCAAAGAGGAGCTGTGAAAATGTAATTGAAGGAAAGAGTGAGCAAATCGGAGCGAGCTGGCGATGGAGGAGGAGGGTAATGACGAAATGGAATGAGACGGGGAAGATAAAGAAGAGCGAGAACTGCAGTGCAAAGTTTTGTCTTTAAAATTAGCCTCATGGTTCAAATTGGGCTCTGTTAAAAGAAGCAGAAAAATCTGTAAACGAAGAGAGATTTTCTCTTAAAAATGTAAGTGTTTTCTCCTTGACAGAAGTGCAGTGGTCTGTTACACACCGCTCACCCCATAGCTCAGATATTGACTTTCCTTCCAAGGACATCTGTGGGCCAGTTTAGCTACTTTGGATACTGAAGCGGAATGATTTCACAGTTTTTCCTAATATTTTGTAGTGTGTTTTTATGAAAAATGTACTAATGTGTTGCACCTCTAAATTGAAACATATTTTCTTCCTAGAATAAAATATCAGCAGGGTTACACCCTGATGTTGCTGGTGCCTGTGTTTCTCCATATTTGAGTCATGTCCGCACAACCTGTTTTCATTCTCATCTTTCAAAACACACCGTGCTTCAACTTTCAGTCAATCTTCACCACAAACCTGAACACTGACTCGTTTAGACTGAGACTGATGGCAGTAAAGTCCTTTACAATGGCTGCTGACTTTGCAATAGACTACCAGAGGGATGGGTTAGTATTGCAGGGGTCACTGTCTCCTTGTGACCAGGGGCCGAAGAAGAAGTCATTGCCCTTTAAATTTACTATCAACCTACTTATTGTCTGCAGTAGAGCTGCACACTGAATGACAGCAGAGGAGACACACAGACTAAATATACATGCATCTCTCTGTGCGCCTTCACTCCTTGTCTTTCCTATTTGATTCTCACCTTTCCTCCTTCTCTAAAAACCCTCCATTTCATCCTCTCCTGAGTGCTTTTAGCACCCTGTTGGTCCCTAGGTAACCAGTGGAGTGGGGAAGCCAGAAGGCTTTTCAACTCTTCATGGCACTCATTCCTAGTTCGCTCTCCCTCCCTCTCTTACTTGTTCTCTCTCCCCTCCTGCCCTGTCAGAGGGACAGCTTGGAGCCCCTGATCTGTGGCCAAAAATCCAACAGCCTCCTTGACAATGAAGGCAAGCAAATGCAAGGGTTAGACACTTGGCCATAGGACAGCTGTAGCATTAGATTATTGAGAGAGAGAGGGAGAGAGGCATGGCTGCAAAGTGCAGAGTCTTGTTACCTTCAAATGGACAGGCAAGTTAGAACAGGGAGAGGAGAGAGAGCGAGAGTAAGAGATGGGGAGGTAACAGCTGTGAGCTCAGGAGGGAAATGCTGCACACACACACATACACACACATACTCTCTTACAGTAGGTGTCCTAAAGGACACTGGTTGATGGAGGATGACAGGTCCTCAACATACACCCTTTGCCCCAGCCTTCGAACAGTGGGTTTCTCTCTCTGTGTGTGCATACACATGTGTGTGTGTGTCATGCCATTAGCCATGGGCGAGTACAACATGGAGCTGTTTGGGGAAAAGAAGGTGGGGAGGGGCAGGGGTTTCCCTCCTGAGCCCATCTTCGGCATCAAGGGCTTAACAAGGGCAAGATCATAGGTCATAGCAAATGGTGTGCTACTGGCCACTGCCCCTCCTTCAGGGCTGAGCTCCACATCTGTGTTACAGCATCATACACTGTCACCTGCTCTCTTACAATGAGCCGTCTGTGCCGGGCAGAACAATGGAGGCAACAGACATGGAAATAGAAATAAACAACGTGGTGTGTTCACTGTATGTAACAGTGGAGGAAACAAGCTATTTATCCAGCGTATTTAGCAAAATGGCTGCTGATATATTACAATTTTTTACAAATTTTTTGTTACATTTAACTAAACACTGTACTACAGAGCTCAGTGAACAGGAATTCAGATCACCGCTGCATTGGCAAACAGAGACAAGCTGCAGGTAATAACTAACTAACTAGCAACTAGCAAGTAATAGTCCTATTAAATTTCCAATGCCCTCACAAAACAATTACATGACTTCTCTAACTGAGGCATTAAACAAACTTCATGAACAACACATGATCCAAAGTTGGGAGCAGTGAAGCAGAGCTGCTGATGGTCAACATGTCCAGAGTGCAGCGCGACCTGGTCAGAGATGTGTCAGAGTTGACTGTACATGTATTATCCTTCATGTTACAGTCGTTCCTCTATCCCTTAGAGGAAACCGCCATTAGGAACAAAATTGGCTTTCAAAATGGCCACTGTGATTAGATCGGATGCAACTGTTGGACCTCATCCCCTCATTCCTCAGCAGCCTATTGGACCCCAGTGCCATTTAAAACAACCAGTGATTGTGAGGCACATATTTACATGATATTGGTGAGAGGGAAGAAGAGTTAAACACTTAGTGGATGATGCAAGGGTCATAATGACCTCCTTCATTCTACCCACAAGTTTCCTAAATGGCCTTAATGGCTGTTAGCAGAGAAGAGAAAAATGTTTCATGATACTTATCTTCTTTATATGGTTATGATCTTAAGGATCATGGTGATGTCAGCTAATGGACATTTCAATACTCAGTACCAAGGATTTATGTGTTGATGTGAAGACAGAAAACACAGTACACAACCTGCTGTAGTGGGCCTTCTTCCAGACTCCTTTGTTTGTCTGGCCAACTATTAGCTCCCTGTTAGAGAGGAAAAAAACAAACAAACAAACAAACAAAAAAAAAGGAAACAAAATAATAACATAATCAGAGTAGTAGTGGCACTGGTGACTGCTTTCTCTTGTTTTGTGCATGCATGAAAGATACAGAGAGGAATAGAGGCAGGTATGATACTACGGCGCTGTGTTTGTCTGCCAGAGAAAGAAGATGAGGCTGTGCCTGTCCTTTCATATTTCACACCCCACACCCATGGGCTCCAGCCTTGCTCAGAAGAGAGGCCTTTTCTTTTCAGCTAATGTGGCACAAAACAGGAGATACATAAGCTTTTGTTTTTATCGCACTTAAAGAAAATGAAAAAATACATTCAGTCTTTTCTATATAATATAAAATATATCTCCATATTTTCCTGCCAATGATGTGAATCATATAGTTTATCCCCGAATGACTAATTTCATTATAACACCTTCATCCAAACACCTCCTTTTAATAAACACACTCTCCAGGTTTTGTTTTGGAAAGATGTCGTTTCTGCCTCATAAAAGTTTGGGCTCTGATGTGGATTCACTTAAAGCAAATTAAAGGAACAGACAGATTCTAGATGCTATTAGGCAAATTAGATCAGAGACATGAAGCTGCATTTGTCCACATCAGGACAGAGAGCAGAAAAATATTGGGTGGGGGTTTGGGCTGGGGCTGAGTAACGGACAGTGCTGTTTGTGGGATGACATTTGGGAAAAACAAAAGCCTGCCTCTCTCATTCTCCCTTTTTTGTCTCTTAACTCTGATCTCTGTCTGTGACAATGGCAGACATGCTGTGTGTGGAATACATCATCTACTAGCGCCTGTTTCATATCAGGCCTGGACTGATCTGTCAATGACACAGCTGCCTTTGCTTTAGCCCACTGCATCGTCAAATTGCACTTTAATTAAATTAGACCTGCTAATTGTGAAGGCTTAAATCAATCACCAGGTCAATAACAAAGGCCCAAGGCGAACGGCAAAGCCCAAGGCTTTCTCCAAACCTCATCAATAACAGCCGCAGCCTGAGCAGACTGCTCCTGTAGCAGAGAGCAGGAGGTTCAAACGGGTAGGAATTACTGTGAATTGAGTTATCATCACCAGCTTTTGTCCAGAGCACTCTTTGCTCTTACCAGCTCTGAGAATAATGTTGTTTGAATACACCAGAAGTGGTTCAAAGAGTCTGAAAGTGCATGGCATTTTGCATTGGAAAAGCACACACTTTGTGGGGGGAGTTAAAGCAGATTAAGAGTTTCTGGTCTATTAACAATATAAATCAAAAGGGATATTATGTTTGACACCTGTCTTAGGTGTGGGGACGTGATTCTGAAGAGATCATCCTGGGAGCTGAGTGCGTGGCCCTGCTGAGCTGAGGGTCCCTGCTGAATCCAGGGTCTTTTCTCGTGTATTTAATGGAGCTCCGTGGTGCTTTTCACAGATTAATCATCATTTTGAGCTTATTAAGTGGGAGGACAGTCTGCTTTCCCCTGCTCAGAACATTTAATCCATCTTTCAAACTGTGAAGGTCAGTGATCGAATGTTACCCCCATTGAAATAATAGCGTCTGCTTGAATTTCAATGGGAGCACCCATGGCTCAGGTCTGTACTGTAATTAAATACATTTTCTTTTTTTTCCCCTTTTAATTTTAGGAGCCTCCCTGCAATTAAGAGGCACAGTCAGAATCACTGACTTATTGAGTTGCACAGCAGCTGCCAATACACTGCACTCCCTGCTCTGTCAAATTGTGATGTGAACTATTTCATACAAACATACAACACTGACTTGTGATGCAAATGTACCAGCGAGCAATAACGGGAGAGAAAATTTGGAGAGCAGCTATTCACAAGACTCACATTCATCCTCTATAGCATGTTTTAACACACTGTGACCTTGTGAAGAAGGAGGAAATGATGAAAAGGGAATGAGGGTGAATGATGTTGAACTTTGAATAATTTAGTGGAAAGTAAAGCTTTGGTACACACTGCAGCGAGTTATTACAGGGGGTGAGCTTTCTCTTCCACAGATCAGCGGTTGTTTGCTGTCTTGTTTGAGCAGGTGGGGAAGGGGGGCAGGGGTGGACTGTGGGAGGTTCATCAGTGGCGTTGTGGGACCAAAGTGGGGTGAGGTGCTGGTAGTGCGGGGAGCTCTTTCCATTTCTTTTTAAATGGAAAGCTGAAATTCTTGGATAAGGGAGAGACAGAAAGCCATTTGGCTGAGTCCTTGTTCTCAGCCAGAGCTAAATGAAGAAGGCCATGTGGAGAATAGGGCGCCTGTGGAGGGCCATTAATGAGGAGAGGTCCCAAAAGACTTAAGTGCAGCCATAGCAATCACGTTGACCCAGGATGGTGAGACAGGGATGTGTGCTTTAGTTGGGGAGGAGGGAGAGAATCATCTTTGTCATTTCAATATAAATAAAGTTGTTATGTGGTTTGTGTCCCTCCTGGTTTAGTGAGTGATTTATCAAAGAAGCAAGTTAGTTGGGGGTGATGATAAATTCCTTGCTAAGGACAGTGTGATGGTTCTGTTTTACTGCAATCTCTGAAGAAATGAGAGCATCAGTGTCGCAACGGATGGAAAAGAATGAAGGATTGATATTTAGTTAGACACATAAATATTAGCCACAAAACCTTAAAAAACACACAGAGATCTACTTAGATATCAAGGTAGCATCTTATACTCCAGACAGTCACATAACAACTCCAACTTGTGCGTCGTCTTCCAACCAAACACCCACACACACAAACACAAACTTACACAACGCTGCAAGTGCTTATCCGACCAACTATTTCCTAAATGGAAAAGGCTGTCTGCATGACATAATGAACGCATGCAGAAATGGCAGTCTCAAGGTATGTTGCGATGGAGTTCAGCAGGGGTGCTATTCCATACTACTGCTCCCAAGGCCTGACTGCCTGCAACATAAAGAGAAGATTCCATTGGAAAACTGCTGTGCAGGGGGATACTCTGCCCATCACAGTGGATGCTCCTTGCTAGAACGGCACCATAAATACTATCTTGGCTATTGCAAATGCAATGTAGCTATCCAGCCTTGTGACACTGATACCAGTTATTTAGTATGTAGGACAGTTTTCTTTTTTCAAATTATTGTTCTTCACAGTAAAGACAATATTCAATTATTTCAATGAAATATGGGGATTAAAAAACAAAACACTAATCTAAGACCTGTGACTGCAGTCATGATACATTTTTTTTTTTCACATTGTTGAATTAGTGTGTGAGATTTGAAATTCAGATGACAAGCAGCAGCCTCCTCAGTAATATTAGATACAAAATTCCAATTACCTTCATAGCAACTGACTTCAGTGGGAAATCTAGGATGTCAGGAAGCATTTCACACTGTTCTTTATTTCAGTGGCCTTGCAAGATTATACCGGTATAACGTTTGGGAAAATAAAGGTGACTTTACATTTGATCTCAAACAAATTTAAATGCTTTATGACTTCATCTTCATAGTGAACCAACGGCTACCTGAGCGCCCCATCATGCATCAGTGCTTTACTTGGTGATGTTATATTCACCTTGACTTACAGGAACCCCTTCTCTAATTGAAAAGCTAGATCATGTTCATGGACAACTTGTGAGAACATCTGACATTTGATGGATACACTGGTGCCACAAAAGTTTTATATAACTTGACAACCATTATGGCGTGGCACTAGTGGTTGGCTACCATAGCTACCTCTGTCAGGAAGGAACAGAAATAGACTGATTGAGCCTCTAATGTCTCTCTTCCTTGTCTTCTCTCTTAAGAACCACTCTATTCCGCAATCTCCTTGGGTGTGAATCTAAACAACCCGATTCTTCTCCTCTCGCATCTAACTGTGACCACTTTTGTTCTCCGGCCAATGCAAATGAAGCGGGTCTCTTCAACCGAGATGGCGAAGGACCCCGTCTCATGTTTCTCCGTGGCCCCCGAGATGTGGATGTTTACTGTCGGTCAGGGCCTTATTACATTCTTTCAGCAACTTAAAAGCATTGGCCCCCTAATGGGACCTATAAAACGGTGAGAAAAGCCTATTGTGACAATGGAGCTCATTGTGTCAGAGTGAACTCATTTGGCACCGTGTGGAAAGTGGAATATAAAAAAAAATGAGCACAGAGGAGAGGAGAGGGTGAGAAAGAAGAAAGAAATCAAATAAATAAGAGTGAATGACTTCCCTGTGGGAACCTGGCCTCTGTCAATCACCAAAGTCTGACCTTTTAGAGTATATATTTTCATTGGCCTCCATATTTTTGTTTCTCTCTTGTCCTTTGAGTTGGAGGAAGGTTTTGATGTTGATTATCTCAAAATGACAATTAAAGGGAGATGCTCTTTTTTCGTCATGGTTAACACCACAACAGAAACATCTTAGCTGAATATTGACTGTGTTACTTGTACCGACCCCTCAGCACTTCCCACCGACACTGCTGACACCGCCCCCACTGAGAAAAGTAAATTGATTCAAGTGAAAATGCTGGGGGATAGGAACAAAATGATTCCAACTTAAGAAGCAGTGTTAAGGGTGTGCTTCTTCCTCTCGCTGCTTTGTTCTCTCCTGCCCGAGCTGGTGTGACTCCATGCTGACGGACCCTGTTTTATTCCCTGAAATCATTATTGTCTTCAACTAAGGTGCCCCTGCTCCCTGTGATTTGTGGGTAATGAGCTGGCACCCCCCTGCCCGTGTTCAATTATTCTCATTGAGAAAGTGATTTCTCACTCCACGGAGCAAATCGGAGAAGCCAAATGCATGAACTCTAATCAAGAATTAACACATTCACAACCAGCAGCGCGGAGAGAGATAGCCATTCTCGATAGTCCAGAGGTGGACTATGTGGACAAAAAAAAAAAGGAATTTGTTAAAAGCAGTAAAGAGACAAACGAATGACAGTCGGTGAGGAGAGGGATTATTTTCACCAGTACCTGCATAGCCCCCATTTTACTACGCCCATTCACCTTAAGGCTTCCTAAGTGAGAAATAAGACAGTGAACAGAAAAAGTCTTTTGGGAATTTCAAAAACATTGGAATGGGCCTTTTGAAGTTTGAATACCACTCCAATCTGAAAATTCTAGTGTCTCACACACACACACACACGCGCACGCATGCACACAGCCTGCAAAGCACTGCAGGTTAAACGTTCTAAATCTGATATAGAAAAGTGCTGGCAACTTCAAAAAATGTCTGCCACCCCCTCTGCTGTTCCAACAAGATAAGAAGAGACATTATTTGCACAATTTTCAATAAGGTGAGACGGGCAAGAAAATAAAGGAATAGCAACAGAAAATACTTTTTTTTTTCATTCTCCTACAGAAGAGGCTGATTCAGTTCCATTCAGTTTTCGATTTTAAGGAAATGATTGGATTCAATCTTCTTTTTGTTGGCCCTTTTAGCACAGACGGAAGCCATTTTTAGCCTAATCTGTTCTAGAATCACTCATTTATGCCATGATAACTCATTTAACTTTTTTTTATACTTATTTCATGACATGGTTTGCATGCTGGCATGATGATATCATCTCTTACAGTTGATTGCAATGTACCAAACTATAAGGCCTCATTGTCAATTTAAATCATTCATTAACAATAAAATGTAACAATAACTTGATTCAGTTAAGTCTACTTCTCAATAATGCCTGTGGAAATGTTCTGCCATATTTGTCTTGTTGCCTGTGGAGTTTGCTAGACACACACGTGTGTGTGTGTGTGTGTTAAGGTGATAGGGGAGTAAACTTGAATGTGAACAGACGTAGAGAACCAAGTGACAAAACCATCTGGGCAGGAGAGGTGGTGGATGGTGAACTGTCATCATCTCAATAAATATCTTGCCCACACACAGAAACACAGACACACAGATACACACAATCACACACACACGGTAATTATGACTGCTGTTTATTTGTAACAAAGATGTTAAGTTAATAATGAGATGTTAAATTGCCTTATTTTCATAATTGCTCATTTACAATCTATTTTCCCTGCTGTGGAATGAATCAAGTAAATGATGCTACCAACAGTGAGCATGGTACCTGTTCAAACACACACACATTGTGTGTAGAGTACTGCAAGCATCTTGTATCTCAAACATATTGGTTAAGACTTTTTTCCCATTTAAATGTGTTTGTTGTAAATCACAAAGTGTTAATACTGAAAACTATAGTATCAAAGTTTACTTTTCTTTCATTCGTTCATTTTCAACCCTTATACAGCGGGATAACAGGAGGTGTATAACACAATCCCAACTGATGTTTTTGGGGAGGGGTTAAAGTTCATTTGTAAAAATGACATCAATACATTATAAAGGTTGGCCTTCCTGACTTTGAGTTCACTCACAATGCGTTGGGTCAACAAGCACTTTAAAGTCAGTGCAAAGCTACAGCTCTATGGCCACTTTGAGGTGAATAGAGGAGGTGACTGGTAGTAAATGAGGCTTATAAAGCAGCGCAGGTCTTGCAAGAAAAGGTAAAGAACAAACGCGCTCTGTTGGGGGTTGTGACGCTGTGGCAGCGATGTAATGGTGATGGCCATTTAAGTGAGCAGAGATCAAAGTAAGGCTCAAGGCTCATTCTTCTTCAAAATTTGTTTTTCTCAAATTCAGCCATAAATTCAGTGTTGAAACAAACGTTTTAAAAGAGGTTGGATAATTGCACAAATATGACTAAAAGTCACCAAGTGGACTATATGATTTTGTTAGACTGGTGATCTTACACGGTCACTATTTGAACTCGGTAGATATTTAGAGGACGATTTTTTACATCCTGTTTGTTGCTAAAGAAAGCAACATTGAACATTGCATTTTGCATTAACGAAGAAAAGAGATGATAACAACCGTATTTGAGTTTTTAGTGACATCAAATGAGAATAACAGCCTAAAAAAAAGTTATACTATCATCTTACACCAAATGATGGCCGGAGCAACGCATAAATTTCATTATTTCATTCAGATGTTGGAAATGCATCTGTGACAATGTTTGAAAAGTCATTTGGTCCAAGGCCAGCACTGAAAGCATTTGGGTGACAATTTCATTTGCATTTTATATCTGGAAGGTCATTTGATTATCTTTACTCCTTTTTCACAAAAATAAATTTAATTGCCAGCAGATTAAATAAATTTTTAAGTCAAGAGTCCAAGAGTTTGAAGTGGAGAGAGCAAGCAGCGTTGACCAACAGAGAGAGGACAATAACGATTCACTGGAAAAAGGAAAGGGGGGAAACTGAAGCAGTACAGAGCTTCGGGTGTTTGTTGATGACACAGCAGCTCCTACTGGTCAGGCCCACAGGCAGCAGCCAGAGATATGTTGAGTACATCATACGCGTATGCACACATTGAAGTGTTTTTCAGAACCAGAACACAAGCCCTGTCATCTACCTCTGTGCCTGTTCTGCAGCCAGCTGACCTTTCCCTGTGTTTAAGGGAGAATTGAGAGAGTCTGGATAAGTGGAAAGTCCTCTCACTTGACATAGGACTTAACAGCAGGGCTGACCACAACACTTTGGAATCTGAGTAACTTTCTGTTTGCACCCCCCTGAACTATGCCAACCCCTCGACCTGCTCATCATCAAATATCCACCTAAATCCACCCAAACATAATGCATGGACATGCCTGCACACCACGCCCAACTGCGCGGTACACCAAAGGACAAAGGCAGGGGGTGGAGGCTGGAGAGGAGAGCTCACCTGTGTCCTTCACAAAGACAGGGAGACAGGGAGACAAGAGACTGCCAGGCAGGCAGGGTTTGGTGGTTATTGCTGCGTTTTCTCTCCATGCTCAACTGCTTTAACATCGCCTGCAGCTCGCCTCAGGGTCTGCACACTGTGTGGGCTTTATCAACAGGCTAGACACTCACCAACAACAGCACACAGAATTAAATGCTGACTTTTGAGCAGAATTGATTTGCCCAAGGGTTTTCCCTTGTGTCCTAATTTTATTTTATTTTATTTATTTATTTTTTCATTTTTGAGTTCCTTCACCTTAGAGCTTACTCAGATTCAAAAAAACATCTCATTGCGTTACTTTATTTTTAGTTAAAATTTGAAAAATCTATATCTGAATTTCTATAGTTATATAAATCTATAGTTTGGATTATTATTTTATTTTTTTCAAGAAAACTATAAAAAACTTAAATAAAGAGGAACAGACACACTGAGAGAAAAATGCAAGAAAGCTGATTTATATTTCATCAAGGATGTTTTCAAATTGAAAAAAACTGGAACTATGTTATAAATATATCTTTTTAAACTTCATTTCATATCCGAATGTTTCCATCAATTCTAAAAACCAATAAATAAGTGACTTTGACCATGGTAACTGTCAGTTTTATTGGTTGCCTATCAGGGAAATGTAAGAGTGGTGTTTGACTGCCGAAACCTGAAAATAATTTTTTATCTAGATGTATTTATCCACTTGTTACGTCTTGGTCAAATTCCACCTGAAGAATCTCCTGAAGGAGATTCCAATTCATATAATATTATTGCTGTCAGTTGATTAACCGGGCTTCATTTTCAAAAGTCATTAATTGCGTACTGCCTTCTTCACTGAAGTGAGGAGAAAACCGGCCTTCCATTGATGAATCCGTCCACAGCTTGTAATCTGGGTTTGTTTGGAGAGAGACGTTTGATGTGAACATATAAAAGTAAAGGAATGTGCTCTCTCTGCGTTCTCTTTTTAGCTGTGCAGCTGAACACTCGTCTTCCTTTTAACACGCTGGCTCCATGATTTCACCGGGCTCCTCGCCACTTTGGGTTTCCTTTAAAACTCGCCAGACAAGGTGTCTCATTTAGACAACAGGGAGAGGGAGGCACTCCGACAGTTGGAGGCTTGATCAAAGACGTCTGATCAGAGCTGTTTCAACTCAGACGTGTTTTGGACTCAGTTGTGTTAGAGTTAAAAATGTTTTTCCTTTCTTCATCTCTAGATTGATCTCTGTCGCTCTTTTCCCACTCTTTATCTCTCTCTCTCTCTCTCACAATCTTTCAGTTTGCTATGAGCTTGACTGTTTCAGACTGAAGTGCAGTGTATGAGACATCAGAAAACAATAAATCACAAAATGAATTTAGAACATATGAGGAGAGCTATTGGTTTTAACAACGGCCTATAGAGACAACACAATAACTAGTAGTTATAACTAAATATTTCTGAAACCATCAAACACGCAGCTTTTTGGACACACTTCAAATATTTCTGTCTCCCTCCATGCAAGTCACTCTGATCGGGTTAAATCTCTTTCTGACTGACAGCTAATATCAGCCCCGCCTCTGCTACAGCTTAGGATAATGGCCTCCGGTCCCCTCATCACGGCCACACAATAATTCTGTGGGGAGGCACTCAGCCAGAGCCAAATGTGTTTAAGCGCGTGTGTTTGTGTGTATGATGCTGAGCGGGAAAGCCCATTAGCATTCATCAGTTGAATAACAGGCCGGTTAATGTCAGCTGTTTATAGAAACAATAACTCATAAGGTTTGGTGTTTAGGGGCTGATAGCACGCAGCCACAGTTGGTGGTGTGTGTGTGTGTGTGTGTGTGTGTGTGTGTATGTGTGTGTGAGTGTATGAAGGTGGAAAAGGATTTGGGATGCTGGAGTCTCAGATGGACCCCTTCATGTTACGATTAGTCATTGTCTTCCCCCTCATTCTTCCATCTTCACTCCCCTACATCTCTGTGTCTTCCCAGTCTGTTCTTCTCTGTGAGTGTGTACGTGTTTGTTCTGTTGGGCGTGGCGACCTGATTCCTCTTTCCACCCATCCACCTGTACACTTGAGGTACATCTGTACTAAGCACTCACCCCTGTTGCACTGCAGGATTGAACCACCTGCTCTGCAATCCAGTCTTTGCCCTATCATTCACTTCATCACGTGGTCCCGTTCAAGGTCAACTGAGGTTGTAGGACCACCGTGTTTCTTGCCACATATGCGTTCACCCCATCCTGTCAGCAGGACAAGGTGAACACTAGATGGGTTCTTTGCCATCTGCCTTGGACACAAGTGCATTCCCAAAAAGGTGAACGTCAGGGGCCAGTTTGACAAAGATACCGTGAGACTTTGACATAACAAATGGATATAACAAAGATTTTGTGATATATATTTAAATGAAACAAGGACGTTTTTTTGTGATAAAGAGTGAACCCTTGGGATTCTCCGGCTTCCTCCCACAGTCCAAGACATCCACCATCCACCCCTACCACAACCATTAGCATCATTCTGTTATTTAATATAACTTGGAGAGAGATGACCAAGTGACCGGTGTGTATGCTGAACATGTCTGTGTACGTGTATACTTCATTTTATAAATCTGAAACTACAATCCTGAGAGAACCCCACCCTGGCTGGATTCTCCCAGCTTCAGATTACTCTGACTTTATCACCCCAAGGCTCCTAGGCTGACAACACAATCAAAGATTGTACATATAGGAGTGTTGTGCATTCAACTTCCCCAGAAACTCTTTGAAGTAAAGAAGTCAATGTTTCTGACTTCACATTGTTAATTTATAGCAGGGGAAGGGAGGGGGGCGCTGCTTAAATATAAATGGTGAAGTAAAACACTTTCAGAGTTTACCGGGCCAAACAGAGCAGGCTTATCCAGTGTTGCAGGAGAAGATTTGATGAAGGAGAGCTTTACAGCTTAAGGTGCTGTGTGATTGAAGGAGTGGAGAATGTACAAGTTCTGAAATCTTTCTGCTGCTAGAATGTGACACACACCTACATACATAAACATATATAAAGTAATGAGTGTGTCATTTTTTTCTTGAGAGAATTGAGTGTGATGCCCTCTCTTTTACTTCTACTTTTATCTTTACTCATAAAGCAGAACAATAAGTAAGACAGATAAATAATCCACGATAAACAAACACACACTAATTGGTCTGATTTTACTTAAACCTTAGCATTCATGGCTGTGTGCACGTGGGAGTAAACTCATTATCTCTGCCTGCCGTTTAACACTGATCACAATTCTTTTTAAATGACTTGATGCTGTTGCACTGCCTGTCCATCAAAAACACAAAGACTGGAAAATATCAAACTGTGATGTGAGTGTATTCGGGCGGGGGTGGCAAAGGAAAGAAAGAAAGCTAAATTAAGTGCCTATTTGAAATCTCCATTGTGTTGCCTCCAATGAGCAGATGTGTGTTTCTTTTTGTGTGATTTGTTTGACTCATCTTAGTCATGTAGCTGGGACAGGACAAAGACTCAGGTTGCACTAAGTACTACACACCTGAAAAGTCCTACACATTGATGATCCTGCTGATGTCCATTAGTGTTCTGATATTTTTGTGACTTCCTAGCTATTAAATGTTTATAAGCATGAACCTGAAAACTTCATTTTGGATTTCTAAGGATTTTAAGGTTTGGTGACTCCAGTGACTGAAATGAAATTGGATGTAAGCCCCTGGTCTATAAAGTGAAACCAGTGCTGTAAAGGCTTAAACTGGCCTTCTAGCCAATAATAATCAGGGAGCAACTCCACTGCTTGGAAAAAGAAGTCAGATTGTATTAAATTTATGTGAAAATGGCCCTACTTCTACTTGTACTACTACTACTACACAGAGACATGAAACAGTGAACCATGGTTTGTCCAACAGAAGAAGTCCACTGATCAGAGCCTGGAAAGCTCACTGCTCACGTATACGGGCAAAAGCTTGCCGCATAAAAAAGTAGTTAAACTCTCAGTTAGCTTTTTGTATTTCAACTGTTTTACTACTTCCTGTGCTGGTCTTGCATCACTTCTCCATGTTTCACACCTTTCAATGCTCTTTTCTCATTCCTTGACATAAAGGAGAGATCGATTAAACACCTCCTACATGGGCCAGAGCAAGCGGCTCAGGTGGCAATGGGCAAAGACTGAGAGGCAAACCAAGGAAAATCCCCTTCATGTGGTGCACAGCGTGTATGACACCTCCCAAGGTCATGTCTGTTCTCCCAGCAGAGAGCTGCTGTCACATTTAATAACTTTTAAAGGGAATATTTTTTTCTCTCCTCTGACAGGCTGAGGAGAAGAGGGACCAGTCACAGAGTGAGACAATCACAAGGTGCCAACAGAGCGAGGAGGTGTGAAGTGAGGAGACAAGGCTGGAATGACTAAGAGTGTACATTGTTACTTTAGAAAATGCAGAACAGAAGTAAAAAGTCTGGCGTTGGCCTGGACAATGACCAGTTTGGCTCGTGTCACCACTGTCGTCTGTCACTACTGTTCTTACTACTGTTACAATGTTATGGCAAGATATGACATATGAAACATGCAATCATAGAGTGCAGATGCCTGTGGCAGCCATGCTGGAGAAACATCTCTGCTCATTTCACATAAAGGCATAGGTTGCTGTCATTCGGTATCTTGTTGTGATGGCAAAATTTGGCTGTGAAGTCAGCAAAAAAATATTTTTGTATGCATATAACAATAGAGCTCATCTTAGAGTTTGTGCTGAACATATCCACGGAGGAACGCACAGATCCAACTTTTTGTCTCCCAAAACCAAACCTTCCAAGACCGAGTACCAATCCAAACAGCAGTGGGCTCTAAAGTTTTCAATCTGAAACTGTGAGGAAATCTCTGAAATCATTTTTCCGGAAGGCAGTCATGTGGTTGGGGACTGCTGTGGCAGACTGTGTGGAGGGCTACCATGACTGAATGAGTCTAACTGGAAGCGATGGACATTAAAGCCGTAATGCGGATTCATCATGTCACGCCTGACATCTTGTCCACTTAATAAGGTCAGCATCAGCGTAGAGGTCGATATGGTTTATTGGAGCAGAGCGAGCCTGTCTTTTACAGTTCAGATTTCTACTTGTATATACAATAAAAGTCTTTTTTTGTATATACAACCATAAAAAAGAAAAATGTTTTCTTTGAATGAAGATGATGACGGTACCTGCTCCTGTCTGTTGAGCCACTGGTCTACCACTGGATGGTTGGCACTCAAGGAGGAGCGAGTCAGCTCTCTCTGGAACTGAGTGGTCCAGCCACTCGCATCCCGTGGAAGACTGCGGTAGGCATGGGCTCCTCTGCCCTGCACAGAAACAGGAAAAATTGCAGGGATTAACGTCACCACATAATGATGAGCTACTGGCAGAAGAAAGTTTACTTCCAATGATCATAACTTGGTTGACACAAAGAAATGGGTTAGGCATATAATCAGCCATTCGAAATCCTTTATCAACAAACAGTTTCGCAGACTGATCCATCTGCCATACTTTAAACAGGCAGTATTGCAGATTAATGCTATCTATAGCAGCTGGATGACAGACAGTTTGTGGTGGAAGTCAGTTAACTTGTCTTGGAGATACGACACACATTAACATTGAGTTGTTCATTTGAGTGTCACTCAATTTCACCCTCACTCCTAACCCCTCCCCACAGCTAAACCTGAGCCACTAATAAGAGGCCTCTTATAATAAGACAGCCACAGCTGAGCTCTTCCATTACACAAAGAGCACCTTCCAAAATGTTCCAGCCAAGATAATGTCAAAAACCAGCAGACTTATTACAATGGACACAAGCACAAAAATGCTAGATTACATTCCAGACATAGTCGTCTCGACTTTGAAATCTCTGTGATTGAAGGGCCGGTTGGCTGCGGCTCTCTGGATGAAAATGAAAGCAAATTAAGATTAAAAATAAGAACAGAGACAATGATTGACCAGGACAGACAAACATAATCAGAATTATTTAAGGTCTGAAGAAATCGCAGCTAGAGAGCGAGGGAGAGAGAGAAGTTTGGATTTCTGTAAGGAGGCGTCACAACAACAACAGAACACACACACAAGAATTAAAAAAACAAACAAAAAAAAAAACAACAAAAAACTCCTTAGTGGCTCAGTGCAGAATGAGACAGAGTGAGAGGAAGCCAGTAAAAATGGACAAAGGTGAACCAAGCAAGTTATTAAATAGAAAAAGCAAACAAGCTCCAAAAACCGGGAAAGTGAGAGAGAGAGAGAGAGAGAGAGAGAATAGAAGAAAGATCTCAGTCCCAAGCATAATGCAATAAGCCATATGTGTTTTAGTGCTGCTGAATGTGGCATGACGAGGCCCAAGGAAGCACTCCAGACAGAACTGTAAAACTCAGCCGGAGACGTGGGATCTACTGAGACAGCTCCTGATAGCCATCAAGTCATCATGGCCTTACCCCGCCCCCAACAGCACCACCAACACAACACGCTCTGTCACAGGACCTCTCCCCACAAACTTTTACGACAGATCAGATCGTAAAATGTGGACAACCCAGATACCGGGGAGGTAACAGTAAATCAACATGCTCATATCCACAGTCTAATTCCTTTAGATGAATCCGCTAAGCGTGGCGAGGCCACGGGATGAAGTATTGTAAAGTCATTGTGAGACGTGATGAGTTTACAATGTTGGCCAATGACTGAGGATTCCCATTGGCCTTTACTGTAGATATTCAGCAGAGCCTGACTCAGCCGCTACGGGACTCACAGAGAACTGAACAGAGCGTATGTGTACAGTGTGTGTATGGCTTGCCTCCATATGCTCGTTTGGCAGCGCTCATTGATGTATGGTTCCTCAAAGAACAATATCAATGCCATGACATGTTCAATCAACATGTTGTTGATTGAATAAAAATAGACTACTTCTCAGATGGATGATGTATACGTGACAGTTGGATGTATGAAAAAGAGATATTGAGGATTATGTGGACGAATACTCCCCTTCATCTGAAGAAAATCTAATAGCCCTGTCAGAAAATGGACAATAAAAATCAGCCCCTTTGTGTTATCTCATTAATTTTCAGAACAGGCGTCAGTGACGGGAAGATGACTAGAACTGATTCATTTCAGATAACTGATCACCTGCTGCAGATAAGAGTATTCCTCTGAGGGTTGCAGGTCACTTTTTCCCCATGAGGAGGAGATGAGGGACTCAGTGGTAAAGGCCCAACCACCAGGCCCTCTCTTCATGAGCCGAAGGAACAGCAGCTTCCCCCAGAAGCGGAAGGGAGAGAGGTGCAACCTGTTCGGGATGGAGCTGGTGAAATTCAACTATGAGCTGAGGGTCCATGATGAACCAGGTGGGAATCCAGGAGTGCTCCTTGGGACCACACCCCTCCCAGTAAACCAGACCTTGGCCATGACGTCGGGCGTGCGGGAAGCACCTCACAGCAAACACAGGGCCTCCATCAATGAGCTGTGGAGGAGGAGGGAGGGCGGAGAGGGTGGAACCAGAGAGCGCTCCTGGATAGGCTTCATCCTAGAAACATGAAACGTAGGGTGAATCTTCTTCTTTCTCCTGGACAGCGGAAAGGGGAGGCTGGAACCCATACGTGCACTGAAAGGGGGAGAGTCCAGTGGTAAGCTGGTGAGGATGCTATGAGCATATTCTACCCATAGAAGCTGCTCAGACCAGGATGGAGCATTCTTAGCAGTCAGACAACATAGTAGGGTCTCCATCTGTTGGTTAGCTATCTGATCGAAGGACATAGATGTGAATGACGTCAGCTGGGATCCCTTCGAGTTGGACCATGTGTTGTAATACCGGAGTCGCAGTCTCTTGGGCAGAAGGAAATCTGTGGAGAGGAATGAAGTGAGCCAACTTGCTGAACTAGTCAACGATGGAGAGGGTGGCAGTATGTCTGTTGGATGGGGGAAGGCTAGTCACAAAGTCCATAGAAATATGGGACATGGGGCGGTGAGGAACGGGCAGCGGATGTAGCAGACCAGCTGGAGTTTGACGGGGAACCCTGTGCTGATTACAGATGGGACAGGCGTTGACGTATCTCCGCACATCCTCCTTTAGAATAGGCCACCAGAAACGCTGTACAATGGTATCCTTGGTCCATTGAATGCCTGAGTGACAGCTGAACTTAGATACATGAACCCACTGAAGCACTTCTGACCTGAGAGAGACTGGTACATAAAATTGATCGGAAGGATAGGAGGTGGGACCAGACTGGTCTTCTGAAGCGGCTCAGACCCTCTCGTCAATCTCCCAGGTGAGGGCCCGGTTACCCAGGGATTAGGGAAAATAGGAGAGGGGAGAGCACCCATGTCATCAGGGAAACCGGCATGAAAGAGCATCTGGCTTAATGGGTGAAATTTCTGGTTGGTGATGGAGCACTGGGACAAAACCCCCCCACAGCCACACTGGAAGCATCCACCTTCACGCAAAACTGTCTCTTGGGCTCTGGAACCTGGAGAATGTGTGTGGTGGTGAAACAGCTCTTAAAAGTTTTGAAGGCCCTGTGGGCAGCATCAGACCAGTGGAAAAGAACCTTGGCTGACATGACGGCAGTGAGAGGGGTGGCGATGGAGCTAAAATTCCTGACAAACCACCTGTAGAAGTTGGCAAAGCCAGGGAAACTTTGTAGTGAATTGCAAAGGAGGTGACAGCAGAGAACCTGGCAGGATGCATGTGCTCCTTAATGTCTTTGTTCAAGATGTCTTGAAGGACGTCATTGACCAGGGCTTGAAACACGCCCGGAGCACTGGTAAGACCAAAGGGCATCGTGAGGTACTCGTAATGCCCCGTCCGTGTAAAGGCTGTATTCCACTCGTCACCTTCCCGGATGCGGACCAGATGGTAGGCATTGCATAGGTCAAGTTTGGTGAATACTGTTGCCCCCTGGAGGAGCTCAAAGGCAGACGAGATGAGTGGAAGGTAGTAACGGTTTTTCCCTGATAATCAGTACGTGGACGAAGCATTGCATCCCTCTTTCCAACGAAGAAAAAATCTGCACCAGCGGGAGATGAAGAGGGGCAGATGAAGCCTGCTGACAGAGAGCCCTTAATATAGTCCTCCTCTGTCTACTGCTGAGCTTGAGCAGGAGAGGCTTATATACCGACTGATAGGTGATCAGGACCAAATTGTCTCCTGCTTAAACCATTGCGAAGTAATAATGCTTTAAATACAATGAGAAATTAACCTTAACTTTAACTCTACATTTCAAAGTTGTCTTTTTGCGTAATTTAATGAGAAAAGGAAGTTATTCTTACATGTCATGTCACAGTTTCAGTTCTCACCCACTTAGCTACTATTTTCAATCCTGAAACCAAAATCCTGTTTATTTCACTGCACCAAGCAGCGTGCACACAAAAGTGGAAGCCAGAGGGCAGAGCAGAGAGGCCAAACTGCAGGAAGACATCTGAATGAGCGTCTCTTGACACTCCTGTCCTCTGCTTTAACATGTTTTATTCTCTCTGAGAACACAAACATTGTTACATATTTGCTCAGTTTGGCTTCGGGACCACAAAGCTGAAAGAATAAAGGGTGGAAGAACTATGTCACCGTGTGAAACTTTCTCCTTCCTCCCACCTGCCGTCGTACCATTAGCGCTCTGAGATAGCTTAAAATAGGGTTATCAGATGTTGCTTCCAGACAAACTAATCACAGTGAGGGTTGCCATGTCACGTTCCAAGCACTCAGTCATCTCTCTCTTTGCCCTCCTGCTTTCATATCTTTGTCCCTGCAAGAAGTAAAGGTTTATAAGCACCATGTGGGGCAGCCATTTTGAGAAATTAATTGGCTTCCCTTCTTTTTCGGGAAGCTGCAGGGGAGGATGTACCTGAGCTTAGCTTTTTTTTAAGGATTTATAATCGGAGGCTTACAAAGCCCCCAATAAGGTGAATTTTGAACAAAGGGAACGGGTTTAACAATCTCTGCTCTTTTTTTTTTTTTTTTTTTTGGAAGACAAGAAAGGGGTGTTATCAGAAGAAACTGGTTTCAAATAAGAGTATTTGTGCCACTGCTCGATATCTGCAAGCCATGCAATGCAGGTTTCATAACTAATGGTTATTTCTTTGATTTGGGGTGCAGAGGGGTAACACAGGAATGAAAATGAGGGAAGAAAAATGGGTGAGGAAGTTAAAAACAGAGACTGCTAGAGGTTAAAAGATTTCAGAGCAGACTTCTCTGACATTATAATTGATGCAGCTCAAGTACATCTTCAGCACTGTGGAAAATAACTTCTGGGCATGATGCAAGAGAGTCAGTATGTACTACTTGACAGTGGTGTAATGGAAAATGATTGGATTTTGATATTTTTTACTTTTTTACTACACTTTATCAAATAGACATAATACTTTACGCATTTAATGGCATATCACAGTACACTGAAATATTTCTTAAACAGTCGAACATCAAGAGAATTTTACTGACCAGATTTCTATTTTACCTTTCTTTCCAGGCTGCTAGTACCAGTGCTTGTGTTCGGCTTGTGGTTGTTCTTTTGGAAGCCAGCAGTTGTAGACCAGCGTGCTGGGTTCTTTCTGGTCGGTTCCTCTAGACCAACTGAGCCCTCACCCACAGGAGCGTCGGCCAGTGAGGGATCACTGCTGGGGCGGACATGGAGAGGCATGTCTGTGGAGGGTAAAGTGGAGCACAAGGGGGATGGAAAGTAAAGCACAAGAGGGAAAAAAAGATGGGGACACAGAGGGAAAGAAGAGTTAGAGCAACAACAAACCACTTGCTGCTTTATCCACTTACTGAGCAGATCACTTTCCAGCTCAGTGTTGCACATTTCGAGCGTTCTTGCTCTGTCTGGTAGCCACAAGATCCTTACAGTCCAGTTGAGACATGGGAAGTGGTGATTATAAGTACTTTTTGTTTATATAATAGGTCTTCTGAGCCCAAAAGGAAACATTGAACACCTCAACTATGGAAGGTTAGGCTTGGCCTGAGTCCTACTTTGAGAAAGAAATACACTGTCAATTTCGCTTCTAGCAGGGAAAATACCCAGACAGCTATAACAAATGTAAATATGAGAGAGAAAGCTTGCATATGAATGATCATCTAAGTCTTTTGTGCAGCCAAGGGACCCTCAAAATAACAACCCTAACTGCAGCAAAATTCATGGCTGACTCTTAGGTAAGGGTTAGGTTTTAGGTACTGCAACACAAACATGGAGCTGATTCTGGAAAATCTCCAAAGAATAAAACTGGGAACCAAAATTACCCCAGCTATCAGAAAATTGCCTAGGAACTGTAGCCCATGTTATAGCTGCTACACTGACTGATCTGCAACAAAAATTCTTGAGGCATACATTTCCCATATATAATCAGAGCTGCCAAAACATGTAAAAAAAAAAAAAAAGAGAAGTTGCTCCTCGCCTCACAGATAGTTAAAACATTTAGTGAAAAATCTTGCTAATGCCTGTCACACAGCAAAGGCAGTAGCTATACCTGTGAGCAGGAGTGTGAATCGTCTGTATTTTCCCGAAAGGCCATATGGATTTGTTTATGACATTCTAGCAGTCTGCGCGTTACACCCATAATTATGCAAATAGTTGGATAACCACCTGTCATCCATCAGCAGATCATTGCAGCGAGCATATGCCACTGCTAAGCTTCCATCTGATACGCCAGAGACATGTCTTAGTGGAGGAGCTGACACATTTTAATCATGGCTTAGACTGTGCCACACCTCGTGCGTATTTAATGCTGTGACAAGGCTGGGGAGCCCTAAATGTTATGTCCTAAGTGTTTCTTGCAACCACCTGCAAAGAAGCTGGGAATGAAGACGCTAATTATGTGACTGAATCCCAAAATAAAGGTAAGATTAACATGTGTTTGTCAGTGCCGACTTACTTCACGCTGCTTTCTTTTCAATGTTTCTCACACACAAATCATTTAAAGACGCATCTTTGTTGACCCCAGGATATCACATTCCTCCTCCTGTGCCTTTCACCTCTACTTGCTTTAATCAGAAAAACACTCCTTCTACCTGTGTCCTTTACCATTTCACTCTGACACATTCCTCTCTTACTCTCTCACTCCACTCTTTCATCCCCTCCGAGCAGATAATCAGGATTGTGCGGCAATAAACTGTGGTTTTCTCACTAACCCTTTCCTTCAAATGTTGTGGATCCATGTGGGAGTTGAAGTTTATTTCTTTATTCTTCATTACACTCACTGAGTCACTGCGGTTTCTCACTCAATCTAGTCTGTGGTTAGCGGGACTTCCAAGGCTTCCGTTTTGAATGACTAACGTTCAAGTTATAATATGTAGCTTTTCCTCATTAAAATGTTTTAAAATGATATTTCATTCAGTTTTGTATTTAACTTATCTCAACTGTCTCCATCAGTTCTTAAACCTATAGAAGTTTTAAATCATGGTAACCATCGCCTGTCAATATCATCATGGCCTTTTAACATATTTTGACAGCTCAATTTTTCAACTAAACTTTCACCTCTAAAGTGAAAATGCTTTGTTCAGTATTCACTGGTTATAATCACCTGGCTCCAGATGATGCATACACACAAACTACATGCAAACGTCACTTCCTGCAAAATGAACCATCATGTATGAAGAGGTTTTTTTTTTTTATATTAATTTTACAGAGTTTACAGAATTTTACTGAGTTAGATACAATGAAGTGAAAACACCAAAGAGGTGACCTGGAATTTACTGTAAAACTATACAAACAACTTCAACTGCACTCTCTCTCCCACTCATTTTCTACGGCTTATCCATTTCAGGGTCACGCAGGGTGTTGCAGCCAATCCCAGCCAACTTCCCAACAATGGCGGGGTACAACCTGGACAGGTCTCCAGTCTATCACAGGGCCAACACATAGAGACAAACAGATACGAACAGCCACTCACACCCACATTTTTTATTTTTTTTTTTACAGTGCACTTTCTTTAGGTCTTTTAGTGCATTCTTTTATACTTTTCATTCTTGTTCTTCTTTTTTTTTTTTTTTACATGGCACCTAAGGAGGACTGCACCTTACAATTTCATTGTACTTGTTACAATGACAATAAAGACATTCTATTCTATTTTATTTTATACCAATGGCAATTGGTATAGAATAAAATATGGCACCAGTTAACCCAAACATGCATGTCTTTGAACTAAATGAAGAAAACGGAGTACCTGGAGGATGTATGTTTTGTACATCTTTCTTTAGCAGGCAAGACTGAATAGGAAATAGGAAAATATTGAAAATGCTGATGCAGAGCAAGCAACATTCTAATACATTTTACCTTTCTCCAAACTTTTTTGGGGTTTTTCGTGCAACTCCTAATTTTGATTTTGCACTTGGCCATATTATAATTATCCATTATGTTTCAATTGATTGTTCAGCCATGGCCTGTAGCCTGATGAAGTTCAGAGTAACATAGGACTTTACAGTGGGACTCATTATACTGCAGTTTACTGATGAGCTCAGTTTGTAATCAGACCTACAATTGCTGAGATTTTTCTTTTTTGTTGATGGATTAAGGGAATGTCTTCATCTATTCATGGCTGATTGCGGAAGTGGAAATGAGGCTTGTGGATGTGCACCCAATTTCTCGAAGAGTGATGCACCCTTTTACAACTCGAATGGAAAGAATGTGGAGGTATATTTCTGATTTCGTGCTTACAAGTAGTTTTATTCATTATGCAGTGAGATGAGAATCAAGGATGTGGAGGCAGACCTCGACAACAGGGCACAGATGCAACAAACACAAGGATGCAGCTCGTGAATAGATGTCTTTTTTTAACGTTACCAATAACACGTGCTTTTCCTGCTTTCACATGTTAAACTGTATTTTGTCAAAAGGCTCTTTCATTTCATTAACCCTCACCATGATCTCCTAGCTATGAGTGTTGTACTTGCCTAACCCAAACTATTCTTTAGCCAACATTTTGCCATAACATATTTCCTTCTCTAACCTTAATCATATTACTTGAAATAGATTTGTTTTTAAACAACAACAAAAAAAAAAAAACGTCCACTAATGACCGGTGTAGTGATTGGTTTGAACATCAATTCAGAGAGCATCAGTTGTAACAGTAAAGCAAGATGTTAGTATCACAGATCCTTGCTCTGATCGTTCATCTGGTCAGTGATGCTGACTTATTACATTACTTTCAATGCATTTCACAATAGTTTAATGGTGATTAATCGACATTTAAAAATGCCTGCTTATTAAATTTTAGGCCAGGTGATAAAAAAAACCCTCTTGTTTATATTTAATATTTGAAGTGTTGCCAACTACACCGCTGGGGTTTAAAAGCCTTTCAGTTTTACTTCAAAAATTCCCAGCAGAAGCTGAAGTCGATGCAGAGATGATGGAGCAGAGATGCTCCGTTATCCTGGTTTAGTCAATAATCATCAGTTGTCCCACTACGTCTCACAGCACAGCCCCCTCATTTTCTCAGGGCTAGCAGGGGAGCAAGCAAAGGAGATTTCATGAGCAAACGCGAGTATGATGACATCTGGAAACTTCTGAGACTTTCTCAGCAACCAAAAAGAGGAGCCGTGACTGAAGCTTCAAATGACTTTCTCTCACTTGAGTTAATAAAACTTTATTTCTCATTTGGGAATCATCGCTGCAAGTCAGGTCTCCGTGCAGTAACAGGTAAGTGGTAAAGGCACGGTTTCAAACTTGGTTTCCCCCATGCTACTTTAAGTTAAAGTTTGGCCAAGCCACTTTGCTGACACGACATGCCCGAAGCTTTTAATATATTCCTCTGTTCCAAATGTGTTTCATTTATTTTGACCCTTATCTGTAGTCTTCCTCAAAGGAGGTCGGCAATCGAGTAAAGAAACCGCAGCTCGCAGCCAGACGACCAGTCGCCGCGAGTTTACTCTTAAATTAGGTTGAAGATTCAATAATGGCATTTAATAGACTTTGCCCCCTCTCTGCGACGGCTGGTTCACATCCAGTTCAGGGCTCTAATGATGTTCACCTCAGACAGTGGGGATAATTAACGTCTGGTATTATCCAACATGACCAGCTCAGGGATGACACACATGCACAGATATAAAAAGACAGAGAGCAAGCCAGGGGGAAGAGAAGGAGAGAAGACTCTATAAAGACAAATTTGAATTATAGCATCCCATTTTTTCCAAGGGAGGGGCCCTTTTTTTTTATTAAGGACTCTTATATTCCATTAAATCATATTACGGCTTAATAATGTTTTGCTGGGCAGCATGGAGGCGTAATGGTTAGCGCTGTTGCCCCACAACAAGAAGGTCATGGGTTCAGTTCAGGGGCAATTCTAGGATCTCACCTTTGGGGGGGCTCAGCCCCCAGGAAGCAGCTGACATCTGCTCTTGGTTAACTCATTAACATGCAGTCATCTATTAAATAATTTTGTTGCTGTACTTTTAAAAAAAGAACGTATGTCCATCTATGGAAAAGCAGAAATTTGCAAAGGTTTAAATGTCCCAGTGTTTAAGATTGTGTCTTACAGTAGATACAAGAAGAAGAAGAAGAAAATTTAACTTTTTTTTTAATGAAACTGTTATTAATGTCATTATGTGACTGTACTTTTCAATGTGTTATCTGGTTAGACCATATAGCGTCAGGTTTGATATGTTCGTCATCTCTACTCTCCCATTGCCATGGAGATTGAAAACACAGCAGGTCAATCAGCCAGAGTCCGCACAAAAACAATAAAATATCCAAAAACATATCATATGTAAAAGTGAACACTGACATTTCATATCTGAATATCTTGCTGCTGGGAAACAATTTAACTCTTTGCAATTGAATAGCTAGAGCCCTAGTTTATCATGATACGCATCATTACAAGCCATGCAAATTTAAATAGTAAGAAGAGGCATTGATAAAATCGTCTGGTGGTCAGCTGCCGTTTAATAAACATCTGACAGATTATGTCAAGGTCCTAAAATGAAGCATTACCTGGTCATTAGTGTTACAATGCACTGCTGCATTCGTGTGGTTCTAACAGCTGCGCCGCAGGTTATCTGCCCTGCCTCTAGGACCAACGTTTAGAGCTGTCGGGCTGCATGTTTTGTAAAACAGGAGGCGCCCACTCACCAATCAGAGACAAGAGATGCATGCAGGTTGTGCTTGATTTTACTGGCCCGTTTGAGCCATTTACCATTTCCCCATCTTCAAACAAAACAGGTTTGGGAAAAAATTATATACAATTTGAGGACTAAACGATAGGATGGGCTAAAGCAAGTTTTGGATGGGCTTGAGCCCCCCCAAAAAAGGACTAACTTCGCCACTGGTTAAGTTCCCGGCCTGGAAACTTTTTCGTGCTGACTTTGCATGTTCTCCCCATGCTTATGTGGGTTTCCTCTGGGTGCCCCGGCTTCCTCCCACTGTCCATAGACATGGATGGTTAGGTGATTAGATGATTGGTGACTCTAAATTGTCTGTAGGTGTGAGTGTGAGTGGTTGTTGTTCTCTGTCTGTCTCTGTGTGTTGACCCTGTGATGGACTGGTGACCTGTCCAGGGTGACCCCACCCTCAACCAGTGTGAGCGTGTGGTCCAGCACCCCCCCGCGACCTGGAAACGGATAAGTGGTAGAAGATGATTGAATGAATATTGTTTTGTCTGTGGTGTATCTGTGTTTGAGATTTCTTGAGTAACTAAAGACACTTGTGGTTTAAAAGCCTTGGTGTGTTTTCCGGAATACTTCAAAGCTCGGCTCTTACTGGACATTTATCTGGGACTTTGGAAACCATGACAACATTGATCTTGGTTTATACAGCATGACTGTTTCCAGATGTAAGCAACTAAAGATGTTCACTATTATGGACTAATCATCAATTTGAATCACTTGAAAGCCACGCTAAACAACCGCATTCAATGAAAATGCTGTAGATCAGGAAAGTTGGGAGAGCAAGCAGCTGAATTTCACAATTTCCTGTAAGAGACCTCACAGAGATGTTGTGAATCATTTGATATTAAATCTTAAAGGACTCATTTTGGCAACTCTCCAGTTCATCATGATCCCATCACCACTGATTCCAAAACTTCACAGATATGCAAGAGCGAGATTTATAACGGATTTGGTTTTTGTATGCCAGAAACAAGCCTTCTGATCCTGTTTGCACTTCTGATCTATGCTTACACATCAGATAAGAATATCTGGCTGTTTTGTGATGCCACTGACATTTAAACATTGACAAGACTCATTCAGTGAGGTCTTCTCTTTATTAAAAATGCTGATCCTCCCCGGGTTCAAATCCGCACAGATTAACATATGATAAATAAGAGCCGTTAACGAAGTGTATGTTTCATTGTGCGTTTGTTTGTTCAGAAGGTCACAATAGAAAGATTCCCTACACCCCCTATTCTCCCTGACCAATTGTCCTCTACTTAATTTGTGATGGGATTATCCTGGCAGTCCAAAGGGTTTGGTTGGTCCCACGTTTAATAACCACAGCCGCCACTTCAGAGTGAGCCCGCCATCGATCCAGGCTGAAGGATGAGTGAGACCACTGGAGGGGGAAGTGGTTGCTAGTTAATAAAACGAGGCCCTAATCCAGCCCCTGTAGGGAGGGATTATGGCCAGGGCACAGGGTCATAGAGATGTACACACACTACAATTCACCAAAGGGAGAGGTGAGACTCTCCAGGGGCTATTACCTCATATTACTCTGTCCTTTATTTATCTTTCACCCTCACCTTGTTTAGAGGAGAAATATATTAGCTTGTATGAATCACTGTGGATAAAAGCATTGCCATATACACACAGCAGGAGAGATAACATTTTATTGATCCCTAGATGAGGAAATTTGGGAGAAAGTCAATATCAAAGTCATTTGGTTTAGTATTAAATTGCAGAATATTAGAAATTCTGGAAGCTGTGACGTTATTCAACCTGATTGTAGGTTGACAGTAAAAACAAAGCATCTGATCATTGCTGCTTTTATTGGCAAAACAACCTGCAATCTGTTGGAAAGATTACATTGTGAGTAGAGGGTTTGTTTCAATTATTACCATCAACTAATTTCAGCCATTCAGTATTCAGCATATATTTCAGTATTGAATCGTATGTTTTATATGTAATTGTGTAGTATTTTAACTTGTGTTTTAACTAGTGTTTTACATCAAACATCTGTGATGTAAAACACTATCAGTCTCTCTATGAAAAAGTTTGCCTTATTCATTGGTTTTTTTTTTTTTTTCAAATGCACATACACATGCACACAACATGGGCATTTTCTGTGGCACAGTGTGATGATAAGTCATGTTTAACAATCCACGACCAATAGGTAGCTACCTGCAAATTATGTGACATTACACAAACGTTATCAAGGTTAAATACTTTGGCAGGTCTGTGTTAACTCAATGCAAGTCAACTTTCCCCATTCACCCATCCCGTTTACGTATGATTGGGTTATGATTGGTCAAACTCCTGCAATAAAAGCGCCCTGCTGGGGCACAACAGTTGAACTTGGCGTCACCAGCTTTTTTTCCAAGGTTTTGCAGCAGAAAATATGCATCTGCTTACTCCTATCTACAACTATCAGCAGAGGTAGCAGTGGCTTTTGCAAATAATCAGACCCAGCTGTTGTGGATTCCCTCCAAACAGCAAATGTCTAAACAAAGACTTATTTTGCAAAATCCCTTGCTATGTCCAGAACCATGCAAATGCATATTTTAGTACTATCTGCAGATTTGATTTGGATGTTGCATGTGGATGGCCCCTTTCCAAATTATCCTTCAGTCTCCAGTTTGCCGAGAAAAAAGTAGGACACTCTGCTCTGTGCCTTTCCAGTTTGAAATTAAAAACCAAACACAGTACCAATGATGGTCCGCCATATTGGTCCAATCAGAAACAGAAAGGGCTCGCATTTTGGCTGAGAGGAGATAACTGTCACATACTGTCAAGTCCCCTTGGAATAACGTCCGTCTGAAGATGAGCGCTTGTCAGACAAAAACATTAGTAAACACTATCATTAATCCCTGACAAGATGTTATTCCTCTTTATGAATGAGATGGTGCTTGAGGACCCACTCAGACAGCCACATTCTTTGAGAGGCCTTTTAGGTCTGCTTGATGCCTCTGGCTGTCCTGGTGCCCTTTGTAGACTGAGATGCTTCATAGTGAGAAAGAACACTGCCACTGTGAGCTTATTACAAGCTTATTATACATCATACAAGCCAATTATACATGTTTCAATTCCTGATATTTAGAAAACTATTGGGATAGACAGGACAATGTGAATGAGTGTTGCACATCTTCATTTGGTTACAACACCCGACTTTCACACATTAAAATGTCATATGTCTAATCTGATTAAATCGACTTGATTTATGTCATCTCTTTGTTTTGTTTTTTTTTCCCAAAGGTCTCCATCAAAATGGCTGTCTGTCAGCAATATCATATCTCCTAAGAATGAATGAACGAGTGTTGTGGTTGTCCGAGGAAGCTCAAAATGTACTTTTATCAGGTTTTTATAGGTTTAAGATCCCCTCTTTTATGTTGGTCCTCTTCTACTTTTTAACCAGATTAAGAATTTTAGTTATTGGGCATTTTAGTCCTAAATTAACAAAGATACAAGATGAGTAAATGTTGGACAGCTCATGCAAAGACCTGTGCCAGTGAAGTTATGAAACCAATATAATGCAAGGATGTAACAATCAAAAAACGAGAAACTACACATACGATCTGTGAAGTCATCACTGAAGTTGGTGATAAACCACACCAGTCTGCCTGTCCAGTTACATCCGCCTGACTTCACTTCCCCACGGTTTCCTCAAGAGGCTCTTGTAATGTAACAGAATCAACTCTCAACTTAGTGGTGAAAGAGATGGGGTCAGCTCTAATGTATTAGCCGTGGAAGTTTCCAATCACTGAAATGGCATGAAGTACAGAAATAGTGTCCTTAGTATACCTGCAGAAGGAGGAGTGGCCCTTCGTCCCGACTGTCTGCCAACTCAAGAGTAATGGAGCTAATGCATCAGCATACCGATAAGGCTACAGAGAGGACACGCCGAGGAGAAACTGGTCAAGTTTGTGCTGTGTTGTGTTTTTGTGGTTCTAAGCTGAGTCTTTGGCCAAGGGTTTAAAATCAGCAAATCAACTATTTTACTACTCATCGATGACACAAGTAGCTTGTACCAGAGTTTGAAAAACCCAGAAATGCTTACGGGAATTTAGTCTCTCTTCTGCTCCCAGTGCACAGTTAGAAATCGGCTTATGTACAGTATTAACATCCAACACACAAGTGCAGTGGACATTATGGAAAGCGTATTATTTTTACAGAGTGCTGTCTTGCTTGAATCCGTGAAATGTTTAGTGTTTGGTCTTCAACAAGAGCAAAAGTTTCTTTCTTATGCCAAGGACAAATCAAGAATGAAAGAGGAAAGTAAGTGAAGATAGATGGATAGACAGATAGATAGTAAATATCCCCATGAGGGGCAATTTGTTGTACAGCCAGCAGAGAAACACATACAATGCATACATATTAAAACAGTATGCTTCCAACCACATATACAACAGAATTTCTTTGTAGTTTTGTGGATTGAAACTGTAAAGCTGATGCTGCACCAAACGTTTGCCAACAACTTTCAAATAAAATATGGAGGGCACAACATGCTGGGGAGTTTGACGCCTGAAGACAAGTGCAACAATTTGGAGCCAATGAGGGTTGAACCTTTAATCGGAACAGGAGGGGTACGTTTTGGGAGAAGTAGATACATTTCCACAATGCATCGAATCTTCCTGTACAGTGAAATGTTGGTTATGGACTAAGTGAATGAAAGACAGATATGCTCACACAATAGGCATATATGCTCAGCCAACCAGGTACAAAGACAGTCCGGTGGGTAAATTGGGTATTTCTCCTGTGGCCCCCCAAGCCTGGTATACTCTGAGTTGTTGCTTTCATATCAAACTGATTTAAATATAAATGTCATCTAACCATGGCTTCATGAAATGTCCATCCATCCATCTTCTACCGCTTTTCCGTTTCCGGGTCGCGGGGTGCTGGAGCCAATCCCAGCCAACATTCCAGGTGAGGGGCAGGGTACACCCTGGACAGGTTGCCAGTCCATCACAGGGCCAACACACAAAGACAAACAACCACTCACATTCACATTCAGACCTACGGACAATTTAGAGTCATCAGTTAACCTAGACATGCATGTCTTTGGATGGTGGGAGGAAACCAGAGTACCTGGAGGAAACCCATGCAGACACGGGGAGAACATGCAAACTCCGCACAGAAAGGACCCAGGCCGGGAACCGAACCCGCGACCTTCTTATTGTGGGGTGACAGCGCTAACCGCTACGCAGCCGTGCTGCCCACTCCACGAAATGTCTGAAAGTTATTTTTTCTTTGCTCCTTTGAATACTTCAAGCCTAGGCCAGTTCAATGTCTGAATAAATTATGACACTGAGCCATCTGAATTCTCTCTCCAACCACCAACTACATATTGATGTCCCTTGTGTGCAGTGGAGGGGGATTTCCACTGAATACACCCTGACCTGAATCATGCATAGGGGAACAAAAGGTTCCATATTTGGGGGAGCAAGGCAGTTGTGCAGTGGTGGGAACCAACAGGATGGAGAAAGATGAAATATGTAAGACTTTACAATAGGATTCTGGTCAACTAAAGGCTAAATAGGGTTGCAAATACCATTCCGAGTGCTCCTGTGAAGTGCTTAGCAAACTGAAGGAATGTCAAAGAGAGAGAAGAGACAGACTGTGAATAAATATCAACTGTTGACCTTTACCAAGGCTGTAAGATGAAATCAAATAGATGGATGGATGGAAATACACTTTCAAAGCAAAGGGGCACTTATGAAAACACAAAGCCAACTTGGCTTTAGAGCTAAGTGCCACACTCACTATCCACTTTGTAAGTGCAGATTTGTGTGTTTGAACTTTCTGGTATATGCACATATACATAAATGGAAATCAATTTTTGCATTTTCAAGTCTCTTTCATTTCGTTTGAGACTATCCCTTAAAGACAAAATCAATCGATAAACGTACATTAGCTAGCCATGATACAATGCTGAGAATCTGTTTTTGTGAACAAAATCAGTCTTTAACTCTGTGTCTTCACAGTGGGTCTCACATTTTACTACATATTACAACTTTTTGTTTACCAGTACACCACGTTCCATGGTACAGGCTCTTTAACAAATTAGCCTACAATCTCTTTGGTTGGCTTCTTTTGATGATTGACAGAACAGATTTCTGTCCCAGTGTTATACTGTATATCATAGTCATCTGATTGGACTGTTTCAGGTTCCCATACAGTCTAAATGTAGATCTCCATGTGGTGTTGGATTATAAATCAGGTTTAGGTTCTATATTAAAACAGTAAAAGTGTCAAAGGTATCAGTCCACAGAGCAATGCTCACAGTTTGTATTGAGAAACTGAGCCTTAAAACCAGCTGTCAGGAAATCTGGAACTTATAATGAAGCAGTCACTGTCATCAGCCACAGCCACAGTGATAGCGAAGCCCACCAGGACCATTATCCAACCTTGCAGGATTTGGTTCGAGGGTTTACCTGAAATCAGCTGTTTTTATTCCACTGAGAAATAAGTAAGAGAGAAGAGATGTAACTACATTTGAGAAAAATGTAGTTTTTCATCTGAACACTACAAATAAAGGAAAAGAAATTGTAAAGACAGGGCAGCTAGTCATTCACCGTGTCACTATGTCCAGAGAAAAAAAACAAAACTTGTGCTTATTTCTTTGCTATATTTTACCATTAAACAAGGAAGAGATGCAGACAGCTCTGTTCTGTCTGGATTCAGTCCCTTAATAAGTAAAGTTCACATGTCAATCATGTTGTCTGATGTTGGTCCCAGTTCTTGAGTGAAAGACTAAGACGAAAGAGAACTGTACTCCCACAGGGCTGCTGACTCAACCGTCCTGTTTTCATTTTGAACATGAAATAGAGTGAGACAGAGACTGCTTCCTCTCGCCTGGCAGACAGTGCAGACTATTAACTGGAGAGAGAGAGGAGAGAATGTCAACCTTCCTCAAACCCTCAGAGATGAGGCCTCTAGCAGCAGGACCTACACTCTTTAACAACAAAGCAACAATAACACAATGTGTGTGTATGTGTGTGCTGTTCACAGAGTTTCCCTCAACAATGAAAATCTCAGAACAGAGGCGAGGGGAAAGGTAGAGCGGAAGTCACTCCCCAGATCAAACCTGACTCATCTAGGTCAAGGCAAAAGTCAGGCTGTGACCTCAGAATGTAACAAAACCAACATATAGCCATGGTTGTTGGCAAGCAAGCACACAAGATGAGTGGCTTTTTTCTTATGTTGAAGAAGTCTGTGTTTATCATATGGTGGTTATTCTTGAACTGTTCAACAGTTTGTGAACATTTGGAGTCAACTTTTCTTCCATTTTCACCCCACCTGATCCTAAACCTTTATTTGCCATACATCATCTGTAGAGGCCCAACCAAATATTAATCTTGGTTTCCCATTTTTTTGTTTGTTTGTTTGTTTTTTTGAAATAGGTAAAATCTTATTTGGTTGTACAGCCGCAAAAGAGAGATGATGGAGAGGAGGAGGAGGAGGAGGAAAACAGCCAACATGCTGCTGTGTGTGCCAGGTGGGAAGAGGGAGCATGAAGCAAATAGACATGGAGCTGTTCAATTACTTATTGGTCACAAAGTTCTTGGCAATTCAAATATTTGCAGAGAACCATATATATAGTCTTATTTAGTCTTCAATTTAAGAAGCACCCATCACTGCTGAGAGGTTCTCATTTGGTGCAGCAAAGAGCAGCCATGGGCCCACTTTACCTTGTTTCTATTGTGATTGATTCCACCCCTTTAGTACACCCTTAATACCGCCTCTACACTGTGAGTTGATATTTTTGCTGATGTTCTGTCAGTAGGTCTACTGGCTTCATGTTCTCTCACTTTAAATTACTATAAAAGTGCAAAAAAGGTTTTCTGAAATCATCTTATAATTAAGATGTGATGTGAAACCATCATTGCCAGTGTCTTTCTCCCTCCCATCCTCTCAGCTCATTGTAATCTGCATTTCTCTCCTTTCTGCCCTTGCATGTCCATTAAGTGTCTCATCGGGACGATCTTCTATGTCCATACAGCCTTATATAAACTGTATAGGGCCCTGCAATCAGCCAACTTCACTAAATCCAGTGCTGCTGAGACTTGTCTACCTGCTGTGTATACACTTACGATCATTTTACCACAATAGCGCCACATCGAACTATATCTCACTTGTCATTCTCTAAAAATAACATCGAATAAGAATGTTGCTTAAAAACACCCCCACTCTATTCCAACACACTCATAAAGACTCATATCCATATCCTGGTCTCTAGGGAGCTACTAATCAGCAAAGCAAACAACCTCCGATGGGCCAAAAAACAGGCCCACAGCAGCACCTTTCATGTAAACACCTCTTGAGTGTGTTTCTCTATCATGACCAGTCCAGAGTCCCGAGAAGAGGGACCATAAATCTCACTCAGCCTGATATGTGGCCAAATCAGTCACGATTAAAGCCCCGGTTCTGAAAACGTTATGAGCAGGGAGTCGAAGAAGCTGGAGGTGAGGCTGAAGCTACCAGACTTGTTAGGTTTTAGGGTTTGGTTTAAGATGGACACACATAAATATTGACTTGCTCAGAAAATATGAAAAAGCCACTGCTGGTGAGATAAATAAAGACTTCACCCACAGCAAACCTCTCCTCACTCATGCAAGTCATTTCTGTGTTAGTGATTGCTTTACCAATGTCAGGGGTGTCCAACTGTAAAAGCTGCAATGAAACCTGCCTCCATGTGCTTAAAAACCATCTCAGCCACCCTAACGTATTTTATCAACATGGCTCAAACATCCCTAAAGTGAACTATTGTAGCCTAAATTGTTTTTTTGCACCTGGATAAGATTAAAAATCTGAGGGTCAACAATGAATAGTGGAAAAGTGAGCACAGCTTGAGCAACATGTCCATTCATAGAACATCTTCTCTCATTCTGTAATCCAAGACAAACTCATTATACCTTGTCAGAACTAACAATCACAGTCAAAGGTAAATTATTATTTGTAAACTGGAAATGTCTGGAAGATGTGGCGAGTGGCAAACACCCTGCAAGACAAGGTGCCCTTGAGCTACTAAACAATGAGATACACCGACATTAAACCAACACAGTTGTGTTTTGTGACGCTGGCAGAGATTATTCAGAGTGAAAACAAGATGAAGACAGTTGCGTTGCTTGGTTTTTTTTTACTCATACTCAACTTCAGGAGTAATTTTTAATCCTTGCAAACCTTCCGCAATCCCCGATCCCTGCTCTCTGTCGAAGTACATGAAAGACAAAGCCGTCGTTTATTTGGTAAATGTCTGAACGTCAGGTAGACAGTAGTATCTGTATATATCTATCTAGATATATACCTTGTGTCATATATGTAAGATAGCGATCTTACAGACATTAGGTTATACATTTCTGGTGTCATGTAAGTTATGTAAATGTCACCAACATAAATGTAATATGAATTACATGAATGTAATATGAACTTTGATTCAACTTTTCATTTTTAGATCTCACTGTGGTAAAAATAGAGCATACAGTAATAGTACCTATATGAGTCACTAAAATTCCCCACCCTGGTCAACCGCCTCATTCTGTGTAATTTTTTAACAAAGAGTTTGCTTCTTCTGTTTCCAAACAAGATTGAATTATAAGACAGGGGTATATTCTAGAAAAATTCAACAAGGTCCAGTACAGTAAAAAGGCCTCAAGCTGATTTCATTTCATATTTCATATATACGAGTTTCCTTGCGTATCCCTATAAAATAATTGCCTACTTAATAAGTGATATTCATGTGAAGTTGAGTATACCATCATTCCCTTCAGCTGTATGAAAAACAGCTTACTTTTAACACTAGAACGTCCAAAACGGTCATTTTTGACTTATTATGCACTCTCTTATTACTCTCCAGCTGTGACTCTGTCGCTCTCATCTCGTCTCTTTCCAGCCCATCTGACCAACTGATTTGGGAATGCACACTTTTCATTGGCTGAGAGAATCACGTGAGATGATAAACTAGTACTGCAAAAGCTAGAAACATGGGTGCAGGTTAAAACAGTAATGCTCATTGTCAAAGCAGTAATTCTCAATAAAACTCCCTCGGTCCTGATAGTCCAGCTTCAGGGTCTAGACCAGCACCACGGTACGCCAGTTGGGGACCCCTGTTATAAGAGATATAATTGTCACTGGCTGTGTATGTCTGGGAAATTGGGGGCTGATGAGTGAGTGAAATTAGTTTCTGGCAGGTCAGACAGCAGCTAAGGGCAAGGAGCTCACCCCACTATCGTTTCCAGACACGTATACAAAATCCATACTACTAACATTTCAGCCGCCAAAACAACTTCCTCACAGCAGCTGCTCTTTTCAGAAAAGATGACAAATGCAAAAACTTCCACCAGATTCCAACTTTTTGTCTGGACTCTTTGATGATTTATTGGCAAAAACAGAGAATTATTTTGTGTGTGAGATGAGAGGAGTACTGCGGGAGGACTGATATGGGGCTGGTATGAGGCCTGGCTTAAATGTGAACTGAGGCATTTCTGGTTAAAAAGCTGCCTGCTGGGAACTACCACCAAGTGCATATGCTAATCTTAAAACAGCTCACACATAAATCCAGTTCTGCTCAGAAACACGCTGGAAACTAAACAAACACACTCTCAAAAAAAAGTATGTATGAGGTCAGAGTAGCGCAAAAAGTCAAATCATATCAGAGACACACCCTTTCTGCAAAGCAGAGCAGAGTGACAAAGACAAAAAGTGACAAAACGATATGAAAGGCACTGCTCAGCATTGGGAAGAACTTTTATTAGGCCTGTTTGAGAAAAAGTGAAAACAAGATCCTAAAGAAAACAGATGGTATTGAGTTGTGCAGACTGTTTTGGTTATGCATTGAGCCGATCAGTCACACAGGATTATGAAAGCACATGAGGTTTTCATAGAGATTTGAGGCAGGGGGTGATAAAAGGGAAGCAGGGATTTAGAAACTCAAACTTTTTATAGATTAGGTTTGCATGTTCAGAATAACAATAAATAAGAAGCAAACCAATTTATTGAGACAAAAAAGACTTTCCTTCAGTTACACTGATAATGCTGATAATGACAATATCTTCCAAAGGTCATGTTTGAATAGAGGGGGGAGAGCAGGGGGGTGGTTTGATCAGCATTACAGATACTGTCCTTTATAAAATCAGTCCATCTATCATCTGTCAACAAAGTTATTATGCCCTACAGGTTTTGTTGCTAGGAGACATCTAGTTGTCGTAGTGATGATGACAGGAGCAGAGACAAAAGTGTAGGACGTAGTTTATATGCTATGGTTTACGGCTATGGTTAGGTTTGAGTCCCATGTGAAAGTAGCAGTTTATGTTGTTTCCATTATTCAAGATTAACCACTTTTTTATTATCACAACAATGAAAACAAAGATCGTCCAATGTTGGTGTAGTAGTTCTTTTAACCCAAATCACTTTTCCTAAATCTAACCAAGCCATAACCATTGTTAGAGTAACCATGGCAACAAATTCAGGTATGCTGCTCTTGGGACAGTCCATGTGTTATGACTATGATATCCAAGATGCATCCGCCTGCCGCCATTCAGGTGTTGTTTTAACAGGCACTCCTCTCGAACGTGTCAGAGGTTTAGAAAACCTGCATGGTTGTACTGGTTGGAGACTGGTTGGAGTTATATGAGAGTCACAGTGAGGCTGAGAGGTTAAAAGTGCTTTGTGCGGCACTTAAAGATCAATCAATAATTACCATGGTCATTCGACACTGCCAACCTATGCCACTGGCTTAGATTTCACATAGATTGAACCGGACGTGTTATGGCGCAATAGATCGCATTATGAAACAGGAAAGAAAACTTGTAATCCTATCAGAGCAAGCAAAGTTTAGGACTCCAAAGTTTCTTGGAGTTTTAGATGGATCACATGAATGTTCTGAAGGTTTCAACTGCATATAGCAATGATACATTGTGACCTCACAGGAAGGGGCAGAGGCTGATGAAATATCCAAGTAACGTTTTAGCTGTTGCAGCAGCTGAAAGTTCTGAAGCCCTGATCATATGCTGAAAAAGGATTTTATTCCTTATTTAACACGCGTCTGGACACATGAACTTCCAATTCAATAAGGGTGAAGAATGTGTGTGGCTTATTCTAAACTGTACTGTCACTCTAAGGTGGAAGTTCACTAACTATTTCACTTCTTGAAACTTTTAGGTCCTCGTCTTTTGCAGTGTCGAACACAATGAAGGCCTGGACTGCGGTCACGGGAAGTGGCTTTTCAAGTGAATGAAGGTTGTACTTCTTGTACTTCTTATTAAGAGCTCTTTGAGGTCTTGGAAACAGGCACACTGAAATTTAGGCTTGTGCAAGATTGTGTTTTCAGTTTAACCCTTAGGAGTCTATGATCACACTGGCATGATCAGATCCCATGACGTCTTCAAAGCGCTGCCAAGAAGAAATTAGGTCACTGTCAACTTCAGCCAAAAGTGCAGATTTCAAACTATCTCTTAGTTTTTCCTTGACATTTATAGACTATGTAAAACCGGATATGCGATTATATTACTTTCATAGTATGAAAGTATTAATCCGAACATAACAGTGCGATATGACAGGAGGGGCAGGCATTGCATTTTTTCTATATATTTGTCATTCTTTGTCGCTTTACAAAATGGAAAAAAAGTGGTTGAATCTGCTGATAATAAATGAATAGGTTTGGGGGTTGTTGTTTTTTGTTTTTGTTTTTTTCAAATCGGATTTGATGATTTCTGTGTATTTTGGGGTCCAATGTGTTATTTCAGTCAGTTAATGTGAAAAATAATTATCAGATCAAATAGATGAAGTTGTGCTGAAAAAAAGCTACCAATTATGGGTATGTTTAACATTTCTTATGTGGTATATAAAGGCGAACCAAAAGTATTCAAAAACTTTGATAGGCTCAAAATAGGCTCATTACTCTAAGGGTTAATGTCATTTGATGTGTTGGTCTTCTGTAAGCTTTCTTATCGGGACATTTAATTAAAGATAACCATATGACCAAAAAATTAACTAGCATTTTGAAGTACATTTTCAATATAACAAATGAAATAGCTTTACTGATACTTTCAAACATATCATATCATTCCAAACATATTTACTGTTGCAAATTAGTTGTATATAAGTCATTATGTTAGTTTTATTAAATTAAAATTACAGTGACAGAAGGGCAGTCAATTAGAATAAGTCCAAGGTTGTTTGTTTTGTATGTGTGTGTAGAATTCATTGGTGATGAATTTGCTCATAATGCAACACATTTCAGTTAAACAGTTTAAGTGCGTGTTGAAAACTGAAAAAACTTCTTACGTATCTCAATTGTCCTTTACGTAGCACCAAATCACAACATAAGTTATATTCGAGCACTTCAGGACTAGACTCTAATATTTATAATACATTTTGCAAACCCAAACACTAGGACAGCGCCTGGTGACAGTGGCATGCAAAAACCTGGAGCAAAAGATGGCTATCAGTTTCACTCAGAGGCAATTTGTTGAGGCAGCTATTTAAAAGAAGGCTTCAAAGGTGGTTTATCCTATTTTTTATGGTAATGGTGCTGCTGGCAGGATTGCAGCAATGATATCAGTTTCAGGGTATACAAAAGAAGGTTCAAGGTAAATGAAGGAAAGGGGTTTTGGAGTATACTATTCAGTGAGGTATGAACTGCTTTAAGTACCCAGGCTTTTAAGTACACAGGGATCATGTCATCTCCCTGGCCTAAGATGAGGTGCTAGTAACCTAGATTTGAACTGAAGACCGCTTGATCTGCAGTCAAATGCTCTACCACCAAGCTCTACCATGAACAACGTACTCAGACATCACTGTGGCTATACAAGTCAGTCATGGGTTTGATTGCCTCTTAACTAAATTCCACACTACAAAAACAATTTGGGCCAGTAAGGCTTTAGGAAGTGGGCAGGAATTCAATCCTGCATGTAAATCTACGTTGGCTCTGCTTTAAGACACTGAAAACCAAAGAAGCTCCAGGGTGTTTCTCCTGTCGCTGATCAAGGGCTGACATTTCCTTGAATGAGCTACAAAAGAGTAATGGCAACATGAAAGCAAAAATCTGCAGCTGATCAGCAAAAATGCAAGAATTCTCACACAACACATTGAGAGCAGGGGCCGTGCTGCAGTTAGTCATGTTTTCATTCATTAATTCTCGTAACCACATGAAAACATATGAGGCCGTATTATTCCTTAATTGATCAAATCTCTGTCAGAGTACAAGGAACAGCTTTGTGCTCATTTCCAAACATTCCCGACCAAGCATATCAGTTCAATGTAGAAACATGTGGTTTCTGAACATCTGCAAGAGTAACATAAAGGAAGTCTGCCGGCCAGTCACTGCACATTGTCAAATTAATTTGCCCTTAATTTTCAAATGGCTGGCAGAAAGTGTTCCATGAGGAAAAAAACAAGAAATCAATTGGGTATGTGAAAATGTTTTTCTTTCATCAAGGCTCTGATTGTGAGCCAAAGTAAGTCTTTTTGAAAGCGATCATGTTTGTGGAAGATGGTAATGTGCTCATGTATTATGGGATCCTTTGGCACTGTGAGGAGGATTGCATCTCTTTGGATCTGATGAAAAACAGAAACAATTGACAGACGGCAGGGTCACTGTAGCGTCAGCAGAGGAGATCTGCCTCTCAGAATGAAGCTAAGACAACTTTTATCATTATTCATTAAACCCTCACACACATTGATCATACTGTCTCCTTTCCTAAAGCCATAGATTTACAGGAGCTCGTGTTACTAGATTAATATTTCTCCATTTTGAAGGAAAAAAAAGAGGATTTGATGTAGCACACCCACAGAGTGAGATCATTTCAATTGTTACGAGTCTAAGTCAACTTGTTTCAATGAACTGACAGGAAATAGGGAGAGAGGGGGATGAAATTCAGCACTCCAGCACTGCTCTGTCATCTGTGGCTTGCGGGTGTTTTACATTCACCTACTAATACAACCCCAATTCCAATTGAGACGTTGTGTAAAACGTAAATAAAAACAGAATACAATGATTTGCAAATCCTTTTCAACCTATATTCAATTGAATACACTACAAAGACAAGATATTTAATGTTCAAACTGATAAACTTTATTGTTTTTTTTGGTTTTTTTGCAAAAATTCACTCATTTTGAATTTGATGCCTGCAACGCGTTCCAAAAAAGCTGGGACAGGGTCATCATTACCACTGTGTTACATCACCTTTCCATTTAACGACACTCAAAAAACGTTTGGGAAATGAGGACACTAATTGTTGAAGCTTTGTAGGTGGAATTTTTTCCCATTCCTGCTTGATGTACAACTTCAGTTGCTCAACAGTCCGGGGTCTCCACTGTCGTATTTTGACATTATAATGCGCCCCACATTTTCAATGGGAGACAGGTTTGGACTGCAGGCAGGCCAGTCTAGTACCCGCACTCTTTTACTACGAAGCCACGCTGTTGTAACATGTGCAGAATGTGGCTTGGCATTGCCTTGCTGAAATAAGCAGGGACGTCCCTGAAAAAGACGTTGCTTGAATGGCGGCATATGTTGCTCCAAAACCTGTATGTACCTTTCAGCATTAATGGTGCCTTCACAGATGTGCAAGTTACCCATGCCATGGGCACTAACACACCCCCGTACCATCACAGATGCTGGCTTTTGAACTTTGCACTGATGACAATCCGGATGGTCCTTTTCCTCTTTGGCCCGGAGGACACAACGTCCATAATTTCCAAAAACAATTTGAAATGTGGATTCGTGAGACCACAGCCCACTTTTCCACTTTGCATCAGTCCATCTCAGATGAGCTTGGGTCCAGAGAAACCGGCGGCGTTTCTGGGTGTTGTTGATATGGCTTTCGCTTTGCATGGTAGAGTTTTAACTTGCACTTGTAGATGTAGCGACTAAATGTGTTAACTGATAATAGTTTTCTGAAGTGTTCCTGAGCCCACATGGTAATATCCTTTACACGATGATGTTGGTTTTTAATGCAGTGCCGCCTGAGGGATCAAAGATCACAGGCATTCAATGTTGGTTTTTGCCCTTGCCACTTACGTGCAGCGATGTCTCCAAATTCTTTGAATCTTTTTGATATTATGGACCGTAGATGATGAAATCCCTAAATTCCTTGCAATTGTACATTGAGAAAGGTTGTTCTTAAACTGTTGGACTATTTGCTCACGCAGTTGTTCACAAAGAGGTGAACCTCTCTCCATCCTTGCTTGTGAATGACTGAGCCTTTTGGGGATGCCCCTTTTATATCCAATCTTGACACTCACCTGTTTCCAATTAACCTGTTCACCTGTGCAATGTTCCAAACAGGTGTTTTTTGAGCATTCCTCAACTTTCCCAGTCTTTTGTTGCCCCGTCCCAGCTTTTTTGGAACGTGTTGCAGGCATGAAATTCAAAATGAGAGAATATTTGCAAAAAAACTATAAAGTTTATCAGTTTGAATATTAAATATCTTCTCTTTGTAGTGTATTCAATTGAATATAGGTGAAAAGGATTTGCAAATCATTGTATTGTGTTTTTATATTTACGTCTTACACAACGGCCCAACTTCATTGGAATTGGGGTTGTAATAAAACAATTTACCTCCAATTTCGGTTTTAGTGTGTGGACACAACAATGTTGCCTGCATTTGTGCGGTCGCATGTGCGATTAAATTCCTGCATTGTATATGTATAAAGACAAGTTTTTCTCAAACTACACGTGGATGTTTCCCTCACATGTGCTCTATAGTGGACAAACTCCACAGCTGACCTCCCAGTGGAAGACAATGAAGGAGACCGGCGCAGAAGTAAGAGAGGCGTGGGAGGCTGTTACAAAGGGACTAATGAGATGGGTAGAGGAGACGAAAGGTTCAGAGGGGAGACAAAGAGATGCTAAACACCCCATAATCCTTTGAGGACTTATCGTGCTGGGACCAGGAGGCATTGCCCTTGGCCAAATGTGACCCTCTCTTGACATGTCAAACATAATGTAAATGAACCGCAGAAGTTCTCACTGACTAATGACAGACAGAGGCAAGACACGAGGGTGCATTCACTGCTACATTTACAGTTAAACCATGTCACTGAAATACTCTTTGTATGAATAGATGTGAACGCTTGAGTGATTATGCTACTCATCCTGAGGTATTATAATTGTCATGAGTTTAATGCAATCTTAGATAAAGCCTGACATATTTTTCCTCTTGTTTATGTTCTTTGTTTTATTGCTCTACTTTTGACCACACATATCAGTAGAATTACTGATTTTCTTTTTTTTTTCTTTTTTTCTTTTTTTTTAGTTTGTTGGAGAGTTTGAAGTCTGACGAGAGAAAGGAAGGAAATAACAGACTGCTCTAATGATTTTGTCTGTTGGATTTACAAAGCAACTTCAGTGAGGGCTGCAATTAGCAACTTGTGGACTACACACTTCAAATATAAAGGCCCTGGGGGTCCCCAATAGCTTTCCTGGCACAGGGCATACCATTAGGCCTTCACATCACAATGGATCAAATTCAAATCTAGCCTGGGCCCTTTACTGCATGTCCCTCCTGTCTCCCTCACTCATTTAGGGCTGCCACTACTGACTATTTTCTATCCATTAGTATATTGATTTGTCAATTAATCTGTACAGTCAAGTTTCTAGCAAAAAATCTTTGTGATACATTGGTGAAGGGAAGACTCTAAGAGTCTAAACATTTTCTCTTATTCATATAAGATTTATTTAAAAGGAAATGTTAAGGCAACCTTCAACAAGGAAGGTCGAAGGACTCTGTCACCTCTGCAATCATTCTTTCATACAAATGCCTTTTGTATGGAGAGTCCTCTTAAGCTGTGTAGCTGCAACTTTATTGGGATCCTGGCAGACATCGTAATAGAAATAGAACTGGCGGCACAATCCCACTGGTGCTGACTGGAGACTTTGATCACTCCAAGCACACTTTATTACCAAAACACAATCTTCAACATTTAACTGTGCCAGCCGCTGCAATAATTAGCTATAATAAGCCCTGGATGATGATATGACAGTATGAGCATTTTTATGACTAATATTCCCAGCTACTGTGAAATGAACACCCACTCCCCAGCAATTTTAAGACCCACCCTTGGCACTGCCTCTCCATCTCTCTCTAAAAGTGAGAGTATGATTAAGAGTTGACATAACTAATAGCCTCTCCACTAACTCAGGTGGAGGAAGGCAGTTCAGACTCTCATGAGGACCTGTGGGTTGAAAAGTGCTTTCAGCTTGCTAATGATGAGCTTGCTATCTCAACATCCTCGCTACTAAATGTGTACTCAACTCTGTAGATACTCTGAGAGGTGTTATGCACAGTTGGAGAGGCTGTGGTTTGTTGACGGATAAAGGTTGAGTAGATCTATGAATGACAAACACGATATAACAACAGAAGTGCATACTGCTCTAAGACTGGGGGTGAACTGGAAGTAGAATTTCTACTACATTTTTCTATGCGATGCTCTTCTCTAGATGCCCACATTGAGAAAAACTGGGATTCATTGCCAATAATGAATTCATGCAGGTGCACTGAAACAATCATGTTTTACTTATATGTTCAATTCATTTTAAAGGATATATTACACATTGGACTGTGTAATTTTTTGCTGAATCACAAGTAAAGGAGATAAGTGTTTCATGACAATGGATAGTGTCATGGCTGTTCAAGAGGTGAGAGGAGGATATTTCATCACTGCTACCTGAAGCCAAAAATAAAGTGATAGGGAAAAAGAAACAGAGAGCAATTTTAAGCAAACTGGCCGAAAATTGTGCATTTCTTGGTCATTTAATTTCCTGTGCTGATAAAAGTGAAGAACTGATGCTGTTTGATGCATTCCTTCTGCTTGGCAGTTTTGTTTCTGTAAAAATCTGCTTTGCAGAGGCAGACACTGGGGCAGAATAAAAACGACTCACTATACGACACTGTGTAGGCTTTCACTCATCCGTCCCTGGATCTGGATTACCAACTAGCAGGTACAAAAGGGAGCCAGGAGGTTCAAAGTATCGTTTACTTATTTAACTCTATCAAGTAGAGGTGTAGATACTCTAACATCATAGAGTTTCAAGTATGAAGAGCGTGGGGAAATTTAATTGAGACAGCTTTGTTATAACTGTGGTTTATCATATACTTCCATAATTTATGAATATTCTCAGATTCTCACAATTATAATTTACTCTCAGAAAAGTAGAATAATTTGTATACTCTCCCCAAAAGGCCACAATTTGCCGTGACCTTTTTAAGGTCACAAAAGGCCTTTTGCCTTTTCAGATCTTTCCAGGATAACAGATCATCTATCATAACATGCATGAGTTTTAGTGTACATAAATTGGTGTTGCATCTCATTGTCGGAAGTTCGAAAAAAATATGTCATTTTAGCTATATTTTACATTGCATTGATGGATCCAGTTTGTTTTACCGTTATATATATATATATTTTTTTTTTACAGGAGGAACTATTCAGTCATCAGACTTCACAATATCAAGCAAGCAAACTGAAATTGGTGCACTAAAAGTAATAGCCTGGTGACTCGGCTAGCCTGTCGCCTTTACTGAAAATTTATTTAAATTCTCCATTGAATCACCTTGCCTTGGAGTATATTAAAAATGAAAAGCAACTTATAAATGGGGACTGGGGAGTTAAGCAAGGTATAATTTTGCCCTGGCATACACAGGCTAGCAGACAGTCCAGAAGCTGTTGCTGAGAATAACTTAAATAGCAACATGGACCGTAATAAAGCATTCTAACTAATACAATCTATTTAATAGCATTTTCCACACCAAGAACCTTACAACAGACAGAGGACGTGAGGCGAGTTAACCATCAGACAAAGCCAATCAGCAGCTCCGCACTGCCACTGTTATCAACTTTGCAATTTAAGCCCCTCGATTACACCGCATCACCATCTCATCGGTGAGTTGAAAGACTGAAGAGGTAGTTTTGGACCAGCAGCAGACAGACAGAGACAGAGAGGGAAAGAGGAGAAGAGAGAGACGGAGAAAAAAAGAGAGAGAGATGGAGGGCAGATGAGAGTGGGAGATAAGTATGGGTGCCTCCTATCAGACCTAGCTGCCTGTGGTTTCAAACCTAAACCTGGCAGTTTATCTATAATGGACAGTCACCGCCTTTGGAAATCACCCAAATCTGCTGGAAAGTCCTCAATTGAGGTGCAGTCCACTTTTTAAGTTCTATATCTAAGATGGTGCTCTCAAAATAAAAAACAAAGAAAACAAAAAAAGCTAAAGCTCAAGTCTGCCATGGAATCAATGTTTTAATTAAGCAGCTTTGTCTTTGGAAGAAAAAGTCAGATATTTTACAATCGCTAAACTACACATTGTGAAAAATGTGTTCATTTAGTTTGTGCTGCCAGTGTCACGATGCACCTACTCTACTCTAGTGACTTTTATATGACCTTTTTTGACGGCAGGGAGCCCACTCAGTGGCTGACAACTAAGCCAAATGGTCAGATGAGGGCTCTCCTCTTCCAAGTTGTCCACACTTTCTCCTCCAAAGGCAATCTCTCTAATTACCTCCCAGCAACCCTGTCACCACAGAGCTTCAAATAACAAAGATTCAAGTATCACAGAAGCAGGTCAGCAGAGGAATGGACAATTCATCTGCTGCATTGGTCATCTGTACCAATACAGGTCTTGCACAGTGTTGAAAGTGTAGTGGTTCCAATCCATCATATGTGATCTATGGGTAGTTTAGTTTGATCTGTGCATCACTGGGGTTCAATCATATAACTATCACTGAAGTTCTCTTCATTCTGTGTTTCAAAGCCATTCAATATCAAAGTCGATGTGATTTTAATTTCTGTCAATAGCACTTGATCCTTTTACACTTCCTGATTGTATATACTGAGAAACTGTAATTGGAATTCCTAAAATACCAGGAATTAAAAACCTTCACAGTCAAGGTTTATTGTATAAGAGGCCAAAAAATGGGGACAATTCAAGTCAGTGGGAGACAGCGTGTCGAACGCACCAAGTTCTTTTCCAGTCATCTAAGGATTAACTTCACCAGCAACTATTTAACCAACAGGAATGAGCTGACCACACCTGTGAATGACAGCTACCTCAATGAACTGCTGCAGCTTATGGTGGGTGACCACACAATTGCTCCCTTGCTACTGGCAGCCCCATGGGTTGCATTTGATATTGGCTATAAACACAAAAAAGTAAGAGCCTGTGACCAAAAAGAGGTCACATGATTTTTGGTTGATCTTCTTGAAAGCAAGAGAAAGAGGGAGTGTGTACTGGAAAACTACTGTACGTCACCCAATTCTGTTGTGGACTGTGTAGAAAATACATCAGCTGTCGCTTTGCTAAAATGTATATATACATGTATATGATATACAATATACAAATATATAATGTACACACACACGCATATCACTGAACTTTTTTCATATTTTTGGTCGTCACAAATGTTTGTATTTTGTAATCTGAATATTTTTCCTCCCGAATGAATTGGTCTGGTACCAGTTACTTCACCAGATGAGCTTAGCCTGAAAAATACACAACAGTAAGAGTTTTGATGGTTTACATGATGGTGGCCTGAATCTCTGGCCTGAATTGTTTCAGACAGCTCCTAGTTGCCACCAAATATCCTCTAAATGCATTAATATTACTGGAAAGTGACAACAACTAGGGAAAAGGGTACACAATATAAGTGAAATATTATAGTTCCTTGTAGGAGATGCATACATGGTTATACTAACACTGAGACAAAAAAAAAATCATGTCAGATCAAAGAAGACATAATATGTTAGAATCAATGCTCAAAACACTCTGTGATCTGCTGAATATGCCTCTTACACAGCTAGGTGTGTGTAGGAAGTAACTCAGGGATCCTGAGGCAGATCTCTCGGGCTGTCAATATATGATATCATTGAGAGTTTGAAAACTTACAGCTAGGATTCAGCACTACTGACAGTTTGAGACTGTGGCAGCAGGTTCAGGCGCTGATTGCTTCCTGAAACTTCAAGTTCTGATAAGATCTTATAACTTCTTAATGTGAACTGTTGAACACTGGTATCAACACAAGATCACACTCTAGATTTGTTGCTTTTTATTTGTCCATAGGTGGAAGAGGCAAAGAAGGGAAGCTATCACTGGTAAATGTCAGATCTCAGCCTTAGGAATTCAGATTGCTGACTTCTTGTATTTCTGTCAACACTATTTCTTTATCTGGGAGACTATCAGGAATTTTTTTAACTACAGAGACAACTCAACTTCCAGCAATTCAGCTCCAAACTCAAACAGAAGGACCCTAGTAAAACACTGAATAACAAAGAAAAGAACTTTAATTTTGAAGTTACAAGCACCATTACGATCCAGCGTTAATTTAAAGTTTCAGACATTTTCTGTTACTTCTGAAAGACTAGAATTTAGTGGTGAGAAGAGGGAGAGGCAGCTCCAACGTTCATATAATTACGGGAAAATTACATTCATTATTGCAATTTACATCTCATCTCCAATCCAATTATTAGCAGTTTGACCTGCACGCCACATGTTAGCATGGAAATCTAAAATGGGTTCCCAAGGCGGAGGCAAGGGAGGGATAGAGGACAGAAAGACAGTGGGAGGGAGTGTTTGGGACTTTGGGAGTTGTAGGAGGAGAAAAAACAATCAATATAGCACTAAAAGATGATGATTTTAAATAGCCATAATTCTCTGCCTCAGAGCACAGCTGCCAAGGGCGCCACTGCTACACTTTGATGTCTGATATGCAATATTGCTGCCAGTAATTTTCTCATCTGCATCTCTGGAGGGACCATTGCCTGTCTGTCTTGTTCATCTGCCTGACTGTGTGTATGCAATGCCAGTCAGTTAGTCTGTCTGTCTGTCAGTCAGTCAGTCCGGCTGTCTCTTAAAAAGCTCGTTCACTGCACACATATACAACTTTGCAGGTACTCTAGGCGCAAATGGGAAATTGGAAGTGGTTAGGAATCATTATACTGTATGAGTGCATTACACCCTTTCACACCAGGATAAAATTATGTGCTGCAAAATAGTAATGTTGCTGGTATTACTACACTTGTAAAATGGAAACGACCACAAAGCAAAACAATCATTGGTCGTACCTGTCTGCCTGCCCAAACCACTCCCCCCTCTTCTTCACTGTCACTGTCTCGAAAAAATTGCTTAAGATATACCCATCACCATGACAGAAGCAGTCCGCAGGAAGCAGTCAGCTTTGCCACTATCTTTCCATTGTATTTCATTAATCCAAGCTGTACAATTTATAGGCCATGCAAGGAACAGGCTTAGGAGCTTGTGATTATGGGGGTGTGTAAGACTGAGCTCTCATAAGCCCTCTATTGTGGCACAAGCATAAAACTAGTTGACATGGCAAAAAGTCTAAATATAATCCAAAGATCAAACAATTCCTCAACATCAGAGAGCATCAATAGCTAAAAATGGACTCATGCATCATACGAAGTCACAAAGGTTTGCAGAGCAGGAGCAGGGTATTGATAAATTAAATGAGTTAAATCTACCCTGAAAAGGCAGAATTTGGGAGTGGCTCTAGCTTCATGTCAAAAAACAAAATTACATTAACCAAGTAGCTTATTTTCTAGTGAAAGGCTAGAATTTAATGGGGAAAGCCAAACCATTGTCATAGTAGTCAACATCAATATTGGTATTCACTTGCTGCATTTTTTAAAAATTAATTCCAGTTGGTTAGTCTCAGACACTATGATCTTATTTATAGTTTAGTGCATCAGAGTGGCAATGACAGCAGTGACAATGGGACAGCACTGATTGCCTAACCATGTACTACAATGATGGAAAGAAGTCGAAAAAGCCAAACTACAACAACTTCCGAATTTGGAAAGATGTCAAATTAAAACAGACATGTAACAAATCGAAAAGTTTAGGGAATAACGTGACAACTGTAACTAACTGCTTTGCTGATGTGACCATTGCGCTGATATAATATAAAGCTAAAGGTTTTCTTTTTCCTCATCAAAGCTACAGATATCTGTTGTCAATGCATGATGTGTTATCAGTGCCTACCCTTTGGACTAAATATGATGTAGCATGAAGAATTATATTGCTCACCTTCACTGCAAACAAAGTGGTTTGGGAGGGCCCTTAATAAGGTGAATCCACCACCCAAACATGCACCAACAGGCAGATTGGATGGTGTGCGAGGGTAGGGGCCAAACCCAAGGATTTATTGCCTTGTTCGAGGACAATTTAATAGGCCTCCACCACAGCCCTAAATCTTAATTGGCCAGTGGAAAGGTACTGTTTGTAACTCTCCCTTGCTCCACATACAGTATGAACTATAGCCATAAATCTGTAAAAGCGAATCTTTGTTGCTGTGGGGGATAAAAGACACAAACATATCTCTCATAAAGCACAGGTCCGCTTTTCAAATGTGGCTTTGTTTGAAGTTAGCTGACAGCAGGTCAGATGGATTCAAACAAGTGTGCTTACCAATCTGTGTTACTAGTTTACTCTTGCAGTTGCATCATTCACAGAATAAAAATTCTATACGTCCAGGAGGAAGCTTCAGAGAGGCTACGATATGTTCTTAGGTAGGAGCAGAGGAGCAAGTCAACTGTTCATTCATGTGCATGTGCAAGTCCATGGGAGTCCATATGAGCTCTAACTTTGAATGTCTTAGGTGTCCTTTGAAGTTTAAGACAGCTCTGCATCAGCTCACTGGTTCCGCTTCATGGGTAGTGAATATGTAGACATGGGCAACACCTGAGTCACTGACTTGTGTGTGACATTTTCTGGTTGTGTGTGCTATGTGTGAATGCGTCGAGCCTGCTCTGACATGTGTGCTCTTGCTCATGCATGAATGAGTATCCAGCTGTGTCTCAGGTAACTCAGTTGTCTCGGTTTCTACCTGCCTGTCTTAAGTCAGTGCACTGCCATTGTCTGGAAACACCGCACAGTCTTTGACAGAAACTTAACTCCACACAGCACACCTGAAGCATGTCGAGTAGAGCAGCCACTGCCCACTTCATGGCAAAGTAGAGCGGGAAAAGTTTTCTTGCAATTCAGTTGAGACCACTTACAAGTGAACCAAAGCTCATGAACAAAAGTCCCTTCACTCACATTATTAATTCATTAGATGTGTTTTCATGACCTCTGATCACTCTATCAGTCTGACAGCCTTCAAAACTATAACTTCACTTTACCTGAAAAAAGTATTGCTGCTATTGAGCTTCTTTGGTCTGTTAACATGAAGTTATTTACTGTATGACCTTCCAAGCAACATTTAGTTTTCATATTTCATGTCCATAAAATCCCTAAATATTAAATTCCTGTTGATAACAAAGCAGACCACAGTTGTAAAGGTGCTTCTCTATACAGCACTACCAAACAATGTCAAGTACTATTTGCCAGAAGGTAGAAAATCCCTTCCAAGATCAAGGAGAGCTGACTGAAGTACTTAACATTTGTGCTCCATGTTGTTCTTCAATTTGAGTTTTTCATAATTCAGTTGTATGTTAAGCAGTTTTCAAACATCTTGTGATGAAATTATAAATTATTTGCCATATTGCCATCATACGAAAATCAACTTTTTGTTCCAGGCACATTAACAGTTATTAGAATCACAATGATGATAACTGATACTGTGCCATTCATGGTAATGGACTCACTGGATCTCAGAGCAGATGGAGTGACCTCGATTTCACTGCTGGTCTGGTAGGGCTGAAAGGCAGATGCCGAACTCATATCCGTGGCAAAGGGTTCAGGACTCTGTGTGCCCGTGGAGCTGGCGCTGGTACCATCACCTCCATTGTGAGGATCCTGTTCTTCATATACAGCTACGAGCTGGAGGGAGAAGTATCGAGTGTGTGTATTAGTGTGTGTTTTAGGGAATAGAGAGAGAACGAAATATCTTTTTCTTTCTCAACATCACAACATCAATTTGCATTTCTAACAGTTTTGAGGGTGGGCTATACTTGCATATACATAACACGTTGTGAACTATATACTGAGTATATATACTCAGCGCATAAACCAAATCAGGATTTAACTTCTTTAAACACAGGTGAACACACGTGCACACGCGCGTGCACACACACACACACACACACACACACACACACAACAACACTCCAGTCTAAACTTTCAACATCTGCAGTCATGTACCGCAGGATGTTCCGGGCTGCCAGGTTTGGCACCCACAGCAACCAGCTGCTCCATTCCTACAAAGGTGATACATTGCCATGTTTCCCAGGCCAGATAGGGAGAAAGGATAGGGAGCAGCATCCTATGATTATCAGTCTAACACACACTGCTCATCGCTAAAACCAAGTCAGCCACTTAACAGGGGAGAGGGAAAGTGAGACAGCAGCCTGGATTATAGAGCAGAAGAAACACTACCCTGTCTCCTCTTTTGCCAGGTTGAAGTAAATCAGATAGGCCAATGCTTATTTACAACATACAAGTCTTAGACTTTTTCTTTGGGAGAGAATGAATGCACACAATCTGCAGTAGTGGAGTGGAGTTATCAGTGCCAGGTGTTTTTCATTGCCAGCACAACCTGTTACTAAACCTCTCACAAGAAGATTAACCTCTTATTCCTTCTGAACAGAGCCATTCAACAGCCCCAGCCTCATACACACCATGCTAAACAGAACAAAAGTATGTATATTTCAGACTTCAGACGAGCTCCTTCTTTATGCCTTTGTGCCTCCTGAAAATTGGTTTAATGGAAGGCCATGGATGTGGAGAGAGCAACAGACAAAGAAAGCATTAATCGGTGTTGGGAGCAAACAGCTTTTCTGTATCCTGCACCGCATTTGTCTGAGGGTAAAAATAGCACAAGTGTTTTTGCATGTATTTACGGTTTTTCATCACCCCAGCACAAGGAAATCTGCATATAAACAAGTTTAGAAGCCCCTGTTCTTCTTTTTGATGTAATTCTTATTCAGGGGATGATGCTTAAGTGTGTATGTGTTTGTGTATTTGCATCTGAATTTATGTCCTTCTATTAGAATGCCCATGTTGTTTACTGTTGCTGCAATTCACAGTGACATCTCTTATGCTGGGTTAGTGCAATTAAGCTAGTTTTTTTCTTACCTAAAATGTTTCCATGCATCCCAATGCCATTACAGAGACGTACCCCATCACCAAAGGCTTCGCCCATTTCACTCTAATCAGGCTCGAATACAATCCTGAAATTATACTCAGGTTGTAAGGGTTAATCAAAAATGTGCTCAGTGCACCAGTGAGGCAATCACAGAGAGACGATATTTGCTGGTGCTGCTAAGTGTGAAGGCCTAAATCCTAGGAATCAGGCAGTATAAGGAGGTAATTTCCTGCAAGCTTTCTCATTTGCGAATGTGCTACATATATCCTGGAAGACAACTCTAATTAAAGGACATATTTACATTAAAGACTCATTTTGGAGTTGTATTGATCTACAATATAATGTTCATTACACTGGTTTGTATTATAATATACAACAAAAGTCAAACATGTCATTACAGCTGCTTTAATTTGTTGGGCTTTTTATTCTATACCTTTTTTGTATGATTGGTGCACTTGTACAAACTGTGGCTAACTCTGAAGGCATTCGCTGGTTAAATGTATTTTCCATGTAGATTTTCAGGCACAGAAAAATCTCTCCAGCATTATCCTCACTTATCCACATGTTCAGTTTGGGTGGAAATATTGCGCGTGCACGCACACAGACTTCCGTGTAATTTCCAAGTAACTTTACTTCTCTGGTAACAGAAATATGTGAAATTTCCGAAAAGTTCCGTTACAAACATGACAGCCACCCAGTGCATTTACCTGTGGGGAAGAGCTGAAGCACCGCCTTTTCCTGCCAAGCCAGTGCGATGGAGCTGGATGTTTTAAATGATGGACGTTTTTTTGTTATTCCCGCTCAATATATAATGACTGAACACAGCGCTAAAATTTGTCAAATTCTTCTTCTCTTACTCAGCAGACTTGACACTGTTGTCTCTTGTTGTTAGACCTGACTGCTACATATCACCAGATGAACGTAGTGGTCGCCAAGTTATTGCATAGTTTTACAACGACAAAATGTCCCAGCGTACTTGATGAATGCATATCTGTTACGCAAATGGTGTACAGGGCGGCAGGTCTGGATTTCTTTATCAAAGTGTGATAATTGGCCCCGATTTAATACATGTTTTTATATCTGGTTTTCTGACGAGATGTAAAAAGTTTTTCTGAGAGTGGAGGATTTCTGTAGCTGTTTGAAGGATGAAATTGTGTTTTTGGAGCATTCTTTCAGTGATGTCGGTGATAGAATATGAACTCAGATGAGATGAAAAGGACTGTACCCAGAGGGATTTAGGCTGCCAGTGTATGTAAGCCAATGAATCATTAGTGACAAAGTAATCAGGCTTCCCATTCATATGTTGCTCGGGGTATTTAGCAGCCCAACGAGCCCTCTGCCTGCCAGCTGCCCATGTAGAGAAGTGGTGAATACTGTTGTTGGTGTCGCGGCAAAGTGTGATTCAATTTTAAATACATTCCAAATCCCTCTAATTAGGTCCACTTTGCTATGCCATGCATCCTTTCACCAGACACTCCAGAGCACTCTGTGGGTATCTGACATGTACGGCTAAACTCATCCACACACCCTTCATCTCAGAATCAAATGGGCCTGCATTTATCCTGCATTCAATATTTATGGGCTCTTGAAAGTGCTTGTCCGTCCCCTTAACCCAAAGAGACATAAAAAGTTCCCACTGTTCAGAAATCACAAGGGCCGTTCTTGAATGTTGAGTGCTGAGACATCAAACTACCTGTTAGTCTTCTAACCTATAAAATCAAATAGAAAAGGGTTAGCTGAAAGCTGAAATGACCGAGTATTCATATAAAGGTGAAAGGCTTACATGACATGTGAGACTGTCCCCCTTTAAAAAAGAAGCCCGGTGGTTGTTTGCCAGCAGGTTATTATGACATCTTAGTTAGGTTTAGTTGCTTGGCAGCATTTGTGTTTGTAGTAATGACAGGTGCAAAGTGGAAAAGTTTAATGATGTAGTTTATAAAGGTACAGAGTCCAGGTCAGGAGGAGGTTGGGGTGAATGGATGAGTCCACGGGATACAGGAGAGTGCTGTTTGATTCCCATGTGAAAATAGCAGTTTATGTTGTTTCTATCATCAAAGTTCATCACATTGTTATTATTGTAACCATCACAACTAAAATCATTTAATGGGGCAGGGTTAACTACTTATTTTAACCTAAATCACCATCTTTACCTACATCTGACCAAGGCATGACTGATGATTATAGTAATCAAGGTAACAAAGGTAGGTGCCCCACTACCTGTATGGTTGCAGCCATGCGTAAAAATTTTTAAAGTAACCATGACAACCATGGTCCGTTACACCTGCTGTTAGAGGCACCATTTGAGGAAAATACTTATGGCTCAAATCAGAGGGTTGAAAAAAATTGCCTGTGTGATTGTTCAGGTTGGAAGAGTGCTTGGATATGTAGGCTATGTTAATCCCCACTGAAATTTGTCAACATGATAGTGTGGCTGCATTTAATTAAAAAATAAAAATAAAATAGCTGTGAAAGTATTCGGAATTTATTTCAGCGAGATATGGGCTCAGCATGTTGCCATAATTTCATCATGCTATATCAAGTCTTTTGCACTGATGCATATCAAATTAATGCCAGTGTACCATGAATACTTTTACCAAGTAAAATAAGAAGTTTGGATTAATGTGTTCATGTACCGGGCCCTGTTATGACACTCCCGGATGCTCCTGGAATTTGTACTTTTATATGTGGCCACATTTCTTATAGTCAGTTGGTTGGCTATGACTAAAAACACAAAAATGGACACAGGCAGACAGAAGTGGCTGAGAAGGACATAAATTGTGGTGTTTGAGCCCCATAAATACACATCTTATCATTGATACATAATGACAGGAGACTTTGGAGGGAGGGTTCGTTCCTTTGGAGATTTTAAGAAGCACCGCATGAAGTGTTCTCATTTTGTTCCCTCTGTCTCTCCATCCTGTTCTCTCACTGTTCTCTTCCGTAGTGAAGTGGGCACACTTGGCCAGAGGGATAACTGATGCAATCCTTGCTGTTGATGGGACCGAGCTCAAGAGGCAACGCAGCGAAAGCCATCACACAAACGTTTTCCTTCCATCTGGGAATTGGTCACAGCCACTTAGAACTGAGACGATTTCATGTTTCAGTTTTTTTTTTTAATTCTCACATTTCCCCCTGTGGCTGCTATACAGTGTCAAGTTGTATTCAGAAGTTTTTCAAAGGAAGGAAAAGTTTGCTGGGTTTTTTTTTGTGTGCGTGTGTGTGTGATGCGCAGACAGGAACAGCATGGCTAATTGTCAAGGAGCGTGACAGCTGAGAATGAGGAAGCAGAGCAGATAGGAGGGAGGGAGTGAAGCAGTGAAATAGAATTTTAAAGAGTCCCCAAATAACAAGATGCTACAACTTACAATAAACACACTGATATATCAAAACCAAAGGTAGAAAAAGAGGAATGAGGGAAGGAAAGCACATGACAGGATGTGAGTTGAGGAAATGTTTCCAGTCTCAGGATAAACTCTGGTGCAATTTGAAAAACCTATTTAGCTCCTACCTGCTTCAGTTGAGAGAAGCAAGGAGAAGAACTGAGTCTTATTTCATGGGCTTCTCTCTCTTCAGCAGGGAGCTACAGCATTGCTGCTGCCTTAAGCCCCTGGAGCAAGGCTGACACTCATCCACTCTCAGTCGGTTCCACTGACTGTCACAGCAGCTGCCAATCAACTGTTATCTACCTGGATGCCTGAGGGCTGCTTGGAGAGAGGCAAGGGCAGAGGAGGCAAGGAGCGACATGATGATGAAGGGGTGAGGTGAGGCGGAGGGAAGGAGAGAAAGCAAAAGGAAAGAGAGAGGGACAGGGTCAGATGAAGCAGGGCGTTATTTGCAGCCTCGGTACAGACTGTATTTGGGATTCAGCATTTCCATATCTGTAACTGAGAGAGCAGGGAGACAGGGCACTGAAAAACAAAATCTCAGGGATGCCTTTCATGTCAGACTCCTTTGATCTTCTGGCTTTTGGCAGCAAGGGTGCGGTTGAAGAAGAGATGATGAGGAAGCAGCTGAGGAAGGAATGAGGAGAGGTTTTGACAACCTCTCTCAATCTCTTTTCTCTCTCTCTCTTTTTTTTTTTTTTTTTTTAACCCTCCGTCACCACCTCCACAAAACACACCCCCTCCACTTTGGCAACCTCTGATCTGCCAGGAAGCCTGGGCATTAGGATTGGCACCCGTACAAAACAGATGTCCCAAGTATTTTCTGAGCAACACCCCAGACAACACAAGACAACAGAGGTTATTAGTAGTCGCGGCACCATTGGCAGTGCCACCAGAGACGTGTAATACCTGCACTGCGACGGTCTGACGCTAATCCATATCTGCCACAGCAGCTTTTCCACAGCCGACTGGATGGGATGGGCTAACATGAGTCTACCCGCGGGAAACCTGTTCACTCAATCCACACCTTCAATTAAAGAGTACATTCAGAGGCACACCAGGCTACGTCCTGCTGTGAATATTTATTGCTCCACAAAGCAGCCCTTGAAGACAAGATTAACATTTATTCATTTGTCTTTTGGAATTTTTCCTCTGCCCCTTCATGTCCACAAGCTAGAACTGAATGCCCGACTAATAAGCAGTGATTACACATAGAGAATAGATAGATAAAACACATTTATTGAGCTGTATTTGACCGCTGTGTCTCCTTCACTTCTGCTTGTGAGGAAATGTCCCTCTCTTTGTGTCTTGAAATGAAATAAGAAGGGAATGCACTGTATCTAATATGCAATAAGGCAGCTTTCACATGTAGGTTCTCTCCTAGTGATTACAAACAAAAACACAGAGTTCAAGTTTTGTCTCTCTCCCCCTTCATTTATCATCATTTCACTGCAAGGGCAGTGGGTTATTACGGATACAGTACCAGTGGAAGGTGTGGAAGCCACTCACTCCACCACAAACTCAAGGTATCTAAACTTGTTGAGTAATAGCCATGAACTATCATCCTTCATCCACACAGCATCCATCTATCTATCACTCCAGCCATCTATCCACCCACTCATCCCTTCAAACCCCTCAACACCCCCTTTCTATCAGTCATGGATCCTATAGCCATCCATCAAAGAGTATGATTTTTGATCATCTATTGATTCTCAGGCCAACAGCCCCAGACTCTTTCCTGCAGAAAATGTACATACTTTTACTCATATCCTTTAAAGAATGTGACCTGTGCTTGTAACTTTTTCATGACCTCGGGAACATTGCAATGGATTAACCCTCCTCCCTCTTACTGGTAGCACAAAGTATTTTCAATATTTCATCCTCTCCTTCCGTCCATTATTTCTCGCACACTGTGAGTCGGGCAAACCAACAAAGTGCTTAGTCCTGTATTTTTCCTGCTCATTACAACCATCAAATATTCAGAGAATAGGTCTGAAGCATGCTGGCTTGCCATCACCAGCATTCCAAATAAGCGTCAAATGGCACCCCACAGCACTTCAGAACATATGCATATTTCAGGTGCTGTCACATGGGGTTGATGCAACGGAAGAGTGCCCCAGCGACAGAGGCAAGACCCGAAATGATGACACACACTGCAAAGTAAATGTAATGTATAAGGATGCTGCAACACATGGAATACATCTATTCTGTTTATAACAGCACTGACATGTGGGGAGAAGCAGGATGGGGGCTCTACGCTGGCGAGCAGGAGGATGACTGGCTTAAAGCAATATAAACCCTAAACAAGGAGATGCAAAGTCTTTAGATTGGTTTACACTGCTGTTCTCACTAAGACATGAAGTCATCATTTCTTTCAATTTTTTTTTCTCACTGCCGCAGCTCGCAAAGCAGATTCACTGCTGGAAGATGATGAAGAAGGAAAAAAAAAAAAAACACAAGGTAGGAGGGGTGTTAAAGAAAGAATAGGCGGAGAGGCAATGAGAAAATATACAGAGCAAGCAAAGTTCAACCATATTAGAAACTCATCCCTTTCAAATCTACTTGGCCAAGTTCTTTACCCTGCCTTTGAAGATATCATCCTGTATTGAAGGAAATGAACTCACACATACTGGGAAGCTTCGTGCGAACACTACACAGTGCTGACAGAGAGGAAAAACCCTACTACACCCCCCCCAAACTCTGCCATGTATATTAATACCTTATAACCTATGGTCACATGTACAATTCAAGTCTATTCAACCACAGCTAATGCATAACATGCCTCCTTTTAAATCTTACAGAAGACCCGTTGTGGTTTGCAACTTCCGACTGACGGAGAGGAAGAGGATAGGATATATTTAGGCTGGGTGTCCATAACAAAGCAGGAAACATGATGAGCATCTCTTGACCTTGATGGGCTAAATTACCATCAATCACCTGACACTAATTAACAATGAAATAATGTTGAGCTAACCTTGTTCCATCAATGCATCGGCATCTATAAATGTAATCATATTAATTATCACATTCAATTCAAGGTCTGCATTCATTTGCACTTTCAGCTCACTTTGAGCCACAGCTTTCAAAAATACAGTGTTAAATATTCATCATCCATGTTTTTAATGGGCGTCATACCTTTATCTTAAATGCACAGAAACACAGGCTGTACCCAGAACGGTATTTGATTAGTGCATCCTACATTGATTTCCATGCCACCATGTATTCATTTTGCTGTCTAAACAGAGTTGCTGGGGGCACCTTGAGGCGCTTCACCCTCAAACTGGTCTTAAAGAAATCTAATCAATGCAATGAACCTATCTGCTCCCACAGTCTTCATCCAGCCCATCCCCACCATGCTGCACACCCAATCTAATAATGCCTTGCCTCCCTAGCCTTGATTCTCATGCAAAGCAACAGCTAGAGAGTGTGTCTAGGGGCTCAGCTCCAAAAATTATACACATACAAATAGGAGTATGTCAGTTCATCCCCCCACCCATACTCACACAAACTGCAAATACACAAAAAAGCACAAAAAGTCACGGTATTGTATATTAGTATTCTATTGCCAAGGCAATGGAATTAGAAAAAAACTCATATTCTAACAGTGCCTTTCAGAGGGGAGTGCCCTTCAATCTTTCATTGCTTATGCACAAAGCCAGGAGAGAGTAATTAAAAAGTCCACATTCAGGAACCTTGCCACATAGAGAGAGAGTGGGCCAAAAGCAAAAAAAATAGGGAACTCTTCAAACATTTAAGGCCTCCCTGGTGGAGAGAGACAGAGGAATGTGGAGAAGAAAGTAGAGTAGAGCAGACAGACAGACAGAGAGGAGCATATCCTTGACAAGGCCATAGATCCTCTGTGGTGCAGGCAGATGGAAATCAGGTGTTTCATACGTTTAACAAGGCCGATTACTAATCAGAGCTATTTAAGCTTTAGGTTTGTCGTCTATTTATATAACTATTATATATATATTATATATATTATATAAATTTATATATAACTATTATCTATTTAAAAGTATTTTTTAAAAGACTAAGGGAAAAACACTTCTTTGTAAGTAAATATCAATATGAAACAGGGAATTATTATCTATTATGGTCAACTCAGAGCTTTGAGATGGTTATTATGATTTTGTTCATCCTGGGATTTTGTTTGCCCCAGGTGCTCCCAGTTGAGCTGCCTAAGAGCCTGGGGCCATGCACCAACAACAGAGGCTGTATGTATGCAGACACCAGTTCATATTCAAAAGAAAGCACTTTGAATTCAAGTGTAATAGATGGAGTAATTATTTTGTTGCCAGGGTTGTATGTTGAACTCATTCATTCAATCATCTTCTACCATTTATCTCTTGCAGGGGGTACTGGAGCCAATCCCAGCTCACACTGGGTGAGTGCAGGCTACACCCTGGACAGGTCACCTGTCTGTTGCAGGGCCAGCATACAAAGACAGACAGAGATGAACAACAACTCCAATTCGGGGAGATCATGCAAACGCCAAACAAAAAAAGCCCCTGGTCAAGGAATTGAACTCACCACCTTGCTGTTGTGAGGCAACAGCGCTAACCATTATGCCGCTGTGTTGTCCTAACTGTAATAAAAAAAAATACTATACGAAGCCAGTGATACTTCCATCAAGGAAATGTTTTTGTGAATATGATCGTCATGACAGTGACAAAAACGTAATGAGAACTAAATAAAAAACCAAGTGATGTTGAATAAAACTAAATGGCATTTTTGATAAAAGACACAAAATACAAAATAAATTAAAATTGCTTGTCAAAATCAACACTGGTTAAAGGGTTTTGGCTTTGGTTCTCACCAATTTGCGTGACGTTTACAAGTACCTAAAGTCAGATTTAATTTTCAATCAACACTGACCCCAGAAAAAAAATGTATATGGAAGCAATTACTCTGTTTTCAGTGGGCACAGTGAGGGAAGATGAGCACACCAGCTGTTTACTCCCTACTTTTCCACTGAAGGGCAAAAACTGAGGGATAGGGATTCCTTTGGTACACCCGAGGTCCCAAAAACACACATACGTCTGTTTACCATATCCCTACCTAATATCTGAGCAGCTGCCAGTGTTAGACCACCGAGGGAGCTTCTCTATTAGCCTGGAAGTTGCAAGACTTTGAGTACAACAGCTAACCAGCCGGTCAGCTAGTGAACCATTCAGCCACTTGTCTATCCGTAGGCTGTGAGCCAATGGAGTGTTCAGTGAGTCAGTAAACCAAGCAGTGACCCAGTCATCCAGTCATCCAGTAAGGAGATGGCCAAGTGGAGCTGAACCGCCCACTGATAGCACCAAATTCAGCAGAGGCAGCAACACCTGCGACACACACTTCCACACATGCCCAAGAAAGAACACACAAACTGGCCAGTGGGGACTCTACTGTCATTATCTGCCATCTGCAGGCCTGAGTGGCTTCAGCCCTGGAGGGAAAGGAGATGAAGAGGGGAGGTTGTGAAGCTGTGAGAGAGGATGCTTGTCTCCTCTGTCCAATGTGTGTGTCTGTGTCACAGACAAACAATATCAGAGGGGACAAACATCCGCGAACACATCGGAGCACACAAGAACACAACAAAGCCATAGTTTTGTGCCCATGAAGGAACACACGGGTTTTGCTTTGTGAGAGAGAGGAGTACATCAGGCACAATTGATTACAAAACAGCAATTACAGCAGTGTGCTCAACAAGAACAACCTGACAGACAAAACACTATCCCGAGTGTGTGTGTGAGTGTGTGCGTGAAGTGTTTATAGATGCTCCACACATTGAGCACAACTCTTTAAACAGACGTGGGTGCTAATGACAAAAATGAACACTACCCCGTTAACTGCTGCCACTAATGGTGAGAAACATGATGAGTGCCTCCACAGTGTTGCACCGCTTGGTGCATGGTGCGATTAAGCAATTAACATACAACCATGATCTGTGGCAGGTATATGAGTTCCGATTATTCATCACAATCTCAAGAGGAAAAGATCTTAGTGTATGTTTCAGTCACAGACATGTATGGAAATGTGTGGCCATTTAAACCTGCAGGGAGGGATCAGACATTATGATCAAAACGCATTTGATGACAGTGACGTGCGTGCATTAGAGAAAAATGCAGAGTAAAGCGGAGGAGCGGCTCTTCCTCAGGTGACTGAGATGAATGCCAGCAACAGCAGTCTAAGAGGGATAATGCAGCAGGGCTGCGGTGTAAAAACCCCATGATGGATGTGGAAAAAAGTGATACGGTCAGTAACCTTTGCCGTGTTACAGTACAGCCCTGAATACTTGAGCCCCACAGCGAGGGGGATCCAGTGAACCTTTTCTGCTGTGGGGGGCATTTTGCATCCATAGTTTTTGAGGTCTTTTCCAGGAGGAAATATCTTCCATCAAAGCGATCAATGAAAAGTATGATTTGTACTAAAATGATATGACTCAAATAGGAAGGTCGCAAGTTTGGTTCCCCGGCCTGGGGCTTTTCTGTGTGGAGTTTGCATGTTCAAAGACAAGTGTGTTTGGGTTAATTGGTGACTCTAAATTGTCCGTACGTCTGAGTGTGAGTGTCAGTGGTTGTTGGTGTCGGTCTGTCTGTTGGCCCTGCAAGGGACTGTTGACCTGCCCAGGGTGTACGCCGCCCTCACCCAATGTGAGCTGGGATTGGCTCCAGGACCCCCTGCGACCCGGAAATTGATAAGCTGTCGAAGACAAATGAATGAATGAATGAATGAATGAATGAATGAATGAATGACTCATATGCTGAAGCTTTTGTAGTCCTGGATTTAAAGCCAGTTTAACACCTGTTGGGTTTCTGGTGGCAGCTTCCTACACTTCACGGGGTTGTTTTTTTTTTTTGTTTGTTAGTTTGTTTGTTTTTTTCCAGTTTGTGTAACAAAACTAATCTAATTTAACACATTTGTGAAAAACAGTGAGTTCATTTGTTGAGGCATCTTCTTTTCCATGTTTTTTTTTGGCCATAGCCAACAGAATCACTCCACTGAGCTCAGGCCCTCTCTGGCACCAAGGCTCTGGAGATGTACGTATTAGGTTGTATTGCAGTTAGTGTCATGTGGAGGCAGATCAAAATCCTACAGTCCCAGACATGCACACACCTTTTAGAGGGGAAACTCTTTAGAAGCCACTGTAAGCCTGAGGTCTCAGGAGGAAGCAGAAATACACAGTGAGTGAGGGCCAGTGAGAGCTGGGTCCCTGCACTTGGTCTTGAGTGTCAAAAAAGACTACATTAGAGTGTGGCTCCTTTCAAAAACAAAACAGATCAGAGGCATGCGTTCTGAAAATCAACTGGCAGCTTCTGTCACCACAGCTGACAACACTGACAGCTTAGACTAAAATGCATTTTAATCGCTTAAAACGTATTCATGTTTTCAGCCTAAAAAAATTGTGGAAACCAAACTGACAGCAGTTGTGATAAATGACAAGACTGCTCATTCATGTTTAGGGTGCTGAACTTGTGAATCCAAAGTAAATTGGGTTCTTTATATTTATATCTTTTATTTAATCACAAAGGGTGTAATATTGTAGAAGGCCCTTTATTCCGCCCTCTGAAAACAAGCCCTCCCCTTCATTCTCAGTCCCTGCTAAGTTTGTGTCTTAGCAGTGCAGCTTGTGCCCTCTAGTGCATGTCACTCTCCAAGTACCTTACCCTCATTCACCTCTATATGCTCTAACTATAGAAGAAACATGCGGCACTGAAATGATGTTGTACCACTCTCTTTCTTTGAAAATCAGGTTTGACACACATGCGGTCACTCAGATTTCTAAGACTTTAAGATAAGACCGTGTGTTTATTTTCCGCATCTGCAGCACGTCTTATGTATGGACAGGTCAGTATTCTGATGGTCTGTATTTTTAGATGTGTTCCTATTAAAGAACAATAAATCTACAGTATGACCGTGGAGTTTCTAAATGGCTCTAGCAGCTAAAGGAGCTCTGTGCTGTTAAAACAGTCAGTAACTCAAACAAATTGCTCTGTACACTCAGTGTTAGAGAAGGGACACAAGGACACAGAGCATCCCACCCTGTGCATAATGGGAGGTTACATGTCGGGGTGGGGGTGTATGTCTGGGGAGTGCTGCTGAACTCCCGTAACCTCAATTATTCAACATTAGGCTCCGCTATTGATTTCCTGTTGGATCGACTTACTGAGTCCCGAGCATTGGGACAGTGACATGCTATAGCCTTGCCTGGGAGGGATCTTTAAGAAAGGATGGATAGATGGGAGTCTGTTAGAGGGAGAGAGAAAAGAGATACAGATCCACAGCTGGAGAGGAGGCTGTAATTAAAGAAACCCCTTATCAAGGCGGTGATGGATGAAGATGTCACAGCCTGGTGGGCTAGTTAGTTAGCATGACGTGCGGGGACTAGTTAGTTTGACTCTGCAACCTTGGGGAGGGAAGCTGACATTGTGCAGAGGCCACAGGGTTCCCATGACTGGAGCTCCAACAATATTTATGTTTGAAAGGGAAACGCAGTGGCTGTCAGATATGCAGGGGAAGACTAATTGGTTGAGGATATGGACTATTATTACTGGTGTTGAGGTTTTGGGGGAGTTGGGCCATTTTCTCAAGCGTCCATCAGTGCCCAAACTGACCTCAGTCAAAACAAATAACATAACTATTGTGGGCAAAGTCGACGTCAATATTTCTCACACCAGCTGTGAAAACAAGTGACAAGCCGACAACATGAGAAAACAACACTACAGTGATAAGAGAAGAATATTTTCTTCTCCCTTTTCCCTCCCCAGGTTTAAATGTGCTCAAATATGGGTCTGTCTTCCTGTGTCTATACCTGTCTGTTGTGCTCAGACGTGGGTCAGGTTCCAAATGAAGCAGATGGCAAGAGGTGCTTTTCTGCAGTTTCTCCTTGGCCCAACCTTGAGAAGCTGTGCTGGGCTGAGCAAAGCATGGACATGGGCTGAGTGGGATTTGAGGTTGCAGACTGGAGGGGGCAAAGCCAAAGGCCTGAGGCTGGAATTGTGCGTGCTGTTTCAAGCCAGCTGAGGTAGATGAGGAGTTCTGAAGGGGTGGAAGAGCTGAGAGAGCGCTGCAGTGAAGAGAATCTTTAGACTCAATCTTCTGTTAAATTTCATAATCTCACTTCTCTACACCTGGTAAACAAAAACAACGTTTTTGATGCAAAACAATTCATTTGATAAACTTGGGATTTGATAAAATTGTGATAAGAAAAACATGTATGGTATCATCATACTTGTGGAGTGAATATTTTAGGATGCTGTCTGTTTCTGTTGTGCAAAAGTATGTGCAAAAGTTAAATCAACTGTTTTTCTCTGATTGAACATGAAATGGTGTTTCACACAGATGCTTTCGTGCTTCGGTACATATAAAAAGATTGAGTGTAGATGTGTTTCAACATTTCGGAATAACAAATCTGTAGCTTATTATATGGAGACTTAGGGAATATAATGCTTATCGGAGGATGTAAATAGTGAAAATAGAAAATAATTTGTTAAACTGTATGGTGTTTTTAATTGTTGCTAATGGAGTGTATAGTTAGAGGGTATGTTTTACCCTACAAGAAAATCATTTATTCAAAAACTTTCTCAAGTGAATTAAACTTAACAGAAATTATCTCATGATTTTGAAATATTCTGGCTCTTGTCTTAAGACAAATGTGACCAATAAGCTTTTTCATACTTAGCAACTGCAGACAAGTGTTGCTTTGAGAGGTCGAAATTTTCAGGGAGGGTGGTGGAGGTGTGTTTGCAGGAGTCAACAGGGCAAGGCTGGGGTCCTGGCAGTGAGTAGTTAGCTGTCTGCAATTCAGCTTTACTTCTTAATCAGCACTTAATTGGCAGTGTTGATGACAAGTCCAGGCCATAGGGCAGACCACAGAGGCTGTTTACTGCTGTCTCCTCTCCTCTCTGCAAATTAAAGCAAAGCTAACCCTCTCCAGACACACACATGTCTGTGTATCTACCGGTTTTGACCTGGGTTCATATCTGTCAACATCTGCCTTGCACTTACTGTGTTGTAATATTTTGGAAACAGATATGTCATATTTAACTGGCAGCATTTTACTGGAATTCTCATGCAACAGTACTAATCAAAAGACACTTTAATTATAAGAAATTGCCCAACTCTTCAAAATGTTGGAAGATACCATCTGTCAAGGCTTGGCCCTGACTTTCAGAACTATCAAATAGTTGTCAAGAGTATTGGCCTAGGGGCAAAATTCATTCTGATACAAAACACATAACTTGGCAGAACTCCCTGCATACAGAAAAAAATCATCTCACTGTTGATGCTCACCTATAACTCGGAGGGCTGTAGCAGAGATTTTCAGACGTAGGATGAAGTGGATTAGATGGAGAAGTAAAATAATGATCTACACTTCACAAGATGGCAGAGCGCTTGCATTGGTTCACATATTGCAATGTAAATCAGCAGGTGGATCATTCTGTCGGTTGCTGTCAAGGGGAAGAGGAGAGGCTCTGCACCTTTTTCCTGTCCACAACCTGAGAGCCAACACTCATCTCTCTTCTCTTGTCTGTCCAAACGTCACCTTCCTCTTCTTAAATTCATGCATTTTTTCTCGCTTGCTCCTGCTAACTCACTGCCTATCACATTGTTCATCTCTGTCCTCGTCTTCCGTCTCGTCCTCACTCTGTCTTTTTCTCATTCAAGTACCGAACCTTACCTGCAGGTTTCCTTCACATTACCATTCACTTAGCGTCTCAAAATATCTCTTTTTACAAATCATGTACATGAATTGTCTAATCTCAGTGGGTTTAACTTTTTTACCCACCAGTCAAGGCAAAGTTAATCTTACGAATATAGGGTGATGAATGACTTTTCTCCAGTGAAGCCTCACAGTTCATTTGTAGTGCTATAAGACTGATAAGGCAAAGGCAGACAGTTGTCGACACAGGGTTAAGGAACTGAGCATTTGTCTTATGGCGTCTTCTAATTCCAAAGCTGTCAGGAACAGATTACTTTAGACCAACTTTTCTGAGAGTTCACATTAGTACAACCACTAACACTGTGTCAGCTGCAGCCAGTTACAAGCTAATAAACATAAATAACTACACTAATTGTTTTGATAATTCAGTAATTTCAGTCAAAACAAGCTCCAGAGTCTATGGCTGAGTCTCTCTGATGTTTCCTCCAATGCTTACATTCTTGATGCATACTATTTTGTCAACCTCACTCCAGCAGCAGTAGTGGATAGGGCATAAAGCGATTTTTCAATTAGGAAGTAGATGACAATCAAATTTACTCTTTTTAAGATATGTTTGGGGAGGAACTTTAAGGACTGTTGGTCAACAGTTTTGGGGCGATACTAGGAGGATTCATGTTAGGTGTAGTGTAGTGTTATCACATGAGCTTAGAGCTTCAGTCGTTATATGTAAAAGGTAAGTTGTTTTAAATGAAGTAATGCAATTGATGAGTGTTATAGTCACAAAAAGATTTTGTGTACAGCACATACACAATATATCATACTAATAACTAATCATGATACTTTTGGTCAGGAAATCAAGAAGGTGTGAAAGTAAATAAATCAAATAAAAGTGTATACAGAGAAAGAGATTGGCACTGAACAAAAAGAGAAGTTCATTTTCACTCTACCTCTCCAAAACAAAGAGATGGGTACTGCTGGCTAGAGATTTTCTAGCCTTCTCTATAGCCCCACTACGCCATCTGGAGATCCAGGTTCCCCTCTACTGTACACACCTGCAAATCCCCTCAGCCGTCCTTTGGAAAGTAGAGCGTACAGCAGGAGCCAAAATGTCAGCTCTTCTTGCAGTTGGATAGCTGATCTGCGTAGAAAATAGGCCTTGGCAGCTAGGTTAGGCAGCAGTGTCTTGAGGTGCAACAAAAAGCCTCCCAAGAGCATAATCTCTCCCTTCAGAAGATGTGTAAGCTGTAGCTTTCAAAGAAAAAAAATTTGCAGATTTCTCAGCAGGAAAACAGCAACTTATGACACATGTGACACTAGCTAAGAGAGCAACTGGAATTCTCAGGGTATGTAAGACCTGTCCATATTTTTGTTCAGGCTACAGGGAACATTACTTCTGGTAAAGAAATCTTTCAGACAACATTAAAGTAAAGTGGTTAACCAGACCTCCGAAAGGCCAAGTTTGCTTTTCATGCCGGTATTTCAAGCACTAAAGGTCTTGACAAAAGCGCTCGAAGTAAAATCCAGTTGTTTATTGGTGCTGGTGTTGTGTAGTGACTCCAAGGCCTATTTTAAATAAGTTTTTATTTCAGTACCAGCTTTTGAGTCAACTCTAAAGATGTGAAAACGCACATGTCCAACAGTCAGGATAATGTGCCATTTGGACGATCTCGCAGCAATCACTGTCAAGACATTTTCCATGACACTGTTTTCTTGAAACAACTCCATAATGTCACAGTCATCTAAACGAGTCATTTAAACTGTGTTTTTCCTTGGCTCTGAATTTAAAATGGTCACGGTGGGATGCAAGAGAAGCATTTGAGATGTTTTGTTTTCAGTGAGAGGCAAGCAGGGGCGGCTAAATGTGAGCTGTCCATACATTTTGCAAATATGTTTCCACCCCAGGCTCATGTTTTATTGAAGATTTTATGAATTAATTGTGTGCCCATGGAAGAGGGTGATTCTCTACCAGGGGTGAGTAGACAGTCAATGGCTGAGGAGGGAGTTCTTTAATGAGAAAAGGTGTGGGGATCTTTTTTTTTTACCATTTCTAACAGTACAAATGTCCAACTGTCTATGCATAAGCACTGCTGTCCTATTAAGCAGCTCGCTATAAATATGCTATAAAACTATAGCTTATTACGTTAAGTTCAAATTGAAGTTAGGAATGATCTTTGATAGGCAAGATAAATCACTTATAGGTGACAATATCGACTCACATATGAACGGAAGCTCATTGAATCAGGTAAAACACAAGAACATGTGTGTTTGTGTGATGTGTGACGAGAGAGTGTGTGTATGTCTTTTCTCCAAAGACACCAAATGGACAACATAAGCCAGAACACCTCTAAACAAGCCATGACAGCACCCAGACCACATTGTGCTATTTATGGGCCACTTGCACATTTCTAATTCAGCTTTCTCCTGTTTGTCTCCTCTTAGCAGTCCTTCAAACCAATTAACACCTAGACAGTCATTCAGGTCTGATTCCATACAGCTGGATGCAATTAGGACAAGGAAACATGGCCTCTTACAGCAGGAAGGGGATTTAAGACATTGGGCTGGGAATTGAGACTACTGTTGGTTAGCCTAATGATTGGGAGGTAGACAGTGGCGGCTAATAATTGTGAGAGAAAGCTGAGGATAAGGCAAATAAAGAATCATTCCCCCCACTTTCAAACTTGTTTGACATCTTGGGCCTAACTGCTTTGATTAGATCGGTAAATTTACACTGAATCAATTCTCTAATGAAGTATGACTGGAGTGTAGTGGTCCTTGCCGCTATTTCGTGATTTTTTTTTTCTCTGCTTTAAGGGTCCCATGGGACAAAGCTGTGATGGTAGCACGGCACTTTGCTCTCCCAAGGCTCCGCCCCATCCAGATTATCGCTATGTGGGACTGGCGCCAGCGGTTTTGGCTTGGTTCAGGTTCCCAGCGTTGCCCCCTTGAGCAAGTTTCTGTAAGGTGCAAAACAAATGAATCACGACCGCCGACCGAGATCTGAAAACGTGTCCAGGAAATAGTACAGTAAGGCACGCAGCGCAACTCTTTGAGGAGGGCTTTGAAGGCAACGTGAGTTCTCACATGTGTGGCAAAGGTTTTTACCAAACACATTCTGGCCTTTTCAGTAAAGTAGTCTTACTTACTGCTATTTTCTTCACATATACAGAGTTGGGTCAGAGCGGCCAAGCAAGAATTTTGCCTCAAAGGTTGTTCGCAAACAATCTAACCCGTGACATCAACTTCAGGAGGAGCATCAATGGTGGGGTCCCTTTACTACCAGAGACAGACATGCAATAGAAATTCTACGCAAAGCATTAGCAGCAAAATAACAATAGGTAGAAATAGAATGAGAGGATGTTTCTAAAAATACAAATCAGTGTTAGACTTCCATGTTCGATCCCTTATCAAGGTTTCTGCTCTCATTGCTTCCAATGGGAAGGCGACAGATGTGACAAGAGAAAACTAGGCCAGTCTTCTCATTTCCCTCTGTGGACTGTAAATTATTCATTCCAACCAGAGGCCCATACATACAGCTTAACTATATGACGTTCTAATGAGGGCTATTGATCGAATAATTGATCGCTTTATGCACAGTCTAACTGACTGCCCACTGATCCATTTGGGCAGCTCATTACTTAATATGCATTATTCAGAGCCAACCACTAACTGGTGGAGACTGCAGCATCATCCGAGAAATGAATGTCAACAAGAATATAATAGCGGAGTCTGGGCACCATCAAAGCCTCTGTGACTCTTTCAGTGCAGTGAATAAACACACTGCAGCGGAGTGGTATGAGCAATACAACTGCCAGCTTTGATTTGTCAGCTGATGACACAGGGTCAGTAGAGTCTTATATTTATCCAATCTGCTCTCATACTGTTTTCAAACTATAACCATGGCTGTAACTTCTCATATTTCCGGCACAGATATTATTTTTAAGTTGCACTACCCAGTTGTTTATCCACTGTTGACTATTCTGGCCTTTCGATCCCATGAAGACTTACAGATCCAGCCACTCAGACCTTTGGTCTGCAGCAGAAGAAATAAGAGGCAACAGTAAGTTTGGCTAGCATTTACCATCCCATCAAATAATGTTCTTTTTGAGTTTTTCCCACAGATTTAGAAGTGAGTCACAACACAACTGTCTCCTCTTCTTTTTGTCTGGTAACAGAACCCCAGAGGAACCCCTCCAGAGAGCGCTTTGCAAGAAGTACATTACTAAACGCCCACACACCGACTCTGACCTGTGCTGGCTTTCTGGCTCCAGTATGAGGGTTTGGGTTGCAACACAGCTGGCTGGCCCACAACTAGATCTTGAACTGGATCATTGTACTGCCTTGGTATCCTTTCTGCAAGTGACGGTTCTGCACTGTAAATCTGTGATTACTGCACAGCACAAGGCAGTCTGCCGTCTGGCTGAATAACTAGTCTGGGTTATGAATATGCTGCCTGGCCTACTTTTCATACTCCTTTTTCTATTCATTTTTTTTTTTGTGCTGCTATCAGCCATGCTTCCAGCCTGAAGTAAAGCATGTGCACTGACCATTTGACAGAGATGACATGAGGGTGATGTCCTCCAGCATTCCTTTTAAAACAAAATGGCATTTCAAGGTCTGTCTGAGATATTTTTCAATGAACTATAGAGAGGTAGGATAAAGAAAAGGAAAGAATGAGAGAAAGAGAAAATGTGACTATGATGACATACTGTGGAGAGCAGAGCGGTCTCCAAAGGGACGTGAAGCTGAAAGGATCCAAATCAACTTCCTGGAAAAGCAACAGAAGCAGTGAATATCGTATGTGGAATGGGTCAACAGGGGCTAACTTGCCAAGGTAATTCTAGGGTCATCACACTATGGGCTGTACAATGTTGACTTTTTAGCTTAGTCCTTATTTTCCAGTAACGCTAATTTGACGTGAGTTTCGTCTGACACCATGACTCATTGTTGGTTCTTTTTTTTTTTTTTGTCTACGTTTTGTTGCCAATATTGTCAGTGCCTAGCCAAGGCATGAGAGGGATGCTGCAAGAACTCATCTGCTAAAATGAGCATGTCCCTATGCAGTGCCAATTTCAATAAATGAAGTGCACCAAAGTCAAGTATGCGGATATCTCTCACTCCAATTTCTTCACACCAGCAATATATTCACAGCATTATTATAACTTTGTATTTCATGCTGAGTATGATATATATATATATATATATGAACTCCTTCTATATTTGATAATCGACTGGCGAAAAAGTTACGTTCAAGCAAGGGAAGATATATTCATAAGAACCTCTGCTGAGCTAAAAAATCTTTGATATTTCATTCATCCTTCCCAAGTGTAGATGAATGCAGATAAAAACAAACTGAAAAATCACAAATAGGCCTGTAAATAGATTTAATGAATTGGGGAGAAGCTTCATCCTTCGAAACTACACAACTTCTCACTTCACCAGCTGGTTGTTGAGCACAAACTCACACAGCATTGCTGGAGTCATAGGAATGTGTTCAGTTGGCCTTTAGGTGATTCCACTGGAACAGAGTTAAGCAAAGTGTGATCCAGTTTTATGATCTATTTACAAGTCTAATTGGCTGACATGTCCATTGTGAACATCCCCCTATTGATAACAACATTTATTGTCCAGCAAAACAGCAGCACAAGAACCAAAGCTGGACCAAGCACGTGCTGCTCGTGCTGCTGCTTGTGTCCCCTTCTCTGTTGTCCTAGTTCAGGGCTGGTTTCCTGCCAGTTCTTTACCATTTCAGGCAACAGACACAAGAGACAGACACATGGGACACTCGCAACAAGCACCTGGAACCATTCCCCACTACCAGCTCCATTTATGAGCCAGATTATCCACAGCCCTCCAGGTCAACTGGGACGCCAGGTCAGGGTTTGTCACTAATGGGGCTCTGTTAGTGCCAGGGTACCAGAGCTGTGAATCCCCCAGAGAGGCATCAGTCTGAACGACCCAGGACTCTAATTAGGGCAGCCCATGTACATAAATGACAGATTATGACCTATAAATGAGAATTTATGTGACCATTAGACGTGCCGGGTGATCCCGGCAGAGATGGAGAAGTCGCTCATTAACTATGCATTCAGAATGCCTGGCTCTGCCTAATTAGCCTGATGATATGCAAGGTACAGCCATTTTCTTGTTTTCCATCCTAAAACATTTTAGACTTGTTACTTTGATGCACTTGCAGGGGCCATTACAAGCTGAATTCTTTGTGTTTTCACTGCATATACACTACCAGTCAAAAGTTTGGACACACTCCTATTCATTTGAATGAGAAATTGTGTCCAAACTTTTGACTGGTAGTGTATAGTGTAAATGAAAACCAATGTGAGGTGCGGTGAGAAAACCAATGCAAACATTCAACAGATTTATGAGACAAGCCTCCTGTGTCGCCCTGATACCCTCAGACTGGATGAAGGAAATATTTACCCATATTAAAAAATCTTTGATTTGATATGTCCACAGGAAAGGAATATGTCTAGGAAACTGTCAAAATCAATGTTCTTGTCCGAGGGTCTGAAGTTTAACGATAATAACTGGGAGATTGATCGGTGTGATTTGGGATTTGATGGGAGACTCAAATATTTACACAGAAAGGGGATAGCAGTAGTGGTATATAAGGAGTGATGGGGGGAAGGGGGTGTCATGGGAGGACAAGATGAAGACAGCCAAGAGAGAGGGTGAATGGGGGAATGTGTTTTTGTCTTACCTGACTTAAGACCGAAATATTACTTGTGCAATAATTCACGGTTCATATTGGGAAATACTACTGTGCACCAGATCATGAAGTACATCATTTGAGAATGCACAAGTAGTTTTTTTTAAAGTACATTGTGTCAATAAAGTTAATGAAAGGAGCAATAGTGAAGTGAGGGATGTAGTATGCATTCATTAAGTTGTGCTAACAATGCAAAGTGTGTGTGAGAGTGAGAGAGATCAAGACAGAAGGAAGTGTATTACTTAAACCTCCTTATCTTTGCTCCCCACCTGCATTCTTCATCTCTATTGGTTCTGCCTGTTTTGATCAGCTTGCTGGATTTTGAGTTCTCCAAACAAAACATCACACACTTTACACAATTAACTAGTGGTGACAGACAAAGGGTGAAGTAAAAGAAGTGTGTGTGTGTGTGTGTGGAGGGGGGGTTCTCTCCCTCCTTCACTTTGAATTTCCCTTGTGTGAAAAAATGTGTTTCCCTCTGAATTAAAAAAAAAAAAAATTCTTCAGAGGCACTGAGGAGTAGATCATCTAAGTCCCTTTCAGCAGCTACAGATATGGAAATAAACTTTCACACAGGCGTCTAATAAGGGAATGCATCCAAAATATACACAGTGAGCAAGCAGGTGACTTGGACACTCGTCAAACATGAGTGATACCAGTGAATAGGGAACAATAGAGAGAAAAGGAAAAAGGATGGAAATCATCAGAGGCAGAGATGTGTAGTGCAGGAAGAATTTAATTTTAATGAAGTCCCAAGGAGTATTTTTATGCCAGGTGCAAATGTGTAATCCTGAAAACTCATACAGAGACAGGAGCAATGTATCAGTGATAATAACAGGTATTCAGGGAGTCTGCACTGCTTTCTGTCTCTGCCTCCTTGTGAATCTTTCTTTATGCACTAACAATGCCACAGTGCTATTCCTCTTTGAGCAGGCTGCATGAGTTCCCATCTGGCATGAGGGTTGCAGGCTCGACATGGAAGCGGTGACCGTGCGAGACGGCAACATCGGGCCAGCAAGCCTATTAGCGAACTTCACAGCTGGTCCTCTCTCTCTCTTTGTTACACACATGCACATAAATACATACATACATACATACACACGCACACACACACACACAAAATGGTCTTCAAGAGACCCACTGAAGGCTGCTAGTTTAAAGGAGGAGAAGAGAAGAAAGAGAGATGTTGCTGGTTTTCCTCTGAGCTCCTATTAAAGGCGTCTCAAAAGCAGCCAGGGAGGCTGGATGGGGGGTGAGACATGGCATCCATCAATTAGAGGGAAGTGAGATGAAGAGAGAAGAGTGGCACAGTGTGTATGTGTGTGTACGAGAGACACGATAAGCTGATCAAATCAAGTGTGTCTAACAAACCATGGCTAAAGTCTCATTGCTATGGAAATGTTATAGAACTATTTCCAACTATCCATCCTGGTGCTGCTACGCTGCCCCGGGCAACCCAGAAGCAAAGTTAACATCACATCGCAAATGTGCAAAGAAACAGAGATAAAGAACTGCAAATCTGTGAGATAGACTGTGATGGACCAAGGTGAGGCAACAACAAAGATGCTTTTACAGAGTCGTGTTAAGATGAGCAAAAGTAGCTCCTACTCTTTGTCTTAGGTGCTGTTCTAATTTAGAAAGGTGCCACAGGTATCACCCCGCTGTCAGGTACTCGAGGTGCCAGCGACGCTGAAATGCTTTGAATACATTATGGTTCTCTTTTGTTCGTTTCTTCCTTTTTCACAGGTGTTATCACATTTTCCTCTCTGTTCTGAATTAAAATGAGGCTGAAAAATGACATCAGGCAGACTTTCATCATTTTATATTAAGAGTTTGAGGTCTTAGCCGGACACATCTAACCAGATTGTGCAATGTAGTCTCATAAATATCTAAAAGAATTCTTAAAAAATCTTTAAAAAGCATTTCTAGCTTTGCTTAATTCGCTTGACATGACTATGAGAATGCCACTGTCATCAGAAGGTTCTTGGTTCAACCCCCAGCCATTGGGCTTTCCTGTGTGGAGTTTTCATATTAAGCCTGTGCCCGTTTAGGTTCCCTCCCTACATTCCAAACACAGCTGATATTGCTCGCCCTCCATGACCCTGATGGATTAGCGGTGTAGATAATAGGCGGTGATGTTCATCTTATTCAAAGTACTAACCACTGCTCCGCCATGTTGACGTGACAGATTTCCAAATGTTTGAAACATTATTCCTTTTACAAGATAAGTATCTAATTTGTCCTCTTACCAACTATTTCCACAGAGCAGCCTGTACACAAAGTGAATAGACAAAGCCAACAGCCATGGTTAACTGTTAGCATGCTAATCTCATTAGAAAAAAAAAGGTGATAGACAAATCATAATCTGAACTAAAGGCCTTGTAAACTGGAACTCCACGATGGAATACTTCCAAATTTAAAACAAGGGTCAAAGTTCACAGTCACTGGGACTCCATAATAACTTCTGATTTGATCGACACATTCAGTTGGACTCAACAATTAACCGATTACAAGTTTGAGGGTATAGGTCAAAGGTCAAGGTGATAAGTCACATTTTCGAATGAATTTATAAATGCATACATACACAATTATGAGAGCATTTGACACAAATGTGTATTATCATTTGTGAGCATTGCAAAGGTAAAAGGTCAGCTGTTCTGCAAAAAGAAATTCGGATCATTATTCAGTGCTGCCACTCAGGAGTTGAAGGGGATGCTGTGGTTTCCTGCAGCTTGGCCTCGTTGAAGAGGAATACAACCACAAGGCAATAATTCTAGCATTTTTGACTGTTGTTCATTGAGCATGACTGACATGAGTGTCTTATGTAAAGTGCGCCTTTATGTGGATTATGTTGTGCAGAAGTGAGTAGTGCTGTTGATGACACCAGTCTGATATTACTGGCTTTTATTGCCTTTAAGCTCCTCAAGCTGCATCAAAGTGCTAAATGGCTATTTATGTGCCCATTGACTGCTGGCCAACAGTAGAATCTCCAGCAGCATGTGTGAGGTCCACTTAGCACACAGACGGCTCCTGGAAACCAGCCTGTTATGCTAAATAGATAGTAGATGAGAAATTCCCAGTGAATGTGTCCTCCAGTTGATAACAGGACTGCTAAAAACTGCAGCATGTTTGGCTTGTTTCCCCAGAACCCATTTAACTTCAATATTTTACTAAAAGCAGTTTAGCATCATTACACTATTATGCTGATGCTGAGGTATTAGTCTGATTACTGTCAACATATGAGGCCATTTCTGAGAAGGGAGACCTCTAAACTGCTTCTTCTATTGTCAGCCGACATTTCAGTCATGTCAATAGCAAAAAAATTGACATGTTAGTAGGCACAGGTGAAAGTAATAACATTAAAAATGTCATTCCCATTTTGGTTTCATGGTTCTGGTATTTGGTTGCCCTGCTTGTTCACTTTATATTACAGTGAGCAAGAAAGTCAGTGTCATATCTGGTGACAGTGTGCTGAAAAGAATGAAAACAAACAGTATGACAGTCCATCTCAAGCAAGCATCGGTTGATTCTCATGAAACCAATACAAACTCAATTATTTGATGCTGAACTTTGATGTACTACGACAAAGAAATGCCAAAGGTAAAGAAAGTAATATTTAATGGGAAAAATAATGTTGATGCGTGTCTCCTGTTATAGCTACTGTTTTTGAAGCTGTTTTAACTTTAAGCCTGAGCTGCTCCCAATGTCAAATAAGCAGTTATTCAGAGACACCCTTTCTATCTTCTATCAGTAAAGCAGCTTGGCATTTAGAGCCCACAGAGGATATGGTTATAAACAGTGTGAAACATGAATACACTTGTTCTTTTACACTTTGTTAAATGTGACTAAAGTCTGCAGTCATATTCCAATGTTTTGAAATAGTACATCAGTCCTAAAAAGAGGTTATATAAAAAATTCACTTTTTGTTCCCTGTAGCTTCCAGCAGCTTGAATTAAAAAACGAACAGTGTCATGAGTATGAAGTACATTCACTGCTGATCTGAAGGTGAAAGTAAGTAAAGCAATCTAAGGCTGTTGGCAGAGCTTCTTTGTTTCACCGTGCTGAGAGATCAGACACTTATCACAGATAGACAATTGCTGTAAATAGCTTTTACTTAACATTCAAACTACATTAATACCACTGACTAATAAGTGCAAAAAATACAAACACGATCAAATCTTCTGAGCACAACATGCCCTTTAAAACACAGCTAGCGCCTTTTTCCTGCAGTATTCAGTGTTGGATAATGACAAAATATAACATCTTTGATTAAACGGTGAAGACACAAGGATTTGTTTTCTTTGATATTTCGACTGTTTAAGTGTTTATCAATGTTTCTGCATAGAATGAAAGTCATATTTACTTCTGTCTATGTTCATAGCATTATTTCTGTCTATTTAACTTAAATAATTAGCAGATTAATGAAACAAATGAATAATTTTGGGAGTTCATCACATAATTAAGACTGATTAAAAAAGAAGGCTATATTTGTGTATGTGGGCCACTTTGCGTTCATCTGCATGTATAAACATGCCTGTGCGTTGGTTCAACAGATGATGCATGCATGAATGCTTAATGAGTGAATGAATATCAAACATATATGAATGAGTATGCATGTATGTATGAACCTGTGTGAACCTTTGGGAGGTCTGAGCTTTCTGTCCTTCATCTGAGCCTTTTTAACTCACTCCTCCTTTACTCTTTCTCTGCTGAGCCTGTCTTACTCGACCTGCTTGGCCACTTCTCTCATCACCCTACTGGGACCTCCGCCTTCATGGAATTATTAGACAAGGCCTGCCTCCATCTGGATCTACCACTGACAGCCCATTCATCAACACCGCTGTCTGATGGCAAACACACACAAAGACACGCAGGGCCCTTCATTGAGGAGCAGGATGGACAAATATTGTCCCATAATAAGAAAAAAAAAACCCACTGGGAAGAAGGGATGAAAAGGTATCTCTGCAGTGAGAGACGGGGAGGAGGTATGGAGGAAATGGAGGGGAAAAAGGGAAGAGTTTGATCAAGAGGTGTGCAGTGTGGTGTATGTGGTCTGTGCCATTTTCCTCCTCTGTGCTCCTGATGAGTTGGCTCCTGGTTTTACAATAATGATGGAAGAGGCTTCTGAGACTAAGGAGCATGAAATAACCTGGTGGATCAGAAACACACACACACACGCACACACAGCAGGCGACAGCAGCAGAAATGCACCAGGAAAGTAAGGAAAAGACAGAAAGAGAGAGACGGTTAATATCAACGCACAAATCAAGAGTTGTGGCATGCAAACACAATGCAGCTGCATAAAAATCAAGTTTATGGGAAAAGTGATTCCCACACTCAGGTGGAGGTAAATATAATTTCTAACAAATACAGTTACACCATAAATATTTTATTTATTTACACATCCCAGGTCGCTGTGATGTTATAATATTGATGAGTATTGTGTTTTTACAGTTTGTATCCGTCTAGAAAGTTTTAATGACTTACCCCCTTATATATCCCAGGATGCACCTGTGTCAGGGCCAACCCTAGACATACAGCATCAGAAATCAATTTTCAATTTTGACTTACACTTTATCTTCAATATCTCATACAAGAGAGAGCAGAAAGAGCACATACAGTAGTATTTATCACATACACACACACATGGACGCAAACACACAAATCATCAGCAATACCATTGGCAGCAAAGCCACAAGAGACTGATGGAGTGGTTGTCTTGGAAACAGAGACTGGCATGGGTTATTATGAAGGGAGAAATGAGGGGTGAGGGAGGTGAATGAGGGCCAAGATGGAAAGATCAACAAGAAGACAGAGCCATATGTGTGTGCGTTCATTTGTGTGTATGTACGTGTAGTTATTGGGGTTGATTACACAAAAGTTCACCTGTAGATGAGTTCCTTTCTCTCAGCAGTTTGATCAATAATTCACACAAGACAAATGAATCAATAATTCACCAAACAGACAATTGGGTCTACGCTATAGTCTAATGGTATGTATAGAAGGACTTAATATACAGCTGGCAGAAAAACAGACTGGAAGAGGGAGAAATGCATAAATAAGGTGGGATCATAACAGGCACAGAGCAAGTGAAAGACTGACAGCCGCCCCCAACCCCCCTTCGTTTCCCCTTTCTCTCCATTTTTCCTTCAACCGTCTCCCTTCAGTGGGTTCGCAGCCCTGTGGTGCTTGTTGTTGGCCTCCCTCTTCACTCCCTCGCTCCTTCCAACTCCCTCCACCCCTTCTCCATTCCCTGTTTGCTCCAGCCTGCCACCCTCATACAGAGGGGAGAAAACAAGTATCCAGGCAACAAAGCATCACTTAGAGAGGAGAGGAGAGGGGAGGAGAGGAAAGGAAAGGAGAGGAGAGGAGAGAAGAGGACAGGAGTCAAAACCGCATTGTGATGGAACCAAGAATACAGATGAGACACACAAAAAGAAGGGATGACTGAGTAAAAGCATGAGAGAAAGACAGAATGTAAAATATCCTGTAGAATAGACAATATAGGACAACAAGGACAACAAATCACATAAAAATAAAAGGAATCCTTTTAGATACTTAACACATGTCCAGTGAATATTATAACATTAAACAGGCCAAAGGGTAAAGGGAGGGGAGATATATACAGCAGCAGGAACCATGTGAAGAGATCAGATACCTTTAGTTAAAGGAAAAAGCAGTGGTTTTTGTTTCACTGCACTTTTATGACATTACTTCATTAATTCTTCAGTGTGATATTTCATGCCTCACCATAATCACACTGCATTAATTGAGCCACCCAGATTTCAGAATGTATGATTAAAGAGTTGTTGGAAATACATCTGCAAAAGAGCAGGAGCCCTGTGACAGTTTCAGCAGGAAATTAACTGAATCATATCACAACATGTACAAGGTTAAGAGGGTAACCAGTTCCAAAAAGATAATTACACTGGAAGAAATATTGTCAAATTCAGAGCAGTATTTGAGAGCACAGCGCATGTCTCCTTCAGCCCTGCACATAGAAGAAACAGAATAACCGAGACACTGTCCATTTTCAAGAGTGATGAAAAAGATGTCTGCTTTTCAACAGATGCCAACTCCAATAAACTAAAACTAAAACTAAAAGTGCCAACAAAGAATACAAATATATAGGTAATGTTCAAAAATAGATCAATAGATAATTACTTTTTTTTCTCTCTGAATTAACAAAACATCCACAATGACCTTCCCTTGATCTGGCTCCATTCAAGTATGACACAATCCAAAGTGAAAAGGCCCAGTAAGACTTACTTTTAAATGTTCAATACCCACTCTCTACGAAGACTGAATAGCAGATAATGTAAGTGAACAACAAACTGTTGAATAAATAAGAAATAAGAAAGAGAATGTCACCACTAATACAGTGCGTAAATCCACCAGGCTCCTGTGATCCTGTCTCCTCCTCTAGGAGACTGGTTCACTACCTGTATGATATAAAACAGCCTCTCATCTGTGGTTAGCTATCACATAATGGTGGGGAGCAGTGTCCTTCTCATTCTTTACGGCTGCCTGATATTCTGTTATGTGCAATGCTTCAAAGAGATGTCGCAGATTATCTAAGCATTGACACCACATGAGTGCTCTCATAATTTAGGATGCCATTAATTCTACCTTCTTCTTAACCAGTTTTAGGGTTAAGACACGGTAATGCATTATGCCACACATCTCAAAGGCAACAGCCCAGTTAGTTTCTTGAAAGTAGCACGGAGAGAATCCTGACCTGCCAAACATCATGTCATGACCTCATCCCCTCTTCCCTTCTCCATGACTGAATGACATTGACCTTTAGTGTGAAGGGAAATGATCAGAAAAATACCACAGCATTACTTTTCAGCTTTTGAAAGAGCTTCCAATATCCCGCCACACTCTGCAAGAACTTAAACTCAAGATTAGCTGGTTAAGGCTTCACTCCAGACCTGGTTAATAATAAAATTACATATGAGTTCTTCAGAAAAATAACTAATGAAAGGAACGTTTGTCTTATGTGAACCTAACTGGAAGATAAAGCAGCTGGGCTGTGTAGGGTACATGTCCAATACCTCATTTGTACCCATACAATCCTGAATTTGAACTTGGCATTAAAAGTGAAAAGGCTGATTGTGCTGCAGCTTCCTGCTGAGAACATCCTCTACCTCAGTGCTGACTTACTGAGCATTTCCACCAGTGTACACGTGGTAGTAAACATTTTTTAAGTGAAAAAAAAAAAAAAAACATGGAAAATTGGAAATTATGTTAATTTCACTGTGTCTGGAGGCATCTGCAGGCTGTTTGTATGTGGGCAAGCTGCGCAATAGATAAGGTTCCAGAAAAGAGGGTTTTCCTCGGCTTTCCAAACCCCTCAAGACACACAGCGAAATGGCAGAGGAGGAGGGGGGAGAGAGCAGACATAAAAAAACATCATTGATGTGTATGGGTGTGTGTGTGCGTGTGTGTTTACTTTCATCTGCTTATTTTATTCAACAAAGAAAATGAAGTTTAATTTCTTCTCTTTCAGTCACAATAGTAAAAGTGTGGATCCCAGCATGCCAAATAAAGTTTTCTGATGATGTGCAGCCGCTTCTGGGATACAAATATAATAGTTCAATAGGCAGACAAACATGAGAGGAGTGAGCTACTGAAAACATATCCTGCCTGCTGACAATTCAATTTGCATATAAATGTTCACATTTGACCCTTCCAAATCATTTTAGCACCGCTCGGCTTGGGATCATAATACCAAGTGTATGTCAACACACACACAGAAGCACACGATGTGGCCCTTATGATCACTGGATGATGACATTTGATAGGGCCATGGCAGCTCAGCTCCAAAACCCAGTCATTTGTTGCATGAAGTAGCATTGTGAAATGGGATGAATGAAGTGCTGTAGCTTATGCTGCCAGTTTTGCTTTATTATGAGGAAACTACAGGCATGCAGTGAAAAAGCTAACATGAGTAAGGAACTTGAGACTGTATGAAAATGGACATAAAGTCCCAGTGTGAGAAGTGAAACCAATACATAAATGCAATACCCCTGAGAGCCACTCAGGCTCCAGTGGACATATTCACAAAGAGCCGACTTCTACCACGAAATACGAGGTCACTACATTTTCTGAACAACTCATTATGGTGTCATTGACTGAATTAACCTGTTCTGATCAGCTCTATTGGCCCCAGTAGTTAAATGTTGGGCCTCAACACACACAGTCACACACACACACACACACACACACCTCTTTCATAATTTTTTGAGTTTGGCAGTCAGGTACAACTGAGATGGCTCAGGAGCTCAAACTTCAGAAACCTGTTGTTGACATTACAGAGGCTATGTCCATGTTTATATAGTGTCGATGTTGGTCTCCTGCCTGTGGGGCAGTTGACCTGCTCCAGACCAGGGTCTGGGGCTGTGTCATCCCTCTGCAAACAAAGGCGTTTAGAGTTTTCCGGACTATTGTTTTCACTCTGTTTGACAAAATGACACAAAATCACAACCATGTCCGGTTCAATCTGCAATCACATCAAGCAATCAGCAGAGAGCTGCATTAAAGCCCTGTGGGGAGCAATCTGGGCCATTTCCAAGCAGCTTCTCCCACAGCCACGTAAAGAAGGAATAAAAAGGCCCCGCAGAGGAGCTGAGCTCATTTTGAAAGCATAATTGTCCTGCTCTTCCCCTACAGTCTCATTACAGCACATTCTGATTACAGGGTGGAAAACAAAGGGAGAGGATGAAAAATAGCATCCACAATCACTGAGGTGGCTGCAGGTCTGTTTGTATCTCTGTCAACTTTAGACTCGACCCACCCATTCCCCGCTTGAGGTGGGTGTGACTTTAAGCAAGCTGGGCAAAGTCGAACTCAATAAAAACACATTTTGTGTTCATTCCAGGTGAAATTGCATGTCACATTCGTTTGGGTTTCACAATGTAAAAGCATAAATTCTCATTCTTGGTGTCAGAGCTGCCGTAGCCGGTGCAGAGAAGTGGCAGGAACCTCACAGGGCCAAATATGGCTCTAACTGAAGTCAGCCTATTTTCTGGGTATGACAGCAGCAGAATGAGACTGTTTCGGCTCAGTTGCTACGCCACTACCAGGTCCCCTGCTCCCAATGAGCAGATTTCATTGGCCTCTATTAATGGGTCAGGCTGCGTGTGGCAGCGGTGGTATGTGTTTGACTAGGCAATAAGCCCAGTGTCACTGTCACTTTCATCGGCACAGACTTTCTCTCTCTCTCACTCAGATTTCTTGTCTTTTTCTTTGTCTCTTTGCTTCTCAAGGACAGCCTTGGAAAAACCATCCAACCCTCCAGGTTACAGGCAGCCGAGATGATCCAGATCATATCAGCCGGAGAATAGTGCAGGGAGCATGGGTCAACTTTTTTCTAAATCTTCAAAACCTAACATTTCCAAAATTCCTCGAAGTTTGAAATCATTTAAAAATGCATTAATATCAAGTCTCCTTTTATGGAGATGTCTCTGGAAGTGTTACCTGGGGAAAAAAAATTTTTCACCTCTGCATGACATCAGCATGCTGAACGTATCACACAATTTATAAAATCTTATTGAAAAGATTATGACAATAAACAAATGATACCAGTTATTTTAGAAGCAGTTATTTCTGTTAGTGTTCTCCTGAAAGTATGATATCTGGTTTCAAAAAACCAAGATGGTCAACAGACAATTTAAAAAACATAAATACAACAGAATATAACAGAAATATTACGCATCTAATTAAATCAAACATTACAGAAATAGATGATTCATCAAATAAAATGATTTGATTTTCCGTGTTAGTCAGACTTGGAGTAGACATCTTGTCTCAAACCGGTACTGTACAGTCTCAAATCCTAAAACTTCAGAAGATGGAACAACTATGAGGCATCCTTACTGGTAAAGTGATGTGCCAACCCAAACATTTCACCAATCAAGAACACAGTGTGCACAGTGGATTCACTGTGGTCCTGGATTCTGTGTGTCACATCAGCCTAGTTGTGAAGTGCTTGGAGAGCTTGAGGACGGCCTCTATGTCACTCACTCTACTCATCTCATATCCAGTAGAAATTCTGCAAGGACACATGATAGTAAATGCACATACTGGGCTATGTGGGATCAGGCAAACAGCGGCCAAATTCTTCATAACCTCCAGATGACCAGACCACATCAGTACCAATCTCTGCAGCTGTTGCTGCTGTTGTTGCTGGTGAAGTCGAAACTCTGAGTCTGTTTGATGTACATCCAGCTCCAGGTGAACCTATCTGAACTGTGCCAGAAGAATGACACAGCAACACATGGCTCAACATTGAAGCCTGTAGGTTGCATCTCTGATAGTTCAGTATGTGCGCCATGCCTCTAGGTCATTTTCAGATGGAGAGAGAAATTAAAAACAAGTCGTGCGAGTGAATGCGTGCACAAATTTCAAGTTCACACATCACAAGAGCCAGCTCAAAGTCTAGTTCACATCCACTGAAAATAAACTAGTGCACCTTCATAGTTTGTTTTCGAAATTGCAGTCCAAATAAATGAACTGGTGCAAATTCGTTTTCAAAGCGCAAGAAAAATATCTTCTGACCATCCATCGCCAGCTCCAAAGCATTACCACATTTTACAGTAAATTAACTATTGTATACTGCTATAGATACACAGACTGATATTGCGTTTCAAAGAAATGTATAACCGATAACCAATGTAAATGTGTGTTCTTTGTTTTATGCCGTGAGTTTGACTCAGGTGGAAGAATGTAATAACCCATCCATTAGTCAGTCTGACAGTTTGAAGCCTCCAGTTTTCAATTTGTCCGTCATCACCTTGGTTTCCTGAAACCATAACAAACCACATTTTGAGGAGAGGTTAGAGCTGAAGTGCAGTTCTGACCTGCTCTGTCAATCATATGGTGGCCATGGCCTGATGCATCCCCTGCTTTATTTTCCTTCTAAATGGGGAATCGTGTATTTTGGTGACTTGAAACTCAGGACTAAAACTATAAACTCATTAGAAGAATGTTTACTGAGCTAATAAATCAGATGAGAGGTACACCGCAGTACAGTCTTGCTTCTTTTTACTACCAGCAGAGTTGTAAGCGCGATGGTCATTAGATGAAATGCAAGTTTAAAATTATTGAGCATTAAATTGACTTCACAGGGCCAGAGTCTACGTCCACTTTTGTAGATTAAGGGAAGAACTTTGCGGCTGTTTTCTCGTGGGCTTGTTGACTCTTTCTCACACCTTCACACTCACTGATGTGGCTGTTTCTTGAGACCTGACAGATCTGCACTAAAATGACAGACTGTTTGATGAAGGAATCTGCAGGCAAAGATGTATCCTTGCAACTTTCCTAAGAAGGCACTGGCAGCCTTGATATTTATACACATACAAGTCACTGTAAATCCTAACGTGCCTCTGTAAAAACTTCTTCTGTGATTTTTGGTTGGGTGGCAAACAGTTCTTTGGGGGGTTTTGTTTTGTTTATTTTGCCTCATTACCGCCACCTTCTTGTGCCTGAGTGACGTTAACGTTGATTTATATTCAAATTGGTTAGAACACATTTAGTTTATTGTTCACCAAAAAGACTTGTGTGAGCGTGCATGCACATCTCTGCCCGTTTGTCCGCATGATTATTTATTTGTGTATGTTTATGAGCAGACAGGTGAGTCTGTGCACATCTTCATCATCCAGGAGGAATTTAATTTGAATGAGTGGAGCAGTGCAGAGAAACCATGCAGTCTCCAGGGACAAACCCAGCTCTGAGTCACCAGAGTATATCCATTACACAGACACAGACACAATGTAGAGTCTCACACACATATACACATATACAAAACAGCTGCCTAAACACTTTAGGCAAAGTTGTTTACCCAAATAGTGAAGTGACATCTGTGGTTCTCCAGATTTTCATATAATAAACCATCTTAGCTGCCTCCACAGCCATAACTTGTTATTACTAATGGACTTGAAAATCAAAACTTAATCACCAAAATGCAAACTGCCTGGAGCTTAAATACAGCTGAACAGTTTCTCTCCGTCTAACCTTACAGGGAACCTGGGTAATAAAGTTTAACAGTTTTCAGACCGCCTCACCATTTAGAGTTCTCGGTGTGCAAAGCAGCCTCACACAAGTCTATGGTAATTTTTGGTTTAGGCTGTCACTGTAGTGCCATCAGCAATAAGGATGCCTCCAGGCAGACTGTCAGTCTAATAATCTATGTTATTGCTTCCCTGCTCTCTACATATGACAAGCAACACACAGAAGCTCAACCTTTTTACTGTGCAAAATGTGCCTCTTAAATAAACAAGCCGCTATAATATTTCAAGCACTTTTCTTATTCCATTCCATCCCCTCTGATCATCAGTCCTTGTCTGGCTCCATTAGAGCTGTTTCATATCGGCGAATAACAATATCTCAGTCACTGTGCAGCTCGCCATAGAGCTAATCAATCTACAGGCCATCTCTTAGGTGGAATCATCAGCTGGCATTATTCTCCAGTCAATTACCTCCAGTGAAGGAGGCAGAAGAAGGAATGACAATGGACGCTGATGAATGTCACTCTGGGCTCAATTTAGCCAGCCAGGGGGCCGTCCCCAAACTGGCAGTAAGACAATTGGGTCATCTAATGGGTCTTTATATGAGCTCCCCTTCAGCGACCAGCTATTTGTTACAGAGAGAGGTTACTGCTCAAATGGACTGTTTACCTATGATGTGATCATTTGCATAAGGACATAGTGGAGGGCCACAGTGTGTGTGATGTGTGCTTGGGTGTGTACATCAGTGTATGTTTGTGCACATGTGAATACATCGGTGCGCCTAATCATTTTTTCAGCATATATTCATCTGCTGCCTTTAAACAAAAACCAGGAGGCTATTCTTGTAATCAAAAAACTATCAATAGCTACGACCTGCCTCATTTAAACCTGCAGTACACACAAGTGGGTAGTAGTAGTTAAACAGCTGGTGAAGGTATTTAACACATCATTATGATGGCAGTACGTGAGAACACGTGAAGCAGCCAAAAATGGTATTGGCCCAAAGGTTAAAAGGGTTTAAGGAATAGCTGACTGAAGACATGGTCGACTGTCCTGCAGGATGATGATGAGAAAAACACTGCAGCACTTATACAAGATGAAAAGAGGAAAGGGAGGGGAAAAAAAGAAATAGACAGAGACTGAATTTTGAGATGCAGAACCAAACAGATTTTAATGCTTGAAAACAAAGTGAAAAACAGAAAAATTACTTAGGGAGGAAAGAAAAAGGGAAGAGGAGAAAGAAAATCCAAATACAGTGCAGCTCCTAGAAAATATGGACTAGTGTATAGGATTCCCAAGTTGCTCTGATTTTTAAGGGCCTATTTTCCTAATACAGAGTATACAAAGCCTAAAAATGATTGAGAACCCCTTTTGATGGATTGTTTCTTTTTTTAATCCTTTTCTATCTTTTACAGCACAGGTCGCATAATTCAACCAAGCATGAAAAGCACCAATGAACAAGTAAGAGGACAACTCTCCCAAGCTTGTTGATCCCTATAGCAGTTTCCACTGTAAAAAGTTTCATAAAAAAAACTATTAAAGAGCAATCATATCATTTCCATACAGGTTAGCAGGAAACATTGGCATCAGATTGAGACACAGTGTGAGCCAATCCATGAAGTCAGGTGTCAGTATTGCAGTAATGGGAACAATTCCCATCATCACAGTCACTGCATTTGTACAAAAACTTCCTTTAAATTGTTGTCTCACATTGAAACATGCTAATTAAAGACTACATTAAAACCCGCTGGTCTATCCGTGTAGTTCATGTCCCTGACTCCAGAGTCACACCATACCAACGATCTCATTTCACTGAAATAACTTCCTATAAAAGTGCAGGTGTCTGTGTTTTTCCCTCCCCGTCTCCTCTGTTTTTGTCTGTGACACAAGGTTCCTTTGTGTCCAGTAATCATTTTAACAGTTGTATCTACCTGGCATTGACGCATCAACTTTCCTTTAATCCTCATAACAGATGGCCTCAGCTGTCCAGAGTGGCCCAATTCCATTTTGTAAATTAATGCTTTAGGCAAGGGACCTAGACATCAGCGACTTATTCAGTTACAACACCTAACGGCCACAGTCTGTTTTTCTATGCATGTGATTTCCGCTCAACCCTTCTAAGGAGGCTTCGAGCACTGGGCTTCATGACTCGAAGTTGGGCTCATATTCCCATAGTTAATTGAGCCTGACGAGCTCTGCATGACTTCAGACGTTTTTTCTTTCTCCGCTTCAAGGGCGCAGCTACTTGTATTTTTCTGTTTCTTTGCCTAAGAAACACATCTCTCCAGGATAAAAAATCTCTGGAAGTTAAACTGACACAAACCCAGGACACTTCTTCCCTTTTTCCTTGCTATTCTTACATTTCCTCTTCCCCGCCCCAGGACAAGTCCCTGTCTGGCCTGACCCTGGAGTAGTCACCCTGATCCACTTCCTGTGGTCCAAGACAAGAATATTTGGTTAAAATATGTGTAAAGAAAATACAGAGAATGTTTTTGTTTCTTGAGACACAGCTTAAGACACAGTCTGTCTGTCGATGTGTGTGTGTGACTGGCAGTAAAAAAAAACCATTACTGTAGTGGGGATAGAGCTTATTCACACACCTGGGCCCCATTCAGTGCTGCCCTGCCAAACTCCCGCGATGTGAAGTGAACAGAGGAGCATCATGGGAAGTCTAAAATAAGCACTGCGCTGCAACACAATCAGTATTCACTGTCGTATACTCGGTGTGTGTTTGGGAGAATGAGAGACAGACACACAGGCAGAACACACACATGATACAGCTAAATTAAAACAGGAAACGAATGGATAGAAAAATCACAGCACTGTAATTATAGTGACTCCAATAATTATATTTCTGCAACACTGGCCTCTGACTGGCATGAGGTTAAAAACACTGCATCTGCTTTCAGCTACTCAAGGAACACTGTGGTGATTGGTTAGCATGTAAAAACAGAGATAAAACCATATTACAATGCAGGGAAAGAACATATATACCTTCACAAGTTCGGGCTAATACATCACAGCTCTAACTAGTGTCTTACTCCAACATTTTAGACTCTTGAAATTAATTCAATAAATCATTGAAAACCAATGAGAGAGAAAGGAAAACATGTTTCATGACACATCCAAATAGATCTTATTTTGTAGAATAACAGAGAGACGGGAGGGAGAGCCGTTCCCAGAGCTGAAAACTCCCTGGATCTGGAATATGGGGCGTTGATATTTTCTTGAGTAGGCCTCGGGGAAAGCTTTTGAAACCATGCTTGATGTAGGATTTTATTTGGCTTGGAATAAAAACCCTCCCTAGGGTGCTCCTCCTCCTATAGGCTGGTTAACCCTGCCTGCTTTGACACACACTCATTTAAACACACACACACAACATTAAGTAGGTTATGATTAATTTTCTTTGTCATCATCTGCCTATAAAACAAAGTCATTTGGAGTGAGTGGGGGCTTCCCTCCGTTCCCTTTAAGCGGCACACTAAATCATTCATGGCTATTAAACAGTGCATGTGTGATTTAAATGTAACATTTAAATATGAACACACAATCAGATGAGGACACAAGAAGTCCGAACATTCACATAATGCCCTCTGTATTGTTGCTTTATATGGATCCGTAAATAACTGTGGCCACAATGAGATGACGGATAAAGAATTGAATTAGTCAACCTTGGACTGAATAAGAGGTCTGAGAAGATGCATTGTCACATTGTGTGTATGTGTGTGTGTGTGTGTGTGTGTCTGTTTTATGTGAACGTGTAACTCAAGTGCTCTGCCAGTCAGCCAGGCCAGGGATCACACCATGGCCCTCTGGCTCCATTCATCAACAAAGACCAACCAACTGGGTAATATACTGAATGTAAGTGTATGTTTTGGCTTGCAGCTGTGTATCTGGCTCATTGTGTATGTATCCCCTGCACATGTATTTTTCTATGGTATTGTGTGCCTGTCTGTGCGGAGGAGGCTGTGTGTGTTTGCATGCCAGCAGCACATTATAACTCTTTGTATCAAGACGCTGCAAAATTAGTAACACTGCGTCTTATCTCAACAGCAGGCTGAACACTTTGAAACTGTCAAAGGCCTCTTGGATCCTTTCTCAATTAAGACTAACCTTTATGCTGGAGCATTCTCATAACAAAAAAGCTTCTTGGCTCCTTTTACACTACGTGCAACAATAGAAACTGGAGATGTGGTATATGTAGCTGTCAGAGGCTGAGTTTAAATAGTGCAGTTACGTCTTCACAGCACACTCAATGGAGATTCGACCTTTTCACTGAGATGTCATGAGTAAGCAAAAAGCAGAGAAAACAAACTGGCAAGCAAAACTGACAGTATTAACACAGCGATCGCCTGATGAAACCGTGTGAGCAGACTGCAAACAGAGCTCCTCAGCAGCCCACTAAAATTTACTGAGCGTCTTCACAAGGGGAAACTAAACACTAAATGTGTTTGGGGAAACTACTCTGCACATGCAGCGTGAGTATTTCCAGTAAGGAATCTCTTTTGCTGCTTTGAAAAAACTTTTACACTTGTGTTGGGATGGAGAGATATACAAGCTGAGCTCAGATATTCCTAAGAAGGAAAGTTTGCATGAAAGCATTAATTTAGACTTCTCAGGATTGAAGACTTCTGTAACACCTCACTGCAGTGAGAAAAGGTGCAAAGCATGGATGCAGAGATAACAAGGTCTGTTTCATCGGAGAGACTATTCATTTTGGGTGAGAAGGGAAACTGTCTTAGTATGTGCGCATTAATGAAATTAATCAGGTGAGAAACCATGCTATTATCACATGTCCCACTACTTCCTCTACTTACATTGAGTTTATCATCAAAGAAATTTGAGAGTTTGATGCTTGTGATAAAAATATAAACTATGAAAATAATTTACAATATGAAGAATAAGTGGGCAGCACAGCGGCATAGTGGTTAGCGCTGTTGCCCCACAATAAGAAGGTCCTCCCCGTTTGCATGTTCTCCCCATACCTGCATGGGTTTCCTCCCACCGTCCAAAGACATCGTGGTTAGGTTAACTGGTGACTCTATATTGTCCGTAGGAGTGTGAGTGTGAGTGTGAGTGGTTGTGTGTATCTGTGTGTCGGCCCTGCGATGGACTGGCGACCTGTCCAGGGTGTACCCTGCCCTCGCCCAATGTGAGCTGAGATTGGCTCCAACACACCCTGACCCAGAAACAGATAAGTGGTTGAAGATGAATGAATGAATGAATGAAGAATACGTTCTGAGGGTGCTTTGTCTCTACACTGTTTTTCCTGGACTGGCCTTGCTGCAGAGACAGGCAAAGTGCAGACAGCAGCTGAAAACTAATTAACAAAGTTTTCTTTGCTGTAACAGTGCCATGTTAAAGATTTGGTTAAAACCAGGCACAAAAACAATTGGGTTGGGTTTAGGGAAAGGTTGAGTTTAATGTTAGAGGTCTCGCTTCATCTTGGTCACTGACATAAACACATGGTTACAGTTATGAGAAAGAACAGGACATGAATAGCTTCTCCTGTGTCCAACACTGCAGTTTAGTTCTTCAGTTCACCTGACCATCTCGTCTAATTGTCATAATTGCTACAAGCACTGCTACTAAAAGACAGATGCTGTCTCCCATAATAAAGCACAATAAAAGCTAAAAAGCTTCTGCACCCCATGCAACCGTTTTTTTATTATTCAAATTGGAGGAACATCTCATCGATTCAGCTTCCACTCCAATTCATTTTTATCTATTCTCGTGCAGTTGTATGCTGTTATACACGAAAGTGAAAATTAATTTTCATTTCATTACTATTCATTGAAAAGATTGTTTTTTTTAGTTAATCAATAATTGTTTGATTTCTAAAAATGTCCATCGCTATTTCCCAGAGTTGTCTTCTTCGTATTGCTTGGTTTTTTCATGTAGACCTAAAAAAGCATTAGAAGTTAAAAACTATGATTAGTGTGAAGAAAATACTAATTTTTATTTACAGGATGAACTCATTAGAGAAGATTTATATGGTAGCTATCTGTGTCCTCAAAAGCAGAGTAGATGTGTGGATAATGTGTCACAGAGGATGTTACCTTTGTCCACCCTGGTTTGTGAGAGCATTTCTTCAAAAATTGTTAAGATCATGTTTGGGGTTTTTTTGTTGTTGTTTTTTTTTTTTTTGTTGTTGTTTGTATCTGCTGGAGATCAGCTCCTCAGAGGTGTGTAGATGGATTTCGCACCGAGCCAGGAATCTACTGTCAGAGTCTGACTCAGACTCCTAACGATGTGTCCGGCTGCACAGGAGATAAATTCATTCTCTGTGAGTGGACACACACAGCAGACAGGAACTGTGCACTTGGTCTGGGCTGAGGGCTCACCAGATGCTTCACCAACGTTTATCTCCACGATAGGAACAGAGACACACACACAAACACAGGTTCACCCAGGCCCAGTCCCTGATTGCATCTGACTTGTCATCGTCAGCAGCTTGCTTGGCTCCTCGGGGGCCCCGTCTGCTCTGATGGAGCAAAGCACCACTCCTTACACCCTGCCCCCCCACCCTCCCCCACTATTCACCCTCTTCTCAAGACAAATTTAATTTGGAAGTGCCGAGGACTGATAAAACCAGGAGACAGCATTTGGGGCAGAGGGGGGTAGGGAGGTAATTTGATACCTCCTCCTGCTCCCTTTCACCTCCTCCACACACATGGACACCCACCTCCTCCCCACATTTTCCTCCACTCTGCTCCCCCATCCCAAGACAAAGACATCCTCTTTTTCCTCTATGCCATTTTTTGCTGTTATCAGACAGATGATAGGAGGAAAACGGAAGAGATGAGGATGAGCAGTACTGTTCGTCTGATCTCAGATACCTTACCATAGACCCTGTATCTATGCTGAGTGACAACATATCACATACAGTTCTTCTATGGTCACCCTCTCTAGCCTTTTAAACATCCTCTTTAATAACTAAGTCCCAGTGTTTTTGAAATGTTAAAACTGGTGTCTCTCCATAGTTTTGTGCGACACTAAGTGCTGATAAACGAGTGGCTCAAACTGGGGCTGCTGTGATGCGTGAGCTTCCGCAGACGTTGGCTGCAGTTTATCTGAACAGTCTTTACTGAATTAGCCAGAGACTGGAGGGAGCTGTCTGATCTAGAGATTTCCACAGGTCAGTGCCTCCCCATGGCCCTGCAGCCATAAGGCTTCTGAGACACCTGCAGCCTGGGAGATGGAGGCTGAACCTCCACCTCAGCCTGACTGTGTCTGTGTCTCTATCTGTGTGTGTATGTAATTGTTTGTGTTTGTGTGTATGGGGGTATCTGTTTATGGTTGCTTTTATATATGTATCTGTGTGTATTTATCTGTGTGTGTTTTTACTATCCAAACACACCAGGACACACACACGTGTGTGTGTGTGTGTGTTAGTGTGTGCGCGCGTGTGTGTGTGTGCGCACGCATGTGTTTGTGTTTGTGTTTGTGTAGGACTGGGAGCTTGAACTTCTTGCCTTCTTCATATAGACAGGTGAGAGCTGCAATTATACCCAGGATCCCTTGCACACACAGAACTGGGAAAATACACACACACACACACTCACACACCCTGCAGTAAGTCCCCATAGTCAAAGAGCTTTTTCCCCTCTAACATCACTCAGATCACATTACCATGCCAGGCGTCCTCTTCAGGCTGGTGTGCGGGCACCACCCCCATGCTCCCACTGCCCAATTCATCTATTATTGAAGCTGACATAATTGCAGGGGGGCATCATGCACTAATATCATGACTCCCAATATAAAAGGCCTTTCAATAATTCAGGAAAGAGGTGCCCAACCTCGGTAGGAGGTGAGGGATTTCTCACATGATGAGATCATGATCCCTCGGTCACAGGAGGGTGTGGGGGCGTGGCTGCGTATGTATGTGTGTGTGCTCATATTCATGTGTCAAGCGTCTACCAAAGTTGTGTAAATAAAGGAAACCACCCAAGTTCATTATGGCATGTGTCATCAGGGGGCTGTGACATACTGCACCCTTCACCTTCAGCTTCAACTCAGTCGACAACCATTCTCATTTATCAAATGGGTGTGTGTGCATTTGTTAAAAAAAGAAAAAAAACGGGGGGAGGGGTACCTCTCATTTGTATTCAAGTAAACTTTAGGCATCAGCATATACTGTGATTACGGTTTAGGTAAATTGATAAGCATGATTGATTGTGTCCCATTGTTTGAATAATGTGCGGTCAGTGACCGATTGATTGTGTCTCGCCACATTGAATAGCTCATTTGAATATTAACAATGTACTGCCTGTGTTACTATGAAATGTCATCAAATTGTTCCTAATTTTGATACGCAAATGATACGCAAGAAGTAATTTGAGCCTTCTCAAGGCTCAAATTACATAATGACAGCGTAACTTCGATTGGGAGATGATATACCCAAATTCATATCATGCCAGTGGCAAGCTATTCAACATTTATTCTGCTACAAAAAAAAAAAGAAAACACAAATTTAAAGTCAAACAACAAAATGTATGACCAATAAATAAATATGAAAATTTTTTGTATATATATATGTGTGTAAAGATGAAAGATTGCTATAACAGCAGTCTGTCTTAATTTTGATTGATTGTACATGAACTACTTGGTTAGAGTAACCTGATTTTTTGTCAGGAGCATAATTTTGTTCCATTGTTGTGTTTACAAGACAAAAGCTCTGAGAACCACTTGATCTACAGGACAGGCTGGATGCAAAAATGATGGGACAGGCTAGGGTTTGCTGGTTAGCAGGCTAACTTAAGGAGAAGAAAAGCATCAAGCGAGGCATCCATCCATCCATCCATCTTCTACCGCTTTTCCGTTTTCGGGTCACGGCACACCCTGGACAGGTCGTCAAGTGAGGGGGGGGGGGTTGCTGGAAACAATCCCAGCTCACATTGGGCAAAAGGCAAACAGTTTAGTGGGTTTGTGTTTGTTGAGAAGCAAAGAAATATTCTCATTAATTAAATGGTTTTTGGATGGCTTTTTAAATGAAGGGTAGCTGCTGTCGTGTTTGTGGCTGTGGAACATCACACAGTGAACGGACTGTTCAAACTGCCAATAGCTAACAAAACCTCACCGAAGTGAGGTTTCAGTTCCAGCACCCTTGTTGTGAGGCAACATTGCTAACCGCTATGCTGCCGTGCTGCCCTCATAAGGGGGTGCCGGAGTCAATTGTAGTGATTATCTTGATGGAAAAACACTTTCGAAATCACAACTCTGACATTCAATTTTAAGGAAAGACTTGATGGCAGCTTATTAAAAAATGTTTTTGTTGGTTTTTTTTTAAACATAGGTATCAACATCTGGGAACTTTTTGGATATGGATAAAAACCAACAGCACCACAATTTAGTTTTGTCCAGAAAAGTCGAAACAAACCACTCAGACATTTGATCACTTGTGATGACAGTTTTTTTCCCGCCCTTTAGAAGAAGCCATTATCTACCATTCATTGCTCCATTGTAGGATCAACAACTTTGATCCGTCAGCAGGCTGAGTTTAGCATCTCTATACTGTATACTCAAGTGTATATTGCATTTGACTGTGGTTACTGTCAATCCCTTAACACAGACAGGAAGAGGTATATTTTTGCCAGTCAATTTCTTAACATTATACTCTGCCTGAAACTGTGGGTATCAAAAAATTGCTTTGGGGAATGAGGTGAGACAGCAATAAATAGGATATAACTTTAAATGACACATATACTCTCTCAAGGGCTGTACTTTATCTCAGCATGCACTGGTTTAAAGACAGGAAAAAAAACATCTCACTTAAGTTAGACTGCGCTGTAAAGTTTTGTAGGGTAGAGTAAAAGAGAAGCAGAGATTGTCTCTTGGCAAAAAGGACACTAGTTCAATCTCTTCAGTACTCATGACCTGTGACAATAGAGTGAGGATGCATTACCCAACTGGTCAAAGTCATGCCCTCTCTTACTTGTGCTCACAGTCCCAACAACACTACAACCACATTACTACATCTGTCAGACAGACTGATGTGTGAAGTCAACTGCATTACCAAACAACCAAACTTTAGCAGGCCCCTGCAAGGTCCATCAGGGGAAATCAGCCTCCCTTAGCTAATAAACAGTAATGACCTGCTTCCCGACACGTCTAGGAGCCTCCCTTCATGTCTGTGTGGTGATGAGGACAAAACAGCGGAGCCAGCAGAAAGAAGCTGCGCCTGGGGTGGCCCAGTAATTACTGTTAATTGGTTTAACATGGGTATGGATGGAAAGAAGGATGAGAGTAATAGAAGGGACTGGAAGGAAGGGTGGCACATTCCCTCTAAACCTCCCCATTACGCATATGATGCGATATGGTGTGTTATCATAGCTCTCTATCAGTAGTATGAGCTAATGTAGAGGAGCAGGGATGGGAGGTTAGATATGCAATGTGGCGAGTAGCCTACATAAGCTCCTTGGTAAACAAGTACCAGCTTGCACATGCACAAGCATACGTAGATACAGAAACACATGAATTATGCAGACAAACAACAAACACTAGCTCTGGTGCACAGGTCCATCAGGAACGTGTATACAAAGGAAGCCAAAGTTTGAGATCTGTAGACATGGAGTCTATACGCTGAGCACATGAGGACATTCAGAAAACACGCACGCACACGCACACACACACACACAGATTACACAGAGCCTGAGGGAAGCTGCTTGGCCAGATAAGACAGGCAGTTTAAGGGCCATTTACGGCCATTTGATGCATAATGATCCTCCTATCAGTGGCTGTGTGGGCAGAGAGATGAGGTGTGGAGTATTCTCCATTCAGCTCAGCACTAATACACTGACCATAAGCTCATCAACAACTTCTGGATATCTACACAGTACTGCACTGTACGAGGCACATGGTGGAACAAAGAACAACGGACTTTCAGGGCAGATGAAAGAAGCTTTGAACCAATGGTTCCATTGTGGGTGTGTAGATGGAAACAAAGGGTGAATGAATAAATGTGGGAGGCCTGTGACCCACAAGTTACACACAGGACTAATTCCTTTTGTTAATGGATACTCACATTAAACTAAACAATACAACACTTTATAAGTGATTATAAATTGCACCATTCACATTGTAGACATACCAAAGAAAATGGACAATAATACATTTGAATTGCTGCTTTACTTCTGTATTCTTCATTCTGTTTCTGGGTCTCGGGGGTGCTGGAAACAATCCCAGCTCACACTGGGCAAAAGGCAAATAGTTTAGTGGGTTTGTGCTTGTTGAGAAGCAAAGAAATACTCTCATTAATTAAATGGTTTTTGGATGGCTTTTAAATGAAGGGTAGCTGCTGTCGTGTTTGTGGCTGTGGAACATCACACAGTGAACGGACTGTTCAAACTGCCCATAGCAAACAAAACCTCACCGAAGTGCATTTATTCACAAAATGCAGTTGTGATACGCAACAGAATAGACTTTACACACCTGGGGCCTTATAAAAAACTGACTGGATTCATCACTTTAAGAGGAGAAAACAAACTGAAAATAACCTGAGCTTCTATTTCACACTAGGTTTTGACTGATGTGTCAATGTAAACACCCAGTCACAGACACACACCACAGTCCTTTTTCATTCATTCATCTTCAGCCGCTTATCCGTTTCTGGGTCGCGCACCAAAGTCCTATTTCTGAGTAAAACAGGTTGCACAGCCACCACTGACATCAGTGATGGGTCTCCTCTACTTAGGTTTATCACTATTCCAATACATGCAATCAGCTGTAAAATTCACCCTGACACAAAAGAGCCCTTCAATAAGGCCTCCATGCGGAGGGCAATAAAACACAGTTGCAGAAAACAACAGCTTCTCCTCAAGTCGATTTAGGTCTCAGCCCCTCTCGTTGGGTGATGAAAAAAAAAAAAAAGAAGAAGAAGCAATGTTTCTAGCTGGACAACTAGCCATTTAGACAATTGAGGGCCATTGTGATGCATAGCAGTGAGATCAGCTGCTGTAAAACATGATCCCTGATTGATTGGTAATAGGCTTGTCTGTCCACCAGACTTGCAGAGGGACACACATAAAACAGCGGCAAGTGCAGAGGCCTCACTGGATGCTGTCACAAGGACAAGAGGAGCGAAGTAAATAAAATTTCACACCACATATACTGAGATGAGATGTGAGATATGATTTGATATTTGACAGTTTGTTCCCCACTAGCTTTAGTTCCTATTTGAGAATAAGCTGCCTGTTTTGCAGCAGCCAATTTCTTTGCCAAATACTGCAGGTATTTCAGCTGTAGCCAACACAGACACTACTTGGAATTTATGGCCTCATGGATTGGAGTATGACATCATGTACGTTAGAGTCAGCAGGTTAACACATTGTCAGCCGAGGCCATTACATCACCAATATCATCTCAAGCCTCACTGAGTTGAACACCCAGGTAAGTTTTATGAATAGCTTGTGTCAACTTTATGGTTTAACAGCTCTCCGGCTTGCTCTCAGCACTAAGTAGATGTCTGTGGGGCATGACTACAGATCACAGAGCTGTGTTTTGTGTCTGGTTGGATTTGTATGACTGCTCTTAATCTGGACAGCTTTAAAAATGTCTCACTCTGGTGTCAACACAAAGACGATCACTAAATGTTCTACATCTTCATGCAGCTCAGTCTCAGGCAGAGGTGGCTGATGCTGAGGGGCAGTGCAACTTAGTGTCAGTAGGGGTTGCATGACGGCACATAACCCTGACTGGCACTGTGTCGCTGGTATACATGGTAAATCCTGACTCTTTAAATCTGCCTGACAGCATCTATGCACATGTGCGTCTCTCCTCTGCAAAGTTTTTGGCTTTGCTTTAATCGTCTATTAACAGGTTTCTCCAAAGTCCTCCACACAGCCTCCTCTCTCTCCATCCGATCTATTGACAATTCAAGCTGTCCTCATCTCTAAACCTCACCAGCACAATGTAGGTTTTAGCTGGGATGAGAGACAGTGGTGATGGCTGCTTGGGTTCATCAACAGCAGTATAAGCCAGAAAGCTAACCAGCACTGGGCCATTAGGCTTTCAATGTATAAGCTCTCAGAGCTGTGCAGTATCATCAGTGAGCGATACTTCAAAGATGTGTATACTGGGAGTTGAGAGGCAAAACGCTTAGGGCTCTAAAGTACTGTAGATGTGTGGAAGTTTTCTAAATCATGCCAAGTGGAGATTTCCTTGCAGAGGGAGGTATATGCAGTCTTACAGTAGAAGATATGGGTTTAGGGACTAATGTGTAAACCATCTGTGTGACTGATAAAAGTGATTTGCGTTCCCATCCATGTTTTCTAAAAGTCTATGAACAGGATCCACTTCCAGAACAAGAGCAGTCTGCTGAGGCCCTTTTGATCAGTCAGAGAGAAACCGAGTGACACTGAGGGGGTCCACAAACTTTTTGAGTTTGAAGATGTGATGGTGTATTTCATCCGGTATAGCTACACACATTACCCTTTTTTTTTTTTTCTTTGCTGAGAAATGTGTCTCATGTGCACACTCGCACTGACAGTTGAGGTGAGCTCAGTGTGTATAGTGTATGCGTGTTTTCTACAAAGAAAGGTGGTTTGTCCCCACAGAGACTTAATGTGAAGGATAACAGCTGCACTGCAAATACATAAAGGGAACCCAATTGCAGCTAAGTCACGCATGGTATAAGGCAAATAGCTGAGGAAGATGAGGACAGGAGACATTAGATGATAAATGGGACGTTCTTTCGTCCCGTCTGTCTCTGGAGAAAGACAGCCTTTCCACTCTTTCCACATCAAGGTGACGACAACAGAGCAGGAGCGTGGCAGGTATCTGCTTCATGCCTGTTAGGTTATTTTTGATGAAAGCACGTCTAAGCACTCCAGCACTTTAGTCATTCTCTAGGCAGAGCTTGGCTTTTCACATCCTCCAACAAGTTTGTTCAAGTTTGCAGCTCTGTCATTTTTAACTTTGAAAACTTGGTAGCGCTCGTATTTGTGTGAAGGCACAAGGCAGCGTGAAAAAGGGACTAAAGCAGAGGAGTTTTGAGTTCCTCCTGCTGGTATGACTCCCTCAACGTGGCTTCGAAAAGAATCTCAACATCGACAAGACATGAAGTTCTCACGATAAGGATCAGTGCTGCTGAATAGGCCATGTCTTCAACTTGTCTCTGAATACACACACTTCAACACTGGAGTAATGTGATATTCTTGATATGAGGAGAAGGTTTTGATCCTTCCAACCAATGACTGTCTTAAGTGTTCCTGAGTAAAATCATGTTACCTGTTTTAGGATAAAAAATTTTAGAATAAAAAAGTGATAGAAGCCTGCATAAGGTCTAAATTTGTCTTCTTACATAATAATAAGATTCCCTTTTATTGTGGTTTTTTTTAAAGTTAATTCTGTGAGTTACTTAATAGCCTGTAGCACAGGCTTTCGTGCTTTCAGTGTGACTTGACTTTGTCCACTAGTCACACGATCCAAGCTCCAACAGTGACACCACAGTGCCCCCTGCTGAAACTGCACAGGAGTGCAACCTGATGGGAGCCATAAGTCATTGCTGCAGCAGAAGCTCCTATTTCAACCCGTGGATCATTCTGACACCCTGGAGAGGTGATTTTACTTCGTCTGATGTATGCTATCATTGACATGCTTCTGTCACAGTTGACTGAGTCTATGCAGAATTAGGAGATGTTTACTATAGATCAAGAATTCCCTGGTGTCCCTTCAGTGCAATATGTTTTTGCACTGTGCTTAACAGGCAAACCATAGCCCAGATAAGTAGACAGCTTTCACTAACGTTGTTCTAAAAAAGGGAGGCATTGGGGATGAAAATGAAACATTATATATTGATATCTGGTTAATTTATGGCAGTTCTCTTTTATTTGGTTTTCATGTGCCATATTTAACAGGGACTTTGATGTGGCGCCTTTTCTTCTGAGACCTTAATAGTTCATAATTTAATTGACCACAAGACTGAAAGGTGAAGCCAATTTGATAATCAATTAATTCAGTGTTATTTAGTGGGTACAGCTATTTGCTGAACATAGCGCCTGAAGCATGAACAGCTCTTTCTGTCAAAGAAAATAAGCAACTGTGAAGCAGAGCTGGGGACTTCTAATGAAGATAACAAGACATGTGACTTTCAAAGGTCAAATGATCCACCGATAGAGCAGAAAATCAATTTGCAGAAATAGCGTGGAAATAGGATGCAGCTCCTATCTGAAGTTTATTTGCCATTATTCTTAATTGAACTTCTTGTAAGAGAGACATAAAGTAGAGGCTGAAGTTCTATATTATAATGTTTATGAAGTCTGTAAAGTGTTGGTTGTTCTGAATGAAGTGTCCACTGTTTTATGAATACCTTAAATTACAATATGTCACTTTACTCTCAGTAATGTTTTAGTTACATTATGTTACAGTGTATGTACATTTACATTTTTCTTGTTTGGCAGAGGCTTTTCTACAAAACACCTCGCAAGTGAGGGATGTCCCTAAAGATTCAGAGGAGACTTTGTTGGAGGTAATCAAAGAAATATATTCAAGTGCAGGAGATCCTTTAAGTGCATGGTGGATCTTCAAGTGATGAGGTGTTAGCAGACAACGAGTCTCCAAGAGGTTCCTGAAGGTAGACAGGGATGCCCCCGCTCTGACGGACTGCTGTAGCTTCCACCATCAGGTAACCACAGATCAATGTGAGACTGCTGCCACAAGTTTTTGCCAGTAGGATCCAGGACACAAGTAGTTGGACGACTACCAGTCTGAGTCTTTGACACAGTGTTCTCAGTTAGAGGTGGGAATGAGAGAAAAGACTGGGATGAACATAGACACTTTTTGGTTTGAGTGAAGGGCGTGGTGTCTCTGAGAGGATCAGTACAAAAGTCCCCACCTTTGAGTAAAGAAGGACGCAAAAATATTAGCAGATGAGTGGATGAGAAAGACAGCTGCGGGGGACTTACAGCAGCTGAGCTCAGCAATGTCATTGGTTTTGTACCATTTTCTCTCCATAGCTCTGTATCAGATCAGTACAAAGCTTTCAGATATTGTCACTGATGCAGGTTAGAGCCGGCAGCTTTGGAGGATAGAGGACATGGAATGTGAGCAGAGATGCCATCACTGACCTTTCATGAGGAAAAGGTGCTAATAGGAGAAAGAGGTGAGCCTTGAGGAAAAGTGGGAGGAAGACATGTTGTGGATGTTTCCTCTATCATTATTGTTGCTCTAATGTTTGCACTGACTTGTAGATACTCTCTAGATCATATTAAAGCTCTTCAACAGGAAGCCGCTGTGACGATAATGAAGAGAGCGTGCCCCCTGCTCATAAAACTGCTACACTCAGTGATTTAGTACATTTGTAAAGAAAAAAAAAACCTCTTCGGAAAATCATAGATGGCATATTTCAATATTTCATCTCAACTTCCCCCCTACCACGCTAGCTTTGAAAAATGGGCTGTGAATGTGTTGTTCAACTCAGCAAAAACATAACACCAGCCCCCCACCCCCATCCCAACCCCCTTCGAGACCAGCCTAGTTTAAATGGATGAGACATTACGCTTGTTAAATAGCAGAGGCACACTGGCGCAGTTCGATATGGTTTGGGCTAATCTTCAGACACACACATCCACATTATACTACACAGATGCACAACCTGCAGCCAGAGACAAACAACTCACAAACATGTGCACTTATACACTTAAACACACCCAAAACTATAGCAGGATGCAATCATACATACAGAATAAACATGCCTCACACGCAAAAACAGGCCTCACCTGCTTACAGAAATAGAATTCTTTGATATTTATATCAATCTCCACCTCCATAGACTCCAGTCAAATACCTCTCACTTCCCTTTTCCTACCCCTCTCTCGCTCAGACCTAATAATGACACAACATAAAGGTGATGTGTAAGAACGTAGCAGTGCAGTTACGTTGTTTGATGTAGAGCGAGCACAGCAGCTTCTCAGCAGCTGAGCAAACCATGACAAAATGAAAAATCAAGGGGAGAAACAGATGAATTGGTAAAAACACTGCAAAAGTTTCAAAGCAAAGCCCCATAATGGAAACTCAAACACAACTGCATGTTATCAGAGCTGCGCACATGCAAACACACTTGTGGAGAAGTGAGAGGCATTTGAGCAGGCACCATGCAAAGGTACGGGAGGCCGGTGGGCCAGTGCAACTGTCCTGCTAGACAAACCCCTACCCCAAGGATAAGGTACCATCGTGGCCATCATCATTACAATCAGAGAGCAGGACCCAGTTGGTGGTCAGGAATCGACTAATGGTGGATGAAGGGATAAATGAAAAACAAAAAGAGAAGTGCAGGCAGAGTGGAATGAGTGAATCCAAGCAGCATAAAAATAACCATCGTAACAAGTAATTTAATCCTACATGTAATGTAACAACTTCAACCACCTGTTTGCTCCAAATACTTTCTAAAGAGCCTCCGGCGGATTTGTCAGATCATCCGTAGCACACCTCAACATGATGAGCTGCATTACACACATCATCCCTCTGTGTGTTTTGTCTCAGCCCTATTTAACATACATTTAGCTTCCTGTGTTATAACCCCATACCTTATTGCTCTTTGTGGAGAGATGTGTCTTTGCTTTTTGAGGCACTACTATATGAGAAACTTCTGTCAAAGCAAATGCTTTAGTAGTCACATTGCAGTTCATGCATGAATGAAATGTTGCTCCTCATTTTCACAACCTCATGACAAAATATTAACATAGGCTTCAGAGTGAAATGTCACACTTATTTCTTTGTCAGACTAAATCGGGGCTGGTCTTTCTAATGCCATGTTAAGAGGTGCTGCGACAAGAGGAAACTCCCAGCATGGCTCATCTGGTCTCAGGTGTCACACCGGTGATAGTAGGACTGCTAATTGGAGCGTGGCTCGACAAGGGTGCACACACACACACACACACACACATAGACATGCACACACACACAAACAAAGGCCGGACTCACCAGGGAGTTGTATGCTTTGCTTAGGGTTAGGGGATTGTATTTGCATTTGGTAAAAAGTCTCTCAAGAGAAAGATATTTTTTAAAGCTGAGTTTGACAGGTCAGCTTAAATATTAAACATTAAGTTATTCATCATAAAATAAAGCTGCCAAAGGCTGAGATATCAAGAGAAACTGAAACTGAATGCTGATATTTAAACCTGACCGATGTGCTAAAAGCTTGTCACAATTTTTCCCCGTTCGTCTTTTTCTAGCTCTCAGTCACTCTGTCCTCTTGACTCAACTTTTTTCTCCCTCATGATAAGAAAGGAGACAAAGTGTTGAATAATATATCAGTATGTGTTGTTGATGGAGCAACCTGGATCAAGTCTCAGGGATTGACTCATAGTGAAAAAGCACAAAAACACTGCCCTCCATATGTCCTACACTCCTGTGCTGCTAAACAGCTTTATTTCACACACACAATCTCTACTTCAATTCCAGTTCACACAGAATTACATATTGTTCCTCCAAACATGTGTTCCATCTGAAGACAGAAGAAGAAAGGTGCGTCATAATTCATCAAAAACCAGGTTTCTTTTTGTTGTTTCCTAATGAGGATGTGTTCCCCAGTTGTTGTTCAAACAGCCACATCTGAATACAAGTATGTGGCACATCTGTCATTTTTTTCTGTCATAAATTATTAATATCTTGCCATCGCTGGCAGCTACATTCAACATTATTCAACTTACGAATAGAAAGTCTGCCAAAACTGTGTCTCATATCCATCAGTTATGCCCACACAGTTGAAACTTCAAGGTCTTTATTATAACGGAAGAAAACGAAAAAATTAAAAAAAAGCTTTTGAAAAAGCATGGATTGTTTGTTGGAATACTTTAAAATACCACAAAATTAGCTGATTAGTGATTTACATTGTATTTTTCATTATTGGAATTTTTTTTGTAACTTTAAAGGTCCAATATTATGTCCTTCTTCAATGTTTTATTTTCAAAAGATTATTGACCCATGCACTGTAATCTATTTTTCTATGCACTTTAATTGTCCCTGCATTATTGCGCATAAACCATGATGGTGTCTTGGTCTGACTAATATGAACTCTTGTCAGATTGTTCGATTTTTTTTTCATCCATTGCTGTTGTATGCGTTTTGCATTTTCTTGTTTTATGTTCTTTTTTGTCAAGCTGTATTTTGGTCCTTTTATATCAACCTGCCAAGGGACTACAGACGGAAAGTAGACTATGTCTACATATCTGGCATATTTACATATTAATGTTTATTAATATGCACTGTCTTTTCCTTTAATTAGATAAATAAAATTATAAAACAATAGATATTGATATTCATAAAAAGGTATATTTGTGTTTTTAAGAACCAAAAACTATCTCAGTCTAGTTTTACATCCCCTCTCTCAGGTTTCTAAGATCAGGCTGTATGATGGGTTCAAGGGGGCGTGGCTTGGGGCATGGTTGAGCGCTGTGACATCACAGTATAACAAAAGTCCTTTTGGCTGGTTTTAAGGATCCATTTCTGTATACAAGCTGTAAGCATTTCTCTGTGAACTGCAATATATTCACAATATTAATGTAGAACCTACACCTGATTTATGATCAAAGACGCATGGAGGTTTGACTCTAAACTAAATGGGACTTTTAACACCCAGCAATAGATAGGTCAAAGGTAAGCTACACAATAGCACCATTGATCCTGGTAGGACGTTGCTCAGTAATGGATTTTTGGCAACATGGACACGATCCTGATTTTCGTTCAGTTGAACTTAATGTTCACAGCGGTGAATCCAAAATAACAACAGTGGTGATTTAAAAAGTAAATCTTGCACTTTCCACGACATAAAAACACATCTTTGATCATGTCTACATGTGGGTTGATTAAATGTTTGGAGGTTATGAAAAGAAAATAACATCCAATTTTCATCTGTTTGAGCTGCAAAAAAATTTTTTGCACTAATGTGGGGGCTCAACCCCCCCCCTTTTTTTTTTTCTTTGGCAGTGTGTCTTCCCATCTCATCACTTTACAAATAATAAAACAGTCACTTTCCACACAGTAACAGACCGCAGTCGGCACAAGAGTTTTCTTTAATAAGACTTCTGGTAAGTGAGGTAGATCACTGTTTGTGTTTGTATGTGTGCTCCTTGATCAATAGAGTGAGTCCCCATGCAATTCATTCACTGCCTAATGATCAATACAGGATTACAGAAGATAATGAAGCAAAGCCTCTCTCTGGCCTTTCTGCCATCTGTGGACGAGAACGAGAAACGAGCAATGAGAAGAAGACAATAAACGGGTGTTTGGTCTGTTTCACAAAGCAGGTTTAGTGGAAACTCGGAATCTGTTAACCCTGAAATGAGGGAAACTCTGAGTTTTCCGTTTCACAAAGGGAGGTAACTCAAACAGGAGAAAGCGGGGTAACTCTAGCCTGTTTCCCAGAGACAGGCAACTTAAGCTCTCAGTCAGTTACCGTAGTAACAGACTCTGTGAACCTAACCTGGTCGGGACCAGGTTTTTCTCAATAAACCTCGAGTTTTTCTCCGTCTCCGCCCGCTTTCAGCCACACACGGTATTTGATTTCCTCATTCATTCAGTCAGCAGGTGAGTTTTGGCATAGCATAATTCTGCCGTCTGTTATTTAAAAAAATCTGTCAGTAGGCCTATATTAGAAGTCCATTAGGCGACTGTTTCCACTAACATGCCATGTCCTTTTGATAACGATCCCGTGGATGAAGATGCGCAGAGAATTAAATATTCGTCGGGAGATGGTTATCAGACCACGCATAGATGTTCTAGCATTTCCAGACAATTATCTTTTTGAGCGGTACTGTTTCACGGCACAGTCCATCATCTGCATACACAACCTAATCCGTCCTTACATTTGCAACATTACCAACCGTAGTCATGCTCTCACATCCCAGCAGAAATTGTGTGTTGCACAGTGTTCCTTTGCAAATTAGAGTTTTTTGTACAACGTCAGAGATACATAGCACTTGAGTAAGGCAACTGTATGCCATAATCACTTCAGAGATTAAGTCAGCATCATCACCACCACCACCACAGCAGTCAAATAAAGACATAATACACATTTCATTTGTTCTTCTTTATTTCCTACAAATACAAAAGCTAGTTTAGTTAATGTTCCAATAGTTAACATAATTCACCTGTGACCATGCACCCACATCTAACTTGTGCTCCAGTATTTCAATTTGTAGATGTCCCCTCCTAATCTGGCCGTCCAAGTATTGCATTTCTTCTTCTTTCTTCTGTCGTTTTTTTTTTTAATAATTTTTTTCAGCAGGTGAATTTTGTAAATCTCTTTTACTGGTAACTGGGAATACATAAGGAGGACATTAAATTATACAGTTGCACATGAATTCCACAGAATGAACTTCTGATGTTTACTGAACATCCATCTCACTGTGTCAATCTGTGCAGTGGAAGATGAGGGACAGGCCTGCTGCTGCCCAGCCATGCCCTTTTAAAAAGGATGAGAATCTGTTAATACTTCAGTGTAGGCTAAATGTCACACAATGTTAAGAAATGTGAATGGGAAGAGAACTATCAGTAACATATCAAGATGTTACCTATATAGGCCTTTCTGGATCCCCCTCTGTAAAGACAGCAGACACAGTTTCCTCGTGCTCTTCATCTTAGATGAGTGATATGTTTCAGTATACTTCAGTAAACTGTCATTTGGCAAAATCTTTGGAGTATTGCCTACTTACAGTTACAAGGTTTGTTGTGGCGTGAGGGGGCTCCACCAGACAGATAGAAACATGATCCAAATAAGTTACCCCCATGAGATTATGCCGAGGTCTTACCTGTTTGAACAGAGTTTTTATATTTCATTTTAAACTGTTGCCAAGTGCGCCTCTCCCCCACGGGATTCCACCTAAATGAAATAAATTAATAGGCCACCATTCAAGCAGTTTTCCCCTGTAATATTATTGTGATTGTCTCCCTCTCTTTTGCACTTCTTTCTAAAAACATGTTCAAACTCGCCGTATGAGCACATTAAAATGTCCAATACTATTGGGGTGAAAAACGCTGCCCTCCTCTTCCCCGTTGCCATGGTGACTTGTCGAATCGGGGCTCCATTGATGCTGTGTTTTTATAGTTGTGGTGCACGTGCTTAACTCCAGGTGAAACTACTCCTGGAACCGAAAACTCTGAGTTTCCTATCTCAGAGTAGATCAACTCAGAGTTCAGGGTTAGACTCAGAGTTTGTTGAACCTGCTTTGTGAAATGGACCCATGGACAGAAATCCTTGTCATCACAACAAAACATCGGTGCAGAAAATGGTGATTTTAGATCTTTATCGGAGAGACTGTGACTGTATTTACACAATATAAAGCACAGACTTTCCTAATAGCCATGAAGAGGGTTGTTTGGGTGTATCCCAGAAGTGACATCAGTGGGTGAGGCCACACACAGTGTCAGTGAGTGAACGAGGGCTTTTACAAGGTAATGGCCCTAAACCGGAAAATCGGGGAGAGTTACTGACAATGCAGGAGATCACATGTGACTTTCCTCTCCCTGGGTAAAGATAGACAGTTAGTCTAATGCAGGTTTACAGGACAGTGCTTCTGGCAATAACAATAACGGTGCAATAACATCACAAACCCTCACACAAAGATGGAGAAGTGTGTGTGTGTGTGTGTGTAAGCTGACTGATGAACGTCTTCAGAGACAAATGGGTGCCTATTATTTGTGCCTTTTATAGGCATATTCCCCGCTGACTTTCCAAGTGCATGGCATAGTATGCAGTCCTCCCGCAAGTGTGCAGATACACACGCACACATAAACACACACGTTTTCACATAACGAGCTACAACCGAGGGGCCCTAGGCTGTGGTACATCTGTTGTGGAAAAGACATAAGGCGTTCATGCAGGGGCTCTCAAGATTCTCCATGCAATGCCACACACACGTTCTGAATACACACACACATAAACGAACCATACATGCATGTGATAAATGAGCATTGCCGCCCCCCCTCAAGACTAAGGGAGAAGGAATACATTGTGGTGGAGGGGTAAATTCTACCTAAAAGTCCCTTCTGGATAAAATTAAAGCTGCGCACAAAGACACACTGAGACACATTCTCCCAAATTGGCCCACTGACCTTCAGATACCCTCTATAATGAATACATCCAGCTTTCAGTATTCTTTACTTCTAGCTTGGGGAGACAGGAACATGGAAAGATGGAGACAGAGGATATTTGTGTATTAAAGACAGACAAAATGCTTTCTATAAACCCTAAACCTAACCCTGATATGATTTATTTTGAAAATCCCATTAAATACTGATACTGTGGATCAAAACTACAGCATCATTAACATAATTAAGTCATCTACCCATCAGGAGGTCAATTCATGGTTCCTCCCGTCCAGTGCGTGTGTTTGTGTGTAATAAAAACAGTAGTATTACATGTACGGTTGTTTTCGAGGCGTGCAGCGTTTCTTCATGATTATCTGTTTCAGAATATTTCTATCTAGAAAAATGTCCATCACCATTCAAGGTAGTGTTTAAAATACAGACGATGACAACTATCTTTGCAGCTTTGTTCATCCTGTAGACAATGTGGTAGGAGCGGTTCAGCCTGTGGTAGGAGTGTTAGTGTTTGGAGCAGGAATAGCTGTATAATACAGATTTGATGGCTCCAACACTGTTTCAGAAAGAGCAGAGGGTGGAAAATACTTTTTCCAGACTCTTGGGGGAAAGACACTTTCTGGATAGAGATCTTAAATACTCCCATTGTTTGTTAGGAAATGCACTTGCTGTATGGATTTGATATACAGAAGTGCTCTCCAGAGTGAATGCTAAATCACATGCACCAGCAGATGTGCAGGAGGGGAGCTTCAGCATGGCTGTAAGACTCAGGTATTTGAGCAGAGCAGGGACATAAACTGAAGCGGTCTTTAGCCTTTTCTCATGAGAAGAGAGGCAGTGAGAGCACACAGCCTTGATATTAGAGGGGATTCAGCTCTCTGTCTGCTACAATATGCCCATCTAAAGCTCTCCAAACCAGGCTTAGCTCCCCAGCCCTGGCACCACCTTCCTCCCTCCCTGTGCCAGTGTCAACTTCAGCTTGGTACACCGCCAGCCACCAACGGCAGACTCAGCTTAGCTCGTGGCGATGCAAGTGCTCTGCTTTAACCCGATTTCTTCTTTCTTACCTTCCTTTGCTTGGATGTGTTTCATGACTGTCTCTTCACTGGTTATTTTTAAGTTTGTGCTTGTGTGTTTTTATTGGTTTGGCTTGACTGCTCATGTGTATACGGTGTGCCTTGTACCAAATCCTTATTTCCCTCTATTAGCCTCTGCACTGTAGTCTCAGCTATACTAATTACTACAATATTTAAACCCGCAGATCACTCCAAATCCCAATTAGCCTGGTGTATATTATATCCCCTGTAATAAATGAATCTTAAAAACACAGGTTTGCCTCCCACCGTCTATTTGAAAGCCAATTTTTAGACACAACCTTAAAGTGACTTTGGATCTGTGAGGGTAATTATATATGGTTCAGAGAAAAGTCGTCAAGTTTTGAAAACAGCCGCTCATGATCTGCAGACTCTGGAGACAAAAGCTAAAGAGGGTTACTTGTCATGCAGAAGAGACTGTCGCTCAGTTTAACAAAGAGCTGAGGGACAGTAGGGTGAGAGAGAAATGTTTTGTCAGACGGGCTGAGACTTATTTTAGTAGTAGTAGTGAGCAGGCAATCACACTGGAGAGCTGCATGGAGAATGCACTGTTGCCCCCATGGGGTGGGGTGGAAAACTCTCCAATGTGAAGATGACTTAATTGGCCAAACTAACAATATGAGACAATCAGGATAAACAGCAAATAGAAGTGATTCAGTTTAAAAATGGAAACCAGGGCAATGCCTCCTCCCCCACTTCTCCGTCTGATGTCCTTTGTTATTTTAGCGCTCCTAGGTGCACCCCTCTGGGGGTGTTTGGGAGGGTGGCAGGCTCGCAGTTGGGGGCCTGTATCTGTCACCTCAGTTTAGAGCCTGTCTCATGGTGCCTGACCCAAATCGACCCCCCAGGGCGATGCCAAGCCCCACCACAGGACTCCACCACAGCAGATAATAGGCTCATTTGGCAAAATATCCAGACACTGGAACCAAAGCAGCCCTGACAGCTGTCAACCAGGACAAACGTCCTCTTGCATGATACACGCGCGTGCACAAAATGAGGACAAGAGTTTGGTGCGTCCACCATACTATGTCTGTGTATGTATGTGTTTGAAGGAGCATGTGTGCATGACTGTTTTTCTTCATTGGTGTGTAAATGTGTACTCTTTGCTTGTGTGGGTCCTTTCACTTTTTTTTCCTGCTTTGGCACTGCCTATCCACAGCTCTGGTTAAACACCCCAGCATTTCCAGAGAGTATTCAGGCGAGTCGACACCATGTCAGTAGCTATTTGGCACATCGGCAGAAATCTCTTCCTGTAGGGGAGCTGTCATGGAGGAGAAATCAAAGGCACCTACGTGACTGACTAGGCTGCCTCCTAGCAGAGCAAAAGGCTTGGTGACATGACCTGATTTCACCCTTTTTTAAGGAAACCACAACAGAACATGAAGGAGTTGCCTGCTCCTCCACAGGATAAAGTATTGTCATTCTTACCCCAGGCACAAGGATGTGTAGGTCACTGTACATATGCTATAGAACCAATGTCATGAATGTGGACCAATGTCATCAATACATGTGGCTCAGTAGGTTTAAATAACTAGACTCAGCAGGCTGTTATGCACTTGTGGCTGTTTTTCCTCAGACTGTCCATACAGACACGATACTCTTTCATAGATGTTAAGCTGACACATATGTGGGACACAAAACCATTTTACTGTTTACCTTTTAGGCCAAAACTCAAACTTTACTCAGGTTTTAAGAGATTATCTTTGTAAAGGATAAAGAAAATACAGAATAAAGAGAAACAAACAATGCAACGCCATCATTTGTGGTTGTAGTTATTTAATTTGTAAAGTCTGTACTGTGACTATATTTACTGCATGAATATGCCCATGAAATGACTCATGATCGGATTTCATGAGGTCATGAAATCTGATCAATATTCAAAATGCTACAGCCTCAGTTGCATTGACGTGTTTCATCTCATACCTGCAGACATCTAAATGCTACCCTTTACCATTTTATTCTTAACTGATACTGGTATTAAACAATGTCAGACAAGTGTTGTCACTAAAACCTAATCCGCTCAGAATAAAAACTATAGGTGTATTTTCTGTTTTTTAAAATTAAGAGAATGAACTAATTAGAGGTGTTGTTCCTCTCCAATTTGCACAGTATAATGAGCTATCATGTCTCTGCATAATATCACACTTCATAAAAGAACCAATGGTCTAATGTGATGATCATTAGGTATAGTGTTTTTTCCACTTTCCATAGGTCTGCTTAATTGAAAGTAATCTACAACTAATAAGATTTAGCCCATTCATTAACCATACAATTAGTGGCTAAAACTACCCGTATGCACTCAAAAGTTTAATTACTTAACTTAAAAACAACAAGTTTTTCATGTCATACAAAAGACATTGCTGACCAGCAGACTATAGAGCTGCTAACAATAAAAGCCTGTGGTTCTCTAGAACAGTAAGCACAAAGGCTGTGGTTACGCTGGGCAGCTCCCCATTGTGCGGGATTATAACTTAAGCGGGAAAGAGGGAGTTGCTGAAAAAGAACAACAGTGCGCAACAAATCTACCCTGAGTAAGTGAAGTTCAAAAACTAGGAACCTAATAAACAAGCAACAGACAATAAATCCCAAACCCCGGAGGAAAACGAAATGAAAAACTGCCTGCTGCCGCCCACAAGCCTCTGGGCAGCGCAGAGGAGAGGAGGATAAATTCTGCTACCACACTGAGTCTACAGAGCTGACTCTGGTCCTTACAGGCTAATTACAGCTGACTACAGCAGGGTGTATGTGTGTAAAAACACATGTGTGGGCATCTTCACATGTAATGGCCAGGATAAGTTTAAGTGTGTGTGTCTGTGTGCGTGTCTGCAGGAGTAACGTCCTTTCAAATTCACATACACAAAGTATTCACCTACAGTTTTGCCGAGTCTGAGTCAGTTTGAGGCCGTGGCAGGAGAATCAGCTGCTGATCGTTGAGGAAGAACCGGAAAAAAGTGACCTATCAGTCAGTACTTTCTTGCATCGTTCTGTCAGACAGGATGTGCTGACTTATAATGGGTTTAAAAGTCATCTATGCCCTAATAACTATGAGCAGCAAGTTTATTGTGATTGGGATTATTCATCAAATCAAATCAAATCAAATGTATTTATATTGCGCCAATTCATAACACAGTCACATCAAAGCACTTTACATAGAGAGCAGGTCCCCAATTTATAAAAGAAACATACATCAAATAGAGTGTCTGGAATTTTTTATAATTTTTTTTTTTACTTATCCGATTAACCATATTCACTGCCAAGAAAATTGTAGAAAAATGGAGGCAGCTATTAACAAATGTTTATACCTATTGACACTAAAGTGCACATTAAAAGTCCCCGAACTCACACTTTTCCTTAGGTAATATTTTTAGTTATTAGCTCTATTCTTATTCTCTGTTTCCTAAAACATACCACATTTTGCACGACTGTGTTTTATTTAAAAGGGTTGATATGTATAAGAAGATATATGTGGTGTATGCACTTGAGAAAGTTTTTGACTAAATGATTTTCTTGTAGGGTGAAACATACCCCTTAATTATGCCCTCCATTAGCTGCAATTAAAAGCACCATGCAATTTAATGAATTATTTTCACTATTTGCATCCTCCAATGAGCAATATATTCCCTTAGTCTCCATATAATAATCCACAGATCTGTGTTCAAAATGTTGAAAAACATCTGTACTCACAATAGGGTCTTTTTAGATGCACTGAAGTATGTGAGGGCAGCACAGTGGCACAGTGGTTAGCGCTGGTACCTCACAGTAAGAAGGTCGTGGGCTGGATTCCCAGGCCTGGGGCCTTTCTTTGTGAAGATTGCATGTTCTCCCCGTGCCTGCGTGTGTTTCCTCTCGGTACTCCGGTTTCACAGTCAGAAAAGATTCATGTTTAGGTTGATTGATGACGCTAAATTGTCAGTAGGTCTGAGTGTGAGTGTGAGTGGTTGTTTGTCTCTGTCTGTGTCTGTATGTTTGCCCGGTGATGGACTGGTGACCTGCCCAGGGTTTACCCCGCCCTCAACCAATGGGGTGAATGAATGAATTAATGATATATGTTTTTTTAAAAAGCAAAAACTATGTTAATGCAATTTTACATCCTCCACATCAGGTCAGTGTGCTAATCAGAAGTGAAATATTGATTGAATGACTGTTTGTCTGAGCGATCAAGTAAAAATAAAGCAAATTTCAAGTAGGTACTAAAAGAAACAAATTCTGCAAAGTGGATGTATTTGGGATGGGCTTAGAGTGTGGGGAGTGTATTGTTGTGAGTTAATTCATTCAGCTATAAATAGCTGCTGTTCATCTATGAGTAATTCAATTGTTTGCCTATTTTTGCATCCAGTAATAATATTTGCATTCTCACATAGTGGGAATGCATTATTTAGGAGTAAGGAGATGGATCCCCAGTCTGTCATTTTCCATCAGCTGAAAACACACTGACCCCCGACGTGATTAAAACACGCAACCTTCTGATCGGGAGTCAGACACGCTATCGTTGCACCACAAGGCCTCAGACAGCTGCTTATGGTATATACAGGACATTTAAATTGCCTAAATGTAGTGCTTAGCACTGTTGCCCCACAACAAGAAGTTTGCAGGTTCGGTTTTCAGGCCTGGGGCCTTTCTGTGCGGAGTTTGCATGTTCTCCCTGTGTTCGCATGGGTTTCCTCCAGGTACTCAGGTTCCCTCCCACCGTCTAAAGATATGCATGTTTGAGTAACTGGTTACTCTAAATTGACCTCAGGTATGAGTTGAAGTGGTTGTTCGTCATCAGAAGTGAAATATTAATTGGCTTGACTGTTTCGCTGAGCTGTCAAGTCAAAATAAAGCAAATTTCAAGTAGACACTAAAAGAAACACATACTGCAGATGGGCTTAGGGTGTGTGAAATGTATTGTTGTGAATTAATTCATTCAGCTATAAATCAACTGGTGCTGCATTTTTCAATGTTTGCTTATTGTTTAGTGGTCTGCACAGACTGCTCCATCCATATTACCATACCGGTTTAAGGAGATGGATACAGTCTGTCATCCTCCATCAGCTTAAAACACACTGACCACGATGTGATTTGAACACGCAACCTTCTGAGCTGGAGTCAGACGCGCTACCGTTGTGCCACGAGGTCACACAATCCCCCCCTGTGACCTGGAAATGGATAAGCGGTAGAAGATGAAGAATGAATGAAAGAAAATATGCCTAAATGGTTTTAGCCAGGTCTGGGAACAGGCAGCATTAAGTTTCCAATTGGATTCCAAGTATCCCCCTAGATTATATTGTTGCAGTGACAAACCCAAAGCTGCTAGAAACCAATTTGTACTCAGGTCTGTTATAAGTTACCATGGTACACGATACCGTGGTACACGATAAGCCACAGTTCTATAGAGTATTTACACAGGAGTCTGTGAGAAAATCCACAGACGTGAGAAAGGTATGATGGTTTCATTTTCACGGAGTATCCTCCACATATACAGAGAAGGAACTTTATCAAAGCACGGCACAGAAATCAAACAAGACTCTATGGACTCATTAAATCAGGTCAATTAAGAAACTACTTCACAAGGCAGATTAATCATGCCAATAGTTGCAAAGATGTAGATGTACATGAATGTAAAATGAATTTGCAATGAGTGCCATGAGCACAATACACTGCCTGAGAGATGATGGTGAGAGACTAGACAGAATTACCTTCAATCTATGCCAAAAGAGGCTGCAATCACTCACAAACACATAAACACACAGATTACACACATTACACACACTTAGACCCACACACAGACAAACATAGTAATTAGTCTTTGATTTCCCCCGGCAGTATTCTGGTACCAGGGGGCAGCTGCTGGGACCCTGCTTTAGCCTTGGCTAATTTCACTCACGGCTTGATCTCGACCCAGCACAGGTGCCCACTTGGCACCCGATTGCTGTTGCCATGGCAATGCCAACGTCAGGGGCTAAAAAGAAAAAAGAAAAAAAAAAAAATGCCAATTGTCCAAGACGCCAAGGAGCTCAACTACAGGAGCTGTTGATGTGCTACTCACTATAAACAAGCCATATTAACACAAGTAGAGGAAGTGGTCAGTTTGGTTAGGTTCAAGTCGGCTTCTTTTTCTACATTGTTTGTTTGCTATATTTCTGACATGTGTCTGTTATTCAAAGGCTGAATATCCATTTGGAAACAAAGACTTTTCTGGTACAGCAGACTCCTCACAGAGGATCCTGTAGGCTGCTATAACATGGGCTTGAGTGCCTCTCTGTGGCCCTCAGGTGTCACTGCAACATCATGCACCTGCTGTAAAACACACTACAATGAACTGCTGATTCAGGCAGCTCAGCTACGCCCGTAATTAGCTTTTATTTTTCAGTTTATTACCCCTGAGGATTCAACCCTCACCCCTGCACTCATTGAGCCCAGGTGAAGGGCATGCTTTGACTCACCTCTGATTCAGGCTGCAAACATCAGGGGACCTAGCTTCTGAAATCACCCTCACTTAATCCTTATCAAGCTTGCTTTGGAGAAAATATCTGGACATGCACACCAATCAAGCCGGCAAATGGGATGAAGCCCAATCGAGTGTAAAGGGTTAATGCTTTTTCAGTCACTAAACATCAGGAGTGTTCGCCCGGTCACAATGGAGACTAGACAGACAGCTCAAACAGATTCAGGTGGATATTACTTCACTTTATACTTAACTCAACTGCATGTTATGTTGAATTTTCCCTTTAGTACAAGAGTGGCACAAACTCCAGAAAATGTTTTGATTGTCTTCTTCTTTGATTTAACCAATGACTTTAAATGTCCACGAACAGAGGAAGTGTTTTCCACGACGCATTCACATAACTTGATTCCTAATTCACTTCTGCACCGTTTCACAAAAGCAGCTTTTAAGTTTTATGTGCCCAATCAATAAATGGCCCAATCTTCCTGCAACGACCATTAAAGTTTAATCTTATTTGATCTAATTGGCCATTTAAGGCCCATTTTCTTCTTTTATGAACTCGTTTCAACAGACACATGTTGTGAATTTCTTACTTACAGCCATATTCTAACCAGGAGTAATTTTAATTGCCTCATTGCCATCTGGTATATGGATGAAGTGTTTGTATCACAGCCTTTTCCAGCCATTTCGTAGCTATCAGAAGTATTTTTTCACACTGAATGAATTTTCAGAAGTCTAACATAAGGCTCTCAGCTAGGTTTTCCTATCCCATTCCTCCTCGCTGGATCCAATGGGGCATTTGCGTGATCTTAGTTCACTTGCACAGGGCTCATGCAGGCTTGCTAAAGATTTAGTAAGCCAACTATAAAGGCTAGAAGTTCACTGCAATAACTGTTATACATCAGGGCAATATTAGGCAATATCAGTGGCTTATCTCTGATCACAGGATGTGAGGTTTGCTTTTGTTTTTCATTCTCATACTCACCTTATTAGGACCATCAGACTAGCACAGGGCAGTCAAACAGCCTCAGTTTTTCATTTTGCTTAGACACTCTGCTCCATGTTGACGTAGATGCCTCAGCATATTTCTGCAGGTTTGTCACTGCACATTAAAGCTGCCAACCTCTTCTACCACATCCCAGAGGGGGTCTACTGGATTCAGACCTGGGGACTGGGGAGGCTTCTGAAGTTCTCTGTGACTGTCAAGCACATGGTCAGCAACAATACAAGATTCCAATAGTTAAAATAGCAAGGCTGTGCGATTCTGGTACAGAAATGTTGGGTCCATGTATTAATGCTGTCAATGCAAAAGTATAACGTAACCTTTAGTATTCTCAGCATCAGACCAAGCTGAGTTTACCAGTCTGGAATCTTTCCACTTTTGGGTAGAAAACAACCAGCAAGTGTGACACCAACAATCATGCCACAATCAGTGTGCTTTTTTAACATTACATCTCAGCAATGTAGTCAATGGGCAAAAGACAGAGAGAAAGCATTGCTATTGGATGTTCTATGAATGCAAAGGTGCCAGTGTGTGAGATGGGAGGAACTAACTGTACTTCCTCTGGACAAGTGACAACATCTAAATGTGTTTCAGGGTTTGTTTGGTGTTTCTTCAGGCCGTAGCCAAATCATCACAGATGTGTTGCTTCTTTTAGCTCCAGGAAGATCATGTGTATGCCCTTCAGGGGAGAGCTGTATTTTCAAATCTACCTTTTTTTTCTTTTTCTTTCTGCCTGACCAAACCTAACCTGAAGCTCCTGAAGTGTATTTACAGAGTAGTAGACATTTCACTGCTATGTCATTGGATGGAGAACTGAATGAATAAGCAGACGTACAGATGTTCATAATAGGAATTTAATAATTATCTGCCTGGCCTCTTAATTCAATGCTCCTTAAGTCCCAAGGAAGGTGGTCATGCACCTGAAGCTTCAGCAGTTTATTCCAAACACATGGGATGTGATCAGTGTAAGTAGGGATTCAAAAGTAGACAATGAAACATAATTACTGTTCAATCCTCTCAATACTGTAGGTGTTTGGGTTTCTTGATAGAATTACTGGGATTTGTCTCTAAAAACACAGTTGTCCTTGTATTTAAATCTTCCATGTCATATCAAATTAAATCAAATCATATTTATTTATATAGCGCCAAATCATAGCACAGTTGCATCAAGGCACTTTACACATACAGCAGGTCTAGACCAAACTCTTTATGGAGTTGTTAAAGAGACCCAACATATCCCTCCAAGAGCAAGTACTTGGTGACAGTGATGAGTTAAAACTTCCTTTAAGAGGCAGAAAACCTTGGGCGGAACCAGGTGACATATGGACATCAGCTGAATGATCACATCTGAGTTTGATCAGAAAGGAGAGGAGCTCACACTTTCCATAGAGGGATTTTATAAAGCAGACTGACATTTACAGCTGATTAAAGAGCACACCCTCCAGACTCTAGATTTAAATAATCTAGCAAAGAAAATATCAGGTGTCCCCATGATAATCTTTTACTTCACGCTTCAGTCCACATGATGGCAGTATTGCACCAGAAACTCAGGGCACCTCCCAATAAAAATCAACTGTATCCCCAATATCTATGGCTATTTCTATCGATCTGTAGATATACATAATTTCTAATGAATGGTGTAAAAGCATCATACACTTATAGGAAGGACATAAAGGGGTCGTGTTCCAGCTTTGTCTGTCAGACACAGACATGCAGACAAAGAGCTACATCAGACTGCAACCAAACTTGGAACAGGAACACAAAACCAAAACTGACCTAACAACAACACTCATATTCCTCATGTGTGTCAAGTGGAAGATAGATCATCAATGTGAAGGTCCTTAGAGCAGAGACAGGCTGCAACATGCAGCTCTGTGACTGAATAGGTATTGCAGCATGATAATCTAACTGCTGAACCTGAGCCAGACGCACATGCGCACACGCACACAGTACACAGCAAGAACTGCTTAGGTGCACTGGAGGAACCGAAACCTGAAAAGTAACAACAGTGGTTTTTACATGCACTCCCCTTGGCTCCCTCGTGTTGCTACAGTGATATTATATATGACATTACTCATTTTCATTCAAATGCGCCTGAGCTAGCTGTGCAGCATCATCAAGTGTATTTGTATAATATTCCCAAAGAAAACATCAGTAGTCAAAAGTATCAGTGCTATGGATGTGTTGAAGTGAAACTGCGGAGGAAAAGAGGTGATGGGTGGAGTAATATTACGCTGACCTCCATCAAGGAGGTTATGTTTCCCTCTGTTTGTTTATCAGGTTTATCAGGTTTATTTCAAAAAAGGACCAAACTGATTTGACGCAAACTTTGTAATGGAATGCAGCATTTGGAAGAACTTTGTTGGTTAAATTGTTTATGTTATTTATTACTGCAGGATGGAGCATTTTTTTTAAATAATCTTAAAAAAATTCTGGCCTTTTTTTGCTTAATTTGATAGTACAGCTTGAAGAATGACAGCGAGTGGGAAATGACACTGACTGGAACTGACACAGTTTCACGGACGAGGACGTTGTAGCTTCCTGTTCATGTGGCACGCGCACAATACCCACTCTGCCTCTGGTGCCCCAAAAAGAACATTTTGATGTAAAAATGCCATATATATTAATGGTGCAGATCCATATGATAACTGGGATCTGACAGACATGCAGAGGACTGTCTCAGTGGAGCAGATACCTCCCTTCCTACTCTGTGCCATTCTACTTATACTATGTGTTAATATTCAGGATTAGTATACCCTTAATTTGGATATGAAATAGAGAGTAAAGGTTCCCTGGTGTCTGTCTATGTTGTGTCTTTGTTTATAATGAAACACTTCATAGAGGCTTAAAGGAGAGTGGTTAGTGTATGACACTCAGACAAGAGTCGTCATTATTTGTTAAAATTTAGTTTACACTTGGTTTTAATTTATCAATTTCACCCTTTTTAGCATATTGGTGTGATAATTTTATTTATTTCCATCCAGAATAAAATTTAACTGAATAAAAGGATCGCTTTTTCAGTTCTAATTTTATCTTGCTGTACCTCCCTGTTTAACTACTACAAAGAGTGAAATTGCAATTAAAGGGAAAGTGTGTAGACGCCTAACCTAACAGCTGCATAGACTGACACTACAGTGTGGTGGGCTCAAGTCCCATCCGACATCCCTGCCTGACCTGGACTAATCTGTGTTTGCTGACAGCACACAGTGGGAATGACAAGAAGTTGTAAACAGATGGAATAACTCTGAGCTTGTCTGTCTGATGTGAACTGAGGGTGACAGCAACACTTGCATGTGACCTCGTGGCGCAACGGTAGCGCGTCTGACTCCAGATCAGAAGGTTGCGTGTTCAAATCACGTCGGGGTCAATGTGTTTTAAGTTGATGGACAGAACGTAGATCCATCTAACTAAACCTGTATGGGTGGAGCAGTCTGCACTTCAAGAATCAAACAAATAAACAACAGCCATTGAAGTCGGGCAAGTGATGCAACTCTACTGGATTCATAAACCGATGAAATTATGTGCATACATTATTTCAAACAGCACAAATTGAACAAACTGTTACCTTCAAGGATGGAAAATTGAAAGTCTCAATACAATCAAATCAGATTTTAATCAAGAAACACTAAGAAGACAGTCATTCCTATTAATGAGATCTCCAGTCCAGTGCAGACATTAATGGGTTAAAACAATCAGCTCTGACTCAGTGTGTGTCTGCTGTCTGTTGGTAGATTAGTAAACCAGGGATGGAGGCAATACCTGATGGAAGTGAACAGACTGGATTTACTATGACAACTATATATTAATACAAAGAAGCAAACACCCACAGACACTCAGATAAAGACACAAACACCCATGCACACACACGGACAGACAGCAGGTGCAGAATTAGCTGTCCCAGCCCACATCCAGCTGACATTCACATCAACTGTAGACAGAGTTTTACTAGAGTGTGTCAGTCTTGTGACTTAAACTGCGTAATATGGTTAATATAATAAGTATCACTCTACACAAAACTGAAGGGGAAATCATCGGAAATTGTGCTGTGTCTCTGAATTAATCTACACAAAGCACAGAGACATTTTATCATGGTAAGGAAATAAAAATATTCTCAGCGGCGAAATAGTAATGAGCCCACATAACCACCAGGTGGGGAAGGTATTCACTGAGTCAAAGCAACTGAGCTCACTATATATATATATGTACTCTTTTATTTCACTCAAAAGATATTTTTTCTTGTCTGACGGTGGATGATGAAAGTAAAGAGGTGTGAAGACAAGAGCAGATAATAGTGAGGAAAAGCAAGGAAAGGAGTGTTTCAGACAGCAGGTGCAAAACAGCTGCTCTCTATTCATCCCACCTGATGCGTAACCATGGCACCAATCATACAGCCATTAAAAAATAAGGTGTGTCTATGCACATGCACACATACTGTACCACTCTGCGATTCACAGCTTTCCTCTACAGTTTTCAAACCAGCTGATAGCTCTGATACTGAACTGTTCGAGTTATCAGATTTCAAGTGTGGGAAATCAACAAGTAACAGCAGCACAAAACACATTGTGCTCTCCACATGGGCACAAGCTCAGATTTCAGACAATAGCAGTGTCAAGTTCAAGATATCTCTATCATGAGAAACAAAGACTGCACTTTCACTTTAAATCTAAATCTTTCATCAATACCACATACTTTATGATAGTGCTGATAGTTTGAAGATTAGTTATGTGTGAAGAGATGAAAATACTAGATAAATCATCCCTATCATGACTGCATGTGTGAGCAACAGGATGTGATTAACACCGATTAGTTCAAATGTTTATAAGCTGTTAAGAGTTTTCTCCACATTTGCAGTGGTGTAAATTCAGCCACCACCCTCCATCTATCTCATTCAACTGCTCAGGAACACTCATCAGAGCTCCATTTCAACTATTTACCACTAAGAAGGAGTCAAAGTGGGGGTACAGCTCACTACCTGGCCCAACATTAAAGCAAAGGACCGGGTGACTCAGGTGTAGTCAGCATTGTTTCCATGGGAGGGAGGCAGTAGGATAGTGGGGAATCATTTACAGCTGGTCTAGTGGGTGCAGTGGGTAGTGTGGCATCATTCTGTCTGACATAAACTCTGCCCACACATTCTTATACTAGCACATTTAGAAATACACACACGCTCCCACACACACATCAAAGCGGGACCTTAACTGTAACACAGCAGACTGCCTTGCATCACTCAACCTTCCATGGATAGGAAAGTAGTTGAGAGCTGCCAGCAGGCTGAGATGATTAAACAGAGAACACGAACACGAACGCAATGGTGTGCAGTGGTTCACTGTTTTGTAATGTTTTAGTGACCAGGAGACAGTAGACACACACGTGTATTTCTGCCACAGTCTCAGGGGTCTGGCAACATGACAAAGATGTTTTTACTGTAAATGTAAAATGCGATGAGGCGTAGCAGCAAATCAAACGAAACCGGGGAAATAAACAGAGTCTTCAAAAAAGTTTTTTCTTTAGATTACACACATACACTTTGACTCACCCTGTCTTTGTCATCCACCACATCACACAGCATGTCATCCAGGTCCAAAATTCCCCCATCTCCATGTTCCAGTCTGTGGACCTGGACCCAGTAGCTTGGGTCCTGAAAAAAAAAAAGAGATGGAGCGTATTAGCTCAGTAATGAGATCAGCTTTATTTGCATCATGTAGACTTACAAGACTTGTAGCCTTATGTAAGTAAAGCCATACGACATATTAGAATTTCCAGGCCAAAAGAATTAGCAGCTTGTGTTTCCCTAGGAAATCAGCTAATCTAACCATACAGTGATCCAGTCAGCTGGCACACATAGGCTCTGACATGGTTATGGATTGGCATCACGAAAGCAGTTATGAAATGGTTTAATCTTCTGCAGGGCGGCATGCAAAAAGAGTATATGGTTTAAACTTTTGTTCATACTGCAGATGTGAAACAAGCACAGTCAGAAGAGCCATAGGTCTTACACTTACATATTACTCCAAGTTATGTGTGTAATGTTACGCTAAAGTCACTGTTTGGTATGTACCTGGCTTTTGAAATCACAGCTCTGTACATTTTCGGTGCAGAAATATGAAAAAAAAACAACAACAAAACAAAAACAACGTGATCTTGTTTTTCATTTATTGTCAAATTGAAAACATAAAACAGTGAAAACATTAAACATAACACAATTCCCTGAACAAAGAATGGTTCTTTGCAAAGCAGCTTCATGTATGGGGTGAATGTAAGACAGTATATTGTCAATAATTCCATGGATGTTTGATTTTCATCAAAATTCCCGGAAGGATAATGACCCAGTCCGACAAGAGGGTGAACAGGGACAGCTCATCCTCATTCCCCTCTCTCTGTCTCTTTTCTAGCATGCCACTTCCTCCAAACTGAGTGTTTTCGAGTCTGTGGTTAAATGTCTTCATGCGCGGCTCTGTTTTACTGATGTCCATTGTGGTTCACCAGACAAAATGGTCCAAATGATGAGGGAAATGACTGTGTGGTATTTTTCTTCCATCTGAGGTTATTAGGAGGGAAACAAGGACAAGTTCATCAAAGAAGTTTCTTGTTTCCAAAAGACTAAACAAAAGAAAATTAAGTATGGACAGATTTGTGTTGTTATTTATAGTTGAAAGAGTTTGGGCAGTTTGATAGAATGTTTTCTCAAACTTCATGCTAATACACTACAAAACATAGTTAAATCCAGAAGAAAACAGCTATGGCATTAAGAATACCATCTCTGGAAATCATTACAAGTCACAAACTGAACCTCAGTATTAAACTGGGAGAAAAAAAATCTTAATTTCAAACACCGACTCGCTCCATGTTCATTTAGCATCTTCAGCCAGTCGTGTTTCACAGATGAATTATGCAAAACAAATATGACTGTGAGACAAGCTCGGCCACTAAATGTAATCCTAGAAAAACTCTCAAGATGGAACAAACTCATGGAGTTTGACAAATATAGTTTGAATCTGACTTGGTCTTACATCAAAGCCAAAGACAACACTTCTCCGTTTAAAATACTCATTTCATTATGAAATAAGGCATAGAGACTCCCAAACAGGGATGGATGGATTTAGTCTCTGAATAGACTTCACTGAAACAAGCACATAGATACACACACACACAAGGACATTGACATGCTTGTAACATGGAAATTCTGGGTTTGGCAGCATGTTAAGAGGGAACTAAACTATATTTTGGCTTATGGACTTTCATCACATCAGCACATCGAACATGTGTGGTCTTAAACAAATGGTGAACATATGTAGTAAGGAAACCAGCGCAAATTGACTGAAGAGAGACAGAGGAAGCAGATCGGCTTGTTCCACTCATTTAAATGAATATAATGTACAGTAATAGCGGAAAGAAAGGACAGCAGGAGACAATATCCAAGACATTCTTAGCACCTCACTATACCAGCCCTCAGAGGCACTGTAGCATTTCATTAACAAAGGGACAAAACCAACATATTCCTTTCTGACAAGAAGGATCATCATAAAAAGCTCTGACAAACACTCTCAGCCAGGTATGTCTAAGACTGGACCGCAACAAAAACAACATACTCTCTTCACTTCCTCATGATGCACACATGAAAGATTAGGGAAACCTGCAGAAGCTAGTGCTGTTTACCAGGGACGTAATTTGGGGGGGGGGGGGCGGGGGGACAGAGAAGTAACAAAAGGTCAAATCATAAACTGGATAAAAAGAAACAGTAAGACAGATTCAACAAACAACGATGGATCTTACTGACAACTACAAAACTACAACAAGGCAACTGTGTGCCAACTAAACATGCCATCCACAGTAAAAAAAAAAAAAAAAAAAAAACTAATGCAATAATTATCAGAGACTGGTCATCACTAGTAGCTGTGCATGGCCCACTCTGGTTCTGGTCCCTCCTCCAAACTCCACAAGTACAGCTGTGTCCAGTCACCTGCTAGAAAACAGGGGAGGGCAGAGGGTATGCCAGCAGGCGCACAAACACACACACACACACACACACACACACACACACACACACACACACACACACACATAGACAAACACACATCCAATAACACTATACCATCTAACTACATTACATCGTTTCATTACTGTCACTAGAGTCAAGAGCTATGAAGAGCACATGGAAGGAGAGTAGCTTGAATTCTGCTCATGTGGCACTGCCAAAAAAGACAGCACAGGAATTTTCAGCATGTTTGCTTTCAGTTTAATGAGATAACAGCGTAGTGGCAGGTAAAGCATGTAAATGAGAGCTGGAGTCAGGTGTATATCTAGTAAAAGGAACTGAATGAAACGGCCTGCTGGCTGAGCGTGCAGTCACACAATAGTCTTTTAGTCTTTTGGTACTCAGCACAGCAGATATGAACAAAGTTAGTGGTTGGTCACATGAGAGCTGTACTTGTTCATTCATATACTGAGCGGACACTGAACTGACACCCTAGTCTGATCAGGTATCTGCTTATCTGATCCTGTTTAGAGGTAGGGGGGGAAACAGAGGCAGTTGTTCTTTGTGTCTCACAGACAAAAAAGCTCACACTTGTGACATAAGACCAGACAATAGCTGTCTTCACCCTATTGTCTGCATCTTTGTGCTGGAGTGGGTTGGTTGTTCCTGTCAAAGACCACACAAAGACTTGTGCTCTGGAGGGAATTGGAGCAGGGAAAGTGTGTGTGGATGTGAAAGAGAGAACGTGTGCCTGTGTGTGTTTTATGACTGCTGCATCAACTCCTACAAATGTCACCATTCCCACAGGGATAGAGTCTACCGATGGATAAAGGTCTCAAGTTTCCACAGCTACAGCATGACCTCGTGGCGCAACGGTAGCGCGTCTGACTCCAGATCAGAAGGTTGCGTGTTCAAATCACGTCGGGGTCAGTTACTTTTAAGAAGAACACTTAAGTGCAGCCATGCATTCACCCTCAGTCCTGGTTAGTGACGTGTAGACTTTAGATATCATTGTGTGGCATAAATTAATGAGAGCAAAACGGCAGTCACACTTGCGAGTTTCAGCAAAAATAATACACGGACATGTTTCTCATTAGTCAGTGCAGGGGAATGTGAAGGCTTTGGAGATGATGCGATTAGGAAGCTACAGTTTACAGAGAAGATGAAACGTGACCATGTCTCTTATCTCCTGGAGACCTGTAAAATAAGAAACAGAATAAAGTCACCTATTGTGTGTTCATATCTTTTAAAGTAAGATTTCATCAGTGGGGTTGGAGGGGGAAATGTCTGTCCATGGAAATGACCTGCATACTTTACATATTAAGATACTTCCACTCGTGAAATGCTTATTTGTGTAAAGCTCATAAATGACTCTGAATTGAATCTAATTTCATCCAGTCCTTGAAATGCATTACGTAAAGATAACCTGATAAATATCAGAACTAATAACCATGAGGGCTCTTCACACAAAAACTGCAGTTGGCCAGTTGGAACTCAAACCCATGAGCTACTTGCTTTGAGGCAGTGCAACCACTGCTCCACATTTCAACCCCCATAAGAGATGTGCACAATCCTTCAAGTTATGAAATGATCAGTGATCAAATTGAAAATGATAACGAACGACTGTCCAAAATCAAAAACAAAAATGTAAGTGAGAGAGGACTGCCAAGCCTTCAGACCTCTGACCTCTCGGAGTTCACGCCTCCATTTGAATCAGCTGTTCAGCGCTGTAGTGCAACCTCCCACTTTTAGAGCTTACATCTTTCAGCACAGCACAGACCTTGACCTTGCCCAAATATTCACTGCTGCTGTCAGGAAAAAATAAGAAAATTTAGAAAAAATGCAGGTCTCAAGGGCATTACCATATACCACAGTTGAAACAGCAAAAACAAAGTCCATATTTGTGTAAACCAGCAGCCTGAGTGAAGAGAGGAGGGAGTCAAACTGAAGCCCTGGGCATTAGAGTGCAGACAAACACCTTTGAGCAGGAGCCGGTTGGGCTGAGACAACCTCATCTCTTTGGGAAACTAATAATTGATTTTCAGGTTTATTTTTGTTTCTTTAGTTTGTTTTAGTTCACTAAAGTAAACTAAATGTCCCTTTGGGCATAATGACTGCCTTTTGGCAGAACACTGCAGCCCAACACTTTGGGCTGGGTACATTCAGTGTGGTAGGTGCATTATTGATGCCTGGCCTGCAACAAAGTATAGCCTGCAGAGCAAGACTGACAGAAATATGACACCTTCTGCACACACAGCGCAGGTGGGCTGCATGGTGTACATCCATAGGAGCACACTGATGCTACATAACATGATGCAAACAGGTATTCAACTTTACAATACTTTAAACTTTTCTTCAAACTTCAGTGCTTGGTGAAGCAACACTTCCTACCTTTATCACGTCTTTCTTTACACTGAAGTTATTATGCCAACCTGTTAGTCCAGGGCTGCCCACACTCTGTGGAGGCTTATTGAAACTTCATATCAGTTCACGGCCTCGGGAGCTCAATGCACTGCTTTAAAACTTAAAAAAAAAAAAAAGTGCATTTACATCAACAAAACACAAAGATTGGTCAACACATTCTCTGCAAATAGTCACAACGCATAAAAAAAAAAAACTAGGACACACTTGTTCGATGTTTTTAACCTCACAAAGCATGGAATGAGTATGTCTCGGTGGAGTTCATCATTTCTGTAGCATTCCATGGAAACACTGATGATGTGATGGTCAGGCTAACACTTTCAGATTAATCATTCAGTTCACTGAACAGTAGAGCTGTATGTGCAGTATGAGGATTACTTCTTCGTTGGCTGAAACAGCTCATATTTACTCACTGAGCAAACTGTTCAAAGAGGCCAAAGGGACCAAGTCTGGAAATTAATCTATGAACCTAATTTTTCAAATGGAAAGAAGCAAATGTAACCTGTGTAGATCCTCTTGTACTAAGAAATGTAAGTTTAAAAGTCTCATCTACTAGATAAATGTCTTTGTAAGATGGGCGTGTTTGCAGTGCAGGCATATATGAAAGGACACAAAGATATGTCTATTTCTTTGGGCCAATAAATTACATCTCCCCATCCTCTGCACTACAGCAGGGTGGCAGGGCTGGTGCTACCAAGGGATCAATTGGGTAATTTAGGCCAGCCTGTCAAACACAGAGGTAGTCATGCAGCCTCTTGACCTTGAGACCCTCCAAATATCTGCCACTCCTACTCATGCTGAGCCAGAGCAGAGACCGCTGTCGGTTCTCTGGAGTCTCGCATTGAGCTGTATGGAGGAAGAAAGATGCTGTGCCAGAGAAAATAATATGTTGTCCCTGTAAGTCAAAGGTAGAAGAATTCCTCATAAAAATTATTTCTGATCCCACAAGGTTTCTCATTTGGTCTAAAATGTGTGACAGATAAACCCCTCAAGTCACTTCCTCTGCTCTGTGATCTGCTTGAGCAGAGGATTTGTAGTCCCTAAACCTTGTCTCCAGGACTACAACTCCACATATCACCCCACATGATAAGTATAAGACGTGGAGAGCCAAGCATCTGGTCTGGATGAAAAAGCAGGCCACAGTGTGTGTGTGTGTGTGTGTGTGTGTGCTTGTGTGTCTAAACAACCCAGACATTTTGCCTCATGGCCCAGCGTGAGTTAGAACTACTGCTGCGATGAAAGTTTCACTGGCAAATTAAAACAGACATTATCACAGGAGGATCACATGAAGCTGTTTTTTAATGAGACATCATTAAGCCAATTAGAGAGTTCACTTTCGGACAGGACGTGCCAGTGACGTAGAGGCATGACAGATGTAAAAGTATGTGTTGTGTGACAGAACTCCTGAGAAGTAACATCACTTCTTTAAACATGATATGTTGGGAGCTTGAGGATTTTATTTGACTAGATATTAGACATTTATCTGCATTCATCAGCAAAGGGCTAAATGGAAGTGACTCTAGTTATGCATGACTATGTAGAAAAAAGAAAAGAGGACTGGACCATGAACTGTAAACAGCTCATTGTCTGTCTTTAAGCTAACTAGCATGCTTGGCTTCCAACCCGCTGTCACGTTTTTAATGACGTCTTTATTAGTGATCTGCCCAGAGTCCGAGGATGGGTATCTTGATTGATCCCATCTGAAACACGTGCTGTTTAGCAACAGCTGGTGAAGGGGGGTATTATAACCCCCTCTGTACACATTTACTGTCTTGAGGATATGGGATATGCAAAGCAGTGTGTGATTAGAAAACTGGGAAGCACGAGGAGGAAAAGTGCTTATTTGTATGATCAGGAATGCATCTTCAATCATGAGGCTAAAATATGATTATAGCATAATAGATCCCAGACTTGTGGAAAGTTTCTGAGTAAATTGGGAAAGATCATTTCACACCTGATTTGGGTAGAATCGTGATACACGTTCTGAATCACTTCACAGATCTCTCACCAAATTTGACTGAAATGATGACCATGTGACTAGTTCTGCCTTTCATATCATCTTATCTATAGTCTAATCTATAAACTTTTAAAATCACATACATATAGCTCATTTTAATGGCATGATCTGCATGATTCCTCTGACAACTGGATCCTAAATATAGAATGATCATCCAAGATGTGAGATCGGCCAGCCTGAATAAGAATCTGATGAACACTGATGGGCTGGAAGCATGGCCAGGTAGCTGTAAGCTGTTAGAAAGTCCACTGTTTCACTCTCAGTATCTCTCTCGTGTTTAGAAGGCACAGCTCTCCAGTTGACCCTAACCTCTGACATCCGAGATGGGAGAAAGCAAAGCAGATTTTTCTTAAGGGCTTTTTGATAAAAGGTCTAAGTGTAGACATCCCCATACAAAGGCAGAGAAGAAACAGAGGGTGAGGGTGTCATGTTACTGAAAGGGCATTTTAGTCTTAGACCCCGAGGGAGATGCCCCATCCAGACCATCTGCTCAAGCTCAGACTAGCTGAAGAGTTACATTCAGTCCAGAAGTCAAATATCTTTGTTATTGTGAGCTGGATGTACAGTGTCTAGAGGTAAAGACTAGACTCTATTTTCCATCATTGTTAGTGTGTCATTTTCTCTGTATGCTGAAGAGGAGTACAAAGTCAGAGGTAATGGTAAACTATAGAGCTCTCCTGCTCCCACAACAGTGGGTTCTCTTCCAGTTTTGCTGCTTTGAAGTGACTGTTACTGAGAAGATCCCTTTGCAAAACATTCATAACAATGAACCAGAGGTTGAGTAAAACCTGTAATTTTAAGAAAATACTATTTAGCTTGCCAGTGTCTCCTGGAAATATGTCCCAAAGCTCTAAGTGGAATGGAACATCTGTGTAGCGTGTGCGTGTCAGAGTCTGTTGGCCAGTTCAACTGCTCGAGCACTGCGAGGCTATTTGAGCACTTATAGAGGCAGCAGTCAGCACAATTTTGGTGCACTTTTGTTTATTATTTCATAAGCATAAAGGTTATGGTCGCCAGATGGGTCTTCTGAATGAGCCAAGAGAAACACAGAGCACAGGGCGAATTACCAACAACAGACAACCTGCAGTGGAGATGTCACAGCACACATGGCTATTTCACAGGCTGCAGATGTGGGGTTACAGAGGTCAAAAAGCGGTTTTGAGGATGAGTTTTTTGGGCGAGGAGAAGAATTCCTCTCATCTAAATGTGGAGCAAAATCATTATGTGTTCCATACTGTTTAAAGAGAAGAGTCGAGTCATCATTCGTTTTGACAAATGGGGAAACTGCAACTTTAATTGGACAGCAGCTATGACAGCAGGAAGAGACGCCAGTCAGACAATTATGCTGTATCTGTGGATGTTGAGCACACACACCACAAACTGTAAAACTACAAGAGGATAATTATGCTTGCGATTAAGTTTGCAAGGGAACAAGAAATGTGATTTCAGCATTTACACACTTAAATTACAGCCAGGATACTGAGGAAATATTATATATGGAAATATTAAGAATTCAAGTTGTAGTAAGACATCACACAGCACGTTAAGATAAAAAACCCTGACATACAGAACCCATTTGTACTGAGGTGTTTGCTGGTCATGGTTTGTGGAGAAGCAACAAACTGTAACTACAAAACACTCTCACACACTTTAAACAACACACACCTCACACCAGCTGATTGAAGGGAACTCTGTTCTCTCCTTTTTTTGTGTGTGTCTGTGCAAATCCCACTAGGATCAAGAGCAACATATGTACAGCAGACACCCAGTAGAATAAAGGCTAGCAGAAGGGAGTGGCAGCCCTTTGCTCTCTCGTGTTGACACAGCGCACCACGCTCACCATATCTGTGCTGCAACTGCAGGGCACAGAACCAGCTCATGTGCCCACCAAAGCGTTCTCTAGTACCCCTTTCAAACAACTGGCACATCCAAACAAACGCTGCTCCTTTCAACATCAAAAGAGGTGTGTTGACTCACTGGGTTCAGCCTGTCATGACACTGATGCAAGACGGCCAAAGAAATATACCACCAACCCCAAGGGTCAAACCATGATAAGCAGGTGTAGATCAGGTTTCCATAAAAGACACCCTGGAAGCTTTTACCACACCAGCGTTATGGAGAAGATTTTTATTAGCATTTAGGATTAAAATAACATTTCATGCAATGCGCAGAATGGGACATGGATGAAGCATATTGTGGGCAATTTGGAGAGCACATAAACAAAACTACACAGCTGAGTTAGTCAAGTTATTCTGTTTTCAACAGGCATTTAAAGTTTGTGTATTGTAAGTTATTCAGTGACCGGCTGCCTATTTTTTTTTTTTTTCTCTCGTTGGGGTTAAGAGCAAAAAGGGAGAACAAGGATAACACAGACTTACAGGACAAGATTACAACAACATAGCTGAAGGTTAAAGACACCATGTAGTTAGTCAGATTGTGTTGACCAAGCCAACAACCCCTCTGTTCCTCTTTTGATAGTCCGAAATTTGAAGGTTTTCTTGATCTGTGGGCTTTAAAATCGTTGACCCCGACATGAACACGGAACCTTCTGATCTGGAGTTAGACGCGCTACCGTTGCACCATAAGGTCCTACATGTGGATGTGATGTGAAGGTCATCCTTGTCATAACAAAAAGTTAGTGAAAACAACTGGAGGTATGGTAACAGGAGTCAGTAATTACAGGACATTGTCAAACAAACAGGAGGAATAAAACTATGCTAATGTGTTTCTTCTTCTCTTAACTCATTATCAATGTTCTTTGGGCAATACAAAGTTTATAAAAGAAAATCATTCCGAGAAAATGGATGTTAACACAATAAAAAGCATTTTCAAGAAGTTTCATCTTTGACAGAAATTCCAGATCTTCTGGATCCCAGACAGACAGAAAGACAGAGATGGATAAAAACACAGACATGCAAGCAGGGAAACAGGCAGGCAGGCAGAGCAGGGACTGGGCCTGAAGACAGAGCTGATGAAAACCACTTTCCAGAGGGTGACTGGGGCAAAGATCCAAAATCCACAAATAGTGACGTCTGAAACTCTGAGCCACAGAGAGCTACAGAGAAGGGACAGACTGAAAAATACATGAGATGTAAACAAAAGAAGTGGCAGCTGTCTAGAGAAAGAAAGTCCAGATGTGTGTTTGTGTTTGGAAGCAGATGTGGCCCAAAGAATGGTACACTGGTGAATTGGTACACTGTGTTTATGTGTGGCCTGTCTGCAAACTGAGCTCTGCTTGGGCCTTTCGGGTGCGGGTAGCTCCCTTTCTTTGGGGTATGGGCAGGTCACTGGCTGGTGGTGCCTTGTGGTCTCGAGCTGGGCCTGCTCTGGGGTGAGGGGGAGTAGGGAGAACAGGGGCTGTGGCTCCCCCCGTCCAGGTGTGGGGCGTGGGTGGGTGTCGGCCTTGCCGCTGTGTGGTGGGCCCCCTGTTGGGGGTCCGGTCGGGTTTCTAGCTGGAGGGGCTCCGTGCCCCTGGGCTTAGCTCGTGCTATGGGGGCTGCGCCCGGCAGGCTTGGGGATTTTTTTTCTCTCCTGTCTCTCTGTTGGCTACCTCCGGTTGGGGGTTGCACAGTTGAATCAAAATGTCTGAACTTTGGACCCTGCATGAGGGAGGATTTATTGTCACAGTCCACTTGTAAGAAGGATCTTATAGACTTCCAACTGTCCATATTGGATTACAAATTTATAGTCATTATTTATCTATACATAAATACTAGACGTAATTAACACATGACACTGCCCTGGCCCACATCAGTCACCTTACTTGCATATGCTTTGTTAACATACCACATCATATGGTGTAAGAAATCTTAAACAGCCTTTGAATATATACTAGTCAACAGGACAACCATGACCCTCTGACTCTATTTCACACTGTCAAACCTGCAAAGTCAGTGAAGCAAAAAAAAAAAAAGAGTCAGAAAAAGCTGCAGAATCTTTTAAAAGGAAGAAAATAACGTCTTCTTAGTCCATTCAGTGCAGCTTTATGCACAAAATCCCAATCAGGATTGGTGTTTCACTGTTGAGAATAGTGACCAGGTACTGCTGCACCTCCCCACAGATGATTGCCAAGCGCGCCTCATAGCTGAGGAAATGTTCCGTGACCCCGAACAGGAAACAGGCAACACATAGGAAAAACTAGTTTTGCTGAAGAGAAGCACTGAGGAGCAAAAATGAGAAAAAGAGAAAAGGAAAGAAATCAAGGACAAAGGATGTGTTGAACAGTCTGGATGGACAGAGTAAACAGAGGAAAAACAGAACATAAAGTCAGCCAGGTCACTTCATCACCCTGGAGTCATTTGGATTTTACATGTGTAGACTGTGTGAAGTTTAAACAAGGGAAAAGTCTAATCATGCTGGGAGATACAGGTGAAGAGCTAAACCACAACAAACTGAATGATCCAAGACAAGCGTCAGTAGACTGAAGGCTGCCGGTTCACACAGGCCTCCGTGGAGATAAACCTCAACTAATAATAAACTAACTGACAGTGGAAAAGCTGCCTTCTGTAAACACTTACCATTTGACTTGATTTATGAATTTAGTCTTTGAACAAACACATAAATACAAAGTTGTTATTGCAGCAGGTTGCAGGCCCTTCCAGAGTGCACACAGCCAAGGATGCAATCCAAGTGTGGAAGGTGTCTCCTAGAGTGAAGTCAAATTCCTGTCTTAGACTGTAAAGATTATGTGATGCAGCATTAGCTTCTGACTCCAACTCGTGAAACTGTTTATGTGCAAATCATGTCGAGGTCAAAGCTCCTAAGCCAAATATAACTAAACAACCAGCTTAGCTCATCCTTCCCAACCATCAACTAAATTCATCTTGAGATGTCGCTCCCATTCAGTAGTTCACTTCTATAATGGTTGTGCTAATGGTTACAACTATCAGTACCTCCATTAATGTGCTGCTAAGTGCAGCTGGGGTGGGATTTGCTCTTGTTTTTTTCTGAAACCTAAAAGCCAGCATGACGTTATCTAGTCAAATTTAAAACCCATGCCAGGAATTTCAGTTTCCTCATAGGATTTTGTCAAAACCTCATGCTCTCTCTGCACCTCAAAACAAAGCACATTTTAAATTGCCATATGGGCCTTTCCTCTGCAGACAATGGTTTTTGGTCAGGAGCAGGTGGTGGTGCTGGTCACTCACCAAGCGCTTTAGCCATCATTGTGCTGGCAATATACCATGTTATATTCCACCCTCTGAGCAGCCCTATGTCTTGACATCACAGTAAGTTGCTATTGAAAAGTGATGATAGCCAGTTTGCACCGTAACTTCAGTGGAAGAAAAGAAGTGATAGAAATATTAGCCTAGACAGTCTAGAGGACTGTCATGGCTTTCACAAGAGTTAAAGAATTAAGTTTAATGATCAACTTCTTTTCTTTATACTGGAAAGAAACCAGCTGTTAATGCTGATGTTAGTAACGTCGCACAAGTTAAAAGTTATCTACAGTATAGTTCATTTTTAATTGGATGTTGGTTTTGAAACTTGAATTGTGATTATTTATTGTTGCAGTGCATTTTAATCTGTTTTTAGTCCAGACATTTGCTGAGCACAGGCACTCTTCTCCTCTATTCTTCTGTCTTGCTATACATGTTCGTACCTTGATGACGCTCAGCCTAACTACAGTCTTCTGCTGTGAACTCCACAGTGAGATGCGTTCAATAAAGATTAACCAGAAACCAGCCCATGTAGCTAGATCTGGAGTTGGCAGGACTGATTAAATTTGCACTATTAAAGCAAATATCTTTCAAGCCTGAGATCTCAGTAAATCAGGTTTGGAGATGATGTGCTTGGCCATATGGCGACTCAGTTCAATCCAGTTTTACATCAGTCTTTATTGGAGCCATAAAAAGCAAAAAAACATAAGAAAATCCAGCTTGATAAATACACAGCATCACATCTGCTCAGATTTACCAACATTATTAAGGATTATGGGATAATGCAATGGGATAATTATCTTGTATAGTCTCCCCAAAACTCACAAAACTATTTTAATTATTTAATTTCCGATTAAGTGTAGACAGATGCATTCTGCTTCTGCATCACTGTGTGTCAACTTTGACTGCACTGTCAGGAAGAAACACACAGGGCTACTTAAAAACTCAACTGCTTTCCTCTTCACTGTCTTAAAGCCAAAGGCTGATGAAAACACCTGGCACAATCAACCATGCACACGCTGTCAGCAGCCTGTTACTACAAGTATGTTTGTTTGCATCACAAAATAATGACTGTAGTAGTAACTACATGCTGGAAGACCAGGGTGAGACCTACAATCCTCATTCCCCAAAAACTGTAGTTATTACACGTTTCTACTAGTATACAAATCATACCTACAGCCTTTTACAAGCTTGTGCGTGAATCTGTTTTTGTGTGCATACATCTGCATACCCCATTATAGTTATAACAGATCTCTATTGTTGATATTTAAATCACTACAGATGGCTGTAAACATAAAGAGAACAGTTCCACATTCAAGCAGAGAACACAACGCACACCTTTTTTGAATTGCCATGGAATCTGTCTTCATCATTCAGCTGGGTAACCAAAGTCTGCATTCAAAATGTAGTATAGAAATAAGAGAAATCCCCTCCCTCAGAAACGGAACAGATCCTCTTCGTGTTTCTATTTCATAAATGCTCTTATTTTCCCATGTTTCCACTTTGATGGCAAAGGAGTATTCCATACTCAACATTATATTTAACTTTCAGCGCACACACCCACAAAAAAATGAAGTGTCAGTGAAGAAAGAAGCAGTGTCATTTGAAGCACGCACTACAAAACAGGAGGGTCTGTATGTGGAAAGTTCACATGGATTTGATCTTTTCTCCACAGGAGCAGCAGCTGGAAAATATAAAATTTAAGAAGTGAACAATATCGAATATGTCACGTCTCCAGGCTACTTACACCACTCTCTCTGCTCTTGAGTCTTTTTATGGAGTAACCTAGTAACATTCAAGTCCTGGAATTGCATTGCATTGAGTTATTCTCAAGTCTCATCATGGTCCACCATCAATTTCTTTGCTTTTATCTCTGTCTGTCTCATCATCAAATCTAAATGTATATTCAGATAACAACTGTATCCTCTCATCACTTTTAAAAAGGAAATTATCTGGAGATACAGGCAAGAAAAAGATGAGAAGAGATAGAAGCTGGAAAAAAGGAGAAAACAAAACACAAGCAGCGTGACTGTGGGTACTGAGGGAGTAAAAGGAGAGCATGAAGAAAAGCTGGGTAAGGGAAAAAAGGTGGAGGATGACAACAGGAGACAGGGAGAGGGGAAGGAGGTACAGAGAGAATAAAAAAGCTGTTGCGAAAAAAGCACCACAGGCTGTGCTGCAAGGTGAAATCTAATGAGCCCAGTGTTTATCGACAAGTGAATTAGGAACGCAGCTATGCCAGGGAGAGTTGAAAGTATCACACCCATGCACCCACACACACACACACGCGCACACACACACATCCACACATTTCAGGACCTGCTGATGCTTGAAACAAGACTGCATTGTAAAGCAACCTCAATACAACTCATTCTCTTTGGCTGCACATGAAGACAAGGTGCCGCCGCTGAGCTGAAAATAACCTGTGGGATCAGTTTGACCTATCTCTGATCCACAAACATGTAAAGACGCTTCCACGGGTACAGTGAATTGTATGGTTTCCTTGGTTTCCAGCCTGTTTTTCTCATATCTCCTGCTTTCTATGATGTGTCATGACAGGATGTAAACACCAAAGTCAAACCCACAACTTTGAAACAGGGCTGTCGGTCTAACTAATATGCCAAACTTGCTGCAGTTTATTCTGAGATACAGGGTGATATAAGAGACTTTGTATCCGTCTGTCTAGAAAAACCTAACGACTAAAAGCCCCACCACCCTCCGCCCAGTGCTTTTACTGAGGCTTCTCTCATTAGAGTCAGCGAGTGACAGAGGAGAGCACCATCAATCTCTGTTAAGGACCACCAGTGTTGAAGGCTTGGTGTGAGAAGCCAGCCACCACAGAGGGTAAATGGACATTTTTTTCCTGCTCTGACTTAAGGGTTCATATGCATCTGTGGGAGGTGGTGAGCAATAAAAGAAGCATCCACTGCTGGTGGCAGAAACCCAGGCGCTTTATTTTCTGAACAAAGAGGTGCCAACAGAAGGACTTCAGTGGGGCTGTCTTGTGTTTGTGTACCAGACATGGACCAAAGCTGTGTATTTTTCTATCAATTGAAGGGCAATGAACAAACCAAACGCCTGTTGGTGAACCTGTTTTTCTTCCAGAGGGCGAAACTGTGTGCTTTCCATTTTAATCCTGAAAGCCTTGAACAAAGTAGGAACATTCCAAGTGTATGTTGAATCATGCTAACATCAAGGGGCTTCAACCAAAACACTTCATTACTTTTAATATCAGGGTTTGTGAACATAAGCTAATGGTGGCAAGTAGGCCGATGTACCGCTGGTCACACCAACTCGACACTAGGAGCTGGGTTGTTGCCCAGTATGACAGCCATGAACATCAATAAGTGGTGAAGGGTTATTTCTTATGGCTGGGATTGACTGAGAACTGAAGGCACTGGTTGGATTCTGTTGTGAGAACGCTGGGGGCAATGGAGTGAAAGGAGGCGATGCAAGTTTTAATTGCAGACAGTCAGTCATTTGCAAAGAGGGTTACCAGGAAATCCGTTTGGCTGACAGTAAGAAACCGGTTCAACCAGGTCATAACCTGCAGCACATACTCAGATACACACATGAACACGAACTCACACACATGCAGCTTCTCCATGGTGGCATTAACACAAAGTAACAAGTATCTGTCAGGAAGTTATAGCCTTTGACAGACATACTTTACTGACTCAGAATGTTTACACCGCACACTTTGTATCTGTCTTCCAATTCATTAGCATGCTAATTGGTTCACATCAGAGTTCTTGTTCTGTCAGTGCGATGCACCAGCAGTCAGGGGCACTGTGGTGTAATGTGATCTAAGTTACCTGACACCCACTGCCTCCTGCTACAAGGATCTACTGGGTTCTTGCAGTACCAGTCACTTTCTAAACAGGGACTTAACTCCTGATTAAACCCAGTGAAAGAAGAAATTTACACATGCACCTTCATGTGTAGCTCCACTTTCATTTCATGGTTTGACCAATGGTAAACGTTTCTCATCAATGAAAAGTTTCAAATATAACAAACGCTGCTAGTTGTTTTTGCCTGGACGTCTTTACTCATTCTAAATGGAGAGCAAATGCATGAAACAGGGAAGCAGCACATTGCTCTGATAGACAATTTTAGCATTCAGAAAAATCTCTGTCCTATTCCTCAAATATGAGAAAAACGTCCTTCCAATTTTCAAGGAATAACAATTTAAATCTGATGCGGGAGGTGCATTTCCATTCCCTCACCCAAAGGCAACACAATCAGCAACTTTCATTTCTGGTCAGGCTTACGTTTGGGGATGTGAGGCAGATGCTGTTTGTCGGCTGTCTCCTTCCCTAAGGCATTACTGATCCCTAATCATAGGGTGCGGGATAAATTGTCTGTCACTGGCAACTCGGCATCCTCACAGGCTCAGGAAAGCAATGAGCAGAAACCCGTCTGTTATCATTGTACTGTAAGCAGCTGGATAACCCAGCTATAATTCTTCATGACATCTTCAAATCAGTCGAAAGTGTCTCAAAAGCATTTCTGAGCATGGGAAACGACACAAGTTCATGTTCAGCAGGGTGACTTTGAACCAACTGTTGTTATTAGAGCGTATAGGTTTGTTCGAGAAGATGAGAAACCACCTTCATTACCATCCTCTCTGACTGTGCGTTGTCATAGACACAGCAGGTCCATGATCTACATAGCAGAAAAGTACTGTGAGTCATATTGGCTTTTCCAATAATGTTATAATGACCTGACCACACCGAACTGACCACACAAATACGAATGCACTGTGACAACAACGACTATTTTCCATTTGAATAGTTCCCACATCTTTCAGCTGGACTCCCTCAAGCCTGTACCCAATGACTCCATCTCATGACCCCAACTAAACTCCAATCATCCCACATGTTTTCAACCAGAAAAAAAAAATGTCTAGGCAGGAAATTACTCTGCACAGATAAATCCACATCTTTACATATTCATTAGTGAAAATACTCCTGGCAAAATCTCTGTGTTGGCCAACCAGCCCAGATGAGCCGAAACTATGTCAATAACAGAACCACAGTGTCTCATGAAGTTGAAAACAGGGAAATTCTCATTCTTAAACATCAACTTGCTATTTTCCACCAGCACCCATGGTTCTTTCAGCCCAATTATACCAAACAGAGAGCCGGGGGAATTCCTACAATAATACTGTTACAATGAATGTTATGAAAAGAACTGTCAAAATCATTGGGATTGACAGAAGTAAGTGTGACTGATGTATTAAGATGTTTATATTGATGAACTCAAACATACTTGCTTAGTTAAATATCCTGACGCAAGTAATCTGCTTCATCAAACAAACCACATGAAACTACAGGAACTATTGACCAAAGCAGACTTTGGTGATATGTTAACCTTTCTAAGAGTAAGCATCCTCACAGCACAGCATACCCACCAGGGTTTCATTTCTCTGTGGGACTTTCCTTACGTTCTCATGGTGTAAACAACACACCACTCATCATCCCACTGCTCCTCTGTGGCCATGTCAATTCAAATTAGACGCAAAAGACTAAGTCATCTCTGAAGGATTTTTCTCTTGGAGTTCTTGGTAGCATGGGGCAATGGTTGCATGATGGCCACGCTGAAGAGCAACGAAGAACTAGCTCATCTATTCCATGCACTAATAAGATCTAGCCAAGGTTAAACAACAGAGCTCTGTCCTACAACAGTAACGCACAGGACAAGAAAAGGATGTGTCCATAATGTCATTTAACTTAATTCTGTATCAGGGATTTTCTACCGGGATGCAATAAGACTCTTATTCATACTATGCAGGACCCCTGAATGGGAACACACAGAAACAGGCAGCATTTGGACCCTTATGTATAGTAAATACCAAACTAAAGGTTCATTCATCACACAGAACCTATTGACTGCTTTAGTATATTTCAACATGAAAAACTCTTCAATTGCTGCACTGGGAAGAGAGAAGAATGACCACAGCAAGGATAGAGCTAACTAGAAGTGATTTTGATAGTAGTATAAGAAATGGTTGTGATACACGGTAAATATGGGATTGTGTATCTGCATGTATGCAAGTCCATGAACCAAATCTTTTCATCAATTCAATTCTTGTGCTGTGCCCATCCCAGCAAAGATTGCTTTAGTTCTGCAAAGAAAAATTCATTTCTAGAACTTACTTTCAGCTAGCTGTTGGCAGAATGCAACCAACGTGATAATAATAATCTTATATTTGAAGACACATAACACAAAAAAAGCACCTGAGTACACTTATGCTTGGAAGAAGAAACTGGACAAAGTGCTGCAGAAAATTACAAAGAGGGGATAAACTCCCCAAAGACACATATCGAACAAGTTTTTTACTCCTTGATATATTTAGTTTTTAAGTAGCTGTACTGGCACTGTGGCTACTAATTGTTATTGTACCATTAAACAATTTAAATGCCTTATTTTGCTAAAAAGCCAGAAATTTATAGTTTATAATTCTGACTCAAAGTCACAGTGGCTAGTGAAAGAAAGATTTTATGACCTCATGTTTCTGCCGTTTTAACAAATCACATCCATATTGGGTTAGTAGCATACATCTGTTAATATAAAACATAAAAATTCTCTACATCATCTCTATTCTTAACTTTTGTGATGAAAATTATCTTGTGTATAAACAAAAGGAGTCAACTTTAGCCTCAGAGCAAACGTCTCCCTTTCACTCTGCTCATAATCACACAGCTAGATTGAAAATAAATCAGTCCATATGACTACACAGTCCTGCCAACATCTAAGCCCTTCTAACATGGAGGATTTACTTCTCTCCTGTAAGCAGGAGCATGCTGTTTCCATTTCATAATCTGTCTGGATGCTTCAGATGAAATCTTGGTGGGCAGATGTTTGGAAAAATCCAGACAAAAAGATTTGAATAAGTGCCAGTCATCTCAACATGAGTCATGACGCATAAATTTGATATGTTTCCAAGAACTCCTGTGAGGAGTGATGCAAAAGTGCATTGTTCCAAACATTTGCAGGTGCTCTTTGTGTCAGTGTGGTGTCCTATTTCAGACACTAATGGGCAGGTGTTTCACAGAAAAACTCCTTTTCATGCAGATCTGTTAGCAACAAGCAGAAAACAATGGAAAGAACAGGAAGATCATATATTACAGTGGCTATTGAGTTATTTGGCAGAGCAAAGAGGCTTGACCTCAACTTAGCAGCAGGGATCTAATGAAAAACATTATAGATTCCAGACCAGTTGAAAACACACCATGATTCAGTTACATCTGGTCATCAGATATATAGTTTGTGCATCTCATAAATTAATCATGCTGAACAGCATCCAGGGAGCTGCTGTATCAAGAGCATGGAAAATTAAAGTCTTTGGTGATACTGAAAACTGAATGAATAATGATGATCATGTCCTTAAGCCAAACCTAGTTTAAAAGGCATGGCATCACTGTTAACACCAGTTCACTTATTAAAGGATACGATACTGACACCAAATTACAGAGATGTCACACAGGCAATGAAATACAATGTGCTGATTATGTCTGGCATCATTCAGGCTCATCTACAAGATCAAACTGCGGTTTAGAATCTGAGTGCAACTACTAATAAACCATGTTTACTTACTTAATCCAATGAAAGAAAAGACTTTGGGAATGAAAGACACAGACTACACTAGTGGGATCAAAATCCACTGACAGACGAAGCCACAAAAGAACTCTGATGTGATTTCCTTTTGCAAATCATAGATAAAAATGTTAAAGATATTTTAATCATTAATTAAAAATGACACTGTGTACTAGCAGAGGGTAAACTTCTCAAGTCTGGTTTTTGCAAAAATCTGCCTGAGCAAGGCACTAACTCCTCAGAAGGGCAGGGTTCAGTTGTACAGGGATCCCCAGAGACAAAAATCCCCAGCAAACAGCACCATATCCGTATTTATTGAGGCTGCACAAACCTGCTTATAGCTTCTACTGCTTTTTTAAGATTTTTGAAAACCTGCACAGAAACATAACTTTGCTTTGTTGATTAGTCTGCAAAATATAATTTCCCCACACAGATATGTGGCTTGAAAACACATCAGCAAGAACAAGAGAAGAGGACAAATTACATGGACAGTGACCTATTTGACCCCTTCTTCTTCTGAGGAGACAGAAATCACCAAGAACACGATAACAGCAGCAATACAGAGGTCACATCAAGCCAAATAGAAGCTTCTTCTTTGTACAAGCAGGATATTGAGCAAAGTGAAACACAATGTGTAAAGATGACCTGAGAGAAACAATCTTTGTCTAACAGCAAATTCATGACAACACTGAAATTAATTTCTGCATAGTTCGACTAAAGTCACTACCACACCAGAAGTATCACAAATATTCTTCAACTCTCAAGGTCAAAGCTACGGTGGCCCTGAATGCTCAACACACTGCAACTATAGAAAGCACATGCTGATAAACAAAACAGAAACAAATGTTTTTCTTGAAATAAAAAGTCAGTCATGAACAGGGGCGCCACAATCTCCAGTTTTAAAACTTGATATCGGTAAAATTTGACGTCACCTTCAAAATCAGAGGTGGGTGTGCCACTAGTGTGAAAACGCCCACACATTGCAGTGAGTTAAATGAACAACGTTAACATTGTCGATAAAAAAAAAATACAGTTTGTAAGCTTTGTTATGCGTGGGTGGCAACACAACAAATATGGTGGAACATCTCCACAGATATCATAAAGAAGGAGACTAAACCATGAAAACAACGCCGTTAACAGTCAAATACAAAGGTGGTGCCCTCCATGTTTGCAGTTTACTGGTTAACAAAGTTATTTTTAAATGATATTGTTAATAAATTATTTTAAATCTACAGTACAGCCTTAGTCTGTTAAATTGCAAACAACTGATGGAGATGATATCATTCATGACACCATACAGACGATTTTATGAAATAAGAATAACAAAAATTAAGTGATTTATCATGGCATAAAACCAGCAATATCAGTCTAGATTAGACTAGACTAGGCTAAAAATGGCATCCGTCTGTGTCTAAGGGGCAAAAAGAAGATAGAGAATCAAATTGAATCCTGAACTTAACATCAAAAATGAAATTTGGAGGACAATGCCAACCCTAGTCTGAATGTTAGCGCTCTGACCAGGATAGCATGACTTAAAGAGAAGCAATTTGCAGGTTTTGCTGTTGCTACATAGCCAGTGTTAGCAAATTACTCACCCATTGTTGCCTTTACAAGATAAGCATTTATAATAATGGGACATTAAAGAAGTGATAAAAAATATCATAAAATCATAAAATATCATGAAGCTGTGAACTTGTAAGTTCAAAGTTTTGCAACAATAGCAAATCCACAACCAGCTCCTACAATATGTTATTTTTTATGCATTTTGTTACATTTCCAAATATTTTGTGGTGATTGTGCTCCTTTATTTCCATCCATTTCATATGTTTTTGCTGCAACTGCATTAATATGTATTGAAGGTTTAGTAATTGAGGGTAAGCCAACAAGAAATAGATAAATATTTCTGTCCTCATGCTGTCAAGCCAATGTCCTTCCATTGCAACAAGAAAATGCCACATCTCTCATCTCATCCAAGCATAATGTGAAAAATATAAATTATAAATGTATCAGGTGTTCCCTTCCTAAGACAATTTTGCAGAGGTCTTTATCCTCACCTTTGCATATGCTGCAGTGGGATCTTTATCTGCAATCATGTCCACACAAATAACCTGTTGACAAAACAGTGGATCACACCCAAGAGGGCCTGGCACGACCTGCATGTTGAAACACTGGAAACCACATAGTTGGCCTTTGCTCTGACTTGTTCAATGTTGAATCTAATTGGAATTAGGAATTGTCATCTCACAGAGACGTGGGATGAGAAAAACAACCGGAATAACTCTACCGCAATCAAAACCAAAGGAACGCTGAAATGAAAGTAGGCTGGGGTTTTGTTCTGCAAATTCTCTCTGCAGGCTAGCTGCTCTGAGGGCATAAATAATCTTGGTGGTTGAGTTGGATGTTGTCAAGCAAGTACATTTTTTTCACTTTTTACCAAACTTTCATATTCATTCCATATTTATATCGTTCAAACCATTCACATTGCCCGGTCTACGAAACTATGTTTCCTTGGCTACATCTATTGACAGTTAACTTAACCAGGGTGATTATTTTTTCCTTCACAGCAGATCTGTCTCCAAGAAATTATTGTATAACTTTAGCTGGAATCTCTTAAGGATTGAGAAAAGTGTCTCCTCTTCTACAGCCAGATTTTGAAGCCTCCCTTGAATAAAATGTGGAGCTACATACCATTACTAAATGGAAAATTAATGTCTGGGTGTATTTTAAGAGCAGGAAAAGGGGCTTCCATGTTAAGACATTTATAGTGTACACAGTGTCAAATCGCAAATGTATTGGGAAGGTTGAAAGTGATTTTCCATCCAGCAGTATTAGCAACCACATGTTAGCTCTTACTGTTTGAAATATTTAATTCAACAGCCTGTCACCTTCCTAAGGTGGTCCGCTTAAAATAATCCAAAGAGGTCATCTTCTCACAAGACCCGATCACCCCAAATGACCGAGAGCCTGCATATGTCAGACCTCGTGGCGCAACGGTAGCGCGTCTGACTCCAGATCAGAAGGTTGCGTGTTCAAATCACGTCGGGGTCATAATCTTATGTCTCTTCGAATAGGACTTTCTCGAAACTTTACTAGGTCAATGCAATGTTATGGAAACTGTGCGTCTCTGAGACATATTTCAAATCACACGTTTGACTGAGCTGCGTAACTGAGTTGACTTCAAAATGGCTGGCGGAAACAAGTAGAATAAGGTTTCATTTAAGATGTGTAGATTTTCTGCAATCTGGAGGTGATACCTTGTGGCCCAATAGCAGCATGTCCGGCTACAGATTAGAGGCTTGAAGCCTTGAAATAATGTCAGCCTCACTGTGCCAAACTGGTGAAGGGATAAGGTCAAGGCTTTAAGGTGTGCCTCTGTCTTTGGAGAAAAAAGAAGACATCTCAAAAGGTACGTGTCAAACTTAAAAACACCAAACCTCCTACAGGAATGAGCCAGGAATCTTTCCATACCTCATACTAAGAGTACCTTTACACGTGGCCAGCTATTTTCATAAATGGACATTTCACCCTCTCCCTATTCAAAAATAACATCGTGCACACATGTATTCAGAAAACTTTTCATTTACACCAACCCGTGTATGTATGCCGTCAGGACATTCCAAAACTGTAGATGGCAGTGTAACGAGAAGCTCAAGTCCATATTAGCCAATCAGAATCCTGAAAATGATCACCACAGCCAAATGAAAATGTAAACATAGATCGCACTTTTGGCGCAGGTGCAATGTGAGGTCAGATGTGTAAAACTCTGCTTTTCTTCGTTTTTCTCAGTTTACATGCAAACGTGCAACCAAAGTTTTCCAAAGTCTCCACTCTGGCTGGAGTTGTTAGAATGAATTGTTTTCAGAAGCGCAAATTCTCGATTTGCGTGTAAACAAAGGGCACAAACGAAGGGAAATTTCTCGTTTTTAAAATTTAACCATGTACGTGTAAACGGGGTCTAACATCAACTTACCTGATCCAATCACCTGGACCATTTAAAGCACAGGGATGAACTCATCCAAGTTAAACTGTGGACACATCTGATCAGTCAAGTAACATTTGTTCTTGGTCCAGTAAACATGTTTCTACATTCTGATACTGTACAGTATGTGTTACAGCACATCAAATTAACTTTAGTCATAGTGTCTTACCTCATTTTAACCTTTTAACCAAATATATTACAGACAGACCCAAGGTTGATTCCAGTCAAAACCTTTGAGCCTTACTGTATTTCTAAATGTAACACAGAAAAATCCAAATATGTGACCTTGTGGCACAACGGTAGCGTGTCTGACTTCAGATCAGAAGGTTGCGTGTTCAAATCACGTCAAGGTCAAAGTTTTAATCTGAACCTGCATCAAAAACAGATACAGTACTAAAATTCATCTCAGGTGACCTCATGAGAAACACATCTTCTACATTGTTTGAACACAACTGAGCTGGGCGGTATGACCAAAATTCTATATCACGGTATTTTTCAGAATTACTCCAGTTTCACAGTTTGGTTTTTTTTTTCATGCATGATTCAGTGTTGACCACATTTTCCACTGATTGAGAGAAGATTTACTGCATATTGGCTAAGAATAGCCTATTCCAATCCATGGACATGACTATTGTGCATTGTGCACAAATATTAATAGCCTACAGGTTTGCATGGCCCCGCAAAGTGCTCTCTGTTCGTCTGTCCTTTAGCTTTGTTGGTTTTACCTGATGGTGTGGAAGGTGCAGATTTTAGTTTCATAGCTACATGTATGACGTTTGCAGCAAAAAAAAAAAAATAATAACGTGTGAAAATCAGTTTAGTATTCAGCGAGTTATGATTGATTAGATGCGCTAGCAGTTCTTTGCGCCTGCCAAACAGATTACACTGAGTGGAGCAGGTGACCGGTCCAAGATGGCGGCCCCACGGCTCGTCAGCTCAAATAGGCAGTAGCAGTCGATGCGGCGTCTACTCTTTATATCCATGTCCACCACGCTCAGCAACTCCACTATTATTTCCGCTCTCTTCAATGCGTGTTTAGCGCAGCAATGAAAAGGGTCCCCTGTGAAACAATTTACCAGCGCGCTGCGTTCCGGACATGTTTATGCTATTTAAACCGGTGTTGCCGGTATATGAAATATTCATATCATAACAAATATAAAAACCGGCTTTCGGTACGAACCGGTATACCGCCCAGCACTAACTGAAATACATTGAAATCTGATCAGATTGCATCTAATGGTGGTCTGCTCCACACATGCCAAGAATAGCTATGGAATAGCAAACATATCCTTGGCCATGTTGAATCAATGCCCACTTAGTCAAGTACTTTGTCACAATCTAATTAGTCCTAACACAGTTTCATAAAGTACTCACCATAAGTTTTAACCACGTGTCAAAAGGCAGATTCAGGTGCACATGATGAATTGCAACAATGTCTCACATTTGACATCTCTCAGTCAATATGCAAACAATCACTCACAACCAACCCACCAGTCAAAAAGATAGCTTTCTTGTAAGCCCTGTCCATCCAAAGGTATCAATAGCTGAGCATTATATAAATATCTTCTTTCATCAGGGCATATGTCTAACAAAGGGAGAAGACAGGGCAGGAAAAGGAGGATTACATTTCCACAAGTTTTAACCTTCGAGAGACCTGCAAGCCCTCAATTTTCCTCACACTCCGTGGTGTGTGGTGAGACCACACTATACAACTTTAAAACCTGTATGACCTCATGGCGCAACGGCAGCGCGTCTGACTCCAGATCAGAAGGTTGCGTGTTCAAATCACGTCAGGGGTCAGTGTTTTAACCTCTGTCCTTTGACAAGAAAGCCGCAAGGTCCTTCTCAACAAACAAAACCACCGAATGTATGTATGAGTGGTGCTGTGATCTCATGATGATTACATGCATTATAGGACAGCTTCAAGATGCCAATGTTTCAGTCAATGAGCAGTTGCAAGTCAGTGACAAAGAATTTCCTCTGCTTTTTTCAGGATTGTAATTCAACTTCATGATAAAAAAAAAAGCCCCAAATAAATTTTTGTATTTATCGTGGCTACACAAAGAAGCTGTATAAGTGACATTTTATGTCACTTTGGATCGGCCCAACAGATTTTCATCTCAGATGAAGACGAGCATAAGGATGTGTTTGGCTCTCACAGCTATCTCTCGGGTGGAACGTTCCTCAAGCTTCTAGTAGCCTTTGAAAACAAAAGCAATTCCAAGTTATGCAGGAGCTCAAGCAGTGCGTTGGTTCTACTGTCCAGCTTCTAACGGTTAAGGCTAATGATTAGCAGGATTATCTGAGCCAGTGGGTTATGATAACAAAACCCAACCAACACAGGGCCGTGGCTGGGACAGGGAAACATGCTCACAGCTACAGTGAACCCATTGTCAAACTGAGCTATAGAAGTAATTCACCATGTGCTTCCTGCCACATTGTGTCAAGGCCAGCCAAATTTGTAAATTATCTGACAACAAAATAAGCTTTTCGCTATTAAGACTCAAAGGGTGGATGATGAAGTTGATATCACATATTCAAACCACAAAACCAAAGGGAACAAAACTGACCCTGACCTAGAATATAACACATAATATATGTAGTTGAGAAAAACCAGGCCCACAATGGCTTGGCATTTGGTTATGGCACCCTTAGACTCTGGCAGTGAATGTCATGGCATGTAGCCTGCTTGCATTGCTTTTTTAGCAGCCACAGAAATTCTCACAGCTCAAGCCCAGTGCTTTAAACTCAGTATCCATAGTAGCTGATATTTTGTTCTCTGCAGTCACAAGCCCTCCCCACGCTGTGCAGCACCTGGGTGTACACCTGAGACACAAGTGGGTCATCGGGGGGAACCTTCATGTTGTCTTACCTTGACCCTGAATAGAGGCACTGTTTGGAAAAGAACTGGGTCTTGTGGAGGTGCCATTGTCCTTGGTATTGTTCGTGTAAATACTTTAGCTCACCAGACTGTCAGCAGACAGACTATATGAAAGTAGTGTTATATTCTTTGGCATTAACCATTGCACCAAACCACACAAAGAGATACCAGCATCTATCATCCCAACACTGTAGCTCTTAAACGTGTGGACAGAAGGAGTGGTTTTGTTGTATTATATTGAATTAGATATTAAACAATAAGAAGTTAGAAAAAAGTGCTTCAAAGTCATAAGCTTTTGAGTGACACTGACTTTTCTGTACATACACACAAATTTCTTTATTTTTTAAAGACCCCAAGCAGTTCATTTTAAACTTATGAATATAAGCGTTAACATTTGGTCATAATCTTTAGCAACTTTACTACAATTCCATATGTACTTGAATAAACCACTCAAACATTTGCACTGAGTGGGGTTCAGAAATCTGAGACCATTTTAGAATTAAAAGGATTTCAGAGAAAGATTGTCTGTTTCTACACTGACTGAACTAAACCTACAGTAAAGGAGTTCTTACAGATTGTTCTCCCAACATTTATGACTAATATGAAACTACTAGTCAACGTCTGCACAACTTTCATTCTACAAACATGCTGTTGCCAGTCTCCAATGGAAATTACAGACTTTGAACTGCACACTGTTTTCAACAAAACTTTGTTTCCACATACTGCCTGAACTCCTTCGCCAATTTATAAATGTTAGTTTTGCAGAAAGGTTGAATAAATCACTGACTTAAATCTCTAGTTTCACACAGAAAAATTACATGATGGTTTGGGTGGGGTCTGGTTGAGTGACATTGGCCTTATTTATGGTTAGGGTCAGGGTCACAGTCAAGCTGTTACCTCTTTAACAACTGCATGACAGGGTAGCACATACTCAGCGATCCAGCTTACACTGACTATCAGGTTCAGACAGAAAAAGCAGAATGTCCGCCTTCCTTAACTGGAGTTCAGACAGAAATACGCTGTACAGGCTTGAAGCCGAAAAAATCTCTTCTGAATGCTTGAGCAAACTTTTAGAGCAACAAGTGTGTCATGTTTTACTTGAAAGACTGACAGCAAACAATTCCTCTATGAGTATAAAAGCTAGGAGGCTGCTCAGCTGGCTGTAGGACATTACTTTGTTGACCAGCTGGACAGACGAGAGAGAGATGCAAGAGTGGAAAAACAAAGAATAGGAAAAACGAGAATAGAGAATAAAACATGAGGACAGGAGGTCATTGAGTCTACACGTCTCCCTGATTTGTACCATGCTGTGGCAGAAATGAACTCAAAAAAAAAACCAAAACCCTGCTGCTTGACCACAGTTGAACCATGAACCTACTCATACTCAGTTACCATCAGTCACATTGCATCCCATCATCCTACAGGGCCGCAAGCGCTCACCACTGCAGTTCACTCACATGATATTCTCCCAATTACCTTCCACTTCTGGATTACTCCTATGCACATACAGCAGCTCCTCTTCATTACATAAGCAGTGAGGCTCTGAATGTAGTGAGCAAATGAGCGTAGACAATCCCTCCAAAGGTACGTCCCTCTTTGTCTAACTGTGTTTCTGTGGAGCTGTACTAGCAGACCCAGAGCTGGGTTCAGACTGAAAATAGATGAGGATCAAAAACTTCACTTGCACTTTCACTGAAGGCTAACAAGTCCAGGTGATCAGTGTTTGAAGTAGTGCATTGGAAATCAGAAACATCATGCTTTACAGATACTAAATGTGCCATGAAAAACTTTCTGCATTTATCAAAAGGCCTCATCCCTGGTTCCTACTGCAGAAGCAAACACTTTGTGACCAACAGATGCTCAGTTGCCCAACTTTGCCCTGCAGCAGAAAAAATGTCCATCCTGACTAAAAGTTATTCAATAGCCAATTTGCTTTGATCTGACAAGGAGACATAGAGACTGTGCATTTCAGGATACGTCCACACACCCATTTTTAAAATGGTTTAACTCTGTCCAGATGATTGTTTGAGCTCCATACCCGAAACTATCTCCGTCTATACTATCACACCTGAAAACACATGCACACCCACGCACACACACATGTGACCATCACAGCCACTGGGCATGCATGAGCTGATGTTAACATAAAGCAGATTATCAGCAGCAAAGACAGTTTTAAAATGTAGAAACAGCACAAATATGACTAACAAAGAGTAAGGCTGTAATTCTTCACTCATGTTGCTTTCACCACTGGGAGTCATGACTAAGAAGATCTGTTCAGGGAGTGACATTTGTGTCACAGCAACCCCAGAGTTTTCAGACTTCACTGGAGCCAGCAGTGTTTCCAAAGTCTAATGCGTGTTAGAATTAGGGATCGAGTGATTATCGGCGCCAATATTCGGCATTTTGACGCATCTGCCTTTTTTTTTTTAATCCAACGGCCGATAAGAGATCAATTTAAAACTGGGTTATTTTGGCTCTGATGCAGCCGTGCCTCTCTGTCTGCTGTCACTACTCTGTCTCCAACATTGTCCCACCCACAGCACCATCTGATTGGTTAAACGCAGAGCCACGACATGGGTAACAGCCAATCAGCAGTGAAAGCTGAGCATGCACAGTGCTCAAACACATGGCGGAGAAGGTCGAGAGAGCAGATAGATGTTTTGAATATGGATGTATAAAGAGAACTTGATACAGTGTTGGAGGCGGGGCCCGTTCATTCCTACAGACATTGCTCAGTGGCGCATGATGCCAAAAAAGTTCGTTTTCCGGGTGGTATAGCAGGCAAAAAAATACCCGGATCTTCCGCACCAGTTATATTGAAATTTTGGAAAACTTTATTTACTGCAGAAAACTTTGGGGAGCTATTTATTTGTTTAAGTTTTCATTTAACTTTATAATACAAGCTGCTGAGCCTGGGAGATCCCTGCACAGAATTTTAAAGCAAAGATGTCTATTGTCTAAGATAAAAAAAAAACAAAAACTTTAATATGTTGCAAATCTGATAAGCTGTTTAATAAACATATACTTCAAGGCATTTAAACAAAGTGAAGTGTTGGAGTTTGTATTATTCAAAATGTTGACGCCAATATTTTCCCTTTTACTGCAAATTAATATCGGCTCAAAATATTGGTTATCTGCCTCCTTGACTACTAATGATCGGTATCGGTATCAGCCCTGAAAAAAACATATCGGTCTATCTCTAGTTAGAATGAAAACATAGTTGTGTGGATGTAGCCTCAGCTTATCTTAGCATAATGGCTGGAGAAAGAGGGAAACACTTTTAAGGTTTACTGATTAAATACAAACCATAGCATTCACATTTAATGGTCAGAAATATCAATCCTTTTGCAGTTTGCAGAAGTGATGAGGTGAAAAATCAATACAGCCAAGTCAGCACATTGTAGATTGACTGTTTTATGTGGTAGAATAGCACACGGCATGAAAGCATACATTTTATGATGTCATGTGTATCTATATGAGCTATAAAGACACATAAATGGTTTATTCATGATTTCCAGGAACCGGAGGACACATGCTCATCATATACTGTAGATATACTGTAAAATAAAAGAAGGGATAATATGGAAATATGAGCCTTTTTTTATTCTCCTGAAGATAGTCTGCATCTATGGATTCCAACAACTTCACTAGGCTGTAGCGTGCCTGCAAGCCTGACTTTCTGGAATTTTGGAAGGAAAAAAGTACAATTATATGCCTAACCTAAATTTAGGTGGGGAAGCTGTGGGAAAGTAGAAAACAAATAGGATCTAGATTAGAGCCACAAATTATGGATCCGGTGCTTGTGACTATACGCTTGAGCTTTCTTTTGTTTTATGTCTCTGACAGTGCACCAGATGTGAGTGAAACCAGACTGAGTGAAGATCTGAAGAAAGATCCCAGTCAGGATCACAGGGTGTTCTGTATGCCAACAGGGCAGCCAACAAAATAATATCTTTGCATAGCTCCTGCTTGCACGACTAAAATCTGGGGGATATTCACTTCTTCTTTGAATGGCAAAGACCTAAAAACAACAGCCTCCTCAGGAGAGAGGCAGGATGAAGCATGAAAAGCCATTGATCCTTCATGGCTGTGAATACTGTGGACTAGATTGATTCTGAAGTTAATGGTGCTTGAGTAGGTGATTGATGCGCACTTCCTGGTCCCATCGAGACTGAGGCGAGGCCTTCAAGTGTCCCCGGAGAGGATCAGGTACACCCGAACACTGTCTGATTGGGTTCAGCCAGTTCAGCACAGCTAGTTTGGGGCCTCAGAGAAGAAGACGACTAAACTCAAACGACACTGATGTTACAGCAGCTGGTGCACCGACAAAAGGTTCATCGTGACAAGTTGAACAAAACGTGAAATGCATATTTGTGCAAAGTGGGACAGCTCATGTATAATTAAGAGGCAGATAAAGACATTAGAGTAGATCAGAATGTAGGTGGAGGTGCAGCTGCTCATTCAAGTCAGTTTGTTTGTCGCTGGACTCAACAACTGGACCAAGACACCTGAGTCCACTTTTGTGTGAACTTGGGTACACACATGACATGACAAGACTTCATGATAGACACATACTTCTTAACACGAAGCAGTATATACATTTATGTAAAGCTGATGGTATCCATGGTAACAAGTGTTCTTGAACATGAGTAGATACATGCAGAGCGTGACATGAAGTGAAAATAGAGCTGTTGCATTCACGTCCTTCTCCGTATGCTTTAACAACCTCTCGTGAGTGAAATCCAACAAATTTGGTAGCAAATTCTGGCTGAGCTCTGTGTTTCACCAGTAAAGATCAATCAGCACATACAGGTCAGCGATCTGCAGCATGACCCGGTGAATTGGACTTCCCCACAGTGCAGTGCAGCTTTGTGCAGTGCCAATGATGCAGGATGACAGTTCACAGAACTGACAAATGAATGAGATACCTGCCAATCCATATGACTTCACATTCACTCTTCTTTCCTTAGCAATATATCAATGTGTACATAAACTTAGACTAGATTTGAAAATGTTTTTTTTTCTTTTGCCTAGAATAAAATGAGTGACATGAAAGTGACTGAAAGTTATACTTCTGTGAAGGATTGACTATGATCTTTGCTCTTGTGTTTGTGTGTTAAGATTACTGCACATTGAACCGATTGAGGGAGAAAAAGCAGCAGTTTTCAGTAATTGTTTTGCCACTGAGAGACATGATGCTTATTATCCAGGGACCAGTCACAGTCCCCATGCACTTACACACAGTGAGCAAAATGTGCACATCATACAGCACCGGAGCGGCAAAGAAATTGCAGGAGCTGAGAGACGTCCCAGTCCACAAATAATCGTCACCAGACAGAAGGGAAATACCCGTTTGGTACGAGGCCCAACAAAAAACACCTCATTATCATTTATCATCCATTCATCCTTTACTTGTTATCCGTTTCCAGGTCTCTGGAATCAAACCCACAACCTTATTGCTGTGAGGCAACAGCACTAAGGACTATAGGACCACTGTGCTGTCTCGTCATCATTCAACATTTTTTTCAATGAAAATCACACGCAATAAAAGCATTCCAACTGAAATTCTATCACTATATCTGTTAAAATAATGACAATATGGATTTTTTGAATATCGTGAACTACATCCGATTTATTATGTGAACTTTTAGAGTCTGCAACATACCACTTATTACCCAAACAAATACACACTGACAGCAGCAAACCACAGTCTTGTCAATTGGGCATATGCTTTTTCACTTTACTTTGCTCCTGTGTTTTTCGTACAGAAGCTGAAACACCCCTGCTGACTGCAATAATAGACTCTGATTTGAGCATTCAAACACGCACTAAATGAGAGTATCTGCATGGCATGGGAGGTGATGTTGTAACAGCTTTTATGATGCCTGTCATTTTTATTACATTATAAATGTAGCCACAAAAACACTTTTAAATGAAGCACCAACACTTCTGGGCGCAGGAATATCATAATACCCGAGTGACCTATGTGTGATTATCTCGTGCTGCTGTCCAGAGGGCTTGGCCCGACTGCTATACAGTAGTTAGTGTTGATCCAGTGCCAAGTGTTCTCCGGAGGGAAAACCTACACTTCTCTATTTACAGGACTTCTGCGTGGATCAATGGACCAGTCGCCTCCATTCTGCTGAACCATGGAAAAGCAGCAAGCAGGGGTAAACAAAGGAGTGAATGTGTGTGGGTATTTGTGTGATTGCTGGTGTGTGTCTAAGGAGGACGGGCTCTTGAAGAATGACTGTTAATGTTGACCTACTTTGTCACCGTTTGCCCTCGGTGGGAAAATGTATTGAGGTGCAACAGGAAATGTTCATCCAAGGAAGTTAATGGTATTTTATTTCTCTCCATGGAGACAAGCATACAGGTGTGAAATGAAACATGGTTAATGAAAAGCGAAGCACTGAATCTCTGGCAATACACTGAGAAAAGAGGTATTCACTTCAGTCAAACCAGATCCTGTATTCCTTCACTTTCCCCTCCCCCATGCTGTCTAGGAGATAAACTGGAAGTTTTACTGAGCCAAACAAAAAAACTTTGATACAAACATAGGTTCCAAAGGGTATTCGAGGCCCTTGAGAAAACCCCTCAGCATTAGGTCGACTGGAATGGTAATACCACCCACTGGCAAAGAACGGCAAGCACTGTCGCTAACAACAACAGTAGTTCCCTATTTTAATTCATTCATTAGTCATTTAACTGGCTTTAAAGCTCAGCCACTGGAAAACCAATCACTGTTAGGCCTCATTCAAGCTTGGCATGGCGGTTCCACACTGTTACTGCAATGGATGCACTCAAAACCTGTTTTGTAAGAGCAGCCAGTGCAAACCAGGGTCTCTCCATCAGTGGACAGAGTCTCTCTCTCTCATTGGACAGGGTCTCTCACTCAGTGGACAGAGTCTCTCTCTCAGTCCTTTTGCCTGTTAACTCCCTCTCCCACCAGCTGAGCAGCAGGTTGTCACACAGACAAAAATGTGTGTATGATGTCAAACAGTAAAAGTCCAACAGCCTTTGCTTCTTGTGAAAGACAGTGAACTCATAGCGCCATGTGTCCTGTGGACACCTACCTGTGATGTGTGTGTAGTCAGTTGATTGTGTTTGCATATTGTCTGGTTACAACAGTGTTGGTCTCACAGCACACCTGCGCACACCTGCGTGCGCACACACACACCCACTGAATTTCGTTCATGTGTCGTGTGTGTCGCTCAGCACACTAACTGGGCGATTTTTACACACTCTTGCGCACTTTCCCTCCAGAATAACCAGCAGAGAGTAAGACTGGGAACAGGCCCAGCGTCTCTTTACTGCTCGGTGCTCAACACATATACCACACAACTCCTGACAACAGTGGAGAAGTGGGCCATCTGCCACGATCACACCAATCTTGAGCATATGCTTCTGAATAACAATGTTAACTTCCCGATTGTCCCCCCACTCTTCCTCCAGCGGGGGGCCACTGTGGGTCCCCGAAGGCTCCGGTTCCAGCGGCAGCCGTTGGCCCTTTTCTCCCCACTCTGTCCCTTTCCAGTCGGAGAGAAGCGCCATGTTGAGGCGGCACAGTGGATGGAAACGTTGGAAAGGCGGTGTGAGAGGAGAGGAGTGGTGGCAGTAAGGGGGGGGACTCTTACCTTTGCGATAGCCTTTTTATACCTCATGGCCGCCTTTTCGATGAGGCTTTGGACTTTTATATTCCCATCTCCACACGGGACAACCACCCGGGTCCTCCCGAAACACACCGTCACTTTCATGGCTCCAGCGCCTCGTTAATCCCAAAGAGCCCGGACGACAACCACCATCCCCGGTGATCCGCGCTCAGAAAGTCGGTCCCCTGCTGCTACGGGCGATTCCAGGCTCGGTTTTCTTTGTGTCCTCCGTCCCTGCAGCAGAAATGAAGCCCTGCATTGGATCCAGGGGCAGAGCTGCTGGGTGGCGTCCTCCCTGAGCAGTGTTGACTCACTTCACTGAAACTTCCCCACAGACAGTCTCTCCAGCGGGAGCGCACAACTGGACTGACAGTGAGAGTGCGCCCACATGTTGGAGCAGGCTCCAAGAATGTTTCTTACTGCAGCTCAATCTGTACAGAGCAGGCTGAGGACGCGCTCAGCACACCGTGAGAGAAGAGGAAAAGTTACCTAACACTGTAGTGTGACTGTGTGTGAGTGTGTGCGTGTGTTTTCAAGTGTGATAGTATGGACGGAGATAGTTACTGATATGAATAAGTTTGTATTCGTTTGAAAACATGTTTGTGTGGACGTGTCCTGAGACGCCTAGTCTATGTCTCCTTGTGTGTGTGTGTGTGTGTGTGTGTGTATATATATATATATATATATATATATATATACACCAGTCGAAACTTTATAAGCATTTGACTGTCTGTACTGTCTAGAAATGTTTACTTACACTGCACCAGGACCAGAGTAACCCACAAGAACATTTATGAGAAAGTTGTCGGGCCCCACTAAGAGCCCATACATGCAATATTATCAAATCTCATTTTCACGAAGTCCCGAGAACCAATTTTTACACTGGATTAGTCCTGTGCCTCAGGTCAGCTGGACAACATTTTGTTCTTGGTGATATGTAAATGCAAAACAGGCCACTCGGGGGATTTGAGGGTCATAAGGCCTCTGGGACCATCAGGGTATTTACTTGCTGTGGCCAGTTGGTTGCCCAGCTTCACCTGGGGCAGATGCTATGGTGTGAGGTATAATTTCTATGTATTCAGAGGAAAGTTTACACAGTAAAAGAACAGAGCAGTCTGACTCACATGGAGGGCAGTGCTGCTGTATACATATCACACAGAGTTGTCATTGGGTAAGTCTGGCAAAGCCCTGATCCAGGCTCAGGCTAGGTGCTGCAGGTCTTTCGCAACACGTATTGCACATACACATGACCACACTCTGATCTCTGTGACTACCTGGATGAGTCAGAGGGGAGACATAAGCAGATGTTGTAAGTATGTTTTCAAAGGAGCTGCTGAGAACACACGAAAGACCAAGCTACACTTACACCACTGATAACAAAGCATCATATTAATGTTATGCATATGTCTAAATTATTGAAGTGCGGTGCAGGATGAGAGATCAGCCTAAGGCTGAATCTACTTTATGACCCAATTTACTGATAAAAGCTGCAACCATTCTGTTGAGCTTCACTCCCTGCAGCCCATATTCCTCATGAGCTGATGTCGTCCAAGTGACTGAACAGGAACATAAGTGCAAGATCCGCAGTTCCTTTTCTACTACAGTACTACAGTATCTCAACACAAGACAAAAAGTGAGCTTTAAAGGTTATAACCCTGCACAGATATATTGGTTCAACTTTCGATTCTGTTGTTTTAGTATTGTTTGCCTTTCATTGTCACAGATTCTGAGTACTCGATCACTTATCAAGGCTGCTGGGCACATACATTTAATACCACGTGTAGTGCCAAAGATGAATGTATCTTGACCTTGCTGTGCAAAGATTACACATGTGTTTCCAGACCAGCAGGCTGCTTGTTCAATGCACTCCAAGGTCAATCCACAGTCAAGCGCCAGCATCGACTTCCACAGGGTTTCAAAATGAACAACTTTCAACACAAGGAGCCCATACTGATAAGAGTTGCCCGACACACTCTCCCACATTCATGCAGCCAATGCTCCCCCCCTGTGGTCAAGAGAAGGAAGAACACTGCCCCAAAAAGGCAAAGAACCCTGATCAAGAACTATTTTGTCACCTTTGCACCTACGTTGTAACATCTACACTTAATTTATTTCTGTTTTTATGAGCTACATGAGTGTATTGATTTAGATACAGCACCATACAGCAAGATCTCTTCTCCGATCATCAAACTTAGGAAGAATCCACATCCTTCATCAATGACTTGCATGACTCACAGTAGTGCATAGTGTGTTTGTGTGCTCCCTGAACATGTTCCAGGAGAACATTCACATATATAGCCAAAAGTGAAGCCAATTACAGTATTTCTCTACATGTTCACAAGATTCAATTTTAAAGAGATGCACAAGACTGTGGAAGTATGAGCCTCTGTAATGAGTCAAAGACTGTGAGAATGGAAATTACATCATTTTACAGTTTGGTTACATTCATCTGAAAAAATGCAAATAAGTAATATAACACAATAACAGATCCAAAGAAGATAAGGAGAACTGCTCTCCCAGACCTAAAAAACATTAAGATTTCTTCAATTCATACATTTATCTATATCATGTGTTTGTATTGTCATACATCATTTTCCAGAGCTGTGACTTTCTAAACCTGAGGAAATGTGTGGTCGTGTGTATCCACCATACAGCAAAATCTCTTCTCTGATCATCGAATTTAGGAAAAATCCACATCCCTCATCCAAACAGGTTTGTTCCTTGTGGAGAGAAGAGCAAGTCATGCAGAAAGGACATGGTAAACAAAGCATGCATGTACCTGTATCTCTGTGCCTATTGTAACTGACAGAGGGTGTTGCTTCCATGGCAGACGTGCTCCAACATGGTCCCAGGAGTATGGAAGGTGATTCCTGACATATCCCTGTTATCGCAGACTATACCTCACCACTGGAAACTTTACCTCACCAAGGGAGAATTCATACCCAGCAAATTCATTCATTCAGTTTGAATTTAGTGCTTCCTTTTTCTACCAGTATAACTTTCACGTCATTTTTTTATAAGAATGCTGAACCCTGGACCCAAGGAATATTCGACCTTTGTCATTGCTAAAGCATAGTAACAGTTAACTAGTGAAGTCAGGCGATTGGACTCAAACACTGAAGCTGTAACGTGCAGACAGAGAATTCCCAGGAGCAACAAACTGAGGACTTGTGAATTAGTGTCACATGACTCCTTGGTTGATTCCTTATGCCTTACATGTCTTGTAAGTACTTGCTTTTTAAGGGCAGATACAAGACCAGCAGGTACAGTGAACATGCAGGAGGACACAACAGAGTGAAGGCAAACGGGGATTTGAGGGCAGCAGAACCTGAAGATCAGATTTTAATTAGATTATTCTGAGCATGTTTGGTATGTTTTCAGTGATATTGGACTCCAGAGCAGATATTGACACGGACAGCAGCTGGTCAAAGGCAAGTGATTTAATGATAATTGGGTTTTTATTGGAATGGGAGGTAGTTTGAGGAAAGTGTCAGAGAGGGAATTGGGAGAGCTGTGGGCCGATGAGGTGAGACAGATGACATAGATCAGGAGCAGTGGACTGATGCAGCAGAGAGCCAATGGTGGGACAGAGGATCTGTGGCAGTAGATCTCATCCTGGAAATAGAACCATTTTTAACTCCAAATTGGGGGGCTGTTTAAATCGTGCCAGGGTCAAACCTGAGAAGCAAAGCAGTCCATTGCGTTGCCTTAACAAATTGCTGAGATGAAGTCATTGGTTCGAACCTAGGTGCTCTCTGTGTTTAATTTGTTGCCTGCATGGTCTCCCTCGGGGTATACTGGCCTCACCCTGTTCTTTCAGCCCTGTGATAGGCTGCCAAGGGTGTACCCTGGTGTACCTCACCTTTACTTAATGTCAGCTGTGATTGGTTTCAGCTCCCCTGCAGCCGTGTAAGGACAAGTGGAACAGCTGAGTTCATGTAGGCAACAACCTAATAATACTTTCCCCTTTATCATCAGACAACAAGGAGAATACAGCACAGAGTTTCACTGGCTTCATAAATGATTCTCTAAGGAAAAACCATTTGCAAAAAAATCACATCTATACTTTTCAACAACTGAGTCCTGTGATTAAGGCTCACTTAAATCGGTCTAGTTCTCTTGTTGCATTGCATCAAGTCCTGATTAGATCAAGATGGTAAGAGGGAGGTGAGAGATAGCTGACATCAGTGTGACAGCAGACTTGAAATCATCATCATCATTTCATCATTTCATTCTTGTCTAAGTATTCACCTGACATGTCAAGGTGAATCCCCACATGAGGTTGCAGTCATTGGCTGATACAGGCCAATTCTTCCACTTGTAGGTACACAATAGAAAAAAACTGTAGTTTTGTGATTTAAATTCCATTAACATTGTCATAGACAAGATTGTGTATTGTTGCTTCAGCCGAATGTCTGATAGTCATCAGTCTGGTATAAGCTAAGGAACGTGCATGTTTCCATTGTGACTCAAAGTAGCAGCACCTTTACTTTATAATTTATCATTAATAAACCCAAGGTAATAAAATCTGCATTCCAACTAATGCTACGTCAAGAGAAAATGAGGGAAGACATCAAACTGACAAGCCACAACAAATAATGGGATTTGTGAGTTTCGCTTTTATTGTGCTACTTAAATTAAATTACTTAAATTTCCAGCAATGTATCCTCCAGTTGAAGGTTTTGTTTACAAGCATCAGTGATGAGCAAGGCTCCTCTTCCACTCTGATAACTAAGAGGCTCTACCTGCAGGCCAAAAGTAGGTACTGGATTCTGCCTTGTCTCCCCTCCAGGAATCCTTTTTGTTAGGATTAGGCCCAGAGCCTTTAATTGGTGTGTGGGTGGGGATTGGGTCCATTTGTGCACTGAGTACTGAGAATGGTGTTAGCACAGTTTTAGCATTCTGATTTCACGGATTAGCAAATGTTGCCAGTTGCTGTTTCTGATCCACTGAACAGCACATTCACACATTGATTTACAGCAAAAACGTGGTTCAGCCCAGAAATCCTAATCCATTTCCAGTATAGAGACACAACTTTCACTCAGTGGTGCTGGCAAGGGCAAAATTCAACTGTTGCTTCACTGATTATATTAGTGAAATGAGTTAGGAAATGGTTGATTAGTTCTTTTTTGGACAAGGACATAAGGACCTGACAGGTCGATTTCAAACCTCAACAGCATATTGATAAGACATGAAAGGAGACAGGTGTCACATCCTGATGCCCGTTCACGTCCCAGCTCGGACAACGAAATGCGGAGTGTGGACTGGTGGATGGAGAGGTGCCAGTCCTCCTCCAGGGCACTGCTGAGGTGCCTTTGAGCAAGGCACTGTCCCCCGAAAAACTGCTCCAGGTTCACCTAGCAATGGCGGTGCCTTCACTGTGGAACCTCTCCACATGTTCGCATGTACGTATAATATGGGGCCCCTGTGTGTGTGTGGTTGTTGGGGGCCTGTATATATGTATATATATATATTGTAATTTCGTTGTGTGTACAATGACAATAAGAGATTCTTCTTCTTCTGTCCAAGTTTGGCTGATGTGTCAGAAAGATCCAATTGTGAATCAGATATAAAGGTATGAGGGAAATACATGGGCCCGTGATGACAGGAGGATTGCAATATGAGACGTGACCTTTTGTATCGCTTTGCGTGACCTCGTGGCGCAACGGTAGCGCGTCTGACTCCAGATCAGAAGGTTGCGTGTTCAAATCACGTCGGGGTCAGTGTTTTTCATTTGCTTTCCGTTGATCAGGTTCTCCAGACGCCGTGTTGTCTGAAGAACAAAGGGAGACACTCAATAGTCCCTCCTCATCGATCACTTAGACGGAGCGCTGTCAGGGCCTCCTGACGTATAAATGAGTAAACCCTTTTCTTTCTTTTTTTTTTTTTACCTTGCAGAGTCGAGCCCTGCTGGATTGACACAGTGAGTGTGAAGAAAATGAATGTGTGTCGTGGAAGGACTCCTCATGTCATATGCGATTCCACTGAGGGATCCCCCCCCCCCCCTCTAAATATAGACGGTCAGCTGAATGCTGTGGTCACTGAGCTCCACTCTACTGAAGGTTAGTCCGGACTTGAGGGAGGTTATAACGTGACATTAGAACAGTCATTCCTGACGACGCGGACAGTCATTAAATGTATGGGGCTATTCTGTTTGTGTCATACTATTTATTCTGGGTAGGAAAAGATTGACCCCGACGTGATTTGAACACGCAACCTTCTGATCTGGAGTCAGACGCGCTACCGTTGCGCCACGAGGTCCAGCCGGCCCGGGAAGTCCGTATATGAGGATTAGAGACGTCTGCAGTAGGCACTAACGTGTTTATCTACTCAGTATAAATTATGCAACACGTTTTCATGTATATACGCTACACACAGACAGATCCCCCGCCCCAACACACACACATACACATGCACAGTGTGTCAGTGAGCATCCAGTCCCGTCCTGTCTCATTCTTGGACGCGCCAGCACCTCAGACAGCTGTGGGCCAACAGCTGGATCAGACCGCTAGGCCTGAGCGCCGCGCACCGACTGCGCATGTGCGGCACATTAGTGCGCTTCAGAGCAGGAAAAGATGCCTTCTGACACAACCTGAGATCAGTCCATACCAACCTGTTCATTCAGCCTGACTCACTTCGAGATGACCTTTTCATTTGCTTTATTCATGGTTGAGGCAATACCCGACATGGGAGTATATTTGATAGTAACTGCCCCGTTATTTGGCTTTCTAGGTGGCATGTAAACGGTTAACAGATGTTACCCTATAGCTGTTTCAGCAGAATTATTAATCACTTCATTTGACACAGCTTCAAATCCAACATTAACATTTAAAATGAATCTGGCAAAGAGTAACAAGGCAGACAACTATCGATAGAAAGTTATAGTTGATTCTAAATACAGTGAATTAATGAACACTTGTTCCAATTAAAGTGTTTCATAAACTATTTATTAAATGCAAATCAATGATCAATATGGGTTTTAAATGACCAACTGACATTTATGAAATATATGAAAGTTTAAAGCTCCTGAATAACAGTCTTGGATGTTTGTAGTATTTATTTAAGACAGGAGTTTTTGATCCCCTCCATCATGGAGCAATTATGTTTCAAATACCTGGAAATTGCAGGCGTCTAGATTCATTTGACAAATGTTTACATTAAACCCTTCAGTGTTTTATTTTTTTATTTGACAAGCAGCAGGATCATGTTTGTCACACCTCATTATCCTTTACATTTGAAAGTAGATACAATAGTCAGTATACCAGTTTTATTACAATATTTTTTTCCTAATTCCAGAACATTTAACAAAGAAAAAAATAAACACACAACAACTGCAAACGTGAGAAAAGAAAGCATGTTTTTTAATGTGAAGCCACCAATGTGTCATTGATGTCACAACTAACTCTTTCCCAGGTTCTTTTTTTTTTCTCCTTTATTTTCAGTCAACTAGTATGTTTATCAGCGCTTTCCTCTCAAACAGCCATAGGCATTTTGTTTTTGTCATTTGACGCACAGGTGCGTGGCACTGGTGATGTTGTAAACAGCTTAAAATCAGAAGGTGGGTGGGGCTGGGAGGAGAGCCTTATGGTTGGTAGTGCCAGCTGGCTGTCTGTTATGACATGATGACCGTTCTTTTCTCAAAGATGGAGGCACCAGTCCTTCTTCAGTCACCAAGTGGGATCACAGCAGACAGTGGCAGTCCAAAACCTAAATGAATGAATGAGCCTGTTTTGTTGTTTATTTCATGTTTTTAAACCTGTATCTGCCGGTCAGTCACACAGGCGAGTGTTTTTAGGCAGCCCATGGCTCTGCTCCTCTGTCTATGCAACGTAGCTGTACTCGTCTGCCGAGGTCTGACTGCGTTCGATGTACTGCTTATCGATGAGCACCTCAATGCACTTCTTGATCATGCTGATACTGGGGTTGAACCTGGCTTTGGACTGATTGATGACCTGCACCGAGGGAAGATTGAGTTACAAGTTATACACTACCACACACCCCTGCTGCTGAAATGTTGTCTGCACGTTCATGACTACTCTGATATAACAATTCTTTCTTTCTTTCTTTCTTCTTCTCTATTTTTCCTTTTTTACATTAAAAAACATTAACCACGGCATATTCATTTTGTTTCAAATGATCAACTTAATTTTGAGGTGGATGGATGCATTAACTCATGTTCAAGTGATTAATTGACACCAATTAACAATTAATTAAAATAAATTACCTGGAACCGCTTTATCATTTTAGATTGTGACAGAAGCAGCAGCGCTTTGGTTTCAGAAACCTATAAAAAGTATTTTTTCAATATCTTCTGGCCTTTGTTATAAGTATTACTTTTGGGGCTTTTATGCCTTAATTCTGACAAAGTGACAGAGAGGCTGACAGGAAGTAGGGAGAGAGGGAGGGGAACAGCATGCAGCATAGTTCCCCAGGTTGGAGTCTAATGCGGTGCGCTGCCATAACGTGGCATGCGCACTAACTGGTTGACCACCTGGACTGCCTATGTTCTGGCATTTTTAACGTAAATGTTAACCGAAAAAATAATAAGTTAGTTGCACCTTAATGCAGTGAACTACACTACTTGTATGAACCTTGCAACAATGTGTGCTACGGATTTTCCTGATTTATATAGTTACTCTGGTCTACCAAAGCATTGTAGCACAGAGACAACATGAAAATCAAATCACATGTTAAAAATACTGTAAATATCCTGCTATCACAATAAGAAATGTGTGTATGAGTTCTAACTGTTGGCTGACTAAGCAGTGGCACTTTCATTGCAAACCTGTTCCAACATTGACCCAGAAATGGAGAACATTATTGCTTGAGGCCTCCCCTCACCTCCAGACATTTTCCCACTCACATACACACTGCATAGCTTTCATGCACATGATTAGTTTATTGTTGGTCCTCCTCTTACACCCTCTAATAACATATTACTTTATACCTCTCTTAAAATGAAGAGAGGTATAAAGGGTACAACCAGTTTTACTGTTCCTCGCCAAATTCCTGTGATCACTGTAACCTGTACGCTAGGTATTTCCCTGCTTAACCTCATCAAAACTGCTAAATATTAAGAGATAAAAATGGACCACAAAAGGTGTTCTATCAAGCTGACTTCCACCCACCTCCTGGATGAGGGCATTGTGTCGGAGCACCTTGCGGGCCTTCATGATTCTCACTATAGCAGCTTGTAAATACATTTTGCGGTCCTCATCAACAGCACTCCTCGTTTGCTCCATTTCCTGAAAAACAGACGGATGTTTTTTAAATTTCAAAATGGCTTGTCAACAACAAGGAATCAGGAATGTGAAAAATGGATAGGCATTGGTCTGACCTGTGGTGTGTCTTTCTGCATTGAGGTTGTAATCTTGAACTTTGTCCTTTTACTGGTGAAACTCATATTTAGTGAAAATGTGGACTCTGCTTCAATCTCCTCCTGTGAGCAGAGGGAAACATAAGCTGTGTTCATAAAATCCTCATTGAATTATGAGTCTGTTTTTCCCCCCCGATAACTTCCATTCCAACCTACCCCCCCCACAGACTAACATATAAACTGGCTTGACAAGGCATTCCGCACAAAACAACAGTTCTCTGACTCTGTGTGATCTGCTTTAAAGTCCAGTTGAAAGCTCAGACCTTTTCTGAGTCGTGGTTGAGCATCTTGACGTCCAGCAGGGACTTGATGGTTTTCTGTAGCTCCTTTTCGTTCATCTGGGTGCCGTCCTGCAGCTCCTTGTAGCTCACTGTTTGGCTGTTGTTAAATGCCAGCAGAACAGCCATCTGGTAGGTGGTCACCATGGCAACATACGGCTTGGAGAGGTAGTTCATTTTCACCTCACCTGTTGGTGGTAATGATATGCAGGTGGATGGTTACACAAAACTGAACCATCCACTGTAACTTCAAATTTGACTCTATTTTTTGATGAGATTGAATCAGGCCCATTCTGTTAAGTGATACAGCTGAACATCCCAATATTTTTCATCATGTCAAATGTATTTATTTCTTTATTGCAGCTTTTCACTGCTTTTCTTACAGTGCATTGTGGCTGAGTGTGTGAAGAATAAAGCTGTTATGTGACAGTTAGCTCTAATCATTCCTTACCATATGTCACCTTAATCAATGTGACATCATCCCTTGATCTGTGAGCTGCTGTTGTAAAGCTGTAGTTTAGTTTTTAGTTTAACCAGTAGTAACCATATTTGGAGAAGACGGTGGAGCTGACCTGCGCTGTATTCCGTGTGTGGCTCAGTCTGTCTATCATATAGTAGCCTACAGCATCCCTTCCTTTATAGTTTATTTTCCTGTAATGGGGAATGTCATGTTGTATTGAAGGCCTGAAACTTTAGACTGAGACCACAAACTCATTAGGAACACATTCCTTAAGCTAACAAATCAATTTAGAAGTAGGTCTATTTTCCCATAAATTTGGATGCAATCTGAGCATTCTTTCTACAACCAGTGGAGTTGCCCCCTGATAGTTATTCAATGGAACATAAGGTAATAAGGTATTGGCTTTCCTTTGGAATCCTGAAGTCCATGCCCATGTTTATATAGTCACCTAATATGTCGCCCAGGCCCTGCCTAAATTTCCTGCTCCACAGTGTCACACCAACAGATACTGGTTCAAATATTTTCACACTCAAACCATGCAATATTCATATAATGTGTGTTACCTGTGCAAAGGTAGTGCAGCCAGGTCAATTTCCTCCCACTGAAGTGCTGATTATAGAACAACTCAAACTGAAACAGGAGGACAAGAGAAATTGATTTGACCGTGTGATCCTGTGAATTGTATGAAGCTCTGTGACTGCAGACTCACCATTTGCACACTCTTCTCTAGTTCTTGTGGGATGGCGAATGTGGAGGAGGGTACATGTGTGAGCGGCCACGCTCCAGCCTGCAAACAACATTAAATACCCAACATGCTACATAGATACCGAAAAGACAAGCCGTGACTGGTGGAATCAGGCCAGTCTAATAAAGCCAAGCTAAATGCACTGACATGCTAGGTAACACAAATATGCAGTAATGTTCTTCGATTTGTAAATATGGATGTAGTTGTGGAGGAGCAAGGTGTCCCTTCAATCCTGTGCCTGCTGGTATGAGCAAGGCGTTGTCTCCTCACCTGTAATACATAGATCTGGAAGCTAATGCCCAAATCCACCACTGTCTCCTGTGTCTTGATAAAATTGTTGAACTTGTTGTTGAGGTCAGCGCTCACGCTCATGTCTGTGTACATTCTGTGGAGTTTGCTTGTGAACTCATAGCCACACGCTTGCTGCAGGATGAGAATGGAAACAAGGATGGAGAGAGGACACAGAGGGGGTTGGGAACATAATGAGCAGGTGTAACACTGAGTAAAAACACCACCAGATATATCACAGGTCTTATACTGCACAGCTTTGAATGTACCTTTAGTTTGTTGATCATGGCTTCTTCTGAATCCATTGACAATGATAAACAATGTATTAACCGCTTTGCTAGCATTCTGGCATAAAACTGTAAAACAAAGAAACAAACTGGTAAATGCCATGAAGGACAAATTGTGCACAACAAGGTATTTTGGGACTTTTGAGGACACTAAAAATGGGCACTCTTCGGCTAATACATCTCACACTATTTTAAGAACAAACCATCCTTTCAAGTCAAGGTTTGAATGATTAAAAATACTTGAGAAAACAATAGAACTGTTGGTTTTTTTTTGTTATATTCAAGCACAAGGTGCTGTCACCTCACCTTTTGAAAGATATCCTTGTCGTCTATGTACTTGAACACTGTGATGAAGCTGGTCAGTTTGTCCTCCACCTCATTCTCTGTCATTCCCTTTGCAGATTTCTTCAGCAGGTTGTCACAGTATTTTGCCAGCTGGATGGAGACACCAGGAGGGTCAAAGCACCACATACAATGGTGCATGTGTGTATGTATGTGTGTATGTGTGTATGTGTGTGTATGTTTATGTACTCACAAGTTCAGGGGCTTTACAGATAGACTTGGGCTCCCTGAAGTTAACCACAGATGTCAACGCCTGGGAAGGAATTACAACAAACATGGTTAAAACCTTTTCATACTTTCAATACATCTACAAAAGTAGTTTTGAAATCTGAGACAATTTACAGGGACAAAGACAATCAGTCAAGACTATCACTTTACATCCCGTAAACGGTTATGGAGTATATTGTTCAATGAGTCAGAGTCTGGCCTTGAATACCTTATCAAGTGCACTCATGAAGTGCTGATCCCCATTTAGAACTGTGTTAATGAGCTGAACAAATTTACTGTGAACCTCCAGCACTGACTCCACAAACAGGGTGGGCATCTAAAGTGGTCAGAGGAGAGAGACAGAGCCGTGAAATGAGATACACATAACATAACGAAATGATATAACACTTAGATTTCATTCATTTTTAGAACACATGGCTGTGAGGCGCAGCTAAAACCTCTGTAGAAAAAGTGACACTGTTAATGAATAAATAAATATCCCTGAAGAAACACAGGACAAGTGCAAATGTCACAGTGTCACTGGTTATGTTTTATTACATCAATATAAATATTAATTAAACTGTCAAATCATGATACTCTCAAACTTTGCTTTTGGATAAAACTGTGTGAAAAGCACAACAAATTGAGGTGTTTTGAATGACAAATTTCAGTCCCTAACAGGCATTTAAAAAAGAATGGTTGTGTAAATACGCTTACAGGGTATGTACAAGTACGGACATGCATGCAGACACACAGTCTGCAGGACTTACGTTTTCCTGAGAGAGATTACTGGTACCCCGGATGCCTTCATTATGGATATGAACCTGCAGTTCTTGGATCATGTGAGGCAGTCCATTGGATACAGCCCGGAGCAGGGTGTACATGTTGGCCATATCTGGACAAAACCACATGGCAGGACACGTTATTCTATTACAGTTCTACATAACAACATGTGCAGTAAGTGACTATTTATAATAATTTTCTTCATGTTAAACAGATACGTGCATAACGGCGCAAAGGCTGACCGTCTCTCTTCTCCTGTCGGATGATGTTCTGGCATTCCCCGTGCAGGAACTGCAGATGATCTGCCACCATTCTCTGCTGGCATTCGTGGATGACTTTGGCATAGGAGCTGGGGTGCAGGTACTTCCGACATCGCACTTCTTCATCTTTCAATCGCGCCAAGACCTGGAGGAGGAGAAAGAGAGGGACCAAAGGGTCAGTTCTGGTTTCACACAATATTGAGTTTGAAGCTCAACAGAAAGTAAGTAAAGCATTACAATCAGCTTTTCAACTCTTCAGTGCATCCACTCACATTTCTGCACCATGATGAACCACAATTGATCAAATCAATCGTCAGTAAATGAGGTGATTGATTTGATCAATTTCATAATTTTATTTGAATTTTGGCAAAATGTAGAATTATTAGGCTCAGCTGACTTACTGTAGAGTGAAGACTCAATTAACATGTGGCATGTTGGTTACAATTGTTGAGCAAGTTTCTCCAGTGTGGCAAAATGTCACCAAATGACATGATATTAAAACCTCACGGGAGCAAGGTGGCTACAATTGCTCTCTTCCAACTGCCAGGAAATCACCTCTCTAATGTCACCTCTAACCTCATTGGTTTAAGGATTCATCTTCTAGTTTTAAATCAGAATGTGTGGTTACAGTCACACTAATAGAAAGGTGCCTCTAGGCGTACTTTGTGTCGTGTTTTATGAATTTATGATGTACGTCATTCGGGTAGGATGACACACGTGGCATTTTTTTTCCAAAAGAACTTCAAATCTGTCTTATGTTACTGTTAATCTGTTACTTTCAAAGATGTTGCAGTTTATTTCATCTCCTCCTCATGGCAGCTAGTGTTTTGTACATGCAGGCACTAACACTATAGTTTTTAATTTCAGCAGTGAGCTGTGAAAACTGTTTAGTTCACGACTCTGTTTGTTTAAAAAAAAAAAGTAATCTTCTTATCAGTAATATTTTTAACCCTTTACAGATTTATTTATTGTTCGTCATTCTAGAACATGGTGACTCTAGATTTAAGTCTCAGGACAGTGGTTTTCAATAAAACAAAAAAATATACACGATTTTTTCTAGTGTTGCTGGTGATCCGTGTGTTACTTTGATCAGATATACACAAACCCTTCATCCTCAAGTTTTAACTTTGTCTGTCAAAAGACTAAAGCAAACTAGACTGGCCGAAAAATGTTTAAGAACAACATATTTTTGCAAGTGAAAACAGTGTGCATGTATTTTATAAAATGGAGAGTAACACTGACAGCACAAAATCAACCCCTGTTCTGAGGTCACTGACTCTACGGGAAATAAAATACAGGAAATAATACAAAGAGAATGATTCAGTCTAACCCCTAACCCTAACCCTTTTCAGTTCCCACAAAGTTTTAAGCATGCAATGATAACTAACTATAACTAAGATAACTAAGTTAAATCCAAAGGTAGACAAGGATGAGAGAAGCCGCTTTCCTGCAGCTATAAATTCGTTCTGATAAACCGCAATAAGAGGGGTCAAAAGGGGACTGCTTCAATCACATTATGTATAAATTTTCATATTAAGTCTGCAACACAGAGACAGATCAAAAAGGAAGGCCAAGCACCCTCACATGATGCCTGATGAAACTCTAATGATGATCCTGTTTACAGGCTGGAGGGATAACTCGTAGAGAAATCTGATTATTGTTGGCTTGAATGAAAGAGAGAGAGAGAGAGAGAGAGAGAGATTGCCTGGGGGTCTGTGACCTCAGCCTCGGCGGGTTAATAGTAGAGCTAATACTCAGATTAAAACTCTTATGTCACCAGACTGACATGACCTGACAGTTCAATCAAATGAGGGGCCTTGTTTGCTTGCACACTCATCTGATTGATGCTGGTGCACAAATTGACACAAACAACACAATCGTGTGCAGCTAGATGCAAAGCAGATGGGCCACATTTTAAAAAAGCAACGAAACAAAATTACTGGAAGAGTTCAAATCCAGCTCTTGTGACACTAAGCATATATATACACAGTGCATCCACATTCTTGTCTTATCACTCAATCTATCCTACCTTCTCCATATACTGTGAGCAGTTGGATTCTTGCAGTAGATTGGAAGCTTCCTGTTTGTAATACTCTCCCGTTTTTGTCAGAAATGGCCCTTCGAAGATTTCCTGATAAAACTGCAACACAGGAAAAGGATATTGTTCACATAGGAGCTAGTATACATGGATATACATAAACTTATATACATGAATTCTTATGGATATGAAAAAGAAAAAAGTAAATAAAACAAACAATGGAGACACACATTGGATCGAAATTGGTGCCTCACCTTTAGTGGAAATTTCTTCTTGTACTGTTCAACATGAACAAAGGAGTTGATGACCCCATGGATTACCTTCTGGTTGGGGTTCTCACCACAACGATCACTGTAGGACATTGAGAATGCTGCTTGTAGACATGATTATTTTAAAGAATTGCAAAGCACTTGTCTTAGTCTAGTGGGAAACGGGTTCAAGTGTCAGTCAAACACTGTGCTAAAATAATAGTAGGTAAGACTGGAAATCAGGTGTAGCAATAATTACAGAAAAAAATAAACAAATTCAAGTATATCATGAGAAAACCCAAGTCCTAACCCATTAAAATAACAGGAGGGGGATATAAAAATATGTATATATTAATAAATAGTTCCCTGATGATGAAAAAAAGACTTTGGAAAATAAATTCCTGTTCTTCAGCCTGCATAAGAAACCTACTTTTTGATTTCATTCAGTAACATCCGGATCAGGACAGCCTGAAGGGGCTCAATCATTAGCTTCTTCCACATGTCTAGTGCCAACTGCAACAGCAAATGAAAAGACAGCATATCACAACAGTGCAGGCAATCCTAGAATGGTGTTTGTTGATGGTTGGTATGACGTGAGGTCTTGAACGGAATCTAATGATGATGATGATGTATATAAGTGAGCAACAGACTTTTTGATTTCCCTCAAGATAAATAAAGTATCTATCTATGCATCCATCCATCCCATTAATCTCTCAGTCATTCTGTGTACATGCTCCCATTTACTACCTCTGGTCAAAGTGTGAATGTGCTGTAGAAACGTTTAGTTAATGAGTTAGTACCTCTCCAATCTCCATGAGCGGCTCATTCATGTCCACTCCTCCGTAGCCATACTGCAGATCTGCTTCTGTTAGTTTGTTCTTCTTGATGAACTGAGTGTTGAGATACCTTTACAACAACAACAATCAAAAAAAAAAAAAAAAAAAAAGAGGGGGGGTACATAGATATTATTTAGTATCAAATGTGCGGAGCAGAGCGGCATAGTGGTTAGCGCTGTTGTCTCTCAAGACTTAACAACTTTCTGTGCGGAGTTCATATGTTCTCCCCGTGCTTGCGTGGGTTTCCTCCCACCGTCCAAAGACATGCATGTCTGGGTTAACTGGTGACCGGTGAGTGAGAGTGTGAGTGGTTGTTGGTCTCTGTCTGTCTCTGTATGTTGGCCCTGTGATGGACTGGTGACCTGTATAGGGTGTACCCCGCCCTCACCCAATGTGAGCTGGGATTGGCTCCAGTGCTAATGTGGCAATGTGGCATTTAAAAACATTTAAACCACAAAAGCATAATGGCAAATGCAGTTCATTAAAACCTGGAGAGATTGTCTTACTTACTCACACTCAGTGGCAACTTATGCCAAAAAAATAAGTACTGTGTAGGCCACAACAACAGAGAGGAGCCGGAAATAATATAAATTCTATGAAAAATTATTCATTTATGAATCTGATAGTGAATTCACAACAATAAGTTTTCATTAAACCTCGAATGCTTGGAAGTTTAAAATAGGAATTATTTTGTGGAGCTCTGCTGATGATTAGGACTAGAAGTGTTCTGTGGCTTGTCAGGCAACGGGAGACTGGTCAATAAATCAACAATAGTTTGTGAATATGGTATTCCTTTCAGCCATTTCATGGTTCCAGCGGCGCATAATGGTGACCTCACAGGCAATGGCATCCATGTCTTAGACAGTGTATGTAATTAAAGAGATAAACTCAAAAATACTAATTTTATAATTAGAATTTTTTTTACTGATCACACACAAGCAATTTTTTACATTCTGCATGATTAAACTGTTTAGATTATGTAAAAAAAATTATGTAAAGTAGTTGTTCAAAGCACTCAAATCAGAGACAATCATAAGACCCAAGTCTGCACCTCAGCAGATTGTTTTGGATGTACAGTCCACGCCTTCGCCGTGAAGTTGTGACACTGCTCTTGTTAACCCTCAGTTACCAGCAGAACAGTCTTAATACACTCATACACAACCTGGTCAGTACCAAATGACAGACCGACCATTAGTAATCTGTCATTGACATTCCTCCAAGTCTGTTTAAAATTTCTGCAAAGAAGTCAGTCAACTCTAACACTAACATTTTGTTGGCTGACATCATGCTGATCTTCATGGGCTGCTTCAGTCCACCTTAAATGATGAGTAGTTTTCACAGCTGCACAATCTGCCTCTATCAGGAGTTGGGCAATAGCACACAGCCTGATTTCCCCCATACACTGAAGCTTCGCCAAACATAATGCACCAGCATCAACCATTCAGTGATTGGGGATACATGTAACAGTCTTGTTTTAATTAAGATGACACTTCAGTGCAATTTGCAATGCATGACGATGTGTTTTTACAGGATAAAAACATACACAGACACTACATGCACAGACATCAAAGACATATTAAGCTATCATCTTCTATATAAAGAACTCAATACTACTATGTCAGTACTAAAGCCATGAGACTGGCTTTAACTCTCACTCATACTGATATAATAAATTACAAAGGCATATGTATGCACAGCCAGTCTGGTGGGAAGTACACATAAAAATAGACCTGAAAGCTCTCCAAGGGTGTATTGATTTAGAATGAATCAGGACACACCAAATACCTGTTGGCACTTCCCACCACGCGTTCCAAGGTGATACTTTAAGTTACAGAAACTGTCTACTGGAATACCATAGCTTGTAATAGAATTAGTACACTCTGCCTCTAAAGACATGAACACAATGACCCGACATCAAAGAATGAGCATCACCTGACAAAGACAGTCACCTACTGTATGCCACCTCATATCTGCAGTTAAAAGTTCTTGAGAACTTGGTAGAACACACCACACAAACCAAGGCCAACCAGCCACTTCATGACACACAATTATATGGACTAAGCACTTGGAAGCCTTGATTTTTTTTTTTTTTTTTTCTCAAAAAACATTGCATAGAGATTAGCACACAAGACACACATTTCCATATCACTATGAATTTAAGGAAACAGCATCATCATCATCATCTTTCAATTAAAAAACAGCTGATTAAAAATTTAGCTTTAAAATTCTGCATTATTTTGCACAGATTTCAGTCTGTTTGTGAAAATACAGAGGCGGAGAAAAATAGTGCACACTAAACGGTGAATCAGCCTACTGACTCACTGATATCAAACACTTCATCATCATATTAGGTGAAAACAAAGACAGGAATGTTACCTGTACAAGCAGTCCATGTAGTCAGCTCCTTTGCTGTATTCATCCCAGTATCTGTGGTACATCAATAAAACCTTCTCTTCTGATTCCAGGACTTTCTAAAATTCCCATAAGCATGATAGGTGTAAGGGAAAGGAGCAATGCAGGAATAAAGTAAAATGCACTTGCCAATTTGTTTTTGTTGTGCCAAGACTGGGGAGCTTTTGAGAGTGCTTACCTTGTACAATTGCCGAACATGATTCTCAAGAAACACCTTGGTCTCTGTGTATAGTCTTTCACCCAAAGGCTCTGGGTATGCAACACACAAGGCATAAATATCCCTGGTGTCTTAAGTCAGGATATATAACAAGTATAAAAAGCATTACAATCTGCATAGATTTATAGAGAAGCTTTTTAACGACTGCATGCTTATATTATTTTGGATACAACATTTTCTAAGTTAGTAATTCTTTATAAATAATAGTTATAAACATAGCCTCTGCCCAAGTGAAAAAGTCTTCATTTTGCAATTCCAATAAATGTATTTAATGCTACAAGCATTTTAAAGATTATCTATTATTTAGTTTTAAGTGATTTTCTGGATTGGCCAGATTTAATGTTTAAATTCAAATACTGTACGATATGTAACAGCAGGTAACTTGCTTCACTCTAAAGTTACTTCCTGTCTACATCCCTGAACTAAAAATCTGTACTCATCTTGTTTTTGGAATTTAAATTTTTGGATGGAGCAAGTGGCAGAGGATACGAGAACCGATCATTCCAGGTGGCTCTCTCCACATAGTCAAGCATCACCACAGCCTTGATTGTCGTAAGTAGCTTGTTCCATGTCTCGTCGAAATCCACCACCCGTGGCTTTAAGGACATTGTATGGTTTCTCTTTCAGCCTGACAGAAAAAGAAACCCATGACTACATTACTGAAAGAAAAGGAATTTGAACATTTAAAATAAATTACTCAGCTATTGGATTCAGTTTCTTTCTTACTAGTTATCTTCCCTTTGTGCTGTTTGGTTGATTTAAAGATCACACATTAAAAACTGCATGAAATATAAAGAACTAATAAACTTGACAAAGTAACTGTTAAGTACAACTGATATGATGATGATTACAAAATGAAAAACTTACTGTTTTATTACTTGATTAATTTGTATTTTATTCAAAATACACCTAAGGCGATATTTATCTGAAACTAGCATTAAATTAGATACATGGTAAGGCTGTTTCTGACGGACAGAACCCAGAAACAATAAATAGCCTGCGTCTAAAACTCTGCCCACATTATTATGGTAGCAACAGATGAGAAAAACATTCTGCTCAAGTTCCTAGAGTTAATCCCAACGCCCATCAACAGTAAAAACGTTAGGGTAATGATCAGGTATTGTTATTATGCATTTTACCGGGCACAACTGCTGCAGATAATAATACCTTAACTTCTACACAAATGTCAGAAGAATCACAGATTACCTGTGAATTGGAGAAACTAGGCCCTGTGTTGTTTTTCGTCATTCATACCAGTTAATTTCACGTCAGAGAAAACATTGCTTAATCAACATGCACACTTTTTTTCTGGCAAGACACATCGCATACGCTGACATCCGGCTTTCATAATGAAATGTTAACGTTACTGGGTGAATAACCTTCTTACAGTCACGATAGAGGCAGCTAAGTTAACGGTACTAGCTTGCGGGATGCCAACCCCAAAATAGGATGCCTAGCTAAAAAGCTAACTAGCTTCTGGCTGACATGCTACTTCTTCCTGCTCAAGTCCCAGCAGTTTTAAGGAATCAGCTAGCAACTAGCAGGGCGCTAACGATAGCTCAGCTATCGCTAGCAAATGGTCATCTTATTTGACAATTCCCCACATTTGCACTGACAGCTCGGATAAAGATGCTGCCGTTGTTGAACAAAACCAGTTACTGAGATCAGGTGTGGACTTTTGAATAATACGTACCTCTGTATAGTAATTGCTTATTATAAAACTCAAGTTTCGCCGCTGTCACAGGTTTGGTGTTACTCACTTACAGGTCTTCCCTACCTCTTGGGTTATACCAATCCACCAAATAGGGGTGTCACGAACAAGCCTAAAATGGGAAGAGTTTTTTATTTATGTCGTCTTAAAATGTGTTTGAGAAATTTTTGATGGGAAGGAGTGTATACGATATTTTAGGTACCGATTAGAAAAGGACGAAACACATCCAGGTCTAAGCGATGACCACCCACATCTCCATGGTATCATCCAAAACTACGGAAACCTCCTAGGGAATGTGTATTAAAATGCAACCACAGGCGTTCTGCGGATTTAAATATTTATTCTGATAATGAAAAGGGAAAATATTTCCTCCTCGGCTGTAATTATAAAGTCAGTGTTTATCTAAAGTGTTGTACAAAGAAGCCGTTGAACTTTTCCGCGTCCAATAAAATTTTCGCTGAAATCCTCCGCATATGTGGACACAAATTAGCTGTTGTGAGAAAGAATTTTCGACTACAAGTTAAGTCTTTGCCAGTAAACGCTTTGATCGGTTTATGCGTAGTCAACCCCCTCGCCAAGAAAAATAAATAAATACGGTAAATATATAAGTGTTAACCCCAATGCTCTCTCAAGTGTAGAATAAAAATAGGCCAATCAGAATCGTTGAAATAAAGACTCCTTAACGTTCCCCGGGGCTAGCAAAGATTTTAAATAATGCTAAATATAGACAAATTTTGTTAAATTATCGATCAGTTTACAACTGAAATAGAGTTTATGTTGCTTTCTCCTTTTACCATCAGGTGTGGACTCAATCAAGCTTGTCGGGTTTCGCATAGCAGGTACAACACTGATAACTTTGGTAATAACGTGGTGGAAAAGGTTACAACTTAGATAAATGAAGATAGCATTATGTGAATATGAAGAAATTATGAACACGATAGCTAAAATATAAGTTTGAGTTAGCTTGACCGAAATATATGATTTCATTATTATTATAAATGTTCTTATAATGATGATTACTATAAATATTATTGTTATTACATTGTTATTTTACGTGTTGATATATCACAAAAATGTGTAGCAACCAACTGTTAGCAGATGCTAATTTTGTCAACAGTTGATGATCAAGTAGAGAGATCTAGCTTGCAGAGGGAGCTATCCCCCACCAAAGACTGTGAAACATTCACTCACAAACTAACCTCAACTCAACCGTGTCAAATCAAATCAAATCAAATCAGATTTATTTGTATAGCGCCAAATCATAACAAAGTTACATCAAGGCACTTTACATATAGAGCAGGTGTAGACCAAACTCTTTATAAAATTATTTAAAGAGACCCAACAGATCCCCCGATGAGCAAGCACTTGGCGACAGTGGCAAGGAAAAACTTCCTTTAAGAGGCAGAAACCTCTGGTAGAACCAGGCTCAGGGGGGGCGGCCATCTGCCTCGACCGGTTGGATTGAGAGAGGGAGAGAGAGAGAGAGAGGCACGGGGGAGGGGGGGCAAAGTTGGGTACAGTAGGGAGAGAAAGAGAGCAGGAGGAGGGGATATTCAAACAGGTGTAGGCAGGAACATGATGCTGCATGAGGTTCGTAGGAATGATGCTGTATGGAATTCTTGAAGATGTGGGAGCAGAAGGAATTGCAGGAACATGGGATGGTGATGATTCATCACCTGCAGGATGAGGACTATGAGGATGTCTATGACTAAAAAACATAATGTCAGCATGTGCAGTTTAATTTGTAGTTTAGACTTCTTTAAAATGCTGCTAAGAGGAGATAGTAGATGGTGGCAGCTCAGCAGCATCTCTGCTTTAATTGTCCTACTGTATCCAATACTGCCTCAAATCTCAGCTAAAACAAAGTCTCACCTCTAACCTATTTGATCACCAAGGTGAAAAGCAGAGTGGACTTCCAGCTTGCATCAGTGTGCATCACAATGAACCCACTGAGGATAGAAGAGCAATATCAGCCACCTTGCATCTATCCACCTTTGTACCAGCAAAATAGCTACAACCAGTCTTGTAAGCATGTCTGAAAGCAAGTAACCGACACCATTCATCCAGTTTCTACGACTACACTCAGTACCTCTTTTACTGCTAATAGTGATACCATTGCCACACCTGAAGCAACATTTACTCTTCTTAGGGCAGCCTCTACTACTAATAACATTATTAGTAACAAAGCAGGTAGAAAAATTGACATGAAAGGTGAATAGAAAGTGACTTTACTTTTGAAAATACACAGAACTGCATTCATTGATTTTTGATGGCAGACGTGACAAACATTAAAACAAGCTGACATAAACACACCCAACAGCACTTCCCTGGCTTTTAAGGTTCAAATGTGTTAATGAACACTTGTCTATGTTCCCATTCGGCAGTCACAGATGATGTTGATCATTCCATCAAAGTAATTAATCAGCCCAATAAATGAATGTCAGCTCAACTCTCACCCACCTATAGATCTACTGTAGGTCTTAAGCTTGTTAAATATTTAGATGTGCATTCAAACTGTTTGTGTCTGCATTTCACTATTAGTAAATTATTTAATATGACAAGGAAACAGATTTAAAGCTATGACATTTAATGTGAAACACAAAAACAGATTCCTATGTCTGAAAATAAATACAAGTCATCAGACTACAATGGACATTTTATTTATGTAGATGACAGCCAGATGAGAGCCATTTTGATCAACCTTGATCTACCCATGTGAATGGAGATGGTGGTGTATGAGTAACAAACTCATACTTCGCCAAATATACTGCTTGCATAATTAAGTAGCTTAATCTATTAACATGTATTTGGTCTTGTCAACCCTCTTAGTTGACTTTTTTCAAGGAAAACCTGCCAACTTCCTGCCTAGTGGGACACACACCTTGTCTGCTATGACCATGACCAGCAGAGAAATGCCACAGCCTCCATCGAGCACCTTTCAATACTATGGAGAGACGCTGAATTATGTGAAGCATTACTGTATGCCCCCAATCCCAGGTAATGCTCTATTTCCGGACGTGTGTATTGTAAAAGTATTTGAACACATGCACTTGTAGCATTGTGCTGAACAATTAGCACCATCATTAAAATAATTTACAGAGTTTAGTCCTCTGCATTGAATTTGGCCCTTCCTTTTCCTGCCATGACCAAAAACTTGATTGAAAAATAATTGATAGATAATGTCATTTATCAAATAAATATGCTAAATAAGGCATTTACATTAAAACATTACATCTTAATTTTTTATGAAGATTAAGTTGAAGAATCTTTCAAGTAAGTGGTGTCAAGTTTCTGCCTGACTCAGAAAAATTATGTCTTTAGCCATAACCAACACACAAACAATACAGCCTCTTCCAATTGCCCCTGTGTATAGTGCTTTGTGCAACAGGGAAATGCTGGGTGGTCTCCAGATTAGAAGTATAACACCCAATCCCCAACCACTGCAACTGAAGTATAAAGTATGTAGCAAAAACATAGGGTAAGTTGTCCGCGGTTTTTCATCATCTCTGGAAATATAAGATGAAACTAGAAAGTTCCTTCACAGGAATTTTGAGAGTGCCTCAGGGGGCTGTTGTCAGGGGAGGGAAGTCTGTGTCTGTCCCACATGAATGTATGAACTAAGTGAACGACATTGACTGGCTCTGTGTGTGTGTGTGTGTGTGTATATATATATATACGTCTTTTTTTGCATGTCTGTATATTTGTCTGTGTGTGTGTCCGTTGATAAACTGACACAGATACTTGGACTTAACCCTCTCTGGGTGTGTGTGTGTGTGTTCTGGAGTTTAACAGAAATGTCAGTGGTAATAGTTGATCAGCTGCTCTCATATCAGAGGAGTCTGATGACATCATTGCTTGGAGTGCCTGATTACATCATTGATTGCAGCTATGTGTCTCCCCTGAAGCTCAGGGGTTGTCATGTCGACCCTCTGAGACACCTAAAAAGGAGCAGGTTTTTGGCTCAGCGAAGCTCTGACTTTGTGTTTATTTTGGTGTTTTTAGGATCTAAGATGTGGGCACGAGAGCGATTTATAAACATATGGAAAATATTGACAGTTCTCCCCCTTAGAAATAACATTGAAGGAAGTGGCACACACGAGGTGATCATGTCCTTTAGAGGCTCACAGATCAAATTCTGTTGGTCTCACTGTTAAAGTAGACACATTTTTTCAGAGAGGACAAGAATCTCTACTACTTTGCAGGAAATGACGTGTGTACCCTTAAACTATGTGCCCGTGAGGGCGATTTACTTTTTTTTTTTTTCCGATAATCACCACCTTGGCTCCGCACTCTAGCCAAAGATCGCCCCACTGTAGCTCTGAACATTCCGTGCAATACACACACAGGAAACTAAGATTTTCACCCAAAATGAGCAAAACTGAGCACGAGACCCGAACAATCGCTGATCTAGAAGTATAAAAGATATCAGAAAGATGAATACAAAACTTAGTGGAGAAGTTTAGTATGCAGTTGAAAAACCTTAAAATTTTGGTGGATTTTCGCTGTCCCCCATCCGAAATTAATGTCCACATTTTAGATCCTAAAAACACCAAAATAAACACATAGCTTCAGTAAGCTGTTGTGGCGCTCAGCATCTGCTCAGTTTTCTGATAGAATTTACTGATTTGTCACAAATTGCCCCAGAGTCAGAGCTTTGCCAAACCAAAAACCTGCTCCTTTTCAGGTGTCTCAGAGGGTCGACATGACAACCCCTGAGCTTCAGGGGAGACACACAGCTGTAATCAATGATGTAACTAGGCACTCCAAGCAATGATGTCATCAGACTCCTCTGATATGAGAGCAGCTGATCAACTATTACCACTGACATTTCTGTTAAACTCCAGAACACACACACACACACACACCTAGAGAGGGTTATGGCCATGTATTTGTGTAGGTTTATCAATGGACACACACAGAGACACACACACAAATATACAGACATACAGACATACACAGATATACATGCAGAAAATATATATATATATATATATACACATAGATATTCACACACACACACACACACACACACACACACACACAGAGCCAGTCAATGTTGTTCACTTAGTTCAGTCTTTCATGTGGGACAGACACAGACTTCCCAACAACAGCTTCCCAAGGCACTCTCAAAATTTCTGTGAAGGAATTTTCGAGTTCATTTTTATTGGGGAGGGAAATGTTGTATAGGTGTTCTCAATAAGTAATTTAGCTGACACCACTTGCTGTGGCAAACCCAAATAGGGAAAAAGCCAAAAGATAAAGGAAAAACAAACAAAAAAAAAAAAAATCCAAGAGGAAAATTTAATGATCATATTGACATAAGCATGCAGACACCTCATTCCTTGAAATTGATTGGAGTCCACCTGACATACATTTAAGTAAGGTACATTTAGTTGAGTACGATTTCGAAAAGCACATATTTGTCTATAACAAGCTCCATGGCTAAGAGTGAATATCAGAACCATAAAAGGCAGCCAGGACTCTTCCCAAAACTGTCTACTAAGCTACAATAAATCGGGCAATCGGGCACAAGGCAAGAGTTATTAGGAACCTGATGGTCCGTTAAGCTGAGCTCCAGAGATCCTGTGTAGAGAAGGGAAAAAATTCATCAGTTGAATTTAGCACAGGAGGATCCCTACCAAGGTGTTGACATGTATCGGAGATAATTCAGAGATATGGGAGAAACCAGATTAACTATAGAGTGTGAATACTGTCAATGTGATTTTTCCTCTTTAGTGAATTTGCAAGAAATTGTAAAATTCAGTTTCTGGACTGCAAGACAACAAAATGTAAAAATCAAAAGGGTCTGAATATTTTTTGCATGCACTGTATAATATACACATTTTTGACTTTTACCCAGATGTACCATTTTTATTTTGCGAATGTTATCAAACAACAAAGTTTTAATGATGAAAAAAAGGTTTGTGTGTTTATAGATTGCTCAGTTGCCTGCCCATTTCCAACAAGCAATATCTGAAGCAAATTCCTTCACAAAGACAAACAGCAGAGCCCTGACTCATAGTGCTGTGTCGAGGAGAGAGCAAACTATGCTGTTGACAGCAGGAGGCCAGTGATGTCATGCTGATGTCAGTGCCTCTAATTGTAAATTGCACACATAGCCTCGCTCTTCGCTGTGGTAGGATTTTAGTGAGAGAAAAGACTCTGAAGGGGACACTTTCTCTTGGAAAGGCTGGGAGTAGCTGTAGTATGGCTGTAACTGGGGATGAGACGGACACAGGTATGTTTACTATCATTTACTCTACTGCCAGACCATTAAGCCTTTTGTTTTGGGATTTTGTTAAGTTAAATTTCTTATTAATGAATCTCATCAACTATAGTTTATTTGAGTAATTAGGTTGGGAAATTCAGTTATTCCAGCAGTATTATAATTAAGAAATTACTGGGATCTTTTCAGATATGGCATGTTTATGTTTTTCAGTGATTTTTTTTCAAGCCACTGTTATAATGTCCAGCAGTTCCTCAGATTAGTATCTTGAGCTGGCTCCTATAAAAAAGTAGCAAAGGATCAGTTGAGTTTTATTCCCTGTAGTCAGCTGCAATAAACAGTCTTCAATATTAAGCAACATTTTCACTGGCTCTCTTTCTCTCTCTCTCTCTCTCTCTCTCTGTCTCTACCCCTCTGTGAAATGCTTCAGTGCTCTGCCCACTCACAGCACATAGCGGCAATAGCTGACGTCACTGCTTTTCCTGGAACAGGCCCCCAGCAGCGACATGTAAATGTGAACCAGCGAAAGACATGTACACTGACGTCAGTCACTGGCCAGGCTGGGAAAATATACTGCTCCTTTTGTGATTCTAGCATGTCACAGAATTAATTATCATTGTATTATAACATGAGGAACAGTGAGTTCTATTGGCAGTGGGCAAACAGTGAACAGAAGGAGAAGTAGATAAGAATTACACAATCTCTAACTGTTTTGTTTTTCTTTTTCAGCGTCACACACACAATCAATAATATTTGGTTCCAAGACCTGTACATAAAAAACTGTATTGATTTAGTTTGAAACTCTTACTTATATTTAAATCTATACAAGTGCAACCTTTTCCAAAACAATTGTAATTCAATTTCTAAAATTAGGTTAATCCTAACCCTAGCCCCTTATCGTTTTATACACTTTCCAACCTAAGGCAGCACTTTAGTTTTATATAGGTTACCAATTCGAGAGTTAAAAAACAAACTGGTTCTCTTTATGTTTGTTTTGTTGTGTGTCCACAGGTTCTACAGGTGACATGACTGCCTGCCAGTTGCATAAAACCAGCTCCAGTCTCCCACAGGGGGTTGCAAGGGCCAGTGCTCATTGCTCCACAAAACCTGCAGCAGATGCCTCACAGAAGCGAGAGCTCCGCTTGATGAAAAACAGGTAAAGAGCACTGGTCACACTCAGCCTGTACACTGGTCTAATGAATGAGCAGCAGATTTCATCAGTTGATTCTAGCTGTATTGGTAACAGCATTAATTGTGACTAATGATTAACATAAATTTGCAGTTAAGACAGTCAAATACGTCTATTTTCTTTCTTGCTAAGAGCTGCATGAGCCCCCCCCCAATGTCCACCTAAACATAGGTGGAGGGAACAGCCAGCACTTGATTAGCTTAACATAGCATTAAGACTGGAAAGGGGGAAACCCACCTGCCGCACAAGCTTCCTAATGAAGACATATTTTGTTAGTAGAAGAAAAAATATTTAGTTTTTCAATCAGAAAGCATTAACAAGTTCATTTTTCGGCTGCAATTTTTTCAGGGCTCCTTAAAGAAAATGATGTGTGTCCACATGAAGGTGAACATTGGCCAGTATATTGTTGGAGTGGTCTAATATTAATGACAATGCTTGTCTTGCTCCACTGCACACATTCACTTCCACTGTCCTCTCTGTGTGATATATCAACATTTAAAATATCAAATACAAATAGTGCTTGTCATAATAATCATCACCTTCCTGAATGGATCACCTCCCCCCAAAGTCTTGAGCTGCTAATTCTCAGCCTCTGTCCACTTCCTGATCTGTCACCTACAGAATACTTGGAGTGATATGATCAGCTGTATTTGGATAAGTTTGACTTGGTGGTCCACTTTTTGCTGGCAGAGTTTAGAAGACTGGAAACTTAGTTTGTATTTTCTGTAAACAATGTTGCTGGAGCTGCCAGCTATGTCTCTTGTTTCCATGTTCCCTCTCCTCCCACATGATGGATTTATTACAATGAGTCGCCGCAGAATGATTGTGGTTGTATTTTTTGGTTTATGACAACTGACTCTTTGGCTTGACTCTATAATGTGAAGTCCTAGCCAATGTCACAAACATGTTCACAATCACCCACAACTAAACATCCTGTTTCCACATTGGAAATTTTTTTGTCTAATGTGGCCTGTCTTTCCCTGTGGTGTAAACTGATTTATGGATAGAATGAGTTCTCTGTTGTATCTGAGAGAGAAGCCAAGTTGTGGATGCTTCTTTTTAACGTCTTCTTCTTAACTGGTATTGCCTGCAGGGAAGCCGCCCGGGAGTGTCGACGGAAGAAGAAGGAGTATGTCAAATGTCTTGAAAACCGTGTGGCTGTGCTGGAAAATCAAAACAAAACTCTGATTGAGGAGCTCAAAGCCTTAAAGGACATCTACCGACACAAAGTGGAGTGATTCCTCGAACTAGAGGTGAAACCCTGATTGCTTGGAGCTTCGTTTTCTGCTTCTGTGGGGTGTCTTGAGGAGTGTGGTTTTGCTTACACAGGCACATGTGCAAACATTGACATGAACACACACTCACACAAAACACTCCTTGTCCTTGCTGTTAAATGTTTTTACATGATGATGTCAATGTTTCTGGCTCTTAATTAACCACACACCACAACCAGGAAAAACATGAACCCTGTTTCAGGTCAGGGTTAACGTCAGGGAGTATTACCAGGAGTCCGCATCCCTTTGAACAAAGAAACTGCCAGGGGAGACGAGAGGAGAGTGAATGAAGGACTACCTGCATTTGCAATGCCTTACTGGAGCTGGACAGTCGGACACTAAAGGCCCAGCTGCAGAGCTTTAAAACCTGACCATCAAAACACTGAATCCAGATAACTTAGACCTATGCTGTTAACACCTAAGCCTCAATCTTATATTCCATGATGATTAGTTTTATGATTGGGCTCAAGTAATACACACAGGGTTTACTGTGAATGTTTGTTTGTTTCACAAGAGTTTCACATCACAATGTTTTTGGTTTATTTTATCAAACCTCATGAATCCTGATGCAAGCACATTTGCAAGTCCTTATAAATCTGTATAAGGACTTTCCTGCCTCAGTCCTGTGACGTCTGTATTTATCTGGGCAAGATCACCCTGTTTTGTAAGGTTTTACATACAGTTGCAAAGAAACAACAAAAACAAGGGGGAAAAGTATGTGTTTTAATATAAATATGTGTATATTTAGTGAAAAAAACATACATTTGTGGACATTGTACTAACTAATTGTTTTAATTCACTATGCTTCGTCTTAGAAGTGATTTTTTCCCTGAATGGTATCAGTTATTTACTTTTTAACTTCAGTGCTTGTATTTTATTTCTCTGCTGTAAGATAATAGCTGCTGACTCTGATGGATATTTTACAAATGTATTTGCCTCAATAAAATTCCTTTCGTTCCTCTATATTTTTCACACTGCACACACACTCACAAACACACACATATAAGCTGTCAATTAGGGGACAGACTGAAAAAGTCCATACATAATTAATCTTAACTCAGAGGTTGAGAGGAAAAAAATGAAAAAAAAAGCAAATAAGAAATCACCAAATGCAAAAGCTCCATTATGATTGTTTAATAAAGTGTTCATAGTGATGTTCAGCCTCAACCTTGGATTTCTGCTCAGAACACAATGTGTTGTCCTTTAAGTGATAACTCAGCTTAATGGCAAGGAAGGACTATTGAGTCTCTTGTTGCTTTTTGTAGAAGGCGAGACTGAATAGCCACATTGTTATTACAGAGTTTGATAAATAGCTCTTTCATCGCGGGAATGGGATTTATTGCAATAAAAGACAAGTGTGTAGGTTGTAGGTCAAACTACATCCTACCATTTTTGATAGGTAAAGAACGCCCCAATAAAGATGTTCAAAATATGAATGTTCTTCAGCTACATTTGTACAGTAACTGTCACAGTTATTTTTTATACAGCGCCAAATCATAACAAAGTTACATCAAGGCACTTTGCACATAGAGCAGGTCTAGACCAAACTCTTTATCGAGTTTTTAAAGAGACCCAACACATCCTTCCAAGAGCAAGCTCTTGGTGATGGTGGCAAGGAAAAACTTTTGTACTGTTGTTGGTGATTATGATTAAAAACTAAAATAATGAAGGAAAAGGGCCAATACCACTGATACTTGTTTGCACCTGAGCCTTTTGTGAAAACTTGTTCCTGTACTGTGTGGAACAAAACAGAGGCAGCTTCCACACTGATAGAAACATAAGTCTGTGGAATGCATCAGTAAGGAAAAGGAAATACTGTCCAAGTGTAGCCAAAGATACCTCTGGTGTCTCTGGTGAAGTCACAAAAACGATTTAGTTTTTCAGTTCCATGAGCTGAATTTGAAACAGGTGCTTGGAAGTTATAATGATGTGATATATGCAAGAAACATCCTTCATGTCACAAAATTAATTTTCCTAAAAATCCTATGGAGACTGTAATGTGGATCTCTCTTACAAATAAATGCAATGCAGCTGCAGTACCAGCAGGCTGCACTGCAGCACCAGGTCTGATCCTTTAGTGCAGTTTTTCAGCCTGTACAATCATGCAAAGGCCTCCTGTCTCTCATACATTCCTCAGCGTGCAATGTTAGTCCGAGGCATCAACCCATGAATGCAAGCTAAGAACCCCCCCCTCCACCCAAAGAAACATATGAATGGATTAGGCTATTCCTCAGAACTCCACTTCGTTTACCTCAACCTCTATTAATCTGGTTTAATAGTGCAAAGAGGTTTGGAATAAGCAGCCATTTTACTTTGATACAGGTAAAGCAACGCCCAGGTGGATTTGTCATCAGACAAGATCAAATAAATAACTGACACACACAAATATGGGTAAGAAAGAAATGACAGATGACTGTATTTGGGTTTACAACAGGCCATTAACAAGGACACCAGTGGTGCTGTAGCTGTAGAGCTGACCCACATACTTCACCAAGATCAAATTCTGTATGCATGTAATTTATTATAATAACTAAATAAATATTGATGAAAGAGGACCCCTCAATAATGCCCCCCAGGAACCCATTTGACTCCTCAAGAGGTTTTTTCTTTCTAGTCAGTACTATACAATTTTGAGTCTTGATTTATTGCATCCCCTTAGAAACATAATTGCTCATTTATTATACACTTGTAACCTCCCACTTGAACCGGAACCTTTTCCATTACAGCCACTACGTTGTTGATTTGTTAAGGTGCGTTTATGTACTGCCGGAAATATTGTAATTTCTTTACACATACGCGTATGCCCCCGTTCCTCAATAAATTGTGAGGGAAATACATATATATAAAACAAATACAGTCAGCAACGGGGGTTAAAAGGGAATTCCACTTGTTTTTCTGTCCTGTTTTTTTTTTTTATTAAATCTGTTCAGAACAAAAGGCTAACGATTAGCCACAGCAAGATCCATTTTCTTTCTTTTTTTTAATCTGATGACTGCATGTTTATTTTGTTCTCTTGTGACTTCTCGTGTTTAAAGCCATCACCTGGAATGAATGTCAAACTCTTCTGTCTTGATTCTCGTCTTTCCGGGATCGGATCAGCGCCTGAAAGCAGCGCGGCAGCGGATGTAGAGGCAGCAGCGGCAGCGGTAGCAGCAGCAGTCTACGGTATATGGGGGACCATGTAGCCGCTGCGAGCATTACCGCCATCTCCCCGTCGACTATCCGATCATGCCCTCTCCTCCAGCCATGTCGCTATAAATTGACAGCCTGTCAAAATGTATGCGTGAGGGAAATCCGGATTCTTAGACGGGAAGTACGAGGCAAGGGAGTCGACCGTGAAAGCGTAAGCCCGTGATAGAGGCAGTATCTGCCCTCCCCCGGAGCTGTGGAGCGGGGGGCGGTGGGTGCTCTTGATTTATCCGCTTCTCTCGGGGTTTATCAGCGTTTTAAATGACCCGTCTCGCCCAGCTCAGGCCATCTTCCAGACGGGACAAGGGCTTGTAACGCTGACGGGTAAGCGGGCCAGTTTGTAGTTTTGCACCGGGGGTCCGTCTGTCCGCGTTACCGCCCCGTTTTTTTTTTCCTCTGGTGTAGTGGCGCTAACAGCGCAGCCAAGGGGGCTGAAGGCAGGCTCTCGCACAGGTCGCCGAAACCTGCCTGCGCCATGGGGAATACCGCCTCCTGCTGTGTGTCGTCCAGCCCCAAACACCGGAGGAACAACCACGCGAGGCTGGAGACTTACCGGCCGGAGCCGGAGCTGAGCCGCGAGGACACGGGCTGCAACCTCCAGCACATCAGCGACAGAGAAAACATCGATGGTGAGTCCTCTGTTCTCACCCTGTCCCAGTGACTGTTACACAATCTTTTAGCAGCGACAACTCTCACTGATTTTTGATGCACATTATAATTGATTCGTGTATGGTGATATTGTTGCTGAAAGTGAGTTCTTACTCTGAATATATCCACGCCTCTGCAGATTTAGGCTGCAGGATTAACAGATAATGGGAATTTCCAACATCTGTGCCAAGGACCCACCCACCCATCCATCCATCACACCTTCCTTTTCATTGAACTTGTAGCACAGACACAGGGCAGTGGTTTCCAGGGCTCCTCATTAGCAGGAGTTCCCTGTTAGTCTGAGCCGTGTACTGCAGAAAGAAGGTCTTATGATCATTTTAAGGTTTGCTGTTACAGTGCCTTCAATCAACAAGCTTCCAGGTGGGTTAAATGGGAAGTACTGTTGGAACGGCTCTACTTGGTGTGCTTTATATGGGAATCCCTGCCTCTTGAGTCTGGATATTGTCATTTCCGCAGTCCAGAAGGAAGTTTGCTGAGGCATATGTGTTTTGATGACATGACCTCGATCTCATGATCTTGCGTCATCCTCACCTATGTGTCTGTGTGTGAGAGGGTTGGTTTGGCGTGTTGAAAGGCAACTGTGAATTTGTGTTCCAGTGGGAGGTAATGCGATAATGATGGATAGTGTTTGTGGCATTTCACTTCCTTTAGGTAGCAGATTAGGAAATGGCAAACTGCGCATTTAACCCTCATTAACACCAGCATAGTCTTCACGCAGTCATACATTTGAGATCTTTTGTGGTTGACTAAGAAAGAAATAAGAACAGTTTAGCAAAGCAGGCTTTGGCTTGTTAAAGGCTAGCACAGTTGTTTTACACTAAAGATAATTTCATCTTTATGTATTTGCCCAAAGTTGGGAACAACAGGTTGTGAGATAGAGTTCCTTGAAGTGCAATTTTGTTAGTTTCATTAGGCTCTGTTGATATGTTAAGAGTGTCTAATTTTGCATCAATGACTATTGACCAATATGAAAATGGGAAGGAGGGTGAAACCAGAAAGGAAATACTCCCAGCATGCCACCATATTCAGGAAATTACCAGTAATGCTTGTGGAAATGTGGTTATTAGAAATCATCAAACATTAACAGGAACAAATAATGTTTGCTCTTGAAGCAAATTCACTTCAGGTCATGGCTCATCAACCGTCTTGGTTGATGAGCCATGAATAGGCCATTGAAGACATTGTCTCAGTCCTCAAATTTAGTCAAGATCATGCCTTCAGTCTTGCGGTACTGAGCAGAGTGGATACAAATAACACAAACAGGCCCTCAAAGGGTGGTGTGATGTCAGCCCAAAACAGGTCAAAAAGTCGCTTGGATTTATGTCGGTCTCCCTTTCTCTGGTATGACAGCTTTCTTCCAAGAGCTTTATGGCTCAATCTAAATGATGATCTGCTATAAGCGCCAGTCAGCCTCGCTGTACTCCTCCCTATGAGGATTGGGTTCCCTGGAGTGAGTAATCAGGAAAGCCTCAGGGGTTGAACAGTGCGCTCTTCAGCAACTCTGTAATTGATGGAACAGGCATAAAATGGGTCGACTGTGGGTCCACTGGTGTGGTTTCTCATCACCAGATGGATATTTACACTGTAATTATGGACTACATCTTCCAAAGGGTTTTTTTTTTTTTTGCAGATAGGCATTGACTTTTACTCTGATATGGAATGGGATAGAACTAGGCTGACCAGAGTATCCCAGACATAATTTCTCCCTAGGTACAACTTCCTGCTGCCCTTGGGGGATCACAAGTCACTCCTGAACCAGATGGGCTGTATAATCCGCTGCAGCACATTGTGGGTCCACCAAGGGTTTTCTTCCTAGCTAGACCTGCCTGCCTTTTATACAGTATGAGATTAAATTGAATAATTGTTAAAATAATCAGAGGATCATCAAACGCTGGAGGAAAATGATTGTTTGTCATGTTCCCAGAATAGTAAAAGCAGTTTATCTCCGGTCTCAGTTCAGTGCTTTAAAAATAAAAGATGCTAACTGAATCATGTCTAATTTTTACTGAATTTATTGGGTACAATATCTTGGTAACCTCACAATCAGTGTATGTGAATTAATTGTCAAAACAAGAGGCCAGTCTAAAGGTGAAAAATTACCAACAATGTTCACACAAAGCTTTGGGTTGTGTCTTTTGGTAATAGGGAGAGCATGAGCAGGTCTCAAGCTGGTTTTTACTGTTTGTTTTGAGCTGTTTGCACAAGTCTTTAGGCAATGACCCCTTGAGCCTTTCACTGGACCTCTAATGACATTCCACTGCCAGAGGAGTCCTGTCCACATCCTGTGGAATCACACAGCTTGATTCATGCAAATGAACAGTTGAGAATGTCACATATATTGGAGGTCATGGAGCCCTGGCTCAACTGTGGTAAAGAGCTTTATAATCTCAAGTACAGTGTGAACAGTAAATATTGAAATGTGCAAAGTGATCATGTGATTCAAGGAGATTTGATAGCTTTCTTATGAAGGAGTGAGGACATAGAAGCTCCTATCTTTATCCTGCCCATTGAGCCCTCATACAGACAGACAGCATGATGGTAATCTAGCTCCTTTGTTTTCCTGATTGTACTGCAATGGGGCCACCCTTTTAAATGTGCCACTGACTGAACAAGACACTAATGGCCAAGACACAGCTGGCCAAGAGTTTCCTACTGATCATTGTTCTTTCAAAATGATTTTGCATGAAAATGCAGTGTTGACTTTGGTGCCTAGCAACTGATCTTGCAACTTTTGGGAAAAACCCAAATTATTGCCAGTAAGGGGTGAAACGGTATGTGTATTTGTGCCGGACTGTTCGGTATAGGGTTTTTGGTATGATTACATGCGTGTACCAAATGTACTGGAAATATTACCATGCAAAAACAAAGTGGAATTACTTGCCACTCCTTGTTTCCTCCGGGTGATGGAATATTATCGCAAAGGCCCGTATGTTGTTGTTGAGCCATCCTGGCAACCTCGTTAAGCATGTAGCACACACCAGCCTCACTGAGCTTGAGCTACCCAGGAAAATTGAGTTAATTTATCCAACTAACCAACCAGTCCAACGTTAGTAGAGACAAGCCAGGCACAGCCATCTGGCAACTTTCAGCAACGTTTCAGCACCTAGCACTTTTATTTTCTGTGTTTTCTACATTGAAGAATTAAGCATGTGAGTAAGAGTTCAAGTTTATTTCAACTTGCAAATTAAAGCCAAAGAGGTTTTTTTAATTTAATTCAGCCGCGATGTGAGCAGCATATAAAGTTGAAAATGCTGACATGTCGCACTTTAATTTATCTTCAATTTATTACTTATTTTTATTTTCCTACCTAGACCCAGGTATGTTTTTATTTAAAAAGAACCATCCTTTGCTCAGGGAATTATGTTATGTTTGATGTTTTCAATTTACCATGATTTCAAAACTGAGGTAGATACCTAACCATGACTCTACTGTACTGTTACACCCCTACTGTCAATAGAGGAGAGTTGGCTTCTTCGAGAGAGACTCACCTCTCTGCTGACCACATGGCAGCTGATGTGAATGAGCTCTTGAATGACCTTTGAATAAGTATCATAGCACAGCAAATGAGTTTACATAATTTGGTTGATAATGGTCGTAAAATCATGCTAATCTAAGTAAGGCCTTGGAACAGGAGTTTTTAATAAAATAAGTCTATAGTAGCAGTCGTCATGAAGCTGAAAAATCCAAAACAAAATAAACAGGCTTTCCCTCCAGTATCCTCCCTCAGTACATATGAAAATCCAAAACATGTTGTCCAGGACTGACGAAATCAACAGGCAGTGACTGAACCTGATCTTTGAAGCCATGTTGCCAAACACATCCCTGAAAAAGAAGACATCACCAATTCTGGTAGGCAAATGACAAAAACATTACAAGCTAAAATTCACTTTTCCTGTATACGCAACAACAACCACAACATGGAAAAAAGATTTTCTGAAAATCCTTACCCTGGCTGTAGTCTTGCAAAGGAACTTAAAATGTAGTTTGATAACAAAAGAATAAAACACATAGACATGGCTTTGTTTCAAGAAATAACAAAGGTGCTGCAGTCACTATTTTATGCTCTGACAACAAAGTCAGAAAAACATGAGAATATCTTCATCGGACTTCCAGCCGTATTAATATACTAGATGTGAGCACAGAGAAGATTCAAGACACAAACAGACATAAGGCCAAAGTGGCTCACATTAGGCAGAATGTAAATACCATGTGGTCCAGCCATATACTGGCTTTTGTTTAATTTAGCTTCAACTAAACAAAATTGTGGGTTTTTTTTATGGTTTGTTTCATGTTTTTTTTATTTTTCATTTGCTGTATGAATGTGTCTGGTTGTCTTGTATTTTTTTTTTTTGTGTGGATACACTGAGCATGTGATTGCAGAAAATCAGCCATGGGAACTGCTGACAGTGGTGATGACACATGTGAACACTCTCCTGTGTGTGTAAACCTAACACACAGTGCTCATTGAACACTGTCCTCCAAGTAAAAAATGTCTTTCAAGGGGCGCCTTAGACAAATCAGCTGTATAATCTGATTTACCAGAGCAACTACTCACTTCCTATAGAGCCATTGGAATTCTGTTCATTATTTAAATGTCAGTCAGAGGCTTATCTGTGTTCAGCTTGTCATGCTATGGAAATTAAGTTGTAATCACAGCATGCACAAGTAGGCTAAAACCACCACACGGCTCTCTTTAGCACGTCTGACGTTAACTTGTCTGACTGCAAGAAATACACATTGACAACTGCAGATATGTAGGCTGAGGGGTACTTAAGTTTTATGATCATTATTAGAGCTGTAACAATTCCGAATGTTGCTACACAATTAATTGTCTCAGAAATAATTGCAATTAACAATATAATTGTCTCTTTTGCTCCAATTTTTAAAATACTTTTTTCATTATCCAAGTCCAATAGTCATCACTATTTGTAAAACTATGGGTCAAATAGTCATCACCACTTATTGACTTGCATTTTTTCCCAACTGTATCTCCCTTGTCAATTTAGTTCATATGAACGTGTATACGGACAAATGCCAACAACTAACAGTTTAAATAATAATAATAATAATAATAATAATACAAATATTAGTCCTCTGAAAAAAAGGGCGTGGGGTGGTGGGCGATTTAAAAAAAAAAAAAAAAAAGTCTTTATTTGTCGGACAGATTTCTGGCCAGAAACACAAGCATGTTCAGTTTCTCTGGCGTGAGGCTGGACTTCACTGGGCTTGCAATGGTGCCAGCTAGAGCTGGGTGATATGACCAAAATTCTATATCACGGTATTTTTCAGAATTACTCCGGTTTCACGATATTTGACGGTATTTTTTTTTCATGCATGATTCAGTGTTGACCACATTTTCCACCGATTGATTTAAGATTTACTGCATATTGGCTAACAATTGCCTATTCCGATCCATGGTCATGACTATTGTGCATTGTGCACAAGTATTAATAGCCTACAGGTTTGCATGGCCCCACAAAGTGCTACAGTTTTCAAGGGGCACTGTGAAGGGAGGGAATCACATGCATTGCATTGAAGCAGTCAAAATATAAAATTTTACATGTATCTCTAAATATCTTCACATTTACATAATTTAATATAATTTCTATCTCTGATGGAAGATATCCAACAGATATGTTGGTACAAACTCTAATATTCTAATGTGTAGCCTCAGAGATCTCCTGGACAGTCATAGTCTGGTTTCAGAGGGTGGAACTAAAGTAGTGAAGGAATCATATGGCATGACAGTTGTAGTGAAAATGTAGAACCTTTTATTTAACACATTTTTCAGACTTTGACAGATTTTTCGTACTCTAATGCATGTTTGCAGCTAAGGTGGTGCAGCAAATTGCTCGTGTTGCCATCTCCGGCGACAACTTTAGCCCGACAGCTTTTGAAGTAAATGGTTGTTTGGTCCACGTCCGACCTTTTAAACCCGAAGTAGCTCCAAACAACTGACACGGCTCCTTTTGTCGGTAAAAGCTCCTCTTCTGTTACAGCCGCTGGTTCAGAGCTTCCACTGTCCGCTGGTTCAGAGCTTAAACCGGTGTTGCCGGTATATGAAAAATTCATATCATAAAAAATATAAAAACCGGTTTTCGGTACGAACTGGTATAGCGCCCAGCACTAGTGCCAGCCGTGCTGAACATTCGCTGTCACGTTTATATTTCGTCTGCTGGCTGAACAACTCCGCTATGCCCAGCTGCCGGGTGGGGCCATCTAGTGATGCAGGGGCGCTGATAGATTTGTGTGCAAACTGTGAGGGATGGTGATTTTTGAGATGCTGTCTCAAATTGGTTGTGCTAGCATTTTTACCGCAACGGTTTTCTTACATAGCCGGCAAATCGCATCTTCCAGATTTGCGGGCTCTCCCCTCTGATTTTGGCTTAAAACCAAAATAATCCCACAACGGAGAAGTTGTACTACGTTTAGAAACAATCTCCAATGTCAGTTTTCCAAATTCATTGTCAAAATGATGCTATAGCTGGAAGCAGTATGACAGGTTAGCCCCTCCCAAAATAACCGATTGTCCAATCATAATTTAGCTGAAACCAGTTGGGTTTGCAGACTCCCTACATTATGACAGGACGAGCGGGACAGTCTCAAGCGACACTTTTTCTTTCTTTATTACCAACACTAGACGAAAATTCCAGTGAAAACCAAACGTGTACCAGCTTAATGTTATGGGCATTTCTCAATACTGTTTCTTACGAAACTACCCAGTTCTCTGGATTGTTAACGTTAGAAAGCCGATTTGACTTTTTGACAGTTACTGTTCTGTCGCGCTGCAGGATGCACACAGACACTGGAAACATGTTTGATGGATGGAAACAAAAGTGTTACGATGCTTTGACCCATCTCATGAAAATAAACCCCATCACCCCCTCAAAAATTTCTTTAATTGCGGTTAAACAAAGAAACCGCGATTACGTCAAAAAATCGCGGTTAAGACAATTATGAAATAATTGTTACAGGCCTAATCATTATCAACACAAAGGTTAAGTAACTGATTCCCAAGGCAGGTAAATTACTCCCACCTTCCCAGCTACTGTTGTTGGACCTCTGGTTTGTGTTGCTGCTGAGCAGATACCCACAGTAAGGATGCTCTTCAGTCTAAATGTGTTTAAGGCAAAAAATGCATGGGTAGTTACATAAGGACAGCCATGTTTATAACCCGTGGCTTTTAACATATTGGTTGTTGTCCTAAAACAACAGTAATGTGGGTATAAATGCTTCACACTGTGAGAAAATATCTTTTTACACCTTTATCTTTTTCTTTATCTTTAACTATAAAAAACAGCAACAGAGAGTGGCATTGTTCTAGATCTTATTTTTAACACAAGGGAAACGCCATTGGTAACAGCACTTTTCTTAGCTCCTTTACAGAAAATATATGCTAATCAGGGTACATGGTGGGAAAAGGTAGGGGGGGTTTCAAGTGTTTGAGGTCTACAGGCCCTCCTCACACAACTTCTGGTTAACTACCACTGAGCCATACGCCCTGCTGCTGCACTGGTTGCTTACATAAGGCTGTGTGGTGATGAAAAGGTGCTACTTCCGTTTTTTTAAAAATGACAATAAGGAACAAATTTATGACAGGGGAAATTAAGAATACTAGGACTGGAGTGTGGATGACCATATTATCAGAGATGATAAATTGTCATGTGCCGCATGTATCTCATCTAGCTCAGCACAACCAGGTCCAGTGCCACTGCAGCGCTCTGGGGAGAGAGACGCTCTAAAGAGATGTGCTATTTTTAGTCTAATTTGATCAGAGCACATTGTAATCTCTGCACAGCTGCTTTAAGTGGAGGTGATGTCTCACAAATAGAGAGAAAAGAGGAAGGAGATGTGGAAGACAGAACAGATGGGTGTCTCACCCTGTTTGGGTTTTACTTAACACTGACATCTGTAAATGAACAATGGCTGCAGGCCCAGCGTTTGTCTCTGTCTCATCAGTGGTAAAGTTAGTTTTTTCTCATCAATGTGCGCACACACACATTGATGAGTCTTGCTGGAAGGTTAATTGAAATCTGGACATTGATTATCCATGCCTGGTTGATGAGCCTGGGGAGTCTCCCAACGATGAATTCCAGACAAGTCGACCTACATGTATGGTGTATGATACTAGGATGTTTTCATTGTTGGTGATGCAAGAAATACTCCTCATTGTTTCTTTCAGACACAAATATGCATATTTTAGCACACTCTATCAGACAGTTACATATGGCTATCAGTAAAAACTGTATGTAAGAGCATTAAGTCAACAACTAACCTCAATGCATAAACCATTTTAAATGTTTTTTGGCTGAACATGTATTATCAATGTTTTTAACCAGCTTTTCAAATTTGAATTTTTTTGTAATTATCTAAACAAACATTGCCCACCTCAGACCACTTTTATGAAATTTAGTTCAATTCAATTCAATTAACATTATAACTTGCTATGGCTAGTATAATTTGAATTTTACATGTATCTACAAAGCTTCAAATCAAATGGAAAGAATAGGAAGTACTCCTTTAGATTTGAATCCATGAAGACAGGTTGAACGCAGACAAATCTAAGCAAAGAAAAAGCAACAGCACCTACAAAAGTGATAAAGTATTTATCTAACTGTATTACTAATGTGTCAGTAACATTCCACCTTATTTCTGTATTTCATAATAAGTCAGTCTATCCCTTAAAGGGTTTCATCTTAGAACTGCCACCTCATCACTTGAGGTAGTGTATATACAGAAATGATATTTGGGGTATGTTAATGATGGACCAGCCAGGTTCAACAATGTAGGTCGATCATCATTAAAACCTTGCTATTCTTCACAGCTTTCCACAGCTGTGAAGAAAGGATCAGATGAATACTTAAGTCCATTTGTTGTTTTTATTTTGACACGAATTTTGCTGATGTGCAATTAAAAACTCACTTGACCCCGACGTGATTTGAAAATGCAAACTTTTGATCTGGTATCAGACACACTACCATTGCGCCATGAGGTCACACAACTGTGTATGTTAGGCTCTAGTGATGCATGATATGAAAAATTTCAACCGATACCGATAAACGATAATTTCCTGCTTCTCATGGCCGATACAGATAACCGATAAGTTCATATTTTTGTATTTAATATAAAAATTGGCTTATCATTGTCGCTGTATACGACCCGGGGCACTCCTGTGCTTGCAGCATTGCTTTTTGCATGTTAAAATCTTGATCCAACCACTGAGCCGTTAAGCTTAGCATGCTGACCGGACTAACATCAGATGTCCATATGTCTGTGGTGAAACTTACGTGTAGTCTGTTCTTGTCGATCAAGTTGTGGATGTGTGTGGCAACGATATCATAGAGGGCAGGGAGGGACACATCCGAGAAGAAGCGGCGGCTTGTGAGGGTGTATTGTGGCTCCAAATGTGCTATCAACTTGCGAAAACCCGGGTCTCAACGATAGAAAAAGGCTGGTCTTCGAGCGCTATGAATTCCATCACTTTGTCGTTAATGGCTTTAGCCTTTTCACTGTCTCTTGAAAAGTTTTTACATTTTTCAAACGCCTGCTGAATGGGGACATCCACACTCCGTGTTGTTGTTTTAGCCTTAGCACCGCTAGCTGCTACCACGGCTGCTTCGTATTCTTTCAATACCGCTTTGCCACAATGACGACTTTTCAGATGAACTATAAGATTTGTTGTATTAAAACTTGAGGTCTTGTTTCCTCCTCTTGGAATCCTTGCTGAACAGGTTTTGCAAACAGCAATGCTGTTTTTATCTTCTGCCACTGAGAAAAACAACCACACTGGTGAAGACGTGTTCATTATTAGTCAGGCAGAGATGGGGCCAGGCTCGGGTCCTGCTAGTAAGGCGCAATAGATGACGTAACCAGCGTGTCGTGGCCTGTTTTGGGGCTACTCGGCCTGCTGACAATTTCCCCAATTTCATTAATTTATCAGATCTCTTTATTGGATAAAATGTACCTATCGGATCGATAAAAAATTACATAATTTTCCCCCAAATCGGCCGATATGTTATCGGTCCGATAAATATCATGCATCCCTATTAGGCTCCTTATGAAACTATGTTGGCATTACCCCACAAGTGACCAGATCTCAAATGCACCCTCAATTTATCTTGGGTGAGTTCACAACTGTACTTAGAGCTGTGTAATTCTGATAAGATCACCTGAGGTGAAGGTCAGTACAATATCTGAATAGGACCATTGTTATTACATTTGTTGTTTTTAATTCAATGGTGGACAAAACAAGAGGCTTTGACCCTAACCTTATTTGAACACACAACCTTCTGGTCTGGAGTAAGACTTGCTACCATTGCGCCACGAGGTCATATGTCTGTGCTTTTTTTTTTTTTTATTTTTTTTTTTAAGATATCCATTTCTCATATATATATGGATGTATGTATTCATCTTCTACTGCTTATCTGTTTCCAGGCAACAGGGGTTGCTGGAGCCAATCCCAGCTTACATTGGGCAAAAGTACACCCTGGACAGGTCGCGAGTCCATCACAGAACCAACATACAGAGACAGACAGAGACAAACAACCTATCGCACTCACACTCAGACATACAGACAATTTAGCGTCATCAATTAACCTAGACATGCATGTGTTTGGATGGTGGGAGGAAACCAGGTACTCCGCACAACAGCACTAACCACTATGCTGCCGTGCTGCATGAATCTATCAATACAGTCAATTGTGAAGTGTCGAAGAGCTCACCTCACTGGTAAATTTTTGGAATTCAGAAACTCTACCTTAAAACAAGCTACCACGTTTTGTAAATTTGTGATGTAACCAAGCAATCACTGCCTTAAACCCAGTGCACCCGGACCCATCATCCAACCTTGATCGATTAGGTTTTCTGGAGTGTTGGCACACCAAACTTTTGTTATTGCAACTCGAAAGAGAAGCTTGAGAGGGAGAGATAAAACTACATTGAAAACTCACAGATACATCCTCTTATATCAACCCTTAACACACACATAAAACATACGGGCTTTTAAGACAGTCTGTGCTGTCAGGTCAGGCACAGTGTTTGAAACATAAGACAGACTGGATGCTTTCTTTTGGCTGCCAACCTAAAATCCCAAGAGCAGCATCAACTAGCAAAGGACAGAAATAGTTGTGTAAATTTTGTTTTTGTTAAATTTTGTTAAATTCAAAATCACATGTTCTCATCTTGTCATCTATTTGGCCACTTCTCATTTATGTACACAAAAGCTGGCAATTTCCCAGAAGGAATAATAAATCATTTCAGAAGAATAGCTTCCATTTAAAAAAAACAAATGGACTGATTCGCAATGTTGAATGAAAATGCAATTGCCTGTGACAGTCTCATTTTGGTATTTCATTTCGAGTTGGCCCACGCTCAGACAGATGCATCTACTGCCCGCAAATTAGCTCTTTGTGTGTTCACTGTGTCTGCTAAGAAATTCACATTGTAATGGCCCTCTGCCAGTTCTGATTATGAGTTGGGAGGGAGCCTCTAGATCAGTGCTTGGTAATAGTCATTAGAATAAGAGAATGTGTCTCTGAGCAGATGATATGTCAAGACTTAATTTACTGTCAGCATTCACCCAAATGTCTGTGGTATGAAATCATATGAACTCCTTCTTGTTGAGTATGTAGTGAGGAAGAGTGTGAGAGTATAAAGTGTAGTTCTCACTGTAGTTGTTTACTTGAGTTCACCAGTAAATTCAAAAGTTGGTAGTTTAGATTTGCAGACTATTGCTTCTGTTCTGAGAACTGAAAAAAAAAAATTGGATTTGTTTTCTTTACCTCAAACCTTTGCTTCACACTTATACAACAAAAATAATTGCTGTTAAAAAAAAAAAAAATGGACGCAGACTCTATGCATTAAATGGGAAGCCAGTAATGAAGAGCCCTAAACCTGAATTCCCTATAATGACCATTAGGGGGAAGTCTCAAATGGTTGTAAAAAGAAATTAGATTGTATGGAAGTCTATGTGAAAATGGCCCTACTTCTAATTAGATTTATTAACTCAGGAAACATTTTCCTAATGAGCTTATGGTCTCAGTTACTAGTTTCAAGTCTTCAATACAACGTGATGTTCATTTTTTAAATAATGGTCCCATTTAGAGGAAAATAGACCATAAACTGGGGGAGGGATTTTACACTGTGGCTACTGTGGGATTGCAGGTTTCAAAAATACAGTTCACAAACCAATGCAAAGTGCACGAGGCACTCGCAAAACGTGTGAACAAGTGCATTTTATTCAACATGGGAAGGACACTAATTTACTTCAACAGATTTCAGATTGACATTGTGGAGCTGGGTAGAACATTTGAATAAGTACATGCTGGATGTGTTTGGGAATGTCAACTTTATCAGGGCACATTTTTACAAGAATGTAGTCAAAGTCCCATCTCTGTCTACACAGAGGTACTCACTGCTTTGTTAGGCATCCACTCCTCAAATCCAACTTGTGAAGAGTGTGTGGTTCTTTTGAGCAGAGAAAAAAAACTGTGAATAGCCATGGTTTAGATTCTAAGTACATTCCCATCAGTCTTGAATGGTATAATCGGAGATCACCTTAAATAATGCAGCCGACTGTAGTTGTTTTCTGAAGTGGTGCTTTCAACTGTGTGCACCATTGGGAACAGGACTCAACAATTAGATGTGGTGTTTGGCAGCCCAAGAGATCATTTGGGCACAGCTGTCCAGACACCACTTGCATTACAGTGGAGAGGACAGAGACACGGACGGTTGGATACATGAAGTTGACACAGTTGGCCTTTTAGACCATATTTGGTCTCACTGAGCTCTTCACAATGGGATTTAAAGTAGAGATTAGCGTTTATGACCTCCCACCCAGTTTGAGCAAATGAAGGGACAGCAGTGAGTCCAGATCTTGATTGACTGAAGTCCTTCAGAAAATAGTTTGCACAAAGCCTCAGATGGTTTCATAAAAATACTTATTACTCAAAGCTCTAAAGCTAGTGCTTTGATTCAGAGCATGCTTTTCCTCTCTTTTCCAGCAGTTTGAGCCAGGAACAGCCAGATACGTCAGTCTGGGGACAATGAGTGACAGGAAAAAAATGTTACTCTTACAAATGAAAATCAATCCTTCTCACTTATCCTCCTCAGGTACATTTATGTCCTTTGAGATTCAGTATTGCCACTGATCATCAATGAGAATAGTGCCATTAAATAAAACAGACCTTCTAGATCACAATGGCCTAATTAGCTTTAACTATGTCTGTGTCTCAAGACAATCCAAATGACATGATCAAAGTCCTGCTTAAGTCAGAGGAAAATAGCTGTTGTAGTTTCTCCAGAATTTTACAGTGGCATCACCAGCTGAAGGCGATAGAGGAGGTGGAAATGCAAAGACTCACACATGCATTCTCATGCCATAACATCAGCCTGACAGCTGCTGGGACTTTCTGCAGCATGTGAACGAAGTATCACAATTTTCCTTCAGAAATGTTAGCTCCCTGCTTAACAAGCAAGCTGTTCCCCATAGGTTGAATTTATTAATGATGCAAAGCGTCACTGTAAATATCTATTTTAAAGTAATCTCACGTTAAATGGATGGTCTGTAATATCTGCTCGTAGGGGTCTCTCAAATAAAACAATAAAAAGATTATATTTGGTAATGCTGTGAATTAGTGTGAGATGATGGGAGTTGTTGTCCCCACAGTTACAGTTGGTTTCTCCTTGTTTGATTCCTTCTGTGTCAGTGTTTCAGGAGGTTTTCAGCTGGAGTTGAATTCTCCACAGAGCTTTCTCCTCTCCATGACAAGCAGGGCAGAAGAATGAAACACTTTCACATTCTGAATCAATGTTGGACCACAGCGCTTCACACTGGCTGGAAGCTGAGACCTCATCTTACCTTTGTTTCAGTTTTTTCTCTGATAATTTCTGATCCAGGCATTAGGTGGCTTATTACCAGGAGCTGAGATCTCCTCCTCTACATAACAAGCAGACCTTAAAAACCAAATAAATAGTTTCACTTCACATATCCGTGATCGGCGATGGGCTGGCGAACTGCCCAGGGTGCACCCAATGTGAGCTCGGATTGGCTCCAGCCCCCCCCACCACCCGCAACCTGGAAACAGATAAGTTGTAGAAGATGAATGAATGAATCAATATCAGTGATTAACCAGAACTCTTCAGTGAACACGGGATGTCTCTGAGCGTCTGGGAGCTTAGCTGGCTAACCTTTACACAGCTTTTTTCTCTGGTAAATGAAGATCCAGGCATTGGGTGACTAAAAGTCTTCATCCAGGTAAAAAAAAATATTTGAAAATGATCGAGATGTAAAAAATGTATCTTAAAACTGGCCAAAAATCAATTTTGAGCTTTGAGGACAACATTGACACACCCGCGTAGGAGATATGACGACAAACAAACCCCCAACTGCTGAAAAAAAATCAGTTTTCTCTGGTTTGAGAATTGATGGAAACATTTGGTATAAAAAGTTCACAACCCAACAATGTTTATGACAAAGGTTGAGTAACTTCAAGACATTTTAATGTTGAAAAGTTGCATATTATAACTTTAAACTGCAATATTTTCTAAACATAGTTAACATGCTGTAGAAATTGTACCTATGATTTCTCCAGTAGAATATTCTATCTACAGGTACATGAGTAACAGGAGGAACTGCCCAGCTTTCAGGACCAACAGATGTTTTCATCTGTCTTATGTCTATCATCTTTACCTGAAGCAGTTGTGTTGTTTTATATTTGACACATTGACATGCAAATACCAACATGTGCTTTGAATTCAGTACTGTACATTACAGTCACACATGTCTGATTAGCTCATTATCATGTAGCAGGGGAAAGCAGTCAGTAATGGCAGCTCAAATGGAATCAGGGCTAATTTACTCATCTTACTGAGCAGACATGCTTCAGATAGGACCATACCAGCTGCTGCTGGTGGTCTGGTGATCAGGTGTGGAGGTAATTTCATGCTGCTGAGTAGCTGATGAAAATCCACCTGGACTGCCAGTATGGCACAGCAAACCCCAAAGCAGCCAGTATAGTCGCCAACAGATAGTTTGACTGGTGACAGTTTGATCAAAGTGGATTGTTTGTGTGCCATTAGGGCGCAGACATTTAACCATCTGTCATTTTTAAAGAGGGATGGATAAAAAATTAGTTTTTCATCTCAAAATCACAAAATGTTACTAAAACTCAAAACTCTGCTTTTAATACTTTTATAGTGTGTGTGTGCCTTTGTGCATCAATGATAGTATACAGTACTATTATTCTGGTGTGTTTGTGTTGATTTATGTATGCATACATAAGCGTATGTGTTGTGTGAACATGTAAACTCAGACTAGAGAATGACTGAGCTTGGCACAGATGGCCCTCCTGTCAGCCTCGGCTCCTTTCACAGCATGATACCGGATGAAACCCAGAGAGAGAGGGAGATAAAAAAAATGGAGCTGAGAGAGGAGCACAGAGTTTTGGCAGGCTAATGCATTGTAAGTGAACAGTATATGCATTGTTTCAAAACATATCCAATATGTGTGTAACTAATCTGCCTTTGTGCCCCCAGTTTTACAATCCGGTAAGAATTTGATTCAGTTTCTTGTTTTTAAAGTTCTTTTTGGGATATTTCAAATTGCTGCTGTGGAAGGGAGACAGGAAGGTCAATGAGACGGGGTGACATACAGCAAAGGTCCTCAGGCACCAAAACTGACACCAGGGTAGTAGGGCTGGGCGATATGTACCAATAGTCATATCCCGATATATTTAGGCTGAATATCGACATACGATATATATCCCGATATATTTTTTTTCTGCAAAGTCAGAGCAAATGTTCAGTCAAAGTCTGGCTACTTCAGTGAACAGTTGCAAAATCTAATGAATAAATAATAAACAGGTTTCTTCACCTGGTTTATTAATAAATACTCAGCTGTTCAAATAACAATAGAATGTTAAACATAAATACTGTATAACAAGGAGTACCTTTTTTGAAATCAAAGCAAAAATAAAAAAACATGAATAAAAATTGCCTATAAAAAGATAGGACAATCTTTTTCTGAAATAAATATATTTATGAGAAAAGTACAATAAATTTTTTTTTTAGTTTCCCAACTATAAATGGCTTATTAAAATCAAATTACAGATTTTCTTCTCCTTTCTAACAAATCCACAGATGCAAATAACAACATTACAAAAGAACAAAACATGACAAACCCTAGTAAGATGAGCTTTGTTTCGGGGCTGGAGCTTTTTTGGGTTGTGGATTGCAGCTGGGGCTGCTGCAGCACGCAGTTTCACACACTCTTTGTACTTAGGTGGTGAAAAAGATTTGTAGTGCTCCCACCCCTGGTTGTAACTTTTTAATGGCACTCTCTACATATAATGTGATTTGGTTGCTAATTGGATACTTTGAATCCTAGCCATCTCCAAATTACTCTGCCACTGGTTTTTCTTTTACTAACCAATTCCTCCACCGCACGCTCCACAGATGTTGTTTCTTCCTCCATGTTTGTTGAAGAGTGCCGGGTGTCTGTTCCTGCTCTTTCCCCTCACTGCATGAAAGAGGGGAGCGCGGGGAGCAGTGCAGACACCTCCGGGTCAGCAGCTCGCTTGGAGCAAGGATCCATCCATCTTCTACCGCTTTTCCGTTTCCGTTTCCGGGTCGCGGGGGGTGCTGGAGCCAATCTTGGCAAATGTTCTGTGCGAGGGGTAGGGTACACCCTGGGCAGGTCGCCAGTCCATCGCAGGGCCAACACACAGAGAGAGAGAAAAACAACCACTCACACTCAGACCTACAGACAATTTAGAGTCACCAATTAACCCAAACATGATGTCTTTGGACGGTGGGAGGAAACCAGAGTACTGGAGTATCCGGAGGAAATCCACACAGACACGGGGAGAACATGCAAACTCCGTACAGAAAGGACCCAGGCCTGGGAACCAAACCCACAACCTTCTTATTGGTGACAACGCTAACCATTACGCCGCCATGCCGCCCCTGGAGCAAGGATCACAGCGCAAATTAGAACTATATCGATATATGCGATATGGTCTAATTCCATATCGCATTTAAAAATATATCAATATATTTTTTAAATCGATATATTGCCCAGCCCTACGGGGTAGTATGACTGAAGTTTCATGTTGTGTGCTCTACCAGGTGAGCCACCTACATTACATTCAGAGGACCAGAAGAAAAAAGAAGACGACCAGAAGCCATTGAAGCTTAGTTATCTGTGGGAGTGTCAGACGGTCTAAACAACCTTTCCTAAACTGAATATTTACAGCAGAAATGTTTTTTTTGTGTTGGTGTTGTCGAAATCCAACAGCACTTGTGTTACTTTTTATCTGGCTGTTATTTCTTTATAGGTGTGAGGTTCTGAAAATATCATTATTCAGTTTCTATTCTTGGGCTGAAGATAAAATTTTAAATCAATTCCCTGCTTGAAGTTTATTTCCATTATGCTTGTATTCTGTTATACCGTCGTATGATTGGAACCGCTAGATCTTACCAATATTGCCTCACAACAAGAAGGTTGCGGGTTCGGTTCCCATGGGTTTCATCTGGATACTCTGGTTTCCAGCCACTGTTGAAAGACATACATGCTTAGGTTGACTGATGCCTCTGAATTAGCCGTAGGTATGAGTGTGAGTGTGAGTGGGTGCTTGTACCTACCTGTCTCTATGTGTTTGCCCTGTGATGGGCTGGCAAACAGGGTGTACTTTGCCCTCACCTAGTGTCAGCTGGGATTAGCTCCAGCAGCCCCGTTGACCGAAAATGGATATGCAGTAGAAGATGAGTAAGTGAGTGACTGATTTGAATCAAATTTGGACCTGCAGAGACTCCTGATTCAAATTTGAATTGATTGTTTTTGCACACCTGTACTATCTATTTTTATCTGCGAAACCTCATCTGTCTATTTTTAACTGTGAAGTGAAAAAGTTTCATAGAAATGAAATTATATCACATAAGCTGTTTTACAAATGTAGCCCTTCTATTTTCACTGCATTGTGCAGGCTAAGAGCCAACACTAACCTTGGGGTGTGGGTGAGCAAGTGTGAGGGAAGGAGGGTGTGGCTGGTGTTCAGACACAAGTGTTGATTGGTGCAGAGCTGGTTGAGCGGTATAATAAGCTGAAGTTGTAGTAGTGAGATGTGCATTGTTTGCTTTTACTTAAAAGCTGCTAAGTAGTGGTAAAGGCAGGGCAAAATCATAATTCTCACAGGCATTTTCTCCCTGGTCTACCTCTCCAGGCAGCAGAAGTTATGGGAGGAGTGGCCATATTTATCAAAGGCCTAAACTAATGGTTTTGATGGAAAATCTAAGTAAAAAAATGTATATATTGTGTATCTGCAAGCATTATCCAGTGGCTGCATTAAGTTCCCCCCTGATGGAACGAACGTCTCCAGCACCAGGGCATGTGGGAAGGTGTGCAAGAAATCCGTGTAGAGTTTTTTTTACTAGTGCCATTACATCATCAAACGGAGTAAGACTCAGCAACTAACTGCAGAGCAGTATACTGTACAGGCAGGTGGGAGAAGCAGAGAGATATGAAGCAGTAAAAAGGAAGAAAAAGACAGCAAGCCCAGCTGTTTGTCTTTGCCTTTGATGAGCTTGCCTCTACCATCTGAATCGTTTCAAGCCAGCGTTGCCTAGTTACAGTGAGCAGGGGATGCAGGGAAGGGAGGAGAGAAGATGAGGAAGGGTAGGTTTATGCCTGTCATCAGGGTGTAGGGTAAATGAGTCCTCTCCCTCTTCATGGACTCTTCAACCCCTCACATCCTTTACTGGTTGACATGACTCACTCTGTCCTTCTTGCTTCGTCTCTCTCAATTACACACGTGCACACAGTAAACATCACAAGAAAAAATGCAGTCTCCCACACTGTCCTGTGCTGTGGTTACCTTCTCAAGCATGTGGTTGTCTTCTGCTCTAATTGATCTATGCCTCTGTATACTCTGGGTACTCTGGTTTCCCCCCACTGTCCAAAGATATGCATGTTTGGGTTAATTGGTGACTCTAAATTGTCTGCAGGTCTGAATGTGAGTGTAAATGGTTGTCTCTGTCTGTCTCTGTGTGTCGGCCCTGTGATGGATTGGTGAGCTGTCCAGGGTGTACCGCTCACCCAATGTGAGCTGGGATTGGCTCCAGCACCAATCGCAACCCAGGAAAGAATAAGCGGTAGAAGATGAATGAATGACTCAGTTGTTGCTTTAGAGTCCACTAAAAGGAGCACATGTACATAAGGGCTAGTGACAAGTTTTCGGATGATCTTATCATGGACATGGATAGGACTGGGCGATAAATCAATTTAATTAATTAATTCAAATTTGTAGTGAAGGACAATTTGTTTTGAATGAAAATCGGTTTTCTCTTTAACTTCCACCTTGATGCTTCCCTTGGGGCCCTGTAGTTCATAGTGGGCTGTACTTGTCGTTATGCGACGTGATAGGCACAAGCGCAGTGATATGTAGTCGGGTTCGCCATCTAGTACAGCTACATATGGCAACTCCTCTTGGTGTGAGAAAATGTGAAACGAGAAATAAAAACTTTTTACAATTTATCACTATAACCAAAAGGGGGAGTATTGTTCAAATCCCAGGAGGGAAAATCAAATTAGATAAAAGAAAAGCATGTTTTGAATTATTTCCTCCTCATTTTAGTCATAAATCATAAATTGAGTTTGGTTAGAAAAAATGAGATTTTATTTTTAATTTATATCGCTCAGCCCTAGACGTAGCACTTCCTGTGGCATACATCTAATTTTAAGAGATCAGTTTTTAAGCAAAAGCTGTTTACTGTCCTTGTTTTACCCTGCAGCCTCACAGTTTGGCACCAGCCGCAGTCAACCATGGTATAGTTAATGTACTATTTAAACATGAAGTATCTTATTTTAATAAATTGTGGCTGCAGATTAAGTTAAATGAATTGGTGATGGACAAATCAAATTATATTATGAAAGAAATATGGCATTTGATCTGTTAATGAAAAAAAGGTTCAACCTGAGTCAAAAATCGTAACATAGTTGTATCAAATCAATGGACTTGTGATTGATACACATCTTTATTAAGGACCCTCATGGAACCATGCGGTTTGACTATTAATCATTGATACTTTAGTTTTTCTCTTATCATCGATAAACAGAGGAAAGTAAATCAGCCAGTGTTGCATTGTCATTACTTTAAGGCAGACTTAGACGGAGTTACTGACCTCGATTGCCCAAAATTTGGAGTGTAGCCACTCTCTTCTTGCCATTGCAGCCTTTTTTTAATCAGTCTGTCTGTCCTTACAACCTTCCCTTGTCCCTTGGCATGTCAGTATAACATCTGAGCATGGCCTGAGAGGTTTATTCATACAGCAGAAATATACTGTGTTGTATATGGTCATCAGTATTTATGTTGTGTTTACTCTGTTTTGAACTGTTTTGTTTTTCCTCTGCTTCACTCCTTCCCCTAGGCTTGTTCATAATCCTGTTCTACCTAATTATAGCCATCTGTCAGGTGTAAAAATGATCAATAGCAGTGTGCCACATATGACACATCTATACATGTCCAGTTAAGCTTCAAGGAAATTTCACTATTTTTTATTGTATTTTGACTTTTATTGCAGTCTTTGTGTTGTAGTCTTTCTTTGTGTGAGTTCAGGATGTCTCCCCCTCCCAGAACAGGACGTAGCTATGCAAGCTGACAGGAGATGTGATATGTGTTTGGTAATGTATCCATGAAATTTAAATCTCCCTCTCAAATTTGTGTGCATTGTGTGTTCAGTGCAGTGGGAGAGGGTATAGATTTCTGATGACTATGACTCATGGTGGCTTTCTTCTTTATTTATAATTGTAACTTGACACATAAATCACATAACTACAGAAAAGAATCACAGTAGCAAGATTAGTGTTGTCAAAATCGGACAAGTTCAAATATTTCTGCGTTAAACATAACAATGTTGCAACTGGCACCATGGGTGTTTTGTTAGCAGTCTTATTGTAATGGGTTAGAGTAACTGGTCAGTTGGGCCACTGCTTTGATTCAGACTTATCTTTCCTTTCTACTATGGGTCAGATTGCCAGGGATATATATCTGATGTTACATCAACTTGACCTCTTGCATATGAAACTAAGCACAGTCTTCCTTCTATCTGGACAAATTCTAACAGCTGTGGCACCATCATCAAATCAACAATTTGATTTGTCCAATACTTTGTTAATGACAAAATTCTTGTCAAACTAAATACACTTCCGCTAGCCTCAGCTGTGCTCTGTCATCCGTACTAATTAACAAAAGTTAGCATGGACAGCTGACATGGGAAACACTGCAAACATGTTACCCATTAAACTTCAGTGTTTCACCATTGTTGCTGTTATTGCATGTATACAAGCATGCTCAAGGTTTAGCACCATAATTCCTAAGTACAGCTTCACTAAAGCCACCAGGTTGTATGCTCCTTTTATTTCACTTCATCACTTCATCACTTCATACAGTATGTTTGTTGTCAGGCCACTGTGGTGCAAATTTACTGTTCACTGCTCTTATATTACTGTGATCTTGCATATGTCTCTTCTTGAAATATACAGAAATGATCACACACAAACACACATATTCTTGACTTTTAGCACAAGAGCATCAGGGCACAATTTTAATGGTGGCAGTTGTGGTATGATGGTCAAAATCAGAGGCTTACACACACACACACACACACACACACACACTAATAGCATATCGGTGTGAATGAGTTTCATTCAAGTCAGGGATATAGGAATATGTTTTCTGCTGAGTTTTTTCAGCTGACTCCTTTCCATCTTCTTGTCCCTGCTGGCTTTTAAGGAATAAAAGCTCAGCTCTTTTCTTCTGATGAGTCTGCATCACAGCACTGAGTTTGGCAGATGTGTACAGTCAGTGATTGAGGCTCAGGTCTGGGTTACACTGTTTGCAAGAGTTGTGATGCTGCTGGGGGTTGCTGTTCCATTGGTGTATGTTAGATGTAGAGAAAACAAAAAAGGGAGTCAGACTAAGTCTGAAACTAAGAAATTTAAACATCCTGGTGGATCACAGAAATTCAGATTCAGACCATAAAATTGCCCTGAAATGTGATCAAATGAGATAACACTTAAAGGGCCCATATATCACACTTTTCCAGTTTTTTAATTGTGAAGTGTTGATCTCCATCAGGGCAGCAAGGCGGGATAGTGGTTGCAGGTTTGGTTCCTGGGTTCCCGGACCTTTACAAATCCTACTATCCTTTAGCTTTACCTTCTCCCTCTTATCACTCCTGCTGTTTAAATCAAAACACAGCAGCTATATCATAGAGATGAAGCGGTAAATAGCATAATACAGATAACATGTATTCACGGAGGTGCAGAGCTAATTTTACAGCAGAGCTCATAATGTTTTACACACATCTTTACTCTGCAGTGTGTTCTGCTGTGCAAGGCGATAGCCATTCACAGCACATTCACAGCCTGGACTGTATTCATAAACAGTGCCTACTGTGCATTGTAATGACTGTGAGCACTGCTTTTGATTTTGATTTGATTTCTGGATACTTCACATCAAACTTAGGACAACATTGCTTCACTTTGACCCAACTGGTAAAAGAGCAAATTGCAGCATGTGCTGTGTGCTTCTTATCTCAAAGGAGTGGGTGTATTGTTTGATAGCATGCTTTTGACAGCCAGGCAGTGCTGTGCTGTACCATCTGGATGCCCTCAGGCTGGTACCTCAGCAGGGCAGCCAAAAACCAGCAAAGGGCCTTCCTGTCTGGGTTGATGTTGCAACCCCAAGGCACCCTCATGACAGTCTCCCAGCGTAGGTGGGCAGAGTGCCAGCTATCTGCTAACCACGCCACAGATATTCCTTTTCACAACAGCAGTTGGTAGCAGCTGGTTGAAGTCCTCTATTCAGGGTTTTCATGGTTCAAAATTATGCACATATGCCACCTCGATGACAACTTAACGAACCGTGATTGATTGTTGTTGTTGTTTTTTTTTCTTATTAATGGGTTTTTCTAAGCATTGACCAGCTCCTACACAGATGGCAGTGACTGTGAATTATCCTCATTGAAGTCAGGACAAAATAGAATAATGTAGGGTAAATAAACAGTAATAACTAGGAATATACAATTCATTAAAATGAAAATCACAGAATAATGAAGTGCAATGTCCAAATCACAGGAGCGATGATAAAGGTAAAATGTCTCACAGCATACTAATTAATAATATTCCTTCCCTTCTATAATTTGCAGTGATAACATTATGGTGTCTGCTTGCTAAATAGATTGTCCTAACAGAACAACATTGAACTATGATGCTTGCAATTATTTATTACTTATGGTAATCAGAAATAATTTATAAAATAATGCAAATCTTTGCACTACTAAGGAACAAATTGTTGTTCAGTGAATGATTTAATTTTGCAGATGGTGATATTTATATAGGTTTAGATTTAGTTTTAGATGTAGTTTTCAGGTTGTTCCTCCATCACTAATCTGATTTGGACTTTGATCTGATTTTTGTGAACAAAGGTCAATACAACTTCAGGAAAAAAATTTACTTAACATAACTCAACAAGTCATGTGCTAATAATGACATAATTTTGCACGTCTAATTAGATTAAATGAAGTGATGACATTTTCCACCCAAACAGTCAAAGGCCAAATTCAGTGTGACATCATAATGACCTGTGAAAACACCTCTTGCCATTATGAATGCTGTAACTCAGGAAAAGAAATGAAAGCTGTGACCATAATTCCTCTAAGGAGAAGGAGGCAAAACGCCAGGGGGTAATTATAGTTATTGTATGATGCACAGTTGCTGTCAAGACAATACCTAGATGATGGATTTCTTTTGCCTGAAATGGGACAGTGGAATGGTCCTTGAGGTGTAATTTTTCATGAAAACAATAGGGGCAAGAACAATGAGCTGTGGCTTTTTCATTGTCCATCTTCTTTTGATTTTCACCCTCATCTTTCCATACAGTATTTCTGTTCTGTAGGGAAGAAGTGTAGGTGGTGGTTTAGACATGTCCGAATTCCACAAATGGACCTATTCCCTCCACTCTTTGTTTAACGTAGCTCTTTTTCAATGTGTAACTGGCTACCCCCTTCTTCATTTCCTTTCTGTTTCCTGAAATGCAGGAAGTTGGGTGCTTTCGTCTACCCCAGGTTGGAGAAAGGCAGAGAAAACTGAGGAGGGTGGAAGCAAAGTAGAGGTCACTGACACCAGTCATGGGGAGGGGACACACCCTGTGTCTGTGGAGAGTCAGCGTCCTGTTTAAAAAAAACAAAACAAAACAAAACCCCCCCAAAAACATTACATCATCAGGAATTAAAGCAATGATACCCTTCAAATGTTTTCATTGTGCTTTAATGTACTGTAGGAATTTCATGTCATACAAAACATAAATTCTACTCTTAGTTGGGTTAGGGTTATATCCAGCTCATGTTGCAGATGTTTGTGTGAGCTGTCAAGTAGTTTTTGCAGCATCGCTGGCCCACAGTCAGTTCTCTCTCTATGTTTTTTGCTTGTTCCCATAGACCAAGCTTTTATTCAGCAATGTGTGTCACTTCCTCTACATCATGGCTGTGTGTGTTTCCTTTGAGGCTGTTGAAGTAGCTCTCGAACACAAAAAGACAAAAGTTCAAAAGACTTTGGACACAATAGTGGGGGCTTGCAAACATAACCTGTAGTGAACTGAATAAGACTCAAAATGCTATCTCAAAACTGTCACTCTCATCACTTTCTTTTCCACTCTCTTGCCCTCTTTGCACTTTTCTGTCCTATCATCAGCCTGTCCAACGTCTTCTGTCTTTTTCTCTGTCACTGTGTTGGTCTGGGTGTTGGTTAGTTTCTGACTCTTCCACTTTCACTGACATCATCCAAGATACCAGGAAGCTGCTGGTGTTGGTCACCAGGTCACAATGCATTTTCCTTCAGTTTCACCTCAGGTTTGGACAAATGTCTTTGTGCTTGTAATGTCATCATTCAATTCTCCCTGATTATACTGAGAGTTAATGTTTAACCCAGATCAGAACATGATAATGACCTAAGCCTTATCTCCCGTCTTGTTGCATTAGAGGCTGTTCAGGATATTAAATCAGATCACATGGCCAACATTAAATCAGCTGAGGAGGTGTAATACCAGTCTGACACAGAATACACTGCTTAGTTATTTGTAGATTTAGTTTATTTATTCAATACAGTTTGTCCTGTAGGAGTCAGTTAGGCAACTTCCTTAAATACCTTGCAGAATGAGAAAAAGTTCCATGTAGGGCTGGATGATAAATTGATTTTATGGATTCATTTGAATTTTTAGTTTTAGGATAATGTGTTTTTAATGAAAATCAGTTCTCTAACTTCCACCTGTTGAAACTCACCTTGGGCTTCTGTAGCTCAGAGTGGGCTGAGCTTGTCACTAACAAAATTCAGTCGCAGCCCGGTGTGAGTCGCCCAGCGTGGTGATGCAGATACTAATTGCTATTGACTGCATCGTAGTCTGGGTCTCACTGAGGCTCAAACATTTGACTGTCTCTCCCATGAGTCTACGTTTTCATCTGCAAACTGAGTATACACAGTGGTGGTGAGCAGGGCACAAGACCTGAGCAGATTAGCTCCAAGCCAAATTTGCTACATTTTATGTTGGAAAACCATGTTAAATGAAATAGGAATTACAGCAGAGTTTAAAAGATGTATGGGGAAACTTTACAGAAGTAAGATGCCCATCTCTGTATTTGTTTGTATTTACGTATTCTAGTACATATTTAATTCTGTAATTTGAACACTAGTCTCATATTTCATGTCATTCTGCTTTAAAAAGTAAATCCAATTGTCAACTTTTGTGTTTGATAGTACCTGGAGTGATTATTGTTGCAGTCTGGAGATGTTATCATCACTCCACTGCTCAAAGATCTTTAGCTTATAATTTATTGCAGTATCTGTTGACAGCTACTGTCTGATCTGTTGGTTAATCCTAGGTGGTGAGTAACCGCAGACAGTATCTAAAACAAATCTATACCTTTCTGTTTTGTTTGTGTAGCGCATTGATTTACAAAGCGCCATTTACATAGTACTGCTGCAGCATACTATTAGCTGACGGATGTTTTTCCACCCAGCTCAGTCTATTACAAGACAAGTGGTTAACCCCTAAAGCCAACCCCACACACTAACTTCCACGGTGTGATTTGGTTATGCTTGTGAAACATGCTGATGATGTATTCTGTTAAATGATCCTGACAGCAGTTCAGTTCCAATTATCTGCTGCTGTACATATATTGGGAAGATCTAAACTAAACTAAAAAACAAACAAACAGTATCTAGCCCAAAAAGTGTAATTTAAATCTACACAGAATGAGTCTACATATCAGTTTGGAATGACTCTATCATTTGAAAACTGTCTATGAGACTAAAGCTTATTTTTCCTTCTATTTTCAGATCTGCCCATGGAGTATAATCCCTCAGATCATCCCCGTGCGAGTACCATTTTCCTTAGCAAATCGCAAACTGATGGTGAGTTCTGCTCTTTTCTATTACCACCATACATTTGTTAATACCTATCTTTGAAATGTCTTCAGCTTGCACATATATTTTTGTAGCATGGTCTGTATCATGAAGTTAATTCAGTATTTCTGTCTGGCGTTCACTTGGCTTGCTCAGATAAGGTGTGTTTTAGGGTTGGATAAATGACTGAAAAATCTCACCAAGGTAATGTTGCCGATTTCAGTTACTCAGGACATTACTCTTCCCAATGGATGTGATCAAATCAAATCAAATCAGATTTATATATATAGTGCCAAATCATAACAAAATTACATCCAGGCACTTTACATATAGAGCAGGTCTAGACCAAACTCTTTATAAAATTATTTAAAGAGACCCAACAGATCCCCCCATGAGCAAGCACTCGGCGACAGTGGCAAGGGAAAACTTCCTTTAAGAGGCAGAAACCTCGGGCAGAACCAGGCTCGGGGGGGCGGCCATCTGCCTCGACCAATTGGGTTGAGAGAGGGAGAGTAGAGGGTAGAGTAGGGAGAGAATGAGAGCAGGAGGAGGGGATACCTCAAAGGTCCCATATTGTATAACTCCAGGTTGGCCTTTCATTATAAGGCAGGTCTAGGCTCAGACAGAAGCCTTGGATAGGATTCACACTAATATGTTTTAGTTTTAAAACACATCGCATTATCGCTGCCTGTGCTTCTGGTGTCCACAACTCCTCTTAAATGGGCCTCATGATTAATCCAGACAGTGGTGGATGTGACACAGGAAAGTCCCTGGGAGCACATTGACATTGCAGAATAAAAACATGTTTGAAGAAACTGTGATATATAATTGAAGTAATCTTCCAGCTGGAGGGTGTATGTGGTATAAGTACTTCCCTCTTTGTTAGTATGACTTCGTTTGAACACCTCCATTGGAACATCAGAACATCTAATCTGATTGCAATGAGGAAAAATTTATTCTATGTGTCTATTGTTTTAAATTCTACAAAGAAGAGCTCTGCATTTGTGAAAAAAGTTACATTATACATGCTTTATTCAGTGATAGGACCTTGTTGAAATCGCAAGAAAGCGCTAGTTTGTTAAAAGAACAAGCAGAGTTATGGACTGTTGTGCAAACACATATCTTTCAAATTTGGTAATGATTTAAATAGTAATATTACACATGCTCTACTCCACCAAAGAACTTATTTGTATTTTAATTATTAGATTTTGCAATTTCAATGTGTTTCTCTTCCTTAAAATTGTTGCACCTGTTGATGAAAATGATTCCATTTGTGAACCATTTGTAGTAGATTACACAAATAGTAGTAATAAAGCAGCTTAGAAGGAAGTATCTTCATTTTTCCAAGAAATTCAAATTAAGATGTGGCATATGCCTCCTGCTTTATGGGAGAGCAATGTGTGTCATTGAAGCAGAGATTTCAAATGTGCAGCCACACAGATGAACTTTTGACCAGCAAACTTTTACCCACCATGAAGACTCCAGGCAGACTCCCATGAAAACCTCACACCAGCTGCCTTTTGGTTTGCTTTTCTGAGATGATTTGGGCTGTTTTGATCATCTCATAAATCTGTTGTCAGGCAGCAAAACTGAGCCTGAGATGTCTTGACCCCCTGCAGTGACAGCAATATCACATTTTAATGAACTGAAATGTTAAATTGTTCTTTGAGACCTCCTCTCAGAGCAGCTGTAATCTCTTTAATGAGAGGATAAGAGATTTAGTATTGCTCAATTTCCACACATGTTCGGCTGAAAGGCTGGCAGCCTGAAACCTGACATATTGATCTGATATTAGGCCTAAATACTCTTTTATTTAACTTAGCCACTATGAGTTTGTGCTGGCCCGTTTTCTTAACTAATGCACATAAATACTAACACAGGATGACATACAACAGGTAGTTTTGCACACTTGTGTGCATCTGTTTAATATGCAAACATATAGACAACTTGGACTTTTGTTTTTTCAGTTGCTGTTACCGACAAGAGAGGTAAGCATGATTATGTGTCTGCTCAGTTGGCAGGTAGCATTATTCATTATGCTGTGTGTTTGGGCTAGACACTGTAGCCTCAAGCTTTGTTGTCTTATTGTCCTCGATCTGTATTGTCATCTGTTAGCAGGTCATGTGCCTTTGCTGCTGATACTCTGTTTGTGTTTGTGTACGTATCAGTGTATTATGAATAGGGCTGCATAGCTGCGCTTTGATGACCAAAATGTCATGTTGTCTTATTCCTGTTGTATAAATAAATTATGGCTTTTATTTCCATTTTTATTTCCATCAATCCATTCTGGGTCTAAATTCAGGACAGAGAACCTAAAAAGGTATGGACTTAGGTAAACAGTGAGGGCTGGACTGAAACTACACAGTTAGGCAAATGAAGGGTTTTTATTTTCCATCACCAGTGTACTGTCGCATCACAGCAAACCCTTGAACTGAGCTGAAACATTAACACTCACATTTAAAAAAATTTAACTCGCGGGTTCTCTGTCATTGCTGTGTGCTGTCAATTTATTTTTTCATCATAGGAATCTTTGGGATAGGTTGTGTCATGAAGGATGAAGGTTGCATTTGTAGGAGCCATCGAAATGGGACAGTTTGGTTGTGCTGCTGTCATGCAATTAGTCCTCAAATGAGCCTCCAAAGCCTGAACTGGGACACAGCCATTTTTTTCAGATTTGTTATTTAGCTGTTTTTTTATTTTAACTAAAATATGTGTCATCTACTCAAGTGACTGTAATCATTCTTCAACCTCTCCTGTCCCACTCATGGCCCAGCTGCCCCCCTTGTCTAAACTATCCATCTATGATGGAGGCTGGGAATAGCACCCCCCTGAAATTCTCATCACGGGTGACTCAGTCATTAGAATGTGAAACTCCTGGCTCCATCACTGGCTGTGTTTCTGCTGGTAAAACTGCAGACTTAATAGAGCTGACACCTGCCCTCATCTAACGCCATCCCTCTGCTCATACTGTGCCATTACATGATGTCATGTCAAGATAAACCACTAAACATAACTATGATCTGGAATCTCTTGTCCACAAAGTTGTAAGCCTTGGGAAGAGTTCTCTCTGGCCCAATTCCCACCTTGTTTAAAAGTTCAGAGTGTTCAGCTGTCTGTTCAGCACACACATGTGGATGCAGAATTTTGCAACTAACACTGCTCTGGATTTCATAAGCAACTCTGACTATTTTTAGTCTGAGCTTTATCCGCTCAAAACTGACAGATTGCATTTGAATAGGAAGGGGTTTAGAAAACTGACCAGCAGCTTTATCAATTTCATTGCGTTCATATGTTCATCTTACAGCATTGTCTCTGACAGTGCAGGTCCTGCTGCTGCCTTTGTTTCTGGCGCCCTCATTCCCATTAGGATTTCTGAAAGCTCAGAGACTCAAAATGCTCCTCTGTCTACCTCCAGCATTCTAGTTTTAATCAAAATCTTACTTTCCCATCTTACTGCAGTGTAGTGTGTGTGTGTGTGTGTGTTTGCCTGTTAGAGGTGAGGAGGGTCAGGAACAGGATGTGAGGTGCTAGACAGCTCACAACGTCACTGTGTGTGCGCTCTGCATCTGCTCCAGTTTGCTTTTGCCATCCTTTCCCCCTGGAGCCCATCCACACATACAGACACACATGGATACGCAAACTGCTGACACACAGCTGCATGTATGTGATGCCACGTTTGGACAAGCAACCCTCCTCCCCATAAGACAGCTCTATAAACCTAACGAATCTCTGCGTCCATTTAGCATAATTACTTTTGTAAATAGTAGATTTGTGTGGGCTGAAAGAAATGGAGGTAAATAAGCTTGAATGATAATCTGCACTTTAATGAAAACTGTCAGTACGCTTCACTTAGTTCGGCTAAAGTGATGAATGGATAGATTAATTAACCGACTTTCATTCCTGCATATTAAAACACAATTTCCAAAGAGATAGAAAATCATCAGCTGTGTGTTGTGAGTGCTTTGTTGAATGGTTCGTTGAGTAACTAGAGGTAAAACTGTCACTCCAGAATGTACAGTACTAAAGAGCTTTGACAGGGAACACCTGAACCCTGGATAAATGCTGCTCCCTGTCTGCCAGGGTTGTGTACTGCACTGACACTGAACTTGAAGTGTGTTTCCTCTGATACCTGTCCCTCCATCTTTCTTTCCAGTCCGAGAAAAAAGGAAGAGCCTTTATATCAACCATGTAAGTAAGATAATACACTTGCTCAGAATAGGTCTGGGAATAGTTAATGATGTTCATGTAACAATTTTACTGTGAGTAGATCTAGGAAATTATTAATAGAAGTGTGATGATTATAATTGAGCAAATGGTAATTTCGATATCCTGTATTTTTTTTTTTTTTTATTACTTTTTTGAAGTTCACACACATTTCGGAGAACAAGGTAATGTCCTCAGAAAAACCCTTTGTCATTTTCTCGCTTTTTCATGTTTAGTCATTTGAAAAAACCTCAGTGTTGATATGCATTTTTTAGATAATTAATAAATGTAGTAGAAATAACTCCATTATGATGTGATTCATCAGTACCCATTACCTATCGAAATGTTAATTTATAATGATGAATCAGGAAAGATTTATCTTTAAGAATAATTTTTTCTTTCGGGTAGAGAGAACAAATTACAAATTTGATGACTCGATATCTGAGACCTGAACCTTTCTTCAACTCCTCCTTTGGACATATTCACTTTCACGGTCCTATCCGTCTGATAAAGGCAAAAAATGGTGTACTGAGAAAAAAATTCTTTAGAGGAAATAGTGAACTAGCAAAGACCTGTCCTGGAAAACACCAACATCCAATCAGCCCTAAGACACCAATGTAATGTAATGCTGCAACTAATAGTAAAATAAAATGGAGGAAACAAGTTGTCATTATCATGAACAATATGTTAAATATGTTGATGTGATGAAGCACTGCTTTGCTGTGCATGACAAGAAGATAAAGTAGAACAAAAGTAAAGACTTTTCTTAAGATGACTTTCTTCATAAATGCCATTCCCTGCATGCACCCATGTCAGGCATCGACTGAGGGCTGACAGAATTAGTTTGTGGGCTTGCAGGTGCCCTACTTTCCAGAGCCGTTTACAGGCGTTTTGCCAGCTCTGCAAGTGGGTGTGACAAAAATAGAAATTGACATGCATGCATGTATATGTGTTTTTACATGTATTTTATGTTTGCTTATGAACTCCAGCATCATCCAGGCCCAGTGAGACGAAAGTACAGCTCGTGTTCCACAATATTCCTGGATGACAGCACTGTCAGTCAGCCCAACCTCAAATACACCATCAAATGGTAACGTCATCACTTTTTGTCTAGGTGATATTTGTCTGCTGGTTTCATTTTGAAATACATTGTCATCTCTTTTTTTATCTTTACAGTGTAGCACTTGCAATATACTACCACATAAAAAACAGGTATGGAAAACGCTTTTGTTCATTCATTCAGGTGGGCAGATAAAGCAAATTTAACTTATTTGATGCCCAAATTACAAATTGAATGCTTCAAAACAGCAGCTCGCAAACCAATGGATGACAAAATGATTTGACACTTGGTCACAGTGTCCAGTTGATGGTACTGGGAATCTGATGTAAAGCAGTAGTTTGAAGTAAAGATGAAAGCTCATATAAGTCATATTGAGCAGGAAATATCTTAGAGGGATGATGAAATTGTTTGGCAAATGAAATGAGCGTCACGCCATCCGCATTTTTACTTTCATTTTGTTAATGCTGTGATGTTCTTCCTCTCCGTTTGTCATTTCAGAGACGTCGACGGAAGAATGTTGTTAGAGATTTTCGATGAGAAACTGCATCCACTGTCTGTAAGGGCCTTAGCTGACTGTACATTGCCATTGTATGTGCATGCTCTGGAGTTGTCAGGATTTATCAACTGGACTAAAGCACACAAACTGATGAGTGGCAAATAAACCCAGACAACTCAAATAGTGGGGAAATCTGTCTAGTATTCTCGGCAGCCATTTGGAGCATTCAGATTTGGTTTCAGTTGAATTTTTATAATGTTGTTTTTAATCCAAGAATTTACATAGTCACTTTTCCCGATGCACCATATTCTGAACTATAAAGCACTTCATTCTAAATAAACACTCATGTATAAACAACGGTCTTATCTTTTTGTTCTATTGTATCGAACAGTGTATTTGACTTTTCTGTTTTTGTAGTTTTTCCTTTAATTGATGTTATTAATTCCTGTTGCTTGTTTGTTCATTGTAGAAGTCTGAGGTTCCTGCTGACTATGACAAACACGACCCTGAGCAGAAGCAAATCTACCGCTTTGTCAGGACACTGTTCAGCGCCGCACAGCTCACCGCTGAATGTGCAATTGTCACATTGGTGAGTGTATGCCTGTGGGTGTGCGTGTGTTTGTGTGTGTATTTCAGAGCTCACACTAGGAGGGAGTGCTGCTTCCTCATTGTTGTGGACTTTTTTCTCCTTCTTATTTTTTGACCTAATTTATTTTTCTGTAAAGACAATTAACTGTTAAGTTCTCACAGGAGTGAATGAAAAAAGGAATTGTGACAAGTATAGTTTGGAGTGTGCACTTTCCTCTCTGAAATGTGTGAGTTACAGTCAGTCTGTGCCTGCATCTGGTAGACAGCAGTTTAATCAGCTCTCTTGCTCTTCTTCAATATCATCTCTTTTAAAAATGTGTTGTTTTCACCTAGTATCTAACTTTTCTCCTTTTGTAATGTTTCTAATAGTTCACATAGGAGCTTTCTGCACATCATAAATGTTTAGAGTAGATTAGATAAAATTACAAGCATCAAAACAATTTCAATGAAAGAATTAGAGGTCTCCATATCAAAGTATTTATTCATATACTTATTTAATTATACAGTTACAGAAAACAGGTTCCCGGCCTTTCTGTGCAGAGTTTGCCTGTGATGGACTGGTGGGAAGTCTAGGGTGTACCCCGCCCTCGCCCAAAATGGGCTGGGATTGGCTCCAGCATCCCCCACTACCTGGAAAAGGATAAGCAGTAGAAGATAAATGAATTAATGAAGTTTAATCCTTTATGCATTTGAGGATTACTGTTTGTTTTATTCAGCATAAGATAACTTTGAGTCTCCTATGAATCCGGAATCTGGTACATGTACTTTTGCCGGGCTTTTTAATAGTATACTCAGCTTTCCTACTGTTTTCTGCCATTTTGACTTGTGAACTCTCTCTCTCGCCGTCACCGTTATTCTGCCCAGAAACAGCCCCTTCCACATTATGTGGAGAATGGGAAGTGCAGGGTTAATACGAGCCACTAGTATTGGGTTTCTCCACTCCCTGACGGACACACAAATGTGTGACCCGTATATATGGGTGGGCGGGTGAGTGGGTGTGGATTTGTGTCCACACTAAGTGGAAAGCAATGACACAGGCTTGCTGTATTTATGGCTGTCTTCATACACAGGTGGAAAACACACTGATGGTTTAGAAATGCTGGATGACAGTGTATTGTTAAAAACAACAACCATTCAGTCAGGTCAAAGTGACTGTCAAACTCTAGTTAAAGTGTTTGCAGCTTTGGTTTTCCTTTGCTATGAATAATAGATATGGTGTAATACTCTTATTGGAGCAGGGTCGCAAAGCATAAGAAGTAACAGAATTTTTTATTATTTTATTGCTTAATCATTGCCAAGTGTATTCATATGAGTTTTTAATCTACTTGTCCAGAAATATGCCTGATCCTGAGGTAAAGGCTTAATTTCCCCTTTGATCTCTATAGTGACCAGTTCATCTGTGCAGTAGTAAAACCTTATTTGTCGCATTAGCCCAGAAGTCATTGCACTGACTCATTATTTTTGGTGTTTACAAACAAGCACAACAAGGAGAGTAGAGGCAAAGTTTTCTCTGTGGGTGCCATTGCATTCATATTGTTCACCGTGGGGGTTGGCTGTCATTTCACGAGGGCTGTCTTCATTGTTTGCAGCCTGCTGCCAGATGAGTGTATATATGTGGTGTGTGTTGGCAGACCACAGCAGAGTTAAGTTAGCACTGCCTGCAGGCAGGAAGCCCGACCGAGCATGACTTGTCCAATTAGCCACCTGAGCTGTGTGAATGGGAGACTCAAACCAACCAGCCTGCAAACTAGGATGAAAGAATATTTTCATTTCTTTTTTTACTAAATCACACATTTCTCTCTGTCCATATCACCAGGGGCCTGTTCAGTGTTTGGTAATTACATGATAATGATCTTCCAGCACATGACCAACTACTTTTTTAGTAATGTTGGATTCTGTGAAGAAATCACATAAAACTGACAGTTCTGCCACTGTGCAGATTCACACAGAGTTATAACGAGTGGAGAGCACAGTATGTTCCACTCTGCCATAAAAAATGCAGCTTCTCTGCACACCCAATTATACTGCTGCCCTGTCAACTGAGATGTCAGACTCTAACTAAGGGCTCTGACATCATATGCTGTTGGGCCTTGGGCACATTTTATTCATAGAAAGTGAAAATATGAAATCACCAAATAATATTGGAAAAACCATTATAATTACAAGAATATGATCTAAGTTTATATTAGAAAAAATCTTTGCTCCAGATTTAGAAATTTACACATTATTACATTATACGTTATTACTATTATTACAATCTCTTGTTTTGTATTTTATTGATTCAGTTCATCAGTTTTAAAGGTTTTATCTCATTTTCTTTACCTCAATGTCCTACCGTTCTCTGACACCTGCAAACAAGTTATTTCCATGCAGCAACTCTCGAGAGGATTCCACTGACTGCAGCTATGAAGCACAATAGAATTCTCTCATGGATTTCAACAAAAGTGATGATCAGCTCTGGGGATGATTTCGTCAAGCTCTGACATTTTGTTATTGTGGTTTTTACCTGGAGGTAAAGTAGGCAGAAGTCACATGGAACGGTGACGCAGCAAACTTAACTCTGCAGAGGAATGTAGGCAGGGAGAAAGAGAGGGTGAGAAGATGGTAGTTACAAAGGAAATGGACGGTTTTGGCATCTATTTGGAGATATTCAGCTGCTCACACATGTGGACCAAGCCCAGAGGAATTATCTAGTTTCATCTAGCATTTCACTGAAAAATCTCACTTTAATTGGTTAAATACTGCGTTTGGTCATTGAGACAAAAAGACAGGCTTATTAGTTAAATTTTAAAAATGTAATGTAAGATTAACTCTTTTTTTTTTTTTTGGTGGACGTGGAAACGAGACTCTTAACTCTTATGTGTTTTTGTCTAAGGTTTATTTGGAGAGGCTCCTGACCTACGCTGAGATCGACATTTGTCCTGCCAACTGGAAGCGTATCGTGTTAGGAGCCATCCTCCTGGCATCCAAGGTGTGGGATGACCAGGCGGTCTGGAATGTGGACTACTGCCAAATTCTCAAAGATATCACTGTTGAGGACATGTGAGTCACAGGAAAAGCCCGAACACACAGAAAAATGACTTATTGTTGATGTGCAGGTAGTCAAACATGAACACAAGTGAGATGCACATACACAATAGTAAGACCTAGAGATTTAAGTCAGTTACACTGAACTGGGGTTTCTGTGTTATTTTAAGGCAGGAGAAGATAGCATGAAATAACACACAAAAAAGGATACTTTCGTGCAATTTAAAACAAGTGACCTATATAGACAACTTTTAATACTCAGCGCTGAGGTAATTGGCTACAGCTGACATGTCTGTGTAAAGTTAGATTTCCCCATGCTCTTTCACAATTTCACAGAATGAATATAGAACCTAAACTATCTTAAAAATGAAAGAGCTCAGTCTACAGTGAAATGCATACAGCATGTATTCAGAAATTGAGCTTTAAAGTATTTTTTTGCAGAGTTATCCTGGTGGTAAATTCTAAGAACAGATATTTAAAAAAAAAACAATCAGGACTGAGAAATCTGATTCTAAAGTTTTTTCTGCCAAGAAATATGCTGGAAACCATGTGGTATTCTAAGAAATAAATCATCAGTAGTGTAGTAGTGTAGTTGTGAAAGATTCTTAAAGCAAAAAGTAATTTCTTTTTCTCTTCTGTGAGAACATCTCCTGCTCCACAGACAGCTACGGTGATACTGTGTGAGAGGACTGTCTTGAGAACTTCCATCACAACAGTCTCCCTGAAAAACAAAAAAACAAACAAACAAAAAACAACAAAAAAAAACGATGGTTTGGTTTGCTTTGGTGCACAGTGTCAGCCCCTGTTCTTGTCTTTGCTTGTCTTCACTTCAGTTTGTCATAAACAGTCAGGGTCTTTCAGTGCCCAGAATAGCCCATGTTTGTGGGGTTGCATTGGGTCAAGAAGTGCTGAGAGTCACTTGTGTGATGGTCTGGACATACTCAGGTTGACCACTGCTTATCTTTTTCCGACACAGTCTTCTTTGTGGCCCTCAGAGGGCCTGTGCATTTGTTCAGGGAGCCAAAACTGTAGAGACTTAAACCTGCATTATATCCAATGACCAAATAAAGTAGTTTTTTTTTCTTTGTTTGTTTTTTTTAAATGATGGTCCCATTTAGAAGAAAATAGACAATAAATCAGAGCTCCTCTTCAGTTCCACCTTCTGCTCCAAATATATATTTTTTCCAGGATTTCAAGATTGCAAGGACCATATTACAAATTAAAGGCTTCAAAACAGCAGCACAAATCACTTGGTGATGTCAAAGTGGCCAAATGGATAGAAGAGATCTATGCTGCTCACAGTTTGCCTCAGTTTTTTTTACATTTTCAGTAGCTAATCATCAGTAATCCACATGAAGTTTAAACAAGTTCATTCTAAGGGATGCACACTTCTTACCAGACAACAATATAAAGGGTAACTCTGGAACAAAGACATGACTTAGTCTGTAGGTTTAGTTTCTTTGGTTAACGTAAAATAAAAATATGATTGCTGTCTTTAATAGTTGATTAGAAATGGAGAATGGATGTTGAGCATGAGGACCCTACAGTCTGTCCTGCATCACATCCGTCTCTAATCCACAGGATTGGTTGGATTAATCCCAGGGGAAACACAATACTATGGAGCTGTTGTCACTGCTATGATCTATGAGACCACTCATCTGCACAACTGGGTGTATATTCTGGTCCTTGGACTCAGATTCATTCAGCAGACTGACTGTAATCCACCGGCGTGGGGTGCTTTCCAGAGAGAGCGGCCCAGCATGTGTCTCTGTCATGCCTACAAATTGAAATTTACTATACGGTGATTGATTGTTGGACCAGAGATTTCCAGTTGAGATCAGTTTTATGTTTTTTAAATCTCTGCTCTGGAACCTATCCTGCCAAATTTGCCTTTCCACTTCTTGGCCATAAAATAGCTGCGTGGGAGTTTAGGAGGAAATATGAAGAGGTGAGAAACACACAGAGAAACAGATGAGAATAGCTTGACTGAGAGCCACGGTGAGGTAAAAAAAATTATTTTTAGGTAGGGTTCGGCTACACGGGCATCTAAATTTAGCTTGTCTGTTGCTGCACGCCTATAAATGTGCATGGGTGGGAGAACAAAAGCGAGTGAGAGAAGAGAAGAGAAGGATGCTGCTTCCTGTGCAGGTTACAAGGCAAAACGATTTGGTCATGACTGAAAAGGAAAAGATGAAAGCAGCTGTCATTGCGGTGCAGAGGGGATCACATAGACAACACATGACAATAGTATTTTCCTGATGTGGGATTAATATTCTTTCTTTACACATATTGCTCAGGGCTCCACTGCTTAGGTATTATTCCCTTTCGTTATGAATAAAAGCTTATGTATGGTTGGCATTCTGGGGATTTACTCAGTACTGCTGCATTGATAGTGTACACTAGATGAGCAGATAACGCTCACTCTTTATATGAGGTGATGAATTTGCTAGGATGGTCTCATGAGTACTCTTTCTCTGTCTCTTCTCTTCAGTCTCTCTGTATAGGATGTCTTTGTAGCTATGTTCCAGTTCAGGAGGACACAACCTATGAAGGTCCCTTCTTAGCTGAAGCCAGTACTTGCTTTACAAAGTGTCATCCCCAGGTTCTCTCTGTGTTGTTTGATTTAATTTGTGGCACATTATGAATCTTGGGATAGGTTGGGCCAGGAAGGATCCTTTTCCCCTTCATTCCCCAGGAAAAGAAAGACATATTTGATGGAGCCTTTGTAATGGGACAGTCTTGTTGTGTTGTGATCAGTTTTCAAATGCAGCCGTTGAATTAGAAGACAGCTATGGTCTAACTAACTCTTTCTGAATCTCACCCACTTACTAGCAGAATATCTTTTTTCAGGCCTCTCAAAAGGTTCATTTCCCAACTGACATGTCTTCTCTCACTCTATTTCTCTGAATCAATCTGCTAAAGGAATGAGCTGGAGCGCCAGTTTCTGGAGCTGTTGCAGTTCAACATCAATGTGCCGTCCAGTGTCTACGCCAAGTATTATTTCGACCTGCGCTCCCTGGCTGAGGCCAACAACCTCAGTTTCCCCCTTGAGCCCCTCAGCCGGGACAAAGCCCAGAAGCTGGAGGTGGGTTGTGCACACATAGGAAAGTGGAATCAGATTTAGATGTTGTAGGAAACAAGTTCAGAATAACAGTTAGACCAAATCTGAGTGCAATTTAATGTTGCCTGACAATGAACTGCAGCCATCTGGGTGACTAGTATTTTGAAGAGCCTCAGCTCAACACACATATACAGTTGGGTGAAGGATAGGATGTGAGGCTGTGTTGCTGTGTAATTAGCTTCACTGCATCAGCATCTTTCCCTCTGCTTTACTGCAGCTTATGCTTGAAACACATCTCAGCCTCTGTGATCCCTGTGATGTTGTGGGCGTATATGTCCAACTGCTTTTTTCTTTATTCGTCTGAAATAGACCATAACAGACATATTAATGTGTCACAGCAGTAAAGCTCCGGTTTAATTAGCAACATCAGTCACGGTTTCATCTCATCTTGTTTTTCTTTTCACAAAGCCCTTGGACTGTGTGTGATAGTTCACTTTTATGTCTGACACACAGAATGCATGGTACATGCGTTGGATCAGCTGCATAGAAGCACATTTGTGTGTTTACAGCAAATGCGTGTCTGCTGCATCGCTGCTACTGCCAGCTCTAGCTCTCTACATAGGGGTTTGCAGGATACTTGAATGTAGTGCTTGCCTTTTTTTAAGTTTATTTATTTTTTTATTTTAGACGTAAACTGAGTGGCTAAGATTGACATAAAAACATGGAACATGTTCGTTTTGTGTAATATTGGTGGTCAGTGTGACATCAACAGGTTTTTTCTCCATCTATTTTCTTTTTGCTGGGAGATGCTTGTCATGCATGAAAAATAGGCAAGATGCCAAATCTTAAGTTGCCATGACTCAGCTGTGAGGCCAGGCACTAACCTGTTAACGTGGGCGGCAAAATCTAAAACAGATGTTTCATAAGCACCCATGAAGCATCCATTGTACCCGCAGCCCTCCACGGCAATTGGATAGATGTTTGTTTTCTTGCTATGGAAAGTTAAATGTGTATTTACTTGCTCTTCAATTACCACAGTATTGTACTAATCAAATACTAGAGACCCTGCACACTCAAACAGGTGTTTGTTTTCAGATACCAGATCTCCCTGTGGATTGGTAGGATGTCACTAAAGTTTAATTTGATTTAGTTTTACCATTGCTTTATATCATAATATATTACTTATTTTATCTATTTCATCTTTCACTTTATAATCTTAGAGGGTATTTTAAGGTTGTTCTCATATTTTAAATATTGGAATTTACTCTCAGACCATGTATATATTTATTGATTATATTCCTGTTCTAAAGCTGCTACAGTCGCTGGTACTTGTTTAGTTTTCATTATAAAATTAACAATTTTCATTTCTTGCATTCATTTTTTGGTTTTTGGTTTTTTTGGTTTTTTTTTTTGCTGTAATCATGAAAAAAGGCAAACATCCAAATTATTTTTGAGAATACAGAAGATCAGAAGATTTCCAGTGAAAGATAAGAAGTTTACTAGCTGCAACAATGCCTCACTTGTTGAAGGCTTTATGAATAGGTTTTCAACAAGTAAAGAGACTGCCAAGAATGAATCTGGTTGGATCTCCTTTTCAAATACCTCAGAGAACCTGAAAACAATAATCACACCAGATTAAACAACCCCAACTTAAATGAGTGTTCTGTCAGCCAAAAATATGCTTTCACAGCTTGTTCATCTCATTCTCAGATGATTGTACTCTTGTTTTCCTCTGAAACACCTGACATGCTTTCTGTCTTTTGTTCATACTGCTGTCTCTCATATTTCTCTGATACAGATCTCAACCTGTGAGAACACCTCCCTTTCATTTGTTTTATGTTTTCCAGGCCATCTCCCGGTTGTGTGACGACAAGTACAAGGATTTGAGGAAACTGGCCAAGAAGCGGTCAGTGAGTGCAGACAACCTGATGGTGGTGCGGTGGTGTCCAGCCATTATTTCCTAACACTGGCGGTCGGCAGCACACAGCAGAGGAGCAGATAGACCTGTCAGACATACTGTATCTCTCACAGGCAAACTGAGTGGGCAGCAGCCCTGTGGATCAATGGGTCTGACTGGAAGACACACACACACACACACACACACACACACAAAACTGGGCACTTTTACAAGTAGGATTGCATACTCTCTGGGTTGTTGTACATAAAAGTCCCAGTGGCTGTCTGCATTGAACCAAGCAGAGCTGAACCAAACTCAAGTGTGAGTGAAAGTTGCTGGAATGATGATGCAGAGGCTACATGGAAATAAAGCTGAGGAGTTGAGGAAAGCAAACAGGAACAAGATCAATGCGAAATACAACTCATGATGGCGGCAACAATGTTGTATAATTCCATTTGAGGCTCCATCAGCTCCTGCGGTTGATCGACGGAGGCCTGTACATTCCTTTCATTTTAATCCTCTGGCTCAGTCTGTTTTCTTAGCTGAAGCATGCCATCAATTTCTGACAGCTTGCAGGCACATCTAAATTTTTAAAAGCTTCATTCCTCAATTTATTTTAGTGTTTGTGTTGTTCTATATCTGTTTGCATTCACATCCAGTGGAAATTTCAAGCACAAAGAAGAGAAATGTACATTCCACCATCACCTTTAGTGTACAGTTGATATATTTGTATAGATCACGTATCATCAACCCCACCCCACCCAAAATATCCTATTCATGTTGCAACTGAGGTTCTAATGAAAGAAGCTAACCATGAAAGAGCAATTCAGTTTTTAGCTCCAGGCTGCTGAGACAGGACCCAGGAACTCAGCTTCACCATCAAAATCCAGTGACAGAGCTTCAGATTCAGATACAGCTATTCACTTAAAGCAATATTCATGCATTACATTGTTGTTGGGTTTAAAGACAATGATGCATGTGCACTTGGGAGATGTCTGACTGGAGAGGGCCCGCTACTCTGAGACATACTGTAGAGCTTGTGTTGTACTTTGTTCACTGCCATTGTCCTGACCTGTGGTGCCTGTAATAAGCTAGTTTAACACTTCTGCCCTTTCTACTGAAGAACAAAAAACGGAAGTATTTTTTCTTTAACATTTTGTACGGTTCTTCCAGCTCACAAACCAACAGCACAATTGGAAAAATCGACATTTAGTAGCCACTAAAAGCATGATTCTTCAGGGTTGTGGTTTTTTTTTATTTTTATTATTGTTATTGTTGTTTTGGAAGAGAAGAGAAATGAATGAAAGACACATTAAGTGACAATTCAGACACTGCTCACGAAAAGATAGATTGTAAAAAATTTTGCTAAATTGTGTCTGTACAGTGTAAATACAGTGCCAGTGTGCAAATCTGTAGACTAAATTCATACTGTAAAAAGCATAAAAACTAAAAACAATGACGGAATGATAGAATATTTATATTGGATCAGTTTTTACTGAAGAGAGAAGTATTAAGATCTAAATGGGAGACACCACTGAAGATTTTTATCCATTTTCTTGTTTTGATCTTTCTGCACTGCAGAAGATGCCAAGTTTTTATGTGTTACATACTGTAAATGGTATATTGATAATACAAGACAATTCAGGCTCATTTTATTACTTGTATGTTGTTGTTTTTTTGTTTTTTTTACTGATTTATTTTTTTTTAATCCCCATTCTGTGGAAACATTGCAAGATTCATATGTTTGTGATGAACAATGTTTGCTACAGTGCCCTGAAACTGACAAAATGTAGTAACACTACAATAATTGCTACTGAACAAAAAAAAGCAAATATAAAACTTTTACTCTTTTAACATCAATCACATCATTTAACAATCATGTTCTTTTTCTTTACCAACTTCATTTTATTTTTCTAGTGTTTCATTTTTTTTTTTTCAAAAAACTTTTGAACCGAGTAGAAAGAGTAAATAAGTTAAATAAAAGTTAGTTTGAATGCATTTTTGAGAAAAAGGTTGTTTTTTTTTCATTTTCTTTTACAAACTAACTGGAAATCAAAGGAAAACAAAATTAACTTGATTTAACAGGTTTGTATGAATGTTTTACAGCATTTTGTCAGTTTTAGGGCTCTAGTTTATTGTGATTCTTGGAAAAAAGCAAAATGGTCATAAACTGTTTTGTCATGAACAAACCATACTTTCTCTTGACATTTTCTTAAATCAAAAATAGGGAAAATATACAGGAATGCAGTTCAGGGTAAACTTACGAAATACCATAATTTAATTGGTTTCATTCTACTTTTATAAAAATCTGAGTCGATGGAATTAAAGTATGAAACCCTGTTTTTAATATATATTTTCTAGTATTGATTATTTGCCTTTTGATCAGCTGAACTCACACTATGACTAAAAATACTAGATGTCATCTGGAAGTAAAAAAAAAAACAAACCCTGAAAACATTATTCTTCATGAAAATTAAGGTCAGAATAAAAGGTCTAAACTAGTTTTACCTCCTCCAAGCCTAATTGTGTTGATTTGATCAGCAACTCCTTCATCTGTGAATGAATTGTGTCTTGTGAGGCTCAGAATCAGTGAGTCAGTGAGAATCCCAGCCCTGAGCAGCAGGTGAGCAGACAGACCTGAACCAAAGTCATGGAGAATTGAAGGATCACCTAGTTGGACGTGTTGCTCTGAACCTGCTTCTTGCACATAAAGTCAATGCAAAGGAGTCTGGATGTGACTTAGGAAGTGTTGTTTTGCATGGTGCTTTGAGTGAGTGGAATATAAAGTGCAAACTATGTTTTTAGGAAAGTAATGTTTCTAGAGTGACTGTTGTGAGTTCAAACTGTTCAAAGATTGTATATCCTATTTATTGTATGTATGTGTGCATACAGCCCAGTCTGGTGTTCTACCAATCCAGAAGTGAGCAGTGATGCCATGTGGGCAACTTTGGTGAGTCCTGATAGAAAATGCCCTCCCGACACCAGACCTCTGGGCCATGACGTCCTGTCGGCTGGTTACTAGGTGTGTGTCGTAGCCTTGTGCACTGAACTCTACCTCTGCATAGAGTTTTAATTTCTCTTGATTTTTCCTCCTTTCTTCAATGACCACATTTGGATTTTATAAAGACAGCTTGGATCACGATGGTTTCCTGTGTGTACGTTAGTCAACTGCTGTAGCTGTGACCTTTTCTTTTTATTAGTTGTTTCATTGATATTTTCAACAAGTTGTACTGTGTTCTGTTGTTACTGTCAGTGTATTATTTCTTTTTTAATTTGTTCCTGTTCTCAGTTTGCCAAACTCAGATCTCCCTTTCGCAATGTTCTTATTTCCTGTGTTTTTTTTTATTATGATTTACAGAACTGCTCCTGATTCTGCTTTTCTGAAGCAATGTTTAGAAAAAGCTGTGCAAGAATTAAACTTTAAAACCTTGCAATAAAACCATAGTGGCTATTTTGTCATTAATGCAAACTTCCTCTTTGGAAGAAGTAACATCGATATACATGTATTCATAATGCTTCAAACTGTAATTCCAAGCAGTCCTGAATCAATCCAGTCCAAGGACAACCCCTGTGATGTTATCCATTGGTTTGTGAGCTGCTGTTTTGAAACTTCCCGTTTTGTATTTCAGCTTACCTTTATACTTTTTGGGCAGCAAATGTTCCAGTATCATGCTCAATTTTGACAAATATTCAGCTTATAATGAGTGTGTATTGCATGAATGTTCAGAGTTAGAGAGGTGTGTAGTTTGGCTACAGTGGAGAGTTGAGGTGAAAATTATCTGAAAAAATATTCATAAATCATCTTCACAGGCACATAGTTTGAACTAACTACACTATTTTTTCCAGAGTAGTAGAGATTGTTTTTTCTGTTTCAGACAATGTGTCTGAAGCCTCTGTGAGCCTCTGAAGGACATGTCTACCATCTATTTCTCCCATTTGCTCCAGTACAATATCTCAGAACAGTCTCTGTTTTTCTTTTTACATTGCTGTCTTGTCCACATTTTAGGCTCTAGTAACACCAAAAACCACACACTGCTTCAGGAACTTGTTGTAGCGGTCACCGTTTGGTCAGCTCTCTGACAGGAGTTACTGTTTTGTCATAAGTCGCCTCAGTTTGAGGGCTTCACCGTGCCAAAAATCTGATGGTTTTGGGCTCTCTGCCTCTGCTCACAGGGTGTTGTCCTGGCAACCCTGGTGCTACAGGTGTGCGTGTGTGTGTGTGTGTGACACACACACATACACACACACAGACGAACAATAAAAAACAGATACATATACACATAAACACACCCAGTGTGGTCCATATCTGTGTCAGTTTATCAACTGACACAGACACACACACTTAAACTTATACAGACATACACACACACACATTGAGTGTCAACAAGAACAGACACACACAGGCAAATAAAAGCATAGACAGAGCTAAAGTCAATGTTGTTCACCTTGTTCATACATTACTGTGGGACAGACACAGCGTCCCCTCCCAACAGCCCCCCGAGGCACTCTAAAATTTCTCAGAGGAAAATGTCTAGTAGGTTTTGGGAGACTATACAGCTAAACTTCACAGCATATGCCTGTAGAGGTTATAATACACACACACACACACATATATCAATATAAACTCACACACTGCACAGGCGGAATAGGTAAGTGAACCTTTGGATTTAAAAACTGATGAATATGTTATGCTCGATGGCCAAACTTCCTTTGGCTCTTATGACCTCAAAGTATTTAAAAGCTACGTGGACTGAAGACATTAAAAATCTCTCCTTATCTGTGTAAAAGTGAAAGTGTGTTTTTACTCTCATTTTTATATTGTACTGTGTTGTATTTATTGTACAGTAGTCTTTAATTTGTTTATTAACATTTCATGAAAACTGTACCTTTCATGTATCTCACACATTCAGTCTTTAAAACATTGTATTTGCCAAAGTAATGGAAAATTCACTATGATAGGGCTGATGGTTTGAGGAATAAGTGCAGCAGGTAAAATCTATGTGTTAAATATATAATAGTTGTGATTGAACATACCAAATTCTATTTCCATCATCAGTACCAGAAAAAAAGTACTGTAGCATAAAATAAGGTTTTGAAAACAATAAATTAATTTGATGCTTTTATTTCAAAAGTTTTCATCAAGCACAGATCAGTGAACCCTCTGTCACCAAAACTGGGAAACCCAACAGATCACACTAAGAGCAAGCACTTGGCTACAGTGGAGAGGAAAACTCCCTCTAAGGGGAAGAAACCTCTGGCAGACCAGGCTCAGAGTGTGCATGCAGCTGTCTGCCTCAGCTGGTTGGGGGGGCAGAGAGAGAGAGAGAGGGGTGTGGGGGTTGGGGGTTTGGGGAGGTGCCATTGTCAGACCAGTGACCATGGCCAAGCACCCCTCCGGGCAATCGAAACATGAAAACCGGTTTAGGACTGGGCAGTGACTCTTGAAGGGCCTTGGTTTAAGAGGGCTGTGGAGGATGAGAACGACTGAATGTATTGGATAGCTGGTGGCAGTGCTGGAGTTGGTGCTGGTGGTTATGTTGGTGGGTTGGACTATTTCCATCCCAGAGCAAAGAGAGAGATAACTCTTTTCTTTGCTCTGCCGAAGAGTTTGTTGAGACTCTGAAATACATTCCTCTGGCGTGCTTTTTTGTTTGATGGGGCGGAGGCTGCGGTTCCATCAGTTGGTTTGGCGTCAGCAGAAAAGATGTTGTTGTTGTTGTTGTTGTTGTCCCTGGCTACTGGCAGACTGTTAGAGCTTATGCAGTTGTTGTTGTGAGCAGCACAGGATGGCTCTTCCTTGGTCCAGGTGGTTTGTTGTTCTGTAGATCACTGCTGGGGATTGGTGCTCTTTATGGGGGTAACTGGTGGCTGGCTGTCCGAAGGTCTTGTTGTTTGTATGAGGACAGCGATGTCTCACAGGATGGCGGTACGGGAGCAGTTGTTTTTTGACTGGCTTGTTGCTGATGGACTCGATGTCGGTGTAGTTTCCTGAAGAGTGACATTGAGAACTAATGCTGTTACTTTAACTGCAACTGCAACAGTTCCTGATACTGATGGTGTCGCTGTTACTCTCAATGTCAATACCGACACCGTCTGTATCTCCGTCATATGCAGACAGACTGAAGGAATCATTTCCAGAGTGGCAAGATGGATTGTTGTGCACGCCATGTCCTCTGGTTCCTATGACTTGTCCAGTGGGGAAACACTCATCAGCTGAAGGGCGGCCTCTATATACAAGGTGGCTGCCAGGTCATCCCTGAGGTGAGCCATTGTCACAAAGTTGTGTTGAAGGGTTTGCCTCGGAGTGATACGCAGTTCAGGGTTTGGATTAAGGCAGCTTTTCAGGAGATAGAAAAATTCCCTTCTGTCTTTGTATTCCACATCATCTGTTTTTGGTGGACATCTCTTTACTGCATCCTGCAGATTCTTGAAAGAATCAAAAAATCTCTTGAGGACTTCTGGCTTTTCCCCAGTTACCGCCTCATACTCCCCTGTTGTCCTTAGTCTCCATCCTATGTAGGAGCCCCAGATGAAATACACCCTGCTGGATTGTCCATAACGCATGTGGTGTTCAGCTGGCAGTCCTACCAGCTGGACCATGGTTTTAATGCGGTGGTATGGACATCCATCAGGGAAGAGGTTGGTAGCAAAGTAGAGGAATGCCATGACACAGCCTACTCCCCATCTATGGTTTGATGTGATATATGATGCCATAGATGATGTAACAAGGCAACTCTGAACTTCAGAACATCAAAGGCAAAATGTGAAAAAGTAAAAGATGGAGATTAAAATAAATATAAATAATAATAAAAACATTCCCACATAGTAAACAAAGTAAATAAGCAAAAATATTTAAAGGTCTCCAAACGTTCAGGTCATGACACTGAGGTTGGGCATTTTTAATTGTAGAACTGGTCTGTTGGTCCTTTCATGCTGGTTTTCTTTTACTTTGTTGCTGTTGTTTGTTTGTAACAGTTGTGTGGCTGGGAAGAGAGTGTATTTACTTTATGTCAATGTCTCCAGTAAGATGACTGAGATGAATAAATAAAAGAAGAAATAAGTCAGAATGTTTCATTTTAAAGATGAATCTGTTGTTAATCTCCATGATGACATCACATCAGGAACTGCCTTAGGGGTGTTTGAATAGTGGTGTCTGTTTTGGTTAGAATAAGGCTTGTATAGTGTTCAGCCTGCCATATTTAATGTTTGTTTATGTTATACCTGGTACTGAGACAGTACTCCTGCCAGACACTCACCTGTGCTTCAGAAACGTTCAGCCATAGAAGCGTGTGAAGAGCAGCATGCTGCCATCACTAATGAAACATTTAACACACTTTGTTTTCTTTTTAACTTTTCCCACAGCAATTTTCCCTTGACAACTTTTTCTGACTGTATGCTGGGGGTAAAATCAAATCGGAAAGGCCCCATTCAGATATTTGAGTGAGTTTCAGCCCAGTCCGAACTGGCATAGGTCCTCTACTCCAGGGTTTCACTTCTTTAGGGGTCCTGGTTTCACACACTTCCCTTTCAGATTCGAAAGTTAGAGTTCACTTTAATTCCTCTTGTGCTTTTTTTTTTTTTTTTTTTTTTTTTTTTTACCTTTTTCCTCCTTTCCATTCTCACTTGTCTGTTATCCTTCTTCCAGTCCCTTCAATTGAGTTTCCTTCCTCCACTCAGTTCTCAGGTATGAGTAATTTCCCTTCCCCCTCCGTACCAGTGCGCTCCTTTCCTGTTTCCTACTGCAACCCCAACTTAAATGACATCACTGCACTTTCCCCTTTGCTCCTGTAGTTACTATGACAAAAAGATGTTGCCTAGCAACAAAACCTAACTATGAGGTCATAATAACCTCCTGACAGATGACCTAGGGGCTCATTTTCCACAGCATTTCACAGGTTTCTATACTAATCTCTGTCATTCATAGGAAATACTATACTGTACAGCGTGTCTTGCTGCTGTGACATGAGAATTTCCCAGTTTGGGATCAATAAAGTACATCTATTTATCTATCTATCTAAAAGCATCCACTTGCTTCCACAATCCATTTGATATGTTCTGTATTGTACAACTGACATGACCCAGCAGAGTTTCTTCTACCACAGGGAATCGTTTAAAAGGTTTAGAGCCAGCAGTAATACAGAGATTACACTCTTCCACATTGTCCCCAAGGGACACATTTCATCCTCTATATTAGCATTCATTTGCATTTCAATTGCCACCCTGGTAATTGCAATAAAAGTCAATTTATTGCAGCTAAAAGCAGTGCACTTCAGTCAAAGCACTTGCCAAGAATCTCTCATGAGCTCCATCCAAACAGGTAAAACTGAAACACATATTGCACACAGACACACAAACACTCCCCTTTGAAACGACATCTCTTGTGTTAATGAACAGAGCTCACTTTCTCATGTTGTTTTGATGAAATTTAATTTGCATTTAGGGAAGCTCAAGGAGCCATATTTTACATTTCCTGTGTCTGATTTGTAGTGTTAATATCCACAGGAAGACTATAGATAGTTTTAAAAGCCAAATATCATCATGATGTAGTTTCACGGAGTTCTAATGAAAACAGCTCAGTCAGTCAATCATAACAAAGGTTCTTAACCTCCTCTATGATTTGCTGTATAAATATAAGATAGCAGTTTGCAGGAAATCACTGAAAGAAAACTCCTTGAGCTCATGTTTTACACCTTTCATGTGCTTTATTAGTTTATTATATTACTCAGTGTTTTGACTGTGTTTTCCAATAAAAATATTGCAGATTTCAGGCAAACAAAGACTAGTCCAAGGTTGGATGGTAGGTACATGTAGGTGGGGCGTGGCTTAGGGCTGTGGTCGCTTTGTTGTGACAACACAAGTCCTAATATCTGGCTTTAAGGTTCAGTCTGTGAATACAGACTGTGAGCATTTCTCTGTGGACTAACACCTTTGACACTTTTAATATGGACTTGATTTATACAGCCTTTAGACCTTTAAAGAACCCTAACCCACCTTCATTCACTGGCCAGTGGTACACATTCAGTCAAAAAAGTGAACAATCCTCAGCATGGACCACTACGGCCACACTGCCATTCACTCATTGGAAGCACATTGATCATTACTACCACATTACAAACAGTCTGTTGACCTTGAGCGAAAACATTTATGGGGGCATGCGTAAGCTGATGAAACGATATTTGATCCCTTAAGGCCACAACATTAAAGTTTCACAGGCACACAAAGATCCTATAAATCTGGTGATTCTTTTAAATCTCAAAGGATTTTCTGTGTTTATTTGTGTATGAATAAACTCTGTGGCCAAAAGGAGAAAATTGTGAAGGATCAGTTACTAATTCAGCATCATAATATTTAGATACAGTCCTTATGCCCTGTACTCACACATTAATATCATGTTAATTTCTTCATTGCATTCATTGGGAGCAGGATGAATGGCCATGTATTGACTGTGGCCTGAAATCTACCAAGCAGCAGCTGGACAGGTTGGGAACACCAGTCTTGAGTGTGCACATAAACAGCACCAACTGCTAAAGAGAAGAGGAGCGGTAAGAAGGCATAAACATTCCCTTAGAAAAGTTCAAAGATTGCCAGTATGACCTAGAATGCAGCCTTTAAAGCCAAACACGCTCCATTTCATGCATAGTAACCCTTGTGCTCCTTGATAAGCCAGGGCTAAGATGCTTTATGCCTGATATTATTACACTCCCAACCTTGATGCAACTTCCTTTTGTGATGAAAGTGTTTGGAAGCAAATGAGACAGAAGGTGAGAACAAAGAGTTTGTCCCTGCTCAATGTTTCTGCAATGTGAAACACAGATCCGCTCTGCTCAGTGTGATACGTTGGAAATGAAATGATGATTTGAAACATTAACATGACATACCTATATCACAGCAGGAGGTATATGGTCTACCTCTATGGGCTACGTCTAATATTACATCAGAATCCAAACATATTTTGAGAGCTTACTCCCAAACACCAAAAGTGCTAAGATGATGCAGAACAAATACATGAAGCTTAGTATTATTTTCATTAGTGGATTATAGTAGGCAGTATACCGGAGAAGGCCTGACATGATTCACAATTGCTATAAATCTATGAAATGGCTGTGTGGGTCTGTTCTGATGACCAAATTCACCCACTTCAGATATTATCAGTATCTTAGATGTGTATTTTCTGAATGGTCGCACCCATTTATCTCACCCCACACTTAACTGAGCCAATGGTTCATCCCAGTTTAAGTGAGAAGGTAACTGTGCTAGTCACTGTTCTGTTGTGGGTGCCATTTTGGCAGGTTGCTGAGAGGTTACTGGATTCATTTTTGGATTTAAAATGCTGACTCTGCGGAACTTTTGTAGGGGTTCTCTCTTTCAATGTTTCCCAGCTCTAATCATCGACTTCATTATTAATCGCTGTATCTTGCCAACCATTCAAAATGTGCTCAGTGGGTTTCAACTGTGAGCCAATATGAATGTGCTTATAACCATTGATCTAGAGTGATTATGAGCCAAACCAACAATCTGTAGCCTCATGTCCCACCAGACACTTTGTCCATGAGAAAAATCAGATTTTCCTCCAGTAAATTTATGCTATAAGTGAAATGTGCAGTAAAAGTATGAACAAGGGAAAAATTAATTAATAGTTTCATCTGACTTTAAACTAATGAATGCTGTTAATGTTTTTGTTTTTTACATAATAATTTGTTCTTCCTATCTGTTCAGATTAATTATTAGAAATAGCTTTATTCCAATACCAAATAATAATAATAATATACCAATATTAAATGACATTGTTTTCAATAAACTGGCATCTGCTGTGTGAAAAGACAGTTTACAGTTTATTGCACATCATGAGAATGTATAATCTGCATGTTATCTCGATTTATTACCAGAGGATGGGCAGTAAAGGTATGGATTTCTATGGAACGGCCAAGATGAACAATTGCTACTGTGCTTGAGAATGTAATACAGTAATTTAGAGTGAGCAAGTCAGGAGGCTTGTTCCTGTCCTGTAAGGATGACCAGCAGCACCAAAATATCCCTGCAATGCCAGGACCAACATGCTTTTAGAAGTGCGATAAGAATAGACCCACAATGGGGCTCACTCCCGTCTTCCGTTGTCTGAGGACAGACAGTTGTCTGCAAGGGACAGAGGAAGAGGTACACTGGAGCATTTATGTGGTCCACACCAGGCTTTACGAGACACGAGTGGGTTTGGTTGGATTTTTCCACCAGGACATGGGACAGACTCCATCTAGCAAAGAATCTGAGTGTCAGACTCCCAGTGGTAACTTTGCGTCTGACCACCTGAAGGTTATTGTGCTGCTGAAGATCGCTGTGCCCTGTAGCAAAAAGGTTAAATGTGAAAGGAGGAGAAGAAGCTGGATAGTGAGTGAGGCACTGTCTTAAGAGTTTACCCTGTTGCCTGGAACTAGACGACTGGAAGATTTCAGCAGATCAGCAAACATGGCAGGACCAAGTGCCTCAGAGGTCATCTTCATCTCTGTCAATCACAGCATCACTTTGATGGGTGAGTCAACTTCACTGACAAAAATTAGGTAGTTTCTGACTTATGTAGACAACCCCCCTCACCTTCACCCGAACCCCCACTCCCTTCTTTTATGTTTATGCACACTGAAGTCTCATGGTTTACTATGGAATCAGCGCCTTAATTCTTGAGTCAGTGTCAAATCAGATTAAAATTCCAATGTGCTTTTTCTTCAGGGAAGGTGTGGCTCATTGTGATGATCTTTCTCCGCATCATGATGCTCCTCTTTGCTGGTTACCCTCTCTACCAGGACGAGCAGGAGAGATTTGTGTGCAACACTATTCAGCCTGGTTGTGCCAACGTATGTTATGATCTGTTTTCTCCCATCTCTCTCTTCCGCTTCTGGCTGGTGCAGCTCATCACCTTGTGTCTGCCTTATGTAGTCTTTATCATATATGTGGCCCATAAGGTGTCGAAAGGTCTGACCGTGGACTTGAACCCCCCTGGTCCCATCAGGGCCTTGCCGCTGTTGAAGATTCATCAGGAGCGGCTCAGCGAGGCGTCTGTAAAAAAGATGCCTCTGTTAGTTGAGCAAGGTTGGGCCCAGTGCTTCACAGGAGCATACATACTGCATCTGATGTTCAGGACTCTGCTGGAGGCGGGCTTTGGAGCAGCTCACTATTACCTATTTGGTTTCTACATACCCAGGAGGTTCCTGTGCCAGCATCCACCATGCATTACCCAGGTGGACTGCTACATATCCAGGCCCACTGAGAAGACCGTGATGCTGAACTTCATGCTCGGTGTAGCTGTTCTGTCGCTTTTCCTAAATGTTCTGGATTTCATCTGCTCCATCAAGCGGTCTGTGAGGCAGAAGAGAACAAGGAAAATGATGGTGGAGAAAATATATGAGGAGGAACAGTATTTCCTTTCAGCCAGACAAACTTCCAGAGGAATGGACCTAAACGCCTCTATGGCTCAACAGGATTCAGAAGGAGAAGGTAGTCGATCTGGAAGTTTCCGGAAGAGGCGAGGCAGTAAAAGCTCTTGTGGAGGGGAGGTGCTTGCATCAGGTCAGGAACAGCCTTGTCTTGAGCACCCTTCTCTCCCCAGCTCTTCAGGCCCCCCGGGGCGAAACACCAATGGAAACAATGGCTACTCTCTTTCCCAAGGGGAGGCTCTGGAAAGAAATGGCAGTGAGGTGGCTCTTTGCCCCCCAGAGCCATTAGGGACGCCCAGATCAATACGTGTTAGCAAACGCAATCGACTCAAGCCACCGCCTCCGCCCAGACGGGACCACGGGCTGCCCCCTGGGGCAATGGTGAAGCCCAGTGGGGATGTTTCTACAGTAACAACAATCTGTACCAGAAGGGTGGGTCAGTATACATTGGTGGAGCAGGGCTCCAGTACAGAGCTACAGGCCAACGATGATGGACAGGAGAAAAGATCAGAGTGGGTTTGACTGTTTTTTGGAACGTGAGCATGAAGCACACAGGTGTAAGCTTTCCAAAGGTTTACTCTGTGTCTATTGGAGCTGACATCCTGCCATGCTTTTTCTACTTCATTTCACATCACAGACTGCAGTGCCCCTTGGTGTGTGTGTGTGTGTGTGTGTGTGTGTGTGATCACGATTGCACATTGCCTTTGAGGGGCGAGTGTATTGTAGCCCAGCAATGCAAAGAGGCAGGAATTCAAGTTGTGAGTTCGAACTCTGCTAACAGAGTCAGAAATGGCAGGACATTCTAGCCTTAAGCGTCCTTGAGAAAATCTAAAACAGTGTAGTCCACCTGTTGGCTCTACCCCCACCTCCAATGACAGACTTTACATAAACAAAGGCAGGCCTTGACCTGTCCCACAAACACAAAGACCGACCCCCTCACCACAGTCACTTAATATGATACAACCACAGACCCTGTCTGTTGTGTGTAGGTCATGGGGTCACGGTGGACCCAGGTTGCCTCCAGGCTCTGTGCTCTGATGTTTGCATGACCTAAGAAGGTCAGAAACTCAAGACAGTAATCTGGCTAAGATGCTGTTACTGGGCTCATAGAAAAGAAGAGGATTCCCCCTTCAGAAGTGAAGGACGCTATAAAGTCCGCTATAAAGTCCCCTGAAGCCAATGTAGGCTCACAAAGCAATTATATTCCCCCATAGGAGCTTTGTATTTATGGAGACAGCTTGTCACTCTATTTCAGGGCCTCGTGGAGCTTAGCAGCAATACAAGCCTTAACATACATTGACACTAGAAATAGAGCCCAGCAGAGAACTGGAAAGGAGTAGTGTTGTCTGTTGCCCTTCATGATATCTGCACCCTGCATGATGTGTGTTTGAGCGGAAGCTCAATTCCTAATGTGGGCCATCTGCTGTGTCCCACCGTGACACCTGTCAATCATAGACACTTGAACATGCTCTCTTCCTGAAACGTTTCCAGCGTTTCAGCAGCAGTGTTACCTGAGAGCCTGGTTTCTGGATATCCCTGACCGCAGCTGTCCCACAGTGTATCAGCGCTGTGCGATTGTCACTTCATAGCTGAAGGGGAGGTCTTTTTGTAAACAAAGAGCTTTTGATCTTGACCCTCTTACAGGTTCTTTGAAGAAGGCAAAAAAAAAAAAAAAAAAAAAACTCCTGGGTGCTGCAACCTGACTGTCATAAGGCTGACCACAGGCGACTCATCAGACCAGGTGTGACACGGCTGCACCTTCTTCCTGCACCCAGTGTTTTGTATGAAAAATTGAATAACACTTGATAAGTTTGATTATTGAAAACCACATGAAGCCATTATTGAGACTCCAAGAGGTTTTAAAGGACATTTTTCACTCTTAGATATAGCTGCAATTAAATACAATATATATGAATGTAATTTTAACTATTACTGTACTTACTCTCATTGTAATTTTGTTTTTATACATTACTAAAATATGATATGTTGTATTCCTATGTGTTTCACTCGAACTTGTGAAGTCAGCTTTCTATGTTCAACAGTTATGACTATTCATCAATGTTCCCTGAAATTACACAATAACCACAAAAAATACTTTCAAAGCACTTTATTAGAGCTAATCTTCTTTTGTCCAGTCACTATACTGGTTCATCGATGCTGCAGGTGAACCCATGCTGCCCTCCAGTGACGCAAAACGGGAAATGCTGCCATGTTGACTCCAGAACTTGATACTTGAACTTTGATACATGAATATTTCCGTATCCTCTCAAAACTTTGCGATTGTGACACAAAGTGTTGAAATAAATCTCAATACTGAAAAAAGTTGTAATAAACCAGATGAAGATGCCTTAAAACACATTTTTTCCGAATTTCCAGAGTTGTATATCAAAAAATAAAGTAGCTGCTCAATAGACCTCTTTAATGGCTCTACTGAACATCTATTGTTTCCTTTGATTCAATTTAGATTTTCCTGGTGGATATCAAGCAGTTAGCTCTTCTTCAGTGCCACAGAGGTTCCAGCAATGCTGAAGGTTTTTTGTTAAAATGCAGGCATACAGGTCAGAGTGGCAGGCAGAGGAAAGGACCTATAGGGAAAAACTGACAGGTAGGATTTTTTCAAATCCCCCGATGTCCTGTCTCATATTCACAGAACTTGCAAACACTTTCAATATTAAACCCCAATCTTTGACTAACCCAAACCTTTAAATTTGGTTCTCAAAATAATGCTAAAGAAGTGTGAGCTTGCTTCTCTTGCTGAAAATATATTTTATTTCAGGTATTGTAGAAACTGGTAGCTGCTACATGTTCAGTCATGCTCAAAGTATTTAGTTCAGGCAGTATTATTTCTCTCGAAACATTTGCCATTACAGATTATATTTACTGTATAATAATGTATTAATCAAATCAATAAACACACATTTATACAAGAATACTAACCAGATAGATTTGATTCTTTTTTTTTTCTGACAGGAGGGTAGATCATTTCTTTGTTCCCATTTACAGTGCTCGTTTGTTTCCCATTTACAGAGTGTGTATATGCAGCAGTCGTAAACACCGGTTGCATGTTAAAACCTGGCTCATGTTGCTGATGGTGCTGCCTGGGTGCATGGGTGTGTATGGGGGGAGTTGAGCAACAGCCAGTGAAGTAGGAAGCCTCTTCAAATCAACGCAATCCATTCCACCATGTTTGTGTCTTTCATCCTTCTGTGGATCTGTGTAGTCTTCTTCGTTCTCCATGTGAAATGTCAAAGACCCAAAAGCTTCCCACCAGGTCCTCCCATACTGCCAGTACTGGGCAACTTGTGGAGCCCTAGCCTAGACAATACCATGAGGGGCTATGAAAGGCTAAGAGAAACATTCACATTGTACTCATCCATAGCTGCCATACACATCCACACCGGGAAGCAGTCCAGCACAAAACACACAAAGAATCACAATTTTGATAAGCTAGTGTCTCCACAACAGTACACAAAATAAATGTGCACATTATGAATTTCTGGAGTGTTTCAGTACCCCTGGGCTATGCATAGGCTGACTGTAAAACTAGTTATTAATTTATCTCAAATGTTTGATGTTTCTGTGTTAACGTTTTGTTGACTGTACACTAAATCTAATGTTGTAGGAACCACTGGCCTTATAATGTTTAAGAAAGTTAGATAATAATCTTTTTTTATAATAAAAAAAAAAAGAATTGAAAACTCGATTCTTGAGTTTATTACAGATAACAATTATATATCCTGCTGAATTTACATGATTCATGGCTTCTTACTGGTTCTCTCCTAGCTGATGAGGTGCTATGAAAACATCTATAGTCTTTTCATTGGTCCCAGACCAGCTGTAGTCATTAATGGGGTGCAGGCTGTGAAGGAGTCAATGGTGACTAAGGCTGCTGATTTTGCTAGATGACCTCAAGACATTTTTCTCAGTGATCTCAACCAAAACCGTAAGAAACAGTTGAGGTGTCAGAAGATGGTGTGGAAGATCCCTGAAAATGCCCATTCTCATATCCTAAAGGAATCTCATATCTTAAAGGAATGTTTCTGGCAGACTATAGCTCCAGTTGGAAGGAGCATTGCTGCTTTGCTCTGATGAATTTGAGGAATTTCAGCCTTGGGATGCAGTCCATGAAGCAGAGGATTCTGGGAGAGATACAGTTCACAGTGGAAATGCTAGAGAGGTGCGTTGGTACTGCCCTCTGTTTGCACTCACTGTGACATCTCATACAGGAGGCGGTCTTAGCATATCAGTCATTATGTGGGACTGTGTCATCATCACAGGTACAAACTTGAGTCCTCGAGTTATGTTTCATAACGCAGCTTCAAACATCATCTGCCGGGTCCTGTTTGGTCGGCGGTATGACGATGGGGACAGCTTCATCAAAGTGGTTGTTCAGTGCTTTAAAGAAAACTCCAAGACAGCGAATGGGCCCTGGGCTATGGTGAGTCAAAACATGTCTGCTCGGTAACAACAAAGAGCCAACTTGTGTAGTAGTGAGCTCCAAATTCATTCACTCAAACAGTTTTCATTCAGTGCCTGAAGCTCTGATGCTCATCCCATTCCAATGACAGAAAGTCAATAAAACTACATAAATGGATCTTTGACAATAACTATCTGGCTTGAAAGATGAAGAAATGTACCAACTGTCCAACAATGATACATTCATTCATGATGAAAACTGCTGTGATTTGAAAATTAGATCTATAGTTGTTCTTGTTTTAACAGTTATTGTACCATCATGAGCTTTTGTATCCAGCAGCGCAGTTAAAGGGAACTAGGCACATTAGCTGGTTAAAAACCAGGATAGTCAAATAGTTAGACTGCAATAATCTTTCTAGGTTTTAGCTAACATTGGCTTACTTGATATCATGTTGGCTCTTCCTTGGAGATTTGAATTGAGGTGACCCACACCTAGAGGAAAATGCAGTTTCAAAATCAAACTTTAAAAAAAGTACAAAAACATATTTAGCGTGGAATGTGGCCTTGACATTGTACACGCTTGTCTGCAGCTAAAGGTTTGGGTTCTTTTTTGTTTTCGTGGTTAAAGTGAGCGTAAAACCTTTGTTTATTTCTTCAGAGCTGTATGACTTTGTTCCCATAATTCGAAACCTCCCACTGCCATTAATGAAGGCTTTTAAAAACACTGAGGTAAATGTCTTTGTTGGTTTCTTTATTGCCTCTTTACTTTACCTACTCTGCCCCTTCATTTGTTTCATGAAAAGAAAGAAAGAAAAAAAAAAAAAAACCCAAAACATCTCTCATTTCCCAGACGTGTAAGTAACTTGTCTGATTACCGAGCACAAACAGACCAGAGTCCCTGGGAAGCCACAAGACTTTGTTGACTGTTGTCTGGATGAAATAAATAAGGTGTGTTCCCCGCCAATAAAGCATTTTAAAGACGTAGAATAAAATTAATATGAAAAGAAATCCCTCTTCATCATCCCAGAGAGGTGAAGATAGCTCTTGTTTTTGTGAGGATTGACTCATTGTGTTTGTTCTTTGCTGGAACAGACATCACATCCAACACCCTCACATACCATGTACACTGGCATGACGCTGTTCTCTCATTCTGATTTTCTATCTTTCTAGCTTTTGTTCAATGCTGTATGTTGTTCTGTTCACTGTAACATTTTGGTGATTTGTTCAATGGACCTGTGTTTTTCTTTGTCTCCATCAGAGAGATGCCAGCAAGAGATAGACTGTGTATCAAAAAAGAAGGGTCACATCACTCATGACGATAGACACAACATGCCTCACATGCAGGTATGATCCTTGCATGGCCAGACTTTTGTCTGAGCAGCATCACTGGTATAAGATGTGATAATATCTTCTCGTTAATAAAAAATGTTTCACTTAGTTATGGGCTTTGGGCTTAATTTGTGTTACAGTGTGGTAGACTGTCAGTGAGCAGAAGTTGCTGTTTTCTTCCTGTATTCTGCTCCCGTAAATTTGAAGTTGTTGTCTTATCTTTATGGATCCAGGCTGTGATCCATGAAGTCCAGAGGATAGCCAACACTGTCCTTCTTAGTGTCTTCCACTACACAACAAAAGACACAGAGTTCAGGGGTTATTCCTTACCCAGGGTAAGAAACAACTAAAAGCCAGTTACTTGTAATGCCACTTTATGGGATAGACAAACTGCTCTTACTTATTATTTTTCTTCTTTCTTTCAGGGTATAATGATCATCCAAAACCTGAGCTCGGTACTGAATGAGGAGGGACAGTGGACATTTCCTCATGCATTCAACCCTGAAAACCTCCTGATGGAGCAGAGAGAGTTTGTTAAACCAGCAGCCTCATGCCGTTCTCTGCAGGTATACGAACCTGAACCCCAAAGACAGTCTTCTGTTTTAGGCGCAGTACATGACATAGAGTGCTGTCTCAGGTCCTTGAATGTGTCTTGGAGAGGGTCTAGCTCATATGGAACTCTGCCTCATCTTGGCGACTCATTCATTCATCTTCAACCGCTTATCCGTTTCCGGGTCATGGGGGGTGCAGGAGCCAATCCCAGCTCACTCTGGGCGAGAGGGGGGAACACCCTGGACAGGTCACCAGTCCATCACAAACAACCACTCACAGTCACATTCAGACCTACGGACAATTTAGAGTCACCAGTTAACCTAAAATACATTTCTTTGGACGGTGGGAGGAAACCGGAATACCCGGAGGAAACCCACGCAGGCACAGGGAGAACATGCAAACTCCACACAGAAAGGCCCCAGGCTGGGGAACTGAACCCACGACCTTATTATTGCGGGGCAACAGCCCATCATGGTGACTCTCCTGAGGAAATTCACCTTCATCATCACCTTCACGTGTAGGCTGGGCAGCCAGACTACACGTCGGTTTATGTTGTCACTCTGTCTCCCAAACCTTACTGCATGAAGGTCCAGCTCAGGGCCACACAGCAGTGCTGAAGCAACAGTGAAGGTGGATCCAGTTGCCAAAACCATCAAATACAGTGGAAGGATACTAGTTACTTATTGTAGGGTCTGAAATGATTTGCTTTTAAAATACTCTTAAAGACACATCTCAGGTCACATGTACAGGTGGTTGAGTATAAAATGCTGTATTTTTCTTTAATTACAAAATAGATAACATTTGAAATAATACAATCCTCATTCATCCCAGTCATTAGTCACTGGTCCTACTTCTTGTTATGGTCAAAAAAGACTGGCAGTGTCTGAAAAGGGTAAAGTCTGGGTAATGGCCTCCCAAATGGTCAAAACTTGGTATTGCATGTTTGAACCTGTTTACATGTTTAAAAGCATTAATGTAGATGCAGGGAGGTCAGTTAACTCCTGTGGCTTTACCTGCTTTCTGTGTGAGTCATGAATTGTGATCTGATCATCTAAATTACAAACACAAGGGCAAACAGACAAACAAAGTGTTTATTTCTTGTCTTTGAACACACAGTGCTGGTGAGAAAGATAAATAAACCTGAACGTATTCAGAAGGAATCTTGAACTATTCATCTAGCAGCACTTCTGCTTCTTGCCTGTACCAGTTTATGTCTGTTTTTAGGATCACTGTCCTTTTATACTGAGCGTCACAGCTTCAGGTGAACAGTCATCCTGACATCATCCTGTGAGATAAACCTGGGGATTCATTTGCTCTTCTTGATGTTGAGTTGATGTCTAGGTTCAGAGGCACCAAACCCCCAAATCATGAGGCTCCCTCCACCAAGCTTCACTTCATGTTTACACCACACATCCCTAGCAATTCAACTTTAATTTCAGCACTGCATAAAACAATTCACACATACTGTTACAGAGAATACTGGGTGTGAAAATTCCAGGAGATCAGCAGTGTAAGACACAATCAAACACTTGCCCATGTGGCACCAACACTGCTGTCAACAGATCAAGTTTTTTTCCTTGTTCTGATGCTTCATGTGAACATGACGTAAAGCTCCTGACCTCTGTCTGTGGGTTATTTTGGAAGGAGGACACGGACGAGAAGGAGTTCCTAATAAAATGCTCAATGAGCATCAATATGAATGGTACATTATTGATTCCTTTAACTTTTCTATGCACTGTCATGTAAAATATTACCCCAAGAAAAGACATAAATGATAAAATTTTGAATACATGGATCACAAAAAAAAAGGAAAAGAAAAAAAAGACTATGTTAAAATGAAGAGTTAAGAAAGACTGGTCCATGTGTGGGGGGAGCTAGAAGTCTGGGTAAATGAGGGGGTTAGCAAAATCTGGCTGTTATTATCTGTCAACTTCACATGTCTCTCAAGACCGTCCTTAATATATTTCACTCTTTAAATGGCAGCAATGATCACTTAAGTTTCTTCTGCTCAGTATTTATTTATCATCAGAACCATGACATCACTTCCCCTCTCACTGCTCAATGCCGTTATGTTCCTTTGGACTGGGGTGACCATACCCAGGGTGAATCTGGGAAAACGCTTGGCGCTTCAGATGAAAGAGTTTTTCCTTTTGTGCACATGTCAGTCAGTCACTGAGGGACTGAAGGGAACACTGTGTTCTGCTGCTGTGAGGGAGTGAGGAGGTGGGGGTCCTTGGATGGAAGGCAGCAGGGGTGCACTGTAAGGACTACTAAACCACAGAGGCATTGTTGCTGTGCCAACAGGGAGCCAGCCATTTATGTTGCTATCTTTGTTTGGCTCAGTCATGATGCTGAAATGAAGCGTGTGTTGGTTGAATACTGCATGACTCCCATTGACACTCATTTTCTATTTTATTTTCAGCACACCTTTCAATTTGGCCTTCAGTAACAGAAACAGTATGAATATAGATAAGGACGATAAGAAGAAGAGGAAAAAGTCAGGGACTGACTTCAACCATACTCCCAAACTCCCCTTTTAAATATGCAACAGCATCAGTGGTGTCGGTGTCCCGGAGAAACTATAACCATGCAGCCTGACATCACCCAGAATGCTGAGCTCCACTGTTTCCCAACATCTGGTGTCTTAAATGGCCAGCTGGGAGTAATGTGCCTCCAGTGGAGGTCATGAGCTTTAACGTGAATCTAAATGGGTCACTGAAAGGTCACTGTTATGCTTTATGCACAGGAGAACACAGAAGTGGAAACTTTGGGGTTTTGTACTATTGCTCATCTTCTCCGGTCTGGAAAAAAAAGAGAAATGATACCAACCAAAAAGCAAATGTAATCACATGTTTGGGCGCTTTAAACTACAATGATGAACATACTGAGGTTAAGAGTCCACAGCTACAGAAACACAGTGAAACCATAAGTCATGCTTTTATAACATCTGTTGTCATTCAAAATGTTTCTCAAGCTCCAAAAAAAAAACAAAAAACAAAACTTTACCAAGAAAGGATGAACAGCCTTCTCATGTGTTTACCTCCAATCAGAAACATCATCAATATCCGACAGGCAGAAACATCAGAGTGCTCTTCCTGCTCGACAGATTATGGCCCTTCTCTGAGAGCCTTTTGGTGGCTATACCAAGGACTAGCTGCACCCAAAGAAGGCAAAGCCTCTGCTGTCAGCGCCCCTAACCTTCCAGAGGAGATCAGAGCAGTTGAAAATGTTATTTACATATATTATGTAAAGCTTTGATTGTGGGCTTTTAATAACAGTTACATACCACTTTGACTAGGTTTGGCTGTTTGACCCATGTGAAGCACTTTGACAGAGAGTCAGATAAAAACTGAGTTGAGAAAGTCGGGGGAAAGTTGAGAAAAGACATGAAAAAATAACAGGTAAAACACAAAACGACAGGTAAACACACCTAAAAAATTTATCTAAAAACATTTGAGTCTGAAAAATATGATATTTTACTTATATAAAATATTACTGGATACGGAGTGGTCAGGAAGGAATATGTTCTTAGACATTAGTGTGTTTTGAGGGATTCGTGTCTTATCAGTCACAGTTAAGCACTGGTGTAGCCAGAAATGTTTGTATGTTTGCTCCAGGCCTCAGCCAACAGTCAAGAACAAGCCTCAACAGAATCGGAATAAGTAATGTGTCCATAAAATGCCCCTCCAATAAAACTGAACCATAAACTCAGACTTGACCTGGACTATTAGCTAAGAGGCTTGGGCAGTGAAGTCCTGCCCCTGTCTGTGTGAAACCCAACTTAACAACACTCTCATACTTTCCCCTGTAAAATACACCTAAATGAGTGGGGGAATGGGCTGTTAATTACAATGTTTGTGTTGAAGAGCCTGGTAGGGACATGCTACTGCTAAGTACCTGGACAGTTCTGCTGTGAAACAGGGACTACAATTACTCTGTCTCCCTAAAACCCTCAACCAGCCATATACATCCCATTATGTTATGTTATCCAAAATTTTACTGTTTGGTTTCTGTAACACAAAAATGACACATGTTCCCTCTGATATAAAAGTTTTCAGCGTGAATGAATATGAAGGAGTCAGACCAGTGTGAACATGTGATTGTATTTCGGTTGAAACTCTTGTGTTGTCAGCTTTTTTCATGTTCCATAGGAACGCGCGTGAAACAGGCACTGCTCTTCTGCGGCACAACATTTGCGTGGCTCTTTCTGTTAAATTGTCAATTTCAGTTGAATGTTTCAGTTCATCTATTAACCCACGAACATATAATGGCAGTATGTGTCACATTGTAAAAAAAATGGGTGCTTGGTTTGTGATTCTATATATATCACTTTAAATGCATTTTGCTCGTTCTAAACTCACCTGAGTGATCCTGGATTCCAGCTGGATGAGAGTTAGGTAAGATCCTTTATATTGGTCACTAGCCAGACAAAATCATAGGGAGCTTGATGTGGGGCCTCAGATTTACATTTGCATTCTTCTAAAAGTTACTTTAGTTGGATTTCCCAGGGTTCATTTAGCTTAGCTTAGCTTTTTTTTTTTGTAACTTATGTTTTTTTGTGTGTGGACAACTGCTTCTGCAAAGTCATGAGGTCACAGCACTAAAATGACTTCTGGAAGAAACTTTTACTTTATTTTAAGTGTTGACTTTTACCAGACTGAGGAGAGATGAAGACCTTTAAGTATTTTAACCTCCCAAAAGCAATGATTTCGCTCTGAGCGGCTTTTAGGTATTGCTCCTGACAGAAGGGAAGAGGCATGTGGGGGCATGTGGAGTCGTGCAGCGCTGCCTTTGCCACTAGATGGGGCTAAAAATTAATGTCCCCGCAGTGCTGTGAGGCTGGCAGTCCTAACTGGAACTCCACACAAGACTGTTAGGGGTAAACATAGGAAAATCAAACGCTGCAATACTGGCCTCAAATGTGACTATTTGAATTTAGTTCACCCACCATACAGCCCAGACCAACACAGAGAAAGTAATCTTCACCGAGCCAAAGACTCTACAGTATTTTCAGTTTTGAGGAACTTCATTCAAACTTTCTACTGAGAAGTAACACAATTAAAAGCATGAGGTTCAGTTCGCTTTCAAACAAACACCAACACTACTCAGAAATCAGGAGGCCAATGCTAAAGCAGCGACACAGTTGTCATTACTGAAAGTACATCTTCATGGTCTGGTGTCTTTGCTGACAGCAGTGATACAAGATTTACGTGGTTGATTTAGACTCCCAACAGATGCATGTCCAGGCAATCTGAAAAGAAGCTTTTGGGTTTAACATCTGCAGCCTGAGCATAACGGAATAAAGCGGGAACAAAGCAGACACAACAAAACCCAATGTCACTATTGACCGGTAAATCAAAGGCACTTCTACACTGGTTTACACTGTATCATCTTATGCCAGCGCATTGGGTTAATTGGGACCAAACCAGATACATTTGTAGCAGAAACGCCTCGATTAGGGGGCCCTAAGATGTGAGATCATGTGAACAGACCACCTGTGGGGCTTTCATTGCTATTTCAATATCATTCATGTCAAGGCCCCTGCACTTGCTGACACAGCTTGAGCCGAGGGAGAAGATGTTTCAATTCAGCCTCGGCGAAAAAACCAAACACAAGACGCGGGGGCTCTGGCAGGTTTCAGCCCTAACAAACCTGGAAAAAAAAAAAAAAAAAAGAGGGAGAGAAAGAGAGGGGGCTCCAAAATGTTCTTTCAATTGTAGGACTTCCATCAAAGCATCTAAATGGGGACGTTTAGGGGAAACCTTGGCACATCAGACAGACACTCCTAATACACACTACCTTTATTCTAGGCTGTTAAAAAAGAAAGATCAAAGTTTCTGCAGATGAAAAGGGTCCGTTCCCTACATTTATACCCCCATTCACCCACTCCCTCTTTTACTAAATTAAGAAAGCGGGCTTCAGCAGGCATGTGAAGAGGACTTAAACAATTATGGAGATGCTCCAACTCAACCCCTGCCTCTAATTACCAGCCTCTGATGGTTAAAAAGGGCTTCCTTCTTAGCCAGGACTCTCAAAAAAAGCTGCCATTGCTGCTTCTGCCATCCTCAACACGGTGACCACAAGGAACCACAAAGTACGCCAGCATGAGCCAGGGGGGAGGCTGGGGACCATTCCTCACATGGAAAATCATTGGAGAAGTTACACAGGGCTTCAGATTTATCAGATGTTTTATTGTCAAAATAAAGGTCATATTTGCTTTCTCACAAAAAGAGACATCTACACTTTGTACAAATTTACAATAGCTTATAAAGTTTTCTTATTTACACAAATTTACAACTTTTTACATAACTTTTATATAAATACATTTAAAATTACAAAATGAATGACCCGTAAAATACTTGGGCACTATTAAGGCTTAATTTAAACTATCTTTGATGTGACTGACTTACACAACGTTATCTGGCACTATGTAGATAAGGTGGTATTAAAAAAAGCCAAATGCTCTTTGTATGAAGCAAATGAGGAGTCAAACGGTCTCTGCCAACAACAAGTAATGCCCAGTTTGCTTATAAGCCTCAGCCTGTAGCTCTAATCCATATAAACAGGGAGGAATGGACCTGTGTGAATGGGGCCAGGTACATTGTATCAGTCACCTCTCCCCTTAGTGTGTGTGGATGTTTGGAGGAAGGAGGGAGACACCTCAGCAGCAGTTCATTACTATGCAAATTGCTTAAGACAGGGAGTGATGGGTTATCTCCCAAACAATTAGCAGTTCCCATAAGCTGCTTTTATTCTCTCATTCAAACCTGGGACAATGGCATCTGCTTGGGGCAGGACACGGAGCTGGCCGTGCCTGATCTCCACGTCAGTCCGGTGCTCACGTCGCTGTACATGGAGCCACTGGTGCCTTTGCTGCCCCAGCAGCACCTGGTGCAGAAAGTCCTCCAGGAGTCCAGAGTCTTACCGGACCAGATCCACACTCCGGACGTGATGCCCACCAGAAGGCACATAAAGTACTTCAACATAAAAACTGCATAGTCCGGACTCCTGCGGTCCCGCTCCAGTAAACAGTTGGAGCAGTTGTGTGTGATCTCCCAGGTCTGCCTGTTGTGCTGCTCGTAAAAGTAACAGGCCACTATAATGGTTGCTGGCACAGTGTAGAGGACTGTGAAAATGCCTATTCTGATCATCAGCTTCTCTAGTTTGTCCGTCTTTGTGCCTCCTTGTTTAATGACGCTGCGGATCCGGAACAAGGACACAAATCCGGCCAGGAGGAACATAGTGCCTATGAACAAATAAATCACCAAAGGGGCCAGAACGAAGCCCCGCAGATTGTCCAGGTTCTGGTTCCCCACATAGCAGATGCCAGCCACCGAGTCCCCGTCCACGGAACTCAGCGCCAGGACCGCGATGGACTTCATGCTGGGGATGAGCCAGGCTGCTAGGTGGAAGTACTGGGAGTAACTGGCAATCGCCTCGTTGCCCCACTTCATCCCGGCTGCCAGGAACCAGGTCAGCGACAGGATGACCCACCAGATGGAGCTGGCCATGCCGAAGAAGTAGATGAGGAGGAAGACCACGGTGCAGAGCGCGGGGCCGGTGGTCTCGTAGTGGATGTGCTCCACGTCGAACTCCCGGTTGCAGGCGACTTTTTCGTGCCCGGCGATGAGCCTGACGATGTAGCCGACAGAAACAAACATGTAGCAGGCTGACAGGAAGATGATGGGTCTCTCCGGGTACTTGAAGCGCTCCATGTCGATGAGGAACGTGGCGACGGTGGCAAAAGTTGACACGAAGCACAACACGGACCAAAGTCCGATCCAAAAGGCAGTGAAAGCCCGCTCGTCGTGCGTAAAGTATGGATTGTGGCACGGCATGGCGCAGTTGGTGATCTGTCCCGTTTTGACACGGTTGTAAAGCGGGTGACGGTCCGTGTTCACCGGCACCATGGGCTCCAGACACTTGCAGCCCGGCTCACATGGAGCGGCGGGCGGCTTGTATTTCCCAGACGCGCCGGGTCTACCCGGTTTGGTTTTAGACGGATTGTAACCCCTGCCAGGATGGTTGGTGGGTTTTGAAAGCACAGGGGAGACCGTGGTGGAGTCGGTCCTGTTGTAGTCCATGCACAGAGTGTCGGGGTTGCCCTGCACCGGCAGCAGGTCACACTTCATTCTGTCCGGCCAGGGGAAGCCGTACTGCCTCATGAGAGGAGCACAGCCGGCCCGGGCTCTCTCACACACGCTCCGGCACGGAGGGAGAGGTTTTTTGTAGTCCTCCAAGCAGATCGGGGTGTACATGCTGCACAGGAAGAACTTCAGGTCCGGCGAACATTGGATTTCAACCAGAGGCCAGAACTGGTGCACTTCCAGACCCGCTTCGTCTTGCGTGTCGTGGTTGAACTGGTTGGGCATGTAGGTGTAGTTGTAACCGATCCCCTTGCACAGAGGCACGGCTATCTCCTGGCAGGTGATCTCCTTGGCCGTGGTGCAGCTGGATCTGGGCAGGAGAGCGAGCGAGAGGAGCAGGTAGATCCCAAACAGGTCCATCTCTCCGGCGCGTCGTGTCCCCCCTTTTCGGCTATGGCACAAACACAATCAGTCTTCCAGCCGTCTGCTCTTTGGCTCCAGTCCGGTCAGACGTTACGCAGCGAGCCCATCGCGCTTCTCTCGGGATCTCGCACAGAGTTGCAAGCAATGTGCAAGCCGTGTTTACTTTCGGCTGGAGGAGGAGGAGGGGGAGGAAAGGAGAGGAGAAAACAGCCTTCAAGGGCGGCGAGCGGCAGGCAAGATGGCTGAGAGAAGAATCCAGCTTGTTGTGGAGGCTGCTCAGTGTCTCGCAGCCCACTGTCACTAAACCAGAATGCTGATGTCCGATCGCTGCTGGACTCGAAGATGTGGGCCCTTCTCTCTTTCTCCAACACACAACGACTACATTCAGTCGGCTCGTCCCACCTCAGTCCCGGTTCCCATACAAATCATCATGCTGGAGGCGACTCGATGCCTATATATACCACGGGCTGGCTGGCCACGCCTCCGGAGCCGCTAATCCAATCGCGGAGCGGCAGGCGGGCGGTGCTTCACACGTGTCAATCAAGGTCTTCAGCTAAAAATGTTTTGTTAGACAGATCGGGGATCAACACAGTCCAGCCGGGGTTTGAGTCCCTCACAGCACGGAGATGATGATGATGATGATGATGACCTCCGGCTGATTATCACGCAACCGCATTATTCAGAGGAAATAAGCACCTCTGTGCGTTTTTCTGCCAATTTCATCAATGTTCAGATTATAGATTCCGTGTTCATACTTTTAAGTCCAGCCCAGAGCTTTTGGCTGGCCTTAAAAAAACTATAATATCCCTGTAATGAATTCTCCCCAGAAACCCCTCCGAAGAGCAACTGTCATAATTTTAACATTAAAATCATCATAGCAAGTTTTAAATGAAGTTGACCCGCAGTTATTCTAAATATTCCACTCCTCTTTTTCTAATCTTAATTCCTCAGACTGAACTTTATGCTCTGAGTATTATAACTTCCTCTGACATGCCATCTTTGACGTCCTCCCCATGACGCACACACACATCAGGCAGAGGACGCGTCCCGCTCCGAAGTGATTGTTTCAGTGTGCAAGAGAGACTAGTTTTGGTAAATTGGCTCATTTGCGCATGATAAGGCTGCCCAGGGAGCTGTCTGTCCCTGCGAAAAAGCTGTTTTATTTTTTAAATGAGGTGCTAATGTTTCGTTTAACGCTCGCACTGAGCTCCACGGGAGGCGTAATTGCGCGAGGCAAAGACCAAGAGCAGAGCTCAGAGAGAGGCTGATATCACTGTTAACATGCCCGCACTCTGTCTCAGCATCTCTGCAGACACTTGACAGTAATCTTATTGTGTTCAACAGCATTTTTTTTTATTTCTATCTCTGACATGGTCTGTTGCAATTCCTTATAACGTCTGTGTAAAAGCTTGCTGTGTGGAGCTCCTTTACTTTTCCATAACTGTGGCAGCTCTGCAATTTGGCTTAAGGAGGCTAAATTGTCTGCAGAAGACATGATTTCATGGATTTATGTAGGACTTGTGCAGTGAAGACTAACTGAGAAGATTTACTGAAGATGAACTGTGCTTGTCTGTTTCTTGTGGTGTTTCTGTAGTAACTTGACTTTACAAATTCAGTTTTACATTTTAACAGTGGTGATCAGACACTCTGTGGGAGCTCAAATGAAACCATTAATGAAGTTCCCTGATTGTTGCACATGGATGTTTGTATAAAAAGCAGGTAGGCCATTGCGAAATGTCCCATTATTAGGGGCTGTTTCCCCCTGAGGAGGGTGGGGGTTTTGCATACAAAACCTCTGATTAGCCCAGGATATCTCAAAAAACCTCTGATGAGATTATAATATTGTGTCAAAACTGTGCAAAAATTCACTAGCTACAAAATGAAAATACTTATTACACATTGATGCATGAACATACATAGAAATATAATCCAGGGTTCACTCTCTTCCTTTTGTGTAATATGACTTTTAATGTTTATTCTGAGATTGACTCCTTTCACTCAGAGAATTCTTGGCACGGTGGACTTTTACATTGACTTGACATTTTTTTTGGGGGGGTGGGTTCTGCTCGTCATATTAAATTAAATCATCTGGATATTTGTCTGGTACTGTTTGAAAATATGTCAAATTCCCAAAAATGTTTATTACATTCGTAGAACTCATAGAATGAGCATTGGATTTTTCTGCAAAAGCTGAAACATTTCAAAACTAATTTCAGACATTAAACTTCTCACTGAGCATGATGGTTTTTGTCAGTGGTCTAATACAGGTGGCTTTTTTTTTTATACCATGAGCTCTCAGAAGCTAAAGAACATACAACTAGATCATCATGCAGTATCATAATTACTGCAATCACAGACTGTTGGAAAGCAGCTCTTGGTAAAATGAGACGAGCAAGGCCACACATGTGATAGGCACATCTGTTCGAAACTTGATATTTGTGTCACCAATAAGACGGATGTGTGTGTTTGAATAGACATTTGCTACTGTACACGCACACGCACACGCGCGCACGCACACACACACACACACACACACACTCACACACACATACACTTTCCTGCTGAGTCCAGGTACTAGGAAGCCAAAGTGTGGTCTATAAGTGTGAAGAGTGTAAAAAAAAAACAAAAAAACCCAAAAGAAAAAAAAAAAAGTTTTCCACCCAAGCGAAATGCAACTTTGTGTGGGGGGGTCAGAGTGGTGGTAGAGTTTAAGTTTAGAGATATTGCATTTGGAGTGCAACCAGGTTTTTATCATGTGGAACAGTTTTTTATTTTTTCTTCTTTTTCACCTGGCCCACTCAAAGAATAAAACAGCGCGGAGTGAGCTGAGGATCAGGAGAGATTGATTAAGTGACTCACTGGTGAGAGATAACAAGGAAGGAGCTCTGTTAATGGCTGTTTGCTTTTGATTAGGAAACAAGAGTTAGGCTAGCCAGCACTGTGGAGCTATGTGAGTCTACACAATGGATGGTGTAATATTTTCTCAATAATAAACCCTGGTATTTGAGACGTGTGAAAATAGATACATAACAAAAAGGGAGTAAGGATAAGGTGGCGGTCACGGTGAGGGAGAGCGATTGAGGGAAGAGAAGGAGGATAGACGAGGGCAAGAGAGGGCAGCATGTCTGTACAGAGATAATGATTTACTCCGAGGAAGTCCACTCATCTCGTGTTTGCAGTGCAGGGCTGCACATGCTGTGAGAAAATAACTCCCAAGACCAAATCCTGGAAGAAATACTCTGCGACCAATGAATACAAACCCACAATCACATCAAGATCCAAAGTTAATGTGTTCGGTTGAAAGCCCCATTCTGTCTGGTGGAATCAAGTGCTCCATCTGAAGAGAGAGAGGCCATCAAGTGTGACTGCTTGCCAGATCCTGGACTTACCTCTAAGATGGTGAGACAGAGATATGCTAATACAACTTTATCTTGTAAAGGAAGGCTTCGAGGAGATTTAGCCAATCTACTGGACACAATTCCAAGAGCCTCGGTGGCATTTAGCGGGCTCACGCTAACCCGGGGCTGCTTGTTAAGACTTCATTAGCTGTGTTTGCACAGGCCTCTTCTCTCCAAATAGGTGGAGGAGGGCTCCCCGGGCTCCAGCTTCAGCCCCACTATAGACACTCCATATGGGGCTTGTTTGCTCACGGCTGGCCTGGTAATCACTTTCAGGTGGAGCTGGAGGAGCTACAGGAAGGCTGAGGGGATTGTGAGAAGAGCTGGAGAGCTGAAAGCCCTCCCTACCTCCCTTAGCCTCAGCCTCAGCTCCCCCACCGGCAAGCCCTCTTTCCACTAGGGTACTCCTGAGGTGACAGAGCATGGAGCGCGTACCCTGTGAATTAGCTCACCTTGGGCCCATTACCTTAACAAACACAGCCGGCCCCTCTAATCAGCCTACTGCTGAGGGGACAGACGGCCCCCATAAATCCCTCCTTACACCCACTGTCCCACTCTGAGTGACCAGGGGAAACGCGTGTGTGTTTGTATGGGGAGTAAAAACTATTAACTGGACAATTGAAATGACTAAAGCCTTAAAGCAGCCCTTGTCGGCTTAACATGATAACACGAGGTAGCTGCTTGAGAAAACTGTACATCATTAACATTTAACACTGACAACCTCAACACACGATTATAGGCTCCTATATGCCTCCTGAGGGAGGCAGAAGGGAACAAATCCACATTATAAAAAGCCACATTATCCCATTCACTTCCATTGATTCCTCAGCATCCAGATAGTCTTGGATCTATTTGCTCAAGTTCTGACACATTTATATACTTCCTCCAAATCGAACTGGTATTACCTCCACCCAAAGAAACAGTCCCTGGAGACTCTTCACAGTAACAGGGGTATTTACTATGGAGAGAAAAGTCTTTCTAGAATTCTTTATTTAAATTTCTGTGAAAGAACATAAACTGAATTGTGGACTATTCTATAATAGAGCTAATTATAATTTACATGTTGTTACTTTTAGCTTTGTTAAGGATTGATCAGGTTTCCCCTGATGATTTATTAATTCATTCTAAGTTGTTCAAAATGAATCTGTGTAGGTTGCTGGGTTCTGAAAAATCCTTTGCTAGGACCATAATACGTTTATCAACATGTACAACTAAAGACCTGATGAACTAGATGAACAGCATTACGTCATCCAAATGAGATCTTGTATCACCATTTTTGTTGATTCTGGATTTAAGAAAAATGGAAGGATGCTAATGAATTGTCTCTTCATGAAATTATTTTTAACATTTGAACTTAAAGTGTTAAACAGTGTGGATTATATTCCATTCATTGTCATAAAGGTAAAAACAGGACTATTCATCTTAGGCCAAGTCCACATAACAATATTTTAGTCAGTGTTAGGTGAGTTATGTCCAAAATGCAATATATAAGATATTACTAGTTACTTTCAATTCAAAGTAATCTGTTACTTTACATAACTTTCTGTGTAAAGTAGGAAACTCAAAGTAATGAGAATGTAACCACTTAGAAAATGTTGAGTCTTATGCTGCTGATATTGCGCCAAAGCCATACAACTCTTCCACGTTTTTTTTTTGCTGACACTCTGGCAACAGAGTTTTCATTGATAAAATCTTAAAGAAAAAAAAAACCTTGATGAGCAATTAATTCTGGATGGCAATATTGAATGCAGTAATTGTAATATTATTACAGAAATGTTATTAGTGGTGCGTTATATTTCTGCCGAAAAGCAGTTTATTGCTGTATTATGTCACTTTTTTTTTACACCTTACCCCAAAACTTCTAGTTAGTTTTGATACATAACTTTTGCTGCACTCATGCATGGTATGCACATTAGTCGAAAATTTCAAATGACAAAGAGCATTGCAAATGATGCTGGACTCTTTTTAGTTTGAAAACTTCAGGGTTTGGTTGTTGTCTGAACGGGCAAAAACAGAGACCTTGCAGACGATGATTTAGACACCCAAGGACCCTCCTTGATTGGGTTTAACAGCCTCACCAGTGGTGTAAACAACATGACAGGTATTACTGAGCTCATTATCTTTTTCTTTACCAGCACTATTGTGTAGTTAAATTATGTGTTTTCATTATAGCTGTCTTCACTATTCTTGTTTGTGGTATTTCATGCTGACCAACTACAGATTAAACAACCTGCTTTGTGTTTCCACCAATTGGACACATGTATATTGTCCATGAATGGTTATGTATGTCTGCATGGTTTCCTCAGAGCAGTGACAGAGGAAAAAAAAGAGTTTTGACAACCAGCATGTCATTGGTAGTTTATAAAAAGTTTCTGAGGCACCGGTACATCATTTTCTCATCTATAATAAAGAAATTATTTAGAACATGCAGTATATACCCTGTATGAGTCTTTCATTATGAGATAGTGGGACCCAAATGTCCATTCACTTCCTGTGGATTTTATGTTTATTTTCATTTGTCATTTGCTCCTTTAAAATTGGCCACCATTCTCCTGGCACAATGAGTGAAGCTGAATATAAGTTTTCTGAGTAGTGACGCGAATCTGTTACATAATGTTCCAACTATCTGCGGAAGGCTCTTCCTGAAATCTGGAGAAAAGCAGATTCACTTTTCACTTTCGCAACTAATTAAAAAACAACATTTCCTCCACGAGGAGAATTTGAACAGCTTTTCTGCAGCCAAAGAACTGGCTGTTGTTGGCTGCCATTCATGAGCCAAGTGTTTGTGTGTGTGTGTGTGTGTGTTATCGTCTGATTGTTTAGAGTTTTCAGCCATCTGATGCCACAAGAATCTGGCCAACCAGCAGAGGTCTGCTTTTGGCTGCTGTGACGCCAGCTACTTGACACTCCTGTCAGATTTATCTCTCCTCTTGTAAAACAGCATGCAACTTGTTCTCTCTGTCCAGATGTCCAGTAAGGTAAGTGAGCCCTCAGAGATTTCTCCAGTTCAGGAAACACATACGCGCACATATAATCATATATACAAAAACACACGCACTCATATAATGGTGGGAACTGATTTTTTTTAACCCCTGCCTGTAACTGGAGATGAGTTCTGTGTCCTGGAACAACACACTGATGGCACTTGAGCAGGTAGACTTGCCATCTGCTTCCAACACATGGTGTTGAACACTTGTCTTTGCATCCTGATGGCAGACATTTCATTTTTATAGTCTGCTGTGGAGTGTGCTGGTGGGATATTGTGTACGTGCTGACCTGGCTGCTTCTGGGCTGATTCTGACCAGACTGCAGAGGGACCACAGAGGTCACAGGGTGTCTACGACAATTTCTAGAGGGAAGGACCAACCCTTGCTAATGAACTCATCTCATTACTATTCATGTGGTCTTTGAATTCACCCAATTCCACCTCTACCTCTGTTCCTTTAACCTCCTCTCAAGGTATTAATGTCGTTTCATGTCAACTGCGATAAGCTAAAAATCAATTGTTTAGATCTTGCAGTGTCAGCAGGGACTCCAGGGACTCAAGAGACGTCTACTGAACTCTATCACCAAGAAACACAGTGATGGCAACATTAGTATGTGCAGCTTTGCTGATCTTATAATCTGCAGCCTCACAGACATCTGACATTTTTTGTTGAGACTTTTGTCTGGTGCAAGCTTTAATGTTATGTAGTGTGCTGCCTCTATCAGCGATTGAGAAGCAACTGACAAAATGGATACTAGTGTGTAATGTAGGAACCCTTTGTGCCACCTATACCTCCACACGCTCTGCTGGAGTCCTGTTTCAGAATGAGACCACAGATGATGAAACAAACGTTTGAGCGTTTGACACTAAAGGAAGAAGATTTATAAATAATAAGAGTGTATAAGTTTCCATTGGATGTAGTAAAAAATAAATAAATAAATTAAAACAACAACACACGTTGGCTTTTAAATTCATATGAGTTAATCAAAAACAAAACCCATACAGGAGGTAACAGTCGTGTTGACGGATTGTATTTTTCATCCTCATAAATTGTAGTGGTTGTGCTCTCATTGGCAGCTAATGGCATGCCCACATGCTAAGACGACACTAACCACGGCCTAACATGAAAACAATGAAGCATGTGCATATCAACATACACCTAGTGTGGTTAGCTGGCATATTGCCCTGCAAATAGGTCCCTGTGCCAATTTGGAGGAGAGGTTTCTCTTAATAATCGGATATAAATGTGTATTGTTTCACTTTGCAAGCTTTCTGCAATCAAGGAGGCAAGTTAAAAGTTAGCATGAAATATAGTCAGTTATCAATTATAGATCAAGTGTAGTTTCTATATTGATGCAGTCAAAGTATGTTCACAGCATTTGTGTTTCTGTATTCAGACACTGAGCCTTAAACTCAGCTGTCAGGACTTCCTGAACTTTGTGATGTCACAACAAAGCAGTCACAGCCCTTAAGCCTGGTTTATGGCCTGCGTTAAATCAACGCCGTACCTACTACGTAGGGTAGGGAGGTTTGCGGTAATCCCTGGCATAGCCTGGCGTGCACCTCCCAAAAAATGTAACTACGCGTCGAGGTGACGCAGACCCAGCGCAGACCGAGAGGGCTGCGATTGGTTTGCTTGGTAGCAATGCATTTCCGGGTCCGTATTTCCAGATTCTTCTTCTGTTGCAATGTAGATGTTGTAAGGATACTTTCTTCAACATCCAACAACTCCAACTCCAGCAAGATTCTCTCTCTCTCGGTCGCCATTGTTCACTGTGACCGGAAAAGTGGGAAACTAAAGAAATAATTAATTAGAAATGACGATAACCATTCGGGAAAGGAGCGCAGCCTCCTACCGCTCTGGTAGTGAACTGCATCGCGACGAAATGGAGGGACGGAGAAGTTCGAAAGGTTCTCAACTGCATCATGACAGCGGCGTAGGTATGGCCTTGATTTAACGCAGGACCATAAACCAGGCTTTAGCCATGCCCACTTGTAATTAGTAGAGCTCCAGAGAGAAGCCTGAGAGAGGAGATGTAAAAACTATGCTGAGATGGTTTTTGGTTCTTTAAACTACAAATATATCTTCTCATGTAACAAAACATGGGGAAAGTGTAAAATATAGGACCTTTAAACCTGCTGACAGTAAGTTTCACCTATAGCCAACAATAATGGAGTTTAACAGCTGATGGAGGGATTAATTTGGTTCAGCAGTTAATAGATCACAATTTAGGGAACTATGTTTGGTAAGATGTACCTCTCTCCTTGATGTACTGATCTTCTCATCTATCTTTCGAAAAGAAACTGAATAACCTGATTCTCAGGACTAAGAAGGCTTCTTTACAAAATACAGGCAAATTTCGCTTTGCGCTAGATATCTTGGTGAATGCCGCTCAAAAAGATTATTCCAGAGAGGCAAGAAAATATCTATGGAGGTGTGCACAGTGTATGTTTCCTGAAAGGCTGTTAATTTTCCTGCTTTAGCACTGTATCCCTCCCCACCTCCCTCTGTCGCTGTGTGTGGCATACTGCGAAACAGATGGCGAGGGCAAGGATGACCGCCAGACAGAAGGAAGGAGGGAAAGTGAGAAGCAGAAAATGACAAGGTAGGGAAGTGGCAAACCATATCCAGGGGGTGAGAGACCAAGGTACAGAGAGGTAGCAGATGTGTACAACGCAAAACAACCTTGTGGAGTTTGTGTCTCGTTCTTGGCAGGCTATGATCACCCCCCCCAACACTCTTAACTGCTCACTTCAGAAGCTGAGCGACGCCCCTGGTGAGCTACCCTGGGCGTCCTATACTGCTCATTAGCAGTCTGATTAGGACATGTTGGTTTATGTAAACAAAGACATTTGCAGTATTTATCGAGGAGCCACACGGCTCAGGTATACATGATGATATTTAAAGCTTCCTGGAAAAGAACTATGACCAGCTGGAGACATGAGGGAGGGTGTAGATGCGTGAGTATGAGGGAAAACTCAGCCTTCCCAAAGCCAGGTAGCGGCAGACTTGACCTTATGTCATATGCTTCCTCAAACAAGTGTCTCTATGGACTGCGTGCCTCCAAATCTGACCAGTCCTTTGCTGCCTCCTGCTATAATCACCGAATAACACATTGATTCCAACTAAATATTATATTTAATATGAATCCACTGTCAGGAATGTTAACAGCAAGTCAGCATTAGTATGAAGTGGAGGAGGGAACCGTGTGAAGAAAGGTATTCACCATGCCAATAAAAATATAACCAATGTGAATTGTGGTGTTTGGATTAATACCTGAAAGTCTATATCACTGCCCGATCTTATTTATACATGTCAGGTATTTGTTCAGGCCTTATCTGAAGAATGGGTCCTTTGTCGTCCTTGGCAAATTTCAGGATAAGAATGTATAGCATATGAAAACATAGCTTGACAGATGTTAATGTTACAATTTTAAATTTCTGTGAATAAAAATCTAAACATGGAAGCACAGTACTTTTTCCAAACAATTTTTCTAATCCATGATAGTCAGCACGTCTGCTTTGGCGAGATTATCCATTAACCTGTCTCATCCAGATGCTGAATATACAGCATGTTTACTGTACAGATGTGTCTTTACAATGTGTCATTTTATTTAAAAAAAAAAAAAAATTTATTTGGTACTAAAATGTAAGATGTATACTTTTAGAGAGGAGATTGTGGATCTGAAAAGGAGTCAGTAGCTACTGGTACCTCCTCTTGCCTCATGATGGGACACATCTCCATAGTACAGATTGATAAGGTGTTCTGTGAAATTGCAGTATATTGGAAATTGATTGTGTTGTAAGTACAGATCCAGAGAATCTCCAATATGCTCAGCAGGAATGTCTGATGACAAACAATGCAAGACCTGGAATGACTGAAGCTTCCAGGAACTGTATTCATTGTACAGCAACATCAAGTGATGGTGGCAGATGAATGGCATAACAATAAGCCAGTTGAACTGGCTGTCCCGGTATATTTGTGTGTGTGTATATGGCTTAGATCTCTTATTTCAACTTCAACAAATAGGAGGAAAAGTGTTAAAAACTGCAGTGTAGTTGTTACTTCCAACTATTTCCACCGAGAGGAGGAAAAAGGTATGTCCTGATCTATTTGAATTGTGGAAAAAAATCAGAAATGTGGATGGTGATTCAGACGTCTCGTACCAGACAAAAGGATGGGTGTTATATTTCAATCACGTAGTGTATGACCACATTCTTCCAATTTATTCTGGAACTGAAGGTGCTGTCTCGGTTCTTTCCATCTACTCAGATCTAACTGTGCAATGTGCAAAAGCACAGAATGATAAAAGCTTACATGACACTCTTGTCTTCCTCTAGCAGTGTGAGAGGTCTCCACTCCACCCAATGATAATTGGATCAATTGAATCTCAGTGTTGGCGAAATGAGATTGCAGGATGGACTGATCTCCTCTAAGGGCAATTAGTTTTATTTTCACTGATTGCATCAGACAGGTAAGGAACTGCCTAATAACGCCTCGACTCTCCAGCCTGCTGATGTTATCTCCCCTCCAACAGGCCGAGGATCTCTTTATCAGCCAATGACACCATTAAGATTGGCATCTCCAGACAATGCAAGTGTGTTTAGCAGACTGCTAGGCTAATTGTCTAATCAGGGGTGATAAACAAGAGAGTTCAGACTGCATTCTTCTTAAGCTTTTACATTTCTACTGCTTTTAGCTTGCTTTTGTGTGACCTGCTAATCGGCATTTCTTGCCGTTTTTGTCAAATTATCAAGTTTTATTCTGTGTCATTTTCTAAAAGTCTTAGGAGCATTTGTTTAACATATGTGCAAATTGTGTTGCTGCTTTGAGAGAAAACATTAAAAGTGCTGTTATCCAGGACTGCCTTTTATTGTAGAGTCTTAGATCTGAAATACCGCCAGTGGCAAAGTGAACATTGCAAAACTCAGAAATTAACATGCCACCAGGAATATAGGGGGAAAAAAATCTGGAATAATGCCTCAAACTGGGAAGGGTTAATTCTGGACCACATCATTAACCTGGATACAAACTAGCAGTGACATGAAAACTGTCAAAATACCTGTGAATTGGATAAGAAAAATGTGGGAAAGTAGAACTAGTGTTTTAATGTGCTGTGAAAGACATATAAAGGTGAATGGAGCAGAGGTTGAGGAGGGCGGCACTGATGTGAGCCTCCCCTGAGCTATGCCCTATGATGTTTGATTGACAAGCTACACGCTAAGCTCACCTGAGCCTCTGACCTCTCTTTTTACATCTTTCTTTTGCTCCCCTCTTCCCACCCTCTCTTTTTTTTTTCCTATTTTTCTGAGGGGGTGGAAACCCAAGGAGGGCCAGATCCAGGGTTGAATGGCTCCAGGCTGAGACCTCCTCTCAGGGGGGTCACCGGAAAACAAAGGCCATTCAGGTAAAGCGCTGTGAACTGGCCTGAGACAGACAGGCTCCCGCTGAAGATAACACTGAAGCTAATGTACTAGCATGTGCACAGTCAATGACATCAGACACAGCTGCAGCAAGTGCTCAGGTAGGTATGGTGTGTGTGTGCATGTACGTGTGAAGGTGTCAGTTAATTCAATCAGTGGAGGGAAAGGAAAAGCACACTGACAGGTGAGTAAACACATTGCTCTGAAAGCCTCTCTGAACATTCCTGAAATGACTATGCCAGTGTTGAAAATACATACAAAAGTAGTAATCCTCTTTATGGAGGCTAATCTTGGGCAAATTCAGAGCTTACAAACCACGTAAGAAGTCTTGAAAAGCTCTCCCCACACTCTCTCACTACAAACTGCATTTGTGGACCACACGACTGTGAGGTATCAATGCGCTTTGTATTTGATTAGCAGCCCTTCAGCAAAGTGCTGCAGACAGAATGTTGATGAGTGACTGAGACGTCGTGGTAATTGCAGCTGGAAAACTTCAACCTTTCAGCCTTATCTCATCTACCTAAGGGGTCCACTCTTGTTGAGGGACTGAATAGCTCCGGCAGATAGAGCAGATATTACAAATGTGCTTAGAGGAGCTGTTGACTCTAAAGGTAGCATTTGTTATGGGTTAGCATGTCTGTTCTCTAATGGAGTCCTAGCTGGATTTTCTGGTTTTCCCAAGGTTATTCAGGCCTTAGGAATATTCCTGTTGATTATATACCGCTCCATTCCTGTTATGTAGTTATAATGAGTCTAAGCTAGTGTAGTTTGTAAAGGTCCAAGTATAAATGTGTATATTATGTGTAGTCTCTATATAAATACTGTGAAAGTATCAAAGGTCTCAATCCACAGAGAAAGGCTTACAGTCTGTGTTCAGAAACTGAACCAAAAAAAGAAAAACAGCTGTCAGCAATCCTGTAATTTTGCAATGTCACAGCAGAGTAGATCCTCTCCTCTGATTGGCTTACTGACTTGTTGTTACTCAAGCTCCAGACGGAAACCTGAAAAAGTAGATGCAAAACCACACTGAGATGGTTTTTTGCTCTTAAAACCACAAATTCCCTATGAATATCAGTACTTCAACAAAAAATAGTTAGTGAGGTTGGAGTAGAAAGCAAAAGAGAGAGGAAAATAAAAAGGGCAGAACTGTATCTATCCAGAAAATACAAAGGTGGACTCAGACCCTGGTTCATTTAACCAACCCTACCAGTTTCTGTCAAAATCTAAAAACTAAAACCCTAACCCAAGATCGCTAAAGCTCAGTAATTATTGCACCGTGTGTCACGTAATGTTTGTTTGATCTGTGTGAAAACCAGTGTTTTTAAGAGGAGGTATGTCCCAGAATATATTCATCCATTCATCTTCTACTGATTATCCATTTACGGGTCATGGGGGGTGCTGGAGCCAATCCCAGCTCACATTGGGTGAGGGCGGGGTACACCCTGGACAGGTCACCAGTCCATCACAGGGCCAACACACAGAGACAGACAGAGACCAACAACAACCACTCACACTCACACTCAGAACTACAGACAATTAAGGGTCACCAATTAACCCAAACATGCATGTCTTTGGATGGTGGGAGGAAACCCACGCAGGCATGGGGAGAACACGCAAACTCCACACAGTAAGTCCACAGGCCCGGGAACTGAACCCACAACCTTCTTATTGTGGGGCGACAGCACTAACCACTATATATATATATATATATATATATATATATATATATTGTGGTTCTTGTTGTAAGTTTGTAGAGCTTTCCTGATACTTTTTTTTTTAATTTTTTTTTACACTTTTGGTTTTGTACAGATAAATGTGTTAATAAGTGAGCCTTCAAGTCCTTATGCTAAGCTAAGATAACCAGCTTCCTGCTGTTGCTTCATATTCAGCATGCAGACATCAGAGCGCTATTGATCTCTCATCTAACTCATGGCATGAAAGCAAACTGGTCACTTCCCAAAATGCAGAACTATTACTTCAAAAAACCCTCAACACTTTGCATCAGTGCTAGATGAGGTGGTTGTCACGGCCTAAGGTAAATATATCATTCCCCTCATCACTTGAGCCCACATTTTTGATGTCAGAGCGCTGCCTCGTTGCAGTTGCACCTTGTCTGTGCTTGCTTAAGCCGAAGAAACTGATTCCTTTCATTTCTTTCGCTCTCACATTAGAAACAAATTTTTGTGTCTGCTGTTTCCCTGTGCTCTAACCAGTGCATGCTGGGAAACACATACTACTGGTATGTGAGTGAAGCGTTTCCTAATGAAAGACATTCTCTGAGGATATTTGGCATATTTCATCTCAGACCAACTTAGGTAAAAGGATAAGGAAAAAGACTGCCTTTGAATTTAAAAAAGCAATTTCGATTGCAAAAAAACTGCTATGGAAAACGGTCACTGAGAAACAAGGTCACCAAGGTCAGCAACACTTGTCACCTGTTATTCGTGTTGCTTTCACCACTGCTTTTGTCACAGCTGCTGAATCTCTATGACATGAGACAGATGTTTGAGATGTTAATCTCACAGCTAATTCACAGACAGTGCAAGTGATCGAATACATTAATAACGGCTCAATAAGGAAAAGATATTTTGAAGCTGCCACATGGACACATGTTGCTTTCACTGCGCCACTTCCTGATTGGACCAAAGACCCAATCAGGAAGTGGCTGTTTACATCATTCTCTGCCTGTAGACACTAACACTCTAACCTTTTGTTTTCAACCAAAATAGCTTCAATGGTGTTTCCTAAATTCTCAGTTCTATATGCCCCAAATCTTTGCGGTGTGGATGCTTGCAGTAAAGTGATGTGTTTTACAATAAAAACCTAGAATTCTGAAGATTGCCGAAGCCACACTGATGAAATGTAATCTCAACCAAACAGTGGGTCTGACTCTTCCCTCCCCCCTCATCCATGTCTTCTGCCTTCCTCCTCCTCATTTCAGGTTTCACTCTTGTGCCTGTCATTCTTCTGCCTTTTGTATCTATGGGCCTTTTTGCTATTGAATGCTGCTTTCTCTCCAACCCCCACCCCCTCTCTTCTCTCTTTCTCCTATCTCCTCCCCTCCTGCTCTCACTCACTCTCTCATTCACTCTAGGGCCTAATTATGAGATAGCTTGGAATAAATACATGTATTTTTTTTCTCCTACGTCCAAAAAAAAAAAAAAAAAAAAACCCCCAAAAACCTTGTGCTCCACTTTTTTTGACAGTAGGTTGAATTCTAGACTCAAGGAGGTTTTATTCATTGAGGTCTCCCTGCAGATCGGAGTGGTTGCTGGGATGGGAGATTTCCTGGGTGCAGTAATTGTGTCTCATTAATTCTTACTGTAATGCCGGGTAGCTAAACAGGCTACGCAATTAAGGAGCTGAGCCCTGAATAGGCTGGCTAATCAGGGGACAAAAGCTGCGGCTCAGAGGCCATTAGGCCTAAAGGAAGTGCCTACATTGTAAGGATTGGTCTGCGATGCCTTCATCTTCATCCAATGGGCAAGAAATTTTGGGTACGGGGCTTCTTTTACTTCTAAACCTTTACTGCTCAGTTCATAACAATGTGCCTGCAATACCTTCAGCTTTTAGTATAAACAAAGGATGCATCCTGTTCAGGATTATGCTGATCACCAGTGGATTTCCTGACCGCATCTAAACCAAATTTTTAATTATTTTCCCCTCCACACCTTGGAGCCAGTTCAGATCCACGAAAAGTGCTTTGTATGAGAAATTCCTGATTGGCTGCTCTCATGGACATGAAGTTTGCTCAGAGATGCCCCCCCCTCCCCACATACACACACACACACACACACACACACACTTAAACCTGTTCGGTATGTGCCCTGGCAGCCAACACGCTCCTCCAAACTGTTGACTCAGGAGTCTGTGAGACCTTTTCTGCCATCTGGGAAAGGTGTAGAAAAGAAGAGGATAGAAGATCTTAACATTATTTCTTCCCTCTTTCCTGCTCCCTTCTCCCCCTCTCCCCCGCTGAAAGCTTTATCTTTCATCGCTATTAATCACATCGTCAGACAGCCTAGATGGACAATAAATGAACTCCCCTGGTCATTAAAATTAAGCATTGATTTACTGACATGCAATTAGCCTGCCTTTTTTCGTGGCGAGACACTCAAAACTGCTAATGTGACTGAACTAGCCTAGGAAAAGTGTTTAAAGGAAAAAAAAGAAAAGAAAAATGTAATTTGCCAGAAAATTTTAACTTGGAAAATCCTATTTATCACATAAGAAGAGCACTAAGCCCGGTTCCATCTCATTTAGAAGAGTTTTATTCCCATAAGGAGTTGATGTGTTGTGCTCGTTATCTGCTTCGTTACGGGGGGGTCATGCTGCTGCGTCTGGATTATATTGTGGATTATGTTAATGTCGCACAGACATGCAGACACACTACCATTCAGGTGATCCCCCCCCTGCCGTACGTCCCTTTGTGCCTAACTTGTTTATGTGTTTTTCATTTAGCATTATGCAGATGCTATTATTACAACAGCTGAACAGATTGATTCTGAACACCTCCATCCACTTTCATTCAAAACACAACAACAATATATATAAAAAAGAAAACAATATTCTCACACGATGAACCTACATGCTCTCTTTTCACTCTTCACTTCCAATTACAGTGACAATTGCCTTGGTAATTTTATGAATAGCAAGAAACACTTACTGTGCTTGTTAGTCAAATACACATTCTGCAGCCTTTTCACAGCAGCAGAGCAGGAGTTTGACAAGCTGTTTACGCTAAGCCTGAGTAAATCAAATTCAGAGTTTGCCTTCCCTCCCCAGTAATCTCATTTTGTTTACCGTTAACGCTAAGTACATTAGCATCTGCAAGGCCTGTCTGTATTTACTCTATTTACCCATACTGTACTGGCTCTAAGCCAAACAGGGACTAATGTTACGAAATGAGGGGAAACCAGCTGTATATTCATGAACAATTCGCTCCTAATCTGACACCGAGGCAGGCATCCAGAGCAGGCAGAGCTGCAGTTGAGAATTTAAACTGACAGAAGATGTGGTTCTTTGCTTAAGTGAATGGAGATATTAACTACTTTTAAACTGTGATAGTTTCCTTCCCTCCTCCTGGGTGTTTATGTGGGAAAGTGAGGCATGACAACAAGGGAAAATAGCAAACCTCCCTCTCAGGAAACCCAGAGATACACAGGAGGAAGTAATGGTTTGGGTTGGATCATTCCAGAGCAGTTTAGTTGCTCAAGGTTTACATTGGAATGAGGGTAATTTGAACTTTCAAGCAAAGAGGAAGTGATATCAGGGTCAAAGATTGTCAGGTTTCAGTGCCTCTGTAATGTCCTCGCTCCTGACCTTTCACATAGTATGGGCCCAGTATCAGGTCTCACCTGTTGTGCGTGTCCTGTTTGTCCACAGTTCCGGGGTCAGCCCATGGCCTAGGTTACCTGGCCTCCACGCCTCATTAGGCAGTTGCATGATGGGTGAATGCCGGCTTGTGTGGCAACAGATGCCACATTCACACTGAGCCTAAAGAAAAGCCAGACATCATGGAAACATAGGTTTCATAGCAATATACCTTACTGTCAAAAATTTCCATTAAATGACCAAATTTTACTTATAGTAACAATTACCTCTATCTAAACCTGATCAATCATTATACAAAACCTTTATAACTTCACAGTTGTCCAAAACTGATTAAAGACACTTACTGTGACTAAGGTGTTTCTACGGCGACTCTGTTTCAGTGGGTGAGTTTTTAATTCGCTACCAAGCATGTTGATCTCTCTAATTTGTAAATCACGTTGGATAAAAAACATCTGCCAATTGAGGGAATGTTAATGAATGGCTGTAGGTTGTTTTAGATGGATTCCACATACAACATCCTGATGCTGTAAAAATTTTATTTACTGAAAATAACCAACAAAAAATACACTTGATTGAGAAGGCTACTAACATGCCCAGCTGTTCATAATCTGAAGTATTTGTGATTTTTGAGTTTTTAAAAAGTAGCATTTTCATTAGAAATAGACATCAAGGCTAAATATCATGGACAGGAGGAGGGAGTCAGAAAACCAGACTAAGACCAAGTAATCCTCCATGCCCATGTGTTACCTAAGGATGTCTATCTACCTATGCTTTACCACCGTGGACTGCAATGGCATGAACGTCTGAAAAAGTGTAGGTGTGAATGAGTGAAATATCAGCCTGACGTGGAGTTTAACTTGTAACAATGTATGGAACCGATGGCGGGTCTGGAGAAAAGTCTCCAGCTGTCTGCAGACATAGAAAATGTACCTTAACACATTGTTGGTGTGAGTCTTTTTCTGAAGTTTGTTCACAGTGAAAGTACAGAATATGTTTAGTAGGGCATTAGCAATGAAGCAATAAAACTGAATTTGCGGTCTCTCTTTTTTTCAGAGTTTTAAAACTGATAAAATGCGGAGAAGTCTTTAGGAAAGGAAAGGAAACAAGGCAACAGTAAAGAAAACATCTGATGGCTACAAGCTGAGGAACTAACTCACGTATCTTTTACCTGTTAGTCAGGTTGGCAGTCTTAATTCCAGGCTACACTTCTTATTTACTTATTACAGCTTCTTATTTAGTGATCAGACAGGAGAGTGGTATCAATCCTCTCTTTCACTTCTTACCAGTAGATATCATTTATCAAGACTTTTCACCTATCCTTGAAATCTGTCCAGCTGTTACTGGTTAATGGAATAATTAATCAAATTTAAAAAAAGGAGTAATATAATCATGATAAGCCCCTTTACACCATTAGCACGTCACAGCTTGGTGACTGTCTGCCAAACATGTCATTAGCACCCGTGTTAACAAAGTGCTTCATTTGACGCTGCAGACCTGACCTATTGTCTTGCTAATGCTGCTGCTCAGTGGTAACAGATTACCTGGCAGTCTCCACTGAGCGCAGACTAACACTGAAGGAGCAGAGGCAACAGGGTATGTAGCAGTGGTTGACTTATATTGCACCACACCCTCGACTGCTCTGTTTAGAAGGCTGCTCTTTGTACAAACATACTTTCCGCCATATCAGCTTCCCACTTAGAGGTGGAGAAAAAATCTACTGTTGTTAAAAACAGTTGATCAGCAATTCATTTTGTTTTCACATTCACCAAAGTCAAAAATCCCCTCGGTTCTCAGCAGTTTCAAATGATTTCACTTTGGCCTCTAGTTAAATTAAAGTGGGGTCTTCTCATGCACTGGTATGTTCATCCAACTTATACGTTCTGAAGCGCTGAAAGTTTGAATAGGATTTCACCACTTCATGCCCGTGCTTGATTTTCTCCCATTTTACGAGGATCAAACACGGTTCGACTTCTCAGGCTCACTGTGTCTTCTGCGGTGCTGCGAAGTTTCAGTGATGGGAGCATTTTAGCCCTGTGGCAATGCAATCTCTACATCCCAGTGTAATTATCAGGATAAGACATTCTCCCTCTGTGGTGAGGGCCAAAGTTTCCTGTCACGGTGCGTGGAGATATGATTTGATTGAAAAGGCTTGTGCTGCATGGCACATCCTTGGCCATGGGCTCCGGGGGCTTCTGCAGTTCATGCATTAAATTACAATAACAGTTAAATGCATGACCATTTTCTCTTTCTCTGAAATACTGCTGCGCAGAATTTTGAGGAGTGGAGGAAAAGTTTTGCTCAATTGCAGCAGAAGTGTCCTGAAAAATTAAACAAATACATTTTGACTAGGAGGCAGTTGAATCATCTGCATGTGGGTTACCAGCCTCCTAGAACTGTCTCTCAGTGTATCAGCTTAATTCATTTTACTTCACACAACTCAGCTAAGTGTTAGTTCAGTCAGGAAGACTATTTCTTTCGTCTACATTCATTCACTACTCTCTCTCCTTCTTTCACCCATCACCTGAAAGTTTTCAGCCAATGGCGTTGTTGCTGTCAAAATTTAAAATCTGTCCTCCTCTCCTTTGCTGTCATCTGTCATTTTATTGTCTTCATATCCAGTGCCAGGTCCAGCTCATTGGAGTCCTCATCACATCCTGATCTCCAGTTTCTCTTTTTCCCATCAAGGTCACCAGTGTGTAGACTCTGGGGGGTTGGGTGGGGGTTTGTATACTTGAACAGAGTGAACAGCCTAATGCCCTTTCAAATACGATGACATCATGATGGGGTCTAATCGGCAAAAACTCTCACATCACTCTTGTTTTGCACATGACATTCAATTATATTTTGATTGAAAATAAAATGTCATCTGATTGTAGTAAATATCTGTAAAAACATCACAATCTAACCAGGGAGGTGTGGTGTTACTTTTGAGGTCAGTGGGATATCTTCTGGTTCACCGGCTGCTGAGGTCACACACATATTGACAGATTGACAACATTTTTATCAGACTTATCAGACTTATCACCTGAAATTTTATGAGATGAGACAACAGCAAAGACGTACTGACTATAAATGAACTGGAATTATCTAAACCTGACACAGTTTAAATAAACACTAAGAGCAAGAAGCTTCAGCTGACTTGCAGCTGAAACGCATTATACATTATGATGATGTTGTGACCATCCTTTTTGGGCAACAGGTAATTGGCAATCCAAATGAAATGCAATGGGATAAACAAAATGGACTCAGCAAAATTAAGTAGAAGTCTTGTGCTCTACCAGGAAAGGACCTCCTCAAACAAACCAGGATCTCAAAGACAAAGAATCAGAATGCAATTAAAGTCAGATAAAAAAATTCTTAACAAACTGATATCAAACATTTCATAGTAACTTACTGCTAAATTAACGAGGTGAATTTGAAGAATTGGAGAATATCGGTCTGTGTGGCTATAGCCATCACACCTGGGTTATCCTGCCAATAGCATATTTCTAACTCTGATAGATATCTGCTCCTTGAGGAAAGATTCATCATCTGGCAAAGATGATCTGTTAACACTTTTTACCGTCAGGCACTGGGGTAGGAGTCAAGGCATGTTTTATATGACACCATATAACGTGAAGACACTGGAGGAGCAATTCCAGTTTTAAATATGATACTTCTTCCCACCTGCAAAGTGCAGAAAGAAAGCTTTTTTTCTAGTTTAAACCGAGTCCTCAGTTTCTCCCCTTAAGCAGTTTTTGAAGGGAATCCACTTATCTGTGGGTTAACTGCATTGATTTCTTTTATGATGGCATTTTGTTGCACAGAAACTTCAGTTCCTTATTCAATTTCAACACAAGGGTCATTTAGTAGCTGTTCTGTGGCTTTTTCATCAGTCAGAGTTCCAGTCCAGCCAGTTGTCATTGGAGAGTTAATTGATGTTTGTGGTTTTCTTCTCCGTGTCATCTTTAGAGTTTGGCCTAGAAGTTCAGTCTCAACCTCACAAAGTATTTTGTCAGTTTAAGTTCCATGTAGTAGCTGCTCTGGAATTTATACGTCATATGACCTCAAGCCACCTTTCAATCTCAATGTGCAAGCCCAGAATGAGCAGTCCTTTTCGGCTCAAAGAAATGAAAAACTATCAAATTGTGGCAGCTGGATGACCTCCATTATGAGTTTTCAAAACTTTGACTCCTAAGTGACTTAATGCTATTTTATGTAAATTATCATTAAGTTTCCTTATAGTATAAAGGTACACCTCCATGTGGTCTTTGGTTATAAATCAGGTCTATGTTCCATATTAATACACTGAAAGTATCAAAGGTCTTAATCTACAAAGAAATGCTCGCAGCCTGTTTTCAGAAACTGAGCCTTCAAACTAGCTGCCAGGACATCTGGATCTTTGTGATGTCATAACAGAGCATTCACCATACATAAGTCTTCCTCTTCTTTACTCACATCTCATCAGCCGTTCCTATTGCATCTAGCATTCCTATTGCACATTGTTCATATTTGTATTATTCCTAGATTTCTTTGGTGATTATTGTAAAAAGAAATTGTATTTTATATTCTGACTTGAAAGACTTGCTCATTTTTACAACAAAACACCAAAACAAATTATGGGAAAACCTACTGGCTATAAACTTGACTTTGATTCTGATTACCTGTGATTTGTCTGCAACTCTCAACTAAAGGAACAATTATAATTTTTGTAGTTATTTTTATATTTAATTATGTTTCAAATGTCTTCATATTTGCTTTGTGGTAATGCACAATTTCTAAAACCTATTTGTTCCTCCCCTTCCCAGAAAAGCCTTTGTAAACACATTACTCTCCACTCCAGCAGAGATCATAGAGTGCTGTCATTTGTTGACATAGCCTAACTTTGATGATCCAATCAGAGACCTCTATGATAGTGAGGACATGAGAGCAGATGAAAGTGTCTTTCTGCATCCAGCATCAGGTACCCAGGGAAATACTCACTGGTGGCACATTTGAGCTTGGTAATGTTTCCTCTTTGGGGGAATCCAGCGTGTTGTGTGTGTATGTGTGTGTATGTGTGTGTATGTGTGTGAGAAAGAGATCAGGAAGCAAATGAGTGGGGGTATTCCCCTATCTGATTGTCACTGGCTGGGTCTGGAACGTGATACAAGCAAACACAGGCTTCCTTTGAAATAGCTAACACACCATTTGCAATTCTAAACATTTCAGTTTACATTTACTCAGTGCGACCTTGACGTGTGTGTGTTTGTGTGGGGATGATTTCTGTGAATCAAATCAGATCCACCAAGTAAAAAAAAAAAAAGGGAAGCACTCAGGCTTTTAAAGAGAAGCTGTGTTGGAGAAAAACATAGACAGGATTTCTACTGTCATCATAATTCACTTCAGAATTAGAATTGACGGGAAGCTGTAAAACGTCAGGTAAAATCTCAGAACAGAACCATGAATCAAAAGAGTTTTTACAGTGCGTTCTTGCTGAATTTTACAGCACTGAGGGTGGACACCTGTCTTTGTATAAAGTATAGCTCCTGCACAGCAGTATATCACCTCTGGCAATCCACTGCAGATGGCTATAAGAATGGATTGGTATGTGAAAAATAGTGAAATTATTTTTTTTTTTCAGTTTTTTTTAAGTAAACTTGTTATAGTTTGAGTTCTAACTCCTGATGATGGACAAGTATAATGAATCAGTGTAAAGTGAGGACCTCAGCTTACAATGAGTAAGTAGTGGAACAGGAATAGAGGGTTTAACAATTGGGATTTACTAAAATGACTTCTGGGAATGCAATTACCAATGCAAACAGTCCTCAGCCCGGGCTCATTGGAATTCCTGCCATGTAGACACCAGTGGCTCCTTTTCACTTCAGCAAGGCAGATAGCAGACAGACAACTTGTCAAAATCGTTATCATTGGAACTTCATCTTGTTAATTTGGTAGATGGGAGTTTGAGTATTTGCCCTGTGGAAAACTAAACACACTCACAAGGTTTCTCCCACCTTCTAACCCCCCCCCTCCCTCTCTGTCCATGGAGAAACCAGTGAAACCAGCCAGGCAGACAGGCAGCCGGGCCCACACATAGCCTGCAGTCATATCAGACCCAGCAGCCTGGCTGGAGTCAATTTGACCGCAGGCGAAAAAATGGTGGTGGAGCTGGTCCCTCAATATGAGACCTTGCTTGGGCAGCAAACAGCCAGTACGGCACTCTATCAATATGAGTTCATCCCTCCACCATCTTCCCCCTCACACACCCCCAATGCTCATTTCAAAACTTCAGCCCCTGTCACTCCCCCATCACCACCTTCTTTCAGCCCTTCTCTCCCACTTCACCAAGTCCAGGTCTCAGGCTCTCACTCAGCCTCTCCTTGTTTTTGTTGTAAGTTGTACATGATTTTTTTTCATTATTGTGTGAAGGCGAGAGGTGATGGTATATGTGTGTGTGTGTGTGTGTGGCACAGCATTCTGACAACCAGATTTGATTTGACAGCGGATGGCTCTCTCGTTCCCTTCTCTGCTGACCCCGCAGAGTAGAGTTGGAAAGAGTTGGCAAAAAAAGGTGGATGTGGGCTAAAAGTGTCTTTTTATTTGTTGGAGCTTGGTGGTCATGTGCTGTACTACATCTCAAACCACCAATTCGGCCATCATTTTCTACCTCACTTTTCATTGTTACCTCTGAGCTGATCAAAATTCAGCGCTAGAAATTTGAAGATGAATAATAATTAGCTGTAAACTGTGGAGTCAGAGAGGAAGCACCTTGTGCCTCGACTTAATATTCACCCCACCTTATGCAGATACACAACACAGCATGATGAGCATGATGAACCCCAAAGAACATAACTGACATAATCAATAATTTAATGAAACAAAGTGGATAACAAACAAACAAGATCACATCCACTTACCAAGTGAATATTGAAATCAGTCATTATTTTGAAAGGGTCATTCACGGGATCAGTCAGAATCCCATCCTGTCTTCTGGATCTGCCTCCATCATTATTCATTTTGTTAACTGAATCTTTATGACTAAAAGACAAATTTCAAGCAAAGCTACATATGTACAAAAGTTCCCCACACCCAACCCTGCTTAGACATCTCAAAGAGAATATACAAACACAGACTGCTGTGTTGTGGTGATTGTGTGTGTGAACAGCCCTGTCAAACGTCTGTTTACTATTTCACGATCCCACAGGCACAAACCTCTTGACAGAGGCTACATTTGTTTTTCTTGCTGAAAGATGTTTAAAAAAAAAAAACAGTTTTACTGTCTCGGCCGTAAAAACAGGAACAATGTCAGCGTTACAACCTCAGAGGACAAATTAGAGTCAAAGTAATATCACCTTGTAAGCAGTTGTTTTTGTTATGATGTTTCCACACTTGCTTGGCGAGCCCATCGAGTGAAACATTTGGCTCATGTTCTTCATGACTGAGAACATTGATGCTACTTTAACATTTGTCTCTTCCTACCGTGTCAGCAAAGTGTTGGTTTCCAGCTTAAAGACAGGAGGACACGAAACAAGAAGACAGCTTTCATGGCTCTGTCTAAAGGAATTTGCTCACAATGACAGGGCTAAGATCAGTATGCTAGAAAGCACATTAGGTTACTGAAAGTCGCATTTAGCTCAAAGCACCACATAAGCACTTCAAAAAAGTGCTAGCACAGCTATAATAACAAACCAGATTAGTTTTTTAGCTCTGTATAAGTAATATTATCTGTCTATATGAACCCACCTGAACTCATATCACGTGACGTGATTGGTCACTCAAGTTGGGCACCTGCATGACTGGTGTAAACAGATTTTGGGTTACTGAACAAGGAGGAACCGCAAAGACAGATTTAGTATTAAAGTGCAGAGTTTCATTACACAACAGCAGCTGGTGAAAACACTGTAAATGCTTGTTATTTGTTATCAGTGTTACACGGTAACTAAGGCTGATAAGAACCAACCAGGAAGTGATTTAGGGTGTCTTCATATTCGAACAAAAGTTGGGTTTTTAGCGTTTCCAAAGGCTTGAAAAATTAACTACATAAATTTAAAGTGATGATTCTAAAACTGGAACATATTAGCATAGGTGTAGCCTTATTTTTGCTGGACTACCTGTTTCCCGTAGTCTTAATATTAAGGTATGCCAACCGTTTCCTGCTTTGGACTTCATATTAGAGTGGTAGGTATCTGATCATCTGAAAATCAAATAAAAACATTAAAACATCAAAATGTCAAACTAAAATTTTCAGGCCAACAGTTCTCTGAGTAAGACATCCTGTATTATGACATGGATGTTGGCGAAAGTGATAAAAGGGAGTTATTTTGAATAATTTCACTTCCTGTAAAAAAAGCAAAAACATAGCTGATCACTGCTTTACAGCCTGGTATCCCAAATATAGATTTCACTGTCAGCTTTAAATATGCAAACGATCTGAGGGTCTGTTAGTAGATGCACGGCTCATGGCTGCATTACAGGTCTTCTCATTTTAATACACCGATTGACGTTGCAATCCGCCATCCTTTTCTTAGAGCCTCTTACTGGCCAAGAAAACAAAAAAGTCAGTTTATACGGTGGCAATTGATGCGACAGGCATTTAGTGAGGCGATTTCTATGGTAACAATCCTCAGGAACATTTTCATTTCCACCATCAAATGGGCAAAAACGTAGCCGTGATAATTAGCTCTGTGTGGATAGTTTAATGTGTGTGTGTGTAAGCTGCTTTAAAGGACTTCAAAAAGCCTGGAGGAAAAACACAGTTTGGTGTTTTATGACATCTCACCACTCTCTCCGCTGTCAGTCAGCATTAGGGGCTGTGTTTTCCTGTTGTATTTTTCTTTTGTAATCTAAAGCACCGTCCTTTTAAAGCGACTCTGCTAATTACTTTACTTAATCCGGTGCCGGCCAAGAAATTATTTTTGTAGCTCGGAGCTAATTTTGAACCTATAACAATAGTTTTTGAATATCAGTTTAAGATAAATAGCTTTTATAGTTAATCCTAGAGGCTGTTATAGCGGCACATTTTTTTGTTGCACTTTCATGTGGACCCTCCAAGATCATGAGGACTCTGATATAGCTGTATTGCACCTGAGGATAATCTGAAAAGCAGTGGAATTGGTGTGACTGTGAACAAAATGAGGATGTAATGCAATATTAGAATATTAATATAATATTAGGAAATACGAAATGCAGCAGAGACAACGATAGTATTTTGTTCCTGCTCAGCAAAACACCCCTGAGTCCACTGTGTCCTCTCTCCTGATCCACACCTGTTCTTCTCGAACACTCTCCAACCAAACCCCTCTCTTCTTTTTCCGTTTTGAATTAGAGAAACCAAGCACGGGGCTGCAAGTGGTGTTTGAAAGACAACCCCCCCCCCCCCAAAAAAAGACAGGGTTGGGGAGTTTGGCGGTGGTGGAGGGGGGTAAAAGAGAAAATCAAAGTGAAATCGGCAGAATGCGTACTTTCACAGGCTGCGGCACCGTTGAACTGAGCAGGCCCAAGTCTTGTGAAAAGCATTGGAGACAGGCTGAATGCAAATTAAATCCCCCTCATTCCTGCAAATATTGTCTTAGCCATTAGTGCGGGCTTGACTAGAAAGGAGTGGTCCCACTCATTGTCACTCGGCCAGGGAGAAGTCAGGGGAGGAATTCTATTCAGTGACCGTCTTGGGGGCTCGGTGCACTTGGGCACTTGTTTGGTACCATTCAAACGCCACAGACCGTGGCAACAAAGAAAGCTTTCAGCGTACCTCACTGTAAAAGCATGTGAAAAAGAAGAAAGGAGGTGGACAGGAGGGGGGCATTGGTGGGGCTGAAGAGGGGGAAGCAGTACTGGAAAAGTTTAGGTGTGGGTCCTGAGTGGAGCTAGGTCTGTATGTTGTTTTTTAATGATCCAGTTTATTTTGCTAGGTGTGATGTTGAAGCTTCATGCAGCTTGGCGCGGCTGGTTCCACTGGGTGAGGAGCCATGGATCCTTCACACAAACACACACGTACAGCCTTTGAGCAGCCTGTCTTCATGTAGCACCCATGAGGGACAAAATTAGCCATTACCATACCTGTCTTGTCTCCTCTGAAGCTGTTGGTGTATATTTATGTATTTACAGACGTTTTTTTTTTTTGTTGTTTTTTTTTTACAGCTGGCCTGCTTTACGCATCATCCCCAGTTACTGTTTTGCTCTCCAACTTCATCATCAGGCGGGTCTGAAGTTTGCTGTTGACCCAAAGTGGCTTCCATACACAGAAGGCAGGTAATCTTTAAAACGATGAGCACTCTGCACATTCCAGAGCCTTCTGCTGCATCCATTGGCTCTTAAAACTAACATGGGTGCTCACGAATGGAAAAAATTCAAACTGTGGTGCACAAGTGGATGGACGCTCACAGAGCCAGTGAAGTTATATTGATATGATACTTGATGCTAACAAAGATTATCCTGGTGAGATAACCCACAAAGCGAATGCAGAGGGAGAAGTCAGTGAAAAAATACCGCACAGGTTTGTGTTTGTGTGTATAGGTGTAGCTGGGGTGTGTGCAGAAAGCAGAATAGCCCTTGGCATCCCAGATTTGTTTTGACTGGTGCATTTACAGCAGCTGCATGGGCGAGGAAGGGCCTGGGCCAAAGTAAAACAACCAAATTCTTACTTTTCTTCTTCTTTTCTTTCACTCTTCCTGGTCTCCTGACTTTGTAGAGGTGGCTCCCAGCCAGCCAGCTGTATAATCAAGCCCTTCATTTATACTTTATTGACAGATGCTACTTCTAGCATTGGTTTGGGGGAATACGGTTTGTTTTTTGAACCTCTGGGAAAGATTGAATTCCATGGCAGGGTGATATATGCTTTGGAAAGCTTTGTTAATATTGGACTGCAGCTGCACAGTAGAAGTGGTGGAATGCTTTCCTCCATTTTTTCAGGAGGGAGAAACTTCAAAACTTGGATTTAGTGAGGGGAGAACGGTATAGAAACTAATGTAAGTTTGTCAGGAAACAGCTGCGGTTGTTACATCTGTATTGTTTTGTTTCCAAAGATGCCAGAATTGTCTAATGCCTAAAGTAATTAATTAATTAATTTATTACTATTTATTCCATTTAGAAACAGACTTAACAGCATTTTACAGAAATGTTCTGAAAAGAAAACTGTAAATGGCTGAGGTGAATGAGATATCCTGTAAATGTCCTTCTAAGTGTCCTGTCTTTAATAATTCTGCCTCCTATCACTTCTCATTTTATTATATTCTCTAATGTGAAAAAAAAACAAAACAAAACAAAACACTGAAAAGACTCTGAATATGCTCTAAATTTGGTTAATGCACGTCAGCCAAAAAATCCTCAGTCACACAAACACAGGGAGGCGGATGTTGCCAAGACAATCTGAGGAAGAGGAGATGGCAGGTTGGTGTTGGTGGCAGATGGGATGGAGAGGCTGACTCCTTTATTCTGAGGATGGTATCATTTAAGTCCTCCTGCCAGCCTGTTGTTCACTCTCTATCTGTGCCTCCACGATGTTTGGAGGGGGACAGTCTGAGTGATAGATGCCTACAGCACACACACACACACACAGCCACAGGTTTGCAGCTTTGCACTGCTGCTCTGAACTCTCAGGATTGTGGGATGAAGGTGGGAAGAAAAACAAATGAATCAATCTGTTCATCCTCTAGTCCCTAAGCAAGTTACAGTGGGGGGGGGGGGGGGGTAAGAAAAAAGGTAATTATTATTTTGTAAGGGTTAGGGTTAGGGTTAGGGGTAGGGTTAAAAATTCTCAGAACCAGAACAATATTATGTAATATTATATCATTATATTATATCATATTATATCATGTCATATGTATGTATATATATGTGGGTGCTTATTTGTGTTTTTTCATTCTGCATTTGAAACTATCAGCAGACCAAAAAACCGAAATACTTAAATTTTGGATATTAACTATCTAACTAATCATTTGTATTTTTATTTTCCTTCATTTGTTTTAGTTCAGGAAGGTGCACAAGAAATCATTCAATTGACCAGTGCCACAGAAACATCCTTCAATTTGACCTACAAGCTGGTACTAAAAGAATCAGAGCCAATTGGAATGCAGCATTGCTGGGAATATTTCTCATAATAATTTATACAAAAATACATTTGGATAATTACAGAAATACAATAAATTACATATTTATTCATTTAATTGCCCAGACACTTCACTTCACTTCACAAATGAAGTGGGCAGGGAACAACAAAATGAATAAAACAATATTCTTTGTTCAAACTACAGTGTCTCATCCCAACAATTATGCTTGGTGTCTTCTATGTACTGAGGTGAAGGGAGCTCTATGAGACTAAAATCAAGTAAAATAAATTTGGTGTACAACAATTAAGGCTTAATCTCTAAATAATATACCAAGAGAAGGCTTATGGTGTTCATGGCCCAACTCCAAGAGCCCATCCACACACAAAAACTGAAGTAAAAAATCTGAACGTAATTTAGAAAGAAAAATGTCTTTCAAAAAGCACTCTTATCATGTCTTGATATACTCTAAATAATCTGCTCACTAGTTTCTAGCATGAATGATCACCATGCTCCTATTTTTCATCTTGTTGCAACAGCCAGTGTTTTACCAGATCTCCAGTATTACTTTGACAGTAAGTACAAGTATAATTTTATCATACTGATAGAAATGGATGCCCAAAACCACTGAAATAAGACCCAAATTATGACAAATCACCTTTCCAGAATTACCTCACAACTTTGCCCATTTGTGGTGACTAATTATGCCTGAGTCTGGTTTTCAGATTGTTACCAATGTCAGTGAGAAAAAGGAGTGGGTTGCGAGATTCCAGAAGAGGCTTGTTGACATCTGTGTTTTTCCACTTAGCCAGGGACTCTGCCAAAAGACAGGAACACCTCAAAACCACATCCACTATCCACTGCTACTATGGCTTTTTGTTTTTAAAAATAGAGCTACCCTCGCTCCATAAACACTTGCAGATGCTGGCTTTGGGGATGATCATTCAGCCAATTTCTAAATATGTCTTTGGTACAGGTGTGTGGTGGAGACAGACACACCTGAGCATATAACCTTGACTATTTATCATCTCTCTCCCTGCCCCTTCACCCTCCCTCTGGTTTGCTTCACTGCTGGCCTCGACTATTTCCCCTGCAGCAATGACAGCATTATGTCTCACATGTTTGAGGAAGTGGCTTTGGCAGGCAGCGTAGAGGAGGCAGGCCATGAGACGCACATGCACATGCACACACATACAGGTGCATGTACATTCCTGATGCCAGCCTTAATTCAGTAACCTTGCATGGCGGGGCAGGTTTTGACAACATGTCTGTCTGTCAAACCAGAGTTGAAATTAATCTGCGTGTAAAGAAGAGGGGGAGATGAGGCAGGGAGGCTTTAGCGTGAACTCTAATATCATTACAGATGTCAGATGGGATGACTGATGCGGTTGGTAAACCAATCGCCGCTGCTCTATTCAAGTGGGGAATTAGCCTTGCCTGGGTAAAAGGAAGTGTTGGGACAGGTGAGCTATTTATTTACACTGCTGCTGCTGCTGCTGGTGCTGATGATGATTGTATTAACAGGGAGGTGTTTCCTTGTTTCCTGTGGAGCTGAATTTGTCTGCAAAGAAGATGAGAAATGACACTTTGGCATTGGAGGAGAATGGATACAATCTCTACCTTTGGCTCAGCACAGCCCAACCAGACTGGCTCCATCTAGTGTTTCACCACCGGGGAGCCAGATTCCTGGAAAATTACTTAATTGTGGGGTAGATTTCCAAATGATGATTCAAGGCAAAATGACAGAAAGAAAAGAAAAGAGGAAGATAGGGAAGGGTGGGGTTCTCCTGTAACTCTGGTCTACTTTTCTCAACAGGTGAAATCACAGAGGACTCGGACTGTAAGACAGGTAAAGTTGCGGAAATAGCGGATGGACACAATCGAGAGGAAACAGGGAACTCAGACAGTAATTGCAGACAAACGCGTCCAAAACAAGGGGAGCTGTCTACTTCCGACATCCTGTGCTTTCAGCCTGGGTTTTTATCCCAGAGACGAGAACAAATGGCAGGAACTGGAGTGCCAGGACGTGCTGAGGGGCTTCGTATACCTGCTTTTAAGTCAACATGCCCAAGCACGTCATTCCCTTCATTACCCTAGAGGTTTGCTTTTTCCACTGTTGACGCAGACAGGACACATTCTGTCTCTCTGTACCCACAACCCCTCTATTCATCAAGTTTTATATAGAAGTCATGTGCCATAAATCAATGCTTTAAAAGGAAGAGATAGAGAGTAGAGGGAGATGTTCAAAGAAGTTCAGAGTGTCTTTGAAAATCTTGCATCGTCACTAACAGGTGTTTTGATTTATGGTGTTTGTGTTTAATTGGGGCATTTCTCAGATTCACATGAAAGGGAAGGTGAACTGATATTTTTCAAGCTGAGAGTGGCTCGCTATGGGTAATGAAAAGACACAGTTGATGTTTTCTTCTTCAAACCTCCCAGCACCTCACTGTGCACCTGCCAAAAAACATTGCGCACCTTCCCTTGTGGTATTGCTAGAGTTCATTGAATATGTGGTTTTAGAAATACTAAGCAAGGAACTAAATTTACTCTGACTGATTTCTATTTTTTTTGGCCCTTGTTCAGGTGTTTTGAGGTGCTGTGTCCTCAGCAGTGTCATGTGCGAAAGGATAGAAACCTTCATTTGTTGTTTGACAACAATCAGATGGACCAGCATGAAATATTGCTGGTCCCCAGAGTATGAACCTGAATGATTTTGAGGATTCCAAGAGATTTGAAAACAGTTTGAGACCTCCTGAAAAAAAATCGAAGGGAATGACACAAAATTTGCTCTTGGACTTTAGTCATCATCAGGAATTTTGAATCAATTGCCAATGTCGAGGTTAGCAGTATTTCCAACTCCTGAAAGGATTCTTCATTACCAGAAGTTAAATCACAGTGACTTTATGTGCCTGACTTTTCCTCTAGCATCACCAGCAGATTGATATATTCCATACAGATATTCATGACACGAAGATGATACTCATGACTCTAATGACTTTTCATCATTGCTCCACCGTAAGGCTGTTGAAGAACTATTACTACAGACTGCCACAACATCTGCTAAACATTGGCATCCTAATCCTGGCTGCGTGTTAGCATTTAGCTAGAGTTGTATTCCCACTATGCTATTAAATTCACTATGCTGCTCACATGAAAAAAAAAAAAAGAACATTCATCTTGTTTCATTTATAGTATTACAATTCAAAATTTGGGAATCACTGCCAAAATCTCCAAGGTAATTTTTTCTACCTTGAAATAAAATCCAGTTTTTTAGTAAATCATAGGGGCTGAGGGAGGTTCATCTTAACAAACTGCTAATAAAACAAAGCATGTGACTTTGTAATAACGGGTACTAAAGAGAAATAAGAGGAAATTTCTTCCAGTCATTCTAAAATTATGTGAATGCAGCACTCCAGCAGCAAACCACAGCAACCCTGCTGTGCCACACACTCTTCTCAGCATGGCCATGGCCCCATTATATTAGACTCCATGTGCCAAATGTCTCAAACTATGTAGATTCATAACTAAAACGATGTGTATGATACAAACCAGAAATATGCAGACGTCAGAATTTTAAAAGTGTGCTACACATGATTCCATTTAATACATTTCCCTCATTCAGAAATTGAGAGCATGGGAACATTTCCACAACTAACCATAAATGGGTGAAGACACTCCCATAACTCTGTCTGTGTTATCAGGCATGGCTGAGAAAGGAACTACAAAAAGTATACATTTCACAGATTGGTCAGTTGGATTAAAACTAGAGCTCATCAGTAAACATTAGTACATTATCTAACAGTTTTTCTTTGCATAGAAACCATGATTAGTGTAAATATTAAAATACTATTGAAATCTTTACAGAATGACAACACACCAAAAACAATGAATAATAGAATATTCAACAATGCAAAAGGAAACACTGAGCACACACGTTTGAAAGCATCATTTATGCATCTGGCCCCGGGTCTACGACACACTCCCACACACTCCTTAAGGGTTGAACTGTATGACAAGAGACAAACAAAAAGAGGCCCATTTTTGGTAAAGCACTGCAGCACATCCAACTCACAATCAGCAGACAATGATGCATCAGACATTGCTGAGTCCCTAAACGTAATAAATGTGATCTTTCTCATAGAGAAAGAAAAAACCCTCAACCTTCTGCTATGATCAGTCTTCCATGATCGGCTCTTTCTTATTTTGCTTTAAATTTTTCCTCTCTGGTTCTGGTGAATGAATAGCATGCCGTGCCATATAAAATAAAAACTAATTGCACACTCTCCAAGTGAGCTATGTTGTAATGGGCCAATCCTTTTCTATTTTATGGCTGTTATTCTTGGCATTGTCTTTTATTTTTGATTTATCATCTAATGGTAATAGATTGTGGTTCTGGTATATACCGCAGCTGTCCGCTCAGAAGTGTGTGTTCTCTGGACTGCTCACCAGCCAGGCTAAAATAAGTCCTGGTTTGTTATGCTTGTTTGAACAGAAGCTGTGGCCTCTTCATTTTGTGGTTTCCAGCACAGCTCCTGTTTTTTTCTCTCCCTCTCCAAATATAATCCCGAACACCACTACCTCATCACACTCCCCTTGTGCCATTGCAACCCAAACATATACATTTTTACATTTTAATTTACTAAAGGGAAAAAAAGGACTCTGGAAACTTCTACAGGGCATTAGGAACTGGCTGATTTTATTTTCTTAAAGCCAGACGCCAGTGAGCAAATGGTGCAATCCATCATAGAAATCTACTTCTGCCAGTTTCTCCACAGCTCACTCAAATTGTCCAATGTGTCAGAAACATGTCACTAGCTCTGTTGTTGAAGTCATTAACATTGAGGAGACCTTTGAAAATGGCCAGAAACAATAGACATTGTTTCATTCCAGTGGAGTGTTGTAAGTATTACACATGGTGATCTGAACCAAGGCAACCGGAGAAAAAACATTTTGTCTGAACCTTTGAATGTTGAAATCTGTGAGCAGCTTTTCTTGAAAACACACACTACTGGTGAAACGCTGTGATAAAATTAAGCGAGGCGCTAAATAATACCCTCAGCTGTCAGCCTGATAATGCATTGCCCCAAAGTTGGTGCTACTTTAATGACCTGGAGTGTGGACAGATTATATGCAAAAAAAAAAAAAAAAAAAGCTTGCTGTCAAAACTGGGCCTGAGTGAGTGCATCAGCAGCACCTCATCTGTTTTCCACTAACATCCTGAAAAAGAAATCACAACTCCATGTGTCTATTGGAGCAGACTGAACTTAGCGGATGTGTGTTAAATGGCGGGGCCCCTGGAGTACCAAATAATGATTCCCAGTCGCCCCTTCGCTCCCTCAGTTTGGGAGTGCAGTGCAGGAGAAGTCTGAATGGAAAAATCTTCTGTCCAAACAACGGCCTGCTCCTGTCTCCGTCACATACCCTGAGCGTCTGTCATCAGCTGTCTACATTGTTTTTGAACAATTGGCACTAATTTGCCATCTGGTTGAGGGAGTCTTTGTTGCGCAGGAAAGGGGGCATTGTGTAGTTATATGGTGGCCGTGTGCACTCAGAGAGCCACCAGTGGACAGAGACAAATGATGAGCCGATGCTTTTTTTTTTTTATCTTAACTCCACTCTGATTCTATTTTTATTGCCATGACTGTTTATCAGACAGTTTAAATCAAGTGGAACAGGCACATTTAATTTAGTTTAGTTTAGTTTAATTTAGTTTATTTTAAAACATTTCATAGACCTGACTTTACAGTTACTTCCATCAGTTATGCACAGTGACCCTGAGAGCTCATCTCTCTGAAGCTACAAAGGACACATGTCTTCATCATTTCACCAACACACACACAGCCATACAAATCAAACTGCACATACAAAAAGCAGATATACACAAAAATGTTGTATAAATATCCTCATATTGAGACTGATGTTGCCATATATGATGCTATATATTTAATTAAATGTGACATTAACCTAAAAGGAGAAATATATTATTACATATATACATTCTCTGGATATATGTAGGTATGTGTATACATAAAATGCCCTTTTGGATATATGTTAATGTCACATATTCCTATTCTATAAGAATATTAATGTATAGTAAATGTAAAAAAATAATACATATGTGTGTGTTTGTGTATGCGTGCTTAAATGACATATTACATTTGTAGTTACTACATTACTTTAGTTATACAGATATTTGCAACAATATCTGAATGACAGTCAGAATGTTAAAGCTTATATTCTCCAAGACCTGTGACCGCCTTTCATGTGTATTTCTGCTTTAGGCTGTGTTTTGTCAAATTTTAGCATGCCTCTTTTTGTTGTATTTGTGTTGTAAAATTTGTAAAGATGCAAACACAAATCAGTCTGTAACAAATAAAACTAGTTTCTATCTGAAAGAAAACTCTGCCCGCTGTTGGGCAAAAGTTAAACAACATTTCAGACATCATGGGTTAAAACTTTCTCTGTTGCAGAATGCCCAAGAGGTGAAAATGACCACAAACACAGCTTCTTAGTGCAACAGCCACTTATCTGCTCGCCTCAACTTCTCTATTTTTTCCCTTCCCTCTCCTCCCCCTCTCTGACCTCCTCTCTCCACAGCCAGCCCCGCAGAAGATGAGAAGTGATGCTTTCTGTCCACAAATCAATAGGCTTTACTCACCTTTGAGTTGGGCTGCAGAGGCAACATCATCACTGTGTTTGGCTCTACTGTATGTGTAAAGGAGGGAGAGATGGGGGGAGGTGGAGAGGAGGAGACCCAAGGGTGCAAGCTGGCCTGTCTAATGCATTATTGAGGAGTGCATCTCAGCCGTCAGTTGCAGGTTGGAGGCTGAAATAGTCTTATTAGCTGCTGCAGACAAAAAGTGTGGTGGAAAACACAGCTGACCGCAGCTGAAACCCGGCATCTATGAGGTAGAGGCTGATGTCACTTTGTGTGAGGAAGCTCAGGGATTTGTCTGGTGGGGCTCTGGAAACTTGACTTGCATTGTAATATTTGTCGAGTTATTTTGATAGCCACAGAAACATAATTTACTCTCTCATCAAGTCATAAAAATAAGTAAGGTGTTCTGTGTCTGACAGGAGATTTCAAAGTTCCAAATTGTGCAAGAAAGCACATTATAATGATCTAAATTTCCTGTTGTATATAACAGCAGATTCCTATCAGGATTTGCTTTGCTTTTAATGTGTTGGAGGCTGTTTTGACTCTGTAAGCAAGAGTCCTTTTCATAGAGTTTTCAATAAACATCTTGCCCAGAGGTTGCACTCTTGGAAAAATAATCTCCTCAGGTCCTGTCAGCATGAAGATCCAACAGCATACTTAAATATTCTCATCCAAAAACTGAGAAAGCAAGTGTCATTTGGAAAGTTAATTTGCACCCCAGTGGGTCTGTAATGGTATGAAGAACAAATGAGCATTGACATGTTATTAAAAAATGCATGTCCTCAATAGCATGAGACATCTTTTCTATGTTAGTACTATGCTACATGTCTGACGTGATGTTTTTAAATTGCATCATGCTAATGTGATTGAAAATATTGCTGTGATGTCATAAAAAAAAAAAAAGATAGTTACATTCATTCATCTTCTACTGCTTATCCATTTCCAGGTTGTGGGCGGTAGCTGGAGCCGATCCCAGCTCACATTGGGCGAGTGCGGGGTACACCCTGGACAGGTCACCAGCCCATCGTGGGGACTACACATAGAGACAGACAGATGAAAAACCACTCACACTCATTCCTATGGGCAATTTAGAGTCACCAGTTAACCCTCATGTCTTTGGATAGTGGGAGGAAACTGCAAGTGTGGTGAGAACATGCAAACTCCACATAGAAAGCCCCCAGGCACAGGAATTGAACCCACAAACTTTTTGCTGTGAGGCAACAGCACTAACCACTATGCCACCGTGCTGCCCCTTAGCTACATTCATTTCACTATAAATGAAAGGTCACTAATACAGTGTTCATCCTTCTTCTGTGTTGGACAGATTTTGAAGACAAACCACAGCAAAGCACACACAACTACTGCGATGGTTAATGTTGAAGGTGTACAGTCAAATACAAACACACACACACAGTTTTTGAATAATCCAAACAATCAGAGGATTGTTGCAGAGTCTGTGGTGTGTGTGTGTGTGTGTGTGTGGTGGATAGAGAGGGTTAGTGGCACAGCAAATCAGACTGGTTTGAACAATCCTGTCAATTTGGTTTAATTAGTTTGTGGGGCGTACTGGAGCGTGTGACAGCGTTCAGCAAATGGCATTTCAACAGATCTGAGTCCTGACATTCCCCCATAGATAATGAGCAGAGCTACATCTGCTTATATGCAAAGGTCCCTTTTGTCAAAGCTGGATCTGCCCCCTCTTTGTTAAAATATGAATGTGCATCTTTGATCAGTAATAAAGGCACAGGTGTTGCACTGTCTTCCTCGTCTAAGTCTAGTGTACAGTGCTGAGTATGAGCCAAATGTACCCGCTGTGTGTCTGTCCAATGACAGCCTCAGTAAAACCGCAGTTATGCTCGGATGACAAGGCTTACAGTACAGGCGGGAACACTTTTTGTCTAATTAGGCAGAGCAGAAAGAGAACCTTAACTGGGGCACAGAGAAACCAGGCCAAACCCTATTAATACTTAAAATACCTGATACTGTGAGACAGCACAGTAATTGCAGCAGCTAGCGAGCTAGCCTCAGGACGCGCTGAGCAGACCCACCTATCCAGTGATAGCCCAGCTAGGTCTGGGAAAAGCTGCTACACAATGCTGCTTAATTACATCTCCCAAGACCTACTAAATTAAATCCCCTCTGCCTTGCAGTCTTGGGGTTAGGCATAAAAGCTTTGGATCCAGATCCAGTAGTTTAGAGAATACACCCATTCACTCAGCCATAACTAATTCATACAAGCTTGATATGTTCATATCAGTTTGCCACTGCCAAATATTAATGGAAATGACTCCCAGCCAAAGTGCACTGTAGTTCAACAAACATACAGGAGATACACTGGAAGGACAAATAAAAATTCTGATGTGATTACAAAACTTCCTCTCAATGAGTCAGCTGCAACACTTGAACACTAGGTTATTTGTGTGAAACGAAAAAAAAAAAACTTAAAGTAGCCAAATGGATAATTGATGAACTATCTAAAAGTAATGAGTTGAAAATACAGGATAAGTGCCTATTGTGCAAATGCAGACTTGATAAAACCTCCAAGGACAGTTTATCCCTATGAACATTTTCCAATGTTATTCAACATTATTTAACTAACAGTGTTAAAAGAAATACATTTCAAAGTTTACACCTTTCCTGTATTTTTACAAGTTGGTATATATAAGTATATTAATACCCATATGAAGATATAAAACCAAAAGCCATCACAGTGTAGTTTTTCCTCCTGCAGGTTTTTTTTTTTTTTTTTTAAACAATAGGTCAGAGAGCCAATAAGAAAAGAGGCTCTGAGTTCTGAGTCTTTCTTTTGATTGGCTAACTGTATCACTGAATCATTGATCCCTTTAGCTCTTAGCAGGGATGATTTTATGGGTTTCTTTATTAATAACATTGTAACTATCAAAGACAAAATTCATCAGCTCTTACCTACAATAGGCATTAGTCCACTATCGAATGCTGCAGCTCCTCAAACACCTGCTTTGTATTTGGAGTCTTTCTCACCTTTAAATCTCTCCGAGCTAGTTTCTATAGTCTCATCATCTAAACCATCAACTTGTGTTTTAGATTCGATACCAACCAGGCTATTTAAAGATGTTTTTCCACTAATTAACATGTATATTCAATGCGATCAATGCGAGTTTATCTCATGGTTATCTACCACAGCCATTCAAGATTGCTGTTAGTAAACCTCTCCTCAAAAGACCTAATCTTGATCCAGATGTGTTGGCTAATTACAGACCCATATCTAATCTCCTTTTCATCTCCAAAATTCTTGAAAAAGCAGTTGCAAGCCAATTATGTGAACATCTTCATAGGAATGGCTTGTTTGAAGAGTTTCAGTCAGGTTTTAGAGTAAATCATAGCACAGAAACAGCACTGGTAAAAGTTACCAACCACATTCTAATGGTTTCAGACAACGGATTGGCCTCCATACTTGTCCTGATAGATCTTAGTGCTGCCTTTGACGCCACACACCATAATATTTTACTACAAAGGCTGAAACATGAAATTGGAATCAAAGGAGCTGCACAAAGCTGGTTTAAATAATATTTGTCAGACAGATATAATTTCGTTCATCTTAACAATGACTCTTCCTCACGCATTTTAGTTAATCAGAGTGGAGTTCCACAGGGTTCTGTCCTTGGACCAATCCTTTTCACCCTATATACTGTGTATATGCTTCCCTTAGGCAATATTATCTTGAAGCACAGCATTAATTTTCACTGTTATGCAGATGATCCTCAATTATACTTGTCAATGAAACCGACTGAAACTAATAAGCTAATCAGAATTCAGGCATGTCTTACAGACATAAAGACCTGGATGACCTACAACTTTTTACTTCTGAACTCAGACAAAACGGAAGTCATTGTACTTGGCCCTAAGCACCTTATAGAAACATTATCTGATCATCTAACCACTCTGGATGGCATTAGTTTGGTCTCCAGTTCCACTTTTGGAATCTTGGAGTAATTTTTGATCAGGACATGCCCTCTGTCCCTCATATAAAACATGTTTCTAGGACAGCCGTCTTTCACCTAGACAATATTGCAAAGATTAGAAACATCCTGTCTCAAGAGGATGGAGAAAAAAGTCCATGCATTTGTTACCTCTAGACTAAACTGCTGTAATTAACTGCTATCAGGATGTCCCAACAATTCTCTGAAACGCCTTCAGTTGAGTCAGAATGTTGCAGCACAGATATTAACAGGAACTAGAAAAGAGATCACATTTCTCCTGTGCTAGCTTCTCTTCATTGGCTCCCAGTAAAATTTTGAATAGAATTGAAAATCCTTCTCCTGACGTACAAAGCTCTTAATGACCAAGCTCCATCATATCTCAGAGAGCTCATAGTCCCTTATTGTCTCAGTAGGTCGCTTCGCTCTCTGGATGTAGGGTAACTTGTGGTTGCTAGAGTCTCCAAGAGTAAATCTGGAGCCAGATCTATCAGCTATCAAGCTCCTCTTCTATGGAACCAACTCCCAGTATCAGTCCGGGGGTCGGACTCTGTCGCAGCTTTCAAGATCAGTCTTAAAACCTTCCTTTATGACATAGCCTACTGTTAAAAAGTTTGTTTAATTACTCTCTTTTTCTTTTAGTGCTTCTATAAACTGCTGGGGGTTGCACTGAGCACCTCTCTCTCTCTCTCCCTCTCTCTGTCTCTCCATGGCTTCGTCTCTCTCTCCCTTATCCATGCATTTACATTACAACCTTACATGTCTCTAACTTTGTTTCTTCCTGTAGTCTGTGTTTTGTCCCCTCCTGTCCTCTCTCTTCCTGTTCCTGTCCTCCAGGACCTGAATCATCTCTGCTCCATGTTCCTGCTCAGTGCCTGCTGCTGCAGTAGTTACCTTTAGTTATCATTGCACACTACTACTCCCTTCCCACTGTAGCCTCTTCTTCTCCCCTACTGCTAGTATTTACCAGTGCACATTTAGAACTACCAGGCTTTCTCTATGTATTGTTTGTGTTTTCCATGGCATCTTCTATTTTCCTGTTCTTGTTCTCCCTCCATCCCTCTACTGAATCCCCCCTCCTCTCCTTCACAGTTGCCCTCACTGTGTCTCTCTCAACGCCTCCGCTTCTTTCCCTCTCTCAACCCAACCAGTCGAGGCAGATGGCTGCCCTCCCAGTTCTACCTGGGGTTTCTGCCTCTTAAAGTACTGTCTCCAAGTACTTGCTCTTAGAGGGATACGTTGGGTCTCTTTAACAACTCCATAAAGAGTTTGGTCTAGACCTGCTCTATGTCTATGTAAAGTGTCTTGATGTAACTTTGTTATGATTTGGCACTATATATATACATTTGATTTGATTTTATGCTATATGGAGCCTTTAAAATAGGTGCAGTGAAGATGTTTTGAAGATGACAGATAGTTTCAGTCAAGGGGAACTTGAGTTCAGCTTACTGGGCTTAAAGGGGTGAGTAAAAAAAAAATGCTTGTGAGCCACTGATATGAATCATGGATCTGCAGTTCAAGGAGAATATTCACAGGCTGTGACTTGACTAAACAGTGTCAGCCCTGCTGACAAGTTAGACTGCATCGCTGTTCACATTAGCTTGGTCGTCACTTGGCTCACAGGCGTGTCACATCCAATTACATTAAGAGTGAACTTAAGTAATATGCATCTGGAGCAACTGCCATGTTACAGCTACACTAAATCATATTATGTGAATTGATTCATTGGCCCGTAACACAATTTCCTATTCATGTGTTCAGACGCAGGCAGTTGCTTGTATGGCTGTCTGTCTTGCTTGCACACAAATAAACCTGCTATCGCTCCACTGAACTGTGCACCCCCACGACAGGTCCTCAGTGGAAGTGAGGACTACTCCACAAAAACCCCGTGTTTTGAGCAGCAGCTCATAGTAACATAACTGAACACAAAGGAGCTTTTGTTGGCATCCAGCAATACTGAAACTGTCTTTGTCATGCCTTCTATACATGCTAGACTCAGTATTATACTGAGGCAGATTGTTGTCAGTAGTTTCAGTATATTATATAGTAAGTGAAACTTTAGACAGAGAATAACCTGCAAAAGCCAGAGTCTGGTGTCAGCAGATAACAGAAATAATCCTGGGTCTGAGCTGCCCAGTTGCAGTTGCTTTTCACGTGTTGGGGTTGTTTCACATTCCCATATATTTGTCTAATACCTAAACTCAAGCAGACAGGCAGCAGTCCACTCCTTCAGGCTGAACCTAGAATGACCTGATAACTGCCTGCCAGGTCAAGAGAGGGTATTCTGTAGGAAATAGATAGAGTCCTCTGCCCTCTTGACCTGCAGTCCTGTTTACACACCCATATTTACACACGCCTATTTACACAACACTGCTCAGTTGTGCGTCCTTGAAAAGTGAAGCAATCAAAAAAACCTGCCAGGAATCTGGAGCACTTTAGAAAAATGGAAAGCATAGGAATGGAGCACAGGTGGACATCTCTCTTGAGAAACATTATATCATTTACATATCTGTGTCTTCGCTGACCATTTTCAAGCAACCATAGTTGTTGGAGATAGAATGACAAAACCATCATTATTTGCAACTTTCTTCATAAGATTCTCTGTTTGTTTAGAAAAAAACAAACAAACATGCAAATCACTATTCATTGTTTCTCTTCATTCCAAATAACAATGCTAAAGTTTTCTGAATTGGTTTGACAATATATCTATCTCCCTTTAAAATTTATGCAAAACCCTAGAAAAAGTAGGACAGCAGCCAAGTTGATGAGACATGAGCCTACACACAGGAGTCATGACTCCTGTCTGTGTTTATGATAAGTCAGATACATGGCAAAGCTTCAGGAGCAACATCCTCTCTCTGTATGACAGGACAGAGTTAGATGGCATTGTGATTTAGGGAGCAGAGTGTGTGGACCTTTCCTTCTCTGCATGGTGGTCTCTGGTTTGAACACTAAGCATGCCTATGGAGGTACAATCCCAAAAGCGGGCCCCATTCAATCAATCTGAGACGTTCAAATGTAAATAAACCTGTATGATGGCAGCAGTGGGCGGCTGGGCAGCTCTCTCAGTGTGGGGAACTGCAAGCCTTGGGGAAATAGAGCAAAAAAAAAAGCAAGCAAACCGTGACCTGGAGTGATTTGTACCTCCAGAGTAACTTCATTGGGACCCTCGGGGTGCCATACAATGCAGCTATATTGGATTTGTTTACACCTCACTTGGCCTCAAAGGCCACCGCAACGGGTGGTGGTAGAGGGAGGGTCAAAGACGGGGATCATGGCTTCATTTGCAGATTGAGGGCACAGAGGGAGAGTGTTGCCTCTTATTGGAACGCAGATGTGAGGTCAGTGGACTAAGATCTTCAGTTTGTATGCGCATGATGGCAAGACAGATTAATAACTGTTTTGGAATCTGTCTCAGGCAGACACACACAGGTTGCAGACAAGACTTGACTTGTGGATCACATTAATCCCGTCCGTACAACACCTAAATGGATGTAAGTCTTCCAAACCACAATCTAAATGTGGAATGGAAAACATTCAGGCTGACAGATAGTGGTTAGGAGAGTGACAGTATGTATGCTAATATAATGCAATATGAGATTAAAAGGCATTTACAGGTAAAGTGCTTACTAAATGCTGCTCTGGCAACAAAAGCACTGTTCCTATATAACAGGGAACCCTGTTATATAGGAAGCCTGAACCTTATAAAGGATATCAAAACTGGAAAGCTTCCCAAAGGTTCATAAATTCAGGACCTGTTAAAATTCACCAGATGACCACCAGTCTACAGAGAAATGACCAAACTGTCTGACAATGTAAGTACTGTGCAGCCATGGAGCCCAGGCCGGTGCCGCTGTGCAGTTAAGGGGATCTGTCTGCAAGTGCACAGGGGCCAGTGAAGCAGGGAGCTGCCTGCCAGCAGAAATGCAGCTGCAGGGCTTAAGGAGCCAGAGGCCCGGCTGTATGAATGCATCAAGTAGATGTTAATTGGCGGCCCCCGCACTCTGCCACTAGTTGAACTCCTCCCCCTTGCCTCCCTCCCTCCTGCTCTCCTTCTTTTTAAGAACAAATGCCACATTCCTGCCATCAGTTATCTGCTCTGCTGACAGTCCCAGTGGCCCGTGGAGGACTCCCCCCTGCAACCTGTCCACTCCAGGAGGAGGCCTGTTTACACAGCGCTGATTGGGAATGCCCTGCACTGCCCTTGTGACCTCTCCCCCCTTGTATGCCCCCGCTCTTTCTCCCCTCTCGCTCTTTTCTTCACTACACTTTTATTCTCCCTTGGTCCCCGCTCTCTCTCTTTCCGCCCCTCCCTCTGTGATTCCTGCGTCCTCACAGCCCACCCCTCCATGGCTCTCTGAATCATCCACAGTGGGACAGGAGTCGGCGCTGCTCTGCAGAAGCCTGGGCAGTGGGGACATTAATCAGTCATGGTTTTTACAGGTTCAAGGGCCAAGCAGGGTCTTGGTGGTTGGCCCAGATTTACAGCTTATTCAGTGAATCAAGTGACATTTTTTTCTGCTCAGAGATGCTTTTTTTCAACATCATAAATTAAAATTAATTCATAACTGGCTCAGGTTTGGCACAGCCAAACTGAGCGTTTAGTCAGCAAATCATTGGACATGAACACTTATTATTTGTCATCATCAATTACAATATGGACTAAATAACAAGAGCACTTTGTCTAATGCAATCTAATACACCAAAATCGAGCTGTGTATGTTGGTATTACCAACAAGTATGCTAACTGATCTGTGAACACTGTAGACACAGCAGTGTTTTGAGCCAAAGGCTAATGTAAATCTGCTAACATGGTCATAATGACAATGTTCAACAAATAAATGCTAATACAATCCTCAACCCAAGTTAAGTCAGTTTTATTCATATAACCCAATATCACAAATTCTAGTGACCCTATAATCTGTACAGTTTATCACTTTTAACACTCTGTCCTCAGACACTCAAATCAGTGAATGATTGTCCCCTTAAAAACCTTGGGAAAAAATATAAGACACCCCAGGAGAAGCATGAGGGATGTTAAGGAGATGTGTTTTAAAAATAACAGTGCAACAACAGTCTGGGCAATACGTAGAACTATAGAGAAACTGTAAAAGTACAAGAATAAGGGGAGGTTGATCAACTTCCAGGTGATAAGAAAGGATTTTGTGGGCCCTAGAGACACAAGACTCCACCAAGAACCACTCACAGAGATCTAGGCAGAGGACAGACTAGACAAACACTCAAGAGGCAAAAGTCAAACACACCCTTGATACATGCGGGAAGAAGCCTCATAAAGAATAAGAGAGAAAGAAGGAAAAGCATTTAACACCAGGGAGAACGTGGCAAATTTGTTTAACTCAAAACAGCAAATAGAAGTAGGAACTGCTGGTATTTGTTTATGTCAGATGATCATGCGTCAGTAGCCACTCTAAATCAAGACAAAGCCGATAAGAAGTTCATTCACAAAGCAATATTTCTGCTGTTTTCCTTTCTATAGAGGAGCTGTGTTTGCTCCACTGTGAAAAGCGGGCATCAAATGAACTGTTAGACTGCTAGAGAGGGTGTGTCAATTTGGAGTAGGAAAGAAAAAGAAAACATGCAGAGTAAGAAGGGAGGGGAAAAGGCAGATGAGGTGGGGAAGAGGGAGGGAATGGGAGGGAGAGCAGCAAAGAGACAAAACTGTACATCGGCGTGGTTTGTGTTTAGGGGCCGGGCACACGCCTCTGAAGTCTGGGGCCCCCTGAGCTTCCAGCTGTGTGAAGGGCTTCTCTAGGGCTTGTCATCACATTGGGAGGAGGCTGCTCAGCAGCGGCAAACATCCTCCGACAGAAACCAACCCGTAATCAGAAGACTTCAATACAAAGCTCCAAAGAGAAAAAAGACGAGGAGGCTGTTTGCGCTGCCTATACTTGTTTATGTGTAACTTTAATCCTAACCCTAAATTCAAGGCAGACAGACCTTTAATGGCAAATCAACTTTAATTGTATAAAAATAATAATAAAAACTTAAAAAACAAACAAACCCCAAAACTAAACAAACAAACAGAGCACTGTGTTTACTGCTTCTCCATTTTTTTTCTTTTAGCTTTTTCCCTATTTGAGGTCACCACAGCAAGTCAGCTCTGTAAATTGCATAATTGATTTGGTTACAGTTTTTTTTACACCAGAGGCCCTTCCTGCCATAAGCCTACCACTGGTTTGCCTTATGGTTGGGGTTTGAACCCTGTGCATCTGTGTGCGAAGTATGCATTCTACCACTGAGCTATGTCCCTAGGTATTTCTCCAAAGAATTCTTTGAATTTTCAGATGATAACTGATCATATTTATATTAACTTGATTTTCAATTGACTAACTGCCCTGCAAAATTGTTTGTTCTGATCTCAGAAATACTTGACCCCCCAATTGGCATTGCATAATTCACTCTGTGGAACGTTCCACTTTCAGTTGCAAAGGTAAAAGTGCCAATCACTGCTCTGAGGACTGGGTGGCATTCTGTTGAGAGGCTTTTTATCCCTGAGAGTGAGCCAAAAACACATGCTGCTTTTTTGTTTGGTGTTGTCACCAATAGAATTCTTTTATTCAATCTAGTGAATCATTAGTTTGTGTGATTTAAATGTTATATGCAAGTACCTTATTTATAACTCGACCTTGTGTGCACAGGTATTTCGTCAGATCTCTCCTGAAAATGTTAGGACTTTAATTTTTTAACATTAACCAGCAGCTAATGAGTCAAGTACCATGGGTTTATTTCAGGAAGATTCATGTGTAATGCTATTAACCACTCCTAAAAGAAGATTTGCATTGAAACGTTTTCAACCCCATGGTCAGATCTTTTTTTCCACTTCTATTCAGATAAAATAAGATTTCACTGTTCTATACCAGATTAAATGACTTGTTAAGCTGGTTGGGTGGCAGTATTCGAGGTATAGAGGAATATTGTTGCTCATTGCATATTGAAAGTTGAATGGGGGCACAAAGGGGAGGAATTGGATGTGGGGCGGGTGACCTCAGAGTCAGTGACCCAGAGCGAGTCCCATGTCCCCCCAGTGGTCCTTCCCTGCTCAGCCCCAAATTCCTGAGTGTCTCCAGTCTCTGGACAGCCTTGTCTGCAGACAAACAGCAGAGTCCATGTTCCATTTAGTGAGCTTCTTGGAAAACTCTTATCTTGTTTAGTGCACACTGGCCCATTTTGGCACAGGACCAACTTGTTCATGCAATCAAATGGACACACCAGAACAAATGCATGAATACAAACACCAAAGTTGAGGTTTCAGTGACTGCAAAATGTTTTCAGCTTCTGCTGCCATTTACCCTCTTGATCTGCTATTAAATGGATTTTAATGAGATCAGAACAACTATAATTTACAGTGCTTGATGGTAAAAAGGGAAAATGAAAAGAAAACAGTGAGTGGAATAACACAGTCAGTGCCTTCATGTAGTTAAGCTTTTGAAAATGTCTGCAAAAACAGAGGAGTGTGTCTCTTGTTCTGTGCTGAGCTGAATTGACAGAACCTCCAGGGCTTAAATATTTATGTTGTTTGCAGTTTTCCCACTGGTCTTGGAATTTCTGGAACAGTATGGAATTTAGGGAGGTGCACACCAGACAGGAGACATCGGAGATTTTGATTAAATTTGACAAATGACATTGGTGAGTTGGATAATCTCATAGATTCATTGCATTAGATTGTTGTCAGTCCAGTTAGCATGCTGTCCACTATTTTCTTGCCACAATAATGGAAATGGCACTTAAGTGTGGGAAAGGTCCCATCAGCAAAAACATATTATATCTAGCTGTCTATACCACAAAAAAGCAGGAAAGAAGTAAAAAAAAAATTCTGATGGGTTTCAAATCCAAGTTGAATTGTTTTTATAAATTCTACAGGTCGTCACATGTATAAAGAGATAAAATTATAATTTACATTGATTTCTCCAATTATCCTCCATGTAAGTTTGGAGTAATGGGCTGTCCTTTATGTCACAACTGCACTGTCAGCATTAAACCTATAAATAGAGATAAAATTGGGCCAAGGACGGACCACTGAGGGACTCCCTTTCTGAAAACAGCAGCCTCAGGCATTTTATCACCAACCATCGCACAATTTCCTGAAAATTACACCATAAGCAAACTAGGATCAGCACTATATAGGCCAACCCCTTTTAGCCTGTTGAAGAGGATACTATGATCAACTCCATAAATAGCTGAGTTTAGCATAGCAAAACAAAACTGAGCAGTGTAAAAGTCATGGATTTTGATATTAGCTTCATCTGTGTTTGATTATTTTTGACAGTTTACTGCAATTTGTCCGAGGGCTAAGAGCATGCACTGATGCCATGGTGTGAAATGTATGAAAAAGAAGCGTGTGATTGGGGATAAGGGCTCTCACTTTGCCCCATTGTTGTCTGGGTAATGTTTAAAGGTCAGAGGGAGATAAAGGCCTGACTGACAGTAAGGACAGGCCTGGTGTTGGAAGGGTCAAGGGTCAGGCCTTCGCTGAAACACCCCGATTTATGGTTGCTCGGAGTGCTGGGTCAGGATCTCAGCATTGTTGAGGGATGTGATCATTTCCATAACACTGCGTGTCTCTGTGTGTGTGTCCAGTGAGGGAGAAAGAAGTTCTTTCTGAGCCGCTACAGAGTTTGTGTAATCCTTAGGAGATCTGGATGGCTCTGTGAGAGAAGAAGATGTGCGTGTGTGTGATTGTTTGTGTGTGTGCTTGAGACATAGATGTGGTGTCTGCAAATAGCAGCGAGGAGACTTGCTGTGCTGTTTGCCTTCCCCAGTTTGATTTGACATCCTAATTGCCACATGGAGGAACAAAATACTCTGAGGTTCCCCAAATTGAAGTCGATGTTGAACCAGGCAGGCTATGTTTAGCGGCCTGGGCTATCTGTGGAGGGCCCACATTTACTGTCGCTCACTCTTCCTCTCACAGCCTCTGCTTTTCTGTTTTGTTTTTTTTTCTTTTTTTCTTTTTCTCTGTCTCTTCCTGAAGGAGGAAATACGGAGACAGAAACATAGAGGGAAGATTGACTGGAGGGTGCCGGCACAAGAGAAAAGTGGGTAGAAAGAGAGTTAAAGATAGAGGGAGAGAGAAAGGACGAGCAGCAGAGACAAATTGGAAGATCACTGCTTTTTATGCATCCCTCCAGTGAAACTCCCCAGCCAGGCCGAGCACACACAAATACACACTTTTTCACTTTCTCTCCCCCACTGCTCCCACCTCCTCTATCTACCCCTCCCTTACTCTCTGTTTCTATACACCCTCTAGCAGAAGCAGCAGGCAACCCAGGCAGGTAGCTGACAGGCAAACTGAAGCCTGGTAGACTGGAATAATTACATGTGGCTGTCTGCGTGGAACATGACAGCTCTACCTTCAATTAAGCCCAGAGAATGCATTTTCATCACCCGCTGCGAGCTCCCGGCCTTGCCCGCCCACCAGCCTGCCAGCCAGCCAGCCAAGCAGCCAGCCTGCCTGCCTGCCCGTCGTACACCGATGGAAGGGAGTAAAGGAGGGGCAGCAGTAAGTGATGCACATACCATTGTCGTAACGAAGGCAGCTTCCCTCACATTATGACTGTTAATGAGAACCAAATGTGATCCGCACAAAGCATTTCCTCACCAGTCAAAAGCTGGAAGGGGGAATCAAAGTGGATGGAAGCTACACATGGAGTAACAAACCAAAATACTGACAATTAACTTCTGAACCCAGCTTGACACTGCTTGTACCCGACTCCCACACCCCTACCCCGCCAAAACCGAGCCATCAAAGGGTGACACGGCTCTGATGAGCTGTAGCAACAGAAGTAAACCGCCAGGACAGGAGTCATGCTCACTAATAATCAGCAGATATGCACTTATTTAAATTTTCCACCCTACTGTTCCTCAGCCTGAAATTGTGTGTGTCGGTGTGAAGAGTTTTAATAATTTCCCTCAAGTAAGAAAAAAAGTAATAAGAAAAACAACTTCCCTGCCACAAAGTGCATTAGTAGTTGATGTCCCACCTGTACCGTCCCTTCTCTTAAAAAAGTAAAGGGGTTAATTATGAAAATGACCCCTATATCCCAGCTATAACTGCAGACACAGAGATCCTGAGGAGTTTTTACCTCACAAAAGGACACAAAAATGGAACATCACTTACATTTAGCAAATCTTAATTTACATTTAGAGTGATTACTCCCCCTCCAAAAGCAGTTTGGTGAAGTCTGCTCCTCTGCAACAAATTCTACTTCCAAATTAAATCAAAAACACAGTGCCACTTTTGGTAATGGATTTAAATGGTTAATACTGAAGAGAGTAATGCTGATGTCTGAGTTGACAACAAGGCAGAATGGCAGCATAGTGGTTAGCACTGTTGCCCCACAACAAGAAGGGTTTGGTTCCCGCGCCTGGTGCATTTTTGTGCAAAGTTTGAATGTTCTCCCCGTGCCTGCGTGGGTTTCCTCACAACGTCCAAAGACATCATGTTTAGGTTAAATGGTGACTTTAAATTGACCGTAGGTCTGAAAGTGAGTGGTTGTCCGTCTCTGTCTGTCTCTGTGTGTTGGCCCTGCGATGGACTGGAAACGAATAAGCAGTAGAAGATGAATGAATGAATGAATGAATGAGTTGACAACAGCAGCTTAAAAACAGATGAGGACAAAACATTGGGGGATGGGTCCTGTGGCCTGTATCAGCCCTGCATTGGGGTATTTCGGCCTGACTGTGCCACTTCAGCCGAGTCTTGGCGTATGGATTGAAAGGCAAGGTCAGGAAGGTGTGAATTAATGGTACAGATAATCAGTGGGTTTACTGAAGCAGCCTTCACAGCCTTCCACCCCTGCTGTATAGCCCCGGCAGCCCCTAGTGTACTCCATGCTCCCATGGCAGCAGGGGTAAACATGTGTGTAAATACTTTTTGCTTTGCGCTCGTGTGCACACACACACAGACCCGGTCATGAACACACCTGCGAAAAAACACACTAAGAACAGATAATAACTTACAAACATACGCTAGGTGTGCGCACAAAGCCCACATGTACACAGAAAAACACACACATAATGGAAGAATCTGAAGGGAGGACTGACAAAAATGCCTGAGGTAAAATGAATTGAATCCAATGAGATATATTGCGAATAGATATGTAAAGATCTGCTGCTGACAGCTGCTATTGCTTCCCTCGGTGGCTGGTGCCAAATGACAGGCCTGCAGACAAGGGTATGTTTTGAAAATACAACCATTACAATCCACTAGATCCTCGTTCCCCTTCAGTCTATTTATAGTCCAATTTCTGCATTGTTGTCGGCACTAACCTCAAGTCAAAGCATCACGGGCTGTTTTTGTGGAATATAAGTTGTTGTATAAAAATGGCAAATCATAATTTTGCACAATGAAAAAAAAAAACCAAACAAACAAAAAACACAGACAGACACAAATATCAAATCCTCTGTCCTTGTCCTATCATAGATAAATATTCGTATAGGAGGGGCTTTTGGAGCTCAGTGGGGCTAACATGTTGCACCTTGAGTAAGGAGGACAATGACTAAGTCCACAGTGCCCCTATTAAAGCAACAGCCTCCAGGCTAGTGGATTAGCCTGAATAGGCTGTGCTCCCCAGGTACAGGATTTGGTTTACATTAGCCAGCTTTGCCCTTGGCTGCCATTGCTAACTCCTGTTCCGGTCACTTAGCTCTGGCTCACCATGTAGGACACCCCCCCCAAGCATAATTAGAAGGAAAAAAAGAAAAGCTTAAGTGACATGACTTTGTGCCACAAATATGTTTGCTGTTGTTTTGAGGAGGGACTGGCTGTGCAATTGTTGGAGCAGATGCTCAGAGGGGGAGAGCAGTGCAAGAGAAGAAATGTCTCACTTTCCAACAATCTTGTGTGCACGACAGTGAGGAGGGCATGTAGCTCGGGGCAATGGGTCCACTTTAAATTTTAAACACAATCTCAGCTTTGCCTCATTTCAATGCTGTATGTCTGGAGGTGGAATCAGAATGCATAAAATTGACTGCATGAAAAGATAATGTAAAATAAATGTATTCTGCGTTCGGCGCCCTGGATCGAATCATTGATTAGCAGCGGAGGCCCAGTGCTAAAGATCCTTGTTTCATACATATTTCATTACAGCTCTGACAGTGGCTGGGTCTGCTGTTGTGGGACTGTGACAGATGTCCATTAGTTGGACTCAGGACTAGTGGAAGGGAGGTCCTGGTAACCAGTGCCACTCCAGATTTGGGGTCCCCATCTGGCTGGCTGCATGGCGCTTCTTCAAGATTTTGCTTTATGTGCGGGGAGGCTTTCCACATGCTTTGGAAAATTGTTAACCAGAAAAATGAGAGAAAAAGCAAAATGTTTTTGAAAATATTGTGTTAGTCTGGAAAGTTATTGCAACACTCCTTTTTTGAGGCAAAGTTATATAGAGTTATATCCAGTCAATGTAAGACTGGGTTTTCCTTCATTCTACATCCTTCAGATATATGCAATTCAATGTTGGCTCCTAACTGCGGTAGTTTTTATTAGGTTTATAGGTAAGTGTTGTTTTCCCAGCTGTTGAATTATGGGTTAGCATTTTTGCATGCCAGCATGTGATGCCTGCAGCTAGAGGTTTTAGGTCTGTGATTCACCTTTGAGTAGAGGCTTAAATGTGAGTCTGGTAACATTACATGTGAGGCCAGTTCTAAGACAAACAAACAAGAGCCGACTGTCAAAGACAAACAAGTCAAATACCCACAACATCCCTTTTTCACTTTTCTAGCATCTTTGTTAGCGTCACTACTAACCCAGTTGCATGCTGTAGCTTGGCAAATGATTTGTGAATGAAATTTTATTGAGAACTCTGCATGTAAGTGAGGATATGTAACAATTAATTTAAAGGCTTCCGCAGATAGAAGCATATTAGTGCATGTGGTATATATGAGCTACATCATCACTGAAAAGAAAATGATGGGTAAAAAAACGCATTAACCCTGCCAGGATGTCAACTCTACGTGGCAAGATCTAACTCTTTCTGTCACAGCTGCCTGCATGCTCTCAGCATGTCTTTACTTACATCATGTTTCTTCTGTCATCCCTGTTACTTCCTCAATGGAAAGGTTGGAGGGTACACAATAGGCAAACTATGCCCGGAATCTCACTGGAAACAAACCATCAACACCACAAGACAGAATTAAAGTAGATGTGGCTATCCCAACACTTTAATGTGTCAAGACAAGATATGCAATGAAATCCACAAATAGGTAATCATGAAATGAGCTGTAGTGATCCAGGCCTCAATCAGTGATATTCCCAAGGGGAAGGACTTCCCATGGTGGTCCTGACACTGAGGGCACCAGGCGGATAACAACATGGCCTGCAAACACAAATATGCTGAAATCATAGACCCCTGAGGGACCTCATAATGTCTGGATGAGGATCCCACCACAAGGCAGTTACCATCTGCCAAACACAATACATCAAATATGCACATTTACAGTCTCGTTTCTTTTTTCCATGTTCTTTTTCATTTTATCTAAAACAAGAAAATCTGTTTGATTTTACGAACCCTTCAAAGATGTTGGCAGTTATACTTTCATGGAGCAAGAATATTCCTGACAGGAAATGGGGTGAGTCAATCAGCCTGTCTGGCACAGTGCTACATGATGCATTACTGAAATTTGGAAGGTGTGCATATAAACCTTTGTGTGAGCCTCTGGACCCTACAGTTACCCATAACTTCACTGTCTGTGTGCACAGAGACGTTAATGTGTATCCTCACAGAGCTGTAATTTCAGCCTTGGTTGAAATGCTGTCATTCGGAGATTGAAGGGTTCAGCCACTTCTTTAAACACCATAAACACAATGTGCCTGTTTGGCTGTCTACTGATAAGCACATGTCTATTTCATGGGCCTATACAAGGGCAGTCACTTAGGAATAATGAATGTGTAAGGAATGTGGGAATAAAGGACACTGGGTGCCAAAACACACACACACACACACAAAATCTAACGATATTTCACTTCAACCAGACTGACAACTTCTGAAACTTTGTAAACTTTACATGTGCTTATATCATCATCATGTGAGGTAATTTGCAGCCTTTTCTGTGGAACACATTTCACATCAGAAAACAATGTTGTATGTCTAATGATCTCCTTCGCATTTCCAGTTCAAAGAGAAGTTTTAGACACATGTATTCCCCCTTCAGTGTCTGCGCCTTTTACAATGTGAATGCAATTTGTCAGGTGAAGACGAAGAAAAAAATGAGGCCAGCATATGGGCCCCCCGATTGTGTGTGTGTGTGTGTGTGTGTGTGTGTATGTGTGTCTGTTTGAGGGAGTGAGTGAGTGAGTGAGTGAGATTTTCCTCTTTATTTTGGAGAACTAGAGCGTCGTCTCAGCGCTTCGCTATTCCCTACTAATCAGGTGCTGCCAACCTGCCAGCCAAGGCGGGACGCGAGGCCTTTCAAAACACTCTGCTAATTAACAAGCCCCCAATGCATCCCTTCCGCTTTTACAGTGCGAGCACATCTGCCATAGAAACTCCAGAGAAGAAAAACTACATTATCATCAGCCTCAGTGGATCCCTTCACGGAACACACAGCCTGAATAGATGAGTGTTTTGTTGTGTGTTTGCGTGTCAGATGCAAAGTTACACACAAAGTTCTTCACACGAGATAAGAATTTTTTATTAATTAATTTATTTTTTGTCTTAATAGCGTCAACATTTTTGCATTGGTGCTCTGCTTGTGTAGACATTGGCACAGAGTCTCGCGTCTATCAGGCAGCTGAAAGGCATGAACAGCATTCCCACCATCTTAATGACTGTTTACATGTCCCCAGAGCAGATTAAAAGATGTTGCTGGTCTCGCCTGGGGTCTTGAGCAACACATCTTTGACAACCTTCTTGCATGAATAACTTCAAAAGTGTTTTTATTTTCTGTACTTTCTCAATTTTGGATTCCTTTACAACTCACAACACCTCAGACTAATACTGAAATAGAATCATAATGTCCCAAAAAAGTGTGTTGCATATAAAAAAATGCATTGATTGGATTTGAGGAGGGTTAGCTTGTGACAAAATGGTCAGCATGTAATCTGAAGCCCTTTTTTATAATCCAAATATTTACTGAGATCAGAACTCTGTCAAATAGATTCATGCTGACACAGGTACAGAGGACTTTCATGTAAAATCAACACTTCTCATGTTTAGCTTTAACATGGAACATAATTTACACAGGAAGTTGGTCTTTGAAAACCTTCGGAAAATTGGACAAAGCAGCCACAGTGACCTGGTGTACTTTGGAAAGGTCTGCCAAGACTTTAAAGGATCCATACATTCACCCTCATGCTGGAGTTATGACTTTTTCCAGGCCTGGAATTCCATCACCGTCATGTTTGCCAACCAAAGACCAGCCGTTGCCCGGGAGATCCACTCAACTCATTTCCTCTCTCTCAGAAAGCCATACCATGCTCTCTAATTTACTGCCACTCAACACCTGACACCCTCCATCCTTCATGAAACTGTCAATGGACAAGAATATTTTTGGAGGTCACATGTCTCCTGTCCAGCTGAGAAGTGTAACTGTACATTGGACTTGTGCTCACAGAGTTTGAAATTTAGTAGGACTTTTTTTTTATCAATCTATTTTTTTTTGCAACTAAATATATAAATTGACTAAAATGTCTCATTGAAAATCAAGACATAAAATAAACAGGTGAAGGATTTGGCAAACTGATAACTGAATGAGGCATTTTTACCTGGGAACTGAAACATTCTGTTTATTCCACCGTACCTGATGTTTTGCATGGTCATCACTTAATAGTTTTGTATGTTTTCATTTGTAAACACGCAGCATGGAAATGATAATGACATGATCCATGTAATATATTTTTTTCCTTCTGTTCAATTCCACAGAGAGGTCGAAGGTCAGGGTCAACTACCTGTCGCCTGTCACCTGTCACTAGTAAGGTGCTACCAACCACATATTTATTTAAATTACCTTTCTCCCTAACACAGCAGTAATTGATAGTTCTCAAGTTGAAAACACAGAGTTTACATATTTTTAAATAAATTATAAAGCAAACAGATGCTCATGCTTAACAGCATACAATTCTTGTGTATTCCAATATTAAGTCTCTAATTCTAGTTTGTCTCTTGTCCCATCTAAAACCTTGATAAATAATAACTGGTGCTTCAAATGGTTCATGCTCACCAACAAGAAAAAAGAACATTTGGTGTTTTTTTTACCTAATGTATTTTTTGTGAAAACCAGGGGGCAGTCAAACAGAATCAAAATAGAAATGCTGGCGTCTGTAAAATTAACTTTTGAATAGCTAAATGACACTTAACCTGTAACTGACACTTTCACCATCATTACTCATTATTGTCATTCATTCATTCATCTTCTACTGATTATCTGTTTCCAGGTCGCGGGAGGATGCTGGAGCCACTGGGCGAGGGCAGGGTACACCCTGGACAGGTCACCAGTCCATCGCAGGGCCAAAACAGAGAGAGAGAGAGAGAGACAAACAACCACTCACACTCACACTCAGACCCACAGACAATTTAGAGTCACCAATTAACCCAAACATGATATCTTTGGACGGTGGGAGGAAATTGCATGATCATCATCATCATTTTAAGCCTTGCTGGATCAGTTTAACACTTCACCAACTTCTGTGTTGGCTCATGCTGGTATTTAAATGATGAATGTTGTATATAAATACAGTTAAGAGATTCATCACAATTACAAGCACAGCAGAAACAGCAGCAGAGAGTTTGCTTTAGCTGAGTCCCAGGCTTCAGCACTGTAAACAAATGTATTATTTTTTTGTGAGAGGGAGGTAGTCGTCTTCCTCTCTGTCTACAACATGGAGGCCCTGGCAGAAAAATGCCAATCAGGGGCTATGTCGGAATCCCATCATCCCTTTCCTGCCGTGAACACCTTCACTTTCCATTTGGTTATGCAAACCAAGCTGTTTAGAGATGAGGAGAGAAGCAGCTAATGAGCTGCCTGCATCAGTCCTGCAGAAAGAGAAGGACACCTATTCATGGATGCTCAGGAGAAAACCTCCTCTGGGCATGCTCAGAAAACTGCAAAACAACAACAACAACAACTACATAGCCAGAGCAACACCACCGATTGGTGTGATTAACCAGTGGGAATGACAGTTATTGTGTGAGCGGCTGGCTGCAGAGCAAGCAGATTTGGAGTGTTTGAGAGTGCATCCAGGAGGAGCGCGTGTAGCTGCACGAGACTTGCAATATGAAAAATTTACATCTGTAGTCGTCAGCTGTTTGAGGAGATGTGCTTGACCTCTGAAGCACGTTTTCTATGTTGACTTCCATCTGTTTCTTTTTCTGTACAGTGTAACATAGGGCTGTAGACATTAAGGCTATCTGACATTTTATACTGTGAAAGAGAGTTTACTTAAAGGAACAAACTGTTCATGTTTGAAGGTGAATGTTCATGTGGTCTTTAATTATAAATCAAGTCAAGGTCTCATATTAATTCTGTGAAAGTATCAAACTGCTAAGTCCACAGAGAAATGCTCACAGTTTTAAAACAAGTGGTCAGGACGTCTGTAACTTTGTGATGTCACAACAAAGCAGTCACCACTGTCACCCATGGTTCCAAACCCGCCTGCCCGCCTGGACTCGCCATCCAGCCTTGCAGGATTTGGTCAGGTCAGTGTTCATCTTCTGTATTTTTATTCAATTACTCAGAAAACAAAGGGGAGGCTCGGATCCCCTCTTCTGATTGACAACTGATTTTCTTATGGATATCAAGTGTTAAGTGTAAATTCTGTGACCTTAATAAAAGTTGCCAAAACTCACCCTAGAGACAAAAATAAATAATGTTACATTTGGAGTCAACCTCCTCATTTGTCAACAGTGCAGTGACTGTTGCTGCCAATGGTCACAAACAATGATGGATTCCTGTTTAACATGAACACTGTCTTTGTTGAAGCTGACATTCTCAGAATACCACATGTAAATATCAGTGTGCTGAGGTCCAGTTCAATCCGCCGTCCAGTACACTGAACTTTTGCACTTCACTCAGACTGGCCGATGCTTGCTCTGCCACAAAACCATCACAAACAAAACACGAGGGCAAGTCTCGTTTCACATAATTGCTCAGCCAGAAAAATGTCCATTACACTCTTGTTTTCCTTGGCGCACAGAGCAAAACTTTAGACCATGAAAGAAAAGCAGTGTGGGAAGTTCAAATGGTATTGTCATTAACGCCTCAACGCAGTGATCATTCACATGGGGCTTGCATGTACGGACAATGCTGGCCTTTCTTGCAGAGGCGCAGATGGCATCGTAAAAAAAAAGAAAAAAGAAAAAGAAAAAGAGAGGCCTTCTCTGCAAACACCAAAAGCAAACACACAAACAGTGCTGACCCTCTGGGTCCCCAATCCATCTTTTCTCCTGTTGGGTGCTTGTTGTCCCACTAAGATCAAGGCTGCTTCACTGAGCTAATGTTTTCATACTGCAATGCACGCTTGTTTTGGGCAACTCTTGAAATGTAAATGGAAACTTTTTTTGAAATGTTATATTGCATCCAGCTTTTGTGTTGACTTCATACTTGTGCCGATTTTTGAGACATTAACCATCGGGGTTTCCCAAAGCTTTAATGTACAGTAATTTATTGCTGCTCATCAATCTTAGTCAGTGCTTCACAGTACTTCTTGGTGAAGTTTCAGGCTAATTTACATGAATTTTCTGGCTCCTTGTACCTATTGTGTGCCGCTCTATTTCACTCAGTGGAATTTGTTTGCACACCAATCACCACAGTGTTTGGTGAATACACAGTGCAGCATGAGGCCATTGGCTCCATTTGGTTTAAGGCAAATTGGCTAACCTTTTGAAATGGCCAGTGCTGAACCTCATCTCTTCTCCAAGACCTGTGGGTATTTTGCAGATTGCCCTTCAGAAACACAGATGTTCCATCTCCAGGGTAATGTAGCCTTCCTTGGGCCTAATCCTGGGATGCTGGCAGAGCCGCAGCAGAAATATTTCTAAACATAGCTGAAGCACTTTTGTGTGCAGCTGTGCCTCCACATTTGTCAAATCTTGTCACTGAGTGGCGGAAACAAGGCTAAAGAATTTGCTCATAACATCGCACACAAGTAGGGGACTCACGTATACACATCCACGCGAAACATGGTGTAAGTGAAGAATGAAAAATGTTTTATATCATTATAATTAATTACCTCGTTATAATGACTACACTAATGAATCATTTCACATATTTTAGGGCAAGTTCATACACACATTTAGAGAGTTAAGTACAACATCAGTTAAATGCTGCCAAATAAGACAAGAAGGAACTACCGTTGTTAAATAATGACTTAACATACTGTTCTCCCGCTTGATGATGTTTATTTATTTTTTTATTAACCCAAGAAAAAATTATTACAGCCAAGTTGCTTCCAGTGAGAGAAACACAGTATTAATTCGTGTTAGCGGGGTGGCAATATCACTTGGTCTCTCAGTTCATCATTTTGACTGAAACATCTCAGCAACTATTGAATGGATGCAGTAAATTCAATGTGAGCATGAATTCCACCATAGTCTGTAACCTGAGGGATGAAGATCGATATAATCCTGTTCAAAAAAATGAAAGTAAATAAACAAGTCACCTGTGGGAGATGTTGCATTTGCTGAGTTGTATTTGGGCATCTAAACAATTTTAATATTTAAACGCACATTATGTTACTTCTGCAAGGCGTTAAAACCAAAAATGGTGTTCAGTGATAGAACTGAATATTGTGGGATCATGGCCATTGTTGTCTCACTGCCTTAGCTGTAAGATTCTGGCTTTATAGAGTTTGAAAACACTGAGTAAAGAGTTTCAAATTTAAAGTCAGTGTTTCACCAACACCACGTGGTGACACAGGACGTCGGGGACCGACTCCTAACTGTCACTGCTTTTTGCTGTTTTGATTGTTTCTCTAATAAGTTATGATTCAGACGTTCAGCAGGATTCTCCACAGAGCTCTTCATCTTGTTAAAAAGTATTGTGAGAAATGGTCAAAGTGTAAAAGCGTATCTTAAAGATGTGATTTAAAAGTGCTGGATGCATTTGGGATCATCGTATTTCACTACTCACCAAAGTATATAACATCAGTGGAGTCATCTTTGGACATTTTAATGAGCAATCGTTAGATATTATAACTTAAAAAAGACACTGGGAATGATGCAGGTTCTTCTCGTTACACATGACGAGACATGTCGAGTCAGTAAACAAGATGATTTTAATGATGTGCTTGCTTGAGCACGGAGGCTAATTGTGTGGGTTTGTGTGTTTATGATCTTCAAACTGTTCAAATGGGTTCAAGAGAGCTTACATGACCCAAACACACACTCTCTCTCTCTCTGGCTTACAAATGCACCCAGTGCTTTACACAACCCACTCCTTCTACAAACCATTTGCCAATGAAAAAAAGCAGTGACTTACTCCATCTTCCTGTCTTTGGTAAGAAAATTTTCCAAACACGGTTCCAGGCTCTTGGACTGAGGTCAGGCACATTAGTTTATAAAAATACCACATTATTTCCTGTTAATCAAGTTATTATTTTCTCCCTTCAATTTTTAATATTTGACTGCTTTGGGTCCAGTGGTAAATATGTCAACAATTTTAATTTGAACTTTTCAACTCTGTGATTTACAGCGGCAATTTTTTTTTGCCACTGACCTCTGATGACCAATTCAATTCATTTGGCTCCCCCTACCCTCTTAATTTATCTGCGCTTATTATTGAGAATGGAGTTTGGGAAGTGTTTTGCTGGTGGCAGGAGATTGCAGAATCCCAGCTCTGCATGTAGCAAGTTGTTATTTGATTGCTTATCTCAAAGGGGTAGAAACAGGTCAGGCTTATTCTATATGCCTTAACCGAATAGATGAATAATTGGAGGTTGAGTTGTCAGACATGGGAGTTTACATGGGCACGTCAGTCATTAACAATCATTAGCAATGTAGTATATCCAAACAAAACAAGATGATAGCATATGATACAGCTCACTGTGAATCCCTGGATGTCTCTTATAGATTTTCTTTCTATTCCTCCCGTATATTTTCAGTTTACAATCTCAGAGAAAATTGCCTATTTTTTTTTCTCCCCCCCCCCCCCACTATTGGTTGAAAGAGGGATCCAGCATGGTGCTGACTTCTTTTGGGCCGTCGAAGTTTCATGAATGATTAAAAACACTGGGCCTAGACCTGCTCATAAATAAACAGCAGGCAACAGGACTGAACAGGCTTCTCATGGACAGGGAGAACTGACAGATTGGCCTCCAAATCATACCATTCAGTGGTAGCTAATCCACGGCATCGAATTTTCATGCGGTAGCAGCCTGTGCAGAAATCATTCATATGCACTACGTGGTGGAGAGCATATGTAAAAGTAGATGAGAAAGCAGGCGTAATGAGGAGACCATGCTCTTGTCACATATACAATGAACTTCCTGCTCTCATCTTTGTCCAATCGAGGGACACAAGGTGAATACAAATACAAGAGAAAATAATGGGGCTGTGCAACCTTTTCCCGTCAGTAAAATGTCATTCACATGTGCAGTTGACAGAAAACCAGAAGCAAACAACGAAATGCTGCTGGTTCGCTCATTACCTTAGGCAAAGTAATGATTTTAAGTCTTGAGTTAGTCCCTTAGTGGGTTGAGGGGTCAGTACATCCATATGTGGTCCTTTTCTTCAGCTGTTCTCCTCCAAACAAGAGCCGGGCTGCTACAGGATGACCCTCCATCTTAGCGTTGCAGCATAATGAATAGTCTGAGGCCAACCACCCTGCACATGCTGAACTTTTGGCTTCAGAATCACATCTCGGCCAATTTACTCCCCCGCCGGTATTCTGTTCAACCTCCCTCCCCCCTCACCCCACCATCCCCAAGGTCAAGAGCTTGGAAGCAGTTTGCTGCTTCAAACCAATTCACTAATGGCTAGAAATAGCTGGGATGCTTTCCATAAGAGTTGCAGGTTTGCTAATTGTATGCATTTATTTCTGTTTGGCCAGAACAGATGAAAGCGACACAGTGCACTGCATTTCATGTGGGCTCGTTGGCATCTGGACGCATAAGGGAATAAGCAGGGCTGATTATCTCTCCATGTTTCCAAGTCAGACTGATAATATATTACAGTGAGTGAGATGAAACAAAATTTATCACACAGTGGAGCAATCGAAAGAGAAAAACTCTTACTACACTTGCTTATCATGCTTGAATGATATGTAATCAATCCTGCAAATTGAAATATATTCTACCGAGGGCATAATGAGAGCAGCCCTCAAATGTTCCATCAAAAGTAAAACATCTTTGTGAAGTTATCACTAGTTGGAGATGAAAGGAAGAAGGGATGGTCTGATTTGCTAATTGGCGTGTTTATTTAACAGGTTGATGTGATAAAGTTGTTGGTTCAGCTTCATGTAAAAATAATGAGGTGGACTGTTGGTCTGGTGCCGCTCAGGTATGATGAGTGTTGAGATTTCAAATGTCCTTTGTCTGTTAGCACTGTCACCTGACACTCTCCTTTTCTTCTACTGATTTACCGTATCGCTCTAACCAGATCTCTGACACAAATTGGGATATTCTGACAATGACCACAAGGGTTAAATGTTGTGTTCCCAAAACACTGACTGGTTCCCCTGTCTTTCCACCCTCCCCCTTCTCCCTCTTTTCTCTTTTCAGCCCATTATGCTGTGGCCCCAAACCTGCTAAACACATTTCTAAATGACAGTTACTGCGTCTCTTTTCAAAGAAATCTCAAGTTGTAGATTTAGCCTTGCCTAATGTGGCATCTTTGACCGTGCATTAGTGTGGAGGGAGAAAGGTGGGGCCCTCTGGAACAATGGTGGTTTGTCTGAGGGATGGCAGGGAAGGGGTCAAGAATCAGATTGTGAAGAACATTAGCAGTCAGCAGATTGATACAGGACCATTGATTCCCAGCTTCTTTTTTCCTTCCTCCTGGACATGATCTGCATTGCAAATGGCAGTTCTGTCGCATTGGCCTTTTCTGAAGTCAGAAAAGATTGGAGGAGGAGGAGGAGGGGCATGGTTGAGTGGGGAGATCGGGGGTTCCCACAACACACAGGCCTTCTACACTCCATAACCTCACACCCCTCCCCAAAAAAAACACCCTCTGCTGTACTCCTCCTCCCCGAGTCCTAGCCCTTATCCCTGGATCCCACCACAGCTGCTTCTGCCGTCTCCCAGGACTTCTCTTCACTATGGAGGGAAGCACAACAGGCTCATTGTTCTGCAGGGTGGGGGCTTGGACAACTCTGCTGTTCCTAGGTGTACGGTCTCCTCTAACAAGCCCCATAAGGTCTCAATGGGGACTGCTCAAATGGAGAAGGGAAAGTTAACCCTCCTCTTTTTTAAAAGCAAGGCAATGAGGCTGCTCTTTTTGACCCCATCGTGCAACTTGTAATCAGAAAAAAGCCACTTAAATTTTTATGTATTTATCTAATTTCTACACTGGACACCTTATCATATAAGTCCTTGTCAGTATAGAATGCCAGCTCAGCTACAGCACAACGCTTTAGAGATGCTTTTCCCGACTGTCAAAGCCCCAATGACCTCCCTGTCTCTCCAGCAGAGTTGTGTCTGACAGTAGCTGCTCATGTTACTTCTCAACGTTGCTGTCCAGCCCTAATCCACGATGACCATGTCCCGTGTCCCTGCTAGCGCCACGTCTTGCTATGTAGCCAAGAAGCAACAATTCTCATGATTTTCTTATTAAATATGTATTCAAGTTGATATTGTTATTAAAGAGACCTGGAATGGTTGTAGATGTTTTACAGTGCATTTTAAATATAATAAAACAAAATATGCTGTTGTTTGGTGTGATTGTTGTGTCCTCTTGGCTCTACAACACGTGTGTACGTGTGTCACTGCAACCAACCTTGACTCTGTATCCATGAGCTCGCTCACCCTGCAGCCAAAACATTAACACTGGCAACTTGCAGGAAAGTTATCTACATAAATACACAGTAGACTGATTCAAGTAGGAGGAGTTTTTAGTTTTTAGAGAGCAAAATGAATGAAGTGAACAAGATCTTTCCTCTGAAATTCTCCGTGGCTACCACAGCGTGCCTCCTCCCCAGAGACGCGATAAGTACTAAATTCAAGTTGTATTGGGGGTTCAGGAATGGAGAAATCAGAGCAGCTGACCTGTGTTACAAATCCCCCTCAATCTCCTCTACCTCAAAACATTGTGGTAAAAGCATTACACAAGCAGACCTGCATCATGACCGTAATGTGTCGGCTCTCTTTGTACCTCTTGCATTTCTTTTTGGAAGGACACCACTAAAATGGAGGTGGTGTGCTTTTGCCTGATCAATTTCAACTTCACAGTGCAAGTCACACAACGACAAAGTCTCTGACAGAGTGATCTGGGCAGGGACGCAGACACAGAAATTGTAAGGCAGGAGTAAGTAAACGCAGAAACTTCCAACCATGGACACTGCATGTTTTCCATTCAATAATGTACCATCACCTCATAGAGACAGTGGATGTGATATGCAAATGGTTCTTCACACATACTGAGCGTGTCCTCCAATTATGAGCTCTCATGTTGCTACTGGCCACCTCGGTGCAATTAGCCCCCACTGTATTTGACTGTTGAGCCATGTTAGTGTGGTCTGGAGGCAAGTTAGCATTGCAAATGAAATGAGAAGCAGCGTTTCCAGGGGTGTCATTATAAATTAGTGTTGCATGATGGGCACAAATTGCTATCCCTGCTCAAACTTGCATCTCCAATGAGAGGTGCCTTATTCCCCAGGAAATGCTATTTATCCTGGTGTGAATGTGCAATGAATCTGCTCTCAAACAGGGACAGACCTGTGCATGACTAGCAAGTCTCTCAGAGTTATAGGGAGAAATCTGAGAGGGAAAGAAAATGTTGGAGCTTTAGTCCCAGAACAGGCACGCAGTTATGATTCATCACCTTTGGTTGTCTTTATAAACTGATACATTTTAAAAGCTTTTCCCTCAGCCAGGACACTGTCTAATATCTCCCTTTTGGCTCCCAGCTGTGAAATGCGAGCTGTCAGCGATGGCTTTTACCCCTCAGATGACTTGTGCTGTGCAATGTGTTTTAAATAAGGGGTTGAGTTCATGCTATCGAAACGTCAGTCACTATCTTGCATCAATACATCTATGAGTGTGTGAAAATGAACTCACATTTTAGTCTCAGCCAGTGCTACAGTCCCGAGAGACATCAATTTTATTTCATTAATCTCTCCTGAAGGGATGATCTACACATTAACTGTGGATTGCTGTGTAATAAATTCTCTTTAAAGGACCATTTGTTTTTCTTTTTTTCTTTTTTTTTTTTTTGTCTGCATTTGTCCTCATAGTTTAGCACCACAGGGTGTCAACATTATATGAGATTGATGCATCTATAGTCTTGCAGCTAAATATTTTATTATTTCAGTGTGTGTGTGTGACCATCACCAGCCCTCACTGGATGCTAGTTTGTTGATCTTTATTGAGTGAAATGACCTTTGCGTCGTAGGGAGAGCAGTGCTACACCTCAGTGAATATGGGTGGAACAAAGGACAGACAAGACGCAGGAGGGAGAAGAGAAGCAGGTGGTGCTGGTAGGAACTGATGGAGTGAAGGATCCTTTGCTTTTCCTGCCACCACACTAAGGATTATGAGAGTCCAGAGAATCTCTGTGTAGATCTCTGGAGAGATGGGAGTCCAGATAGGTGAAGGTGTCCGAGTCAGATAGGGACGATGAAGTGAAAGAGCAGCTCAGCCCATTTTGGGCAGGATTCATCAATTCTTCATGATGTGACCTAACACGAACTGGCAAGTGAAACCACACATGCATGTGGGCATTCCCTAAATACGAGTGAAACCATCACCAGGGCCAGAGTCGGGTCAGGGGCCCAGGCTCCCCAGGCACACCACCCCGTGTGCGGGAGTGCATGAGGTACCAAGCCCAGAGAGCCACCGCAGCCACATGGCACACCACAGTCACTAGTGGACCATTTGTTAAAAATCTTTGCTTGAGATAATGATCAATAATGAATACATTTTTTTATGGAAGAGACAGTTTTGAGTATTGAATGTTTTAAGTGTTAAGGCTGACCTAATCCTGAATGAGTTGTGGAGGGAACCGTACGGGTACCAATGAGCTTTCAAGCTTTTATTTGCTTTTCTTTGTTTTACTAGGGCTTCTCGTCTTTGTAAATGTGGACTGGCTTAGCGTTAGCCAGTCTCTGGCTCCAAGACACTGTTCCATCATCTCTAGTGTTTGCCATCCTAATCAGCAGCATTGTCTGAGAGATGACCCAAGTCTAGCATCAGGCGCCCCTCAGCTGCAAGGCCATCGCATTGGGTGGTGGGGCTGTGTTTGCAGTAAACACTGATCTAAATTCATTAACCCTCACACAAACACATTCCCAAGGTTTGTTTCCAGGGCCATACGTAGCATCTGAAGGGGCTTTAGACAAGTGGTCTCGGCGCAGTTCATGGAAAACCTTGTAGTTGTATGTAACTGGAAAATCAATTGCTTTGAGAATAACAGCAGAAAACTGCTGGAGGGTTCACCTTGACTAGAGATGAGCAAAAAAAAAAACAAAACTGTCAACCCAAGGTAAGAGGCTGACCTTTAATTTGTCTCTCATTGTTTCTGTTCAGTTCCAGCTGCTTGAGTGTAAAATGAATACAACAGACATTAATTCTTTTTTTTTTTTAATAAGAAATCTGTGCATGTCCCTGCACTTTTTTTTACAGTCAGTGACAGAATTTCAGTTTCATTTGTCTGATGTCAGTGTGTGCACAAAGTAAAAATGGTTTTTCATCCAACACACATTGGGTATGTTGTTGGGTGGATGTAGTAGCCATTGCTGCCAGTACTCTTATGTTATACCGTGATGTGGTTCAAAATGTGGGGGACCCGAATTTTGATTGCAGTGCAACTCATTGCTCTGAGTTTTTGTGGTGATTTGTCATGATCAAAGAGCAACCATTGAGGAGGAAAAACGAAGCCAACATAGAAATTCCAAAAGCTACAGCTCCTCTAATCACCACATGAGTGTGGCTTCAGCAGTGAGTCAGTCTCCACAGACTACCATGTTAATATGTCCAGGTTTACAGGAGAAATAAACATATTTACAGCCTGGTACAAAAAACTTATTTAGATCTTGAGCTAATTTTCATCTTTCTGACAATGTGGGTGAATTTTTATACAACACATCTGTTGAAATTCTATCAAAGCTTAAAGTTATGCATTACTTTACCCCAATTTGTTCATTTCTTAATTAGCCTGGAGTTAGGATGACTCAGGCACTTCCAAGATGGGGATGGCAGAGCATCTCACACTGAGCTTCAAAACTGGTCTTTAGATATCTACAGGAGACATCACAGTGACTGCAACCATCTTCATTTCCACCTTATGATCACCACACAACTGGATCCATCAAGGAGAGACAGTTACACCGACTAGCTGACTATAAGGAAGACATAATACTGAGAAAACAGGAGCCACCAAAGACCCCTTTTCCACAAATATGTCCAAAATCAGTTTTGTCCTCTAGATAAATGTAAAAAAACAAACAAAAAAAAAAAAAACCCAACCCAAAAAAACATGCATAGCATATGCAGTGTCATCCTAGTTTATATTTACTTATATTAATTACTTTTTCAGATTTGTGCCAGCTTTGTGTAGAAAGAAAAAGATTCAAACTGCTTTTGGACACTCCAATCTTAGAGTTGACAATGCAAATCACAAGATACAAAAATTTTCTTCTTATGAAGCAAACAACTGAGATGATTCCTGAATGAAATCCTAAGCATGAATGAAAATGCAAAAGGAGGAGAGGTGGAGTGAGCTACAAAAAGGGGAGACAGATAGACAAATCAGGCAAAATACGCATGAGGGTGGTGGTAACGCGTGAATGACATGGCGGGGGGAGGAAGAAAAGAAGAGATGGAGAGAGACATAGTGAGAAGTGGCGTACATGGTGTCTAAGCCCAGTCACATTATGCCAGCTTGATGGGGCACCACTTGCTCCACAGCTGCCATCTCCCAGTCCTCTGGGAATGACATCTAGAGGAGACGGAGAAGCGCTGCCCTTCCTTTAAGGCCCGTTAGAGACGTAAATTTAATCCGCAGACCTGCTGGGATGGAGAGTAGTCGAGCAGCGGGAAAGCCTTTCCCACTTCAAGGACCTTGGCTGGCTCTGGGATAGCCTGCCGGAAAAGCTTTAAACCTGATGACAAATTCATTTTGTGCAGCTGAATCTCCAGTCCAGTGCAGAAATGAAGGTAAATAACTCCTCTGGAAACCAATTTTTGAAATAATTATGGAGACATTTCAAAGAGGAAAGAATCTTAAGTGTTTTATTTACTTTACAAAAACATCTCTCTGTAGTTTGCCCCTTTTCCCTCTTATTAGATAAACAGTAAATATATTCTGACTTCTAGTATAATGCCAGGGGCATTGTTATTATGCCCCCCCCCCCCCCCCCCCCCCCCCCCCCCATCATGTCACCAAGCTGTCACTTGACTGTGTGGCCTGTGGCACTGTGGGAGTCCTTCTGGCTGCAGAGGCATTTTTGATATGAGTTGATTATGTGGAGAGAAAGTCGCTGAGATGGCACAGAGGCAGAGGAAACTGATTTTTACAGCCACGCGTAGAGCGGGTTGCAATAGCAGCAGCAGGGTGGCCAGAGGCGCTGCAGGGAGAGAGTTATATGAATATGTTTGTATCCAAGTTTTCCCCTCCTCTTAATGTTGGGGCCATGCTAATCGCTTGGTGCTCTGACATCTAGAAGCCTCCCAGTGGAGGGCAAATCGTGCAAGTTTTCTACGCCAAGATTTCCAGACTATTTGAAGTGGTCACACTTAATCTATAGAGATGAAAACCATTAAAACGGAGGAGGGCGGATTTTTTTTCTCCTGCCGTAACATGGTGAGCCTGTCAGAAGTACGCTTTAGCATATTTGGTCAAAGAGAAGATGCCAGGCTTTTGCCAGATCAGTCTCCGATTTTCCTTTCCCCATCATGACAATTTTTTTCTCCGCCTGACTTACGCAACATTACCTGTGAAATCCTTAAATAACAACTTATTTCTGGATCATATTTGTGTTGACAGACCAGTGGCATTAGAATGTCATCTGAATAATATATGTACTGTCTGTTGCATTCTTTATAAGATTTTGGCACTCTGTCCTTCCTTCTGAGCTTTCAATCACTGGGCCTCAGGGAGTTGTGGATACCTGCTCTTTGAAGGATTCAGACAGAAAGGGAGAGAGCAGAGGAGAGTCAGAATGTGGGAAAAATCTGCCTTAAAACAGAGTGTGTTCCATGGAAAACAAGTGACCATAGGTTAGTGAAACTGTGTAATATGTAAGAGTAAAATTTCACAAACATAAAACACTCTAGCCAAACAGGAAAATATTTACCAAGTCCAGAAAGAAATTTGTTAAATTATATTGAGTAGTTAATATAAAATCATACATTTAAGCAAGATTTCAACAATGGAAACAATGGAATATTTTACATAAGGAGGAGACATGTGGTCAGAGGTGATACTCCTTAGTCCTGGAGCCTGCCTTCCTCTTGGTTGGATCCGGAAGCCCCAGGACAGGAGATAAGCAGCCATCCTCGCCTGACGGGCCAGCAGTGCCCCCTCCATCCAGATCACATTCCACCAGCAGGAAAGTAGCATTCCCTTGGAGCAACTGCCAATGTATTGAGGCCCAGAGTGCTCCATATAAAAAAAAAAAATACATAATTTAGAACTGGATAATTAAATGGATAAATGTTGTGTACAATATAGTGCTATAATTGAACCAATAAATGAAAAATAAGAGGCTTGACGAATCCATTCTTAGTTAGTTTGAATTCATTATCATTATAGTTTCCTCATTTTAATCAATTTTATTTTAATGGGCTTACTTCCACTAATCACCTTATGTCATTTCTATTCCATTTCACGATAACATTTCCGAAAAGAATTGCAAGCTCAGCAGCAGCTACCAAATATAGCCAGTTAGTATAGATTAACTGGAGCAGCAGTAATTTCATATTAAACAATTGTTTCACAAATACAATATTCACAGTTAACAAGAATGCAGTGTCTCCATCACCCCAACAGGATTTATTATATCATATTATATTTTACCATTTTACAGGTATTTGAAAACCTGATGACACAGGTTTATCTTTCATTTAACGGTAATATAATAAGAATAGTTGTCTAACTACTCTTTTGCTTTTTGGTGTAAATTATACAGGCAGCTGTATACTGTAGATGCATGTTGTTGCAGGATGCACGCGTACGGTCCACGTAGATGTTCTCTGCTCTCTGCCTGCTGCTTCAAGTGTCTCAACCTGAAGGAATGTTACAAAGTAAACAGCAGCCAGCAAAAAGGAGAAAGAAGCTCCCACACTGACGATGGATGCAGCAAAGTTCTCCTGCATATGGAGGGAGGTAGCTTGTACTGCTTCTTTATTTAACTTCTCCACTCTCTAAACCTGTGGACACATTTTTGGGGTGTATAATTTGAGTAACACAACATCAAATATTAAAAAATAGCAATTTCCCAGGGGATTTAATAATAGATTGTGCATCATTAAATTATAAATTAGTAAAGAGAAGAAGAATGTCTGACAAAGGTTGTTTTTTTTTTTTTTTTACCACAAGAACCTGATTTCATCAAGAAATTTTCCTAAGCATAATCATTACACATTGCTATGTGTCATGGAAACCAGCATTAGTGTATTTAGAAAAACCACTGTGTGCACTTCTAGCCATTGACATTGTTTGTTCAAGGTTTTAATAAAATTTTTTCTTGGTTACTGTGACTGAACTAAAAGGTAAGTGAAAGGAAGCTGACTGAAATTATTGTTTGAGCCAAAAGGTTATGTTTGAAATGGTCTGGCTCTTTTTCCTGTTTACTCTTTGATAGAACAAGCGAAGATTGCAGATCCTGTGGGAAGCAGAGCAGAGTAATGTCAGAGTTAACATATCGAACAGTCTCTACATGCTGAGACAAAGCCTGTAATCTTGGAGGGACTTTATCTGCACTTGTCTGAATTCATGACATCTGTTCATCTCACACCACATGATGCATTGGATAGAGAGAGATGGTAAAATCCATTTTACACCTTGCACTTTAGGTATGAACATGTCTCTCTGTCCTTACTTTCAGACAGAAAGTCTCAATGTGATTTCATCTCCCGCCTCTGCTTTAACGTGCCAGGCAGGAGAGAGGAAAAGTTTCAGTGACTGAGTTTCAGACACAAAGAGAGAATTTTAACTACAGTTCTTCCATTGAAAGTATTTAATCACAGCTTATGAGCATTGAGAAACTCTGTCTGCTTCTTTGTGTATTTATTCATTGTTGAAATTACATATTGTAAAAACCAAGATGAAACAAAGGTTTCACGTCCACGCAGGCCTTCGCAGCTTTGGATTTTCCACACGTTGAAAAAGGGGTGCATGGGACTAAAACGAGAGTGTTGAAAGATATTTTCTATTTAAAGAGTTTGGCGTCTTGTCTTAGCCTTTCTAAAACCAGAAACAGGAGGATTAAAGCTGCTGTTTGTACATTTTGCCACCAAAACATGATGTTTTACCAAGAGTGGGTGGTGGTGATTGTTGCTTGACAAGAACTTCAGGAACCATCATGTCTACAAGGCAAGAGGTTCTAAAACTTCCTGTGGGCAACACTCCTTTCTTAGAGCTGATGGGTTGCCTTTTTAGCACACTAACACAGGTTGGAGAAGAGAAAGGATAGAGACAAGAACAGAGGCTGGTCCTGAGTTAAAGAAAGAAGTTTGATGCTGAACTCACAATGTTTCCTCAAAACTGGTGAGCGAACACCTGTTAATGCTAATGCTGGCTATTGAGCAAGAGCAAACCTTACAAATTGCAAAACTGTGTTCATCTACTACTAAGAAAAAGGAATAAACAGGAGCATGTCAGGCTTATTACATTTCCAGTAATGAACCTAACTTTACTACATGTACAACAATGAGCAAAAAGTTAACTACATGAGTAGGTGAAGTTCAGTTAATTAAAAAAAAAAAAAAAAGAGCTCTATTCACATTGGGTTGTATTTAAGAAGCCAGTCCTGGAAGCCATAACTAACATTCGTAACTTTAGCCAGACTCTCTAGCAATATCATGTATTCAGATGCCAGGTATAATTTAGGGCCCTTTTACGACGTTTGTACACATAAAAATAAAAACCTGAGGTTAACACTATCCTTCTGTATCTAAAGCTGATTAAACACACACAATAAATGCAATGTTTAGTATTACACAGACAACTGAAGCCCAAGTTAAATATAAACTCAAATTAGTGTTGGAATTTTAAGACATTTTTTATAGCACTATAGCTTTTTAGAAATTCATTTTCACATACCTTTTAAATCTGTGTAAAATATATATGGGCTATGTTTAATAACATTTGTATTTCAATCTTCATTTCCAGATAGGCATTCACCAAGCTTTTGAATCCTAGATTTCACCCCTGACAAGTCCATCATAGTTGATCAGAACATACCTGGGCTTCCCTGCATTGCCCTCATACTTCAAACAGCAGCAGCCCAGTTTGAAAAGCTAAGGTGTTACTTTTTATTCCTCCTGCATCAAACACATCCTCGATCAAACGTCAAAGTCTTCAAACAAGGTGTCATCTGCAGCTGTCCAGTTGGGTTTGATGTGAGAAGGTGTAATGATAAAAAAGGATGTGCCGGAAAATTTACAAGATTGAACCTGCATGTCCGCCACCCTCTCTGATATATCAGTACAATATCTCACAACAGACTAAATGAAAACTGACAGCAGGCACCATGTAGCTCTGTCTTTTCATTCATAACTAATTTGTATGTCCATTCCAACCAGAAGCTACAATTCATTGCATGCCAGTCGTATAGTTAGGAATCAATAGGTTGTTATTTTAGACTTTACAGATGTGGACAAGCGTGCTGTTTGACTCCCATACTTGTGGGTCCAAATGAAGGAAACCACTAATACAGTTCTAGCATGGTCACAATTCTAACCAACTCTCTAATGGCCTATCTGTTTACACAGGAAATCAATCCATTTGAACTATGTACAATTTGCTACACCACTTCCTTGTGAGTTGCTGTTATTATTTTTTTTTAAACAGAAATGGACACAAGCATCTCTGGTTTCACTGCGGGGCCCAGCAGGGGAAGCCAGCACCTCATGCAGGTCCAAGAAACAGAAACCTAGTTTGGGTCCAATTTGCTGCAGGTCTCCCTGAGGAGAGGAGCAGTGTTGATTTTGGCACTCGCTTTCAGTCCCTACCAACAAATCCTGCCTTTTTTTCCAGACATGCTGGCTCAGGAACTCACTGGAGAACTCGGGGAGAAGAAGAAGAGGAAGGGGGAAAAAAAACAGAGGGGGAAAAAACAGCCTGAGGGCTGGAGGGAGATATTGTATGCATGTGCACTCAAGCACAAGGTTTGTGGCCAGCTGCTTAAGGATTTTTCTGGGGAGTCAAGATTATCCACAGAGTCAATAGAGTGAGGGAGAGAGGGAGAGTCTTGTCTGCGTATGCCAGTGCAACTCAATTCTGCCAGGGTAACAGAGAGACACTGTTGGCTCTGTTTTTGTTTTTTTTTATTCCTTTTTTTTTCAGACCCAGCCAGTAAGAAATGTAACTCAGCTTTCACACAGCCATTGATACCAAGGATCTGTGAGCATGGTGGTTCACACAGGCTCTGAGTGACATATACAAGTGCGTTTCAATAAAAAAAAAACTAAAAAAAAAACTTCAAAATAACAAAATAGAATCTAGACAAACCTCCACTCAATAGTATGACGAATTTCACATTTTAAGTAAGAGTTCTGGCAAAAAACACTGTTAAGCTAAAGATTTCTCTCATTCTTCATTTTCTTTTATTTCTCCCTGAGAACAGTTATGTCTCATGGGATGTTGTTATCTTCATACCCCTTAGAATTTAGGCTTTCATTTGAGATATTAAACACACACACTTAGTGAGAGCATAGATCAGGAACAACATCCCCTTCTCCTGCGGCTTGAAATGGAGCTGGATAAGAGCTGTTGCCAAGGTCACAGCTCTGCATTTGCACAGCCATGGTTGTCAAAGGCTGAAAGGGCTCAAGCCCTTGAAACACCTTCTGGCGAACTCCTCCATTCTGCATGTGGTGAAAGTGCTGAAGGCAAGAGAGACAGAGAGGAAGAGAGAGTGAGATTGAAAGAGAGAGCAGCTGAGAAGAAGTGAGAGGGACAAGGGCAACGAGAAGGGAGTCTGCATTTCACTGATACCAAACCCTACCACACCGTCACACTTTGAATAATTGTCAGGGACAAGCTGTGGGCACCTCTGAGCCAGAATGTAGGCCGGAATAATAGCCCTCCTCGGGGCTTTCTCTGCCAGCCTTGTGCTGAGGCCTTGACGGCATTGCATTGAAAAGCCAGTTAGCTACCTACAGTAGTTATAGGCTGCAGTTAATTTTGAAACTTTAACCCAGGACTCCACCTTTTCCAGAGCTGCGACACATTCCGAACATCTCAATTGCAGCCTCACTTGCTGAATAGTCTTTTCGGGGTGCTGCATTGTAGATGGACAGCCCATTCAGGCAGCTTTTTAAGGGTTTTGTCAGACAGGAATTTAGATTGGAGTCTTGCATGACCTTTTCCAGGGGTCACTGGTTGGATGTGTTGGAGCTTTTGTTGGCACACCTGGGTGATGAGGCCTTGACAGAGCTACAAGCTCTCGTTTCAGGTTTTGTCCCAGGCTGTGATGGAGGAAGGACCTCCCTCCCCCATAATACAGGGCAGAGAATAGGGAAAGCTGATTTAGGTTTATCAGGTTATTTTTTATGAGACTTGTCATGAACAGTACAGTATTTTAAGGTCAAACATTAAACTTATATCAAGAAACTAACCAGATTTTATTAAAACATGAAGATTAAACAAAGACCGAGTTTTTACTCAAATCTGTTTCATCTGAGTGAGTTTTGTGCATGGTTTTTTTTTTAATATGATTCTCTGTTCCTTATAAAAAGCCGTGCAGGGTTATAAATTTACAGCTTAATTACCACCCACCGATGAACAAGGGCCTTTTTTTTTTCTGACTTGATTCAGGGTAACAACATAATATGAGCCTGCAACACTGTAGTTTTGGCTTTGGCTGCAGCTGCTGTGAACACGACCGTAAAGTTGAGCAACAAGTGACAACAAAACCCTCAGTGCAGTTACAAGAATATGAAAATGATGCATTTCAAAATATTTACAATTAGCAAAGCTGAAAGCAAATTGTAATAGAGTCGTATGAAAGTTGTAAACTTTAATATTCATTCATTCATGAAACAAAAATAGTAGCTCAAACTGCAATTGTTTTTATATTAGACTGTTTGATATGTAAAAATCAGTAAATTTTCTTAAGTACTGTACTAAAGTAATGTTTTTGAGGATCTGTACTTGAGTGATTTAGTTTTTTGGAAACGTTGTACTTTTACTCCACTACATGTCTATTAAGTGATCATTACATTGTGTTAGAGAATTCCATGAACTCATTTCATGGTGTGCGTTGCGCATGCGCCGCTCAGTGTGGGCGATGAGTTCACAGGTAACATGCAAACAGGAGAGGAAAGGTGATCAGCTGCAGCTTTTTAGTGCTGCTGGGTGCAGCTCTCCACATAAAAAGTAAAAATAGTAAAACTGGAAGGGAGTATGTCTAATCAGTGATGCCCTGCCCACTGCTCCTGCTCATTCTAAATTGACCAGTGCAACTGGTGTATTAATAGAGCAACTAACAAGCATACAAGAATGGTTAGGCTAGTTAGTAACTTTTATCATTAGTCTTGCCCACTGCCCCCATAAGTGACCTATGAAACCCTGACTGAATCCATTCTCAGACTGTCATTGGTTCATAGTTCAAGGTGGAAATATGCTGTCATACTGATGACATGATTATTTTGCTCAAAGCATATGTGGTGTATATATAAAAATAATTTACAAAAATTAGAGCTGTCAAAATGATCCAGATCAATCCAGATTCTTTAAGTTGCATTATTTATTTGATTAAAATTTTTTATACAATTATTGCAACTCAAAATCCCGAAAAAAAAAAAAAAGTCGCTGTCCAAGATGGCAGCCAGCGGTAGTATACAGGACTGTCCCTTGGAGAGGTGGTCAGTAGTGATGGGCCATCACCAGTGGTCCACTCATTCAGGGGCCCATGAAAAGCTGACACTGCTGGTTCACAAATATCTCACCACTCCAGGTAACATTGTAGATAAGAAGCGGTCAGCTGTCCTCTCCGATAAACAGGTAAACAAGCGAGTCTGTCTCAGCAGCTGATTAAAGATGAATAAGAAGGCCACAGTAATGTGGATATGCGTTTGTTTACTAGAAAAAAAGAAAGAAAGAAAGAAGGATTTTTTAAATATGACGTGGTTGGTATGCTTTTTTTTTTTTTTTAATAGATTGCAATCTGGACACTACATCCGCTCTTTAGTTTAAATAAACACGTTAAATATTTATATATTGCCTTCATGAGTTTTCTGCCCACACAAAATGAAAGACAGTTAATAATGTGTGAATATTAATTGTGATTAATCTAAAGTAATCCACAGCGGCCATGACATTAATCAGATTCAAAATTGTAATCATTTGACAGCCCTAATAAGAATATAATATACAAAAACAGGTTGACAAGGATAAAATAAATTATTGAACTATGTTAAGCTCGGCTAACCATCTCCTGGTTCAAGCTTCATAATTGGTATTCAGGCATGAGATAGATCTCAGGCTCATCTAATGCCTAAGAAGAAACCAAATGAGAGAATTTCCAAAGAAAGTAAACCGGGAAACACACTACGCACATCAGAGCATTAATTCAGAGCTATACAACATATATTACAACCAGGAAGTGGTACTCTTTCTTTGACATGACAAATCATGTCACCCTACTTTAATGTTCAATTTTCACACGTTGCTTTTATTGTAGTGGTTTGTATTTGGAGTTAAAACAGTAAAGCGTTCAATTCTTAAGATGCTGAAGTAGCTGTGGGCAAGGAAGACAATAGATTTTATGTTGAAATGTAATGTAAATCTACAGCTGGCATGAGGTTTCATTTAAAAAGTCAGTGACTAGTTGTGTCTTGCCCAGTATGATATAGTTTGTTATTTTTTCCATAAACAGAAATCTATGGTGGGTCCAAACTACAAATTTACAAATGTTCCATATCTAATCTTAGATATCAGACACCAGATCCAGTGCAGATGTTACCTGCACAAACAAACACAGCTGAGAGAGAAAGACTGTTCTCAACCACTAACTGTTGTATTCCTGCAAGGAAATCTGGGAAATCTGAAAATAGCCCCAAGGCTAGCAGTGTTATTGTAGGGATCGAGGTGGATGATGCAGAAACCATTGGGAAGCCACAGCGGGATGGTATTGGATCAGGCTTTGTTTGGATAAATACGTTCTGAGATTACGTGGTTTGCCAAAGTACAGCCACTTGTTTTCTCTGTTCAAACACTGGGACTGTTTTTCTTTGAAACAGCACAGGAATGAAAAAAAAAAAAAAAACAAAAAAAAACGAGAAACCCAAACTCAGATTCCACATGTTGAAAACGTCCGCCTTGAAGAATGATATATTGTCTGAAGTCGTGGCATATGGCATATGTGAGAGAAATAAAACAGAGTACAGGTAAATAAAACAACAACTCCCCCAAAACTAAAAGCAACCAGTAATCACATTTAAACTTTCTGATGCTATGGTGTACAGTTTGTGCTAGCTGTATGATGCACATAAGCCAGAGCTGACACAAATTTAGGGCATACCTCAGCGAAACATTTTGTGTCAACAACCTTTCAATATGGTCTGCTTTTTGAATTCCGAAGTTATTATGAAAACGTAGCTTGGAGCTTCCAACAGCAGCAGACTGACAGGGGCCTTCAAAGGACTCGCCCCCATGCCCTCTCTCTGAGTGCAGTGATCATAAAGGAAACTTTCTGGGGCTTTTCATAAAGACAGAGTTCAGTGGGGTCAATGCAACAGCTTCACATCCATATCACTCTGGTTCTCCGAACACCTGGCACCTGCTTTTCTCTTCTCTAAGCGGAAGCCAGGTCGGAAAAGGAGATAAAGTGCTGATTGTCCCTTTCCTGCCTTCCTTTAAGACAGACGTTGGAGGCATTGAAGTGAAACCACTTGCCTTTCAAGATGCCTCCCTGGTTACTCTTTACTGCTGGGGAGTCTGCCTTCCAGTCTCTGGTGATTAATCAAAGTGCTCCATCATCAAACATTGAGGCTCACGTGATTCACCAGAGCCCCAGCGTATAATGTCAAGGTATCATCATACCCTCACTTTGGTAACTGAGGAGCAATTGCGCATGCTGTATAAAGATAGGGGATCTACCGCAACTAGTATGGAGGATATAAAACAACTTGCTGCCTGTGTTCCAGTTCTTTCACAAAAAAAAGTTCAAAGCCTCCTAGACCCATATCTGACAAAGCTGCTCAGATAAGATTAAATGCATAATGAATGAGCTTGTATGTACCTTCATGGGACCCTCCCGCTCGTTCAGCACATGACTACTTTGATTAATAAGAATAATGGATAAGGAAGATACTGGAGCACCAAAACGAAGTTAACACACTTACAGGGGCAAGTGCCCCTGTTCAGATGATGCCTCTCCTGTAACATATATATATGGTACGAAAGAACTTGTTCAAGGACAGATTAAAGTTCCTCTCCAGATATGTTTGTAAAATTACTCCACTGTGATTAGTATTGTGTTTGACGTGGCTTTCCCACATAAAAAGTGAAAAAAGAAAGAAAACTGGCGCTAGAGGCATATCTATGCTTACTCATTGAGAAATGTGTAACAGGCCTGATGCCCCGCCTACCACCACTGCTTGCCGTGGGTTGTCAAGTGAAAGACCACAAATAATCAAAACGGTCAAAGGGGAAATCAAGGGACAGATTTGGTCACATGGTTAAGCCTCAGCCATATCCAGATTCATTTGTTGATTGAGGAGTTGCCTGTCAATAGTGGTGTGTCGTTCGTGAACGATTCATTCATTTTGAACTAATCTTTTGTATGACGTGGGAGTAAGAAGTCATCTCAGTGAGTGAATCGTACGTTTTTCCCTGGTCCGTGCATGCGTGCCACAGGCTCAGATTCGTTCATGAACGAACTTTTTGCTGCATATTCTCAGTGTAGGAATGACTGATTCGTTCACGACTCAAAAAATAGGGTCTTCGGGCCTGAGTCTCTCGTTCACTTGTCCCATGACTGCTGCGCAGGCTCAGTGTTGAAATGAGTGATTCGTTCATGACTCATAGCTATGGGTCTTTGGGTCTTTTGTTCATTATTCACGTGGTTACAGCAGTAACATGACCAATGCTGTTATTACTGGTGAAGAGAGCTATCTGACGTTAGCACGAAAGTTAACGTTAGCTATGTAGCTATGGGATGGATGTTTAATTTTCCTTTCTGTTGGAGCGAATTCATACACTACATGTCTTCAGTGACCAGAAAGGCTAAAGTGAACAGTCATCATAGAATGAGAATTTTTTAATGATAGGCGGAGCGCTCTCCTACCGGCAAATGAAGTAACCAGTCATTTCAACTTTGGTAGGCTATGGCCCAAAAGGGTGCTCAATAGTTTAACAAAAGCAAACTTGTGTATTATATGCCAAGTGAAGCAAACCATGTTGCTCTTCAGTGTTGGAAAGCCGTGCTTTTTCAGTCATTACTCAAATGACAGCTACAGCACCACACTGGTTCCAATGAACGAAAAGAACGAATGACTTGAAAAAAGAATCATTCATTTTACTGCACAAGATTAAAAGAGCAGAGTCAGTAAAAAGAACTTCCCATCACTACACAGACACAGTGTTAATTCAGTGGCTGTTGAAAGGGTGGCACATATCCAGGGAAACGTCAGAGAAACTGTTATCTGAGCTTCATTCAGACACAGACTCAGCTGTTAATTGAGGAGTTCCTTGTTACTGGCAGTGGTTGACACAGTGTTAGTGGTTGTGCTAATTCAGTCTCTGTGTGCGGTGGCTGAGCAAGAGCAGCACATTATCCAGGGAAACATAAGAGGAACTCATATCTGAGTCTCTGACAGATCCAGAATCAGGGACTAGCAGAAGTCATGGAACTGTAGGCATAGTTGACATCTTTTTTTTGTTGCTGTTGTTTGTTAGCTAGGGCAGCACGGTGCCGTAGTGGTTATCGCTGTTGCCCCACAATAAGAAGGTCGCGGCTTTGGTTCCCGGCCTGGGTCTTTTATGTCATTACTCAAATGACTCTCCCCGTGTCTGTGTGGGTTTCCTCCCACCTTCCAAGACATGCATGTCTAGGTTAACTGGTGACTCTAAATTGTCCGTAGGTCTGAATGCGAGTGTCAGTGGTTGTTCGTCTTTGTGTATCTTTGTGTGTTGGCCCTGTGACGGACTGGCGACCTGTCATGGGTGTACCCCGCCCCTTGCCCGGAATGTTGGCTGGGATTGGCTCCAGCACCCCCTGCGACCCGGAAATGGAAAAGCGCTAGAAGATGGATAGATGGATGTTTGTTAGCTTGTAACTGACAGAACCTGACACAGTGTTAGTGCTGGCGTAAATGCAAACTATGTACACATACAGACTGTTTCAGGTTTATTTTGCACAGCTATGAGTGTGTAATGGAGTAGAGACCTGTCCATTAGGGCCTGGCCGTGACATCCTTTCACAGGTTAGGCAGGACATTAAAAAGTAACAAAGAAAACTGTGAGCTGTTTAAAATTAACAGTCAGTTGTTATTATATCACTGTCAGCGGGAAAAAATTTTGAGGTTGAGCATTTGGAAATACCGCTGTCAAGGAAAGTAACCTCAAGGCTTCTTGAGGGGGAAGAGCAAAATCATGGTCATCAGCTTCAAAGCTGGTGACATGGAACTGATGGACAAGTATAAATTCTTGACAACTAATTGCATTTTGAACCTCATTTTTCTTTCAACAGAAACTTTTTTCCTGGAGACGTTGAGCTCTTTTAATGTCTCCTCTGAGATGAGTAAGATTTCAGGGAGAATCACACCCAGGTGATAGGCCTTTATCCATCAGGGTACCTTCTCTCTGGACCTCTGGATTTTGAACTGTTACCCTTAGGTCATTGGTTTACAATGACCAGGATAAGTTTTTCTTTGTTCCCACTTCTGAGCCGTTAAAGGACTGATGGTATTTTACAATTGTCTGGTGATGGTCCATCCATCCATCCATCCATCCATCTATGTCCATCTATCTATCTATCTATCTTAAATTACTTTTACAAAATATCCAGCCTAGAAGTATTACTGCACGTAACCATTGTCCAAATAAGTCTGCAAAGCGATCGTATGCAGCAGCATATTAAAGGTCACATATACAATTTACTGTATTTGAAGTCAATCTGATATTGGCAATGTGAAAAGAGATAAGAGAGACAGCTGAACTGAAAGTAGCTCTGGGGAACATCTGTTGAATCTCAGTCTTTTCCCTGAAGGCAGAGACTTTGACAGCCCTCATTGGTGGCTGTGTTGGTGTCATGCTTGAGTACAATGACATTAGAACATTGGTTTTGGGCCTTAAAAATAAGTTTTCTGTGGTAGGCACTTGGAGGCATTTTCCTGTAATTTAGCCGGGAGCTCTCAGTGTTACAGTATATGCTCTGCAATACAGGAAGATAAAGAGAGGTGCTCGCTGTTTAGAAAGAAAAGTGTGTGGCCTGGGTGTTTTGTCCCACCTAACCAGCAGCACCCTGATGAAACCAGAGCAGCAAAACCAACCCCGAGCAGGAAAAAAAAAACTCTTCATGCTCTCTGCTTAAAATAAAAAGCTGTTTTAGGAAAAAGAAATGAGAGAAAAGTTGGCCTCCAGTTAATACTCTTCCTTTTCAGTTGATATCTATCCAAATGCTGACGCCTATAAACCGCTGACATAATGTTCTGCTTCATTTCCTGTTTTGCATTGCATCCTAAATATGCTGATGTGGTAAGTAAGTGCGGTGGTGAGTATGAATCACCTGAGAAAGCAACTGCTTTTGCACTTGAGCATATCTACACATTGAAATACACATTGTGCCATTTTAACACCTGTTCGATTTGCCTGTGCTTACATGGTGTGAATTAATTTTTTAGGTTTAGATGTCTTTCAGCACCAGATTGCCACCATCAACACTTAATGACTTCTCATGGGAGTTCACTGACAGGTTTAAACAGGGAAATCTTTTGCAGGATATGGTGTCTCAGCCTTTAAGTTATGTGGAGAAAGGGGGAGGACACAACTTATTGAGGACAGCTGAAGTAACCTCCCCCATTTTGCCTCCTTCTCTGTAAGTCAATCAGGTAATTGAATTGTCATGTCAGGCCACTGCAGCCTAACTTCTGCTTCTCTGATGCATGGAAAATGATAGAATTGGGTGGTCAATATGTCAGGTGCAAGTGTTTGCTGTGAAGTTAGAGAGTAAATGCAGCAGGACTCAGCACTGAGGAAAGAACCCCCCCCAAAAAAAAAAAAAAAAATAGAAGAAAACACCGCCCCCTATGAATTGTATGAGCTCCCCTGTAGTTGAATTATAGATCTGCTCTGGTGTTTTTGCCTGGATGATTGACAGATGGGGTAGGCACATCTTCAGACCTCATGCCCCCACCATGAAAGTGAAATGAAATCTCCAAATGTACCACACGAGCTCTGCAACTCTCAGCATCTCTGTTTCTGAGTCAATGTTAGCGATCGGCAATGAAATCTCCTTATTTGACCATAGTGGCTTCATGCAGTAATAAACTTATTCCCTTATGAATTGTAGCACTTGTGGGAAATGGTCCTGACTGTAGTCCTTGCCAATGGATGACTGTCATTCTATGCATTTCTGCATGCTTTCCTGTGATGTACTATTTTTTTTAAATATGTGCTTAAATCTTCTGGGGACCAAGGGAACCCATTCAGACACTTTATGATGGATTTCATAATAGATGTAGGTTTTTTGATTTTGACAGTGAAGACAGTGTATTTCCTTGTCAGCCTCTTTTCTGAAACTCATGCACTGCCCGCCTGTTGGTAGGAGTTGATAGGTTGGCCTGCTTTTGAGACCACCATTTTAACAACTTCACACTGGATGCTGCACTTCCTTTGGGTCCAGCTCGATACACCTGACTGAGCAATTTTAGAGATGATGCATGATTTCAGTGCAAAAGCTAAAACGAACATTAATCACATTAAAGTCATGGCTCCATTCATTGTTCACTCAGATGAGGACACGTCATTTGGAGTATTCAGGGTGTGATCAAGATGGGAGAACTCTGAGAGGAAAGTTGTGGCTTTAAAACCAAAGAGTTGACCTATTGTTTTTTTTTCAGCTGCAAATTATACAGCTATTTATACAGACTAAATATATAAAGACCTAAGACAAAGCAAGCATAATTTCTGTACATGACAAAGGAATGAAAAAAGGCAAATAAATGAAAATAAGAATAAGAATAGAAAGACTTTTCTTTTGCTACAACTTTATATAGCGACTGTTGATTTTTCTTCTTTCTTTTACCTTTTTTTACTTTTTTTGACCTGACCTAATAAGTTTATTTAGAGAAAAAGATCATGCTTGGGCCATATTTCAGAAAACTAAGGATCCAGTTGACTGGAAAAAATATAGACGATTGAGAAATATGAGCAAAACAATGACCAGAAACACCAAATCAGACTACTACAATAAGTCCCTTGCTCAGGACTTTGAAAACCCAAAACAATTTGGAGTAAACTTAAAAACTTAATCGCTTTATCTGATAAATTCTCACCTACTAAACTTAAAATCAATAAAGTCCTACTACATGACCTGTGTCTAATTGCTCAAGCATTTAATCAGCACCGTTCCATTATATCCTCTGGTATTATACCCAAATCTCTCACTTCTGGCTATGTTAGCAATGTCTTGCCTGATTGCTTTTTCTCATTTAAAAAATGTAACACCCATTGAGGTACATAATGCAATTGATGAGCTAAAAGTGAGTAGCGGTCCTGGATTGGATGGAATAGAAGCCACATTTCTTAAATTATCGTCACATCTTAATGTATCCTCCCTGTAATCTCTTTAATTTGTCTCTATCCACCTATCAAACACCTTCTATATGGAAATGTTCACGTAACACTCCCCTTCACAAAGGCGGTGATACTTTAGATCCTGACAGCTATTGACCAATTTCAATCATCTGTACCGTCGCCAAAGTAATTAAAAAGATCATTTAAAATCAGTCAACACTATATTTAAATAATAACAATATTATATCATCATCTCAATCTGGCTTTGGATCAAATCACTCAACAACTACGGCCCTACTGAAACTGACAAATTATATCTTCTCCACATCTCACAACAGTCAATTAACTGGTGAAATTTTCATTGTCCTAACAAAAGCTTCCGATTTCATTGACTATTACTTGCTTTTAGATAAGCTTCAATCCATTGGTCTATTACTTAATGCTCTACTCAGGTTTAGTTCTTATTTTCATAACAGAAAACAATGTGTTGTCATACAAGGATGCAAGTCTGATACTTTAATTCAACATCGAGGCATACTTCAAGGCTCTATTTTGGTATACTTCTTTTTCCTATTTTTGTCAATGATCTTCCTACAATTTGCTCTGAATGTTGTGTTCAACTGTGCTGATGACACAGTAAGGTATACATCCCAATCTAGTGCATTACAGATTGAATTAGCCCTGCAGTCTGACTTGAACAAACTTGAACATTGGCTTACAAAAAGCAATTTACTGCTCAATAAAACTAAAAGTCATTTCAAGATTTTAGGCACCTCTCAAAATCCATCCATCCATCCATCTTCTACCGCTTTTCTGTTTCCGGGTCGCGGGACCTCTCAAAATGTCAAATTCAAATCAAGACATCACTTGTGTGTTAAGTACCTTGATGGCCATCCCTTGCATAGAGTTGAACACACTAAATAATTTGGCCTATGGTTTGCAAGCTTTCTTTTAAGTGTCATATTGAGACTTTGTGTTTAACGCTCTGTCAGATTGGAATAATTTGCCATTAGACATCCGATCATTATCATCTTTTTTCATTTATTCAAAAATGTGCTGCCCTCTTTGGACCTCACTGTCCCTGTTAATTCTTCCACATTAATAATACATTCATTTTATAGATTGTCACTTTTTGTTGATGCCACTGCCAATACTGCCTATTGAATCACCAAAACAATGAGTCTCTATTGATATCGAATGCCCTACTATTACCACTATTGAATGCCTATTGTTTCGTTTTTTGTTTGTTTGTTATTTTCTTTTGGTCCTGTCTTTTTGTGATTGTAATGTATGATTGTTTTTGTGTTTAGGATCCCCTCAAAAACGAACTGGTACATCTCAAGGGGTTATTCCTAATAAAGAATTTCAATATAATAGGAGAGACAGATGAAACATCATGTCACTATTGTTTTCAGATGTCACAGCTATGTACAGTATGTCTGCAGTTATGTTCTTGCAAGGCTATTGTAACACTTGTGTCACCTGTTTCACCCTGCTATAATTTGCATTCCGTTTTAAAAGAGTTAACATCTTGATTTGGCAAACGGCACCATAGTCCTGCCACGACTTGCACATGGAATCTTCCATCCAAGGGTATGTTGCTTTTTTTTTTTTTTTTTTGAAAACTAACATAATCACAGTAAGTAAAAACTATTATTTATAATAACTAAGATATTTAATTTTCATTGGAACAAAGAGAAATACTTTGCAATACCCCTATGAGCAAAATAATAGAATAATAGAATAATAATTAAAAAAAAGTAAGATACACTTCAAAATCAATCTTTTTGGATATACATGTGCAATGTACATGTGCATACTATATGTTAACTGTATCACAGCAGTGAATGATATTAGTTTCCAGTGCAGCCCAATGAACCCTTGTGTTTTTTTTCTCTTCACATACTGTGTTTGCATTAGCAGTAATTTAATACAAATATAATATGATTAGGACAAATATAATATAATTATAAGGGAGCAAACAGTCAACAGATAATAGCTAAGCTGATAATAACAAGGTTTTTGATTCATTTCCCTTTAGAACAAATTCTCTTTTACATTGCTGCAAATTAATTCAAATGTCTGATCATGCCTGATCATAACCTTACATTGTTTCTTGTTAATCTTTCATGTGTAGTTAGGTCATTTGAATGCAGTGCGAGATCAGCAATATTGGACTCCTATAATCTTGCAATATTGCACAAAAATGCTTGTGATAAAAAGTTGATTTAGTTTAATGAAAAACTTTAGGATGTGCAATTAATCAGCCACGCAAACTCTTTGCGATCTTTCCGATTCCGTTCCGCTCTTTGTTAAAGACAATGCTGTTGTATTTCTTGTGAGGATGGCGTCTTCTTCAAATTAAGCTCTTTTTCAGAATCCATGATATTTCCTGTATGAGCAACCCATTTTTTTTTAAACAGAAAGTATATGAAACATCCATAATGGTGGACAGTTATTATAGTGTCTTGCCTTTGTGCCCTACATTTCCCACTGAAACAACAATTTGGATCCCTGTGAAGAGTATTCATCATTAAAGTTCAGTCAGTCCAAGATCCTGACATCCTCCCTCGCTCAGTGCATCACTCTTCCGCAGGGCATACAGTGTTTAATTTTGTCCAATCTTTATAAATCAGCAAAACCATTCTTCTTCTTAATGGAGAGGAAATGTGCATGGCATGTCAACTAGTGGTTAACCTCGCAGAAGTTTCCCAGTGTTAATCTTGGAGGAACATCTGAGCTTTTTAATAGGAAAAGCCAATTAAAAATCAGTTAACATCTACTGGATCCTGCCATATACCTTTTCCATTTATAAAAGAAAAAAAAAAAAGGACCTGAATACCTGCACTGTTCGCTGTACCAACCGAAAGACCCATGACTGCACCTAATCCGCAAATTATATAACACATTGGCCATTTCCCTGTGTAATTCTGCAGGAAACAAAAGGACAGTTATTTCAGGGAGCAGTTATTCTGCAGAGTGCTGGCAGGGGCATGGTGGCTGCCAGAGAACAACCTCCCTCTCTCCCAGCACCATGAAATGAAAATTTGCATTCGCTTAGTGGAGCCGTGGTGCTCAGTGGTAGGCAGCTGTATTTTTAATGAGAACGGGGAGATTTAATTACCTCTGTTTTAGTGGGCAAGACTTCTGCGGTGCAATGACAAGGGATATACAGTGCAAGGAAGAGGTAGCAGATGATTCCTCTGCTCGCATCCCAGCAGTCGCTGAGCTAGCTGGCACTGGGGCTGCAATTATTCCAAATTTATTCCGTTACTGTACACGGCTGATCTGAGGGGTACAGTGGAAATAGTCAAGGTGGTGCGTCTCCCGGAGATTTAGGAGAAAAACACATTAATACACCTCAAAAAGCAAATACAATCTCCAGATGCTTTGCTGACATGTATGACTTATATTCTAATGTGATTATTAAAGTTGCAAATTTTCCCCCTAAGGCCTTGTCTTTATCGCATCAGCAAACTTCTTCAAGGCCACGTCTGACATCTTTTTGCTGATTTTCAGCTGCAGAATTCAAGCTTCTACAGAGGTGGGATGACAACAGGGTATCTAAATCAGTTATCAGCCCAACAACACTTCAACACACTGAAGATAAATCACTTCTGCAAATTCAACTATCTTTGAACTCACATGTAGCATAAATTCACACTTAATGTGCACTCTGTCATCCGATGAATGAGCAGCAGTCTTGTATTCCAGCGCTCAGTCACACACACCATAAAAAAAAACAAAAAACAAAACTCAATTGGTGGCAGTGAGACATTATCACTGTCTTCATTTCAGCATCAATTGTCAGAAGAATCAATTTAACTGCTATCTGGTATCTCCACACCCCCCTCCCCCCACTTACACAGATACACACACACACGCTATGCCAGGAAGTTTTATTTTATCATCACAGGGAATAATGAGAAAGAGTGGAGTTTCTGAGTGCTGGTTTGGAGACTTAATTCTATCTGAAGGAAGATAAAGTGGGTTGTTTTGACCATAATGCCAAACTGAATATTGACAAAGATATAATTGAAATGGTGATAGCCGTCAGAGCTGTTTTATGAAAGTGATAATGAGTCAAGGTCAAGGCAAAAACGTACACTGTCTTGCTTAAAGCACTGATAGAAGGTCATATTTAAAATGCTAAAGGGTTTCCCTGCAATTATGCTTATCCCGATTAGCAGTTAGACAAGTAAACTGAGTACGTCCAAGTACATAATGAGCAAAATAGCGTTGTGGAGCTGTTGGTACTGTTCTTTTCTGCTAATTCACATATTCATTGATTTGTTTACAAAACACTTAGATTTGCTCATTAAAGAAACATTAATTGATATTTCTTGTGCACTTGAAGGCAACAGAACAAAGTGTAAACATAACATTTACATATTATCACCAGGTTAAGTATAAAGCATGAATATGCTCATTAATGTCCAGTGTTGGGGACCGATGGCGTACTGGGTAGAGTATATGCCCCAGAAACAGGAGACTACAAGGTCCTCAGTGGTACTGGTGGTTTGGCTCATTTGCTGCAGGTCATTTTCTCTCCTCCACGTCCTGTCATTCTTCAAGCTGTCCTAATAAGGCCAAATGTATTAACTGCTAATTGTTAGCCAACAAAGCCAGGTAACCAGTTGACTACTAACCCCGTTTGATACTTTTGAGACTGGAAAACTAAATTAATTAGCTAAAAATGCTAAAATGCTCAGAAGAGCTGTGGGAGAGGTCTGAGGCCCAAAAAAAAAAAACCAAAAACAAACAAACAAAAAAAAAACCAAACAAAAAAGAAAAACATAAATTCCACTTGGAGTCATTTTCATACATTCTCAGATTAACAGTTTTGTATTTTCTCATTCTACTGTGAAAAAAAAGTCTTGTGGAATAATTCTTTCCATCAACATTACAGGAAATCCTAAAATAGATTTTAGCTGCACACCACAAACATCTACCTCATGATAAGCTACAGGAAATAAATTTAGGCCACTTGCTGGCAAGCCCACAATAAACAAACAGTGACCCAAGATCAGCTGATGAAATTGTCAGCACAGATGTATTAGCAAATAGTTTACTATTTATGCATCTAGTAAACATGGAACAACACATATTTCTGACCTCCTCATAAAAGCTAGAGCTAGCATCTTTTCCCCTTTAGCTCTGTTTTGGACTAGGTCCGCATTTATATGCTTTTATTTTAATGTTTTAAAATAAAAAAAAATATTTATCATTATAAATAAAGGCTGATAAAACTCAATCGAGGAGCAAAGGCCTCACGTCCTGCCTGTCCAGACTTCAGGCAGCCCCCAGAGCTTTCAAACCTAAATGAGTATTGTTTCCACAAGTTTCACAATGTACAATAAGATGTGTGTTTTTAAACCAAAACATAGTTATGTGGACAGAACGTTGGTCTGTAAATAGTCCTGGAAGAAAAATGTGGCTTTTTAGCAACTAAATGTTTCATGATGCGCAGCTAATTGCCAGCGTATTCCTGTAAGTTGTATGGTGTAGCACATGTCGCCAACCATGGGGTTATAAGAACTTTTATTTTTGTGGTCCATTGAAAAACCAGCTTTAACCATGCGGTTTCAATAGCTTAAGCCAAACAACATAAGAGGCATAACACACAGCTTTGCTGCCAGTGCTCTTTCTAGGACAACACATTCTTCATATTGGTAAATGTTTGTGAACATAATTTAGGCTGCAATTATTTTCCTTCAAAGACTATTTGACAAAGAAAATTTCTATTAAAATGTGTTTTTGGCAAGACAAAGTTGATATAAATAAAATGCAGTGGTGTCACTACCAGTGGTCCTTAAAATCATATCTGGTCAGACTTTCATTAAGGTCCATGATTTAATCAGGAAAGTGATGGAGGGTAACAACAATAGCTCAGCTGCCTGGGGAAATGGCCTGTATAGAATTCTTGACGCACAATTATTTTAATCCAGTAGTTCATTTTTTATTAATTGCTGGGTCTGGTGGTTCATAATTTAGGTCCCAGTAAGTGAAAATTCAACGATGTACCAATTAAGGGAATGTTCAGCAACGGAGCTCAAATTCACCTCCAGCTAATGTTTATAATATTCAAATACCACCATGGATTCTATTCCTTGGTATCATTATGAGTCCTCACCACACAGCAACTTTGAGTGAAACATGAGAATAGTTGGAGGCAATGTGTTCCTTGGGGTTTAGTTGAAATTAAAGTTTTAGAAATTGGTTCATGCCAATCAATGTAGTGAGTAAGGAGAGGGAGAGGCAAAATAAGGGAGAGATGCAGGAAGAGAAAATAATGAGGCCAAGAGTGCAGGAAGGATAAACCGCCATGATGATTGGAGTGACAGTGACTGAGAGGAAGAGGAGGGGAAGACAGTCAGGGAAGCCCAAACTCATTGAGTTCATCTTTAGCTCAACGCACCAAACTCCTCTCTGCAGCACTTGTCTCTTTACAAACTGCCAATTCGCCTGGGTGTCTCCTTGCTCCATCATCCTTTACCACTATATCCTACCCCCCCCAACACACACACCCTCAATCCCACCATATTTTCCTTTCTTCATGCCTTCCCTTCCTCTGTTCCATTTCTTCCCCCTCTCCTCCTTCATTGTTTGGATTTAGGCAGTCTTGAAGTCCACCCCCCCCCCCTCCATCCCCCAGCCGGCTATGAATCACATGGAGGCCAGGGACCTAGAGGCTGCCAGGGCCTCCTGATGACTCCCAGCCCGGCCATAACAAGTGGCTGACAGCTCTATTTACATAAGTCCAGCAGGCAGAAGGGAGAACCAGCTCAGTCTAAGTTACACACACACAAATATATAGTGCAAAATGCAGATAGGTCATAATAATGCTTGGTGGGGGTGTGAATGAACGATTCGCTCTAAATGAATACGGGAGATGCACAGTCAATAGATTTTATTGCCTCGAGGCAAATACCCAAGTATTTGTTTTTTGGGAGTTTTTCCACATGAATGCAGAGGGTGGTGGGACCCAGGGGATGGGGGCCTTTAGACCTCTATATCCGCTCCAGTCATATGTCTTTCATCACTAGATACCAAGGAGAGCAGAGTGAAGTATAGCACCGCTGATTGATGTTTAGCTGTTATATTAGGGCTAATGTCCCCCTTTGACCTTTCATCTGGACATGCACACTGGCCTCTCTGGCTATAATAATACATCTTTGGCTGCATTTCAAACATGCAAAATTCTGTTTTCAAAGATAAAAATGTATATCAGAATAAACACACCTTAAGGTTCAGAGTAGAAGCAGAATCTGTTGTTTGTAACTGATATAAAATTCTAACCCTGCGTTATCTTGAAGTAGCTGTTTATTATTAGGCAGACTTTCTCGCTTCATATGAGGACCCCAGTTTTGCAGGTGCTTATTTACCCCACTGGGTAGCTGAGCGGGGAGATGGAGAGTGTATACTATCTCTCCCAGACTGACAGCTGGGGAGAATGTTTATGAAATAAACATGGGCCTGATGCAATGCTCAGAATCTTGCTAGGCGGTGGCCTTGGAAGCCTACTGCACCACCAACACCAAAGCCTCCCCTTCCTCTCTTTCTTTCATTCTTTCTATCTCTCTGCAATACTTTAGCACACACACACACACACATATATATACACACACACACTCCCCAGAGTCGTGGATAAAAATGTGCTCATGGACCTAATGGGGTCAAACAGACTTTAAATCAGTTGTAAACCCTTCTCTTCAGAGCTACCTCCAGAGGACAGACTGACACTGCAGCACCTCATGCTGCCACGCAGTGACACGCAGTGACAATGGGAGAATTCTAAAGAACAAATCTTGCAAATACAATGATGACAAATTGCCTTCAAAGGGTGCTCTTCACTGCTTATCAGTACCAAAGACCAAGTGTGATGGATTAAAGTTCATGGCCTGTAACTCTTTTTTAAACTCAGTGTATCTGCATGAACTCATCTGACATATGGACTCTGAGCACACAAACTCGGTCCAAATTGAATCCATCCAGAAATAAACTCCTAGCACGTAAACTATTTATTATGTGGCTGAAATAGACATGCATTTACATTTATACCTTATATTTAAGGCTTCCACACTGTAACACACACACACACACACACACACACACACATACAGTCACTTCACAACCTATATGTTGAAAAAATATTTTACAACAGATAATATGTTTTGCTCGTTTTAAGGTGTAACCCATTACTTTCCAAAGCTGCTTTGCTATTGACATCTTGGCGCCCGACTCCACCTCCTCTCAGGTTCTTTTCTTTACAAATCTCAATTTCATTTCAGTCCTGATGTATGCCTCCAGCACACATTTCATTTTATTCTTTGGAAATCGTGTTAGTTTCTATCTGCACTTATCATACTTCAAGAACTGAGGGATCTAATCTCAGCCTTGCCCTATTTGAGACAATGGAGCCCCGGAGCACTATCGATTCTGATTTGTTATTTACAGGTAAATACCTCAGACATATCCTTAAGTACCTCACACAAGGCCATGCAGGACATGATTTTTGTTAAATTTTTAAAAATGCATAATCGCGTTGTCAGTTGTGTTTGCTCTTTGAGACAACATGAGTCCATAAATGATAAAGTTACACACTTGGCATGCTGCATGTCGGCTGACGTGAAATGCTGTTGAAAAGCTAATTGCGGCGCTGCATGTTTTATTAGCAGCCTGCAAATTACTCTTAAAAGTCAATACAGAGCCAAAGTGGAAGGTGTGTTGAAAGAAATGGGATTTTTATTGTCGTAATGAAAATGCAAGGATTCATAATACGTAATAGCTCTGCGGGTACATTATACATATAAACGTATTGACAGCAAAAAATATGCACTCTTTCACAATGGCGTAGAAGAGACATTTCAACAGCGATCAATAGGGCAAAGTTTGTTTTAATCATGTCCTTGGGACATTGGCTCATTACAAATCAAGTGGTATTGAGTGAATAAATCACTTTAATATTCATCTAATTCCTAAAATCAAAAACTGAAAAAATTCCCCCCTAGATGAACTCGGGGCTCAACTCTCCACAGGCATCCAAAACTCAGACTAATATCCTGCAAGAAATAACAGGCCGTGGTCACTGTGGAGTATTGGGCTCTGTGTGCCATTATTCCGTCAAACAACTGGAAAGGAAAGTCACTTGCTGGAGTAATGGCTCCCTGGGCGGGAGGCTGTCGTGCAGACTGCAAAAGAGACACAGTTCAGTTACTTTCCCATTCTGCAGGGAGGAAAGAGCACCAACATCCTGCTCGAGTGTTCCCTGTATGTGTGTTTAGTGAAGGCTTTCTTTGAATGCATGAATCCATGATAGAAGTTGGCCCTCATTTGCCTGGCTTTTCTCTGTACAAGCAAAAGTTGAGTTAAAAGAAGCTCTAAAATCCCTTCAGTCCTGTGGTTTGAATTCCGTACAGCAGCAGTTAACAAGAGTAATTGTGCTTTTCCCCGTTAGGACTCTTGGTAGAAATTCAATATTTTCCTGATTTATTATCATAGAGTGAGAATGAGCTGGCAATCTGAAATGTGTGCTGTCACAGATGTGTGTGTATTTTATTCACTATTAGTGTAAAAGACTGTCAGAGTAAGTGACCTCACTACCTGACTCATATTTACAAAACTCAGCTGTGACAGTTATTTCCTCAGTCATATCCCTAATGTTTACTAAAGAGACTGTTTGTACCAGACTCTTGCTAAAAAAATGGAAGTTGGGGCTGAACAGATGTGATTGTGAATGGCATATACTGTACAACTGATTAGCCATAGTAATCTGCTGAGGTGGATCAGCCTGCCAACGGCTGTTGATTCAGTCTGAACAAGTCAATTCAAGATGACTTGATTTTGGTTTGGACAGACAGTGAGAGAACCTGCCCACAGGGTAGGAACAGCGGTAATTTTCCAAAATGCACACTTATTATTCTGTTGTCATGATAAAAGTGCTTGGATATGGGGCTAGTCCCCTGGCCACTATAAAAGATGTCTATGTGAAAATGGCCCTACTTCTTGCTTGATTTATTATGGTCTCTTGATTCAAGTCTGCTTCAATGCAATACGGTGCTCATTTTTTAAAATGATGGTCCCATTCAGAGGGAATTATGGTTTCATTTGATTTCCAGATGGAGATATTCAAATTGCAAACTGGGGGCTACAAAACATCAGCTCAATAACCAACAGCAGTCATAAAAGTTTGCCACTTTTGTTTAGTGTGAGAATCTTCCTGGGCAATGATTTATAGTAATTGATTTTATTGATTTGCTTTTCATCTCTCTCAAAATACAATAAAAACACACTTTACGTAACATAATAAAACATTTACAACACTCAATACTGCTTCTTACCAGGTGGCAGCAGATTACATAAATAGCAGAGAGCAAATCTTATAAAATAACATATATTCCCTGATGCAGTGAATGTTCAATGCCTGTGTGTCACAGACAATAATACTTCTTGAATGTGTTAAAGTAGTTCAGACTCAGTGTCGTGGGCGGTATCTGCAACTTTTTGTTATCCTTCTTGTGTACAATATTGTCAAAGATGCTGTACAGTTGACTTAAGGGCTTGACAATCACCTTAAATAATAAGAATCTTTAAGCAGACAGCTGTGGCTGCTCTGGAAGGTTTCTCAGTTTCTTGGCCATATAAGCCCACAAAGTCTATGATGATGATTATGTGATATAATCTAAAGCCCTTCAGAGCATTCATTCATTCATCTTCTACCGCTTATCCATTTCCGGGTCACGGGGGGGTGCTGGAGCCAATCCCAGCTCACACTGGGTGAGAGCGGGGTACACCCTGGACAGGTCATCAGTCCATCGCAGGGCCAACACACAGAGACAGACAGAGACGAACAACCACTCACACTCACACTCAGACCTACGGACAATTTAGAGTCACCAAATAACCCAAACTTTGGACGGTGTGAGGAAACCGGACTACACGGAGGAAACCCACGCAGACACGGGGAGAACATGCAAACTCCACACAGAGGCCTCAGGCCGGGAACTGAATCCACAACTTTCATGTTATGGGGCAACAGCGCTAACCACTATGCCGCCCTGCTGCCGAGCTTCAGACCAGATGATTTATATTGTATATAAAACCTAGTTAGGATTTATGTTTCTCATCCTTTTATGGACAAACATATTCATTTGGTTTACATGGAAATGTTACAATGAAAATCATTATCATCTGGGGGATCAGCAAGGTATTTACACCAGCCTGCCACTAAACCTATGAAATGTTATCAGAGATTTGCCTTTTACTGTATATCTGTATTTCACAGGCATTCTTAGAGACACCATTGCAATTTGATTTGTATCCTTGTCAGCTAGGAAGGATTTCCCATTTTCCCTTGCCATCACCTGCTTATATATGACTAACTGCGATCACATTCATCTAATCCCTGGGGCAACACCTGTAGAGTCACTCTTGATGTCATAGTGACATTCATGACTCCACTCTATACAAACAGGCAACATTCATTCCACCTTTACTGTGACTAATTGGTTTGACAGCAGCTCTCATTTGCAAACAACGAAAGTGACAGGATGAGCCTGAGTATTGCTGTAGACTTCAATGCTTTCAGTGTCAAACAGGAGGATTGGTTTCCTCCATGGTCTGTCAGTTGGACAGAATCCTTCGGGCCAAGAGTTATGAGACTGTACTTTCTACTGTACTCTACCTCTGTCATGAGCTGCTGCAGTAATAGTACTTTGCAGGGTATTTTATCATCATTAGTGATAGCATGAATGAAGAAAGACTTCCACAGGGTCAATTAGCGCAAGCTTTCTCAGTTTCAGTTTCAGTTTCAGTTTGATCTGATCATGATAAGACAAAAATCATAGCAAAGGTCAGCAGGTCACCGTCATGACCTCAAAACTCATCTCATATCTGGTTTTACTGCATTTTCATCCATAAAAACATGTTTCTCTAGTTTCAGTAATGCTTCAAATAAATGTTTTGAACCTTGAAGACGTGCTGCCCAGGGCTTACAACAAATATGAAGAACTCAGCTGCTGAAATAGTAGCACTTGCCCTTATATACCCTTAAATTTTATTCCATTAGCATTCACAGCTGATTTACTGGTATAGAAGAAACCATCAGGATTGAGCATCAAACTTTATTCCTTTACTCACTAACAGCTGCCTCCACTGATGACAAACTATGCCGGTGTTTGCTCTCTTTCAGACCTTTTCTTCTACTAAACTTAGCATGCTAACCAGCTATCCCTGCCCCGTGTCGTCACATTCCAATCTGCCTGGAAACAAACCACATTTTATTCCATGACAGTTGGGCACATTCTATGATGACGACAATGTGATATGATTAAAAGCTGCAGAACAGCAATTGAGTGGACTTTAAGAGTTTCATCAACAGTCATACAGTATAGTTTATAGTTTAAACATCACTGAAAATGTTAACAATGGTAGATTAAATTAGTTATATTTAGAACTACACAAACATTCATTCATCTTTAACCGCTTATCCTTTTCCGGGTCGCGGAGTTGCTGGAGCCAATTTCAGCTCACATTGGGCGAAGGTGGGGTCAGTCTATCACAGGGCCAACACACAGAGACACACAGAGCCAGACAACCACTCACACTCACACTCAGACCTACGGACAATTTAGAGTCACCAGTTAGCCTAAACATGATGTCTTTGGACGGTGGGAGGAAACCGGAGTACCTGGAGGAAACCCATGCATGCAAACTCCGAACAGAAAGGCCCCAGGCCTGGGAACCGAACCCGCGACCATCTTATTGTGGGGCAACAGCGCTAACTAATCTGCCGCCATGCTGCCCAACTACTCGAACATACACGATAAAAACAACACAAGTTCCCTCGAAAACGCAGCTTGAGTTTTTGTTTTGTTGTTTTTCTTTCTCCTTAACTGAAGTCCAGTCCAATTAAGCAAGTGTGTGTGTAAAGCATCCAGATTTGATCGTGGCTTGTAGGCCTCTAATGCTGCAGGATTTGGGGTGGGGGTGGGGGGTTTCTAACCCTGGCCCAACTCCAATTACACTGTTTCTTAACTTCTTACTTCAAAATTTCCATATTTCTCCCACAGGCCCAATGAAGAGTGCAAAGCAATATTTCTGGCAAGAGTAAAAGAACCAACACAAGGGAATCTCCCCTTTAAGAAAACCTGAGGGGGCAAAGCAGTAAATTTAAGCTACTTTTACAGCGGTGTTTTCAAGATCTGAGGAAATTGAATACAGCGCTGATATAGCTGGGACGCTTACTAAGCCCAACCTTTTGTAATAGGAGAGAAGCTTGTTCTATAGCAGGTAGACTTGCCAAGAAAGGGCGATTTCAGTGAAGCGGCAACACCAGACCAAGAAGTGGAGAGACAAGCGGATTACTCACCACCTGGAACATGATGTGGACAGGATCATGGCCACATTCCAACTCTTTCCAACCGTGCGTTTTGCCCTGCCCTGCAAATGTTTATGTAGCTAATAATTTGACATTTCTTTGTGTTATTCACAGTTGATTTCTGTTCAAAACTTACAATGACGTTATTGCAGTCACAAACTGGAAATGTTTATACTTAAAAACATTAACTGGGAACACTCAGGTCAATCTAACAGAGCTTTCTTGTCTTCTACAACTGTAAAAAAAGTTTTACTGTTCAATAAAGAGTAATTGGGGTGAGGCAAAAGTAGCGTTATATACCTGTCAAAACTATATGATTAATATTGGAAACACCTTTTTGGCTGTTTTTCAGCCTGCCAATATAAGCAGTCCTGCTTGTTACTGGTGAATGCAGCATTTACAGATTTTCAAAAAGTTCAGCTATGACACTGATGTCATTTATGGACTTTCCTAACACTCTTATGAAAATACATTTGCATTTAATATCCTTGCTGTTCACTGACAAACAACAGCAGCAGTTGCAAGTATGTTAACAATGATTTCTCTCTGATACTGTACTTTTACTGTTACTGCAAGTGACTATACTGTTCTATTGTGTTTAAGGGCAAGGACCTTCCATTAGATCGTGTTCATAGTCTTCTAGATAGTTTCAAAGCAGTATTTAGATTGCAACACCAAAAATCAATGCTGTAGATCAGGTGTCTCCAACTCTGGTCATGGAGAGCTACTGCCCTGCGTGTTTTAGATGTTCCCCAGGTGTGTTGGAACAGGGAAATAGGTAAAACAAGCAGGGCAGTAGCTCTGTAGGACTGGAGTTGGTGACCCCTGTGGTAGCGTGTAATTCTTGGGAACATAGACTACTAAAACCACAGTTTGAATCCAGGATATCTCTACAGAGCATATTAACTTACATAATGTGAAACTTTGATGCTGATGTGTTTTGAAATCTCAGAGACTGCAAAACTAAACTTCTGGACCAACATTTTTGCTTGGATCCTATATATGTCTTCATTTAGGCAAATTGGCTGTTATCCTCTGGTATTAATCAACAGGAGAATTATATGAACCAGAATTAGTTCACATGTGGAAGTAGCATAAGATAATCAGGCTGTGTATGGGCCAGATTGTAGCTGTGGAACCATAGTGTATACTGGGCTAAAAAAAAAAAATTGGGGTGGATTTATTTTGATATCTGGGTTCTGTTGTTTTTGCAAAAATATAATTGGATATTCTTTTCTTTCAAAATGACTGTTTCCAATGCGCAGGCATGAGGTATCTGGATGTGTGATTTTTTTTTTTCCATTGTTACACTTCCACGACAGTAACTAGGTATGTATCATAACTTCTTAAAAGAACCTAGTTTGTGAGGAAAAGCCTGTTTTACTAATGCATAATTCTCAATACAGTAAACAGGGGGTTCATAAATTGACATAGAGAGAAATTGAATTGAATTGAATTTTTATCATAAATTAACAGTAATTATTAGGCTCTATGCCTCTGAATGCTTGTCTCCTCTCTGTAGCTCTTCAACTTGTAAATATTACAAGTTTCTGTCTATATTACTTAACCCACAAATAGTTTTGCTGTGCTCTGTTAGACTAGTACTACTATTCGTCTTTTGCCTAGAGGCTGGCAGGTCAGCTCAGGTGGAATGAGGTCCTAACAGTCATGTGAGAAGAGACGGAGAGCAGCTCCATAGGTTATTGTCCCATGACTGCTTCCCTTTGTGCCTCTGCATGTCTGTGTGCAGATATACTGGTTTGTCTTCTATAGACATTAATGACCATTGTTTTTTATTTCCACTAACATTGACAAGTGATATTTTGTATTTAAGGGAAACTGAGGGATTAAAAAAAATCCCCCAATTTCCTCCTACTTGCAAACTATGATAATTAAGTTAATTAATTAAATAAAATATAATTAACTTCAAAAAATGTCTCCGTTATTGAAGAGTAAATCCTTATGACAGAAAGAAGGGTGACATGTATATCTTTTTCAAAAGTATGGGTTTCCATACATGTGACCTGCAAGGGGCTATATTAGTAATATATAAGTATATACACTTCCTATTGATATAAATATTTAGAAATGTATTTTTGAACAAACATCCTTGGTAAAATTTCTATATGTTCATTAGCATGTAACAATACTATAGGATAAATGTTTATATAGTGTGATATCCAAACGATTAACAAATATTAGATATTAGTTTTATATATTCTTTTAAAATAACTTTGACTAGCGATTTTTGAAAATATTTTTTCTAGGCTTTCTGTTAATTGAATTTCTTATTCATTTAAACCACAACTTTCTATTATGTGAATTTGACTTTTGGACTCTGTGTGTAATATTAACATGTTTTCACAGGCTTTGGGATGAATATATATTCATGTAACATGTCTACTATATAGACATACAGATATACATATTTTACATACATATTTTTATGGGCTGGACAGATCAATATATCAAATCAATATAGAATTTTTTTATATTGATGAATGCATAATTTATTTAATATATTTTTAATTGATTTTAATATATTAATAGATTTTATTTAATATTTGGAAATTCAATCTATTTACATATAATACATCCCATTCTGTTGAGTTACTATATTCAATAATGGACAGAAAAATGTAAAGGGTTTTGATGGAAATTAAAAGATAAAATAATGACAAGTTAATTGTAGATTTTTAATGGTTGCAGAGTAGATATGAAAATAAAATCATTAAATCTAAACTATGCTTTTATTCCTTGAAATATGACTGGTGTTAATAATGCAGACAGATGTATCAGTTTTGTATTATGTCATTACACATCTCACTTTCCATATTTTATTTTACCCTTCAGTGTGTCTGTAACAACTCACATTGCTGCTTAAAAAATATTAAATAGTCCAGACCACGTAACCATTTCAAACTGAAATAAAACTAATCTTAAATCACTGTGGAATAAAATACTCTCTGAGAAATTATATGGTGTACCAAAAGCTGTGAAATGGGTTCGTTTGTACAGGAAATAAATCAAACAAGGGACTATTTTTTCAAATTTTTTAATGAAAGAATGATTGTAGATTCTGCATTGGATTAAAGAATCTGTCAAAATAGGCAATCGTTGTGTAGTCTTCATGCTTTAAAGAGTGACTTTTTAAACTCTTATTAGAGCAAAAGGCTGTCAGGTTAATGCCTGGTTCAACTGTGGCGGAAGACTCATCTCTGGAATCTGCAGAGGGACTTGAGGTGTGCACGTCGTCCAGAAGGCTCCATAATGTATCTTACAGGCCCAAAGATAAACCTTCCGCTTCCATTGCACAACCCAAAGGAAATGTACATCTTGAGATTAGAGTCTGAACAAACATTTCAGTGTTTCTCCGCTCAAGTGTTAGTTTATTTTGAGGTGTTTTCATATAGGGTCAGAAGGAGTGAACTTGTGACAGAGGATGTTGTGTCTCTGGTTCCCTCCCAGACATGTTTCCGCTTACATAAAGTATAAACAAAGACACTATGATGAGAAATATGATGGGATGCATCATTGAAGATTTAAATGCAACTAATCTTAATCAAATCTTAGTGATAGAATGCAAACGTAACATAACTATATGTATAAAATCAAACAAACATATACAATTATATTTGAACAGCTACATGTAAATGAATCTATATATACTCATATTGTAGACATACGTAATGTAAACAAATCTATATTATTTTATATTATATACAGTAATGTTCAAAAGTATGATACCACCCAGAATGTGAAGGTAAACATCTTTAAAATTAATTAGAAAACATATAAAACCCTGTTTCTTTTATTTATGCTGTTTTAATAAACTTACAAACATAATTTGATTACATATTACTTTGAGGAGTGTGAACATTTTTACTGTGCGTAATTCATGTATATAGAATAAACTTATATCTTCCTGTATCCATGCATATAGATATGTGATAATAACACACCCTGGGTGTACAGTATATGATACATTTCTGTATGTGAATCATTGAATTACCCTAAATGCCTACTATATCTCACAGGTAATTGTATTAACCGTTCTCAGTAATACAAGATCTAACAAAAATATTTTTTTACACGTGTTAAGAGCCATTTTCTATTCACACAATAGTCCTTAAGGCCTGAAAATAGACCCTTCTTTGCCTTAACAAAAGAGTTGAAATAGTTATTTCCTCACCTGATATCCGTTTACAGGAAGAGATCAGGTACTTCCCTTCCAAAGCCGTAGGTGGAAACATGAGAAAGCTTTTCGTTGATTGCGCTCTTCTTATATTGTTACATGCGTAACGAAAAAAGTGAAAAACCACAGCTGATCTACCTGTGTGAGTGGGATGCAGTTCACCTAACTGTTCCTGGCGCATTAGCCACAGTACTTTCAGAGACAGTCAGATATTTTGTCAAAGATAATAATAATAATACACAATTATGGATTTATGGGGGGGGGGGGGTCAGCTGAACTTCTTTCTTTTTTTTAAATCTTCAATCCTCATTTGCACTTGGATCAAGCAGCCGTATCGTCAGCTGGGAAGTAGAAAGGAAAAAAAGGTGTGAAACTGTATCTGAGACACACCTGCTGTCAGCAGGTCAGCTGGCCTGTGAAAATCAAGCCTCTTTTCATCGGCAATGTTAAGAAAATCACACCATGCCTTGTGCAAACGTGACAATAAAGGCAACCAGAACAGAGGGCCGGATTTGATCTTTTGACCCTGTTTTGTTTTCATTCCTTTAAGTTTGCAATGCTCCAAAGGAGCACTGGCCTCTTTTGGAGACTTGCCCTTCCGTGGGAAGAGTCATGGCGAGACACTGCCGCAACACGATCTGCTCCACATCTATTGATAATAATGTCATGAGCCAACATTTGTACACAGGAATCATGGACTTTGAAAAATGGGATGTCCAGTAGCTACAAAAAACTTGATAAAAATAACCTGTAGATAAACTATTTTATGAAGTTCTTAACAATTAAGTCTGCAGGTGTATTTAATCTTTAAACAGATCTAGACTGATGGACTTATTTTTGTACTTACATTCATGATTGCCAGAGGATGAGCCCGTTGACACTATCAACCTGACTGACCATATACCTGGGTTCTTTTCTCGGAATTGGGCATGTACAAATGTGCAAATACCAAACCATTAGCCTTTCTGTGAGATCTTCAGCTTGTTTATGATTTTATTTTTATGAATTCTACAGCAACTTTACTATGCTTGGGAAAATTTTGAACAAATGGAAAATGACTTCCCTGCTGACTACTACACAGAACCCCTGACAGTGCATTGTTACACTGTGTATTAAACCTGCAGAGGCTGATGAAGACTCTGATAACCCTATCAAACTCAAATTGCACTGTGGCATGGGAACACTGTCGAAGAGGCAAAGACCAGCATTTTTCTCATCATCCAGCCCAGCTCAAAGCTACACATTGATGCTAATGAATCTCTGTCAGTGGCATCGGGCAGTATTGAACCAGATCCTGTGTGTGTCGGGGGAGCAGCAGAAGCAGAGGCACATCCCCTACACCTCTAAGCCCTGTCACCAGCCTGTATTCAGGCTAGGCTGATTAAAAATGATGGGGTGACATGATTGTGACCTGTATGGATTTCTGACGCTCCTAGCCACACTGCCCGAGTACATGTGTCTTCTCCCTTTGACAAACCCACCTGGGAGCCCTCCGAACCGAGCTGCAGAATGTATAATTTAAAAGGCAGCAGGCAATCAATACTAAAAACAGTAACAACATGGGACGAGGAGAAAGAGCCAGAGAGAGACAGAGAAAAAAGAAGGCATCTAAATTTCCCAGCTTCATCTATCAACAGCAGTCATACATACTAACCAATAATCCCAGTGTGAATTTCCCGTCCTGACATGAAACTTCAGCAGAGAACAATAATCCCTTTTACGAGTTCAGTCCATGCAGAGCAATTTCAGTCTGAAGGATTAACGTGATACATTATCATCCTGCCAATTGCAAAGTTTGACATTTGATTCCAATAGACATGGCCCTTTATATTGCATGAAGTTGAATAAACTGCTTTCAGCTCTGCACCTTGCAAAAATCCCAAAAGCCTGTGTTGGACTTCTTGACAGAGTGATTTAAATCAAATGTTAAATTACAGACAGATTATGCACCTTAATTACCATTCTAGAGATTAAACTAATGTTTTAAACATGATTTTTTCCCAAACTAGCCTGCAAATAGCGCATATTACAAAAACCATTTGAAATGTATTTCATGAAACAGTGCACGATTGTTCTGTTGAACTTTTTGTGTCTGACATCTCCTTCTCCCTAACAAATTCCTTTCCATTCTGGTCCTATCTGACTGTCACTCTCACTCAGGGCTACAGAGAAACTGCAGTTTCCTTCAGATTAAGGGACATTTCTCGCATTTTCCTCCAAAAGCAAACTTTGTAATTGGGAGCCAAACTTCTCAAGGACAGTGGGAAGAAAGAATAAGCAACTATGGTTAGTATAATGAGACATAATCACTTGTGTTATTACTTCTGGCAGACAGACTCCAGTCCGCAGAGTACAAAACACACTACACGTACGCCTTAACCCCACATAGAGCAGTGAAACAATGAAGGTTTTATGAGTCAGATTTGAACTCATTGTTGCTTTCATGAAAAAGGCAAACTATGCTGATTGTGTGATGATAGCTAGAACTGCTGTCTAAGGTGGATTAAAACATTTTGTTCTTGCATGAATGGTCATTAAATGTTTCCAGCCTTTGACTGCTTTGAATTTGAACTGCTTTTGCAAGTACCAGTAGGTTCCCTGCAGTTGTATTATATCACGTTTCAGGTCTGCTACAGTTTAAAGGACTGTTATGTTTTTCCTCTCATTTAAGTTGCACTTTATATGAGTTTGCAGCGTCAAAACAGAGAGTTGTAGCAGGGGTCCTCTCTGCCAGGGTCATGGTCTGAGCCAGAGTCCCTGAACTAGTTTACCAAGAGCCTCAAAGGGAAGGACTGTGTCAGTGTATGATGAACTCAGACAGCCTTCAGCTGGACAGGGACTAGCTGCCTCTCGTGTCTGCACCTGGCTACAGTGATGTACTCCTCAGCACTGTGCAATGAGTTCCACAGAAAAGTTTATTGTAGGTCCCTCCCATGGTAAATGAAAGAACAAGGTGTAAAGCAGTATTAGACTGAACTGATAACTGCAAGGTTATTGTAACACAGAGTTTACCTCTATAAATTGTGCATAGATAGCTTCCCCAAGGAATCTTTAGAAGGTTTGAAAAACCTGCACCTTCATGGTAGGGCAGGAGCTGTGTGCAGTCATCGAAGCTAAGATAACACAAGCTGCTGACAGCCAGTAAAGACTGATAGATAATTTTTAGTCCAAATATGGCAAATGTTTTGAGGCAAATTTATAGTAAAACACCTGCAAAACAAAATATATTGCTTTTGAAGAACCATCATTTAAGTATTTAAGGATTATTCCACATCCTTATTGCAGAGGGAGCACATGCTGCAGGATTTTGTCCCAGTGTTGGCAGGATCCGGAAAACTCATCCTGAGATAGTCTTGTTGCCTGATCACATCCCCAAGCTTCAAAACTCAAGAAAATTCAAGCCATGGGTAGTTGTGTTTTTAAGGCAAAGGCACACGACAACATGATTCACCCTTGCAGGCACCTGCCTTGTGCACCTACCTAAATCAATGGGGATTTGAGTCCATTATCCGTACTGCTTATTCTCATATAGTTGCAAGAGGGTCAAGCTTATTCCAGTTTAGGTTTGCAAATTGCATGGTACACCTTGGTGTGGTTGTCACTCTATCACCGTGCTGATGTATATGGAGAGAAACCACCATTCTCTGCTCACACACAAACATACACACTTTAGAATCATTACTTAACCTAATATTCAAGCTCACGAAGGACCTGCAAATCAGGCCCCAAGCTCCAATAGTCAATAGCTCTATAGTTTGTTGACATATTAATTGTATTAATTCTGTAAAACTTCATCATTCCTATTCACCTGTTTAAGACTAGAGTGTTGGAGTGCCCTCCACCGTCACTGAAAAATGTTTTCACCTATATTGAGTTCTGTCACTCTGCAAATTTTTCCTCTTATAAATAAATAATCTGAATAGTTTAAGAAAAAGAAAATGTTATTGAATACATAGAAAATAAAAAATCATGATGAGATTTTTTTATGACATTGATATCAATATGTCAGACTATGAGAAACTGTAACACGATCTCTGCTTCTGTCAAACTTCACACTGTGTAAGGCAATGAAGAAAACATGATGGAAATATTAATCAAGGAAAGTTTGCCTCCTCCTCAACACAGATTTGATTCTATGGTAATGTCCAAAATAGTGTAAGTAATTGCTTTTGTTGTTGAGTCATTAAAATTACCATACATTTTAATTGCGTATTTAAGCAATTGCACTGATTGAGGTAACTCATTGGAGCTCAAGCTAAAGCTGTTAACTTTGTCACAATAAGAACCAGTCTTTTTGATAGTATATACACTTGTGTTCAGCTGCTGTGATGTATTATGAGTATATCAGTACAAAAAATCTAACATTTAAAATCTGCTAAAAACAGTGAAACGCACTAGATTAATCCATCTCTGTTAATCTTTATTTTTATTTTAAGAACTCTAAAGGCTGGACTACAAGATGCAGACACAGAACAGGCAGATTTAGATTAAATCAAACAGTGTTTACTGTAAAGAAGTTAAGCAGTTCAGTCTTTTGAGAGTTAGGTCAGGTGGGAAGTGGAGGGCCAGTGGGGAGCCAGAGAGCTGACAGGTCTCCAGACGGATGGCAGGTAGTGGACAGGAAGATGGAGCAGGTGGACACAGCTCAGGAGTGGAGTTGAGGCAGGAGTTCCCAGGAACACTAAATGTGGAGGGAAGAAGCATGTAAGTCATAGAATCCCAAGGGTCACAAAGACTAGAGGCAATTTGGAGGGTTACGGACGAGTGGAGGGATGAACCCGTCTTTTATTCTGTAGCAGTGTGTGTGGGTTGGTTTGGAGATCAGGAGCAGGTGTGTGATTACAGCAGGTATGTAGATGATCAGAGTGGATCTCTGAGACTCCGCCCCCAGCTCCAAACAGCCATTCACACAGACACGGGAAAACAGACACACCCACATAAGGGAAGAGATCAAGGGGGAAACAACGGGAGGACAACACAGGATCTTGACAATGCATTGGCGTCCAATTAAATTCCTTTTAATTTCATGGCTCATTATTGTGCTCCATGTGTTCTTCAGGTTGCATCTCCCCTCTAATGAACTGACCGAGGGGCAGAAACAGGTTCAGCAAAGCTGGCGTTTGGCCAAAACACAGCAAGTGGACCTTGGTTAAAGAGCAGTGTAGCTACTACTGTACCTGGGGCAATGGCTAGCAAACCATAGTATGGTAGACTGTAAAGGTCAGTGTTATTTTTGCAGGTGGCACTTTTTGTCAAGGCAAAAGGAAAAAGATGCATGTATGCTTTGATTTGTTCCCTGTAACTTGGGCAGTGTACAGCTCAGAAGAGACGGTCAATTCTCTTTCTGTTCAACACAAATGCACATCACTTTGGGAGGATTGGAACTATACAGAGAGAGTATAGATAAGGGGCTTATAGGAGTAAATAGGTTGAATCAAAAAGGCTATTTGACTTGCCTCTGACTCTGTCTTGGCTGACACTCTAAATTCAGCCATGACGGGGGAGCTAGAGCTCCAGCTTAGGCAAAGCTTCTGCCTGGGGTTTTCCTGTTCCCTTGTTTTTAATTAGTCACGCTGAAACCTGTAAGTGGAGCTGAGGCTTAAACAAATTTAATTGCGACATAATAGCTAGTTTAATACAATTGTGGGGCAATTAGGATGGATATTTGTTGCTGGCTGGCATAATAATGCTCGCTGTGTCTTACTTTCTCTCTATCCCCTCTTTGCAGTATTGAAGTGCTTCCTGCCAGGGGATTTCTCTGGGCACCGGGCACAGATGTGCTCCTGAGTGCAGCATATGGGGCTCTAGCTCCATCAAAAAACATTGCTCCAGAGTAGCGTTTAAGCTCTGGTTGCCGAGTCCTGCAGAAATATCCTAATTAGGATTAATTGCTATGTCGCTCCCCCTAGCCCTGTTTTGATTTCCACATACACCCAAGATAGGCTTAGCACACCATATGCAATTTGTTTTGGACAGTCGTGGTAAATGTCTTTTCAATATTTTGATTGCATAGCATGTGGCAGCAAGCGATTGGCAGACTGAAGCACCATCAGCTATATGAGTGTCATAGCTGTCAAATGTCTCATTACTCCATGCCAAGTCAAAGGTGTATTCATATTTATGTCATGAGGCTGCACTGTATGGGAAATGTTGATACAACCCATTATTTATTGAAGCGACTGTGACAGACAATGTACCTGAGGAAGTCTGAAAACTGAAAAATAACATTCCTCTCTCTTAATAAGGCTGTCTTGTCAAACATTTATGGGACAGAAAGAAAACAAGGGCAGGGGTGTACGTTTATTGACATCATGACTGGGGAAGGCTGTCACAGGATATGGGTTAGGGAGAGTACCAAAGAAAAATCAGGCATTGTGTTGGGAGGAAGTGCTTATCACTAAATTGCCCCGAGGTCTTTTCAAAACAGCAACAGGCGGATTCATGGTGTTGTGTGTGTGTGTGTGTATGTATGAAACCCATAACCCATATCCATTACCAGAAAACTGGAACACAAGAGTACAATAATTGTCATTATGTGAAAAAAGAAAAATAGACACCTTGTCAGGCAAAAAGTCGGCAGACAACTTTCACATAGTGAAGCTTTAGTTGTTTGGTCACAAAGAAAATACATACATACACACACATCTATATATGTGTGACAACAACTCTGATGGGAAGATGTATATTTAGACTGAAATAAATAATGGCTTCCTGTGAGGGATGTATTTATTTATTTATTTAGCCTTTTCCTTGCTCAGGTCACCACAGCAAGTCAGATCAATGATTTGCATGGTTGATTTGGGAGCAGTTTTTACACCAGATTCCTCTCGCAACCCTCCCCATTTATCCAGGCTTTGGGCTGGCACATAATAGCACTGTATCTGGTTATGGCTGGCGTTTGAACTCAGGACCTCTGCATGCAGACCATGCATTCTACCACTGAGCTACATATCCAGCACTTCCTCTGAAATGTATGTATACTTAGAGTTGACATCAGAGTTAATATCTACTTACATAAACAACAAATTTCAAAGTTAATTGTAATTCTGTCAGATATACCATTTCTATCCAATGAACAGCTCTGATGGGCAGTAAAAAGGAATGCTAATGATGTGAGCAGCTTTTGTAATCATAAATAATGTAGAAAGGTGTGTGCCTGAGTTCATCATTAGCGAAACTGTTGCTGCAATTTAGCAAATGAAGCAAACAGGAGAATAATACATGTCCCTGTTGGTGCTTCAGTTATTGATACAAACTCTAATTACACAATTATCAGGCAAATGGAGCTGGGTATTTGAGGAGTACACGGTGGAGTGCTTTGAAAGCCATAATTGGGATTTGATGGTCAGGGGCCGCTCATTAATTGACCCCCGCTGATCTGCCCTGAACAGAACCGTCAATAGAGGGCTGGTAACTATGCAACATTCACATGTGCAAAAGCACTGTAAATGAAGATGGCAGCAGCCACTCTGTTGGAGCTGTTGTCAGCTGCGGCTGGGGTGGAATGATGGGGACGGGCTGGTAACACACTTTTCCAAAACCCCCACCCGGCCACAACATCACTAAACAATGAGAGGAGACGGCTTACACCCAGCAAGGCTCTTTGAAACTAAGGATTCCAGCAGAGAATAGCGTGTCTGTGCCAGCAGTGAGACAGAGTGCCCACTGAGTCCCTGAGGCTTTGGCCAGACAAATGCCGTGCCCAGAGGTGGCGTCCAGTTAACGGTTAGTGGACAATTTGGAAGGACAGCAAAGCTCGGTGCCGTTCTTTTCAGGAAAAGAAGCTGCGATACTTAGAGGAGGTATGACAGACAGAGCTGACAAATTGACTCAAATTACCGGTGCTTCATTTAAATCTTTGTTATGCTCTATGTGGGCATAGACGGACAGAAAAATGGATGCTGTTCATGATGGCTGAGTTTGATGTTCCAGTCAGGACCTGGCCCAGTGACCAGGCATCCATCCAGTAAGCTGTCCAGCCACCCCATCAACCAGACACGTGAACAAAGTGTTTGTGAAAAGACATCAGCAGGGGACACCCTGCACCTGGGGCTGAGCAAACTTTTTTCCAGCTTTTCAACAACTCGCCCTCTTTCTTTCTGGTCCGTTTTTAATCACCAGGGGGTATAACACACTTAGAAAAAGAAAACATTTCCTACTGACTCGCCTTAAGATAACCCTTTTTTTCCCCTTGCTACCTCCTGCTGGCAGAACACTGTTTAATAGTCTGCTGATAATGTTCCCTTTCTGTTCACGAGTCCACAACCATGAGACTTAAAGCTGAAGGTGGGAGGGGCTTGTTGATAGAGGCACATTAATCACCAAACTGTTACTTGACTTTCCAGATGTTTGCCGTAATGGATATAGATTTATAAATTTGTATTTAGACATGCTGTGATCGACCTGCAGTCATTGAGAGAGCAGAGGTCAGAATGTTTATCTCCCTCATGATTGAAAGTCATGGCTATTAAAGGCAATGTGGAACATGATGCACATAAATATGGCCCCATCCTGTAGAAACATTGAACCCACTGGGATATGTTGATTAACTGTTTGACCCTCTCAACCTCAGTCACAGAGCACACCAGTAACTTTCCATTTGGATGAGCCTTTTCTCTGTTTCATCACACTTGCATCATTACTTAGCCAGCCCCTGCATCTCCTAACTTACCTTTAAATGCCTCAAAAGAAACTAAAATTGGTAGTTCTATTTAAAATTAGCTTTTTTTCTACGAAGATTCCTGCTCATAGATATCCTGACGGCCATCATGCAAGCTCATGGTTGTATGCTCATATATTTGTGTAGTAAAGCCTCAGAATAAAGTGTTTAGCAAATATACTACGAGATATACTATGCCCAAGAGAACAAACTATTTAAATTAGGGCTATCATCATAAATGCCATCATAAATCTGCATATTTGACTTCTTGCCAGAATGTAGATGAAAAGATTGACTCCACCCCAATATATGTACCATATATACATGTATATGTCTATATATATATATATATATATGAATAAAGCAAGAAGCCAGCTACGTAAGTTTTGTATAAAGGAAACAGCTCACTACTGTATATGTGGGATTCTAATTAATGAACTGCTTTGCATCAGCTAAACGCTAACTAGAAAACTAATCTTACCATATCTAAGTTTTCTTCTTCCTTAATTTTTGCACACTTTTTTTAATCCATCAAAAACAGTCACCTCAATCATCCTGCACATATAAAAAAACAAATACAACTCTTCATGTGTCTAATTTAAGATAAACCCAGACTTTTTTTTTTTTTCTCTCCACGAGTGAATGTGCAGTGAGAGCTTGGGTGTGATTCTTGTGAAACACCTTCCTGCAACCAAAGACAAGGCTCTTTAAATATGTATGCTAATTCAGGGCTCTTTTTCTGGGGTCAGCGTGTGGATCCTGTTCGTGGTCATTAATGGAGGTGAAACTGGACTCAAGCATGTAACGATCTGGTTACCCTGACATTTCTGGAGAGTCCGGTTCAGCAGCCACGTGGAGAGTGGACGCTGGAATGCTAGCTCAGAATTCAAATTTAGACCTTAAGTAAATCAACTCTCTGTGGCAGCCAGGGAAGGGCTTCATCGTGTCTGAAAAATAAAAAAATAAAAATAATGATGAGAGCAGCACTGGAATTAATTTGAAATGGTCCCCCAATTTTTTTTTTTTTATATATTTCTTCCATGTACCTCATCTATGTCTCATTTCTATGCTCAGTGAATGAGTTAAAGGGTGTGTAACACTTCCTAGTCTCTACTCAGCCACTATCATCAGAGTGGAAGTGTGAATAAGAGACTCATTCTTCAATGTCCCAGACTAGTCTTAGTGGGAGTTCACACACTGTGCCTGCAGTCTGGAAAATTGCGCTATGATTCAGCTCTCTCTCAGACAAGGGAATAGCTGTCAAATCCTGGAATGTTCCTGTGAAAATAAACAATGCTCAGGCTGATCTCTGTGTCTCCCTGCATTTCCCCTCTTAACTCTCAGTTTTAACCCTCTCTTCCAGGGCCTTTATGCATAAAACAGTTGTGTCCGAATTGAGAGGGGAAGTAAATCAGGGTAATGTCTCCTCAAGGCTCCAGGCAGTCAGTCCTGGCCCTGAGAGTGCCATCTTTCAACTCCTCAGCAAAAACATGTGTTCAAGGTACAGTTACAGGAGCTTGTCCAAGGAAGCCACAGATTGTATTAATCACATGTCTTTCATCATGCCACTAAAAAAAGCGATTTCTGTGTTCAGCGCTTTGTGGTTTTCGCAGTATACCCAGCTTTGCAGGCTGTGATTAGTTTGTCAACTTAGTTCTGTGGTGCCAGGCTGCAGGAGTCAGAAATACCATCAATTAAGTCATTCACATTAATACAGCAGTTGATATTTGCTAATTTGAGCTGGTTTAAGAGTCAGTTTAATCAGAATGCGAACTGTTATTTTATAAATGTTTTAATTTCACAATGAAATAAAGGTAATGATCAGAATTATTTTGGTTTTGGGTTGCTTAGTTTCTCTGAGTTAAGGCATCAAATGTATTAAAATAAACAACACACAGGGACATCTTTATGAATGAATAAAATATTTGTTTGGGGAATATTCATTCACATCATTCTGATGTCTGTCTAAAATAAAAGTATATCTAGAAAAACAAATTTATGTATAATGTTCAATAAAGTGGACGTAAATACAAGACATTCATCAACGTGCTATCAAATTGCTGAGAGGACAGTGAATTAATTATATTCTTCTGTTTTAATCATCCAGACTAGCTCAGAGAAATACAAACATGACAAGCACTACAGCTATGCTTCAACTGACACTTGCATCATGTGCTGTGTGTGTAAGATGAGACAACAGCAGCAGAAAAAACATGGAAAAACATATATATATATACAGCATTAACAGATATTCAATGGAAAATACACAACTGACAGTCAGTGTTTTCCTTTGGTTACCCACAGGCACATCCAAAGGCAAGTCCACCACATCTTAATTATTACTGTTTGTTAGTAACAAACCTTCCTGCAGAGAGTCAGGAAAGGATTGTGCAAGTTGCCAAATTCAGATAACTGTCTTCGTAGAATGTCTGGGTAAACTGGAGCAGAGAGATGGCAAGGGGCTGGGGCTTGAGCTGGCATCGGCAGCACAGATTGAGTGTTCTCTGATTTCGTCACCTTGGCCCACATACAGAAGCAGTTGGGCCGTCAACTACTCAGGAGCCGGCTGTCATCGGGGGAATTTGCAGAGTGAGTTTGTTATTGGATCCTTGGTGTGGGTGGAAAAGCAGTCAGGTTGTCTTTCTAGACTTGTGGTTTCAGTGGATCTAATATGACTGTGATTCGACTGCCTACCATCCACTGAGCATTGCTCGATCTTGGCTCTTTGCATCTTTTGTCCTTCTGCTGAGGACACATGAACGATCGATCAGGGACCCCTGCGGTTATGTAATGAGATCCAGCAGTGAATTTTCTAACACAAAATAGCTCCACTTCTTTCCAAAAGCTTTAGCACAGATATGGATGCAGCCATGGAAATGGTGAATTGAGGGTGAAGACAGATTCCAGCTCCACTTGTGGAGGACAGTAGTTGTAAAAACAGTATAATTCAATAATGCTGCTAACTGGCAAAGCATGAAAAGAGGTTGGACATCATCCTTTAGTGTCATTCGGGAACATGAACATGAAATGCAACTTTAAAAACAATAGCTTTTTGAAGCTAAATGCTAAAAGTTGCATTCCAACATGCTGATTTCTTGCAGTTATGTATGCCATGGTCTCTATCTCAGTTTAAAATATTAGCATGCTAACTTGTGGTACTTAGCAATGAATTGTCTGCAATGCACAGATAGGGATGATGGGTATATCACAGGTTTTCTGTGTATTTAGCCTAAACCAAAGAAAAAATAATGGACAAATCAAAATTCTGTACTGAGGTTAATTACAGTTAAATTTTTCGACGTATGAGGAAATTGCATATGTGTTTTCGAGATAAAACTGGTACATAACTGTTAAACACAGTGAAAAGGTAAGCAACCACTGACAGTATCAACCTCAATGTAAATAGAAAAATATAAATTTGTACAATATAGATACTCGAGACAGCAGAGGCCATGAATGATTGTACAAAGTTTCATGGAAATCCATCTTTAGATGGAAGGAGGTTACACTCAAAGCCACAAATGTCACAGTGGCGCCAGATTAAAAGTCAAGTGAGAGCTCTATCTGTGGCACGTACACTGTGCTGCAGTTTATACTCAATTCTGCAGTTCAAATACACAAGCCCCAAACCAAATATTCCTCCTTGAGATCCACGGGACACTTAATTATTTTCTTTTGAAATGGCATTTCATTATTTTGAGGGGGTTGTCCACTGGGTCTCAGATGTCCCTTGACAGTGTGTGAATGTCACCACACTGCGCATATGGAACATAACAGTGAGGCTAGTGAGGCTCACAAAAAGACTCTGAGATACATTTTGAGAGGCATATTTGGTGATCGCAGTGGAACACACCCCTAATACTCCAACAGTTATTTTGGAGCAAAGAGTTGATGACAGAGGGATTGTGGCATTTGTCTCCTGTCTCCAGTTTATTTTGGCCCAGATGTAGTTTCTTTGGGCTGATTGATATTCAGACTTCACCTTTTTTTTGTTTGGCTATACAAACCAAAATACAAACAGTGAAACATGGATGGGAAAGTTTTCATTGGCGACAGCAGCTGGATGCAAGTCTGCTAGATGTGACCTTGGACGTAATTGCATATAATCAAGCCTCTCTGCATATACTCTGACATAAGTTAAGTTTGAGGAAGATTTAGTTTTGCCCATAAACAGTTTTTACTATCATTAAAATTGACTTTTGACCTGGCCAACAAACCTTTTTTTAAGTTTGTGTCACTTTTGATTTTATTTTGAAAAGGGAGATGGTTGAGATATCTGATTAATTTGTTGATCAACACATTTGAGAAGGAATTACGGCCACTGGAGCATTCAAGGTCAAGTTGACTTTCCCTGTCGCTGCCTTAACATGGTGTGAAACCAGTAAAAGATTCTGTGTAATGGAGTGACACAAAGCATCGGTTTGGGCTAGGCCAGACAGGTTTGATCGTGACCGTTGAGCCAGAAAGTTGGTGCTGAGAGGCAGAAGGCGCACCAGGAGCCCTCCTCTATTTCAATGCGTGGCCTGACAGCTAGGATTTTGCTGATGGGGACCTAATAAGGCCTGGCGTGGAGTGCCCCTGGTCCACGCCTGCTGACAGCCTGCGCCACCTGCCCCCCTCATAAAACCCATGCCTCAACAGCCCTGCTTGAGCCATCAGCCGGCCCCTTCATCTAGGAGGCCCATACGCCTCTGCACATTGGGCCAAACTTTGACTTTTATCATGGAAGGCCATTGCTCATGTCAGATGGGCTAAATGACTCAATGTATCTGATCAAATACAGGGAATGGCAGTGGAATGCTTGGAATGGGACTAGGCTTTGGCTGAGGGAGCACAGCTAGTGGGGGTGGGGGCATGGAGGGGCTTCACGGTGTGTTTTTTTTCCAGGGAAGAAATGTAATTACTCTCCCTTAAGAAAACCTTATTCTGGGTAAAGAGAATCCAGGTTAAATCAAAGATCCACCCTGACATGCTATGCGACATGAAATTACAGTGAAGTAGCAATTAGTGATTAATCAGCTTGAGTACGAAAGATCATTAGAAATAATTGGTGAGCGATTAGCAAATGCTTTAATGTTATTCAATATGTCAAGACAAATGCAGTGCATATTTATGCTTAACACTGAATGTAAACAGAAAACCTGGTTAGCTTGCTGCTTAGCCTTTACAAATTGAGACATCAGTAGAGGTGAATTGAGTTTTATAGGGACCAATTTTTTGGTTCAAAGTAGTTCTGGTAAAAAAGGATCCTTAATAATTTGTGTGCGTATGTGTGTGTGTGTGTGTGTGATCTAAATTAAGAGGGACAAAAAAGTTGCCGCCCTCTTGAAGCTACAATACCTCCTTTTCACCCTGACAAGTAAAGTCTTGACTGAGCCCTGGGCTTTGCTAATGGAAGGCAGACAAAACATTTTCTTAGCTTGATAGCATCTGTTTGCAGAACAGATATGAAGAGCGGTTGGCCCACAAGAGCGAGGGGGGAAAAGAGATTATGACACATTTCAGACAAGTGCTAATGAATGTAAACATCACTGCGATAAAGACAACACAGCGTGAGGAAGCATAGACTCAGCAGAGAGGGTAATTTAATCAATTTTTCAAATGCCTCCCTCCTGCCACAATGCTCTTATCGTCCTCAGCACGGGAGACGTTAAAACAAGCTTGGGATGAGTTGTGTCAAAGCGACAGCAACAGGGAGGGAGGGAAGACCTCCTGTTGAGAACTTGAAGGAGGACATTTTCACCGCAAGGAAGGTGAAGGACACCTTCGGGTTCTATCCACTTTGTGATGAGACTTGGTTGTGCGAGTCAGTGGGGAGCTGATTGAATTTGTCTTGATTCAAAAACACAATTAATTCAGTGAGAAAGATAAAGATGCCATCATTTAGCGCTCAGCTTCCGCATATAAATATTACATGGTAGGTTTTGTTTCTCATTAAGGAATTCATTTTCTGATTTATTTGGTTATTTCCCTTTGCCTCCATTTATTTTGGAAAGGGTCAGAGGGCTGTATATTTCCATAATCCGAGTGTGACATCAGACAGTATACCATTTAGACAGAGAAACTCCACCCTGTGACCTGTAGCCTCTGTTGACCCTCATTAGTAAGGCCCACACACAGCATCTGTGCTGGAGGCAGTCAGTTGACCTAAGGCCATGTCCACCCATTCATCTCTGACAGCACTCTGGCTCCAGCTGACGAGCTAACTACACATCCACACCTGAAATTTTGCTAAATGAAATTGTTTGTGGATCCCTGACAGACTTAAAATCTTTCATGCATGAGGACAAGGACAATAAATATCGACTTCTATCGAGGATAATCAAGCCTCTCATACAAAGTACGTGAGTTATATGAGGTATACCAATGAATCATTTTAAGTGAAAAATTGCCGCTAAATAATATTTAGGTCACACAATGGAGATAATTCAGTACAGTAATAGTTAGAAGACCTAGAACAGTTCCCAATTCGACTTATTGTGTAACACAGCATGAACTGTTGTTTTATTGGCAAAGGTTGTTATCTTGAGAAAAGCCATATGCTGGTCATTTGATAAAAATAAATAGTATTTATATGTTATGATGTATATAGATTATTATAAAGATAAAGGATTCTGAGGAGACCTTTATAATAATCATAGCAATCGAATATAGACATTATTTGCTTTGGTGAAAAGCATCAGCCTAATAAATTCACAGCGATATTAATAGACAAGCACTGATAAAATAATTTGCAATATGTCCCTGAAGTGTAAGGGAAAGAAAACATGAACTGGCACAAGGCCAATTTGAGAGAGTGAAATACAACATTGATGACAAACTTTTTTTTTTTTGGTCTTTCACTTCTCCACCCGACGTGTTAATAGAGTCACTCATCGCAGGCCAGGCATGTGCTGTCTCCGGGGCATCCACAGGGATGTCATTTCTCATGGCCTCTTGGAAAACACAATATACAAACTTTGTCATAAAGCCGGACCACCTATTAAGAGAGGGAGGCAGTCACTATTCACAAAGTGCTCCACAGGCACAGGCGTGTTTGCACATGAATGGTGCTTTTTGTCTCCACAGTACACTTCTATTTTGTTAATTGTAATAAAATAAACTGTCAAAAACTCATTATGAGCTCATTTATAAAATTAGATCAATCTTTTACACCTAAAAAAGTCAGACATAAATTGGAAAACCTCATTATCCATGCTGTGTTATGTATTAAGCAGTTTAATAGGTAAATCTGTAACCCTTTGGAATCTAATGTACAATAAATCCTGTCCTTGTCGTCTTGTATTGTGATGACAATATTAAAGGCACCATACAGTCTAAAGGTAGACCATTGTGTGGTGTTTCATGATAAATCAGGTCCAGGTTCTATATTAATACAGTAAAAGTATCAAAGGACTCAAACTACATTCAGAAACTGAGGCTTAAAAACCAACTGTCAGGACTTTTGCAACTTTGTGATGTCACAATGAAGCAGTCACGACCCAAAGCCCCTCTGGCCAGGATTGGGCTTCTCACTGTTTTGTTTTTATTTGATGGCTCAGGAAGTCTCAGTCAGAGGATCAGCTCCTCTCTTGGGGTGATATAAAAGAGATGGTTTTTGGTGCTTAAAACCACAAATATATCTTTGTATGCATATAATTAAATCACTGACAGAGCATTAAGTATGGGACCTTTAATGTTTAGCAGGTCATTTTGTTAAACATGTTATTATGTTCACATCTACCAATTACCAGTAACCTCTAGAGCTGCGGCTGAGAGGAATCTCATTAGTCTTGCAGGTATTTAGCTGTAAACCTATTTAAAAATGTAATGTTCTCCTTGAAAATTCCTAAATTATGACATGTTATGCTCTGGGGGCCATGAATAGCAGTCAATAGTAGTTGATCATTCTGGACCAAAGTGATGGGCTTACCAACTCCAGATGCCCTATATATTGCACGTGTTTTCATTTATTCGCTGAATCCAAAAAATCTGTTTAAAAATTCTATAATTATCAGGAGGTATTTTAACAGCCGAAATAAGAAGCCCCCCCCCTTTCTCAAACTGCGTTTGGACAGTAAACAATGATAAGATTCTCACTGTAATGTGTCTATAACCTGCAGGCTGTGACAGGATGGTGAGTTTGGGAGACATAGTTGCACTTCAGTTAGCCCAACCTGTGAGATTATTTAACCTGACAGACAGTTTGGATAGCAGTGGGAAAGACTCGCAGACTCACATTTTGTCTGCTCAGATATACTCATTTTGACATTCGGCATCTCATTTTTGTTTCCCGCTGGCACAGACGGAGTACAAGTGGATATAATTAGTGTGGACTGATTTGGATTTGATTACAAAATAACACTGGCTATGAATGTGATCCAGCAGCAGGATAAATGACGATAATCTTTTCAAAAACCCACCAATCTTAATGGATAGCTTCTATCTTCCTCACTTAAGTCATGTGGCACCGCGTGTGCTTTTTCAGCATGACCAATTATAATCACAATCGTGCAGCAACATAAAAAGTGCGTGTTTGACCTTGCTAAACATTGACAAGAAAATAATCATAAATGTAAGTGCTAATATTTGTTTGGAGTTAATGTTTTATTCATGGGACATCTGTGCTACTTGGAAGCAGCCGGAAGCTTCACAACCCAAATAAGAACTATTCAATTAAAGTCGGGCAAAATTGATGGACAAATTTTTGCAGCTTTTAGTTCATTTTTTACTTTGCAGCAGTCCAAACTCAAACTATCAATAATCTCTCATAGCTGCATACTCTCAACTGCCAATCAAGGGATGAGCTGGGGCCTGTTTGCTTCCCTCATTTGAAATATTAATACAGGTGACCCTTGTGAGATGCAAAAATGTAGACTGGAGCACATGCTGGCACCAAAAGCAAGGCCGCAGCTTGACAAGACAAACAAGAAGCCCTTAAATAAATGATGAGTTTAAAGGTTTAGTCAGGCTCCCTGACATGAAGTAACCAGTGTACAATGAGTTGCAACCCTGACCCAAGGATTTAAGCACAATCTCATCAGCATCAATCAAGAAAAACAATGCATTTACGCAGAACTCATGCCCCTTCGTGGTCAAGAACACTGCAGGACATGCGCATTATGCTGTCTTGGCCTCAGAGTCAGTCATACTGTAGAAAACCATTAGTGATCCAGGATCCCTTCTTCAATTTCATTCTTTTTCTGTTCCTGGAGGATAGGTTGTAGTGTGCACTTTTACCTGGAAAACTAAAAAATCCATTTGCCCTGACAGGCAGGATGTTTGTTCCCTTAGCGCCACGGCTGCACCGAGTAGCACGCACCTCGCAACCCAAGCATGGAGAAGAGGTAGAGTTATTTTAGAGAACAAATGGTGTGTCTGGCACAGCACAGGGATACATTCCTCCCTGCTGTGTGTCTTTGGGGAGAAAAACTCATAAATATGCAGCAATCGTTGCCAAGCGGACACTGGATGCCAAGTCAAGTACATAGTACATAATTTTATATTGAGAGTGGATGAATTTCCTGGTTTCCTTGAATGGATGATGCTGGATTGAGAGAGTGCAACATGAATCCAGGCACCGGCACAGTAAAGGCCATGCCCAAGCCTAGGCCAGGGAATCTAGGGGTTTGTCCAGATGAGAGCTGAACAGGCCCGAGGAGCTCCTGGAGCTTTCCACATCCCCGTTTGCCTGTGAATGTGTGTGAGAGTGTGCAAGTGTGTGCGTGCAGGCAGACATACCTCAGAGGAGCTGTAGCCTCAGTACTTTTTCTAGTTCTGAACAAAATGTTAAGCGTTGTACAATCAGGAGAGGCCTGCAGAAGTGGGGCTCATTCACTTTGAAAGATCTCGGTGGGTGAAAGTTGTTTGCAGTTTTAAATTCAAGGGGCCTCTGAAGACATTGTTTGGGGGTTTCTGTTTGCTGCAACGTGGGTTGCCACAGTACAACACACTGAATTTTTGTAGTAAATGCCGTTCTCCACATGGCGTTGGATGCATTCGTTTCTCACACAGCACATGTGCGCTTTACAAGTTGTAGATTTTTCTAGGCTTTACTAGGCTAGTAGTCTAGCAAATGTCTATTTCATAATGTAAATGCTTTGTAAATGATTTTATTTTTAATGGAAAGTCAACACTTTTTAACGGCGTCTTTCCATTTTTATTGGTGAATAACTGTCATTTGTTTTAGCCACTATAGCTGCTCACTATAATGGTGTAATATAACTCTTCTTTTACTACCATCCACTTGCTGTGTAATATCCAACCAAAGACCAGAAAATGTTGAGAGGATCCACACCATTATTTAAAAGGAGGAGGTAACCCAGGGTTATCGTGGGTGGTGTTTTAGCTGATTGATCACAGACTTGCAATCTACAACTATGCAAAATACAGTCCTTTTAATTTAACTTATTTAACATGCTGTTTAATAAGGTGTAAGGGCTAATGTGGGCAGCCTCTGTAGCTTGTTTTACAAATGACAGATATAAATAATGGCCTAAAAAAATATAGCCCAAAAGATTTCTCTCTCTTTATTTGCTTTAATCCCTGTAGGGTGAGTGAAAAGGAGGGAAATTAGGAAGATGGATCAGACGTAGAGTGATGGAGATGGAGCTGAAAACGTGAAGGATGATTAGATAACTGCCAATTTATTATTGTAACGATAAAAGAGAAAAGTGAGACCAGCAACAGAAATCTCCTCACCAAAATATTTTAGGCATACATCTAATAGTGCATTTGTTCTAAATACTGGACAGGAAGAATAAGAAAGTGTGATGGAAAAATTATTGATGCAGAAAGCAAAGTGAGCGGAGTGAAGTGGAAAGAGAAGGAACACAAGTGAAGAGATGCGACAGAGAAACCTTTTTTGTCAGGTCAGTGTTTAACTGTGAAGTTAAAAAGGCTTTCATTACAGTTAATAAGTTACCGTGTCCAAAATAAATGAAACCAGAGCTGCCCCATTTTTTATTCATTGAAAAAAAACAAAAAAAACAAAAACATTGTATTTTTTCGGGGGCGGGTGAAATTTGAAACACTGAACTGAAAATGCCCTAATTTTTCATTTCACATCTGGTCACATTAGTTGAAGTCTGTGTTTTCCCCTTAGAAGACAAAAAAATAAATAAAAAACATTGTTCTTGTACAGTAATGTAAAGCTTTTTAGCCCAATTGTACAACAATGAGGAGAAAATTAATAATGTTTTGCCTTTATTTGGTCAGAGATAGGGAGAGACAGGAGCTATGTATGTTTGTATGTATGACATATAACAAGGGCCCCCCAGGCCAGGGAGCTGTGGACTTTACAACAATCTGAATGTTTTGACTTTTTAATAATGCAATGCCAAATTGGATAGAAACTGAAAGAAAATCTATAAAAAAAAAAAAGAAAAAGTGGAGTGTCTTGTAAATATACTCACCCTATTTGTAAAGGATTAATCTCCCTTCATTAGACCTCGGCTGTATCATAAGTTAAACCTCCCCTAAGCCACAGAAATGAGGTCTTTGTTGACTGTTTTTGTCATTAAATTCCCTTCACCCTGTACATCACTTCCACCTAAAAGCAGAGAATATCAGCAAGAGAAGAAAAAAATCGACTACACCTCACACTCCTGTGTGCATGTCAGGGGCTTTTCAGTATTGGAACCTAATTAAATTAACCTCAAAGGGAGATGGACTAGAAGCGTGGTGGGGCACTCGGTGCACGTCCGATGATTAGCACATCGATTTATTAAAATGGGCTAGTCAGCCAGCCAAGACAAGACTGTTTTTCCTGCCGGGGTCTTGTTTACTCCAGACTGAGACAGTTAAAACTGCTCTGCTCTGCTCGGCACAGAGGAGATAATTAGATGTGAATGAGCAAGCATTTCTGAAATACAGTGAGAGCTCGATATAAAGGGCACCGCTTTGTCCTTAGTGGTGTGGCAGTAATGAACGGCCAACAATTTAAGTTTTGGTTGTGTTCTGTCTGTGTGTATGTGCATGTGAATAGAAACCTGCCGCCTTTATCTGGATAGTTTTTTATCAGATATAGAAAGGCAAAGAAGAGAGTAAGAATATTTGATGAAAGAGACTCCAACTAAATGCAATGACGCCGACTACTTGGTAAAATTGCAAGCGGAATTATGGAAGCAAAATTAACATTCCCAAGGGCATGCATAAACAGCCTGGGTGTCTGTGCAAGCCCTTTAAACACACACATAGATGTAGCACACTTGCATGAACAGATCCAAATGTAACAAGGGATGTTGGTACAACAATACAGTAGTAAGTCAGAGTGACCTAAAGGAGGAAAAAGTAAACAAACAGCGGAGGTCACAGGTTCAGAGCCCAGTGCCTCCTAATTCTCAGAATGGGCCTCTCAAAGAATCTGCCGCCACGGTGGGTCATCAGGATATCCTGGCACTGACTCACTTTGTCAGCAAGCCTGTCACCCTAAGACAAAAATATGTTCATCATCACACAGAGGAACTTCTGGCTGTGCCGGAGAACTAACACGTAAGCTTTTCACAAGCACTGATGGCGACAAACAGAGCACAAGCACTTTCCAACGTGACATAATTTCAGCCTTGAAAACCTTCTTACAAGTTCCAAGACAATATACATCTGAATGTGACAAACTGAGTCAGAGAACTGCCTGGAAGCTCAGCCACCATTTTCATCATTAATATTTAATCATATATTTATTAAGTCATCGTCTAAGTAATTTTTCCAATGAAACACCAAACATCCTTCATTGGTAACTGTGCAAATGTTATTATTCACTGCTTGTTGCCTTCTGGTTTGTTTGTTTGTTTGTTTTTCTTTAGTGCTAATATTTGTAAAGATAAGGCTGTTGATACTATGGTGTTTTTTTTTGTTTTTTTTCTGTGCAAAGAGAGCGAGAGGATTTTTCCAGATTTTTTGTGATCAATTTATCATTTTCCACAATGACAGAAACATGCACACATGTTGCTTTATAGATCTAATGATAATACAGTGCAAGTGTTTTTCATCAGTGTGCGTGCAGGTACTTGCATCTGGCCCTTTGTTTAACCAAACCATGGGAACAGTCATCATATCATAATAAGTACCATAATCGCATCAGCGGTAACAGCAAATTAACTTACATTTTCTTAATCTTAGACTTTTTTCAACCATCTCTTTTCCCTCAGCCTCAGCCCTGCTGCAAACTAAATCCTGAAAGGTTGGATAGTTGGCCCAGGTGGGCATGGGATGCCAGCCACTGATTTGCTGTGACATCACAAGTTCAAGCAGTCCTGACAGCTGGTGGTAAGGTTTAATTTCTTAATACAGACTGTGAGCATTTCACTGTGGACCAAAACCTTTGATATTTTCGCTGTTAATGCAAAACCTAGACCTGCTCATTAAAAAAGACAGGGATCTCCTTTAGAGCATATGGCACTTTTAATAGCACCCCCCCCCCAAAAAAAAAACAAAAACAAAAGAAAAAAGAAAAAACTAAGTTGCATTTTGTAGCTTCTGATGTTAACTAATATATAGTTTATAAATATATAATTTAATATATAGTTTAAGTGTAAATAAATGGAATGAATGACACTTTCCACTGCTGCATGACCAAATCACGTATAAGGAACACATAAAAGTATGTCAAATAATTAGTGTTCTCTTAACACAGCTTAGTAAGAAATTCATATGACCGCTTCTTCCCTTTTACTACTTTTTATAGTTGCACTTTCTGATTGATAGCAAACCTAAAGAATGTCATCTCTGCTTTTACATTTTTGTACCCATCATATCTGTAATACTGACATGTGCAGTGTCTCATTGAAGAATATGCACCACAACAGATCAGAACGCTGTGTTTTCAGTTGATCGCGGCTTTTCATTTAGCTTGTTACTTGCGTAACCCATCATTTTGTGCACTACAATGTCTGTATTGTTCACTGAAACTGTTTGCTGTTCCCCCCAGGTGATAGATTGTCTCAATTTTCAACTTTAAATAACCTCTGACTGCATCAAGCAGCATGTTATTGTACTCACTGGGGCTGGAAGTGATAGCTGTGAACCCTTGTTACATATTGTCAGAGTTAGATGAGGTGACTGCTGATGCTTGCTTTTTATACCGATGGGCCTGCTGATGAAAGTGACCTTTGGATCTTGTCTGAACACAGTACACAATGACTGAATGGCCCAAAGAGGGAAAAAGGAGAACTCAAAATTTCAAAAACTGTAAAGTCACTTTTCTTTGTCTGTTTAGCTTGCCCCGTGATAAGATGCTTACCTGCAGCGTCGAGCCTCTGGGTCATTCTATTGCTGTTATTAAAAGAAATACTCCATGGTAAAATCCAAATAGAGTGAAAGTGCAACCGAACTACCAAGAGAATTAAGAGATCCCAGGCCTGGGTGTACATTTAATCTTAAAACAACATCACCATTGATACTCGTGTTTGGATATATTCTCCAGTTCCTCCTTATCACTCACAATTACAATATTGTTTGGATTCCCACATTGCTGCTCATATTTCGAGTGGACTGGCAGCTCACTGATGGAGGGCCTTCCCCTGAGAGTCTAGAAACGCAGCCGTTTTCAATGTGTCTGATCCTGCTCCTCTATCCCGAAACCGACTATAATTGGCAGGCTTTCCTTGTCACTGAGTTATTACATTTCCCCTCTCGGCTATCCCACGTACCCCTGGGAGCACTTCACACTGTGAGCAAGTCCCGCGAGCCCCCTCTCTGTGGGCCACAGAGGACCTGCAATATAGTCATCCTCATGGTAACAGAAATCTTTCACTGCCTAGCTCTCTTGTTCTCACTCTCAATAATGGGCCATCATAGAGTTTTCCAGTGTATAATGAGGCACTAACTGGAGAGTACCATGGAGCCAAGCAGGATCATTTTGAATTCCTGAATGTCCACAATTAATGCACAAGGGTGGATATTTAACATTTTGAAAAGAGAGGAAAACTATTATGTGCTAATGCATTAGCAAACGGGCTTAATGCCTCAGCTGTTCAAAGAAGCAATGAAAGGTGTGAAAAAAACAAAACAAAAAAACTGTCTCCTATTCCACAGGCTGCAGGTCCCTTCCAACTCGACATTTCTTTTGAGGGGGTTTTATGATGTGGCAAAACAACGGTGATTTATTCTTCTCTAAAGTCATCCCAAGTCGAAAATAAACACAGGTTTGGTGGCTGCCGGTGACACCGCTAAATAAATACAGAGCCACCTGCAATTAAAGCAGAGCTGATGTCTCAGCGTAGTAGGAGATTGCAGGCAGCAGGAAGCCACAGTCTATTTCCTGCGTGCTTTCCTCCAGAATAATTACCGACTCTGTTTTGTTTCGTAAATGCACAATTTCCATATTGTTGACTCACACCTGAAGATAGTTTCATCGGCATAAAAACATTCTGCAAACTGGTAATTGAATGGGAAATGCAGAGTCTATTATCGGTATGGTATGAGAAGCTTGTGAGTATTTCCGCTAGCTTTAGACTACAGAACTCATGTAAACAGAAATGTATTAATGTGTAAACACATGCCAGTTCCTTTTTGACTCCAAGAGCAGTATGTCTCAAATTAACCATAAACCACTAATGAAACCAGGGCAGCTCCAGGGGAGACTCTGTCATTAACCACAACTAACCTGCAATCAAGGACAATGTAGACACTGCGTATGAGGGAGAGAAGACAATTAAGGATGTTTGTCAGACAGGCAGCCAGGGCGTAGACTGGAGGAGCAGAGGATGCAACATGATATCGTACAGGAAAAACCCACCCTGAGGACCACCATGTAGGTCGCAGATCAGACAAAGAAACATTGAGAAGAGGAGAAACCTTTTCAACCCTAAACCACATTCAGAGGTAAAGATTTCTTTACTGTAGCAGGAAACAACATTATCACCTTTTAATGACATTTACATGCACATGAGCATCAAATAATTAAATTGTCAAAATAAACACAAGGATCAGCTATTAAATCCCTAGAGGATAGAGTTCATCCTCTGGGCACGATGAATGTCTGGACCAATCTTCGATCAAACTTGGATAATGTAATGATGTGTTGATGTAACATCCACTTTACAATCAGTTTTGAACATGTCAGGTGGTGTCAGGCTCATCTTACTGGCCTGAAGCATCACATTGCTAAATGAAGTTATAAGCCCTTGTGTCGACTGTGCATTAACATAAGTCCACAGAGACAGAGTTGCCTGTTGCTGGGCCTAGAATTCAGTGCTACTATGAGGTTTGTTACCTCTCCCTATGCTCCACACATACATCTGCAAAAAACATGTTTCCTGGGACTGTCAAAAAATCATTCAAGTAAAACGTGGAAATAGGGAAAAAACTGTGTAGTATGAAGGTAATTCATCGCAGGGTTATTATTGTAACTATGACGATGCCCCACAGTTGGTAAGGTCAGCATGTTTAGTTTTGTCACAAAGCCTGAGCCTGACAAAGCTGACTCACCGAACTATTTCTTTACAATGTGGTCACAGGGAAGAATTGTGAGTTTTTTAATGTCTTTAATTCTATAGGGAGAGTCCTGGGGGGGAAAAAAATCTAACTGAAGAGAGTGAAATCATGACATTCTACCTGAGAAGCATGCCGTCACCTTCCTCTCATATCCAGCTGCTTGCCCGGTGCCCGCTTTTTGTCAGCTGGCAGAAACACGCCAGTTCACATCACCTGGAGTGACACAGAGTAAGAGGGAAATGGAGCAAATACAGCAGAGTACGGAAATCCATCTGCCAATTCCCTGCCACCAATTCTCAGGTCTGGAGTCTGGATTGAAACACACACACACAAACTTTTCCTTGTTCCTTTTCTCCAGCTCACTGACTTCCATGTCAGCACTAAATGAATGAATAGCAAATGACCAAAAGATTCCTACGGAGGTGCACACGAACAACCTTTTTTTTTTCCAAGGCTACACAAATTTAAACATATCCTTAGAAGATGTAATCAGTGAGGAATTCAGGCAGTGTGACGTCACTGTTGACTTTCTCTGAAGATTGGTTGGTCTCTGTATTCTAGTTGATGATTTTCCACAAACCCTCATGGTTTAATTGCTATAGTTAATGAATGTGAATGCATGAACGGCAAAGGTTCTGGCACCTGGGAGGCAGTGATTTGGCCACTGGTGTTCACCTGTCAGCTTGAGTCATGACCAAGGGTTGAGAAAGTTTTTGAGGGCATTGAACTGACATGTCGTCACCCAAGTTCTGGGCAAACACTTGCTTATTTACACACCTAGGAGACACAGACTCACATCACCATTCCTGTGAAATTCTGTTTCTGGCAACTGGGTGAATCTGAGCCCAAGATCTGTTTTTCTTTAGCTCCAATTTGATCTCAGCCAACTACAGAGGGAAAAGTCTGACTCTTTAGCTTCAGGGAGGCTGAACCACAATCGTAAAGTTGTGAACCATATGACTTGTCGTGAAAAGCACTTCTGTTAATGTGGCTACAGAGAATAATTAGGGGATGCTTAACAGGTCAAAAGCAAAGTGTGTTGTGTTACATGTTGCTACGGGTGACAACCATGCATGTTTTGTGTTGTGGTGCAGTTTTTTCCTTTTTCACTGCGTTTGTGTGACATCATCTGCTCTCTCACTCCACTCTGGGCCCTGGAGCTGCCCACCTGTGCTTCCTCTCATCATCTTACGATCCCCTCGCCATTTGTTTTTCTTTTTTTGCTCAAACCAGTCCCCATATTGATGGCTACTTGCAGCAGTTTTACATAAGCCATGGAATTTAGTGGCTGTGATTTCATGTAAGATGTCCTCCTTTGTATCTTTCAGTGCTCTGTTAACTATTAAATATCGTTAATTGTGACACTAAAGTACTACAGTCATTGTTTTTTTTTTCTTTTGGTCGAAAAAAACTTTTGGTTTCGGGTTAGCACCCTACTGTGATAGAAATTTTTGTAAACAAGTAACAATATCTGTTACTAATCAGACTTTTTATTTTTATCAAAAAAATATATTTCTGGAGGTGAGGGAGTAATGAGTGGGCAATCCATGTGCTATGGGTAGGGCAGGGGCAATGTACCAGATACAAAAGATTCATTTTCAAATTAGCCATTAAAAAAGACTTTTAATACTCTTCATGTCCACCTGCGTGAACAGAAACTTCAGCATTTGTGTATCACACAACTGGAAGCTGTACCACGTGTGAAGAAAAAGGAGAAAAAGGCGTCTGTTGCAGTTTCTCACTACAGGTCTGAGGACTGTCTTTTTCAAACATCTCTGACAGCAGACTATCCACAAATCACTGGGTCATATTTCATCATCAGCTGCCAGGCCGTTCCACGCCTGTCTTCTTCTCTGCCATGGCTCAGCACCATGTAGAGAGGGAGAGAGTGAGAGAGAGAGAAGAAAGATGAGAGTGAGAGATATTATAGAAGCAGCAGTCATACTGGAGATGGGTGGAAAGAGTGTACAGTATGTGTAACAGGAGTGCTGTGAGCTTCTGCTGAGAAAGAAAACATTGCACTTATTTTACTCTCACAGAGTATGATTGCAGTCAGAAAATGTCAAGTCATGAACACCTGAGTCAGACTGACTGAAAGGAGGGTGAAGTCCTATAGCGGGCAGGAGAACAGCATGCATACGCTCCCTCATACCTTAACTAATTTAGGCCATGTAAATGGTTTGACTGAGAGACTTGTAGCTGGGGAACCATCATGGAATAAGGGGACACTCCAAGTCATATTATGTTGTTTCCATTTTGTGAATTCTATGAGTCTATGAGATATCATTTTCCATGAGCCATGAATAGGACTTTAGGGCTTACTGTGCTGTGAGGAAAGTGGAGTCTTCACTCACAAAAATAAGGAGGTTAAGTTTGCTATTGTAATTGATAATTCCCACTCAATGCCACTTTGTGGTGTTTCAATAGCTGCTAAGTCACAAACATCTCCCACACAGAGCTGCTTATCCTATATACCCAGGAGGAGAGTCCGGCTGAAGACAGCTGCCTCTTTTGCTGTCTCCAGGTACAGTGACATAACAGGAAATTAGCAGACTGTCAAAACCACCTTTCCTAGAATGACAGAACTTATCAGTTCTTTCTCGAGCCCAGTATGCTCCACCACTCAGTCTTGTCTTCATCCAATCATGACACAGAGGCCATCACTTGGAATCTGTCAAACTTTGCAATTGTTCTCTCTCTGCTGTCAGCCAGTTGTTGTTTCAGTACTGTGGTGCTCCTATATTCCACCTCCCTTCACCACTTCAAACATGGACACTAGACCAAGAAGTTTCTCTTTCAATAGCAGGCCCCATTCTCAGGCACCATTTCTCTCTCTTTTTTTTTTTCTCATCACCACCAGGGTTTTAGTCTGTACTTGGTCCACAGGACCTTAAACCTAGGGGCCGCTTTGATTATAGCCCACTTCTACCCAAGATCTAAGGGCTGGAAATAATATGTGGACATTTTATTGGTTGATGGATTAAAATAAAAAGAAATAATAGTAAAACAAACACATGTCATTAGTTAAGTCTTGACTTTCACTTTCTTTCATGGTTTTTCTATGTCTAGATAATTCATTAGGTTTAGAATAGTGTTGTGCATTTTGTTAAAGTAACCAAGAGTCAATCCCTGTATAACAACAGAAAATTCTTTCACTGCGTACAGTGTAAGGCACCAACTGCTACATACAGTATCAGATGTCTGTGCTGGCAGATGTTTCAGAGTCTATGGGAGGTTTTGGTAGCAGTTGGCAGCTGTGAGTCATGTCAAAGCCTAAATGGAAACAGTTAGGACAGATGCTTGTACAGAAACATGTTGTTTCAGGGCTTTGCAGGAGACTCAGTCACAATGAAAAGTTGTGATTTTTCTTTTTGCAGTGAGGCAAATGTGACCCATAACAACCATCCCTGGCAGCAGCAGCAACAGGAGCACCTGTTTCTTAAATCTTTTACATGGTCTGGTGGAAAAATATGGATTTTAATAAGTCCCTTCAGGAACAGTAGAGCCTGGGAAAGTGGACTGAGTAAAATATCCTGTGCATTGCATTAGATTCATTTTAAAAGTTTCATGACATACAGGGTTTGGGTGAATGTTCTAGAGAGTCACAAACATCCTTGTTTTGTTAATGTCAGGTACAGTATGTCAGGTATAACTGTCAAAGTATGTAACCTAAAACATTCCCAGCTGTTGCAAAACTTTTTTAAATACAAAACTTCCAGGACACAATTACTGTGCAAAACAGAATGGCCCCAATTTACTGTTGACTTACTGCAGCTCTTTGCACTTCAAATTTGATGCCCAATTTTGGGATGTACTATTCAGTACCATTTCCCTCACATGCTTGCTTAGCTTAAGCTTCTCAATTATTCAGGCTCAGATCAATACTCAACATGCTCCTGCGAGGAAAAGCAGGAGGCAGAGACGAATTTAAGCCTGAATCTGGATTATGGATTTGTATCAATTTATGCGTGACCACTCAACCAAAAAATCTGTGAAAAACACAGTGAAATATGACTAAGTGGGGAAAGCTGGAAGGTTCCAGCTTTTAACTCCTTGCTTTTTCATTGACCCTTGTTTGAGGGCTTTGGCCAATTATTACACCACAAGCTCAGATCTGTCAGAGGCGCCTTTCTTATTAACCTGTTCCCTGTTCAGTCCACAGGCTTAATGAACAGAGCATGCATTACCCAAGTTTACATCCAACTTTAACAACAAGGCCGTGTCATGAGCACATACGGATAGACGAGGACAAGTCATACATCAATGGCCGCTGAAATGAGAAAGAAACACATCTGTTGTCTGGTGTGAAGGTTAAGCTTACTTGGGAGTAAAACTTTCATTTAGGGATTTTTACAGGGGATTGGCTGTGATTTCCTGTTGTGGCTTGGCTCCCCCTAGTGTTGTTTGGGACAACCTCCATATTACAGCATGCTCACCTGTGGAGATTAATTTTTTTGCTCTGAAATGAAATCGCACCAGCTTCCTGATAGAGCTAAAGAATGGAGGACATTGACCCCCATAGAAGAGTCTCCATGTTTAACTGAGACAAACCACAGCACAGGTAAATGCATTAGCAGTGCCGGATGTCACGTGAAACTCATTTCCCACACTCAGGGTGAGACTGTAACTGAAAACCAACACCAGCACAGAGTGGTTAAGGTAACAGGGACAAACATAGATGTTACAAGAAAAGTTCATGCCTTATATTTTTATATCATGTTTAAATAATAAAAATATCTAAATAGCCGCATTTCCTGCAACACTGCCCGACAGGATTACGTCTGTTAAATGTGTCTCAAAATTGTCACAGTGAAATGTACAGAGTGCACATGTTTCTGATGATTCAGACCTGCTCTGGCTTCCTTAAGGACCTGGTCTGGCTTTCAGTAAATCCATTATTGCATCACTGTTTTGCATTATAAGCCACTATGTGTGTCGGTGCGTGTGGTGTAGTGTGCGTGTCTGTGTGCGCGTGGTCCATATCTTTCACCAATGACAGAAATGTCCCTCCCTTGCTGGCTGAACGGAGCAGTGTGGCCTCGAATCGCGGTCCTCGCTCTCCAGCAAAGCCAAAGCCAAAGCCTGAATTAGAGATGGCGGTGAAGCTTACCACGGGCTCTTGTTGTATTTAGATTGGCAGACGAACAGCAGTTTCACTCAGGCCCTGTTTACAAAGGCCTCCCATCCACATTTTGTGGGAATCATGCCTGTAATGCTCACGTAAACAAAGGCCCTGAAAGGCTTTTCGCTCTTGCTTTCTCTGCCTCTCTTTTAGACAGGCATCAGTCCAACAATGTTATGTTTTGGTTTAAAATTAGAGGAGGAACTCTCTTGGAAATTTTTGCTGGTCCAAGAGTTTGAGTTTTTGTAGTCAGAAAGTAGGGAGTCAACATTTGAGTTTTACTGCTTTGGTTTTTAAATGATTTCTAATAAACTAGACTGCAGTATGTATAGCATACTGTAGTCTACTTCACTGAACCGTATATGAATCTGTAAATTACAACTAGCTCACAGAATCCTCAAAAGCATTATGTTGTTTATAGAATGACAAACGATCCTTCCAAACCAAACAAGCAAACACAAACAAACACGTCACTGTTTTGAGTGGGTTTTGGGATGACCCAACTTGCAGCTCTTGCCGCAACTTTGCCTCGTATTTTCAACATTTTTGCCCTCAGTTCCAGACAAAATACCAGAAAGCAAGATCATAGCGCAATGATTAAAGGAAAAACCCAAAATGAAAAATAATAACAGAGAGAAGGTTTAAAATATAGTATGTTAAAATACATGGCAGGGAAATCCTATCCTCGAGAGAGGGTCAGACATGTAATTTGAAAAAAAGGCAGAGTTAAATGACATGTAGGGAGTAATTATAGAGTCCAAATAGACAGAATGAACTGAAATAATAAAATACCACCTAGGCCTGTCAAGAGAGCTTCGTGGACCGAGGGAAAGTAGCCTTGAGTTTAAAAAAGGGCAGGCCACCACCCGTCCCTTCTTTTCAGTCTTACGGGAAACTATAAGAAGCATTTAACTCTGTTCTTAGATCACATGTTATGTTAAAGGGTTCTGCATGGCAGTTGAAATAAGGTCATTGTTTTCTAGATTCAAGTTCATAGATTATCCTTAAAATCCTCTAATTTAATGTATTCTCACAGAAAACCTTAATAATTTGAACAAAACGCCCAGCCAGAGATTGTTGCTTGTTAATATGGTTCATTGTTTCAGAACTGTTCCCCTCAGAAATATTTTTAAAACATTGGCCAAACAAAAGAGATGAAAAGCATTAAAAAGAAAGTAATTAAAATTAAATTATCAGATCCAAGTCAAATAACCTCATCCTCTGTAAACAATTTAATGCAAAGCAAAGACTAATCTTGTTTAAAGTTTAGGGCACAGCACAAGAAGATTTAATAAAGCACCATCTTCATCATCATTAGCCCGTCATAAGTGTTACTTCAAAGGAGAGAGCACTTCATTTGACTAAACTCCTCAGCCTGTCTGCAAACAGTATGAATGTCACATTACCTTCGGAGTGATGGATAGTATCCTCCTACATCCAGAGCTGCTGCTCCTCCATTATGGAGCCGTGGCTCGGCTGTGATTGATAGCACACAAGCTCAAAGTGGAAGTGATAAATGAGAGAGTGCAGTTTACCAGCTGTGTTGTTGTTTATGTGATCCTATTCCTGCCCTTTCATGTTAGCGCTGTGGCGTGTCTGTCACTGGGGGAATATAATAAAACCTAAGTGACAGTGGGGAGGAGCTGCTTCTGTTATTTCAGCAGTAATTGATGTAGACATCCAGTCTGTGCTGGTGGTCTTTGCCATCCTCCTCCTCATCCTCCAGCCCTTACATTTACACGTAGTCATCAGTGTGCAGTGCAGGGGCGTTCCACAGTACTGAACCTGGTGTGTTTACCTGTCGGCGGGCTTCTTATCACATCTGTCTATATTTACACCTGCTTGGTGTGAACACTGTTATAAAAAAAAAAAAAGCAAAGTTTGCAAAGTTTGCAACTTTGGAAGCCTCTGCTACTCACTTGTAACAAATGAAACTGCAGCGTTTGACACTGATCCAAAGAACAGATATGATTTAGGTGGATTTCAGACGATGTCGGATCACTTCGTAGTTTGGGCCATTATGAAACGCCCCATATTCTACAAAGGTTGTACATCCATTTCTATTTCTTTTTATTGATTCTAAATCAGTTATAGGTTCCATACTAAGACTGTGCGAGTATCAAAACATTTGTCCTCACATGCTGTAATCAACAAGTGAGCCTTGAAACAAGCCTTTGGAACTTCTGTGACTTCATGATGTCACGCCCCAAATCCAACACATCTGGACCAACCATATAATCTTTCAGGATGTGTTTTCTCTCAGTGTTTACTGAAATCTGCTGCTCTTTAGTGCCCAGAGCCTCTCATCTGATTGGCTAACCAATCTGCGGTTGCTAGACCTTTGGGGGGCAGCCTGAGAGTTGGGGGGGGGGGGACTACATATGAGAATGTTTGACTCTTAAAACTCCCAATATAGCTTCTTTTGGATATAAAGTTTTCGAATAAAACCTGTAAAAACAAGTCGTAACAAGTAATTCTTTAACTTAATAAGGGAAATCATATGACAATATTTCAGACAATATTGTGCTTCCTGCTTGGTGTCAACTTTCCTGTCATAACAGAGCCAAACTCAAAAAAAATCTTTTTTCTAAAAATCTAATATGGAGGAAATACTTGTCATGTTTGACAACCAGCTGTTCTTCTCTGACCATGCTACGTCTTTCTTTTGGTCTTTGCACTTACTGCACTTAGTACTCTCCAACGGCATTGAACCTTTAGTTAGGTATCTCAGCTGGAGATCACTTTGGAGGAAAGAGTCTGTATGTAAAAGTATATATTTCGAGTTTGTCATAGAACTTGTGGAACCAAAGCCATGTGCTGTGAGTCTTAACATGACCATGTCGAGTGTCATGCTGGTATCCAGAAGTGTCATCCAACATTTCCTCACCATTTTAATAGAAGACAATTTGTTTGGCAAAAGGTTTCCTTCAGAAATATTTGAGGCTGCTGCAAATGAGTTGTATTTACAGTAAACATAATTCCAAAGAGACAGTTGGCTCTTTTTACCAAGAGTTTTAGAATGAGATTTTCAGCAACCAAAGTCTTGGTGAAACTTTTACTTTGTAGGGACATACTGATGAAACTGATGAGTCACACAGAGTTTATGGCTGTTGCTTATTTTCAACTCTTGCCCAGAATTGGTCTTTTACATGTCCAGTATAATTAAAACAGTAATGTTTCAGTAGTCATAAAACCACAAGATACTACAAATATGAAAGAAGGCAAAGTAAGTTACCACGTTTGAATGCGCTCATTATAATGTACAGTCTAACTAGAAACAGCATCCACGAAACAAACACACAAACACAAACTGTTAAGAATATGATACAATCACCAAGAGATGGGTGCAGATTCGGTTGACTCTTTGGTTGAATATTTGTTGCCGAAGAATCCATATACAGAGGCGGTCTGATTTTAGACGGTCATGTGTTCCACAGACTTTTATGGTATATGGTATGTGGTATTTTGTAGTTGCAATCATTTACCATGGTCCTAGTTACTCTTTTACTGTCTTGCTTTTCAATATGCTTGTAAAGAAGATCAGGGGAAGAATCTTTTGCTATTGTCATAGCCTAGTTTGAAGAAGCAAGCTAAATAAAGGTCTCTGTCTAAAGTTCTGCTATCTACTCGCAGTCTGGGGTCAACTAGCTATTACCTATTGAGTCTGCTGAAAACAATGAAGTGTGTGTAACACCTGTGTTACAGTGGCAAGGGTGTGGATCTGTGTAAATAGGCTTAGAGAAAAGGTGTGTCTTAATCATATCCTTGTAGTGTTATTGTATTTTCCCTCTTATATGTGGAGTCATTCAGGGTCCATACCTGCAAGACATAAAATATAAATATATATATATATATATATATATATATACACACACTGCTCAAAAAAAAAAATAAAGGGAACACTAAAATAACACATCCTAGATCTGAATGAATGAAATATTCTTAATAAATACTTTGTTCTTTACATAATTGAATATTGCTGACAACAAAATCACACAAAAATTATCAATGAAAATCAAATTTATTAACCCATGGAGGTCTGGATTTGGAGTCACACTCAAAATTAAAGTGGAAAAACACACTACAGGCTGATCCAACTTTGATGTAATGTCCTTAAAACAAATCAAAATGAGGCTCAGTAGTGTGTGTGGCCTCCACGTGCCCGTATGACCTCCCTACAACGCCTGGGCATGCTCCTGATGAGGTGGCGGATGGTCTCCTGAGGGATCTCCTCCCAGACCTGGACTAAAGCATCCGCCAACTCCTGGACAGTCTGTGGTGCAATGTGGCACTGGTGGATGGAGCAAGACATGATGTCCCAGATGTGCTCAATTGGATTCAGGTCTGGGGAACGGGCGGGCCAGTCCATAGCATCAATGCCTTCGTCTTGCAGGAACTGCTGACACACTCCAGCCACATGAGGTCTAGCATTGTCTTGCATTAGGAGGAACCCAGGGCCAACCGCACCAGCATATGGTTTCACAATGGGTCTGAGGATCTCATCTCGGTACCTAATGGCAGTCAGGCTACCTCTGGCGAGCACATGGAGGGCTGTGCGGCCCCCCAAAGAAATGCCACCCCACACCATTACTGACCCACTGCCAAACCAGTCATGCTGGAGGATGTTGCAGGCAGCAGAACGTTCTCCACAGCGTCTCCAGACTCTGTCACGTCTGTCACATGTGCTCAGTGTGAACCTGCTTTCATCTGTGAAGAGCACAGGGCGCCAGTGGCGAATTTGCCAATCTTGGTGTTGTCTGGCAAATGCCAAACGTCCTGCACGGTGTTGGACTGTAAGCACAACCCCCACCTGTGGACATCGGGCCCTCATACCACCCTCATGGAGTCTGTTTCTGACCGTTTGAGCAGACACATGCACATTTGTGGCCTGCTGGAGGTCATTTTGCAGGGCTCTGGCAGTGCTCCTCCTGTTCCTCCTTGCACAAAGGTGGAGGTAGCGGTCCTGCTGCTGGGTTGTTGCCCTCCTACGGCCTCCTCCACATCTCTAGATGTACTGGCCTGTCTCCTGGTAGCGCCTCCATGCTCTGGACACTACGCTGACAGACACAGCAAACCTTCTTGCCACAGCTCGCATTGATGTGCCATCCTGGATGAGCTGCACTACCTGAGCAACTTGTGTGGGTTGTAGACTCCGTCTCATGCTACCACTAGAGTGAAAGCACCGCCAGCATTCAAAAGTGACCAAAACATCAGCCAGAAAGCATAGGAACTGAGAAGTGGTCTGTGGTCACCACCTGCAGAACCACTCCTTTATTGGGGGTGTCTTGCTAATTGCCTATAATTTCCACCTGTTGTCTATTCCATTTGCACAACAGAATGTGAAATTGATTGTCAATCAGTGTTGCTTCCTAAGTGGACAGTTTGATTTCACAGAAGTGTGACTGACATGGAGTTACATTGTGTTGTTTAAGTGTTCCCTTTATTTTTTTTAGCAGTGTATATATCATAGCATAGCATAGCAAAGCATAGCATAATTAAATTGCTGCAGATGGAACAAGTGACAGCTGACAGTTATTACTTTAGATTTATGTATTGGTTTATATGTGGTGTGTGTATATATTTTTTCAAGTTATTGGGAAGGAGAGAAATGAGAAAGGAGGCGGGGGGGGGGAAGCAAGCAAATACATAAGATTTTTTTTTTTTTTTTTTACTTTTTTGTGGCTTATTCCGCCAACATGTTTCAATAAGTTCCTGTCATGTACAGTGGACAAGTATGTTGATATGGTTATGGAGGTACAGCTGCAAAAGCAGCATTAAAGTCCCCTTATAAATCTGGATGATGTTCGTATACTGTATCATGACAGCCTGTCACTGATGAAAAGTATTGAACAAACAGAGAAAAGTACTCAGAATAGTTTCTCAGTTTAGAAACTGAACTTTACATGTAGTGGCCAAGCACTAAATAGGTCACACCCACTGCTTATCTTGGATCAGCCTAGACCCTGTTATGTTAAATAACACTGCTGACAGCGTCCAAATCTCATCTCTCATCTGTCACTTAAAGGCACTGTGTACGCTACATGGGATGCACATGGCCTAGGATGTCACTCTTCCACATGGCACATAACTCAATTTTCCACAGATGGTTCGAGAGGAGTAGGAGGAAGAGAGAGAGAAAACAGGCCGTTGAGATGTGTAGTTTTTGGCAAGGGAGGCGGTGGTTCACATTTTGTGGAAATGAAGGAGGGTAATTCTCATCCAATAGCTATGACCAACTGTATTTTTGTCCTCATTAGCTTCTTTTAGTCACAAATGTAGAGCATGGTTAACCAAAACTCTCTTTACCTACATATTTTTTTTGTCGTGGTTTACCCATTTTTCCAGTAAGACATAACTCACTGTTGCTAAAGTAATAAGTGATCATAGCATTATAAAATTAAGTACAAAAGGGGTCGTTTTTTCTATGTAACTGATTTTCTACACACTGTTAGTACTGAAGACTAACTTTGTAGACCCTTGATGACGGTCCAGCAGTGAGACTTGACTATCACCTAGTGGCCATCTTGGAGCATAGCTTGACTGACAGAGGATGGTGGTCATGATTTACACAGTGTTCTGTTCTCAAGCACAAATGTTCCTTCCTGTCAGGATGATGTACTTCATGTCCAAATATTACAACAAAAAGGTTACATTCAGTCTCATAAGTCCCATAGTTTCCTGGCTAGGGCAAACATAGGAAAGAAAATAATTTATAACCACGGTTATTATCAAGTAATATTCAGGTGGATTTAACTGCTGTATTGTTTTATTTTAATACATGCATGAATGTTGGTAAATGTGTGCTGAATAGTATTTACATGCCTGCTTGTTAACATATTGACCACCTGTCTGTGTTCTCTTTTTATTCACCTGAACATCTGCTGAGAAGGTGGAGAGAATACAAGAAGACTTGTTACGGTCTGACCTAAGCTCCGGCAGCAGCTCAGATTGATGGTCTTCTGGGATCAGCTGTGCTCCAGGTCTGGCAGCAGGAAAAGGCTCTTCAGGGGTACCGACCTAATAGAGATAGCAGACTGTCTGGCTGTGTCTGAATTTGGCAATAAGGGGCTGAGATGGATTATTGTATAAGTCTGTGTCTGTGTGTATGCACTGACACAGAGGCAGAGACACAAAGCAGAGTGAGTTTACACTTTTCCTTGCTCTCTGCTGACCGTGATGTATATCAGTCATGTAGTGCACATTCTGAAGCATGCTCAGGATAGAGGGGGTAGCAGGGTTCCTCTGGGGTCACCCTATCTTTTCTACCTAAATCGGATTTAAAAAAATAAATAAATAAGCTTATGTTCAAACCTTATGATTTGTATTTCCTTAAGGATAATCGACATATGTGACAGTCAAGATGTGTTTATACTTGGACACAGACCTACATCATCACACAGTACGTAGGCAGTCCCATGTGCTTTGAGAAGTAGCTGATGTCGATGACGAAGGTACTATAAAACCATCTACAGAAAAGAAAAATATTGAACAAAATGCAGGAAAGCAGCAAAATGCCTGGAATGTCTTCCTGCCTTGAGTGCTGCCCTTGGGGAGTCACCGTCTCGAAGCTATGCTGCTGTCTGAGTGCTCTCTGGCCAATCTGAAGATTGGCAATGATGCGTGTGAAAGACAGTGACTGACTATAAACTATGCTGAAACTAAACACATACATTTTTAATTAATGTGCTTATTGCAGCCAGTTTATGCTGCTTGAAAGCTGCTTATGATCTTCTAAGATTTTAGATTTGTATGCCAATTTAAAATAAACCTAGCTGGAGCTAATCTATCTTTACCCAATTCATGTCGTACACGGGTTGCGTGGGTTTCCTCCAGGTACTCCAGTTTCCTCCCACAGTCCAAAGACATGCATGTTTAGGCTAATTGGTGACCAAATATCCCGTATGAATGAGTATGAGTGGTTGTTCGTCTCTATGTGTTGGCCCTTTGATGGAGTGTTAGTGTTACTGCAGATTACTGCAGACAGTTACTTTTTCATTTTTAGTCACCCTGCTGGTAACTGCGCCAACAGAGCTTCAAAGTGCCAGTTGGCTTGAATGTACACTCAAAAATTTTAAAAATAGAATACATCCCTATCATGCCATGCAATCATTGTTAACCACTGATTGCTGTAATTAGCACTATGCAATTGGTAGTAAACTAAGTAGTCCACTGATTCATGGACAGTCTTTTTGACATGCAACAATCACCAGCACCTGCTGTCGCCTGCATCTGGCAGCAGATAGAATTTACAAATAGCCACTAGCAAATCATTGCAACATGACTTATGAGATGTTGGTACCGTACAATTTACAAACAGAATTATCAGCAGTTTCACCTTTGGTTATTGTTCTTATGCTGCACTCACTCCCTTTAATATTTTATTCAATCCTGTTGAAAGGGAAATGCTTTAGGACATGAGTGAGGGCCCAGTGTGATTTCACTGATTAAGAACTGCTTTTTTCAGTTAAATGCCAGAGTTAAGTGGGTGCAAATTGGACAAACTGTGGCGCCTCAGCCTAAATATCCGACTACATTTTTTTTTTCACAGACAAATCCATCCAAGAACAGCTTTAGTTTCCAAATTGTGACACAAAGCACGTTAATAACTCTGCACCATAGTCTGCTTTCAACAGAGTTGGCTCTCCATGTCCTTCTCCCTTCTTTCCTTACTACCTCCTTCCTCCTCCTCTTCCTGTTAACTCCCCTTCAGCCGTGACACACTGTTGGGTTTAGTGACTTGATGAGGCAGCCTCAATCTGCCTGGCTGGTCTGCCACATAATACACACCTGCACATTTTCAGGGGTGCTGGGAGGACAGGTACGGTAATCCTGGCCTACAACCTGCAGCCTCACTCCCCCTAACGCAGCTGCCCCTCCACTGTTACTAACCTATAGCCCTTTACCCCCACCAGGAAACCACACATGTATTTTAATGAGCTCCCTGGCAATTGGCTGCTGTGGCTGTTGTCTGCGTGTCTGCCTCTGTATGTCCGTCTCCTGGTTTCTTCCCCTCTCTCTGCTACTAATGAGGATCTTAGTGGATGTCAGTGCAGCCTGGTGATGTTTGAGGGTCTGATGGGAAGTCAGAACGCTGCAGCCTGAGGAGCAGGGGGTGATATACGGGTCGGAGTGTCAGTGCATTTAGGTTAATTACATGAATAAATACGGTTGAAATAGTGGAACAGAGAGTGATTTGTCATCAGCTGATGAGGTACCATATTGTTTTCACATCTATTTGAGCTCACAATTGTCTGAGTGCAAGAGATGGGATGAGCGTGAAACAACAGTGTGTGTAGCTGCTGGGTACTCCCTGATTGCTGCCTCACTAGCTGACATGTTTCCCTCTTCCTGCTGAGACAGGCCCCGCTGACAGAGATCATTAGTGTTAGGCCCCCCTGACATACCCAACTGAACAGGCTTCTTTCCCTCCTCTCCTACACCCCCCTCACCTCTCCTGTTCCTCCCCTGCATCCACTTTTGTTCCATCAGTTTGTCCCCTCTACCCCCAGCCTGTTACTGTTGTTGGTCCCTGACAACTTTCTGGTCATATCCTTCCTCTGCTAGCTCATCTATCCATTGCAGTGGGTTCACTAACTGGTGGATTTCACCTTTAATTCATCCAGCTTCTTTGCAGCAAATCACTGGAATCTCAATGCAACACTGTTGTGGCTTTGCACTGGAAATGCTACAACCTGGTATCAATTAGCTACAACACAATAATCAGTAGCTATCCCGGCTCAAATGAAATGGTATCATTTCAAAAACTATAGTCATTCATCTCTGCTGTATTATTTGTTTCTTACAATTTACATAAAGATAAACAGACCTTTGACTTAAATATTAGATTTTTATTTTTTTTTTGAGAATTATGTTTTGCTCAACCTTCTAATATGACCCATAGGTGTATCTCTTTTGTTGGCATGGTAACAGTACAGGCAGATATATTACCCTGCACCTAAAATAAACAAAGGTAACGTGCTTTCTTTTGTTGCCAGAGCTCTACAACTAGTAAGGCTTATGAAAAGATGGTGGATGGGTTATAATGTTATCTCTGTTTTCACGGTTACAATGATAAAAATGGCGTTCAATTTGTTGAAAGGCCACAGATAATATAAACAATATAAGATGCTACTTTTATGACACCATCCTCCTCCTGACATGGACTTTGTCATACTATGACCACTAATTGTCACCTACAACTATGAGTAATGTTAACATATGGCTGATCGCTTTGAGAGAGTGAAGCATCACACCACTGCAACACTACCAGCAGAAGTTACAAACAGAAAACAATGTAGTAACAGAGAGAAAAAAGAAAATGACTTGTCTAATTGTCATGACTCTCTATATTCTGGAGAAAATAAAAGAAGATCTAAGAGAAAGAGTCTGCAAATAACCTACAACACCATGGGTAACAGGGAAACTGCTCTTTGCCATTTGGCTGAGCATCGGCCTTTTGACAAAGTACTAAAGGTATTAAGGTTTCTTCAGTTCAATAAATTTCTTGGTGAAATTAGAAACGATCAGAAACTGACATTCAAACTTGACTCTTAAAACCATATATGTCAAGAAAAGAAATGTTTTTTTTTATTGAGAAGATTTTTATTAGGGTTTGTGTTTTCAGTTAAATGATTTTTAGATGAAATATGTCCAAATAAATTCTCCAATTCTAAAAGTCATCTCTTCTTATCCTGCTTGCAGTTTTCCTAACATGGCCCTAAGCCTAATACAGTTAATCTCTTTGTTATGTTAGTAGATTTATTTTTTTTATTCAGACGTTGTTGAAAAGCTGGTCAGTCGTTTAAATGAGCATGTAATTAAAGTGCATACAGTATATGGGAAATGTGCCTTCAACAGACTAATGAGATTTGAACTGATGCCGGGTGAAAAAATTTATACATTTCTGACAACATAAACATGTAGTGGGAGATACATATTTATCACCTTGCTAATTAAAGATAATGTGTCTGACATAAATGTAGTGTTCATAAAAGCAAAAATAAAGTCTGAGGACATTGTCTGAGGAGATAAAAATTAATTTGACAGGGACAAATCGCTGGACTGATGATAGAGATTTTAAGTGAGCGTCCTTGTTTGTTTATCATTAATAAACTGAGGTTTGAGCGTCTAGAAAACTGTACGCCAGGAGATCCAGTCCAGACGCTTTTAAACAGCATGACCTCGTAAACCACCACCAAACGCTAGTTTAACTGTCCAACAAAAGCTATGATGCTACTATAAACATTATCAACGCCTGTTAAAGCAGCTAGAAGGAAGTGCTTGGAAGGAAGAGTGTTTTAATCTCTCATGCTGCAGGCCAGCACCGAACCAACAGATTATAGGCCCCTAATTTTACACGTTTCCTGTGTTTTGTGTTCTCATTTACTGTGTTGATTTCCAAAAGAACATATATCTCTAGTTGTAAGGACCAAAAACACCACAAACCAATCAGAATGAAGGCTAATTTTCTGGATACATTCTCAAAATATTGTGTATTCTTTTAATTAATGATCCGTTCAAAATAATATTTTTTAAATACTAATCTAACTACTATAAATGAGTAAACCCCACAATTTGGGCGGTATATGCTTGTGATTAAAATCCCTTTATGAAAAGTGGGTGCATCGAAAAAAAAAACAAACTAAAACTAAAGATGCGCAGCTTTTTTCAGTATCACAGTGATATTCATGTGGTTAGTTTACGTGCATGTTTTAGATTTTCCTGCCATTTTTCCTGCCATCACTGCAGTAAAGTTTACATCCAACGATTCCAAAAAGTTTATATATCCATATATCCATCCAATATACATTAAAAACTGGTGGTTGGTAAAAAAAAAAAAATGTAAAATTTGATTTTATGTTCACCGTACTGTAGATAGTTTTTTAATGCCACCTCTGGTCTATCCCACCAGGGGGCACTGTCGGTCAAATGAAGCTCAATAAAAGAGACAGCATCTGCAGGGTCAGTGAGCCAGTGTAATATTATCCAACAGTATTGCGTCTGCGTGTCTCACCATTATAAATCCCGTGTTAAAGTTTCAGAGGATCATTGTGAATGAAACGTGGATGCTGTATTGCAGCTAAAGTCATCATGTCGCATGGAAATTCTGTCAACATCACCTCACCGCAACCATCATCTCATCATGTCTCCTGATATTCTGTGCAGCATGCCATCCTTAGTGTCCTGGTCCCTGTATTTCATAATTTGGAAAGGTTAGCAGTGCACAGTGTCAGTTTGTCAGCTTGGAAAATTAATTAGCTCTCAGGGGGCCATTTCACTGCCAGTACAGTGCCATTCGCTGTAGCACAGAACGCACCAGAAGGTTCCATGTGGATTTGGCTATTTGACGTTCACTGAAGCATAGAGATCTGGCTACTCTACAACACATAGAGAATATTTGATTACTCTGACCAGAATTTTGTGCATTGCTGGACAACAACTACCACATTCCTCTGCAGAAAAAGAGGACAAGGCTTTTTTTTTTTTTTTTTGTCTGTTCCATCTCTCACCCCTTCCATTCTACCCCTCCTGGATGGCATTTCCTTTCCGGGCCTTAGATATCAGCCCAGCTAAATTGATGTGCCCCAGCAGCCATACAAAGCAGAGCGATTTTACTGGAATGGAGAAGGAGATATGCTCAGCTTTGAACTTTTACATTGGCCCCTCTGAAGAGGAAGGAGCTCTGTTACAAAACAGTGATTTACACCATCCAGGATTTTCTTGTTTTATTTTTTTTTTAATTAGAGTTTGGAGCAACTGCATGCAGGGAGAACATAGTCCTACATGGCTCGGCTATAATATCTAATATGAGCATGTCGTGATTTTTTTATTATTTTTTTTTTTTGTACATAGCAATTGCTCCCAGAATCATGTCCCCAGGGCTCATTTAACCATCATAGATTGCTTTCAGTCAGATAAAATAAAAAGTACAAAAACAGCCGAGCTGTTGTTAAACCCATGAATGACATTTCTCGAAATCAGATTGCAGGGAGACATTTGCATAGTCAAGGAAATGGCTGGAAAATGTCACGAAGAATTAGTAGGTTTTGATAGGTGCTGTTACTTTTTATACTCCCTGGCATTTAGAGCCTTGAAAGTCAAATTGATTTCATTGATTCATCTTCATGCTGGAAGTTCTCTGGCAGTGGTGACCCTTATTTATGCTTCTGCCAAATGGGCTTCTTGTGACAGCAGAGGATAGGGGTGTGTTTGTGTGTTTGGGGGGTGGAACCCTGCTCTCAAAGAATCATTGAAAATCTCCAAACAACTAATGAGTTTATTCCAATACACTGGTGAAATTTGGTGTCTCCTGAGCTGTTTAAAAGGCACCTAAGCTTTAGAGCCATTAGGGGGCACTAGATTATAATGAAACACTATCAAGCCTGGGGTCAATGCAAAAAAAAAAAAAAAGAGAGAAAAAAAGATGCAGGTTGATATGATCACCTTGTGGTTATTAAAAACTGACAAAGATGCAGAAACAAAATATCAAAGCAAATATTCTGTGTTTCAGTGCTGACCTTCATTTTTCCCTCTTTGAACCCAATCAGTGGTAGTCTGTTATTCAGAAACTTTTTCCATTTTCTTACTTTTCTCTCAGTCAAAATTTGCAGCTGAACAAAAAGACCCCTGCTGATTAGTTGAGGGGATATTTTGAAAAGGTTATAAATTCTCTTCAATAAGAATGTCTATTCAGTCCCCAAAGCAAAAATGATATTCACCAGGGATTTGTGAAACACCAGATTTTCTCCTTCACACTTCATTATACCTCCTACTGAAAGCACTGTGTTGCTTGTAAAATATATATCTTGGCTAATGCATACTATGTACTAATTTGCCCAAATTGATACTTGGCAGATTCTGAAGAAAATTTTGTAGATTTTTTTTGCAGCCCCACTGTTCTGGGACATGTTCTGCCTGGAAAGCAGTTGTTTGAGAAACTGGGTTGGTCCACGCAGAGAGGAGAAAATGAGAGGAAGGAGGAATGAGATGTGATCTGGAACACAATGCTCAGGTAGGATTTGACCCAATTGTCTGCGATGCATCTCCATTTAAATGCTATCTGACGTCTTTCTGTTTTACACCGCGACTATTAAAGTGGGATGAGGTCTGTGAGTAAATGTCTTCACCGGACATCTCATCATTATTCCTATATTTATTAAATTAGGATGATTTATGGCTGGTTTGTACGGAGCACAGTATATTACCTAAATGACTATTTAACTGAACACAGGAATTTCATTAACTTCTGACCTCAGAAGCACAGATTGCCTTGCATGAGTGAAGTCAAAGCAAGGGAACTACTGAGCTTGTCCATTACTGCAGAGCAGCTTCCTTTGAGGAGACTATTTTTGGTTCATTTATATTTTGTTGCTGTTTCTGTGTATACGTATGTGTGTGTGTGTGTATGGTTTGTCTGTGGAAGGACCATAATCATTTTAGCATCTGAATAAAAGCATCACTCTGGCAATCCTTAATGAAGCTCTTAGTAAGTTTTGTAATTGCTAAGAGCTACCATTAGCATTAGCAAATGTTTATTTATCAGCCTCAATAGTAAACTCAGCATCAAACTTACCAAGAGCCCTCGGCAGGTGTCAAAAGCAACACTTCTCTCTTTTCCTCTACTGACATCAGCTAAACAGCCAGCCACTTTTTAATATCAACTAAGAGGATGGAATATGACATCATGTCTGACAACAATAGGTGAAGCCATTAAGACACTCACCGCTACCCTCTCTTGGCAACAAACCATATTCAGCAGCGGAGAAAACTTACAAATAGCACCTTTAAAATTTTTCTGTTAGACCAAAGCCAACAATTTCTTCTCAGCTCCAAATTCCACTGGATCCTCATAAAGTTATAATTTATGAGTGCAGTATACTCAGATATGTCAATGCTGTGTTTGCAAACGGATCTATATCTTCATCTCTAGTTGAACAACACTCACTCAGAGCCCACTTGCTGTGCTGGTTTTCCACAACAACTACATTTGTTGTTAGGCTTATAGGACTATATCAACTATCGCATGAATGATTGTGTCATGTTTTCTCTAGATCACTGTTGAAAAAGTTAAAGGGTCTGGTTCATAAGTTGCATAATCACATCACATAATTGGTTCCTTGTATTAACTCTTGTGTAATATATTCCTGATTCTTCCTCATGTCCTTAGTTGGTTTATTATTAAACCTAAATCAAAACAACACGTTGTGTACAATACACATTAAAATTGTGGTTAAGAATGTAATAAGAAGGAACAGTGAGCTGGGCATCATGATATCATTGTATGTGATTATGTCAGCACAGAAAAAAAGCTAATTATTGACGGACTTCTTTATGAATCAGGATCATGAATTACATTATACTTCTGCCCCTCTGTCCCTCACTGTGGACTAGTTGTTAATGACATATATTTATATTGCTAAGCCCTGATCTGAGCAGAACCTAATTCAAATGTGGACAGACCACAGAATCAATTAAGCATTGGCAGATGAAAAAGAGCAGACCATGATACTGATGTTTTGAAAAATAATATAAATCCATAGAAACAAGGCCCTGAACTAATTTGCTCATAGGTTGCAATGACCAATAAGAGAAGGAGTAGGAGAAAGAAAAATAAAAGTAATAACAGAAGCAGTTACTCCTAATTTTTCCGACTGCACCAATGGTGGAACATTCTGTGATCTTCTACAAAGTCGTGTGCTATTACCTAAAAATAAACTACAGTCTGTAGAGTCATGGACAATGAGGCAATGTGTTACTGCGGCAAATTCAGTAGGTACAAAAAGAACAGAATCAGGGTTAGCAGCACGCTTTCATAAAAATACATTCACTATTGGTTTTGGTCTTTTCAAGGGATATATTGACTCAGCACGGTAAAAATGGAGAATATCAGCGCTCATTCTTTAGAGCAAAGATTATTTAGTGTATTTAGTGTTTAGTGCTTTATTTCGTGAGTGTTACATTTGTGTAATGTAACATGAAAGTATTATTTTGTGCTTTCTGTGAGTGAAATTAGGAATGAAGTACAAATTTAAAGGCATTAAAGGCAATAAAATTATAATATTGATGCATTTGTATTACCAATTTCATATGAAAGCTAAAGTATACTGACTAAACACAAGAAGCAAGATGCACTGGGGTTACTGTAACTGGCCACGTGTTTTCTGTTCTGTGGAATACAATAGAGATTGTGTTTCATTGTCTTTACAGATATTCTTTTGATTTATTTATGTTTGGACCTCAACAGTTATATATATATATGCCAATATATGAGACACATGAAATAGGAAGTTAAATAGCACACAGTGAAGCTAAATGCCTGAGGAAAGGTGTTATGTATGTGTATTGGTGCTCTGCACCTTTGTGACTTTCCTCATAAGTCTGTCTTGAAGGGAGCAGCAGATTCATAAGATGAATATAAAGAACTGCACATGCTGAGATGCATACATGAATGAGAATGTCCTCCACACCGACCGTACATAATCAACCAGCCATGTTCCTTGATTGTTCTCAGCAGAGCATCTGCTGAATTCAAAGCATCGTTTTAAAATCCATGGAATCCACCTGGGAAGGGAAGGGGGTGGGGGTCAAGAAGGAGAGATGGTGGAAGCAGAAATACATCCAGGCCACATTACCTGGAGAGTCATTTTTCAACCAAGCTGCGTGAGATTTGGTTAAGCCTGCCCGTGTCTCCCACTGTGCCCTCAGGTCATGGCAGATGGACAGCTTGGCTAGATATGTAAAACTATTCCACAGATCCAGAGCCTGGGGTTAAAGGAGAAGGGTCAGACATGAACTCCTCCTCCATGCCTCCTGTCTCAGGGTGACACAAGTCTGTGAAGGGCCTTCGCTCATAGTATGTATCACATCACATCAGAAGTGCCCTTTTCTTTTCCAATGTTGAGGTTAGGCTGCCATTCGGTTTAAGACCAGTGTGAGGTGAATTGATTCCGTGCTCTGAAACCTGGCTAAATATAAATAAGTATCTGAATGTACACGACTTTGTCTCCATCAATGAATTTTTTTTTCTCTGTTCTCACTGAATCCCACAGCTTCCTCCACCCTGCTGTGTGACCTGACAGCGCTGTTCATTCCACTCGGGATGATGATGAGGATGTCATGAATTGTATTGGCAGCTGCCAATGTCGATATGGCATTATGGAATGAACCAGTGTTTCACACAGTATCTTAATCTAATTTACGAGGCTCCCTGCTTCCTGGGCAGCAAGGATGCTGCAGGGTCGGCCAAAGTCGAGGAAAGAGAGTAAATATAAGGGACAGGATGTCCTTCTGTCATTCATGTGGAAAGGTATCTGAGGATGCAGTGGTGAGATTGAGGTATGACCTAAAAATGCTAGTGAAACATAACACACAAATACCAACGTGCATTCATTTTCCATAGCATTTGAATAATCATCCGTAGCATAAGAATGCAGCCTCTCCTGTGAATGCTTTGTACAACAGTCACCTGTGAAGCCGAGTGATCTGCTGCACATACTTAGAGGAAATAGTCTGCCATCATAGTGAATGTACAAAGGGCTGAGACATGGCTTTAACAACTGTATTGCATTGCTCCTGCTGGCACTGTGGAGTGCTGTGCATCAATCCCATGCAAATTGCTCCACTCTTTTTTTTTATTTTTTATAAAGCACACCCAAACACTCCCTGCCTCATACATATACACACATAAACACATAGCAGCACTTCCCCCAGCATCCCTTTACGTGATATCATTAGCCATAAGCAATTGCCTGACAGGCAAAAAGCAGAGTGCCAGTTTTTTTTTCTTCTTTCTTTTTTTTTTTTTTTGGAACATAAATTTAAGGCCCACATATGCTGCTGTCTTCTACACAGTTGTTCTCCTAAACATTCTCTCTGTCTCTCTCCTACTGCATGGCTTGAATCAATTAATACAGGAGGGTTTAGGCTGCGGTGTGTCGCCGTCACACCTTCTGTTTTAACATTACGGGGAACTGTTTCATTTTCAACAACATTGCGATCGTGAAACGTAAAGGAACTGACAAGCAGGGAATGGCTGTTATTTACAGGTATGCCATGGCGGAGGTAGTTTAGTATGCAGGCCAACACATCTGTAACAATGCAATTTCCTTCAGGCAACAGGGTGATTTCCTCTTTAGGGAGCCTGGGTTGGCACAAGAGAAAAAGTCATAGAGAGCAGGAAGGTTAGCTGTTGGAGGGATTTAAACCAAGCACTGTGTGCAAACTGACACCAGTGTGTGGGATTAGATGAGACACTACAGCACAGTTGTTGGTTTATTATAATGCTCAAACATGCAGAGACACACATATGGACACTCATACGCAATGAAGTGCTGGATGTCTCATTGCAACTTCTCCCTGTTTTATTTCTATTTAGTGAGTCAGCCTCTGACAGCAGCGGAGTCAGGGAAGCACCACAGAGAGGACCATAGAAGGATTGGATCCTAGGCCAGCAGAGTTGTGATTACAGAAGCATGGTTCCTAATGAATACACCGAGTTTGGGCTGTTCACAGCTGTTCTCTGTGGTGCAGGAAAGTCTCAGAGCACAGCACATCTAATTATTGCTCCATTTCTCTGCTTCTCTGGAGCAGTCCAGGGTTTGGTTGCTTTGCTTAGGGGGGTTATTATTGAGCGAGGTGAGTGAGTTGTCAATTCACATTACCATTAATTCACCAGCTGGTCCTTAGTCTCAAACCGCCAACTTTACAAAAACAAATCTGCATTTGTGCAATGCTGCAGATTTGATTTAGGGAATAACCAGTTTTCCTTTTTACAATCTATTAGATGGAAAATTTGAATGATAAACCAGGAAAAAGTTTTTTGACCTGAAAAAATATTAGCAGAGTCAGAGTCAATATACTCATCTATTACAGTGACACATAGAATATGTATGTAGGTCAGTACCTACACATGCCTTAATAATGCCAGCTGATTTCACTATCAGTGACAATTTTCCAATGTCAGAGTAAAATAATGAGAGTTTTGATAGACTTGTATTTGATGTATTTAGTTTTGCTTGCTTGTCAGTGGTTTCTTCTTGCACTGTTCAAATGCAGGTTACAAAAATAATAAAGGCAGATGTACCATTGGGTATAAAATATGAACAACCCCAAGAACAATGAAGAGGAAAACAGCTGCTGATGTTACGGAACATGCAATTCAGGTCAGGTCATTGCCAAAACATAGTGTAACAGTAGCACAAGAAGAGCTGACATTGAAAAAACAAAACAAAACAAAAAACACTTTTTTTGTTTTCTGGCTTGTAAAGTAAGTTTTTCATTTGTGACAGGAATGATCTGTTATTTCTCCTTCCAAAACTTTCATAGTCTGGCTTTAACTCAGGTGTATTTCATTTACTTTTATTAGAGCCATTCATCTACCTAGAAAATAAAATGAATGTAAATTTGATTTTTAAATTTAAATAATGAAGTAATTACATATAAGTACATGACACATAGTAATTAAAGCCTTTTACAAATTTCGGTGGTTTTCTTATTTTGACATCTAAGTTTTTGTTGGTTTTAATTTCCCTCAGCTAAGTCCAGTCAAGCTGTTTCCATGTTGACACTCTGAGATGGTTGATGAAAATGACACAGCTGAAATGGTTTAGACATGAAAAATGGAGAACCCAGCAGCATCCGAGTTTCCAGGTTATATTTGGGCCAGTCCAGCACTCTGGCACTGTGGTGTGACATACGCACATTGTGCCAGAAGTGGCACACTGCTGTGAGCACCTCAGCTTGCACTCCACTACTTGTAAGTTTCAGTCCAAAGTGCGACTCACCCGTATGGAGAATCACTTTCCCCATAACCTCTGCTGGCCCCTGTCTCTCCCCAGTTAATGAGTTGGCATGCACCACGGATTCACCTGAGGGTACAGAACAGGATCTCCTGACTTACTGCTCTATTTCATTTTCCAGAAGTATGACAACGTGCGATGGCATCAGAGTTTGGCATTTCCGTCATTTGTAGCTCTGCCAGTCCAACCTGCTGGAAACTGAATATTATCAGAAGGGCATGATTATCAAAATGGTCATGGTGTAAATGCTACCCTTTCCCTAATGCTGGGAAGGATGTTTATTTATGAATATGCTAAAATCTGCCTCTGACCAGCTCACTTGCTATTGATGTGGATTACGAACACATAAATCTAAAGGCACTGGGATAGGATGCCTGCTTCTCCTGATTTCTAATACAGAGTATTATGTAGGAGCGCGGTCGTATCTAATTGAAAATGGAAATGAATCACATGGAACAAGTGAAAATGAAATTAAAGTGAGGGAGGCAAGCCCTGGCGTTTCTCTGAGGACAGAGAACCACAAGGCACCAGGCTTAGTTACATAACTGTTTTCCCTCCGCTCCCTTGGCAAAGAAATGAAAACACTAATACACATTTGTGCACACAAACACTGACCAAGAGCAATTAGGACAGAGGAAATAACAGGGAGTAGGAATCTGTGGACCAGTGTTTCCATCAGTGCTAACTTCTCTGTAACTGGACTTGGATCACCAGAATAACACTGAGTCAGTGGAATGTCCCTCAGAGAGCGGCCAGCCTGCTGCAAACCATTTATTTAGGCCATAATTGAGCCTGAACCCACACTGGAAAGTGTTTGTTTTCTTCTTGTATTTCCATACTTTTAATGATGAGGTGTCCTCGCAAGCGTAGAGAAAGACGGTTATCTGAGGTGAAAACTGACATGTTGCCATTAAAGCCACACTCATTTTTCTACAGTGGAGACCTGAGTTTCATGGAGTGAAAATATTGCAGGATTAAAGGTTCAAACTGAATATTGAGATAATAGAGAAAAGATTTATTTTCCCTCGGATCCCACAGCTAAGCCATAAGCAAAAGGCATCTCCAACGTTTACAGTATACACAAAAACACAAACATCATATACGGTGTGTGCCACATGTTCTATGTGACTTTAAATTGACCTAATGTCAAAATATCTGCACCTTCTTTCTGGGTTAGATTTAATTAAAGTTGGCTGTTGGATCAGGGAATGAATTCCCCTGAATGAAGGCTCTCACTTATACACATTTCCATGTGTGTGCCTTGGCAATGGACATTGTGACACTGACTCACAGTTCAGTCACCCTTTATCACATCCTGTACACCCCTCCCCCAGTGTCCTACCCCCTGTCCCTCTCACCCTCCAACCCTTTTCTCATCTACCCCCCTCTTCATCCTCAGCCTCTGACTCACAACACTTTCAGGATGATCACACAACCACTACCCGCCAACCTCCCACCCCCACCACCTCCTCCTTTCTCTTTCTCTTTCCCTCTCTCATTTATACATACACACACAATCTCTGTTCACAGACTTCTCCCTAATGTTAAGTCCCTGGCTTAGTCAGCCTCTGAGCAGAACCCAGGCCCTGCTGGGAAAGAGAGGCCAGGCAAGCCCCAACAGAATGCTAATGATGTCATTAACCTCTGGACTCTGGCATCGGGGGGAAAGTGGCTCTGAAAGGCAAAGATCACGTCACTCTTCCACTTACTCATTACATATTTACTCATAGACATGCATGCAGGTACCCAACGAAAACAGGCTTGTCTGCAGGCAATAAGCCTTTTTATCATAGTGATGTTTAATGAGAACAATAATGAGCGTATTTTTTTTTTTTTTTTTTGCGACAAATGAAATATGTTGATAAAATTTTATGCATAGAGGCAAGGGATCAACTAATGTAAGGCTTGTTCTATCATCACTATATTTGGAGGAAAGATGTTGATAGTTGAAATTTTTGCAGTTTACTCAGCCTGTGGGAAATATGCTGAACATAAAACCTGTCTTTAAACAAAATTTCCCCACAATGGCAGAAAGAAAACACAGAGGCAGTGAGAGAAAAGAAAGGGTTTTAAAGCATTCAAGCTGCCTGGTGAATCAGCACATTAAGACGCTAATGCTTTCATTTTATGCCTTTTTATGCTAATCATTTTATCCAAAAAATGCTGCCAAACAACCTGTATAATACCCCAAAAATGTAGCGCCAATTCAGCTGTTTCAGCTTTCTTGTCTGCTTTTAATCAAGTGTGTTTCAGAAAATAAAATAATTTTCATTATTTCCAGTCTATATTTGAGAGAACTAATGTATGCGTTTTGCTGGGCTTTTTTGTCTGTCAATTTATTAATATTTAAATCAATATAATGAATGCATTTGCATTTTAATATGCTTCATGTGTAATTTCAAGTCAGCATAACTATGCTAAATTGCATGAAGGTGACTGTAGTCAAAAGTTTGGATGTTAGACTCCTGCTATACTGGTTAGCTTCAGCAGGGTGTGAAGGGTGGGTGGGTGGGCTGATGGCCGAGGTGGGGGGCGGTCATCATCATGAATTTATGTTAAATAAATGGACTTACCACAATGTCTGTTCATCATAATTTTCACTAACTCATTCTAATGTCAGAAACAGGCTCAAGATCACCTTTTGGCTGAATAGATAGTGGCTGTATCATTTAAATGTATATCAGATTGAGGTGAAATCCTACTCAGTATAATATTCTTTGCTATAGCAAATCATAGATTAACAAATAAAAAAAAATCACCTGCACCTCAGCAAAGGGCAGTTTCCACTAAGTATTCTCCTAACGGTGTGACAGCTTGCTTCACAGCCATGAAGGGCACATCAACTGCAACATGTGTGAGATAATTTCTGTCAGCGCTTTTGCCCCCCCCCCCCCCCCTACAAAAAAAAGCAACAGGTCTGAGATGTAGCCAACGGCAAGGTGTGCCATGCACACATGATAGTATGACAGAGCTGTGATATTCCTGGCAAATAAAAACATTGACACTACATTATCACAGTTTCGTTTCAATATCTTGGAGCTTTTTTTCTTTTTTTTCTTTTTAAGTTAAACAAAAAAATGATTAGATTGACGCTGTGAATAAGTGTGCGTTTTTGTGTGCTACTCTGTAGGTTTGTTCTGTCAGATGTATATGAAAGGTCTTGACATGCTGACTGGGATCTACATCGACAATGACAGCAGACACCTACGCACAGATGAACCTTCAGGACTGTTTGGGGATTTTGGCATCCTGTGGAGAGATCTCAGCTGGTTGCCCCCCCCGCCTCTGCAGACCCACTGCATGTATAGGTCATATATTCTCTTTCTGGACATTTCCCACAGAGGGATACAAGTGTTGTGGGGGTGGGTTAGTCACCTGCTGTACATTAGTCCTCAGCTAAGAGGATCAGTGATATCATCTGGCCCAGATGAACATCTATCTACACTGTAAAAAAAAAAAAGTAAAATTACAGGAAATGCTCTGTAATCTTTTACAGATTTTCCCTGTTTTCCAATAAAACAATGAAATGCCAGTAGATTTACAGATATTTTCAGTAATTTGAGGTTTTATGTTTAAAATTACAGTTAATTAACCATAATTTAAGATTAAAATTATGTTTTTTAAAGACAATTTATCGTATTTATACATCTCTGACTGTAATTTTACATACAAATTACATACGTTTCTGTATTTTTTACAGGTTTATCACCATTTTCCACAAGACAATTTAATAACTGTAAATTTACAGATACTAGCAGTAATTTAAAGATTTACCTTTAGAATTGCAAGTAATTAACCATAATATAATACTACATTATCATAAATTTTTAAAGGTAATTTAACATATTTTTTTCATATTCAAATGCAATTTTACATTAAATGTGAGGTATTAATTTAAAGATTGCTGTCCATGATAACAAAGACATACAAAATTACAGAAAACCAGTCATTCAAAGTGTTTTCCTGAAAATTGCGGGTAATTAACATTCAAATTTCAAAGTCGGCGCCTATTTCCAGTTTGTTTGGCTCGCCCATAACGACCAACCGGCTGAGTCTGAAGAATGACAGTTAGTTGGGATTAGCGTTAGTGTCCGTCCAGTCAGTCATGCAGGGGAAAGACGTGTCCTCATGGACTCATGATCTTCAAGGAGGATGTCTGAGACAGCCACAATGGACGCAGATTGAGGTGAGTGTCCCAGATAACACCTGTGAACGATATTTTAATTCATTTTCATACCTCCAGTGGACAGCATTGAAGCTAATGTTGGCATCCCTCTGATAAATTGCTACCCTCACATAAGCTATTGTTAGCAGATAGCTATCGTTTTTTATGGTTTTGTGACTTAAGTGACTGATGGCAGCCGGCTCATTTTATTTTACAGATATTCAGTATTCATTGGTAATGCGCGCTTTCGGTCAAAGCCTTTTCTAACATGGCCAGAGGTTAGTCGTAGTTGTGTTGCTCTCTCCTGATGTATGTACGTGATTTGAGTGGGGTCAAACTGCTGTATGCTGCTCTGTGTAATGTCCCATTCGTCCTGCATGAGTATCAAAGGGTGACCTGAGATCATTTATTTAAGTTTTTAAATTAGTTTCGTCCTAGCATTAGCATGCTAAGTTAGCCTGCTCACTGCCGTCTTCCCTCGCTAGTCTACTCCTTTTTTGTTTTAGACTTCCTAATTCATCTGCTATAGCAAAAAGAGGATGTATCAAAACGCAAACAGTAAATAATATTCTGTATATTTGGTTGATCATGAATAGTAGAGTATTTTTAAGGACAATACTAGCTAATGGTTCTGTATTAGCATAGGCATAAGGAAAGCCTAACCTTACTATCACACAATAGCCTACCAGCTCAAAGACAGCATTGTTGCAATAAAGTATAGGCCAACATACATATACAAAGTGAATAGCTGACCCTGGGTTTTGTTTTCAATAGTGTTGTCATACTACGTTGCCTGGAAGGAGACAATCCGACTGTCTTAAAAACTGGAACTGCCTGAATGACACTTTTGGATATGCAGGACAGCACATTTAAGAGTCATCTGAGGGTCACCAGAGAGCAGTTCCACTTCTTCTGCGATCTACTAAGGCAACATGGGATGTCTGATGAACATCCATCTGGAGGTCCTGAAAGAATTCCTGTACAAAAAAAAGGTGATGATGCTGTTTTGGTACCTCGCTAATCAGAACTCATTTTGTGAGATCTCTGACAAGTTTGATGTCAGTCGAGGATCAGTGCAAAATGTTATCATGGAAATGCTTGACCATACATGTGCCATTGCAGAATATTACATTGTCTGGCCAAATGACTGTCAGAAGACTGTCCAAGCAGCCCTATTCAGAAGGGCATGCGGAATAGGTGGAATAGTTGGTGCAATTGATGGGTGCCATTTTAGAATCCTGCGGCCACCGGTTAGGGGGGGGGTTATTTGAACAGGAAGGCCTACTATTCAGTACTGCTGCAGGGTATTGTAAACAACCTAGGAGGATTCACAGACATTTTTGCTGGACCTCCTGGAAGAGTGCACGATGCCCGTATGCTTAGGGTCTCCCCATTCTTCAATAGTTGGAGACAGAAGTTGGGAGACTACAAATTACTTGGGGATAGTGCATATGTAAGCAACAGCTTCCCTTTCATTGTCACTCCGAAGCGTGACAATGGAGCCTTGAGTGAAGATGACTTACACAGAAATGAAATGATCAGCAGAGGGAGGGTAGTAGTTGAACAAGCCTTTGGCTGGATAAAATGTAAATGGAGACGACTTTGTGAGCTGCAAAACTCTCGTGTAGACGTAGTCGTGAAAGTCATTGTAGCAGCGTGTGCACTTCACAATATGTGCATTGGGGAGTGTGAAAAAACATGTGAGCAGCACCCACACGGGTGCCCTCGTGAAGAGGATGACAATGAGTGAGCATGTAGGCTACTCCTCCGTATTTGAATCGTCATTTACTTATTTATTCAAGCAACTTATTTTTTATACTTTTACTACCATCAGAGTGTAAGTGCAAGTGAAAGCAATGCTACATGTGTAAAAATATAATTTGCAAGTTAAACATATCTAAGGAAATTCAAAAACCAGTCCTCATGGTTCCTTTTAGTGGTCATTTTATTTCCAAACACTCTTTACCATGTTATAGCAGAACACCATCTTCAAAAAGATGTCTTTATCATTTCAACTGTGTATTATTTGCACATATATTTTTGAAAGTCTTTGTTATTAGAAATATGTAAAAACAAAAATATAATGTGCAAAACCACATCTGTAATAAAACTCTTTTGTAAACTCAAGTCTCTTGAGTTCTGTAAACATAAACTCTATCAAAAATATATTCTTTTACACCCTTGAAATAAAATAAACATTGAGGCATAAGCAACATTCCAACATAAAACATACCTCTCCATTTTCTTACATCATAAAAAGGAAAATAAAGTCTGCATCTTCATTCATACTGGTGTGACATACTGGTGTGACATCGTGTCTGCGTTGAGAGGCTACCTCACACTCTTTTAGAAAACCCATCACTCCAGTTTTGTCTTCTTGCTGCTTCCTTTCATGATTGAACCCCACAGCGGTATGAGGTGCTGGCGATGGCAAAGACCCTGAGCACGGAGCATCAAAACTGGAATTAGCGAACTGGGGTGTTTGATTGGTTTGCTTGATGACCTCTGGGCGCCTGACAATTACTCCCTTTGCCGTCCCGATTACTGGAAAATCCACATCATGGTTTCCTCGAATTAGTTCACCCATTTCTTTCAGAAACTGGAACTTTGTGGGCGCTTTGCCTGTTGAGGCATTGTTATCTATTGCCTTCTTATAGGCATCTTTCAGGGTTGTCCACTTTCTGGACACTTTTTCAATTTCAATTTTCTCTAAAATAACTACTGTAATACTGTAAATGTTCAGAAATTTCTATTTGATTAAAGGTAAATATTTTGTTTATACATTGTGTCATTGTTTTTTTTTACTTGGGGAAACCGCAATTATACAGCAAATCAGTGTAGATGGACAAGAAATGACTACTAAACACCCTTAATTGACAGGGATTGTCCTTAAGTGTAGCTATTTTTGATTTATTTGTAATGTATTTAGCTTGTTTTTCCTCTGTCCAATGGTTGCTTTTTAATCTACTAATTCTCTAAAATGACAGATAAATACTGTACATTTGCAGACATTTATCTTTAATTTTATGAACCTAGTTTGTTTGTTTGTTGTTATTGTACTTGGGAAAAATTGTATTTTAACATGAAATTACTGTAGATAGACTTGGCGCTTTCCTAAAATAAATAATGTATATTGTGAAATTACAGAGATTAATCTGAAAGGTATCTAATTTTAATGTTTTTTTGACATATTTATGTTATTTTACAGTATAATGGGAATTTATCAATTGTAACATTTTGTATTTTGATTTTGACTGTAAAAATCTGCTCTGTATTGTTACGGTTATTGTGTGTAGTTCTGTGATACAATTATTTACTGTAATTTTACGGTATCCGTTTGGATACCACTGCTTATACTGTTTTTTCACAGTTTTTTTTTTTACAGTGTAGTGACACACACACACACACACACACACACACACACACACACACAAATTTACAGGATGCACTAAGTTCACATGAGTACAGATGTGGATGTAGATGGACGAAGCGCATTCACATGAGAAGTTACATAATTATATGTGAGAGTAGACACAGTATGAACAAACATTCAAAAAACAAACAGATACACAAATGAGGACTCATACGCAGGAACACAGCAGGAAGAAAAGGAAGTGACTGCCTAGGAGGTAGGAGATGAGTGGGCATTAAACAAACAGCACTCAGAGCAGGAAGTCCCTATAGGAAATTTTGCTTAGAGGAAGGAAGTGTGTTTGGTGTGAGTGTGTGTGTGTGTGTGTGTTTGTGTGTGAACACATGCAGAGGAGGTGTGGATTTAACACTACAGCTCCAGCTGACTTTGAAACCACAACACGGAGTTTCACAGGGTGAAAAGCTGGTCAAGGCAAACATCTGGTTTCTTTCAGCTCCACTAATTTCACCAGCAAACCACTTTGTTAATAAAAGCCTTAAATTGAAGTCACTTTCAAATGCAAATCCATATGTGGGCCTTTTAATGTGGTGCCACTTTGAAAAGCTCAATTATATCATGAGCAAGGGCACAGATAAGCAAAGGTGTGACTGAATACAGCGGGGTGAAAAAGTCTATTATGGAAGAGCAACTGCAATATGGTCTTTATTTCACCTTTCTCCCTTTCTGCCTCGGAGCATGTCGGGCAAGAGAGTTACATCACTTTTTTCTTTCACTTTTTACTTAAGGCTCTATAGAAATATATCAGTAGGCAAGTCATTCTACTGTGACTTTACCTTGGCTCCCACCAAAAGAATCCGACATGTTTTGAAAAGAAGAAATAGGCAAGTGATGACTCAGCTGCTAATTTGACTTTGCTGAGGTTGAAAATTGTGAGTCTTTTGTGAGATTGTCTTCGAGCTGTGCATCTGACAAATGATCAGATTCCAGTGATTTATTCCACGTTCAGGAATATGAGTCCAGTCTTCTCCGAGGCTTCCTCAGTGCTGTGGTACTGTGCTTTCCAACCTTCTCTGTGTGATAGGGCTACATCCTGTCAAATATACCACCTCATGAGCCCTAAACATTTATCCATAAGTTTTATAGCCAACTAATTCAACTTCTTTGCTCACTTGATAACCAGTTTTCATTGGGGGTGTTGCCATAATGACAATAACAGTGGTAGTTAAAGAATGAAATATTGATTTTGTGTTCGTACACATAAATCCACTATCAGTGCAGCTTATCAATGAAGGGTGGTGGTGTGGCTGTAGCCAGTCCCAGCAGACAATGGGCTGGGTAAACTGGGGACAGGTGGCAAATCTGTCACAGGACTGACATATAGAGACATTAACACTTGGGCAATTATAAGGTCACCAATCAATCTAATGTGCCTGTCTTTGGACAGTGGGGGGAAGCTGGCGATTCCTTAGAGTACCCACACAGGCACAGGGAGAACCTGCAAACTCCACATATAAAGGCCCCAGGTTTGGACGCAGCACCTGTTTATACACTTATGATCACACTTAAGAAACATTAAGCAAAATAGACAGCAGACCTAGATGAATGGTCACCAAATAGCATTAGATATTTCACACACAACCAATACATCATGTCTACCCTCAGGCTGCAGATACAAGTCATCACCATCATCATCATTCAGTCGGCCATCTGCCCTCATCCATCAGACTCATTAATGCCTGAGTTTACTTAAGTCTTCACTTCCCCAGATCCACTCACCAAATACCATTCAAGGCATGTTTTCACTTTTGCTAAACGGTAAGAGTAAGACAAAAACAGTAAGAGTAACAGTAAGAGAGACAAAAAAATAGAGAGCCATCGAGAGAGAGAGAGAGAGAGAGAAAGAATGACAAAAGGTAGCAAAGGGCCTTGGGTTACAGTGGAACCACGGCCGCCAGTGTAAAGACTAACTGAAAATGTCATGTGTTATACCAGGTGAGATGTGGGAAACATCTGTTAGCTATTTCAAAGTCTATATTTTCTACTGTTTCATAGTGGCTAAGCTGTTTATTAGTTACCAACCATGTGTTGTCTTTGCACTGTCACTTTTACACGAATTAAGTTCAAATAAGTTTTTCTTGGACTGAGTGATATCCTGACCGAGACATGATGGATCTTTGTTTATCCGTTGATCTTGCTGCCATTTCAGTCTCCATGAATTGCAATTGTTTTATTCTTTTTTTGTGCATTTCTTATCATTCACTGTCTCTTCACCTCACTCCACTTACTTCTGAGTTTATTTCCTTTGATGAAAAACAAAATACACAATAAACAGTTAAACACTAATTTGACTCGTGTTATTACTATTATGATTTTTGTCATTCTCATGTTTTTTTATAGTGTATTGAAAATATGATATATAATAGCTGTAATTAAAAAACCATATTTCAATATACTGGATAGTCTTTTGTTTCAAATATAAAATGAAAATTTTATACTTGTTGTATCAATTTGCTTTTTTTTTTTTGTCCCCCCTGGTAGCTGTAAAGATGGGGCTCAGTGCTGTAGTTTCTCTCAGTTTCCTCCCCACCCCCATCACCCCAAACACCCCACCCTCCTTTCCATCGTCCACTGAGATATTGTATTTCAGGCAAGTCATTTCTCACTGTCAGTAAAGCACATCAAATCCCACAAGTAGGAGGGCTAAGAGGTTTGATCAGCTATAATGCTTTTACCTACACTAAAGGCTTAAGAGAGGAAATCACATTCAAAGTTCCCCTGCACTGCACATCTGGGTCTCGAATGGCTTTCAGCTTGGGATGGAAATCTTCTGGTTCATGAGGCCTCAAATAGAATCCAGAGGTCCTAATCCATCTTGATCTCATTTACACACAAGTGGCAAGTTTTGACTAATATTTTCCTTGATATTTTGTCACAGGAGAAGAAGAAATAGCTCCAAGAGGTCCATTCTGGGTATGTGTGTGGTGTATTTTAAGATTCTGGCTGCAAGCCGGGACCCGGCCATATTGTGATTGGGTGGTAAATTTGGTACAATGCTTTCTTTTCCGTGGTGTAAAGGCTGAGGAATGTGCTGTGGTGACTTGAGCGGGAGTTTCCAATCTTGTTCGTTGTCCTGCATGAGCGTGTCCTCAGATGGCCCTGTCTGCCTAATGATTTCATTAAAAGTGCAGCTAAAATTAAAGACATGTCGGAAATTATAGGGAGATATATATATATATATATATTTGTTTTTTTAATTTCTTTTTTTTAACAGACCAGTCTTCTTCTGTATTCTCTACAGTAAACAAGCAATTACGCAAACGATAATTCAAAATGATAAAGACACAGACATGTCCAGGCGGTGAATGTTTCATTTCAGACGACTGACGACTATCTGGTCTTTAACCATCACAAACAGTCTGCTTGCTTAGGACTGAGTGCTACTCTCGGAGAAGTAACTTGCATCTTCTTTTTCATTCCAGCAGATGTTTGTGTGTTTCCATGCGGTGCTGCCAGCTGTACAGCTTTTCCTTCCCACCTCCTGAGCGCCTTGAAGCCTGACGTCCACCCCAGCTGGAGTGCACTAGATGGCACTGTTTACAACAGCACTGCCTGCACCGAGCAGCAGAGCAAACATCCCATCTCACAATTACTGATTTACAATCCTTTCACTAATCTAATAAATTAGATTGTGCATTATACAGTTTGTAATTACACAACCACAATAAACACAGTTAACAATGCACATCAGCTCAGATTTTCACAGCTGTTACTGCATTAGATGGAGGACAGATATGAAACAAGATATCAGATATCACAATCAATGTGAAAGAAGGAGATGATAAGATCAGTCACAATTTTTTTTCTTCTTTAATGGCTCATAATGTCATTAAATCTGACTGCCATTTTTTGCAAATACATTTAGCTGGTCCGCAGGGCCTGTTTAATGAAAAGTGTAGTCTTATCAGACATTGGTTGGATTTGTATATGCTGGATATTTTATAGCTTTGATGCATCTACCTGCTTTATCTCTGCACTCTGCCTCCTGTCTGTTTATCACATCCTCACTTTTTTAGCCTCTGTGTTGCTCCTTTGTCGGTGTGTCTGCAACTTTCTCTGTCTATCTGTCTGTCTCTGTAACTGACGCCTCATATTTCCTCCATTATTTTCCATATGTCTTTTTTTCACCTAGGCCTGTGGGCAGGTTTCTGACAGGGGTTGCTCTGGCTGAGCCATCCACAGGCATCAAAACGCAAAGAGAGAAGGCTCTGTCACATTATGCGGGGGCCTCCTCTCCTGGCTTTTATTGAGAGTAGTGATCAAAAACTGATGCGGAGAGGAGCACAAGCTCACCTCTTGTCAATGGTTGATGTTCTCACCAGGAAGACAGGAAAGCGGCAAAGACAATGTTGGATACGCTTCACGGGCTCTGACAACCCCCTTCACAGTTAGACATACTTGGTGATATCTCACTCACTGTTTGCCATTGTCTTAAAGAGATATATTGATTGCATCGCAGTTGAAGATATAATGCTGATGTATGTTAAAGGCCCCGTATTGTATTGTATCAGGTGTCAGGTCTAGGTTCTACATCATATACATTATACAAAAACTATCAAAAGTCTAGAAATCTGAAATCTCGTATATTATTATTATATCATTCATTATATCACTCAGGAAACAGTCAGTTGATCAGTAGAGAGAAGTGATGTAAACCTACTTTTGGGTTCCTAAAATCACAAATACATATTTTTTTATGGATATCAACAAATAAAACACCTGAAAAATGTCGTATGTAGGACCTTTTTCATGTGTGGGGATTCATTCCATTTATCTGTAGCTGTGGATTGGCGGGTTCTACAGAATCTAAAATCTTCACTTTTCAGTATATCAATAACATACACCCTAGAAACCATTTAGTTTATCCAATATCATCTGAAAAATTAAAATTACTCTAAGTGGCATTCAAAGGACCCAGGACCGCAAGGTTGCCTTAATCTCTCTATATTTCTATAACGTCTTATCAGTAAAATGAGTTGGTATCCGTTTGATTTAAATCTAAAGGTTAAAGGGTAAACTGAATGTGTGTGAGTACGTTGATGAGGAAAAGATCTAAGCTCAAGTGTGAAGAGCTTTATATTCCTTTTTCTTTGGATGGATTTCTTTGAATGTATGTGTGGTGTATGAAAAGAGAACAAAATTAACAATGTTTTATCAAATCACAACACGACATTTTGTACTGGGAAGATGAATTGGATATTAAATAAGCTAACTCACTTAAAGGACAAATTTTTGTTTGGTTAAGGTCAAACAAAAGTGAGCAAATAAAATAAGTGCATATAAGCTCTCACCTGAGGAGGGCTCAGGTAAGAGGTTTCCATGCCTTAGGTGTGATCACATGACTCCCGACATGACAATCCAATTGGGTCCATTGTTATATTGTACTGAAGCAAGATTTTTATTTAACTATAATTTTGTGTTGAAATTACACTTTAACAACAATTCAAGTTAATGTCAAATAAAAGTCATTGCATCTGTATCTGGTTCTCCAATTAAACAGTTGTTGAATCCATCCACTTCTCTGGCTTATAAAGGAACCATGCAATCTTTCCTCTGAGGTTGAAACATGGAATTGAGTTGAAATTGTGGTAACAAGAATTTCATGACATCAAAAGGCAACAAATGTAATGGCAACAGAAATTAGTGGAACTTTTCAGTGACTTACCAATTCCTCTAACCCCCCCCGGACTCTGAGACACACACAGACTTCACTCTGCAATCTTTTTTGTTGCATTTTCAGATGTTACCCTCAGATGACCTCTTTTTGTAGCAGGGATGAATCCCCCCAGCCCTTAGAGTTCCCTCCTCTGCCAATAAAAGTTTGCATTTATCCTGCAGAGACTCATTTATCGCCCCTCTACCACACATCATGAACCCAGGGCCACATATTTATAAAGCAGCCATATGTGTGAAGTATGCATTACATCAGGGGGTGTTGTGTTGGAGTGGTTTTGAGGCATCACCATCATGTGTCAAACCTGCAGCTCTTAAAGACCTGGGAAAATGAATCGTTTCTTATGGACCACAGTCGACATGTCCTTGCCTGGCTGCTGGGAATTAAAAAAAAAAAAAAAAAATTGAATCTCAAGTAAAAGCAGCACTTTAGACTCTTCCAGCCTCAAAGTTGACATTTTGTATTATTTTTTTTTCTCTTTTTAACAAAAGTTTGTTCTGTAGCTTCTGTTTCACAGTCCTTGTGGTTTCTCCATCTGCGGCCCCTGTGTGGCTGTACTGCAAGTGCTTTTGTCTGCACTTTTCTTTCTGATGATTCTCAGCTATAACACATGTTGAGATCATTAATTTCAAACCCTTCCAGAACCACTTCCCACACATGCATGGCATTCATTCCGCCCCTCTCCCCGTAGCTCACTCTTCTCCCTTCTCAAATGTACACACTCTGCACTCAACATCGCTGCGAAGCTAGAATAATCCTGTTCCCTTTTTACTGAATGAAAATCACCGTATGGTTTTGTTGAAGTAGGCACAGGCTGAAGCTGAGACCTGGATTGCTATTGCCTTGTAGCATAAGAAAATGTGCAGCTCGAACAGGTTTGTGCATGGAAAAGAAAGAAAGAAAAGGTAAAAAACTGAAAGTGTGAGGATTTATGCAGGCGGCATTGGCAGAATTCCCTCGCACCTCCCTTGTTACACCTAACATCCCAAACCTGCACCGTTTCAAAGCAGTGGCAAACATGAAATATTCAACAGCCATATTACTATTACAACAAAGTAAAAAAAAAAAAAAAAGGGAAAAAAAAGTGCAGATCTCCCTGCACACTTTTAATTTTGAAAACTTGATGATTATTGGTTCAAATAGGACTCCACGCTCCACAGCAGGGGCAGCTGCCTCTGGAACTGAAAGTGCAGCTTTAATGAGAATTTTTGCTCTCCAAAATAAATAAATAAATAAATAAATAAATAAATCCCAAGGGTGGGGACAGAATGAAAGAGAAAGAGAGAAAAATGAGGAAAGAAAAAGAGAAGGCGAGAGACACTCAATGGGAAAGTGGGAGCAATCTGCTGGAGATTGTGTGTATGCGTTTGAAAGTGTGTGGCTGTGTGCTACAGACAGCTATCTGGCATGGCAAACGGCTGCTGGTCCTGAGCAGAGCTGAGCTGGAAGCCTGCTCAAAGCCCTTCACCTTCACAGCCGGGCTGGCACGAAGCATTGAGCATGGCTGGCATAGCGAGATGTTTATCACACAAAGGCACGATCAAAGAGCTCTGGTATCTGGCTGCACCACTTTCATCTGGGTTCCCACAGCTGACAGTAGCATCCGTGGGGGGCTCTCCTCTCCTTTTCTCCTCCTTTAATGGTCTCTCGCTCTCTCACTTGCCCTACCCCTCTATTCTTCTCCCCTCTCTCGCTTTCCCTCTCACACATTTATCACTGCAGATAAGGAGACTTTATTTGAGATTCCATAGTCAAAGAAATTTCTCGCCTGATCAATGGTGGCTTTAGAAGCGGCCTGGGGATCAGCCACTACCCGATTCGTAAAACAGGTCTGGGGGAGCGGGGGGGCGGACAAACTTTCCCTTCAGTGTTTATGTTGATGTTTCCTACAGGGCAATAGGCTCCTCTTCCCCCCCTCATCTGTTTGCTATTTTATGCCAAACCATCAGCAAACCAAACTACATCTGCAGCAAAGTTACAACATACATTATGCTTCACCTCCTAAAAACAGCAATGCGAAATTGATGGGGGGGGGGGGGTCTGCACATGAGGCTTGACAGCTCCAGCATGAAGTTTGACAATTGGTATGCAGCCCGAGTGTGTTAGAGACAAAAACAGCGAGAGGAGCCAAGGGTGGTAGAGCTGGCTGCGGATGCAGGTGGGATGCTGTGGGCTGGGCTGAGGGCTAAGGGCTCCAGATGAAATGGGGTATTTATCATTCTCTAACTGTAACACTTCAGTGTGTGATTCAGACATGCTCCAGCAAGAGCCACTATTTCCAATAAGTCTTGCACTGATACAGGCATTAAGCATTCCCTACACATCTCGCCTCCTCCTCTGACAGGTCTCTTTGCCACAGAAAAAATTAAACCCTAAACAAATGGCTCTCGTGGTCACATCAAACTGCCTCGTCCAACCCTGAAAAACGGTTGCTCTTCAGCATACAGCGGCAAAAACCTTTCCGAATATCAGGAAACCCAACCCCCCCAACACACACACCACCCTTGCCAGCACGTGTGGAATGTGTGGCTGCTGTTGTTGCGATCAATCCCAATTTACCAGACACTGGCTCAAAGTCAACCTTCAGGGAGCCATGAAAGCTGACAGGTGAGAACTCACTGCCATCTCCCCGACTCACATCAAAGACACAGCAACAGTGGCGGCTTTGGTGGAAGACGAGCCGTTTTGAAAAGAACAAAGGGACTCAGAGAGAGAACAGGACTCGTCTTGAGACGGGCATGGCCGAGAGGCGGAACAGCAAAAGGACACGAATACTAAAAAAGGTTCCATCTGGCCCATGCAGATTTTGAAGAATCAAGACTGAATGTAACACAAATTTATTAAGATTTTTCTGTTTGACAATAATGTGTTTGACAAAGTTTTGGGTTCGGGTGGATTCAGTTTTTTCCATTTAGCTTTTCAAATTTTTCAAATCAACTTAAAGTATGTCGGATGTACACAGCTACTTTTCTTCTTCAATCTGGGAATAATGCCAGTGTGGACAGCGCTTTAACCACACATGCTGCTTTGGCTGCAACTGAAAATCTAATTAGTTTAAATCAAGCACTACACGTGTGGTAGAAAGTCTTAGCTGTCTCTGTGAAGTCTGGTAAATGTCCTCAAGTGACGTCACTTGAGTCAGTGTTGAAACAATGAAAAATAAGAAAATTAAATAAAACATAATTGGATAATTGGAATGTGAAAAACGCTAAACAGATCTGGATTTAGAAAAAAGAAACTCAATATCTCCTCACAGTGACTATGTCATGTAATGAGTGACTCTAAAGGATTGTTGCAATATTTTGACCTTCGCAGGGTGTACCCACCCTTGCCCCAAAGTTACCTGGGAATGGCTCTAGACCCTCAGGCTCATGTAAGGTTAATGGACTGATGTAGCCCATTTGAATCCTGAGGCTAAATAACAGGTTTGGATAATTAGGAGTGAGCTAAACACAGGAGGGAAATGCATAAAGCCTGCTTTTTTCTTTTGATTGTATCTGTCAATTCACCATCTGTCTGTTGACTCTTTCCTCTTCGTTCTTCCTGTAGCTAATAAGCTGTTCACTTTGATGCTCCATGTTTTTTGCCCAGGATGTGATCTTTTAAAGCACTCTGGGGGGCCGAGGAAAAGAAGTCCTTTGACAGAACCCCCACTCCAAACCCCTATTGGCAGATATGTGTGTGTTTACTGTCTTTTGGGGGGGGGGGTTGAAGGGGCTTATAGATGTTATTACAAATTGTGTCAATATAAGTGGCCAACTTTCCCCCCTTGTGGACCACTAGAGCAGACATGCTGGCAACCACTGTATTGTGAATTGGGCTGAATTTACTAATTCAAGTTAAATGACAAAGTCACCCCTGACATGAGCAAAAACAATCAGGTTTCATGCTGCACACGGCTGAGGCTGCTTGTTTTTGTTCCATTACCCACAACAATATTTCAAACTTCATTGTCAAATACATTCTCAGAGTGCTCAGTTTTCTTGTTTTGTGGACACTGCTTTGGTGAAAGATGGTAGTCAGCAGTGACCTCCCAATACAATGTATTTTTTGTGTATGCTTCATATTAGTAGACAATGTGTTTACAAATGCTTTCAGTCTGAGGCCTTTGTTAAAAAAACAGCAGTACGTTAATAAAAATGTGACATTGTAGAGACAGTTAACATGAATGTAATTTCAATGATCTACTCTTCAAAACACTTCACTGGAGGCGAAATACAGCAACACCGAAAGGGTACAGCTGCAAAACTGTTAACCGTGAATTGTATCACTCTCTGGGTTTGAGTCAGTTGAAATTTTTTCAGAGAATAACTTTGTCAGCTTTTATCAAAACAGTTGGAAAACTGCAAAAGGACTTGCTACATATTCTTAAAGGGACACAACAAAAACGTCACCAAAAAAAAAAAGAAAACATGGGGAGGAGACCTCGACGCAGAGATTACAGATGATCATTATGGCGCGTAGGAGAATGTAAAATCCTTAAATGTGTGCTACATTGAAAGCAGTTCAACTCAAAATTTTACTCAGGGTTCTAATATATTCCCCCCACCTAAATTTAATATCAACTCATCCAAACAATGTCCCAAATGCAAAATATAGACGGGCCGTTTCACCCTTTGTCTGTGATTTCGCTGAGAAGTATGGCAATTTTGACAGATTATAAGGGGTGCAATTAATAAAAGCTTGTCTATTACTTCTAAAGTCTAACCCATTATAGAGGAAAATAAAGATTTACTTCGGAAATAATTTTCTTCTAATACTGATAAATAGAAAAGGAAAGTCTATAATTTGCAAATATTCTCTGCCATAAAATTCATATTGAACTAGATAACAGATAAAGTTCCATCCAAGAATGTTAGCATAAAGTCACACTTTAATATATGTCATTATTTGATGCGCTACAGAGACAATGTATTTTATGTTACATGTCAATCAGCTGTTTCGCACGAATTTGTGTAGTGTAGAGATGAGCAATATTAATATCTTGACTTTTACTTCCTGCTTGTCTTCTCTCATCCATCTTAATGTGAATGTGTCTGTAAATCCAGAGGTTCTGTTTTCTTTTCTTCCTTTCATTTTTATTTTTGATGTCTTGTTTCAATGCAACCATGATGGCTATTAAAAAAATCAATAAACATATTTTGTTTTTTAAGAAAAAATAATAACTTCGTATTAAAGCCATTATGTATGTAAATAATAAAGAGAATCTAATAAAAGAATTAGGTCACTCACTGTACAGCTTTCACCTGCACTCATAACTGAACCCCCTCAACCCCTTTTCCATAAAAACCTCTGGAAAGCTATGCAATCACAGCCCCAGTGCACTCACTTTTTATTGTCTACCAGCTGCTGGAAAACTTTACACTTTGTAAGAGAAGAAAGAAACTGAGAAGTCCTCCGAGGACCCATTTGTACAGCTCCAGCAGTTTAAAACGCCATCTCTGGTGTTGTAGCAGGTGTGCATCCTTTGCGAGTTTCACCTTGATTCAACTTCCAGAAGCAAAGAATTAAAAAAAAAAACAAAAAAAAAAAAAACACTATAGGAAAGAATTACAATTGTGGAGAAAACAGAGATGGGTTCTTTGGGATGATGGGGATCATGCCTGTGTGTGGCTGATATTTCATTTTTCACTGAACACTTCCCACCCACAGGTCTACAAAGCACCTTGGTGAACAACCTGTCAATTCTGCATATACAGAGCACATCAGTGCATTTTGTGGCACCAAAAGGGTTGTGAGTATGTTAGAGAGAGCGGTGCTGTGAAGTTATTCGGTCTAACATGAGCACTACACTGCAGCAAAGCCCCATACAAGAAAACACAGCCCAAACACTTCAATAACAAGTCACTGCACAGACGCTACTTAGCAGCATAATCACCAGTGGAAAAGGGAGCAGTGTTATTCACTTACCTGTTTACTGATCTGTGTGTATGTGACTGAGGCTGATGTGAGATCTTAACTCATGGCACCTTTAAAACAACAAACTCTGGGTCAATGGGTAGGTGTAACGTGATATCAGTCCCATCAGATTGGTCGGTTTTACAGCTTTGTTTCTATATGTGGGTCTTGTCCAATCATTAAAGGCCAGTATCTTTGCAGCAGGAAGTAAAGATTGCGGCCTGCGGAAGCATTTAGATCTTTCACAGATCTGCTTAATGCTGCCCATTGATCGCTTTTCCGCTTTTAAAAACAAATGGAGAACTCTGATGACCCATATGGCCCTTTCCCAATTACAGGCTTGGGTGGCTTTCAATCCTCCTGCAGAAACACTTCAGCCTTAACAGCCTTAACTTCAGATAACTACTTAGTGGCCTTTGTGTGATCCTTCCTTCTCTGATATGTACCTACACAAACTACAGATACACACACACACACGTACACATGTTTCTGCTCCTGGGGAAAATGAATTATACATTTTCAGTCTGTTCCATTAAAATCTCACTTTGAGCCAATCTAACTTTGTTGATGTTATATCAGTAATTGGATCAAAATGAGGATTAATCTTTTGCTTTTAAGAGGGAATAATTCTCAATGAGATGGGAAATACTGAATCTGAGAATGCTGCTCATGTTCAAACAAGTAAATAAATGGATACATTTAAATAAAAATAAATCCTTTTTTTCTCACATGGCCCAGTACTTTATAGAGGCCTTACTGAGGGCTACAAGCCTGACCTCTCCAGATCGGCAGTCAAGCACGCATCTAAACACCAGGCCAACACTGTGTTCTACTTAATCTTGGATGAGGAGCAGCAGTATCAGAATCCAAAAGAGGGATGAACTGGGGGCTGGAAAAGAGAGAGAGAGAGAGGAGAGCTGCTGTCAACAAGCTCTTATGGTGAACAGATGTGGGGGAACTCCCTCACTACTTCTTTGCCTGCAGCCATGCATGCACACACACCCACCCACACACATGTACATACTGTAACACAAACTCGAGAGGAGGAGAAGCAAGACAATCATTTGGAGTAAATTCCTGAGATGGCTGAGATGGCTGTGGTAGATTTTGCACAGAAAGGCCAAAACCTGAGCAAACCAATTAAGACGCTGAAGTGAAACACGATAAACACTCGCTGTACAGAAGAGTTTTTTTTGTTTTAGCCTTTGGTTTTGCAGGAATGTCACTCAGTGAGGCCAGAATGAGTTAGAACTGTGGTCTACAGGCGTGATTTATCCCCTTCCCGTGCAGCACAGAGTGCCCTATTTGACAGCAAAGCAGACATAAAGCAGCTGCCTCTTTGAGCCTCTCAAAAAGAGATGCTATCGGTCAATGGGCTGTAATTTAGTCATGCCGCCAAAAGTCTTTCTCCACCCTGAGGAGGCAGTGCCTATTGTGCATTTATCTTCACAGGGAGTTAGTCTTACATAACAGCATTGACCTGCTGAATTCCATCTGCAGTCTGATTTAGGGGCTAGTAGGAAATTTCATGTGAGTGGTGAATTTGATTACATAGTTTCTGGCTTTTTTTTTTTTTTTCTTTAAACATTCACAGTCTTTTCTTGGAATGGATCATTTAACACTAAGTCTTTATCAGATGCCAGAGGAAAGTTAAGCTAATGTTAAGATTAGCTGTAACCGAATGTTACTCTCTATTGCTTTCCTTTTCTGTTTCCGGGAGGGAGTGCAGGACTAACTGACATCTGAATCCTCTGCGAGATGTTCCCTTTCGGGTTAGGGCCTGCAGCTTTTGTTGACTGAAACAAGACTAAAAATTACCACATGACTGACAAAACTCACACATATTCAAACCTCAGTTATACCTTTTTTGGCACCGAAATTAGTGGGTGGAATCACCAAACATTACCAGGCAACACTCACACACACAATGAAAGAGTGAGTTGGTGGCTGCTGTGCACACTCTCATCCTTAGGTTGGTGATCGGTGACTGTGTGATTTAGAAAGTTATTTTGTGGTTGTGGTTCTCTTTCTCTCTGTCTCATGAGTGTGGCGTAGCTGCTGTGTTTCAGGTTCACCGACATGATGGAGACCTAAGTGAAAATTTGCACCTTCACCCAGAGTGTTCTTTTTACGTTACCGCTGATATAACTTGACACTGGTGTGAATGGCAATTCCAGAAATTTCCATTCCAGAAAGAAGCTTGATGTTAGGCTGGTCTTAGCTGGTTCTTGAACTGGTGGAAAAGGGGCTTAGGTCACACTATGACTATATGAGCAGGTGAGTAGACAAAGATCCAGGTTAATGCAATCATGGGTGAACTGGTCCTTTAAAGCCCAGAAAACGCTGCGCTGCTGATTACTGTTGCATATTTTACATAATGTAAGATGAAGTGTAACATAGTGACAGGCTGACAGGATATTTGACACTAATTATTTACTTGCTTACCTGCTGTTTAGATTTTGATTATGATTATGAAGATTAACTTGCAATATTGCACCCGTGTCACACGACCTTGGCAGAAATCCATACACAAAACTGGATTAGTTGCACACATTGATTTCTACAGAGTCACCTCTCTCCAGTTTGTGACATGCAGTATGTAAACATTAGGTCAGTGGACTTTTTGAATCTCAGTGTTGTTAACTCATTAACCCCTTTTACAGTCGCTCACCATTATCCTGTGATGTTCTTCACTGTCTGTCAGTTCCATCATTATTCACTTGACAAACAGCTGTTATTAGTCAAAAAGCCCTCTGCAGGCCTCGATTAGCTCCAGAGGTTTTCATTACCCTTCGATTCAGCCACCTTGATTACTTTCAATTGGCGTGAACACCTCATTTTCCAGCATAATCTAATTCAATATCATCTCATTTAGGAGATAGAATGAGACCCGAGATAATTTGCTCAGTTCTGTACTGCACTGGGATTAAATGTTTGTCTTGTAAAGTAATGATGATGCATTGAAAATTTGAGCTGCTATTTATACTCTGGTTGTGCTCAGAGGGGGAATCAGGCATGTTTGCACAGGTTGCATACCAAGATGTCCAAAAAATAGACATACCTAATGTGACCTGGTAGGAGTCAATGACTCACTTCTCCTCAGGCAGCTTTCCACTTTGTGACAAGGTCTCAAAGAATGTAAACAAGTCTTCAGTCTCTGCAAATCTCCCTTATTATCTAAGGACTGCCAGAGAAAAAAAAATCTGTCTTGTTGACAAATGTTTGTTTCTTGACAGAACAGAAAACAAAGCAAGAACACTTTGTGGAGGAGGAAGATTCTGATTTGATGTCACATTAAGTGGCATGTGAAGACCCATTTTTCTTTTTAAATTCACCCTTAGAAAACTTTTCAATTTGACTTGTTTGCAGCGCCCGTCTGACATTGAAAGAGTAAACAATGCAAAAAATTTGTCTTTATCACATTTCTTCCACCTCCAGTTCTACTTTTTCAGCCTTCAAGAGAAAGTGAGCGCTGTTCACAACAGACAAGACAAGAAAGGTGACTATCTGCTAGCACCATCTAATGTCTCTCATTCTCCTGGTGTCTGCCGCTGTAGTCAAGTCATGTCCCCAGAGGTCAATTATTCATCTAGACAGATACTCCAAACACAGCTCAGACCTTAGGGTAAAAGAACAGCCAGCCAAATCACTTAACTGATTACACTGATTTAGCTCTTTTAGAACCAGCTGAGTAGATTCTAAGCGGTGATATAGATTGTCTTTACTAAACAATATAAAGATGAACGGCCACTGGGTACTTAAACAAACTACAGCATGGTTAAATATAGATCAGCCTCCACTCCTCTTTCTCAGCTCATTTTACCGTATTCCTGTTTCAATACACAAACCAGTCATTTCTGACACACTCAAGTTTTGATCTCAGGTGCAAAATTTTAAAATTCTCTCCAGCGGCTTCAAAAATTGTTCTTTTGTGTCATCGTTTTATTTTTTATTTTTTTTTTATTGAAAATGTGTTTCTATCTATTGAGCAGATGCCAAGGAATACACCATACCTAGATACACTTTAAAATATCTACAGACAGAAATTTTTGTAAAGCAAAAATAGTCCGTGTAAACAAAATTCTCCACACCAATCCCCAATGCACCTGATATTACTATGAGATTCTCAGAAGACATGTAGGAGAAACTGTCTCACTGGACAAGTACGGCCTCCATGAAACACTTGAAATCAGCCTCTAAGGCTGATATGGGTGAGGAGATTACAGAGGAGTGGTGGCAGGCATAGATCTATAGCAACTGCAAGACACAACATCCCTCGATTTAAGATAGCACATTATTTACATTAGTCCAAGCAAAAGTCAAATAAGATCTTTCCAGAAATAGACCCCACATGTGAACATTGTGAGTTTTACCTGCATCTATAGCTCATATTTTTTGGAGCTGCCTGTGGACATCAAATTACTAGGGGAATATTTTCCTGACTTTATCAGCAGCTTTACATAGGGGTAATGATTTAGATCCTGTAACGGGGATTCCAGGAATCGTATTCGAACATAGAGTGGAATATGTTTTCATTTTGCAGCCTATTAGCACAAAGACTGATATTACTAAATTAGAAACAAAAACTGCACCCACGCATTTGAATCTAATGAGAGAAGTAATTGATCATTTGGAAATAGAGGAAATTAAATTCTCCGTGGAGAAACAGGATGAGAAATTTAACAAAACCTTGCAACCATTCATGAACAACTTCCTTTATATCATAAACTGTAAGCAAAGATGTTGTCTTAAGACCCTTCAAGTGAACAAAGGAATGCAGCATATTCACAGATAGACTAGGAGGCTTAACTTTTTAGTTTTCCCCCACTGACTCTTTCGGTTTGTTACAATCAGCTCGAAAAAATGTGGTATTTCTGGCCTTCAGAAACTGTGGACCAAATCTTGCCTTTTGTATGTAGATATATTGAGAGTGATGTCTGCAAATAGCCAAATGGTCAATGAGGGACACTAAACTGATACCTGTCTGATACTGATATTGATTTTGTTGTGAAAAAGATGTTTTTTAGGATCTTTTTGCTTTGTCTTGACAAATGCTCCGATGCCATCAATACAAACTGAGTGAATCAAAGCTGACTATAAGGAAACATGCCTATACTGTATATCCATCATATTCATTTAATTCATTTTCAGATTGTTAACATGTCAGTATGATGCTGTTATCTCATAGAATGTAAAGTTAGCAATGACAAGAAAGGCTTCCTACTTCTAAAGATGTATGTAACCAGGGGTTAAAATGGGACAGGGGCTGTTTGGGCACATAACCGTAACTTGTTTCTTTTTTTTAGCATGTAAGCTGCTGCTTACCTAAACCTTAAAGAAGAGGAAAAAGAAGAAGACACAACCGTGCTCTTTGGCATTTGTTGATGCCTATAAAAATAATAAATAAAAAAAACACTTTAGTTGCTTTTCAGTCTGTCAATCAGACAGTCACAGCACAGATGGAAGTAAGAGAAAAATAGGTCAGAAGCTGATAAGATTAATAACAGAATGTAAACTGGTCGAATATTCTGTTTTAATAATGTTAAGATTTTAAAGCAAGTTGGTTTGCAACAGGTTGCCTCAGGTTTTCGGTAGCTGTTACATTAAGCTTGCTGGCACACTCAAATAATACTATGATGAGCACATTATTGTCAAAGCATATAGTTGTCTCAGTGAGACAAATTATATCAGTCAGATTCTGTAATCTATACACATGTGCACCCATGGCAACCCAGAAACCCCACATAATAAATCCCACTTTAACCAGTGAATGAAAGGTCTGTGATGTCACCCACGGGATCAGGCAGAGAGGTTTTCATGCTCAGAGTGGGCTGCTCTGATGTTGCTATCTTGGCAATGTCTGAGTCTGCCCATACCTCCCAGCTAATCCAAAATTGGGCAAAGAAGGGAAACGTTTGAGTGGAACTGAGATTGTGAATGCCACTCAAAGCACCCACACCCTCAATTATGCAGAAGATTAAGTCACAATAAAAATCAAGCAGGTATGTTAAATAAAGATTCAGCCCCTGTAACGTTGTTGTGAAGGACAAAATGAAATGTAGACACCAAAACAGTTTTGGTTTTACTGGTGTAAATGTGTTTTATCTCTTTAGGAATTAATTCACTTTTGGCACAAGCCTGAAGTGGTCATTTGAAAAACTGTAGTTTTTAGATCTCCATTTTGCAGCCCTGGAAGTTGCTGTTTATTTTATCCACATTGGTGGTTTGGTTCTATGAACTGTCCGTTGCCTGTTGGTTCTAATATTTAATCCCAGACTGTAGGAAGTGAACATCTCCTCTGGTAACATGTGTGCAGTCTCTAGTTCTAGTAAAGAAGCCTCAGAAATTTTCGTCTGCTAAATGTGCGGAGGAAATAAAACTACAGTACACACAAGTGCCTTGTTTCAGGGCACCTCATCAGCCACTGCTGAGGGAGGCAGGATGGAGTTACTAATTCACTCTCCCCACTTAAATTCTCTCAGCTCGTCTCGGGATTCAGATCTCCAAATCCTCTCCCACTCTCTTTTCCTTTTCTCTCCTTTTCCACATTTACTTTCTGGTCTGCATGGACTCCCAGTGAGTGAGCACTATGAAGCATTACCCTCCCCAGATGTAATCCAATCAAAAAAAAAAAAAGCAGGAACGGATTTCTTATCTTTCTAAGATGCTGCATTTCCTCTCATCTCTGAGAACACACAGCCAGCATTATCAGTCATTTGATTACCTTGAGTAGAAATGGATACAGAACAGCAGCAGTTTCAGCCTCGAGAGGCCTGACTTGCACATTGAAATCCAATTGAATCCTGTACCTTATGTATTTGTTTAAGATTTGGAAATAATTAACTGGGCTAAAAGCTGTTATTGCCGTAAAATGAGATTAAACAAGACATGAGGGCTTTGTTTGAGTTCAAGACAATCTCAGCTTGAGAGCACCTTTTTCCTGCCACTTTAGTTTTATATGTAATTATAAAAAGCATCTGTATACCAAAATGTTTTAAATTCATCGGGCATGTGGCCATTAGATGTTTTCATATTGCAGGTGCACTTCATGTGTGTCTCCATGCTAAATCAGCCAATACACACGCGCACACACACTCACATTGGCAGGCTAACAGATGTTGGACACAGAGGACAGCTGATCCTGTGAACTGACTGCACTCAAAAACATGTGTTGCTCTCACTTCCATATGGATAAAACATATGTAGCACACACAAGCATCTCCCTGACCGATGATACGTGTTGAGCCAATTAAAGACAGTTAAATCACCGTGAACCAAATTCTGAGTTTATTAAATGCTGCAAATTTATCATCTAAATCATTTTCTGAACATGTGTCTTTTTAACTATTTCTATTGAACAGCCTTGATACCTTTGTGTTCTGTGACTGTTGAATTGATTCTGAGTGGGCGCAACATGAGAGGAAAAGCGTTTGATTAAATCCACTGCCCTGCGCTTGACCTATAAACTGCTGCAGTTTCATCGGCGGGCCGTCTTGCTCCAGACATCTCCTTGTTCTAAGCTTTTTGCTGAAGTGTCCTGAACAATGCGCAGTGTAATTGCTAAAAGGTAATTGCGCTGGCAGGTTACGGCAAGGCTTTAGTTCCCTGATCCCTGCATAAGGATGTGATTAACCACCATCTCCTGTCATTAACTGTGAGGGCTTTTGGCAAGCAAGCTGCTCCAAGTGTGTAATTGTCATATCAGACCCATTGCTTGGTCAGATCAAGTATTAGAATCAAGATCCTCGTCTGAAGTGGCTGCTGGCAGGGTGGAAATATACGGTTGTTCTGACCGAATTGTTAGCTCTTGTTCCTGCAGCAACTCTATGTGACAGCTGAGTTGCAATCCAATGTTCAATTTGCTGCTCTGCTAATATAACCACACACACCATCCGTGAAGGAAAAGAATAATTTCCTGTGAATGGTCAATAGCTCAAGGGCCAAACATTTTTAGAGTGACATCGAGCAGTCGCGCTACTTTATGGAGTATAACATTAAAGCCATAGGAATGAATCATTTGCTCCTCTGTATGAGACAGTAACTGCCAAAAGCGACAACCAGGCAGAGGTTCAAAACAAATAAGGCGAACACACGTTTACAGACCTGCAGAGAACCTGTTTGTGTAGTATATCACACTGTAAGTGTGCTGCAGATCGCTGTAAAGAGCTTTATCCCTTGCTTGAACTGGCAGAGGCAGGGCATTGATCTTCCTCGCCTTGGCTACATGGTGATGCCTCTGCAGACAGATGGGAATGGGAGGGAGAAGAGGCAGTTGGGGTGGGGGTTGGAGGGCTGAGCAGCCTTTCATTGGAACATGCTCAGAAATGTATACTCTCAGTGGCCTCTTGATGGTACTTCAGAGACAAGTCCGGTTTTGCTTAGATTGCTGAAGGATGGACTCATTCGGGCTGTTAGCATCACTTTGTAACTGGAAAAAGAAAAAAAAAAACATGATGGAAGCCAAAACAAGATTTTTTATAAGGGGTCAGGCAGAGGGGACAGAACAGAGGCCTTCAGCAGAAAACTGCGTGATGGAGCTAAAAAAACAAAAGGACAGAAGTATTTTGTTTACCATGACAGATTTAACACATCATGCAAATAATTTCCCTGAGTGGTTTTAATGGGGCTCCAGTCAGATGTGGAGATGAAGAGACAGTTTTGTTTCATGTCCCCGATGCCACTCCGAAGTTCTCCATTTAGAGGGATTTTCTGTGGAGCAGGGATAATGGAGTGTCAGTGGGGAACCCAGGAGGAAGGATTTAGATGTGTTTGAATTGACTCAGACATTTTGTTAAGTGTCATTGTGCATGGCCCGTTTATCCCCCTCTACTCCTCCCCCCTTTTCATTCATAAGCACTCTCCCGTCTCTTTCATGAGGGGATGTGGCAGGGATTTGTGTGTCTGTGTGTGCATCCATATATTTGGTGTTGGTGAAAGTGCATGTATGTGTGTGTGCGCGTGTGTGTGAGTGTATGTTGTGTGGATTGGACCCAAACCAGCACAAAAGGCCTCCAATTGTAAGTCTTAGTCATGTCTGCTTTGTGTGTTCAGAGTGAATCATGATGACATTTCCACACACACACACACACACACACACACAGACAGACACAGAGACAAACAGGTCCAGCTGGGTCATGGAAAGAGATGTGTCATTGGCCTTTGTGCTGGACCTGACTGAGTTGGGTCAGCTTGGGGGAGACAGTGCTTGTGTGGGATGAAAAGCTGAAGCTATGCAGAGACAGAGAGGGGATGTGGGCAGGTATATCTCTTAGAGCTGCTCTGATTCACCATACTTGACCCTAGCAGGCCAGTTCAAGGGGAGTGTATGGTTCACAGATGCCTAAAATCCATATGTGCTGTGTGCATGTGTGTGAGGAAGAAAATGGTTACTAATGCAATCAACGTCTCATTTACATCCTGCAGTGCATTCATGCTGAGCGCAAAACTGGATGTTTCATCACAGCTTCTCTCTGCTGTGGAGTTTAAAAGAGTCAGAGTACAATCCAGCAAATTATTGCTTACTGTTTCGGTCTGCATCATTTTTTCGTTTTTACCATTCCCTCCCTCAACTCACAGAAAAAAAGCCAAATAAATGCAGTTTCAATGTTCACCTCTTCATCTTAAAGGAGTGGAGGAAAAATATAATTGATATGCTGAAAAACAAAAAAACAAAACAGAAAAAGCAACCAAAAGCAGCATCACAGGTCAATTACAATTATATATTCAGGGAAATTTATTTATGAAGTGCTTTTAGAAACAGGGTTTCAAAGTGCTTCAGACAAGACAAGAACAAGCATATCAATAAATATTTAAATCAAAGACAAGCAAGAATTGTTTGAGGATAAAAGTCAGCAGATGAGAGGAATGTGAATGAAATGCTTCTGAGAATAAACCAGCTTTAAGTTGAGATTTAAAAGAGTTTGATTCCTAAAATAAACCACAACAACAACAGCCATAAATCTTCAGCTCACTGAATGATGTATAAAAGTGAACACACAGGAAGTTGAGTAACAATATGACAAAGCTGCGGAGTAATATTCTTTAAATTAAAACTAAAAGCATCCAGAAACCTGACCTTGACATTGTGGCATTAAACTCTTTAATACAGTAACATGAAATAGCTAGAGAACTCCCCACTGTACTCCCCCAGCAGTGACAAATGTTGTATCTAATCTTTATGTCTTCTATTTTTTCTTTCAATATACAATGTCTATGTAAAATCAGAACAGAGGAAAATTAACCATTTGCAACAAAAATCCTGAATATATACATGACAATTTCAATTAATTTCAAATAAAGTAAGTATGAGGCACAGTCAAGCTTAAGGCAAATGTTCCCTAAAGGCACAATACAGAGGGGAATTTCACCAACCTCAAGATTAAGTATTCTGGAACTCACACATTAGAACACAACTATTATATTATTATCAAATTTAATTAAAATGGAAACACAATTTAATGTTCATATTCTAATTTATCCTATTAAAAATGAAAGAAACTTGCAGGAATCTTTCACCTCAGTTTGGCTGCAGCAAGTTGTCATTTGTAACTCTACACAGTCTTTTCTGAGAACTGATCACACCATGCAGAGGGAGAACACAGCTTTACTAAAGAAAAAAAAAAGAGAGATCTGCACATTTGAAACACTTCTTTGGAAAAACCACGTCAAGCTGTAATGGTTGAAATCCAAATAAACAAAGAGTGCACATGTAAGAGCCTCACACTGCTTAACCTATAGTCCCGGTATCTAACATCCGCACTACGTCCATGTTAACATGTCAACAATGGCCAGGCTATTGTTATTGCAGGCTGTGGAGGCTATCGAGGACACAGCGACATCCTTTAAGTGTTTATAGTTGTTGGAGTGAGGAAAGATAAATGAGTGGACCTGGGTTTCTCAGTGACTCATTCAGGGAAGATGAGCAACTATGAATAGTGGACAGAACGAGCCATGTTTCTCCCCGGTGGCTCAATGAAGTTCGTCAGCTGCAGTGAGCTGCAGGAAACAGATGCAGCCTGATAAGAGAAGAGGATGTCATATTGTGCGTCTCGGTTTTGTGTAAGTGTTGGCTTTCCTATTGTGAATACGCTGTGTGTTCTCACACTTCCAGCTGCTTCCATGTTCCATTCGACCTCTGGGACAATTGGCTCAGGGCGTCCCGAGCAGCCGGCCGCTCTCAGGGAGACCAGAGGCCATTGTGACCGACTGCGCTGCCCCCTTTGCTGCAAAATAACAGAGAGGTAAATCACAGTTGTTTATTCCACCGTCTCAGGCAATCTCCCAGGAGTCCTTCCTGGTTAACCTGAGCCGTGCCACGCTGCACCAAGCAAGGCGCCATTGAACTAAAGTACTGAGTTTGAAAAGGAGGGATGTGAGTGAGCAGGCTGCATCTGGTGCGAGTAGAAATGGGAATGTGAAATAAATCACAACTGTTTATCTGCAGCTCTCAGACGATGTTTGTGTGAGACGTTGGGAGGAAACATGGCTTTGTGTGTCTTTGAGAGTGTGTGAGTGTGGGTGTGTGTGTACGCACTTGTTTGTTTTTGATTATTTGCAAGTGCAGGCTTGAGAGGGAATGAGTCACCACTGTGCTATTACACATTGCTGCAACTATTATAAGACACAGAGCAGCAAACAGACAGTACAGTACAGCACACGTGGGGCCACACCCACACCAGCACATGTCTGATGAAGACATACTGTAGACACACTGTAGCATTTAGTAATACCAAAGTCTCATTTATTGCAGGAGAGCCTAAAGATCCCCTTGAGGATCATATGTGGCTGTGGTTTTTATTCAGCACACACACAGAAAATAAACAGAGTGCAAGAAGTGCTGTAGATCATTTTTATTCCACACTGGATACATGATCTCAACCTTTATCGGGCTTATAAAAAGGTGACCTTTATATGAAATAAGCGCAAACCCTCCCGTACATGAAGTTAATTCCTAGCAACATGGCGCAGGTGTTAGCATGGAATATCAATGCAGCTATCTTATTCTATTTTTTTTCAGGCTGCAACTTTCTCTTTGGCCAAGGAAACTTTCCCCTTGGTGATATGGACTTGGTGAAAAATATTCCTGTGTAAAATTCATGAATTCATAACTTTTGAGGGCATATTTCACTACTGATCTATTGGGCCGTGATAAGAATTCAAAGGTGAATAGAGCTGGAGGACATCTTCAAAGCGGTTGAGGACATCACAGGAAAGCCAATGAGGTGCTTTGCCCTCCTCCTACATCCTCAGAATACATTCCATGTACCTCTCTGCAATGTGATCAGCTGTTAAGAAAATCGGATGCCATTGCAGTCTGCTGCCATTAACTTGATTTACTCAGGGGTTTCAGTCAAATCCTGACAAAAAAAGTGGTTGCATCGGCAAGTTTCATCAGAATTTGTTAAACCATGCAAACACACAAGAAGAAGAAGGACGTCCATTGCCAGGCTCACGCTGAAGGACACTATTAATCAAAGGAAGGGTGCATCCTGTTGAGTTCTCACTGTAGATAAACACGGAACTTGCAGTGTTGTCTCTTTTACATGGGCTCACTGGCCTCTCCCCAGCTTAATAATCAAAGCTAAGAGCTTTTAGCACAGGTCAGCCAAGGGGGATAACCCTTGGTAGATACAAGAGGACAAGGAGACAATCAAAGGCAGTTGGCTCTCCTGGAGTTGACAGTGGTCAGCTTCTGGAGGTGATAAAGGCCTTTGAACCCGAAATCTGCTTGAGGCCCCCCTTAGTGTCCCCTGAAACACCCCATGAGCCTGGCCACGGAGGGGGCCACGGATTTCGACCCTTGGATGGCCAAGAAAGTTTCATCTCTGCTGGAGAGAGCAAAAGAGTGAGAGAAACAGGAGGGTAGCCCAGATCTATCAGATACTGGTTCATAAGTACTGGCCACTCAACTGCAGGCCAGGTCACCATGTTTGACCTCAAACACTTGACTTGGAATGCAGGAAACTCCAGGTAAGTGCAGCAAACAGTGTCTAATGAGAACAGCTGAATAGGTGGAAAATCCCTGGCTTTCTCCTAAAGCACTGACATTATCCATGTTCCCTATTAGTTCAAGCACTTGATAAAGCACAGAATTTTTGGAAATTACTTTGCAGGCTTGTGATCCTCATGATTATAATGCATTGTTTCATACTGAGATCATAGTGTCATTCAGGGCCGCTCATCTATACCTCAGTGAATTTTATGGCTCAGACCTTCAGACACACATTCAACACCACAACAGGGAAAATCTGTTTCATGATTGGAAAAGTCTCATCCGCGAGCAGAGACTCCCTGAGAGACATGCAGAGTAAGGTGATGGAACAAAACCTTTCCCAGCTTGAATGTTATTGTGGTTCATGTCATGTCTACAGAGCAAGCACACTGTCTATCTTGGCGCTCATGGAAGATAGACAGTGGATGAACCCTTTTAGTTATTCTGGATAGATTTACGTTGGAAACATGCTGTAGCTTAGCCCATAAAGACAAGGATGTTTCCCTCAAAGTGGGACATTTGGATTACAACCCTCAGCATTTATATATTTCAAAATGTGACATTCCTGGCATTCGTTTGGGGTCCACACTCAGAGGGAAATGCAACACGAAGCCAGATTTTACAGTGCGGTGGAAAGGTGAAGGGTCAGGAAGGGAGGAAGGGGGGCAGCCAGGTGAGCCCTGTCTGCAGGGCAGCTATCAGTCATGAGGCAGAGGGATGAAGCGCTGCCACTCTGCATGCTCACTTCCCCACGTGCACAAATCCAAACCATCAGACCATTGCAAGTAGGCATGCATGTGTGGAAACACAAATGCATCCTCTACATATAACAGAGCATCTATAATTGCATCTTGATTTGAAAGCAGGGGCAAAAATAACTTGAGGCCTGAGTGAGCTGATACTGTCTCAAAGTCTGAGAATATTAGCAAAGCAAATTGACTTGCATGTCGTTGGGCACATTTGTCTTTAAATCCAGCTCTGCTTTCAGGAGCTGCTCATTTTAAACTCCTTTGAGAGGCACAACCCCCCAGAGCTTCACGTAAAGAGAGAATGTGCGGAATGCTTCTCTCTTTGTTGCAACTCAGGGATACTAAAATGTCCTACCTGCAAAACCGAATAAAAACTGGACAAGAAGCTGTAAAATTGATTCATCCGGTCAATGACACTCAATATGTTGTTTCTTGTGCTTGTGGCCACTTGGGGATAATGTCTTGCCCTTTATTGGTAATTACCTGCAGTCTTTATCCTTGAGCATTACACCCATATAGAGGGAAATTATATTTATTCTTTGCCTTTTCATCACAGAAAATCACCAACGGTGGGTGGATGGTGGGGGTTTGGTTGTGGTGGGTGAGCAGAACTGCGTTTGTTGTTCTTGATGAGGCAAAGCAGAGAGAGCATTAATTATTCAGTACTCAAATCACAAAAATAAAGATGGCAAAACCAAATTGTTTTGAAAATTTCCTGAGGAAAAAAAAAAAAAATATTGGCAAGTCTCCCAAAAAAGGCTGTTTGAAAATGCTCTTTGAAGGTAATGAGGCATGCTCATGGCACGCTCACGCAGGGAGCAGTGCCATGGCAAAGCAGCATGTTCTCAAATGGGTTTCTTTTTTGCTTACATATCACTTTAGAAAAGCATGTGTAGTGCACTTCTAATGAAGCTCAAGATCACGCCTTACCCCCATGGAGGGCATACTTGTCAATTAAAGAAAAAAGATTTAGGGGGAAAGGTGTAAGAAATAGAGGAAACTTTGCACCTTGGGTGTTTAACACCAACATTACTATGGCAGCTACATCAAATTTTATCTGAATGTAATGAGAACAGCCTAACTAATCAAAATTCACATTTTTCTCCCAGAATAAAATGGGATATCACTCTATTAAAAAGTATCACACTATTCTGCATTGGGCAAGGGTGTTATATTATCTAAAACTTATATTAAAAGTATATGAAACTCACTATTATACTGGCTATTTATATGAGTAATAAGAAATGAGAGAATCTTCTCTCCCTAGTTAATAATACATGTGAGGCAAAGGAGAAAAGAATATTTTTACTGTCTCTTTAACCCTTTAAGAATGTGATGAAGAGGGATGTGAAAATGCAGTGGTTATTAGCCGGGATTTTGGTGTTTAAATGATACAGATATGATTTTTTTTTTTTTGAGGAACCCCAAAGAGACAAACTTCAGCGATTATTTACTTATTGAATGTCAGTAGGTATATTCCAGAAGAAATTATCCTCACAGATGACTCAGAGCAAAACTACAGATGACGAAACGGATCAAATGTCATGAAGAGAAGTTTCAAATAATCTATGGGTTATGTTTAAACACCCATAAAAACACAGTAAGTATGTAACATATCTATGACTGCCCCTGACATTTTCATTTTACAAGCATTATTTGACATGCAAATGCAGAGCTTGGGCTTATCTTGTCCTTGCTCCTCATGCTACAGTGATTTTGGATCATGTAATGAAATGTGTCCAGTTGTATAGACATTAAGGTTACTTTGTACTGACTTGGCAATGTCTGTGCCTGCAGGAGCAAGTACGAGAGGAAATCTTGCAGAGGAAGCAAGATTCAGCTTGGTTCTCAGAAATGAAACAATAGATTTGGATTACCTCCTGGACGTTGCTCAACAAGAGCTTTCCTTGGCAACAGTTGCATCACATCACCTAAACATCCCACATGAACTCATTAACAATCTACAAGAGTTGATCAACGCACTTAGCTTACCTGTTCAATCTGCTGATGAAGCATCAGTTAATGTGATCATGATCCAAAATCACTGTAGCATGTGGCAAATTGACAAGACAAGCCCAAGCTCTGCATTTGCATGTCAAATAATGCTTGTAAAATGAAAATGTCAGGGGTAGTCATAGATATGTTACATATGGGAATTTGTAGCATTAGTGACATTGCGATGTATTAGCTGGATCATAATATGTTATAATACACCATGTATTGACCTACCTGGGATTGCATTGCTCTGTAGGTCCTTCTCTGGTCCCACAATGTTAAATTGTTCTACAGAGAGAAGATGATAGTTAAGATACATTCAATGGCCAAAATCAACATGCTTTTTTATTGACAAAAGTTATCATCACATGCACTTACATATCTAACTTAACCAGAAAGGAAATCAGGCCGGAGTTACACTGAATTTGGTTAACCAGCAGATTCCGTGACCCCAAGTACTCAGATTACCTAAGCAAAGGTATCAATGCCACATGTAAAAATACTTCATTACAAATAAAATCCTGTATTTAAAATCCTACCTACACTACCCAATTTTCTGCAAAGTTAGTACTAGTGTGTGTGTGGTTAGCTAGCTAGCAATCGTTATTGATAGCAATAGCTAGCGATAGCTAACGTTAATTCAATAAAAACTTACTAACCACAACATAACAAAACAACCAAACGTATAGTAAGACACAGACAACATATATGATCAATACTTACGCGTTAACGATCATGTAAGACTCTTGTTTGTGTGTGTTTACATGTCTCCGGTGGTGCCAGAGGTTGGTGCACTGAACAACTTCCGGGGCACTGAGTGAGCGCGCTAGCCATGGAGCTGTCACTCAAAAACTCATTAGCCAATGGCGATGCAGCCCTTAAAGAACCTGCCTACCCGAGAGGTTTGTGTCAGAACGGCAAACAAAAAATCAGGGAGCGCATCCGCAAAGCCAGCAATGAGAAAGAAACAAAGGGAACTGTAAACAAAAGGACATGTAATGAAAAGAGTAAAAGACCAATACTTTACACAATTACACAGATAATTTGTTTGCAAGTCATGAGTTTTAATTTTGAGATTACTTTTTTTTTTGCTTGGGTGAGTTTTATTCTCTCTCAAATTTGTATTTTTGTTTGATATTTTAAAAGTTTTGTTTGAATATTGTGGTTCAAAAGTAATTCCACAAATAAGGAAATTTGGGCTTTTAGAGTCAAAATCAAACACTTCAGCCACAAATTATACGATTGCAGAGGAAATAAATCCTCGTGATTACGTTGCACTTGAGTTTGCCAGTGATGGAGAAAAAAGGTATCTCTTTGGCAGGAGTACATCAACAAAGGGAATTTTCCCAAATGTAGCCTGACCAGCAGGCAAACTATGATAGCTGCTGTGTTGAGTCTTAAGCTAATAAAGACATTAATAAAGGTAACTTTTCAGTTGATAAATATGATTACATTTGAGCTTGTCTTTCTGTATTCTTGTTTGTTTGGTTTTTTTTTTTCTTTATATAAATGGACTGTATGTCACTGACTGACAGAGACATGGAGTGACACCACTGGTCAGTGAAAGTTGAGATATTTTCCTCTTTATGAATATTTAGTGGAAGCCATGAGCTTTGCGTTAATATACTGATTGTATAGGTAAAGACTTAATGAAGAGCTACTAATTGACTTTCATTTTCTCAATGACAATAAAGATCTAATCAATTCTAGCTGCAATCTAATCTAATCTGAGTGAATCTAATGTAATTTTATCTAATCTAATCTAGGAATCTTGCTTTTGCAGAAGTCTGGAATAGTTTGGAGCAGTAACTTTGTAGACCAGCAAAGAAACAGCTGATGTAGACATTGTTTTTTTTTTTTTTTTGGTTTGTTTTGTTTTGTTTTGTTTTTTTTAAATAGATTTTCAGCTGAACATATCAATTATTAACAGTCCAGCCATGTACAGGGTTTTGACCTGGTCTTGTCCTAATAGTGTAATCCTTGTGTTGTGGGGTGGAGTTTCTCGACTGTGTAAATGATCTGCTTGCTTTTCACTCGACAAAGTAGCTGGAACAAGGAGGTCAAGCAGGTCATCCACTAATCAGAAAGTAAGTGGTTCGATCTCATCTCCTCCAGTGCACTGGTCAAGGTGTTCTTGGATTCTGGATTGCTGGAATGTGTAAAACTAGTCCTGCGACACAATTACATTCCATTTTGAACTTCACTTTTGTTCTTGCAAAATGACTTCATCAATTAAGGAGAAGAACATTGAGCATATTTACAATGATTTAAAATAATATTAACTGTAATGCAATTGAAACTTTTGATATAATAATTATTGAATATATTAAATACTTATTATATCTATGAAAGTAATTCTGTATTAATAGAGATATGTTAGAAGGTTATGTGTATAATTTACTTACTTAAGTAACAAATTGTGTGGAAGTGTTAGCGTTGACCTTTAAAACAAGTATAAACTCAAAAGACTCACTGCAATAACACACAATATATATTCATAAGGCTGGGACACAAAGCCTGTGTTCCTAAACTCCCATGTGGTAAAATTGAAGGGTTTAGTATATTCAGTGTGAAATCAAAGTGACTCCCAGACAGTGTACTAACAATTAATTTTGAATACATGAGAGCAAATATGACCTGAGAGAACCTACTCTACATAAAGTTAAAATAAGGATTTAAATTGATAATGCTGATACAAAAAAAAGTAAATAAATAAAAATGCGTAATTCACTTTTTGTTTTCAAAAGAATCATTTTTATTTTGGAGTTATTTTTGAGGGCCATAGGAGTGAATAGTGTTCCTTTCAGCTGTGTATTTAAAATTAATGAAAATGCTGGCATGCAGAGGCATTCTGCTTCAGTCTGTCTAAGTTTCCATTAGCTTGTTGTTTATTTTCCCCATTTTAGTTATTTATTTCTTTGTTTTAATGTGTTGATTTACAGTATTAAAATGTGATGGCTGAGCTAAGAATAACCTAGTTCAACCCTAATGGTTCTATATTGAAATGCTGCTCAGATTACTGAGCTACAGAACATTGAAAGGTTACATATAGAAACACAGAAAATCACAGTTTTTGAACAAACCAAATAGAAACAATGTCCTTCAACGAGCTCCCCTCCGTAAGAGATGAAGAGGAAGAAACCAAATCCAGCTAATCTGTAATGCATTAGCAAGCACACTAACAGTATGTTACAGCCCATTAGTGGTTAACAATGATAGCTGATTTTCAGATGGCACAGATAGCCATTACAGTAATTCACTTCAGCCTGCGTCAACTCCCCAATGACAACTACTGCATCCGGCCCTGACATCCGATCAATAATGCAAAACCTCCTTAAAGTTCTGCCTTGTGGTTTCATTTAAAAGAACATCCTCTCAAACTAATGATGCAGGTTGATTGGCTTGTCATCGTTTAGGAGTTTACAGTGAAAAGAACAGGGGCCTTTTAAAAATGGAAGACTCCAGGGATGCACCGCGTCCCCTCTGTAGTTTATTGATTGGTTTTCTGTGTCTTGGCTGACCACTGCTCGACTTATGTGTCTTCACGGTTCAGTCTAGTCAAGACGAAACACCCTGTTAAGCAGAAAAAAAACAAGAGTCATCATGAGTCCAGCATGAGCATGCTTTTCACATTACATGCACAGATAATGAATGAATACAGGAATTTCCTCTGTCCATGACATGACCTGCCAAATTGTCCTTAAGCAAGATATTTAAGGACTGTCCAATCATCCTTCACAAGCTCTTGATACTTCAAACATACATGCATTTACACAGACAAACACACACTATAGACAGAGGATACAACGCATGTATCCAATGATGTGCTCCTCCATAAATGGCCCATGTGTGTGTATGTAAGCACATGTGTCTGTGTGCAGTGCAACCCAGCAATGCACAAATGTGCATTGCTGAGATGAGACACTCCAAAGAAAAAGAACCAGGATAAGCAGTTCTTCATCTAAAACTGCCTGGAATCATACATTATTATGGCTGTGGAGCTTTACTTAGATGTTTATGTTTGTATGTATGATTTTCCTTCAGATAAAGATTTAGTAGCCATAATCGGAGTGTGCAAATGAATCTGCACTGATGTGTGAATGAATGTGTGGGATTCTGTCCACAGCTTCCCTTTACTATGTGAAAAGCCTCTCTTTCATTTCATGAATTGCACCATTTGAAGTCCTGATGCGTAGATTTGGGGACGTTAAGTCGAGGAAAAGTCACAAATCCAGAAAGTGACAAAACAGTGTTAAAACTGAGGTATAAAGCACCAGCAGAAATACCCTGCACAGTATGCTGTTCTTTGATTACAAGTCCACTGTGTCCTCTCTCTCACTCACACATACTGTACGTGCACACACTGGAGGCTGTGGGTTCTCTTACACTGTCAATAATCTGCATTTTGCTAAACTATAAAATGTATCATCATCTGGCCATTACCTGATGATTATATATGAGATGTATGGCACGGGTGTACATGCCTAATCACACACATACATTCAGCTGGTCAAACATATGGCCCATTATGTACACTCTGTCCATACTGTTTTCCCGTCTGGTTTACTCCCCCCAGATCACCCCAGGGGTCGGGCCACCTCCATCGATTGCAACGTCTTATTAATCAGGGTTTGGGTGGACACTGCAGGTCTGCCATTTGTTAGTGGCTCTCCAACAGGATGCCATTAGAGCATCACTGTCGCACATTAGACTGAATAAGTCATGAGAGGGCCGGTAAAGCCGCAACTTCCTCCTACATTAGGATAAACGACTTTCAAACAGGAATGAAGAACATTTCGTAAATATGCATGCACAGAGAAGGAATGAGGGAGAGTGACAGAGTAGGAGGAAGAAAGAGAGGCAGGGAGATGAGTGCTAAGGACCAGGGACAAACTAAAATCTCCACAGAGGGAAGGACGTTCAAGATCAATTGCTGGGAGAAGATGCAGACTAAGTACTTTTGTTATGGAGAGGCCGCTTTAGGGTTGATTGTTCCAATATACAGACCTGGAATTTGGTAGAAACACAGCAATTACTGATGTTGAGAACCACCAGTTTTGTAATTTCTTCAAACAAACATTATTCCAAAGAACACAAAAATCTTAATTTTAGTCATCTGACTTGGTGCCCAAAGGAGTTACTGGCGTTGCCTGTAAACTAAATCACACTCTGTGTCAAATCATCTACTGTTATTCATGATGCCTCACCAACTCCTGTGTCTCAGTTTTGCTTATTTCACTTTCTGCTCCTAAGCTTAAATCTTCATACAGTAAACTATGTGAGCACATTTTTATATCATAGCAAATAGAGCAATAACTCACCTTGACTTTGTGATCTGTCAATTTTGTCAGCACCATGGATGACCACTGGGACAAATTGGCAGCAAGTGTATCATTGTTATTATTTGGGCTGCAATATGCTTCCTACCCACTTTCCAGTAGCTCCATATATATCGTAGTGATTGGGGCCTTAAGGCAACACCTGCCCCATAAATCCATTTGATCTCAGTCAAAGTAATCCAAGGTAATTATTCAGTAAGTACAGATTGATAGTGCATGTAGATTAGCCCTGTTCAGAGATAGGGGAAATAGACAGTGGACAGTTCAAGTGCAAACATAGCCAAGATGTGCAAAGGGTTCCTTTGAGATCCAGTCTCTGAGATCATATTTGGAGGTAGACTAAGCCCATTTGGGGCCAAATTCTTTTACTCTGTCCTGCTCAACTGGCGTCCTTTGTGACAGTTTCATGAAGAAATATGAAATATTTATACAGTGTTTCCCATTCCCACAATACATATGTGGAAATGACGTGAACAGATGGAGCTGTCCACTTGGGATCAGATCACCTGGGACAGATGGAAATTCCAGGTCTGAGCAGGGCCAGCAGGAACAAATGAGATGTCAGTTGGCGGGTACACAGCTTCTTTAGGCCTGAAGCCTTCTAGGTTAATTTGGCCCCAACCTTCAATAGATTAATGTAGATATATGTCTGGTCTGGTTCTTTAATCTGTAACCATGTTTTTTTTTTTTCCCTATCCTTTAAAGTCAATGGCACCAATTCCTACTTATTCTTTCCAAAGAGCTTTGAGACCGACTCCTGATGAAGGTCTATATAAATAAATCAGACTTCCTGTAAACATGTTTTGAAGCAGAAGACGTCAGGTGTCAATGCAGCCTAACAATAATGCCATAGAGACAAAGTCCAAAGTTTATTTTAATGTTCTTTGCAATTAAAATCTTCCTGATTGATCCATGTAATTTTCTAGTGAATTTCCCCAAATACACAATAAAGGGATGATCAGATAGAGACAGCACTAAGCAACATTTTTGGGTAGAAACATTAAACATCCATCTAGGCTCAATCAAAAAGTCCTAAAATTGAGAAAATTTACTTCTAATTGAGACCCTTTGGATTTGTCCAATTAATCCATGTTACCGTATGTTGTGGTGCCAGTTTGGCCACTGTTGGAAATCATCTTAATGAATAACCATTTAATAAAATACACTCTGCTCATAGACAACTGGACTCTTCAATATTAGATCTTATTCACTTTTTCCTCGCTGTGTTTTTACTCAGCTATGGATAGAACTTTAAATGCGCTTGTTAAAAAGAGTTCACACATATAAAAACACTCATTGCAAAGGACAGCTACATAATCTGCAGCTCTTTCCCTACTCGGCTGGAATGCAAACTGGCTGTGGCTTTAGTGTTGCTGCTTGTTAGCAGGTATTTAGTGGTGATAGTGTCTGCTGCTTGGAAGACAGGCCAGTTCCTTGTAGGGCCGGGCTCAGTAGATGGGGTCAAACCATACCTCCATAGAGATAGTGGAGAGGGAGATTTGCAACGTGGAAATATCACAGTGGCATTTACAGGGTCAGTTTGTCTGGGTGAAAGAAGATGTAGTTAACTAACTAATCATGGAAGCAATTGTGCAGACAGACAGCAAAGACTTTTAGGAGGATTTTTTGGAGCCCCCTTGTTTCCGCAGATATTAGAGAGAAGGTTCTTGTGAAGTCTTCCCTGATGTGTCCCATGCTGCTTTGTTTCCATTAAGGAGGCCATATTACAGAGAGAAAGCCCTTTGAACGACAACGAGGAGACTTGTCGTGTTCAGGTGGAGAAGTTCTTTACAAGAATTTGGCACGCTTTTAAGGAAATTGGGGACGTGTCTGGGTCTCGCTGATGTTCAGCGCTATGACTGGTTTTCCCTCTACTGAACTCAAGTTAATTAAACAGAACTTTTCGAAGCAGTGTAGAGTTTTCCGCTGAGTCAAAATGTGTCGGGAGCCAAAGAGTCTGAGTCATCACAAAATGGATTCCTTTTGGGCTAACGTAGACGTAAACGGTCTAGTTAAGGTCAGCACCAAAGTCTGTTGGAATTAGCGTGTGATTTATTGTTTCCTTTCCACTTCAGAAACCACCACACACTCTCAGAGGTGACAAACAGAATAATCATACCCGACAACAGGAGAGGAGAACTTTTCAGCTATTCACTAAAAGCTGTTCTTCTAATCCTTTCAGACAGTGGAGGACACATCTCACTTTCTGTTCAGCCCAGTAACACAAGTGAAAGATGATTACCAGAGTTACTCAGCTCAACATAATGCACAAACAAGGACATCAGAGATGTTTATAATGGTGCTTCAGTGGCAGGGTCAGCATCTGCCTCAAATCAATCAAAGGAGTTTGAATCGAGAGAGTCCTTAAAAAAAGGCACACATCATTTATCTTATCATTTGATGGTGTGTAAGGTTGCTTTGTAAACAAATTGGAATGCAAATTGCATTTTGTTTGCTTTTTGCCTCAAAGCTTTCAGGCTGATTTAAAGCACTTGCATATCCTGCAATCATTCACACACATGCACGCAAACACACACTCAGTCACACAACCAGTGTTAGGCAGTAGCAAAGAACTGGATGCACGATGCAGGCAGAATTCAAAAAGATTTCTTTATTTCACAACAAAGTCTAAGAGATCCAGAACGGGGAGCCTGAATGCGGAAATCCAGAGCGGGAACTAGGAAGCCAGGGACGGAGCTGGCCAAGGCGGAGGAGCAGATGAACGAACGAATGGAACTCAAAGAGTAAACTGATGAATTGGCAAAGACTGGATGATCAGACTGGGTTTAAATACTGGAGAAGGTGTGTAGTGGCAATCAGGTGGATCAGCGGCATGTGGGTAGTGGAAACAGGTGCAGGGGATGACACTGATGATCCTGCCCTGGCCAGCTGACGGACAGCAGCAAACACAGAAGGGGAAGGGAAGGGGGAAAACAAAAAAGACAAGACAAGGCACAAGAGAGCTGGACAAACCTCAGATAAATGTTCCACCTCCGTGCCAGGTCTGATTTTCTCCAAGTTGTCATGCAGCATATGCGCACAAATCAATCAGGCTGCTTGTTCTAATCAGTCCCACTTATATCAGCTCGCAAATAAATGACACTGCTCAGGAGGGGAGATCAATAAGGGATAAGGTGAAAATCTCCCTACTTCCTACCCACAGGGCAAAGGGTTGTGACTGAATGAATAAAGGGTCAAGATTGGCGGGGGGCAGCCTAAACTAAACAGGTTTATTCTTTTCTCCCCCACCTGAAGTCATTTCACTTCAAGTGGCACAGCTGAGGATGATTCTTTGGGAAAAAAGGCCAACTTGATTGAGTGTGTGAGTGAGCCGATATTTCAGTGGGTGTGTGTGAGACATTCTTGCTATTTGTTTGGATTTACTCTAAAACAGGAGAGGGGAAATTAACTGTCACATCAACATATTGATGCACATCCTCTTAGGAGTATCCTTTCCTTAATCTGTGCACTGTAACATTAAGCATGTTCTCATCTGCGGCATCTCAGACAGACATACTATTAATCACCAGGCACATTGACACAAACATACATCTGTAATTGATGGTTGACACAGGTCCATTAAAGAGACAAGAGCAATGGCAACAAAACCGACGGCGTGTTGTGAGTGTATCTCTCCCCTCCCCATCATTTCTGTGCCACATCTGTCTCATCTATTCTGAATATCTAAAATTTTAAAGGTCCCATATAGTTTTAATTAACACCCAGGTCTTCTTGGATTATAAAGAAGATATAGGTTCTATTTTAATAATGTCTGCAGACTGTATTCACAAACCAAGCCTTCAAACCACTGCGATAACTTTGTGATGTCACAACAAAGCAGTTCTCAGCCATACCCAAACCCCTGCCCACCTGGACCCACCATCCAAACTTCAATTATTTGGTTGCTGTTGAGTGTTCAAACGGCTATGTTGTCATTAGATCCCTCACTCATCCAATCAGAAGAGAGGCTCAGAGAGCGATGTGCTACGCTGAGATGATTTTTGGTTCTTAAAACCACAAATATCTTCTTGTGGACATAAGCCTTTCAACATGACACCCAGGAACACAGCCCACAAACACATGATAATTTGTAAAATACCACATCTAAAGGTACACAAACAATACCTAATAGTTGGATTATATCAATGACAGTTGGCATCAGTTTCCATTCTACCGTGAATAAAAACCCAGTTCTTCTTTAATGAAATAAAAGTTATAAAGTTATAAACTATGGCAGGAGAATAACTAAATTCACACAATTGTATGTTTCTCAACCCAACAGTTACTCTTACATAACATGACAGGAATGTATCTCTGGTTTTACTCAGTATTTTACTGTGTCCTCCCAGTGACCCAGTGTTGTGGCTCATCCTCCTCCATCCTGTCTTCAAATTAAAGCATGATGCTAACAAACACAATGCATCTGCTTCCCATTTTTCAGCACACTATGAAAAACATCTCAGCTAAGCCATAGTCAGGCTGAAGGTATTTTGCAATTGTGGCCGACTCATTCCAGTGAAAATCACCGTGCTTCTTGAGTATTTGTTTACTTTTTTTCAACAGTCTGTAGTGAAAGGGATACACCACTGATCAAGAACAATACTACTCATCAGGGCTCGTTCAGCTTCAGCTCAGAATATACATGATGACAGAAAATATATGCCACCAGACAGAGAGGACCTAATAAAAGATGCTGTCAAGTTGCATCATGAGACATGTAGGCTCGCAACCAGGCTGTTCAATTTCAAATGCTGCTCCAAATGCAGCTCCAAACAGCAGCCTCTTTTTCCAGGATCATGGCCCAACCTGACCCGAGATTCAGTGCACAGCAGCTATGAAAATAAAACGGCCGCAGACAGAATGACAGAAGTTGACACATTTTAATATAATAATAAATATAATAATTAACTGTTGGGTTCAGCTCAGTTGAACTGCTAATAGTGAAACGATGCATTTTTTTTTTTTAAGTTGCATCTTCTCAAGGTTGCTCGGTAACGGGATTTTCACTTTGCAGTGTAATGATACTGGCGGGCAGAGCTGGTTACACAACGGAAATCCTCTGTAGACTAGGGACTTTGTGGTCTACAGGAGTTACAATATGGTCCTTTATCTTTTCAGGGTTGACACACTGAATTTGCAGGAATACTCCTTTGATAAGATCAACGGCTTCAATTTCCCTGTTTGTGTTCAAGTTCGTATCCTACTGTTTCATTTTACAAGTCCCAGACTTTAAATGATAGATATTTGTTTCCCAATGTACTGTTGTCCGTCTGCAGTTTGTGGTTACACTGCAGTTTGCTTTAGCTGACTCTTTACAATTAATGCATACAGTTAAAAATGAACTATATAAACTGCACTATGCACTATGTGCACTATTCATATCATAAGTATGGCCTAAATGATGCTTTGAGCATACAGTATGTCTGTCTTTCATGTATCATGTTTGAATATGTCAGAGGTTTTGTTATCTTTGCATTCTAATACAAACGTTTTCTGAACAAATATGAGCCAAGCTGGCATGTTACCCTGAGCATCCTGTGTGTCCCTGTTACTGTTCCTGTCTGGACAGCCTTTAGTGTTTCAGTACTGATAGCCTCAACTACCTTCTGGGTTGTGCTCTCCCCTTGCTCTCCTTCAGCTCTCCCCCTGCCCTCTCTTTGCCTCCTGTGAGCAGTGAATAAGACATGCGGTGAGTCAGAAAGAGTCCAGATCAAGTCCAAGAGCAGGTCTGGGTTTGGTTAAAACTGCTGGTGCTAAGCCATAAAAGGCCAGTGATAAAACTAAGCAATAAGGACTCTCCCTTCCTATAATGATTCATGAATGACTAAGCCTCCTCAAACACAATTTATTTTATTATTCACTCACTCAGTATGCAGCAGCTGGACCTTTGCACCACCACACCCACAATATAGTGGAGGAAGGAGAGCTTGTGTGCAGCAGTTGTGTGGTTTGTTATGGTTTCAAATGTTCGCTCTCAACTAAACTTTCATCTTTCACTTTCTAAGTATAAAATAAAGCACACACTGGAGAGCAGAACCTCAGTCTGTGACATCGAGTTTTGTTTCACATTGTACTGAAATGTGATTGAGTATTGAAAATGAATAAATGAAGACTCTGACTGCAGCTATTTCAAAATACAGGTCTGAGATACTCACCACAAGAGCATTCTCCTACGTTAATACAACTCAGAAAATCTGTAAAACAGAAAAACAATAACTCATTTATTAGTTCCTCTCATCAAAAACATCATTTATTCATTTCTATCCTAACCATAGCTATACTGTTTTTTACAGCCTCTCTCTGTAAAGGGACATCTTGACCATTTGTTAAAGTGCCTTTGGAACAATTAGCGTAGATTAGTCTCCATTAAAGTGGTATAATTAATGACTCGTCTCAAGATCAATGTGCAAAAATGCAATAAATAATAACATTTTGCATGCAACATAAAAATAAAGCATTTTTAATGATGAATAACTATAAGAATACAATTAACTGGTGGTTATAAAATATGCAGTTGGGTAAAAATACATCAGACCTGCTCGCTTGTGTTTTGGTGAAACAGTGATACAGTTTGTCCACAAATCAGTTTGTTTGAATTTGACTTTGCTCACTCATTATAGCCAAAATCTGCAGTGTCACACCTGATTTCCCTCGGTATGGACTAGATTTTCATTTACATGGGGTATGCATTTACTTGATTCTATCCTGATCACTCCTATGTAACTCAGATACTTGACTGCTGCAATCTGTGAAAGAAGCCACATAAAAATATCTAGTTACGAAAACTTCAGTGTTTCCTGGATTTTTTTTCTTTTTTTCTTTTTTCTCTCCTGATTAACTGATCTGAAGGGTACAGAAAGCTAAGGAAGGTTCATTTCAAACATTGTTTTCAAATGGAAAAAGATATTACTTCATTAGTGCTCAGTTCTCCCAGGTTTACTCCAGTTTGCAAGGGTGGCATGCACCTGAAGCTGTAACCTGAGCACTTAACCACTGTTCTTTCAGCAGTGACAGTTGAGCTCGGTAAAAACTATTCATAAACTGAGACAAATGCGTGACTGAATCTTATTTAGGGCAGATAGAAAATCAACCTGCCAAAGACTCAAAATGAAAATGTGTATTCAGGGAACAACATGTTCTCTACATAGCCTGCATTAGCAATAACTGCCATTTTCTTACCAGTAACGTAGAAACCGACAAACAGCTCCTTTAAATAGTAAAGAGCAAAATCAAAAAGCTCAGAATCAGCTTTTGAGGTCTTGATGTAACTTCCAGGTTTGGAATTTTGCATGACACTAAATACAAAGTGTTGAGAATCTACTTCCATTTAAATGCACTATGGGAAACTTGGGAAATCACTAAGAGCAGAAAATGTAGATTAGAAAGGTGGACCATCTGAGAACACAATCATCCAGACGCACTCAACTATAATTGTGAGATGGATTCTGTCACTTTTATTCAGCCGGTTTTGTTAACGAAAGCCACTCTTGCTGAAACACGTTGGTCAGTGTTCAGTATATTTTAGTTACCTCATTATGAGGATGGCTTTAAATAATTTATTTAGTGGCTCATTACTTTTCCAGTAGATGGAACAGTTGAAAAAATTGAGGTGTAGGCTTTGTGGTGATAAATTATAAGTAGCTACACAACATACAATAATTATACAGTAATAATGGTGTAGACAATTTTCCACACTAAGGCACATACCATGGTGTCTATGTACTCAGAGCTGATTGCACCTAAACATATCAGTTTCTTACATGAGTCATTCCAAATTGGCAAATTTCCTTTACAGTAACACCCGTTACATAACAGTGGAGTGTTTTTTCTTGCTGTCACCCTGGAAATGATTAATGTCCATGCGAGGGTAATGGCAGTCAACACACAGGCTTTAAATTAAAAAGGGATATTTCTGCGTAGCTTCAGAAATATCTATATAATAGACATAAACTGCTAATATCTGATTACAAATGTATAAAGTGGGGGGAAAGAAAGGAGGGGAAAGCCAATTTGTGGAAGATGTAGTCGCCTAACACCAAATGCAAAGTATTACATGTTAACAGAGAAAATAGAAAATAAATTAATTCCAGTGAGTAATTTTTGATTCAGTTTTAAATCGGGGATTTTCTTTGATCTGGATAATTTTGATCATGTAGCTGTTTAATCATAGAATAAGTCCTCGTTTTATTACACAGCCTTTGGTGCTTTACCTAATCCATCAATAGAGTTTTTTCAGTTATGGTTCAGAGGAAATAAATAGTGAACAGTGGATTTAAAGGAATGTTTTTAAAATAAAACATCAGTTCGTGAACTCTTAATGTAATGGATATCAGTGCTGAAATTCTTCTACATGCTCTTACCCAGGAGGATACTTTGTCACTGTGGTTTAAGTTCTTCCCATGAAACATGATTGCAAAGGTCGAGCCCCATCTTACTGACATCATCATTTCCTCACATGTCCGGAGCAGAGGGGGTCACATGTGGTAACGCTGCATTCAGAGAGCTCGACTGTGTGTGTGTGTGAAGAGAAGGGGGTGGAGGGGTCCTCTAGTCAGGGTGGGACCACAGAGGATGCCCGACTTCTTTTCCCATGTTCCCCTCAGCCAATGAAAACACTGGAAAACGGCACGTTCCCATCAGCTCAGCCCAGTGACATGGCGACCTCAGGAAAAGCGTGAGTAAATACCAAAGACAAGGCCATGGGGGGGCATAAAAAACTGCCCCTCTCCCTCAGAAATCTTTCAAACCTGCCCTGCCAGGGACGTGGAAGCAGAACCTATTACCAGCCACCTGTGCTTCATTTAGGTTAAATCCTTCATTAGGCTTTAAAAGCTCATTTATTTTCATTTTCTAATCCCAGCTGTATTGCTTTTCTGGGGCTATTCACCTGTCAGATGCAATTTAAACCTTAAAAAGGTGGCCATGGTTCAAGACCTGCAGGTGATACTTGTTTTCTTTGTTTCTTTTCCCCCCTCTTTACCTTACATCCATTTGTGTTTTGTCTATCGATTGAGCTCTGTGTTTGTTCATACTGTCCATACTTCAGAAACCACTGCTATCCAGACATGATAAGTGCTCTATTTGATCTGTGTTGTGTTTTCCTTTATTACTTATGAATACCATCTTCTCCAACTGTGAGTAAAGGATGTTTATTTCAGAGGATAGTTTTGTTTAGTTTTTTCTTTTTTGAGCCAACTCAGTGGCCAAATAAGATGTTATGTTGTTCATGGCTGTGGGAGTGAAAAGACCAAAATGACATCCAGATGTTTCCAATTATGCCGCCCCAGTTCTCAGTTTGTTTGTGTTACTACAGTAATGTTGTAATCCTGCAAGTCCAAAAGCACATGGACCCCGATGACTGTTCTCAGGCAGTTAATTCAAATGGGATAGAAACAGTCTCATTCATGTGCTGCAGTTAAATGTTTCAGGAGGTACAGTGCACTGTCATTTATTTGGTTATTTCATCTTGGTTACCAGTTATTACTAACTTTAAATGTGTACACATTCAATTCCAGTGTAAGCATGTGTTGAAAAGGAATTGATTTTTGGAATTTGACTGAAAGCAGTCGGCTGACGTCAGAAGCTAAAAGGACCATGAGCAAAGTGTGTTAGGCTCTTTTGAATGTGTTCTTTCCTCTGCTGGAGGCCGTTCACTGGGATTCATAAAAACTGTAAATAATCTTCTAACCTTGCTCGACTCTTCTATTAAAGCCAAACATTTTAACCTTGAGTCTCGGAACCTCAGTAATGGACAAAACATCATCCAGTGTTTTCATACAAACTTCCCACTAAATTGTTTGCATGCTTCCCAGGTCAATGAACAGGCTTTTGAGGTTATTGGATATACAGAAAACACCCCCGGCTGAACGCTTTGAATGTTGCTATTTCCTCACTTTCTGTGCAAGAAGGTACAGATTATAAATGACATAAGGGGAATCATTTCCAAACTTTACACTAGGATAAAATGCATTTGCTAAAACAGCATCTAATCTGGAAGCCCCTGCAGCAGCAGAGTCATATTTGAGGGTCAGTGTTTCTATGCTGTCAATTCCTCCTGTTCCTTGATGAGCCAATAAATGGTGATACCACAGACAGTAAATAAAGATGGACACACCAAGCTGCCACCCCCTCAGTTGCGCTGAATTTTGAGCCTTAATAAAACTGAAACTTAATGGATAACAATTCACTGTATATTTGATATAAAGGAGGAAATCAACTAGAGGCCAGAACTGTCTTTGTTTTAACATATTACACTGGAGATTGGTGCTTGGTGGACAGGTCAGCAGTCCATTGCACACACACACACACACACAGACAGAGACAAACAACCACTCACATCTATGGACAATTTAGAGCGTGGAAACCTGAGCAAGCACAGGAAGAACATGTAAACTCCGCACAGAAAGGCACAGAAAGGCACAGAAAGGCCCCAGGCCCGGGAATCAAACCCACAATCTTCTTATTGTGGGGCAACAGTGCTAACCACTATGCCGCCGTGCTGCCCTTGCTTCACTTTTCTCCCATGTTATTTATGTACAGTCTGAGTCATTGGCTGCACCTGAAGAAAGGTCAGTTAAAATCAAGATTTTGACCATAGATCAAAATAAGCACAAAGGAAAGACATTTTTTGTACAAATAAATTCAATTGCAGTTCCTATCACCAAAAGCCCTGCACATTTCTCTGCCACAGGTTACAGTGACCCAAAGCAGGAGGGGAAGGTTCACAATAAATATGCAGTGAACTCAGTGAAGGCGTATCCATCCCAAAGAACAGAGGCTTCCTCCATGAACTGAAAGCAGGACAGAGTGTTCTCCTTGGCAATGACTCAGAACTGTCTGTAAACCCATAGGGGGATATCCCTGCTCACACTCCTATGCAAGATCACGCCCAGAATGGTGAAGGAGTGGTGCATGTGTGTTTGTGAAAATGAGAGTACACACCCAGGAATATGTGACTATCTGCATGTCTCCAGGTATCTGCTCCAAAAGAAAAAAACATGTTAAAAAATATACTAGCACAGACTTTTGCAGAGTTCTTCAGGGTTTGCTTTGAAATTGTCAACTTTTAGATATCCCCTGTCATCCTTGAGCTGTTTGCCTGCACACATTTAAAAGCTTCCTACTAATGCAGGGAACAATTAAGTTATCAAATGGACACGACCATTATGTAAAAGGCGGGCTATATTGCCAACTATTTGAACACTGTCTGCTTCCTGGAAGTGCAGACGAAATGTCAGGGGCACAATATTTCAAGGCTATTAACTTGAGTGCTTTTTTATTCAGTCTCATTACTTTTTAAACAGCATAGGAAGTCACGGAAATGTAATATTAATTTTTACATGGCTTTCATTTTCATTCCTATGGAGCTGTTTAAAATTCAGGGATTTTTCACACAGAGAGTGAGGAGGGCAGGCCGCCAAATTATTCTATACTGTACATGCCTCAGTCAAAGTCACTTCTCCACTCACTTTCTTGCGGAAAATCAGAGTTGCTGTGTGTTTGTTGAGTGTGAAGTCATTGTATATTCTGCGATAAATGATGCAACTATGGACATGGTGTAAAAGTGAATCTGACAACTGAAAAGCGGGGAGAGTCTGTGTGAGTGTATGAAACTGGGCAGCTCACACTGGGAAAACAGGCCCATATGCAAACAGGAGAAAAACATCTTGCATGAATGCATGACAACACACCTGTCTAGCTCTTGACAGTGATACATCTGATCACAGAAAACTGTGCAGCCATCAATATGTACAGTATATATACTGAATAATGCAATATAAGTACATAAGGAGAGTGTGCGTGTTGAGACAGAAAGAAAGGACCCACAGAACTGAGACATATTTTATTAAATCTTTATTTTGGAATTTTAAAACACTGGATAAGACCAATTTTGATCTACGAGAGCTCCCTAATTTAGGCCCTAATGAGAATTTTTCAAATGTGGGGAGCCTTATCATGAAAAATGGCTGGAGACCATTAATAGTTTATAGGTTGGGTTAATGATAGAGATGACTCCTAATAGAGCTCTGCAGAGCCTTAGTATCTGGTGGTTCTCTTCACCGTTGCCAGGAATCTCTCTCATTAATTCAGATTTTGTTAAAAAAAAAAAAAAGCATACATAATATCTCCCTTTTTTAAAGGGAAAGATTAATTTATGTTCCCAAAAAAGACCCTGCTCAACTTTCACAAATCATCGTCTTTAACAATCAGAGGAGGGAACGAAGATGATGATATATAGTTTTTAAATCAACTGGTAATTCTAATGTAACATAACAAGACACCAAAATCAGAGACGAAAACATACGCACACACGATCACGTCTGTTTTAATACAGTTGCCATGGAGATGTTTCCATATTAGTTAAGTGTGTTTTTCCTCCTGGAGTTAAACTTTTGTTTTGTTATTTAGCAACTGGCTGATCACTCATCTAATCATGGCTTTCCAAAGCTCACACATGTGTACACAGAATTACCGTTTAAGCTTATAAATAGGCAATGACCATATGAACACGTCATCTGCCTGTTGCTATGTGGCTGCCAACCAGTCAGCACAGTAAACACCAGGTCACCATGGCAGCAGTCTGAGCAGCTGACAAAACAGGAAGGGATTCCCTTTCAGGCCAGTGACGGCCCGCAGTGCTACGTGGTTTCCTATCAACCATTTTCCCTGGCATGGTCGTAGGCTTCCCCCAAACAGTTGGGCCAACCGTTCAGCAGTAAAAACCCCTGAAACATGTGGCTGCTCTAATTACTGTGCCACACAGGCATCAGCCCAGGAAAACCACAAACTGGGGTTATGTGTCTCTGTGCTTTTCACGGCCCCACCGGGCCGTTGCTCTGCGCAACACAGCCACTCATACTTGAAGAGTGTAATGTGTTCTGATTTCTGATTTGCAGGAGAGCAAGATTACAAATCCCTCTTCTGAAGGGGTGATATAATATGGAGAACTATATATATACAGCTCCCCAGTCAGACTGAGGGCACATTTCCAACATGGCAGATGGCAACTGAGACAGTCAGCAGAGCAGAGTCAGCTTCAACTGAAGAGGAAGCCTATATATGTGGTGAGTGTGTGTATGTATGTGTGTCGTCTATTTGGAGCACAGTCCTACACAACATTTAACTTAACAGAAGAGCAGAGGAATGAAATGAAACATCAACCTAACATACAGCACTGCTTGTCTTGCAGTCTGATTGACTGGGTGATTTGTAAGATGAGGGATCATTTGTTTTGGGAATTAGAAACATTCTCCCTCTGTCACCAGTTTTTCTATTTTTAGGAGGCTAAATTAAATCTAAGTGGACCCAGTAGACATGGGGGAGGAGATATAAGCATAAATAGCCTTCCTGTTTGAACTTCAAATAAACACAGCAAAAAAAAACACAAAACATCCTAACAGGGTGGTTAGATCCACTTCAACCATTGTGACATTTTCACTTGGAAGAGGTGTACATTTTATGCTAATCAGTTACCCGTGACTACAAAGAATGCAAAGGATTTGACATTTAAACTCCAAATTTAATGTTCATCGACTGCCATAAAAAGTCCTCTGTTGCCTGGAAATGCAATGAAACGTCTTCCTCCGACACAGCATTCATTTCCATTCTAATAATTTCTAGCCGGAAAATTTTCCACAAAACACTTAAAATTCCACAAAATTAACATTGTTTTGTGCAGCTTCTCTGCTCAGCAGATCCGCACGGATGCATATCTGAGCAGGGATCCCCAGCGGCAAACACGCTCACCCAAAACCTGCTCACATCAGTTGGTGAAATCCGGTGCAGCTCCCACAACCAAGGGAATTCCTCTCAGACATATTTGCCTTTTTGTTCTAGTGAGGAAATGAGGGTGAGCAAAGCAGAAAGGGGGGGGGGAGTTGCTCAAATTGAATCACCATGGTAACTTCAATAATATTACTCTTCCCCTTCCTCCCCCCTTGTGCACACAAACATAAGAGGAAATGAGTTTCAAAACACAGAAGGCGCTTCGACCGTCATTTGTTTTTGACGCCTGCCAAGCAACAGAGACATCATTGACTTGATAAGGACTCACTGACAGTTTTACTACTCTGCATCATATTACAGCACAGGAAGGCTAAGTACTGCTAAAATGCAAATGCGTTCAAGCTCCATGCTGCAAGCAATAAGGGAACTTTATGAAAGTGTCTTTCTGTGTTCTCTAACCCAATTCTGTGCTCTTGTAGTGGAATGCACTGTATGTGCCATTTGCACTTTTGGTTCAGTTTTGCCTAAAGAGGCATCCTGGGAATCTGGGGATGCTCTCAGAAGCCGGAGGGCCAAATTTGAGCATTTGAAGCAGTCAGATGGATTGCACTCTTGCCAACAATCTGCAGATTTCACTATTCAAATTGCAGAGAAAATCTAATTTGCAGCAGTATAGGTTGAAGTAATAAGTTAATGGATCAAACAAATGTATATGATGGGTGGGGTGTCTTTCATTGTGACAATCCCACAGGAAATCATCATCCCACTCTGCAGTTTCTCGTTTTAGCTCATTATTTTGGTTTCCCCAGCCACAAACTCAGCTGTCATCAGTCAGGTACAGCTCCTTCAGTGAAAAACTGATGAACTCACTGTCCACAACCATTCTCTGAAGAACCAGATATGTCCCTGAGCTGTTGGTATAGACCAAAACCAGAGATAAAAGGCAAGTCATCATTGGATATTTAGGTGGTCAGAAATGCAAGTTTATAAGATGATCATTTGTCAGATCAAAATATAAACTGCGTCCCCATTGAGAACATTTTAGAAACTGCAGTTGAAGTAGCCTTTGTAATAACCGAAAATAGCTTAATTTCAGCCTCTAAAGGATGGGGCCCCTGACATGGGACACACCTACTGAGTGAGCGAAAGGCCAATCCTGTTGTCAACGTCACCTTCACACATTTTCTCCAGCAGAGAGCATTGAAAGGTTAAAATCTTTAGACATGTATCTGGATAAATCAAATTTAAGGGATCTGTGTCAAGAATGCTGTTCATGTTGTGTTCATGTTCATGGTCAGAATCAGCCAGGCTCTGAAAGGCAAGGAATTTAGACACGGCTTCAATGCTCCATCAAAAAATAAAAAGGCTGACACAGGAAAGGAGTTACATGAAACAGCAGAGTTTTTAAATTGTAGGCTGCTCAATGCATACCTTCATATTTAACACACTTTAATAAAAACAACTGGAGGCAACGGACAGCTGTAAATGACAAGTCTTTTCTGAGGCCCTCTGCTGTGCAGCACCTTCAGGATTTCTCATAATGGTCAGCCCCGATGTCCCCAGCCTTCATTTCTTCAGTGTGCCACTGGAAAGTTAAGTCTAAAGATACCTGGCACCATATGTTTCCCCTTGCAGTAATGACTGCTTGTAGCACTGCTTTTATGGCAGTCCACTTCTGAGGGCTCAGTGATCAGGGACATGTCCAGGCCTCAATTAGAGCTGTTGAAAAGAGAGTTGCTTGCTTACCAAGAGACTCTTCTCCATGATTAACACCTCACTCAGCCTATTTGTATTTACTTTGGACTGCAATATATATATATAAAAAAAAAAAAATGCATGCCGGCTGCAGTTTGAAAGTTTTTTGGGGAAAACGTTGGGCATATATAGGTAATATAAGACCAAGATTAGATGAGAGGTGGAGTGAAGAAAAAAGAGAACCAGGACCAGAGATGGGGATGAACACACAGAGAAAGAGAGAGAGGGAGAAATGATGAGACCAAAGGCATGTGGAGTTCACAATCGCTTTGCTTAGCTGCAATGTGATTAAAGCAAAGGGTCCCCAGAGAGAGAGGCGGCTCCAGGGCTGCCCAGCCGGTTCTTTCACTCCCCCTTGATCTCCTGTGTGTCGCCCACAGAAATGTAGCATCAAACCTTCAGGAAGGGCTCCTTTTATTTCGTCGGGTCCCCCATCGGCTCCAAAGAATCTGCAAAGCAAGCACAGATTGTCATGGCTCCAGCGCCTTTCAATTTACAGTAGAAGAAGGAGGTCTGCCTTGGCTGAGCTGCTGTCTGGATCCCACTGAATTTTTTTTCTTTTTTTTTTTTTGATGTTTTAATGAAGACATCTCGTGTATTTCCAAAAGCATCACATGAACTTGTAGACCTCTAACATTAGGTAAAAAGAGAATTTTCAGAAAGTTTCTGCTAAAAAGGCAGGAAAGCGAATATAAGCTTACTAAACCTTTGTTAATCCCCTCAGGATTCTCTATCCTCATTTGATTAGAGCGCCTATTCTTTCAGAAAAAATGATAATCAGAAACCTTGCATACTGGGAGCCAGTAAAGAAGAGACGGGAAAAGAAAATGTCACTCTCAATTTTAATTAAATTGGCCATTCAGTGGCGGTGGATTGATCAGTCCGTCATGGGCTTGGTCCCTCCCTTGACCTTTTTTCTTCTGGTCAAGTGACCTTCACTCCCCGTCTGTGAATCGTCTGACAAGGAAGGAAAGCGCCTGAGGGGGGTGAAGGAAGAAAGGCCGTGACATTACACACATTCATACAGGCACTGCAGCCTGGATAATTACACCGATACTCACTTAACATTCATTGCAGGCAAGCCTATTGTTTATCAGCTGTATGACCTCTAGCAAAGGATCTCTCCCTCTGATCTGTCTAATTACTGCTCTCCCCTCTCCTTTTTTATTCATTTCTCCATCTCTTCCTTTCCGACATCGGTATCAAACGGAAAAACTTTTGTGTGCGCATGTAATCTAAACAAATTCAAAGTTGTAAACATTGCGGCTGGCTGGGAGGAAGTGTTTTGAGAGTTATTCACTGATGTTTTGTGAGAGATTTAAATTAATTACATTTGACCAATAGCTATTTTGTACTATTTTTTCCCCGACAGAAATACTATCCTGCTTCTTTTCTGCTCTCGTGCCTGTGTCCAAGAGGAGCTGTATGGGGGTCACTCTAAATTTGGAGGAAATGGAGGAAAGCGAATCCTCCCACTGTAAATCTGCTTCTTACACCTTGTCCCAAACACAGAGCAGCTGCTTCCACAACAACTGGTCCCATTTAATGACTGGCAATGACGAAAATGTGAATAGAGAACAATCACGACCTGAATTAGCGTTGCTTTTGTTTGAAATGCTTGCTTTTATCTCTTTAAAGCTTATTGTGCCACTTTAGTCATTGATTTTGTTCAGTCCTCAGGGCACTATGCGGTGTGACAATTCTTCCCTTATACAAATACTGAATGGAGATGAAAAGTAGAGGACAGCGGCTGTGAAGCTATTTAGAGTGAAATGCTGCCATCAACATAATCACAGGTCCGATATTTCATACCTTTTCTTTTTTTATTTTAAATTTTTATCCATAAGAAGCTATATTTGTATTTTTAAAAACCAAAAACCATCTCAGTGTGGTCTACACTCTTTTTCCTCTCTCAGACCTCTCTTTGAACCTCTAGTATGACAGGTTTGGTGAGCCAATCACAAGGGAGGATCCAAGCCTGTTTTCTGATTGACAGACTATTTTCTGAATGATCCAATAAAAATAAAGGAAAACAAACTGCAAAGCTCATTGGTGACTCATTTTAAGCCTCAGTTTTTGAAAACAGACTGTGGACCGACTACTGAATAGTAATGATATGAATTGATCAGATTTATCATCAAAGACCACATTGGGGTTTCATTTTATACATTACAGGACCTTTAACAGTGACACTTTATATCTTCAGGCTAAAGGAAAATTCTGTAGATGTTTGGTCATAAACCAAGTATTTGTGTTAGTGTTAGTATTAGTTACATTTACATTTAAACAACTTTTCACTTTCAGTTCAAATAGTCAACCTACTACTGTGTGGTAGAGGAAAATTCAGAGATTGGCAAAAACAGTTAGAAGGAATCTTTCGGAAAACCAGGAATTTGAATGGAATGGCCCAACCAGGAATAGAAAACTTGGCCAGATGGTGGCACTAACCAAAGTCATGACAATCTAGCCTGTATTTCTTTTTTTTCCTCTTCCGGCTTTTCCCTGTTCAGGGTCGCCGTAGCAAGTCTGCTTCCTGCTATTTCCATGATTGGTTTGGCAACAATTTTGTGCCGGATGCCTTTCCTGACGCAACCCTCCCATTTATCCGGGCTTGGGACCGGCACAAGTACCACTAGTGGGCCCTTTGTGGCTGGGGTTCCCGAGGCCTGTATTAAACATGCATGCCTTCACAAATTCTTCAGTTCCCCATCCAGATGATGTTCACATGTTACAATTTAGAGCACAGTAGCCTGAGCAACACATTGTCACTGCTATCCGTGTACAGCTTGGTTGAAAACACTTTAACACTGTAACCATGTCCCTGCAGAAAGCCCAGAATACTGTGCATAACTTGTAAAAATTAGCAAATGTGTTTCTCTGTGTTGTCCCTGACATTAAAATGTTTCCCATTCTTGGCAGGAACACGACGTGCATGCAGTGGAGAGTGTGGAGAACCAGCCGCACAGTGTTAAAGGGAGAACTGTATGTAATATAGCATGAGCCATAAACCTGCAGCTGATATTTCTAGGTCACTTATCTGCTGGGAGCTGTTCTGAACTCTTCTAACCTGTCAGCTTATTATGTAACACACTGGCCTACTTTACGCTATACACTCTCACTGTCTGCAAACTTCAACTTGGCCTATGTATTCCATAGGTTACAGGTGAAACTGACAGGATTTGAAGTAGTTTGGAAGTTCAGGTTTGGAAGCAGATGAAACAGCATGAAGAAAAGGCAAGCTAACATTGTTAAAGCCACACAAAACACAGTTCATTTTCAGCCTGCACATATTCCATTTTCATTTTACCCATGGCCTGGCAGCTTTCACTGTATTTTTTGAACTACTTTATAGAGCAGCTTATGTAGACAGGCAGCTCGTTGACAAGGAGGACACAAAGAAGATCTAAAGCGAAAGCTAAGAAAGCTCAAAAGTGTTCCAGAAAGGCATGACTGGAGACGCTTTTCATCTTTTTAACCAACAAGCCTCACATCATCTGGCTTCTTTGAGGGTTAAAGGACCAAAACAGTGGTTTTGCATGATTTACTGAACATCACACATGCTTTCACAGCCCCGATATTTAATGGAATTGAAAGTGCTCTCCAAGTCATTTTTTGCATCCCACGTAGGCCTTAAGGTGTCAAACGTAGCAGGTTTTTTTTTCCATAAGTGTGACATCACTACAGTCAAGCCTGCATAAATTTTTTGGACAGTGATATTAATGGTTCAGTATGATGTGAAAGGGCCCTGCGATAGACTGGTGACCAGTCCAGGATGCACTGCGCCTTCGCCCAGTGTGAGCTGGGATTGGCTTCTGCACCCCCAACAACCCAGAAATGGATAAGCCATAGAAGATGAATGAAAGAATGAGTGAATGACGTCAAAGTGCTGAATTTTTTTTTTAGATCTGTTCTTGAATTGCATTGGCATGCAACCATAATCAAACTATCAAATAATCCACAGGGAGTGAAATATTGCCAGGGAAACATTCGGCTGTTTTATTTTCCTTTGCTACACAGAGGTCCACAGGTCTTTCAGTAATAGCTGCACACTACCTTGTGTTTGTGGTGTGACTGCAAAGTTGCAGACAGATTACTTCCCTCTTGTTATTACTTAGGGTTAATTCTTTAATCCTCACTGTGGCTGTATGGCTTGTTTTAGACATGCTCAAGCCATATATTTTTGTATTTATGCATATGTGTGATGCAAACATATATCTGCTCAAATTTTTTTAGAAATCCTGGATCAACACTGAAATAAAGTTCATGAATTGTGATTCTGCAGCGTCTGTCCTTGTGCTCAGTTTTACTTCCTTATCTTTTGTCAGTTTGACTGCTGTAGAGGCCTTGAGCAGAGGCAGGAGAGGCAAACAAGTCAAACCCCAAGGAAAAAATGGGCCCCTGATGGCCCCTTACAGTGGCACCCAATGAACCCCTTTAAATCTCCCATAAAGACACTGTACAATGTGTAGTTTGCGCAGAGCCCTCTTAAGTGGGACTCCTGATGATCTGCAGTTAGTAATCGATAGCATATGCATATGAGGCATTCAAGGAACATCTATGAATTATAGCACCCACAGAAGGGGGAGGGGGATAAGGGGGGAAGAGAGTCTGGGATCCCCACTTGCCTTCAACAGCTATTCAAACAAAACCTAAGAGATTTAGAAATGAATTCTCTATTTGGTGGAAGAAACAGCTCATGACAATGACACCCCCAAAAAAGGCTAAAAAACAACTCATCAGGTCTTAAACAAAGCTTTTTTTTTTTTTTTTTTTTTTTTTTTTTTTTAGGGTTAGGTTTAGGGTTAGGGTTAGTTTTTTATAAGCTTATCATACAAGTTTTTTGTTTTTAATGTATTATCCCAGTCTGGAAAGTAACAAGTAGCAATTTAATGGAGAGTATAGCAGCATAATGGGGTTTGGAAATAGCAATAAATTTAAATAAATGTAAATAAAGTGTATAATTAATACAGTAATAGTTCTAGATGTCACGTGGCATAAAGACTCCAAAATATAATATCTAAATAGTTAAAGAGGACTGATGAGCTGAAACCCAGAAACACACAAACCTGGTCCTTTAATTGTTTTCACTGGCCTTGAAGGCCCGGTTAATGACTGGGGGGGTCTCACATCTGGTGAGGAGAAGTTGGTTTAAAGTTAATTATTCAAGGTTCGATTAGAAACATCAGCCTGATGGAAAAGGAGTTCAGGTTTGGCCCTAAATCCTGTCAGAATCCCTCATGATCAATACTTACAAGAGTTTTTCAGTTCTTTCAAGGAAAGGTTACCTCACCGTGGGAGTTTCTGCTAACACTTAAGAAACAACACTTAAACACAAACTACATAAAGATAGGCTTCATCCGCCCAGGAAGACATTAAACACACATTTTGGCACATGGATATTAAAAAATTGAAGGATTGCCATCAGTGAGAGGTAGCGTGTCTGTCATGATTACTATACCCATATGTAACTCTGCACCAGGCTGCCTCTTAGAGCAGGATGGATTCACCCCCTTCTGCCAGGATGTTAATTGGTTGGAGAAGATGAACATGTGAGTAGATGGGGCCGAGAAGTGAAGGTTCAATCAAAAGGTACTGTAGGAAAAAGTGAGGGGAAAAAAAAAAAAGTAAATATTTGCAGCTCTATAAATCATGATACTTGAACCATGCACAAAAAGCCATCCATCACAGCAGGAAAAGGCTTCGTTGGGGTTGAAAGGTCAAAGGGCTGAATTATGTTAGAAGGTCTCTCCACTCCCAGAGGACAAATTAAACTGGTCCCCAAGTGAAGCAAGCCGAAGGTAAGCCATCGCCAGAACTCGACCTATGGGTTTCCAGTTTGTTGTTATTGACCATACAGCCGAGAAAAAAAAAAAAAAAAAAAGGCTGCGAGCAAATGGCCCCGGTGTAACCCCTTGGCTGTTCTCCATCCTTCATTCTGACTGATAGCTCTCTCCTCTGCATCAAGTCTTTTAATACACACTCACTGTACTGGAACACTTATATGTCAAAGTGAAAAAGTTGCACTATGGCACTTTCCTGGTTCTTCACAGCCTTTTGGTCAATATTTCTCATCAGGTGGGGGGAGACTAATGACCTCCAGAGCGTTGACCTTGTCGTGGTTATTGGCAAGAAGAGACAATGGTAGAATCTAAAACCCCTGAAGTTCAATTTCTGTCTTACATTTCACATCCAGCCATTAAATATATTGCTGTTGCTGTCACTTAATTACTCAATTAGGATATTCCTCGAAGCCCTCTCAAAATTTATTTCCATGATTGAAATGACACAGTAGGCATTTAGAAAATGTACAAAATGTGTAAATGATACAAACTGTGTTAACATAATCTGGAACGTACAGGGTGATTTAAAAGTTAATGAGGCTTTAAATTATTAATTCCAAACGGGATGCTAATCTAGCCATGAAGCTCTGTCTCAGTGTAACACGGAGGGAGCAAAGAGCAGATAGAATCAGTGCAGCGGTAAAGAGGCAGAGGCAACGCGGCAGAACTCACATGCAGATACTCAGGAAATATTAACCAGAAAGAAGGATTTAATGAACCGCTACCTCCCTAATGAATGTCCCTCACAGCCCACACCCTTTTTACACGAACATTTCTGGAGCAGCAGCCTTGATTTCTGATGCATTACGATACTGTAACTCCATCACCAAGAGCTCCTTTTAAAGATTCCTCCCCGTGTCAAATGCCTCCCCCTTTCCATGCAGAGCCAACAGTCTGGGGGACTGTGGGGCAGGTTGTGCTTAATCAGCATTTCAAAGCTTCCCCACTGTCAATTATCCAAGGCTCTGTTCCCTCTGTTCAGCGCACATGGGTTTCATTTGACTATGGGGATGTAAGGTCAGCGTGTGCAACGTCTGAGGATGACATCACACTGCGCTAGGAGCATGTGGCAGACATGGGTGAACACAAAGCTTGATTTCTGATTTCTCTTCCCTGGCTTTTTGATTGCTTTACGCTAAAAATCCTCCACAGTTTGTTTACCATGAAGGAGCATCTCAGGTCTGACTGGGAGGCATTCATGTGTAGAATACAATTTCGAATTCCATCACTCAGGGTGAAACTGTGTTTTTTATCTTTTCCATTAGCTCAAGATGTCATATGAATACCATATGTTAAATTGTTTTGCATTTCTTATGCACACAGAGAGAACAATCTGTAGGCTTTGCTGCCAGACTGTAGCATAATTCACTTTTCACCCCATTGACTACTGAATATGAAACACACATTAGGTATCAAGCCACTGCTTTTACCGGGCTGGTGGAGTGGAGATGGCACACCGGCGTTTTCTCAGGACTTGTAAAGAGGTAGACTTCTTGGTTTCAAATAAAGATATCGAGGCAGTAGATCTCATACGTTACATTCAGGGGAGTGGTGGGACTGCTTGATAATTCCCATGCAAGTCTCTCTCTTTCCCACATCTTTCAGCAGTGTATGGATAGATTGTCCAATTCTATATCTTCACTTTGGGAGGGTTCCAAAAACACTTAGAAGTCAGTCATTAGAAGTCAGATGTGAGGAAAGCCAGATGGGTTGTAGCAGACCTGAGATATATCCTCCCAGTTTGAATGTGATTATGACTTAAGACATGGTGACATATAAGAACCATCATGAACTCAACCAGGCATAATCTGATTCAGTTTTGCACATTATTACTATTATCAATTTGGCTGCACATTTTTAGTGGCAGAGCTGTTCTGGGGGTAAATAATGTAATTGCTAAAGTTGAAGTTGAAATGCAGGTTGGTAGATTTCATTAAGAGAAAAACTTTGACCATCTCTCTGGTGAGGTGGGTGTGTATGAGCAGGAAGGGGGGGATCCAAAGTGACAATCAAAAATCCCACACAAATTGCACAACAAACAACTTTGTACCAGTTGAATCTTAAACAAGCACTTTCACACATCAGCCTGTGTTACGTGTGTAGGTCTGATCCATTTCCAGATGGAGGTGGACATAACCTCCATGACTTCACCTATAGGTTTGGAGGAGTGGTTTTGTGGCTCAGAGACAGCTGTTCCACCGTCACAATTTTAGCAGGGCCTGACTCAGCCAAACTTCTGGCTAATCAAAAAGTAAACAACTAAGAAGGGCATGAGTGAAGCTGAGGCTTTGAACATAGTCGTGCTGAACTTTGATGCATACCACTTGGTGACTTCGGTGCATAGGGGTTGGTGTCACTCAAACTGACCACACCCTGAATCCTTATCCCCCTCAGACCTGGGCTTTTTATTTGGTATGCATGTCAGCGGATAATGTTACCTATTTTGATTGTAACCTAATCATTGAAATGTGTCTTTGCAACCACAAGATGACAGAAAAAGTGTCTATGAATGATGCTCACAGGTCTAAGTTATGCACAATTAAGTATACTGCCTCAGAAAACCCAAAATGTAATGTCCCCATAGGCATATGCAGGGTCTTAGGAGGTTAAGCACAACTAAAAACCTTCTAAAAAGTTTTACATCAACAATTAACTGACTCACTATTGGAGGCAGCCATTCAGAGACCTGCAGCCTTTGTCACTTTAATGTTGGATTCAATAGTCCTGATGCCCGTTATACTTTATTTCCTCTTTACATAACTCACCTGTGTAAGTCAGCTCACCTGCTGGAACAAAATTATTATCATTAGATATGTTTACTGTTTAGGGCAGCAAGGCCGCATAGTGATTAGTGTTGTTGCGTGGGCTCGTTTCCCGGGCCTGGGGCCTTTATGTGCGGAGTTTCCATGTTCTCCTCGTGCCTGTGTGGGTTTCCTCCCACAGTCCAAAATCATGGATGTTTAGGTTAATTGGTCACTCTAAATTGTCTGTAGGTCTGAGTGTGAGTGTGAGCAGTTGTTGGTCTCTGTCTGTCTCTGTGTGTTGGCCCTGCGATGGACTGGTGACCTGTCCAGGGTGTACCCCGCCCTCGCCCAATGTGAGCTGGGATTGGCTCCAGCACCCCCCACGGACCCAGAAACGGATAAGTGGTAGAAGATGAATGAGTGTTAGCTTGGCATTTGTAATTGAAGAATACACATTAATCCTGATAAATTAGCACCAAAATAAAATGTTTTTTCCAGTTAACTTCCTGGAAAATAATAAAGAACTTGGGAAGTTAGGAAATTAAGCATTATTGTACTTTTAGTGCAACACAATGCAATATAATACACAACATTTTGACTATGTATCTTGTATTAACTGTGTATTTTTACAGTTTCATCAAGAATCAAATACTAGAGCTGTGTAATCTCTTTTACAGGCCATCGAATTCAGATATTACTAAAACCAGACTTTTACATGCAGAAAGGTTTTTATTGCAAATGTAACGTCTATGTTCAATTGACAACATTCTCCCCAAAAGAATTTTTTTTTTATTATTTATTGAATTTTGGACTCATGAAAAAGAAATTTCCTCTTGTCTCATTTTGCAGTATTTTTTTCTGGTGAATGTCTATTCATTACTCATTACTCCCACAACTAACATCTGAAGACATTTTGTCGTATGAGTTAAAATTTTCCAGTGATGAAATTCAGATATGGCCGTATAAAAATCTCCTTGTTGGTGCCATGATAAAAAAAAAATAAAAAGTCTCACTGACACGTAAAACCATTTCTTTTACATAAATCTTGCTTAGCCCCTAAATGTGCAGCATGCCACAGCACCAACCTGATGATATATGGAACACAAACTGTATTTACCATCTAAATTGCTTCTCCACAATGCCAAGATTATGACAAAGATTAATCGGCTAAAGAGCTAAATATCCCCACCTTCAATATGGTGGCACATCTCAGGCCACACGTTTCCAACTTAAAGGCAATATTTGTATTCCTGAGGAGCATCGCCTCTCGCCTGCTTTATGATATTACCGCCAGGAGACTGCAACTAAAGGCTTCGTCTCCATGTGTGGGCACCAATTCAACTATCATCCATTTCCACCACTATCTTTTTATCATTACACAGTCTAATAAATGTGCTGTGTGCTCTGTGATGCTGCATCATACATCAGACAAAGTGATCTGGGTCAGAGCATCGCCAACCACCAAGGTTACCCTCTCTCTCACACACTTTTTTCATCTTTTGACAGTTCAAAATATTCTCTGACAAAGTAATGGCATATTCTATGTCTCCTTTGAATGTTTAACAATGTCTCTTCTAAAGAATGTTACAAAGGTGCACAAGCCACAGGGGTTGCCTTGTGGTTGTTTTGATCCTTCAAGTTGCCATTGACAAGTGCACTTCAATGGAAGCAGCAGGTTGTTCTTCCCACTGTGCCCGCTCTATACCTGGTTATGTGATGATTCTGCAGCCACCCACATTAAAGACAAACTGCATAATACCACAGTATTGTATTGCATGAATGTGCGTGAATGTGTGTGTCAGGATATGTATGCTGAGGTGCGCTTTGCAACCTGCAGATGGAGGATTAAACAACTTTCAAGCTGGAGTTCAGCCAGGACATTTTGGTTTACCATAGCATCTTGGCAGAACATGGAAACAGAAAAAAAAAACAACACACAGTTGGTCTTTTCAGTGTGAGATTGTGTTATTTTTCAACACATGCGATCTGGGTTTGGCAGCACATGTCCGGCTGTCTCCCAGCAATCACTCATCTGAGGCGAGAAAATCAGCAGTGCCCTCAGAAACTCAACGCACTGATTAGAGCCAGATTGGAACAAGGCCTCCAAATCACAGCGACGAGCTCAGCCTCATTGTTGAGGCGAAGCAAGTCTATTATAGTCCTGGATTAACTATCCAAGACATAGCCGTATTGAAAGACCTCCCTATCTCTTCTTTTAACAAAAGACAGTGTCCAGCACAGTCCAACAGAACCCCCAACAACCCCCTATCCCCTGCTTCGTATAATGGTACCACAGAGGAAGAGCAACCAGCAGAAGAGACTGCTTGATGTATAGGTGCTTTGAGATATGTGCTCTTTCCCTTTTTAATCTGCCAGACATTCTGCTGGTGATGTGAATGGATAGACCACATGTGTGCTCTAATGTGTGTGTGTGTGTGGGGGGGGGGGGATTAAAAGATGGGGGTGCATCAATCTCTAGGGAAACGATAATAACTGTGCAACAAATAGAGAATCATTATAAGCAACTTTAGCAGATCAAAGAAAAGATGTATTCATTGAAGTCCAAGGAAGGCAAGGATGGCCAATAGATCAGTGCCCCATTCAAAAGCCATCCTCTGTGTTCTCTCAACAATGCAACATGATGTCTCCCACAACCTTATAAATGTCTAAACCCAGTTTTAAGAGTGAGCCTGTTAACTTTTATAGGTGTGTATAAGATCACGTCTAATAAATTACAATACAATGAGTTTGCATCATGTGCACACAACCGTACATGGAGACATGGCCTCCATCTGATTTTACCGAGAATGTTTATAGGAAACTGGGCAAGTGAAGGTCACAAAGACCAGCATAACATAAAGGATGTGTAAGAAAAAGAAAGCACACCCTGAGCTGCAATACAGAAGTGAAATCTTAGATCTCGTAAAAGTCAAACCAATACACATTGATTCTTTTGTTGAAAAAATAAAAACCATGATTTTGCACAAACTAAATATGGCATCAAACACACATATAAAATGTTTCCCCTTTTAACATGACTTTGGTTATATGTTATGACATATACGAACTGTCAGCCTTTTTTACAACCAATTTTGTTAAACTAACTAAACTAACTAGCTTAAGTTTGCTAACATTAGTGCAGACAGCCAGAGATAAATGTGACGCACTACAAGCAGAGCCAATTGTATGAAGCGATATTCGCTCTATGTCTTAGCAGTGCGGTTTGGAAACAGCAGGGTGCTCATTTAGGCCTACACAACTGGTACAAAACGTTAATAACACTGTATATTGATGTGGTCGAGAATCTCTGAGAATCTGTGATCATGTTAATTTCTCCCATAGGAGTCAGTAGGCTCAAACGTATTGCTTGTGTCCTTAAGGACCGGGAAAATGCAGAATGAAGTACAGGAAATGATTCTAAAAGTTCTGTCTCCATGTCTATTAAGCATTGGCCCATGGCCAGCTCCCACAGTGTTTGTCTCATATTCCTATGACGGAAAAGCTATGTAGTTTTAGTTTCTCTTTTTCAGTTGTGGCCTATGCAAATGACTTGACTGTTAAAGCACACAAAAAGATAGTATTGTTTATTTAGTACCTGCATTATGACTCCATTACTTGAATCACAACACAGGGTAAACAAACAAAGTCACAAAATGCTAAACTCAATGAACTAACAATGTTGACTCACATACAGATAACTCGTTCTGGTGTTCGTCCACACAGGCATGCATCAAACCACAGTGCTGGAAATATCAAATTTCACAGCTCCTGGGAAACACTAACATCAGGTCGCTCTTATTGCTTCAAAAATATATCTTTAGTAATTGCAAAGCATAATCATCTGGTAAAATCCATGCTAAATATCACCATTGCACAATGGGATTTGTGTGCACTCCCATGTGGAACGTAAAAATGCAAAGATGTGTGATAAATTCCACCCTGTCAGGTACAAATTTACAGGTCGGGTCCGCGCATCTGTGGGTGAATTTGTGCATGAGCGCATGTGCCAGCACATCAAGTGTGTGAAAATGCCTGTGGTCATTTTTCATCTCTTAGATTAGTTTGTGTTTGTCTGTGAGTGTGTGTATCCATGGAGCAGTGTGAGAATATTTCCTCCTCAGTCCTGCCGGGCCAATATCTATTTTTTCACTCGTTACCTTTAATCTTTGATCACCATGTGGCACTTTTCCAAAATCCTCCAACGGTTGAGTGATTTATTGTTATTATTTTCCTGCTGTGTGTGTCCGAGCGCACAGCTAACTGGCACCAAGAACTGTTAATGACTTAATTATGGAGATAAGAAAACAGTCAGGAACACAATTGGCAATGATACATGGAAACTCTAAAATGACTTCTCTCACTTTCTCTCATTGACAATTATCATGCCTCGTCCACGACCACAGATTTAAACTGATTTTTACCGTATATGTCTCTCTTGCAGTCCTGATCTCTTTTTTTGTCTTTTGTCTATGGCCATTAACATTCAATCGAAAGTGTGAGGCAGAGGAGGAGGGCATGAATAGCAACTGTAGATTCATCATGTTTCCTCTCTTTTCTCTTCCCTCATGAATTATGGAGTGTCCCCCCGCCTGTAAATTTAGTCGAACCGCTAGTAAATTAAATGCGGCGTGCTGCCATGCCATGCAGCAGCGAACAGGCCAAGCAGGGATATATTGGCCCGTACAGTTCTGGCCAAAACACATTCATACCCCCCCAACCCCGCCCCTCCCTTTATAAAAGCTGGAAAAAGCCATTTTAGTTAAAAACACATTGCTTTCACAGTCAAGAGGCCCAGATATTACAGCCGTCACCAGCATATTGAGTCTATTCAACTATGACTGATCATGTAGTAAATTATGTAAGCATAAGAATATTGGGGTAATTGAACACAGGCCATTGTATGAAATAGTATTTGACCTGAAGGCAAAAGGAAAAGTTATGACTGACTCTCAAATTGTACATTTCAGATGTGATATCCAGCTTGGCTTGTGAGCGCAGACTTCCCTCTGTTCAATATTTCTCTCCTGAAATAGGCATGAATGGGGGCGCTGGCCCCCTTCTTGCCCCCTGATTTATAGTGCTGTGGTATTAAAATGGCAGACTAGGATAACATGGGTGGTAATAAATGACTTTAAGACAGCGACTAGCAGCTGTTAATGCTACACCCATTAGATTGAAAAATGAAGGGTGCCAGTGATTTCGTCAGATTTATACATTTTCTCTATGTCATGCATTAGTGCATGTCACAGGAAAGTGGCAATCCATATATGAGCATTAATCGTCTGCTGTGCAATTTGGCCGCAGAATATCGCCCCAAAACATTCAGCCCCCATTTATCAAGCATTTGAGAATCACGCTTCAGATTAAAGTCGGACTAAAAATAGCATACCTCCACACAGAGTTATTTATAAACTTACAAACTGACTTTGATACCGTGCGTATCATATTTGATACATACATTTATGAAACCATCCAATTGGCAAAATAAAAGAAAAAGGCAGTTGTTTAAAAACAAATTACAAATGCAGATGTTACAGATGGCCAAGGAGAAAGGTTCTTGTTATTGGTGGAATTGGGTGTAATGTCCAATGTAACAAATATGATATAAACAAAAAAGCTAATTTGCATTTTTTTTTTACTTTTTATTTATTTTTTTAAAGACTTCAGATTAAAAAAATTCTATTTCTAATTTTCTGTCCATTTTTTCTAGGGCCAAGCATTATAGGGTTAAGTCAGTAGCAGAAATACACAACCTTCAGTAAATACAGTTACTAAATCCACTAATGCTTTGGTACTTTGGCAGGTTTTTTCTACGGCTAACTTAGTTAGCCTGGTGCAGGGGTAGTAAGTGTGAACAGCAACGTGCCTCCAAAATAGTTGTGTGTGTGTATGTGTGTATACAGACGTGGACAAAATTGTTGTTACCCGTTAAAGAGAGAAAAACACACAATGGTCACTGAAATAACTTGAAACTGACAAAAGTAATAATTGCTAAAAATGTACTGAAAATTTACTAATGAAAATCAGACATTGCTTTTGAATTCTGGTTCAACAGAATCATTAAAAAAAAAAATTAAAATTAAACTGGCTTGGACAAAAATGATGGCACCCTTAACTTAATATTTTGTTGCACAACCTTTTGAGGCAATTACTGCAATAAAGCGATTTCTGTAACTCTCAGTGAGACTTCTGCACCTGTCGACAGGTATTTTGGCCCACTCCCCCAGCTGAGCAAACTGCTCCAGCGGTCTCAGGTTTGATGAGTGCCTTCTCGAGACTGCATGTTTCAACTCTTTCCACAAATGTTCAATAGGATTTAGATCAGGGCTCATAGAAGGCCACTTCAGAATAGTCCCATGTTTTGTTCTTAGCCATTCTTGGGTGTTTTGGATCATTATCCATGACCTGCGACTGAGACCAAGCTTTCTGACAATAGGCAGCACATTTTGCTCCAGAATGACTTGATAGTCTTGAGAGTTCATTGTACACTACACAGATTCAAGACACCTGTGCCAGATGCAGCAAAGCAGCCCCAGAACATAACCAAGCCTCTTCCATGTTTCACAGTAGGTACAGTGTTCTTTTCTTAGAGCTGATGTAACTTGCCAAAAAGCTCCAGTTTTGTCTCATCTGTCCAAAGGACATTCTCCCAGAAGCTTTGTGGCTTGTCAATATGTATTTTGGCAAATTCCAGTCTTGCTTTTTTATGATTTCTTTTCAACAGTGGAGTCCTCCTCTGTCATCTTCCATTAGGTCCACTTTGGCTCAAACAGCGACGGATGTTGCGATCTGACACTGATGTACCTTGACCTTGGAGTTCACCTCTAATCTCTTTGGTAGTAGTTCTGGGCTCTTTGGTTGCCATTCGGATTATCCATCTCTTCAATTTGTCATCAATTTTCCTCTTGCAGCACGTCCAGGGAGGTTGGCTACAGTCTTGTGGATTTTAAACTTCTGAATAACATGTGCAACTGTAGCCACAAGAACATCAGGAACAGGAACTGCTTGGAGATGATCTTATAGCCTTTACCTGTAACATGCTTGTCTATAATTTTCTTCCTAATTGCCTGTGACAACTCCCTCTTTAGCTTTCTCTGGTCCATGTTCAGTGTGGTGCACACCATGATACCAAACAACACAGTGACTACTTTTCACCCTTTAAATAGGCACACTGACTGAATTCAAGATTGAAGACACCTGTGTTGCTAATTACAAGACACACCTTAGTTTAACATGTCATTCATTTATTCATCTTCAACCGCTTATCTGTTTCCAGGTCGGAGGGGTGCTGGAGCCAATCCCAGCTCACATTGGGCGAGGGCGGGGTACACCCTGGACAGGTCGCCAGTCCATCGCAGGGCCAACACACAGAGACAGACAGAAACCAACAACTGCTCACACTCAGACCTACATACAATTTAGAGTCACCAATTAGTGGGAGGAAACCGCAGTACCTGGAGGAAACCCATGCAGGCACGGGGAGAAAATGCAAACTCCACACAGAAAGGCCCCAGGTCTGGGAACCGAACCCACGCTCTTCTTATTGTGGGGCAACAGCGCTAACCACTATGCCGCCGTGCTGCTCTGTATGTTATGTACTCTGTTCAAATTATTTCTGTAATGCCACTCATTCTTGAAATGTAACAACATATAAATGAGAAAATATTATAAAATGCTACAAGTTTTGTAAAATAAAATACATACATGTTGTTTATTCTTAAAGTCAGTCACTAAAATTCTCAAATTTTTATCAGAATGAATTTTGTGGTCATGAAAGTATCACTGTCCTGGTGACTCCTCTGAGACTAGAAAGCCTTAAATGCTGATAAACACTGGAATTATTACCTAGGTTTAATTAATAAAAATCATTTTATTTCTATTCCTAAAAGCAAAATCAAATACACCATATCTATTTTTCTACAGTATTATATTTCAGTCAGTACTGATTAACACATTTGTGTCCCATGATTTCTTCAAAAAGCATCTTATGAGGGAACATGTGATTTCATGACCAATACTACAAATACCTTTTTAAGAAATTTTCCTGATCGTCTGGTGTTCTGGTTATGACCTTTGCGTTTTTTGCCTAGATGTCTGGTGGCAGTGGTGATTTCAGGGGATAAAGAGACATTTCTGCAGCAACCACAAAAAAGGGCAGGACATGTACGTTTGCTTTACACGGCCAAGGACGATTAGCAGCTTCATTGAGCATAGCCAGAACAAATACTGTCCAGTCACCTCCTTCCTTCCTCATTTCCGGATGACTGGGCCCAAAATCTCATTCAGTGTTGCGGAGGACACCGAGGACAGGTAGCTAAACTAGGGGATTGGAAGAGCTATAATTATGACAGGATTGTCTCGAATTCAATTGGCATGGTACACACCATTTCATGCTAAACATCTTGATATATACGAGGTGAATTACGAGAAGCCTTTTAACTACGCATTGCAGAAAAGAGTCACAGTTTCCTGATGTTAAGTTGGACTCATAATTGAGTTGTGAGATCTCAGCTGCACTGAAGTGTGGCAAGAGTCATCAGTTGAACACTTTGTAAAGAGCAGCATGTGTATCTGACATCATCTGCATTTACAGTTCATGCGAACAGCAACAGAAGAATTAGAGAGGCTTTGATGTTTGGGAAACAAAGTCTGCGCCAATATCTTTAATGATGAATAAAAACAGTATTTGCTTTCAAAAAGGCTTTTCATGGGGCAGCTATGACAGAGTCAGGCAATACTTATGCATTGATTAAAGGCTGTCGATGACGGTGAAATACGATAACATTTGTGAAAATGGCTTTTGAGAGATGACTATGAAAGCAGACGTTGGCCTTTCATCTTTGCATCTGCGTGGGCCCATTACTGAGTTTCTGTGAAAAATAATGACTGTGCCTCGCAGTATGATGAACACTTTTTAAGTGGACCTCATTCTTCATGACCTATATCCATTGTCTTGCCCTGTCAGCAGTAGGAATAGCAAAGCCATCCACATCCCATATCAAATACAGAGTCTGGGATATTTTTTGCCATAAAGCACACATGCCACTTCAGACGTGATAGTGAATATGTGCCCCCTATGAATAGTTGGATTTGCATGAATATTTATGGAATCATGGTGGGAGTTATAGCATATAAGGTAATTACATTACATATGGAGAGAATGGAAATGAGTCATAGCATATTTTACATTCTTATGTACAAATTGAACATTGTAGTCGTGACAAAAAAGCCCCCTTAAATTAATGGTGTCCAATTGAGCTTGGTAAGCAAAGAAAAGGATTTACTTTGAAACAAATGAACCAATCTATGGCGCTGCATTAAATTTCTTTTGAGTCACATGCCACTTTATTTTTGTACAACAGAGAAGAAGATTCAAGCGCCGCATTTTGATACAATACCATCCTTTGCGCGATTTGACGGGATAATGTTGCATTTGTGTGGTTCGCTGCTGATGATACTCATATGAGAGGGAAATCATTGCTGCAAACTTCCTTCTAATGTGCCCATTACTTTATAATGACGCCAAGTGTTCAATTTCACAGTGGTGGCATGAATTTGTAATTACCACATATAGATTTCCCTGTGTCTCCTGATTGCAGGAGAAACATACTGTACTCACTACCGCCCCGGGTCCAATAACCAGATGTGGTGTCGTCTCCAGCTTGCCAGCAGCATCCCTCCCAAATGAGTTTCAGTCGGCTCCGATGGGAAGTGTTTTCCAGTTAGCTATCTTGCAGCGATCAATACTCCACCTCCTCCCATAATGTTCACAGAAACCCAAACTTCTAATGAGGGACTTCTGTAGCCATGTTCCCCAAGCCCCATAATGCATGCTGTCAATATGGGAGAGGATCTGCAGGATGAACTCAAGAGGCGAGAGAACGAGGCAGAGAAAGGAGGATGCCATTGTTTAATAATAAGCACAAACAGTCTGGCAGACTGGACCTGACCCACATACAGTTTACCTCAAACTGTCTCACTGTGCTATCTCTGATTTTCATCCTTCTTGATAAAGGGTTCCAGTTTTCTTAATCTACGCTGAAGGGATGAAGCACATTATGCCCGGCCCCAGTTTGTCAAATCTGGATTCGATTTTTGAAAAGGTTAATGGCTATGCTTGCAAAAATCTGAGGCAAATGTTTAGGATCAGGCCTTTCTGATCACAAATGGGCTAATATTTGTGGTCCAGGCTTAGATGTTTCCTGATGACCTTTGTCAGAAAAGAGCTGATTAAACAGAAGGTAAAGTCAATGCGATAGGCAGACAATGCAGTTTTCAAAAGATGAAGGCCAACTCCATAATTCTTGTTACCGCAAAAACTTACCCTTGTATGCCTGCAGCTTAAGCCTGTATGGAGCACTGAGATAAAATTTTGATCAGTCAAACGTAATATAACATGGCAATACGATCCATGAAGGCATAGTGCACAATTACCACAGTCTCGAGCTCTGCTCTAGCAGATCAATGAAGCTGTATGAACGTATGTTAGCTAAATGCTGCTGAGCTAAATTAATATTTACATTATTAGCTAATTAGACTTTAGTAAGTATGTGTGAAACAAAATTTTGACCTTGCCATAATGTACGGTAAAAATTTAAGAGACCATCAACAACATAAATCCTCCGTCGGGCATCATGAACATCTGTACCAAATTTAATGGCAATCTATGTAATATCTGAGATGGACATATTGAAACTACAAGTGACAGCTGCATGCTGGTACTAAATGAAAAGAGTTATTCCCTGAGAACAACAAAGATCAGTATAAAATTTCAGTGTAAAAAGTGTATCATCCCACATTGTTGGGATATTCATCTCGTCATAGATTAAACATGCCACTAGCATGGCTAGAGAATTAATAAAGGCTCACATTCAGAGAATGATTATTTGTATGCATATTTTGTACCTACACCATTTACACCATGTAAAATAAAACCTGGATAAAGTAAGGTTTACCTTTAGGGTGTGTTCTAGAAAGTTTGCTGATTAATGGAAGCAAAAATCCACGCTGCCATCAACTAATAGAGATTAACTCAATGCACCTGAAAGAGTGTCCTTTTCCACAGAACAAATGAGGAATTAACAGCTCCTTCAGACAAGGTTCTCCATCGCTGTAAATGTTAAGCTGAGTTTAATGCAGCCAGGTTGATACATTTTGGAGCTCTTAGAGTATTAAAAAGAGATTTAAATGAGCTTCCTTGATCAAACTGCAGGAAGCCTTTGTTCTCCAGCCCATGATTTATTCAGATACAGCACACTCAGACGTCACTATTTTCTGCCTGTCGTGTTGCGGGTATGCGTTCATTGGCGGGGATCATTTGTGATGAGAAATGCCACCTGGCTCAAAGAGCAAAAGCAGAGGAGAAAGAGGGAGGGGGTGGTCTCGAGGGAGAAATAATATGTGTGTAGGTGTAGCATCTATCCACTGACCTGAGAGGGCTGAAAATGGACTTCATCCAAATTAGATGTTTCTGAAATAATCAGTCACCTCTTGGAAGTGTGAACAGTGCTTAGTGCTTTAACAATGAATTGCACAGTCAGAAAATAGCCCATAGTGCTTGTTCAATGGGCTGCTATTTTCGCACAAAAGAAATATCGTTTTTGTGTGAATCTTAACTGAATGTAATACTGCTTGTCAGAATAATTGTACAGATAAGAGAATAAGGTGGGAAGTGAGGCTTTTGAAGCAGCTGTCGTAATAGTCTGCGCTGCAGTTCAAGCCTTTTAAAAACTCCTGTGTGACAGATATACAGTACATCACTCTCCCGTTGCTCTTCAATGCAACGGATGATGCAAGGTAGCTCTTTTTTCTTCTTGTCTGCATTATTACTCTTTGCTTGGCTGCCTGCCAATGGTTCGTGTAAACCACAGTTGTCCTTGCTGATATACTTTGCTATTTGGTGTACAAACAAAAGTGACAAATACCCTCAAGTCCAAAAAGGGTCATTATCTACTGCTTCTTATGCGGCACAGCATCCGTCTTTTTACGAGCACATTATGTGTACTCACATGAAACATGTTTGACTCAGGAATGATGAATGGTATTCGATACAAAATAGATGTGTTGAAATGTGGCAAGGACAAACAATACAGCACTGGCTGGTATTGAAAATTTGAATCATTAATGTTGGGCTATGTTCATACAGCATTACAATCCATCACATGTCCTCTGGGAGCCACTGATTATAAACACAAGATTATTGGTATCAGAACAGCAGTGTAGATTATATTATGGCTAAATACACAAGCTATGTGAGCACTCTGAAAGCATTAACTTCATACATGATACATAGCTCATATTGAAACATAGAGACAGGCAGTATATTTGGTTGACAGTGTAAACATGTCCACATGAAAATCCATTATTGCATTTGCTTACAATACTTTCAGTATCCATTTAATACAATGTGGATATTGAATGGTTAATTGCATTCAAGCTAACTTTCATTCAGGGAGTTGCTGGACGAAGAACCAAATTCTGTGTCCTGAGGTCACATTGCTATATTTGGGGAAACACGTTCCTTTCGGAGACCAAGTGAGGCATGTGAGAACATCTTTCCTTTCGATCACCCTTGCTGTTTTTATCATTCTTTCCCCCTGAGTGATACCGTGCCTTCTGCTTCTCTGCACAGGTTAACGGAAAGTTGAGACGGAGTTCAATCAATGCTTTGAATTACTAGTGAAGGAAGATGGAGCAGGCCATTACTATGACTGACCCACTTAAGATGTGGTCATAAGAGCCAAACAAAGTGTGTTTCCAGCCAGCCTTGGAAAACTATGTTTCCACAGTAAAACAAGTTTTTCTCATTACAGTAATGTCTGGTAAGGGGAAAGCTCAGTCTATCCTCAAGTGGGAAGACAGTAGATCAAAATACAGCCAGGTCATTATATTCGTTTCATTAAATCATGGTTTTTCTGAGGTTTTTTTTCTGTCACTACATAAAAAAAAACTGTGACACCTGTATAAGTGTCTCATGCAGTAACATGCTTTTAGATTTTACTGTCGAAATTTTAACACATTTCACAAGAACCTCCACAGAAGAAAACATGTTTATGTAAGGAGGCATTAAAACTAATCAATCCCTTATGGGGAAAATTATTGTACCGGTAGGGGTGCAATACACACTGATTCTGTAAATCTCCAAAAACCGTTGTGTTGACACAGAGTGTTGTGTGAGCAAAACTTTGTAATAAGTTTTGTTCTTGGGCCACATGCTTGTTTTCCTCTGGTCCAATAGATGTCAGGTTCTCTAGTCTGGCAGACAGTATGATTGTAAGATGCTATGTTGCACAGTTGCATCTGCATTGTGTTGCATCAGAAGATCCTCCAGCTCTGCGTGGATATAGAAATACATGAGCCATACTTGGGGCAGGGGTGTTCCGATTGTTTACACTACTACATAACATCCATTCGCACATTTTGTTTTGTCTGTTAACATAATATTTCAGGAAATGCTCTGATCTCTGAAAGAGTGTTTGTAATGTTCATTTCCATACTTAAGTGATGCTTGACGATGTTCAGGTAGTAGTTTGTGTACACACACACACACACATACACATGCTCACCACTCCGATAATGTAATTATGATCAATACAGTAAGATGAGGACAGTTAAGTGATGTAACCAGGTCAAGTAAAGCTCCATCACTAATGATATGTTAGTACATGCTGAAGTGTGATGATCCCCAGCAAGCATCTGATGGACACAGATGAGTAGGACGTTGCCAAATCGAACATGATTGACACAAATGAGCAGAAAATATATAAAGTATGTCATTACAATTAGGGCTGCACAATTAATCGAATTGTAATCACGATCACGATTTTGGCTTCCCACGATCAAATTCGCGTGATCGAGCGATATTTAAAATGCGTCATTCTGTTCATAGAACGCTCCGTATCATAGTTTTTTTTTCCCCCAAAGCCAATCTAGCGATCCCCAGAGTGTCTCCCTTTAAGGCTCTGGAGGCTCCAAAAAAAACCCACTGTCTGATCACGTGCCTCCATGAGCCAATCAGAGTTGTTCCCTGCACCACCGCGCAGCTTAGTTTCTAGATGTATTACTAGCCGACAGTCAATGAGGGCCAGGGTTGCCAAGTTCGCGTTTTTACCGTCAAATTAGGCTACTTTTTAAGTGTTGCCGAGGGTAACAAATTTTGTCCGCGGTTGGGCTTGGGCAGACCTATTGCATACAGATGATGAATAATGCTTATGAATAAAGATTCATATTTTGAATGACTAATGTTTATATCCAAATCCTGTCAAACTGACTCCGGGCCCGATCAGCATATAAACTACCCACATATGTCACGTGCCCCACAGACACACAAATGATATGCCAATACTGTGTGACGCCAACACAGCACATAACCAATGACATCATCAGCACCCCTCGCGCCCAGTGCCTGTCGCCTGCCTTTGAAGTAGCGAAATTGCTAGCTAGCACCGAAGCCAAGAAGCAAATGACAAGAACTGTGAAATTGCCTTTAATGTTTATGGTGTTATTTTATTATTTATTTAGATATTATAGTGCATTTTGCCATTATAGCCATGCTGTTGGACTTTAAAATCAACATATATGGATTTTTATGGGCATATTTTGAGTTCTGGTATTGGGCTGATTTTTTTGGGCCCTTTTTATACCCGGTTGGGTGGGTTTTGGGTTGGTTTTGAGTTGCTGTTTGGCTGCTTTTGTCTCACAGACCTGGCAACCCTGCTGAGGACAGAATAGCAGCGAACGTGGAGAAAGCTCCACAGTAGATAGCGGTCGCCGGTCAGAAGGCGATAAACTGTCTTAACAACAACAACAACAACAACAAAAAGTCTAACGTAGTAGAGGGCGAGGCCGAGGGGCTTATCCCCAGAATCGTATCGTCATCCATTGTGTGGAAGCATTTTGGGTTCAAGGCAAGTGACAGAAAACAAGAACATATGTCATATGCAGTGTTCTTTGTTTTATTTATTCTTTAACCCTATAACGCCATTCGTATCATTATTGATACATACATTTATGAGACCATCCCCTTGGCAAAATAAAAGAAAAAGAGATTGAAAAGGGCAGCTGTTTGGAAAAAATAAAGATGCAGATATATAGATACAGATGTTATAGATGACCAAGGAGAAAAGTTTTTGTTATTGCCTGAATTGGGTGTAATGCCTGATGTAAATAATATGATATAAACAAAAAGGCAAATATGCTTTTTTTTTTTTTTTTTTTTTTTTTTTTTTTTTACATTTTGTTAAAGGGCCAAATAAAGACGTCAGATTAAAAAAAAAAAGAATTTTTTGTCCATTATTTCTCTGGTCAGGCTTTATAGGGTTAAGGAGAAGCACTGAATTTTGGTGAGTAAGAAGACCTATTTTATTTTGATGCACATAGTACATTAGCAGGAATGTAGCGCCATGTGGTTGTGAAAGCAGTTATAACGAGCCTACTGTTTTTGACAATAAAATTTGTTGTGGTTAAAATTTAACAGATAATCGTGATAATTAATCGTGATCTCATTATTGATGAAAATAATCGTGATTATCATTTTGGCCATAATCGTGCAGCCCTAATTACAGTGTAAATAAAATGTTTGCTGAATGCTTGGAAACTGTCATAAACTGACACAAGGAAGATATTTGGACCCTGATGTTTATTTAAAAATTTGATGAACGAAATTGAATTGAGCCTTAATAAAATGTTTAATTTGCTGTTTAAACACCAGAACTCCAGCTTGTGTTCCTTCACAGAGATGATGTAGTCTCAGTGTTTGATCTGTAGTATCAGTATGCCTTTCATTGTACAGCGTTTTCCTCACTGGTTTTGGATAATTCCCATACTTAAATTTTATAATGAATGAAAAACTTGGAATTTGCACCCTGGGGCTAATTAGTATCCAGTGTGGGGAGACATCTGCAACACGGCATGTGGAGCGTAGGGCCAGCCAGCTGGGTGAGGGCACACGATGGAATTGAACTGTGTATGTACGTGGAGGTGGGATTACAGTGCCTCATTAGGCTAACAGGCTCAGAAAAATAAAACCCTAGGCCATACTGAGACATTTTGGTCCTGGAGGATCATTGATTTTCATCCGAAACAAATTGATGCTTAAAGACATCACAGAGGAAAACCTATGCACAGGCATGTGCAGTGAGTCAAAACTGACAAAAGAGAAAAACCTCCATGGAACGCTGTGGTTCTTTGTCAACGCATTTTTCATTTCCTGCAAACCACCAATATGATGACTCTTAATAGGTAGGTTAATTATTTTTCGTGGTAAATACAAGAAACACCAGTGACATTTATTGTAATGCATCTAACCACAAAACACAGCATATTGTCGAAGTGCAAACAAAATGGGGCTGACAGGAGAGGATTTCATGCAATTTTAATTCCATCCTATATTATTTGTAGTAGGTTTGGAGCAGCACTTACCTTTGGGGCATGTTCTATGTAACCAATCCTTGTAAGTCATTTGGTGAGAATCTTATTCATATGCTAATGTTATGGGTTAATATTTGTTCCTCTGATTTGCAATAACCCAAAGTCCACTTCCTCTAATAAGCCTAATGAATAATGCACAATGCTTATACAATGTTTAGAAATGCATATCTTTGGAGATGAAAATCCCGGCCAACCTTGGGTGAGTTAATGTGAAGAGACTATTCTCCCTTGAGGATGTAAAAGAGGCTCAGCAAAGTCCAGTAAACACTCCAGCTTCTCTAATGTAAGAAGTGAATCTTAATACTTACAGTAGAGCTTAAAAACTGAGCATGTAGTGTGTTTGTAGCTTCAGCTTTAAGGGATTAGATTTGAGGGATGTTAAATAACTGATCCATTTTCTTCTACTCTGGTACTAATTGCTAAAAATGCACACTTCATATCCCAAAGATTGGGGGGTTGGGGGGCGGGGGGGGGGCGTACAACTCTGTCTTCTCTCAGCCATGCTGTTTATCACCATTTCTGCTGGCTGCCAAGCTTCTCTTCAGTTTATTCTGAGCTAACCGCTGCTGGTGGTGATTGAAAGAAAATACATGTAGCTGGGAGTTGAGCCACAAAGTGCTTTAAAAGTTATTAGGGTGAATTTTAAAATCAGTTTTGGCACACTCTATGTGGAAGATCAAATATGGCTAAACGGATTGTAGGAGTTGATTTTTGCGGCTGCCTGGAGACAGCTGAATGATTTTGATTCACACAAATCAAGTAATATGACAATGTATGTCTCCCTACATGGTCAAGACCAATTACCAAGATATGTATGTCAACTAAGCAGTCTTGTCTGGGAGCCAGCACTCTGTTGGAAGCAGAGCAGTCTGATGGAATGAGAAATAAACTGAACCAAGAACAGAGCCCCCCATGAGAAAATGAGCATTGTCATTTGAGACACAGCAGTATCTATTCATCAGTCAAAATAAAAACTATAAAAAAAATTGTGGCAGTTTTCACTGTAAGAAAACCCCACAAATATACAGTACATGTACCGTGTTAATGTGAAGGAATTTTCCGTAATATTTTTGTACAGGTGTTTTAACTGCACTTTTTAAGGACGCATTGCATTGTGGGAGCAAGAAGAACCGTTACGTGCAAAAGTCAGAAGAAGCAGAGGCCGTCAACGGACATTACCCCTGCTAAAGTTTAATCTGCGGAGTGTTTGTTACCGTCAACATTACCGGATAAGCCAAGAATATTTTGCCAAGTCATTTTGGGACTCGAACGCAAGTTTGATGTTGAGTTAACATTATATTTTAGTTAAGTGGTCGTCAGGTAGCGTCAAGGCTTATGCTAGACTGCGGTCAAAGCCAACCGTCACTTGGCGGTCCGCCAGAGGACCGACACACAAATGCACAAACTTAGCCATTTACGTTAGCCTGTATAGATAGGTACTGGGTTGCAAAAGTTGGGTCTGCTACAGTAGTGCATTCAGTAAAGTTCTCACACTAGCACAGTAAGAGGTACCAAGAGCACACACACACACAGAGAGAGGCGTGCTTCTCACTTCATGCTTGCTCTCCGATTATACCGTTTTCCTATTAGTTTCACTTTGAACAATGTTGTTCAATGTTTTGTTGTAAGCAGTTATTTTCATTATCAATTAATCTGTCTTATTTTCTTGAATAATTGAATAGTTTGTTTGGGCCACAAAATATCTGAAAATAGAGGAAAAATTACGAGTACTGTTACCAAAAACGCAAGGTGACGTAGCCTTCAAAACTATGAATTATTAGAGATTTAATTGGATGGTTGGCAGCTAATTAATTGAGTGATTGGTGCAGCTCGAGTTGACATGAGTACATGTAGCATTTGGATGAATAAGAGGTTAATGACCCAATTTAAAGAATAATGTTATGTTCAAGAAACAATCTTCCACAAAATCAGTTCTTTTTTAATGGTGCTTTGCACGTAATTAAATTAATTGTTGTTCAATGTATGTAGTCTGTATGTGTGGCATAAAAAATAAACATGTTCAATTTATATATGTTGTGGTGATTGTATTTGATCATGTTGCTGTATTAGATGTTCAGTTATTTTAACTCAGAGAATTACATTGGTCTGGTTATTGATACCATTTGTCATTGTATTTTAGCATTAGAGTGGAAGAAAATACATGTTTATGTATGTATATATGTCTAGGGCTGCACAATGTTGGAAAAACTGACATTGCGATATTGGGTTGGTTTTTTATATATATTTATACTATAAATCTATGGAATTATCTGTTTTAGTATTGACGGAAGTGTCCGTAACATTAACGGATAAATTCTTGGTAATTTTCTGCCAGGACTATATCCGTTTTTTCACAGATTTTTTTTTTTACATTGTTGATTCTGAGCTTTTGTCATTCAGCAACAATAGTCATTTGTGTCAGAGGCTGCATTCAGGCCAAGCAGCCCACACATTCATCAGTGAGCCATTTGTTATGGTGAGGGTAGTGGTCTCTGTACTCATCATAGATTTTCAAGAGAGAGTTTTTCAATTGTAACCTTAAACAGCAACACTGTTAGCTTTAGAATGGATATGACTCAAAGATAGCAGATAATTCAGAGGTTTATTCCACACAATTGAACAGACTGTGACTGAGTGGGATTTGAAACCAAAGTCTTCACAGTGAAAGTCAGGTGTTGCCACTAGGCAAGGCAACAGAGTGCAGCAGAAGTGCAGGAGCTGGAGGTCAGCAGGTGAAAGTGGTGAGTGGAGTTGGGCCAAGAAAGACAGGGAGAATCCAGGGTCTTGTAGTTGCGCTGGAGTGGGGAACACAGCGATGGGGGAAGTCTTGAAGCTTGAACAAGGCAGAGAAGAGGTAAGCAGGCTAAACAGGATGGCAGCAGCTGAACTGGAAATGGTAAACAGGAGGCAAAAAGAGACCAGAGTCAGGATTTGTACACAGAAAAAAACAGGAAAGTACATACAAACTCTTTTCCAAGCTGTGAGCCAAGGACTTTACCACATTGGGTTAGCAGTGATCTGGCAATGGCAGGAGGGAAGAGCCAGTCTCAATACATCTAGGGGATGATGGATTGCAGGTGTGTAGAATTGAATGCTGCGCTCTGCCCCGCCTGCTCACAGACACACCCACATTTACACAGGGAAAAAGAAATAGCAGTGCAATCCTAACAAACAATGTTTCCAATGTTACAGTGGTTAAATTTACAATGAATGATTATGACATGAAGATTTGCATAGTTGAAATCTGAAAGACAGCAGCAATGCTTTTTCTATTCATTTGAACTTCTTTGCCTGTCATCCTTCAAACTCCATTAGTTTATAGATCAATTTGTTAATCTGTCCCTGGTTCCTTCAAGTGAGATCACAGGAGTTTGGATTTACTCTCTCCACTCGACCAATGTCTATGCTACATCTGAGCGATATGCTGTGACCATTCATTCAGTCATTCATCTTCTACCGCTTATCCGTTTCCGGGTCCCAGGGGTTGCTGGAGCCAATCCAAGCTCTCACTGGGCAAGGGTGGGGTACACCCTGGACAGGTTTCTTTCTCTCTCAGGCCTACTACCAACAAATTGGGTAGCCCATCAGGAGAGAGGAGTCAAGCATCTACAATGTTTGGATGACTGTTTTCTGAATAAGCTAATGAAAATATAATAGACTTCAGGTAAACACTCTAAATCCTGCAAGTCTGGATGGTATTTTTGAGTGGGTTTGGCTTGGGGCACTTTATTGTGCTTTATTGTGATATCACAAAGTTTATAAATTCCTGACAATTTATTTTAATCCTCAGCTTCTGACTATGGGCTGTGCGCATTTCTCTGCACACACATTTTGTGGAACATTTAGATACTTTCTTTGTGATAATATAAGAATATGTAAGAAATACAACTACAAATATAGAATTTATATAAAAACATAAGAAGCAATGGATATCTCCCTTTATACTATAGACACTTTAAATAGAAGGCCTTTTAAAGCACAAATAAAATTATATTATTCATGCTTTACTTTGCAGCATGTTTGCTGTGAGATTTGAAAAAGTTTTTTGCAGCAATGACTTCTTGTTTTAGTGTATTGTGAATCCTTATTAGGCCTTGAAGCTGATGTTTTAAATTCAAACAAGACTGAAGCTGGTTGGGTCCTATGATGGATGATGAAACACATTAGTTCAGGAAATTAGGCTGGAAAAATGTGTCTTCTTTCATAATACATGCAGAAAGAAATTTATAAGCTTCTCTGATAAGGAGAAATTTTTTGTTTAATTCTTTAAGGCTTTTTATAGAGCAAGACACTTTGGTGAAAAGTTTTATAAACAAACCTTTGGAAATGTCTTCAGATTTGCAATAAATTAGGTGTGTACACACATATGTATATATATATATATATATATATATATATATATATATATGGTTTACTAACCTTAATACCCAGCACTATCAAAGATTGAATTTATATTCTGAATAAAGTCAAGCATTAACAAGTGGCTGGAATATTTCCCTTACCTCCCCCTACTCCTTCACCACCCTGCAGCTCTAGATCAGCTGAGATTCACTGTCTCTTGTTGAGTTGAATGTTTTTATCAGCTCCCCACATGTTAACATCACATATATGTCTCTCAGCCACTAAGAATTGGGGAGACTTTGGCACCGCCTCAGATGCATCCCCTCCCTCCCATCCTCATTTCCTTCAACGCATAGCACTCTCTCCCACGAATAGCTCATTCCACCCTTCTCTTGTGGAAAGGATACCCATCAGCCCTGGAGCCAAATTCCAACCATGATTTCTGGCAACATAATGCTAGACTTTAGTGAGCCTCCTGTGAGAAGGCCCGGCCTCCCCCCATTAGGTCAAAAAAATGCTATAAAGTATTGCGGAGGCAGACAGTGAAGTCTTTCTTTTAACCCCTGACAGGTACCATTGGGTTATTATCAAGATGTTAATCGAAGAGGCAGAGCTGTGTGACACAACAGGGAGTGTGGAGTTCTCTGGGGTGTGTGTCTTCCGAATGAATAGGCTTTGTTACATCAGCCATGTTTTGCCATCACGCATTGTTGAATATTCATTAAAAGATCAAACTACTGGATCAAAATTCCTCAGGCAAAACAAATAAAGGGGATTCTGACACCAGTGTACCTCAGCGTCAGGTCCAAATGGTTCCTTTTTCTGTGTTCTGTAGAGGGTAAATGATGGAGAGAGAGAGCTCAGGAGACGTGTAAGAGAAACTACATTCTTCCCAGGTCTATCAAGCAGGCATGAGAGAAGATGTCAGAGAGGCTGCCTGAGGCTGCTCTGGTATGGTTCACTCTTATCTGCACAGATGAACCCTTCTGGCCCTGACCTGGCAACCATCAGCCAGCTCCAGAACCAAGCATAAGGCCTCTAATGAAAGAAGTGCAGATCAGTAGTAGAAGCACTCACATGCTGCCACCACACATTAGGGAGCTTTGTGTGTGGCAGCAGGAAGCAATCTCTCAAATTAATGTCTAGAAAACCAAAAGCAATTTAAATGTCCTTTAGGATGTTTTTTTCCCTCCATGTTTATTATTATGTTGTGTGTGGTCAGAGCACTTTTGTTCCAACTAGCACTGGATGCTTTTGGAAAATAAATAATCGATTTCAGTCAATTTTGAGGTTTTGCCCACTTTGAAATCTTATTCCATCATATTTCGGAAGGAAATTTCCTTTTTTCCCTACTACACAGACATATGTTGCTTTTCAAATTGAATTACACATTAAAACCTATGTGATAAACTTAGAATATAATTTGTTGAAGATTTCACCAACCCTTTAGGCGTGAGGTTGCTATAAATGACAGTGGGTGCCCCAGAACATAGATTTCCATCATGTGCTTTTCAAGCAGTTTTATTTAGTTAAAATTGTCTGAGGTAAAACTATTCAATCAAAAAAAAAAAAAAAAAATCTAAACTTTGGGAAAAAAAAGGAAAAGAATTTCAGTACAAGCTTGCACTACAACTTCTGCCCTCGCCCAATAATCATCTCACAACCTCACCTTTGAGTTGTCAAAAGGGCGTGAGCCTTAGGTTGGGAATCATTACCTAGCTGAATGTAAAGTAGCTTGACCATGAGCAGCCACTGCAGTAAAATGTTGGTCATTCACTGATGCCTCATTTATTACAATCTAACAATGTCACATACAATAATATATCAGTTTTCAGTTGAACAAGCTGCTTTACTTCAAATGCTTTAAGAAGAAGGTTGTGCAGTTTGGAATTTTTTTAGTACTTTTCACATGCAGAGCTTTTATTTGTTAAAGAGAATTCACCAAGTTCTTTTGATTTCATGAATTGATTTCATGAGTATTCACAGCACATCATTTTGTGCTTTTCATGTTAACACATTGCATAAGTCAAATCCTGTTGTAAGTTGGAGAGGTGACTTCCTATTATCGTCTCACTGTGTGGTTTCCTAGCAACTCAACAGCAAAATCAGAGATCAAATAACCTTCTGACGGCTGCTTTGATCCTTGAACCTTGATTCCTAATAACCACCATCACATACTGTATATGAAATGTTAGATTATCTCCTTACTCATAATGGAACTGTGTCCAGCCAGACGCTCTTAATGATTCATATAATGAAACGTTTTGCCTGTCACGGAAGTCTCTGACAAATCAATCAATCATGAGGTTAATAAATCACAGAGGTCTGACGCTTGTTGCTTTTGTCATGATCATATTTGCGTCAACAAGCTTGTGCAGCATCTTTACCTAAAACTCAAAGCACTGAAAAAGCCACACAAAGCAATACGCACCTTCCATGAGCCAATATATGTTCAATGACAAGAATCTCCACATCCATGTAAAGTATAATATAGTGGATCCATACTGAGTGTATCAATATTCTCTATCTAGACCCAGTGAAAACATTGTACAGGATCAATGTGCTCAGCCCCAAGCCCTGAGATGTTCTATTAACAGTTTCACACGACCATTTAAATCAGTGGGAGGGGATCGATCACGAGTGGTCCAGTGTGTCGATGATGGTTGGTTTTAATGACTGGAATGTAAGTATGAATAACAACGCAATAGTCTATCCAGGGGCTCTTATGCTGAAAAGAAACTGTGTTGGTATAAGCAGCACAAGAAAAAAGTACGCAGAAATACAATAAAAGCACACAGTGGTGATGAAAAATGTTGGATTCTACTGACAAATCTGAGGGTAAAACATTATGGTTGATTTTGCTTTTTCAACGATGAATGTTTTTAAAAAACTGCTCATAAATTAAAAAAAAAAAAAAAATCAAATAGAAAATACAAATCTCTGCTAGGAACTAAGAGCAGAGGGCTTTTGCTTTAGATTTATTTTAGTTTCAGGGGTAAAAACTTCCAAAAGAACATTCTCATGCATTGTCGTTATTCTTTCAGAAGTGGCCTTTAATGGGGGTAGGTGAGCATTCAGCCTGGGGAATCCTTCCCCCGATCAGGATACAGTTTTGCTTTTGGCTTGGATTTGTCTTTACTTGTATTTTCAACTTACATAACTCTAATCCATTATGCTTTAATGGGAGAAGGAAATACTATACTTTAAATGGCTATGCTACTTTCACATCATCATAATCCACTGATATAATGCTCATATTTCAAAACATTCTAAAATGGGCCATCCAGCATTATGACTACTGTAAATTTTGGTACTTATATATTGAGTATATAAGTATATTTTGATAGCAACTTGTGTACTTTTGCTTTAGTAGGACTATAAGATGACATTACTCCATGTTTCCCTTTCCGATTAGTATCATTTGCAAAGCATGGGACCATCAGCATATGGTGATTTTTTATGGTTTAAACCTTCCAGCCATGTATTCAGTAACCCAGATTAACCATATATGCATTGATATCGATGCAAAGCAGATTCAGTACATTTGCACCATTTTTACACTGATTAAGCCAATGAAATATTTTACTGTTCCTGTTTCATTTGCTTCATGTCCAGCATCAGCAGGCAGCAGTTTTCACAAGAGCTCTGATAGAGCCAGTGTCCACTACCTGCTTGGCAGCAAACAGCACACAAATACATGCAGTTAGAGCAGCTGGTGAACTGAACGGAGTATTTAGCAGCTAAAGAGCCAGATATTTCCCCCAGGAGCTGGTGGAAACCAAAATGGCCCTTAAACTAAAGTACAGGGCAGATTGGCCGTGGAGAGTGGAGGTGGCCAGAAACTTGACTCCATGATATGTGAGTTGTTTAAACAAGCAGCAGCTTGCTAACATGCTCGTCCTGGTCATTTAAGGAGATAATGTGTGAGTGTTGTGTTTAGATTTTGTTTCCACTGATCAGTTAATGCAGATCTAAAGTAAAATAAATTTATGTAACAGAGTATTTTAATGCTGTAACATTAGCTCAATCCTTTCCACTCCTATTGAATAAAGGCCAGAACTGAATAGGCCTTAGGTATTGTTCATGTGTTACTAATTTGATTTGATCAAATAAGGAGATGTAGTTGATCTCCAGTTGAATCATGTATTAAGGTCAATTAATCCTTCAACCTGAACAACCATGAGTTCTTTTTTGTCAACTCACTGATAGGATCCTTGAAAATATGCCTGGCGCGTCTACGACAGCAGGCATAACGGACTCTGTTGTTGTAGTTCTTATACCGATGGCTTGTACATTTACACTCTACAACCACTTTATTAGGTTTCAGAAAAGATGGTGCTTTAGATTAAAAAAAAGTACTTCCTTTACATTTCATGATTCTTTTTGTCATGGCTACAACAATAGTTTTGGTTTCAGGAGCCAAAACTTTTACAGTAAAGGTTACTTGGGTGTGTTTCATACCAGTTTGCTGTTGCAGATCAGTAGTGCACACTGTGATCTAGAAAATAGGCCACTGAGCTTCTGCATGGGACTAATGATAGCACAGGAAGAAGGTTGCACAAACAATAACTAGAGAGTCTAAAACAATGGACATCCACCCAGGGAAAAACAAGTGACTGCTGGTTGTGACTTCAGCTTCTGTTTGTTCTTCCATCATTCCTTGTGAGCGGTAATTACACAGCAAAACATCCTGTTTTGAGTTACCTAACTCAATAGAGTTGCTGCTGCAATAAACAATAAGAATACTTCCTAAGCTGTGCAATAGCAAGAATGGCAGGGAAATGGGTTGTGACAGAGGTACGTTGTGAGCGAAGTTAATGTAGCTGAACATCTTTTATGCTCGTTGTATAGCATAGCATCCATATTTCTTGTCCTAAATAAGAGGTCAAGCTGACGCACCGTCTTGTTTATGCTGCTGTAGAGATGACAGCCCCCAAAGGACACTATGGATGAATTGCTAACACTCCAACAGGGAGGCAGAAATGTGATTTATGCCAGGAACTTGCTCGCAGGGTGGCCTAGGTCAGGGAGAACACAGTGGCCAAGGTTGTCTGTAAGAGTAGATTAAGTGTCCTGATACAACCTGTCACTGAAAATACAGCCTCATCAGTCGGAGTTTGGAACAGAGACAGAAAATGATTGGCAAGTCCACCGCATTTCCCAGCATACATCACAGTATAAGGTCTCTGTGCTATAACACATAAGCAAAAGAAATAGACAGAGAAGGGGGAAAAAACCTATTCTGACAACAGGAAGTGAGATAAAACGGCAGGTGTTGCTTCCTGCTGCTGTGATACAGGCATGGAGAAGGAAGGAGGCTGGGAGCTTTAAAGGGGGGAGGCATGGGGTGGCTAGGGATTTGGGCTAGCAGATGGTGAGTCTCTCCCTGTGTAGGGAAGTGGAGCTGAGTGAAAATACGGAGGGAATGGCAAAGAGCACGGACAGAGGAGGAAGGATGTAAGCTGATCCTGAGGGGAGGATGAGGTAGTGGGGTTATCCACCGGCTGGGCCGGGCGTGCTCAGCACAGCTAGCAACCATATGAGCTGAGGTGGGAGGGTCGGAGAGAGTCAGAGGGCGTCCCTGCTACTGCAGGAGATTGAAAAGCTCAAGTAAGACGGAGAGATGAAGCCGTGGAGTGCGGTATATTGGGTTCATGTTACATCCAAGGATTTTCACAGTTCACTCACTGAGTTAGAAGAATCGTTTGACATGTAGGGAAGTATGTTTGTCTCTGTGGACAGTGAGATGAGAAGATATACAATTGTCACATCTGTACTATGAATATGTAACTGGATCTAGCAGCTGCTTAGCTCACACTGTTAGCCTGGTTCTGTCCAAAGGCAGCAAAATCCACCTACCAGCACCTCTGGAGCTTGTTAATTAACTAACCTTCACAACTCCTTCAACTTCCTTCACTGACAGTAAATTAGTCTGTTACGTCACTTGGCTTTACATGTTGAAACCTTGTAGATTTTTAAAGTTAAACCACAGTATAAACAACAACCTCATAAAAGCAGCAGCATGGCAGCACAGTACATCACCATCACTTGGTTTCATCCATATCAATCAATGTGAGAGGTTTGGGTTTCTGCGTTCTAGCTGTAATCTGTGCCGTCTGATTCCTATAAGAGCATTTGTTTCTTATTACAGATGTAATAACTATTCCTGGTTGATCAACCTGTCAACTCTGCTCTACTATTCAGCTGAGACATTTTACCTGGGAAAGTCTGGGGGCAGCACGGCGACATAGTGGTTAGCGCCACTGCCTCAGAGCGAGAAGGTTGTGGGCTCGATTCCCGGGCCTGAGGCCTTTCTGTGTGGAGTTTGCATGCTCTCCCCAACTCCTCTGTGTACTCTGGTTTCCTCCCACCGTCCAAAGACATGCATGCGGGTGAATTGGTGACTCTAAATTGTCCATAGGTCTGAGTGTGAGTGTGAGTGGTTGTTTGTCTGTGTTTGTCTGTGTGTTGGCCCTGTGATGGACTGGAGACCTGTCCAGCATGTATGCCGCCCTCATCCAGTGTGAGCTGGGATTGGCTCCAGCTTCGGAAATGGATTACCGATAGAACATGAATGAATGAATGGTGTAAAGTTTGTGGGGAATGGTGTTTGTTAAAAATCAATATTAGATTGTTAAAAAGAAACACAGTACATATGTGAGTGAATCACACACTATTTTAGTCATTTTCATTGTGACAAATGTTAGGGTAACAGAATGCAGAAGTTTCAGTTTCACTGTGCTCTGTTCTGTCCCAAAACTTAAGTGTAAAAATAGCCAATTTTATCTTGTACAGGTTTCAAAATAAGTCATCCAATTTTAAGAACCATTCAGGGGTCTGATGTGACCATAGGAGTGGTTAAAATCAAGGGATGACTGGACCTTGGTTGCCATGGTTACAATAATAAACACAAGTACTGTACTGACAGCAGCCAGCTGGAGCTCAAGAAGGTTATAATGATAAATGATAGCTTGGCTTGGCTAGTCAGGTTAATGAAAAGATGATGATTCGGTACCTACTTTACATCAGATGATATTCGTCGTCATAGTTACAATAACAACGTGGTTTATTCTGTGGATAATAGAGACAACATAAACTGCGCTCTTTGTGTCATATTGCATTGTTCTGTTGACTCATCCATCCACTCCAGCTCCTCCTTGACTTGACATGGACATGTTACTCTGCTGTCATAATAACTATGACCACTAGATATAATGTGCAAAATATTCTATGTATGAGTTACGATAGCCTGATGAGAGACAACCTATGACCTCGTTTAGTGTAGGACAGTCTTGACCACCATTTCTTGAGAGCAGGTGCCAGGCTGCTAAAGGAAATGATCAAACAAGAAAAAATATTCTGTGAGTTTTGGAAATTCTGGTTTGCACATCCTGCTACATATGGACAGAGCCCGGCTGGCCGTTTCCCATCTTCATGCTAAGCTAAGCTGGTTTGGAAGGAGCTTCAGACTGATTTCAAATTCACAGAGAGGTAAGCTCAAGTTCTGAATTCAGTTTTTTTCTTTGAACTGCTGGCAAGGAAGAAAATTCCACTACTCTTAAAAAATACTCCTAAAAATTTCATTGCCGTTCTTGTGAATTTGCATAGTTACCTGACAGTGATGATATCGGAGGATTTCTCTTTCTCTCTCTCTCTTTTTTTTTTTTGCCCAGGAATAGCTGCACTGAAAAGTGTAATCAGCTTTGTGTCGAAGGAAAAGCAGGTGTGTGGAACTAGCTGCAAGGGGAAAGAGGTGAAGAGAAGAGAGAAGGTGGTGGTAGTGGTGGTGTTGAAACCTCAACTCAAAAAAAAAAAAAAATCCCAAAAAAACCTGAGGATAAATCCCAGGAATAGATTTAGTGTACAAAGTGGCAGACACCAAGCTGTTACTCTTTGCCATACGGCAGCTGTCTTCAAACGTCTGGGATGACACAGCAAGCATCCTGTTTATTGACTACCAGCAGGAAATGCTTTCAATGCTAACAATGTGCGCTACTTATAAGTCTCCTTGCCACTGCTGCTGCCTCTTCTTCTTAACCTCATCCCTCTCCTCCAAAAACAGGAGGAGGAGGTGGAGGGAGGATGGGTGTTAGCTTGAAAATGAAGCATCAAGGGAAAGCTGTGCATCAATATTCATTCATGCAGAACATGTATTGTCAAGAAGAAATAGAGATGGTGATGAGTGCTGCATTTATTTGTCATTTACCTCCTGGTATGCTAATATAATGAGGTCTGCACACCAAATAACCAAAGTCTGCATGAATACTGATTCGGTGGCATGTTTTCAAAAGCATCTGCCACACAGAGAGAACAAAAATAGTGCCTTTAGGATTTCTTTTTTTTTTCTCAAGAGAATACTTAGTGATAATAGTGGACTACATTTTGCTTTGAGGCAGTGAAGAGAAAATTATATTATTCCATCAGTATAAGGTTATTACATTATGTGTTCCTCACGTACTTCAATAAACAATAAATCCGAAGGCAGGGCACCAGCAAAGCTACACAAAGGTAAAGCACATCTTTGTTTTATTGATGACAGTTGTGAAGCACTCCGACAGTCACATCTGTTGTTAGAGAGCAGATGAACAGATCGAAAGAAGGGACTGTATGAAAGTTATGAGGTGCTGGCTTATAATATATAGGTTACTTTTTATCTGGGTTGTTTTGTTTCGTTTTCTTTCTTTTCACTGGAGTTATGTTCATATTTTATTTCAGCCCTTCTTTTTGATATTGTAAAATCAAATAGTACACAAAAAGTTGTATATGTTTGTGTAAGTTTGTATATGTCACCGACAATAACTGAGCAATTTATTGTAAAATAATAGTGTTATGTCATTACATGACAGTGAAATCTCATGATATTAACATTTTATCTTTTCATATGTGAGTTATTTCAAAATGAAAGTCAGGAGAAAATACAAATAATATGAAACAGAATATTCAGTACCCGCACCTCTCAATCCCAGTAATTTGTGTGCAGTCCCTGAAGGTGACATATTCTGGTGAAAGAGTTATCGTTAAATAGTAAATGCTGATCTGATTTTGAACTGTTGACTGTGAATGCTTGCCCTCTCTGCTTGAGGAAAATATGAGCTAATTATATTAATATAGATAATGGGAAAATACGGTGTTGTCATTTACGATAACTTACTTCCCACAACAAGAAGAACATTTTACGTTTCACTGACTTCTGCAATGCACATGCAAACCCCCCAGTCATAGAATTTAAGGTGTGTTTAAACTATTATACACAAATCGTTTGCCATGTACTTGCACAGGTTCACACCACTATAACTCACTACCACAATATAAACAACATGGTTTCTTAATAACATGTTTACTGCAGACAGGCTGAGCCAGACCTTGGGGGGTTAGTTCAGGACTCTGGATGTCTGCGTCATCTCAACCATAATGGAGCCGTCACCTCAGATACAGCAGTATAGAAGGGAGTGCCACACATTGACCCAAATGTGTGGGTTTTTGTGCTCGTGATAGTGGATTTGTGGCCTTCTTCAGCCTTCATGCCCAGTTTTCAACAGAAATTGAACATCTTTGTATGGATGTATTTTTGTTTTGGGAGGATGGGAGATGACTGAATGCTGTCTGGAATGTCTGTTTTTGTTGTATTTTATACCGCATAGTTGAAATGATTTTATTTTCCTCGTTACAACTAAATGTGACTCATTAGATTGCTAAATTCTTTTCCAAATATTCATTCAAAGTTTTGTCTTGTTTCTTCAAGCTCATATAAAAAAAAGTTCCATTTGTGGATAAGAGAAGAATGCCAGTCATACATGTCATGGCTGCAATAAATGTTTTGCTGCTACTCTCCAGGAATAAGCCCTGAACCTCCCCTCCCCTGTTTCTCCTTATGAGTGACATTGTTTATGTTTCACTTATCTCTGGCAGATGTTAGCTGAGTGAAATTGAATTCCTGGCAATGAGGGGGAGAGATCACGGTGTGCATCCTTTTTTTTAACGTCTGGGGACAGGATTTCTCCTGGCTGGCCTTGATCCCTTGATTGTCTGCCCTTCGATGCTGTTGGTGGATAATGACAAAGGTTGGGGGTGAAACAGCCTTTTCCTGAGTCACTGGGCCAGGGAACCACAAGCCTGTTGGTCTGAACATGGTAACAGTAGCTAAGAACAGAAATGATACCTAAAAAAGGCCTTTCATGCACAGTACACAATAAATGATATGTATTAGTGCTGTCTTATTGTTTTATTCTGCATAATAGTGCTGGAGAATTACAGGTTTCAGCAGCTCCACACAAGTTTGAGTAAACTGTGTATTGTACTGAGTTCATAGTCCTTCATACTTCTGCTTTTTTCCACATTATCGGGTTGGACTTGTAAATCTTCCAGAAAGATAAATCCTGCAGTGATAAAATGTAGTCAGTCATCTTTATTGGATTTCTGAGACTGGTGTGAAGACTGCGAGATGAAATCGGTGCTTGCAAATAAAAACACAGCAGAGCCACTGAGTGAAAGGCTTTGCTCATATGCTGAATAGCACACATTTATCTCCAAACTCTGTGCTACTGATTCTGCTGCAGTCGAGTATTTCCACTGAAATTGTTGGCTGGATGATACAGCATTGCTTTACTGTAAAACAGAAGGAAATAAAGAGAGCAATTTGGTGTAATTTCCTGAGAGGCATGCCCCATGTGTAGGCACTCTGTTTCCTCTTGTTTACCCCGAGCTGTTTCTAAACCCAGGATAACAACCCTGAACAAACATGACTATCAGCTGATGTTGTAGAGGTCTCCAAAAGCATGCGCAGATGACACTCATTACCAACGTGGGTCAGGAAGATACAGGCTGCAGTTACACCACAGCACTTCTCTGTCTTCGTTATGTTCGATTGAAATAACAATTTGTCCTCTGAAGGAAGCAGAAACTGAGAAAAGCATAAACAAATAATAACCATTGCAACAACAGGCACATGCCCTGAACTGAAGACAGTGAACAATCAGCGATGTAATGCTAATCATCTCTACCTGCCTCCCCTCAGTCCTCTGAGACACCAGTCTCATTCTTACTGCTATGTAGCTGTTTTTACCCAATACTGTGTTATACATTAATATAATACCACGTAAAACCGCTTCAGTGGATAATAACTGATGTGTGGTTGCTATGGTGCAGTTGATATACTGTGTGTACATATCGTCCCGTGATGACTCCCACACTGTTCCATATTAAATATTACTAAAAAAATCATGTTGATAATTTAAAAAGAACCTGGAAAAAAGCCAATTACTTTATGTAGTTATTAGAGTTATTAACTGTCTTGGACTTTAGTGTATGGTCTCATGGTAGCCTTCCTACATATCTATGAGAGTGACGCTGGCCATTGTAGCTTGGTCACAGAAAATAGTGCAACAACAATGACTGTTCACATCTGTCTGGTCAGAGAATAAGGAAAATGAACTCTGACCTGTGAGACTGCATCAACATAGGAAGCAAATGCTCTCTACATTACCCACAATGGTTAATGTTTTGAAAGCTGTGACACAAGCTCTCCATTAGAAAGGACACCAATCAATATTTCCAATGTTGATTTATCAGCCCAATTATTTGGTTTACAGAATGTCAAAAAATAGAGGAAAATCACAATTTTCACATTTGCTTGGTCGCTATATAGATAATTTTTTATTACTTCTGGTAGCTCTAAAAGGACACAAAAATTTGTGTCTCAATTCAGACTGATGGCACCTCTACTACCGAGGTTGCCAGTATTTATTCAAAAAGCAAAGTGAAATCTAAATATCACATTTACATTTACTCATTTAGCAATAGTAGAGATTTTTAAAAAAGCTACAGTACAATAGAAGAGCTTGGAGTAAGTATTAATTAGAACAGAGACTGAATAAGAAGCAAATTATAAGAAAGTGCAACAAATGTGCCAGTTAGAAATGTTGGAGTTTTTCAGGTGCTCTTGCACAAGGTTAGTTTTCAAGAGCTTCTTGAAGCTAGAGAGGGACACCCCTTCTCTGATAGGATTCAGGATTTTGTTCCACCATCTGGTAACCACAGATGAGAGCAGTCTGGACTGAAATTGCAGAGTGAATGTATGAGACTCAAATGCTTGGAGGCAAACAATAGGGACTTAAATATGAACTTCATGGGTAGCTAGTGAAGGTCGATGAGTAACACAGCGACATACTTTTTTGGGCTGATTAAAGACTGGACAGGCAGCTGCATTCTGGACCATCTGTAAGAGTTTCTTTCATCTGTTCGTGTGTGTCCAAGAGCTGGCTGGAGGACTGAGTCACGCAAGGCCTGGTTTTCCTGATGTTATAGTATATAGTCACCAAACATTAAAGCCATTTGACATGTCAATGTAGCTAAATTATTCACCAGTACAATCTATTAGAGATACTGAGATATCTAGACCAAAAGTAGGATTAACCAGGCCTAAAGAGACCCACTGACATCATTAAAATAACTATGACTGCATAGAAAGGTCTAAATGGATGCAACACTGGCATAAATATGCATACTTCTAGTCTGTAGTATGAGTGAAACACACAGGGTCCTACAATTCCCATAATACAACCCAATATTTGACTCTTTCTAGTTATTTGCCAAAGCTTCAGAGTCACACTATACAACTGTCTTCAAGGTCTGAGTAAAACTCCTCATGTCTTGACCAATCTAGATTTGTAAAATGTTGTAACTCTGCTTTTATTAAACCCCTTCACTATCATATAAAACAATGCTCTGAGGAGATAATGTAATGGCTCCCATGGCTAATTCTCTGCTAATGTAGATTCAGACTGTGTGGCCATATATCATCGGTGCAGCCCAACAGTATTTATCTGCCCTTCGATGATACAGATGAGAGGCCCTAGATGATTGGACAGCAACAGTTGGCACGTTCCCAACTTCCATGGGCCAGTTAATAAATAAAATCCCTTTACTGTAATAATTCATCCTACATTATCTCTTCTGGGCATCGCACAGTAACTGTATAGCAGCACGCTCCACGAATGCAACAACGAGCATGAATGTGCCCTTCAAGACGCCTGAACAGAACGCAAATTCTGTATGTTGAAAAAGGACCACCAGAACTAAGCCTGTTATACTTTCAATTTGATCCCTTGTAGCATGAAGTTGACCTCTTTATCTCTGCTACAAATTAATTGAAGTAGCTAGACCAGTTTGTGTGGGACAGAGTTATCATTCACGACTGCTTTTTTTTGGGGGGGGCTAGAATTTTAAATACAATGATAATGGAAGTGATGGAGGCACATTATTAAAAAAGTGTGCAGAGCAGAAGGGTGGTGTCATCCGTCAAAGAAGACGTTAGAGATCTAGATCAGTCCTGTTATATAGAAAAGCCCATGCACAATGTGGCTGATCTCCATATTCATATGTGTAACTCTGTGCTGTGTCATTAATAATCCCAAAGATGGTCCATAAACTCAATAGTTGGGCAATGGAAATTCAATACAAGTAAGCGTATGGTGTAGAGCCTTAAAATATGTGGGGGTTTTGATTAGGGTACACGGATGGGGGGGTTGATAAGGAGAAGATATAAAAGCAGCTACACATCTGCATCCCCACAGGAGAGCTTTGGAATAGGAAGATGAATATGGATTCCCATTAGGAAGCGAATAGTCCATATGCAGGCGATCTGTTACGAGGTATCAGCACCTTAAATCTCTACCCCTTCCTCCATTGCTACCTCTTCTCCGGTAAAGTCATTTGCAGAATGAGATTCCTCCAGACACCCCAGATTAAAATGCAGTTGAATGAAATGGCAGGTGGCAATCACTCCCCAGCCTCCACCCCCTCACCAACCCATCAAGCTCTCTTCATCACCCCTCCCCTGGCTCTTATTTTATTGTATTAAAAAAAAAAAAAACACCTTAGAGAGGATCTCGTTTAGTGCGGTGACAATTTCTGGAACATTGGTCACAACCTGATGCTAACGACACCTGATGAAAGGGTGGGAGATGAGATTGTCTGATGAAAATGCAAGCCGGTGCCCGGAGCGAGCATCAACAATGAAGCTCTATAACAAGAGACCATAAATAATAACAAACCACTTCTTGAGCAATTTTTAACTAATGCTCGGCGGCGTGCCTCGAGACGACTTGGTCTTGAGTAATGATGCTCACCTGGAGGGAGCAAAACAGGTTGTATTTTTGTTGGAAGTGAGAGATGTTTTTGCCGTACAAGACACCTTAACCTGGTTTCTCAAAATAGAGCCATTAAATACATGTTTACACAATGATACAAGAACAGATTTCACAAAAGTGTTGCCCTTGCAACTGGATGTAGATCCCTGCATCTGCACATCAGAATACTTTGCCCACAGCCTTTGGCATGTCTCTGATGGGCAGGCCAAGGGTTGTCATGTTTTGCAAAAGATCAAAAGTTTATTAAACACAAAGAAAAGCCCCATTCGTTCCAGCAACCACTTACAGACAATGGATAAAGATAGAGATCAGGATTGACCAGATCATTAAGTCTGCTGCACTCACTTCCTTCACCTCCATATCTCTGCACCACTTCCTTGTGTTTTCATAACAAATCAATAGGAGCCGTATAGAATTGAAATTAGCTGAAAAAAGTGATGACAAAAAATATCAATAGGTGTAGATAATGTGGCTGCAAATGTCTTTATTGCCATGTCTGTAATGGAAAGCCATTACGATTTTACTGTGGAATTCCCTAACCAATTGTAATTGCAGTATTATTGCCTATTGCAATGCAGTGTTGATATTTTTATTGATGCAGCCACAAAATTTCCTATCAGTGGAATGGACAAACATTAAGATACTGCCACTCCTCCCTGTTTGTAAAGGTAGACACCTCCTGCGAAACAAGTTTCAACACAAACCAAAGTGAAAGAGAGGAAGGAACTTGTCTTCCAGCAACAAGTCCCGACTGAGGCCCCGTTGCAATTCATTCCAGTCAATCCACATGCTATTTCCAGGCTGCCACATTTGTTTGTGAACGATAAGGCGGGAGTTCCTCCGCTTTTGTCAGGCATGTGCGCGGAAATCAGTGTGTGCACATATGTGTTTACAGTGGGCTGTGATGATAATTCCTGCTCGACAAGTCTGATATGCAGGTGTTTGTACACGTTTGCGCCTCACCCATTCCATTCTTCTGGAATGGGATCGCCAAGAAAAACAGCGAAGGGCAAATGTAAATACAGGGTGTACAGATTGATGAGTATGAAGCCGTGTTATATAAGCTCTGCTTTTCAGCTTGGGGTGGGGAGTGTTTGAAGGTTGGCACAATACACTAGACGTAAGTGCTTGAGAGAGTTGTACAACATTGGCTCACTGTCAAAACACCTGGCGTATTGCAACATATTGCTTCTTTTACTTGAATGTGTTCGCATGAGGCGTAGTATTTCAGGTATGTGGCACAACACTGACCAGGAGCAGCAATGACAGATGTGCAACGCTCCAGCACCAACAATACACAGAAAGGAACTGGAGCTGTTTCATAACAGCGAGCTGATACCATGGAAGAATCTATTCAGTCATCCGTCATATGTGGTTTGACTTTTTAAGGCAGCAGACATTTGCCAGGTAGCTACTCAGTATCTACCTAGCAAATGTCTTTAAAGGTGTAATAGAGGTCCCCCAAAGCCTTGTAAAAATATGCTGCGTATTGTTACTTGACTTGTATGTTTACCTTGTGCAGATAATTGAATATGTAGATTGTGATGAGTGGAAGACTGGATTCACATTCATCTGTGAGAGGGAGGCATACCCTTAAACAGACCTGCTAGATACAGAAGTAACCAAACAGAGTGGGGCCTGCTGCATTGTGGGTTAGTGATATTTCTATTGCACAGATTACACAAATTTCTTTAGAATATGTTTATCAATATCCATTTTTTAGACCTTTGCATTGTTAATTAATTGAATTTACAGAGCCCAAGTTTTAGTGGAAAATTCATATAAAATAAAAAATTAGTAAAAATTCGTTCAGATATTTAGTTTAATGGAATTTGAATACAATTCAAATTTAAATGGAATGATTCATTTTGTTTCTTTTTGGGTGAATAATAACCTTTTATTGTCTTAGTGAAAAAGTGACTCTTCTTACATGCAAAACTGTTGACAGTGGTGGTTTGCGAATGATTAGCCAAGCAACAGACCAACATGCCAAACATGGGATATGTGTGATTCTACCTGTACCTATACTAGCCTACTAGTTGTACAACAATTTATAAGTAGGAACAAAAAATAGGACCGAAGCATGCATCCTCATGCTCTTTGTCCTTCCACTCGGCCTCCCCCGGACAGAAGGTCCCATCATACAGCACCATAAACAGCCATGGCATGTCATCATGTAGCAAGTAAATGTTCAACCATATCCCAGGGCACTGGCTGGCTCTCCAACTCACTTCACATTTCCTCCAAACTGAGTCTCTTTTTCTCTGTCTAAGCATCCAGGAGCAGAGGGGAGGGGGTGGTGGAGGAGGAATTGAGAGCAGGAGCAGTGAGAGGAGGGGTGGGCTAACAGGCAAACACTAAAGGTTACCATCCCCATTTCACATCAAATATCAAGGACACCAGTAATTACCGCATACAGCTGAGAGGTTCCGACTGCGGCCTTGGGTATCTCTTCCATCTGACCTTGTGATAGCCTGGACTGGAAGGATGACAGAAGATAGAAAGGTGGGAAAAAAAACTTGAAAATGACACTAATTGCAGTGCTCCCAAAGTGAAGTGCATCACTAATTGCATGATCAGGATGTGTCCAGTTTTCCCATCTCTCTGTCACGGATTCTCAAGAAAACAGATTTCACCCTGGTTTTGATACCATCAACTCTGTGAAAACACATCCCACTTTCCCCACCTATTTGTTAAAGTCATGGGGCACAGTGTACATTATCTCAATCGTGAGGTTCAGCAGTGTTGGGACATGGAAACACACATGAAGGAGCAAGAGGGATTAAGTGAATGAGGCAGAAACGGAGAAGCACAAATTCACAGTGCTTATTAACATCCCTCTGTTAGCCAGTGTTGCGTGTGGCTGGGGCTGCAGAATGCAACAAGGGTGTGAGTGTGAGAATTTCTGCTAGGCTTTGTGGGTGGGCACGGGGGCCAGGAGCTGCATGTGCTGGTTGGGCTGATACAGAGTCAACCAGGAGAATTTGATCCCTGGTTTGGAAGGCCAGGCGCACTGTTGAATACCCGGATTAGGCGGCTATAAAGGGAGGGAATGTTAACTGTGTTGGTCAGCAGGCTCGTGTGGGATCAGCATGCTTATTGAGGGGCTGCTCTGAGCGGCTGTCACCGGATAATAGTGTGAAATGACATGACGCCCAGCCGTGTCATTCCCCCCTGACCCACATATCACACCTACGTACAGAAAGTCCCAAATAACTGTGCTAAAATCTGCCATGCCTGTTAATTAATTCTCACAATAGGTCAGCGGGCCGCAGGCTTTGGTCAGACATGCTTTGACTGCACGTCTGCATTAGCTTAGAATTTGCAGCTGCGTTCCCGAAATGAAGAATTAGGTCTCATTTGATCGCTTCATGATTTCAGACCAGATGAAGAGCACACCCTCTATGAATAAATGTTTCGAGAACATGTTTACAGCTAAAGGGGCTGAGCTCAAAATAAGGATTCCAGCAGTATAGCACACACTTTCACCGAGAATAGCCGCGATTCAAAACCGCAACTGTGGCATGTATGAGAGGCATGCGTGCCTTACAATGGAAGCGAGGAGTAGGAAGTCTCCAACCGAGGATGATCAATTAGGAGCTTGCTCAGGTGCCCCACACACTGTCATGACTTATTTGGGTTGTTGTTGCCACTGCTGCTGTTTATTGAGCTCTAGCCATTAGAGTTTGTTGGGGGAGAGGTGGTGTGTTGTGCTTCTGTGCCATGCTCCCCCCTCCTCTTGTTTTCTTTCCTCCCCTGGGGAAGGCAGCCGTGTCTCCAGTCATTACAGGCTGTGTGTTTGAGGTGAGCGGGGTGCTGTGTGTCTACACTCGGCTCTTCAGTCGTTTGAAAGCCACCCACTCCCCTCCTGCCTGCTTGCCTGCCTGCCTGCCTGCTCAGTCTGGGGCTGTGTGTTGAGCTGGGAAGGCAGCGGCTCGTGTCATTGCTCTCTGGGGCATTGCCCCAGCCCTGTTTGTCTGCCTGTTTACTTGTCTGCTTTCGTCTGCCAAGTTGTCTGTCCATCTTTTTGTGTCACCTTGCTGCTGAGGCATGGTGGGCCTCATGGTGTCTGTCCTTTTGCGAGGCTTCAAAATGATGCTGGTTTTGGGCTCACAGCGGAGACAAGTTCACACATTCTTCATTATTAACGTCAACATGTTGTGTTGAGGAGAAGTTGAGTCTGAAGTCAGTGCTTGTTAGGACAGTGGCAAAGGTGCCAGGGTGGTGCCTATTAAAATAGGCTTTATATAGTTTTAGCATGTTGTGCTCTACTGAGAGGCTTCTTGTTGTTTATTTGCTGACTGTTCTGAAAGTAAAAAATCTGTAATTAAGGACACTTCTCCGGCACTTTGACTTCAGATGAAGTACTTCTTTATATTTGACAATCTTGTCAATATTTGACAGTATTTATATCTTGGGCTTCTTCGCTTGCAGCTTGTCCAAAATATTGTGGCTTTTAACTGGGATTAGGAAAAGTGAGCCCATAACTCTAGTTTTGTCTTCCCGCCATTGGCTTCCTGACCTTTTTAGAATTAATTGTAAGATTGTATTGCTTGTTTTTAAGATTTCAAGCAGAGTGATGAGGTCAACTAATCATCTTCTTTTGGATGTCCCCAGATGTAGATGTAAAACTAAAGGTGACCGAGTTGTTCCAGAGCCAAACTCTGGAACAACCTGCCCATTCATATCAAGTCTGCTGACAATGTGCCAATATATGAGTCACTGCTACAGACCCACCACTTCTCTTTGGCTTTTGTTCAGTGTCTGTTTATTCTTGTGTATTTATGTACATTTTTAAATTTTTAGTTGCGTTGGCTGAGCTTGTACAACACTTTGGTCAACTGTGTTGTTTTTTTTTTTTTTTTATGTGCTTGATAAATAAGCCTCGTCAATATAGTGGTGAGTATATTTGCTTCGTATGGGGAAGACCGGGGTTTGATTCCCCGATGAGGAAGCCCAGCCACAAGGCGCATACTAGTGAAACTCTTGTGCCGGTCCCAAGCCAGGATAAATGGGAGCGTCGCATCAGGCGTAAAATTGTAGCCAAATCAACCATGCAAGTCACAGGAAGATGACTTGCTGTGGCAGCCCTGAACAGGGAAAAGCCGAAAGAGGGTAAAAAAAGTTTATAAAAAATTTGACATTGACAATATTATCCCTTTGTACCCCACAATATTTATTTTGATAGCTGCTGTGATAATAAACATTAATGTCATATATATCAATATGAATGAATATTTTATACGTACGTAGAAATAACTGTGACTAATTCAATTTTACCAGATATTTATGCCCTAATGACCCATACTGCTTTTGAACCAGTCATGAAGATGATGAGGGAGGCATTAAATAAACATCTATCCAACTCTTTCAACGAGGATCAATGGTTTGATTAATCACAGAGCTTACTTATTGGCTGAGATCAGCCATTCTTCCTTAACAAAAAGGACCTAATCTCTTACTTCACCCTGGGATGAATTTTTGCTTCACATTAAAGAACAATTACTGAAACTTTAAGATACAATCAACTGATGTTCATTTTTTTGATTCTGTGCCATTCAAAACCTTTAAACTACAGATGTTGATCATCACCACTCCTGTTACAGTCGGTCAGCTACGAGTGACGCAGTTGGAAGTTGGCAGTTGCCAGAACATAGCGACTAATTAAAACCATTTTGCTGAAAGCACAAATCTGGTAACGGGGGTGTTACAATGGGTAAGTTTTTAGAGATGGGTGTATGTTGGTTAAGGCATTAGAGCACCAGGCTTTCTCATGCTTTATTCAGAGACGAGCTAACTGCTAACAGGTAAGCAAAAAAACTTCTTGTGATAGGATCACAACAGCCGCAGCACCTGTCACCATTCTGACACTCTGACCCAAGAGCACTCAATAGCAATGAATGTATCTTGTGGGTTGTGATGCTATCATGGTGACACAATCTGTCCACAGACAGACATGCACACACCAACAACAACATGCACACACACAGACAAACAAAACACCCATCAAGGCACCAACTAACCACTGCTGTCGTAGTCCCTGCGACAGGGCCACATTTTGCAATGATGACACACACACAGACTAACAAAGTGAAAACAATTTCATTCCAGCTGTTGCGGGCAGTAACATGAGTGTTTCTCAAATTATCAGACCATTGATTTAAATAAAAGCTCTGAATACTTCAATAATTCACTACTGTTATGTGTAAAAGGAATAAAAGATGAAACAATTTTTAACATTAGCATCAGGAGTTTTAGTCTTGACAGTGGTGATAGCACTTGGCTCTGGCAGCAGGTGTAGTTGTATAATTCTAATAACAGGACTGATAAACATTATACGAGGTGATAATAGCAGGTCTGAACTAACTCATCAACTGACTTGTCCAGCTTAAAGAAGACTTGAAACCTTATTACCTGCAGGTTTAGTGAGAAACAAGATGGGCATCACTTTGCACCAAAGTCTATTTGACAAGAAATTAAGGCTGTATGTACAGTTTGTGCTGAGAATAATATAATGTAATAATAATAATAATAATATTGTTTACAGTATGTTAGCCCTGTTCCCTGAAGCCCCACCGGTATGACGCTATAAATCACCACTCAGTCTGCTTCCCGGAAACTACTGCTTGGAACAACAAGTTTCATTGGAAAGCAGTCATAAGATATGAATGAGTCACTCTCAGCTGGGCAAAGGTATCTGCTGAGGAGAGGGAGGAGGGAAGGGGGGACCTTGGACACTGATGATTATCATCTGATTGCTGCGGCAACCAGATGATGATGTACACACGGGAACACATGTTGTTTTACGGGATCCTAAGTGATCCTTTATTGAATCTGCCTTGGTCACGCCAGGCTGAGCACACAAAGTGATGCATTGCTGCATTTATTTTGCATTTGGAGCAATTAGCTATGTTATTGTTAGTTCAGACAGGAATATGTCTGTGTATATTCTCATTCATCCATTCATCCAGTCATATCCGGCCAACAACTGAATCGAAAGCAACTGGACTTAGGACTTAGGTTTGTCAAAGACATTTCGCCTCTTATCCCAGGGGCTTCATCAGTTCGTAGTGCATCGGTCTGACTAGTCCTCACTAGTCTGACGCAGGGTTCAGACAGGAACTGAAACCTACACTGTGTGGGTCACCTTAGATCAAAATGTTCACTGAAGTGTTCACTCCCAGAGAGTATCCATTATGTAAGCTTGGGAAAATGGGCCTACAGAGTTTCAATGAAAGGGGCCAACATGGTAATGATTATGCTAAAAGAAAACTCACAATGGAACATAACAAAGGCCACAATAAAATAGGTTTGGAAAGGAAATGAGGGGTTTCAGGATAGGATATCCTTTTGCTAAGGAAAGACAACATAAAGTTCAGGGACGGAAGCAGAAAACAGAGGAGAAGGAACTTGAGAGAGGAAAAGCCGATGACACACAGATCAAATAAATGACATAACTGTTCAAAGTTCAACAGTGTTCACTGGCAAGTGAGGTCATAGATAGTAGGATTTGTTACTCTGACAACAGCAGGCCGTCAGCCTGCCCAGTATCTGTGTCCTAATGTACAGACAGGCGCTGAGTCAACAAAGCTGGTGTTTGGAGTCAACCTTTAAAAGTCACGACCTTAGCGAACCGTGCAGAAGAGCTGATGTGTTTCCTATAAAGTGCAGCTACCTAAAGTTCACACTCTGCATTAGCTGCTGTTGATCAGCTCTCCTTACAAAAAAACACAATTATGATAAAGTGGCTGCTCACAATAAAGATACACCAAAGTTCATGCTTTACTGAGCCATAAACTTTTCTTTGATAATCTTATCCTGCACAGAAGGAAGCAGTATCGTAAAGCTATGACTTCAAACTTAGTCACACGACTAGTACTGTGCCGAGTTTCACTTTAAATGCTGCTGGCAGTTTCTCATTCCACAATGTGGAGAAAGAAGTCCCACTTTGTTTGCCTAAATGTGGACCCTGTGAGAACAAAAGCCTTTCTTGTTTCATTTACCTCCTTTGTATGTTTTTTTTTTTTTTCTTTCCGATACAGTCATCGGCTACAGCAGCAGAGGAGCTGAATAACTCCATCTGAAACTGATCAGTGACCCCGATCTGCAGCAGTAAGCAATAGACCTGAGTTTGGATAATCATGATAAGCAAGCAGTGGAGTCACATTGTTCACAGTTGTGTGAGGACAAAGGCCCCCTGGGCAGAGGCCTGCCTCCCAGGTCACTGACTCAGATAGAGACGTGAACTCAGATAGCGTAGTGAGAGAGGTGACTGACATTACAATGTAAAACACTGATGGGGTATCAGATTAGAAGCAGACATAAAAAGGCTTTTTACTCTTTCCTGAAAGAAAAACTACAGGATTAGTTTTATCTTTAACATATATCAAATGTTCTCACAGGGATGAAAATGTAGGTGTTTTTTCAGAAACAATAAATAAAACATGGAAAAGTGACGGTTAATGAAAAGCTGTATTTTCAGTGTGGGTTCAGTTATACATTCATGTGTATGTCCTTGAAAGCAGAACAGCAATTGTATATGCAGAACAATGAGCAGTATGAAAACCTGATACAATGAGGCTTTCCTGCGTTTTAATATCAGAGGAGGGACACCTCGCCTCAAACAAAGACCATCACTGCTTTTATGAAACATTATGAACAGACATTCAACGCAAACAGGCACATAGGTAACTTGTTTCTGGTCTCTCATAGCAGTGTCTCCTGTAATAGGGTCAACACCAGCAGCAGGAAATACAGCACAGCTAAAAAAAACATTCTTTCATGATTTGACTTGGTTTACTTTCCTTCAGTGTTTTGAATCACTTCTGCTGACATCAAAAGCAGCACGCCCTCATGAAATAAAATATTAACTCAAAGTAGGTTGGAGCAATGGCTATTGTTTAAAGGGATGGTTCAGGTTATTTGATGTTGGGTTGTGTAAGGCATACTCTGTCTGCAGTAGTTTCAGATTGGCATGCTTTCAGTCTAGAAAAGTAGATACAAGCACTGGCACAAAAGCTGAGCCTTGTGCTACTGTGGATGGGGTAAGAAGAGAACATGCTTTAGCGTCTAAAAAACAGAAAGAAAAAAAAACTTATCAGTTCAGTCGACAGAAGTTAACTGAGGAATTAGACAGTGATGATGATGATGTATCTAAGTAAAATTTATTTGGAGAAGTAAGAGATAAAACCAAAGGGAAGGTGCTTGAGTGATAGGAAGTGAATTCCCACAGGAGCTTTATATAGGTTTTAAGTTCCTTCCAGTTATATTAATCTTCCCGAGCAGCCTGGACATTGTTTTTTTGATGATGGTAAATTGGACTTGAAGATGGGAATGTCTGATGAGTGGGAAACAATCCATCTGAATGGATGGTTTGATCACAGATGGTGCGGTGTCAATTCTTGATGTGGTGAAAGGGTGGAGGTGGGTCACACAATGACCACAGTGCGGCAATGACAACTGAATGACACCAGGGAGAGAAACAATTTGAACATTTCACAGTTTACGAATGATTGGCTAAAGGCCACCATGTCCAGTTGTGATTGGAGGAAAGGATTTGGCATCTTCACCTTCGTCATTAAATGGCATTTTCATAGGGGACTGCATTTTCTGAACTGCTGCACTGATATCAGGTTACTACACATCTAAGTTGCATTTCTGTATTATTCTGCAGATCAGCAATTTGACACCAACACAGTGTAAGCATGCTTGGGCTAAAGAATATGGTAGTTCATTGTAAAAAAGGTCCCAAGTTAAGGAGCTGTTTGACAACAAGATAAAGACATTAAAATATTCAATGTAAAATGGAAATTTTAACTTAACCTGACAAAACCTCACGATAACCTGTAATCTACTTGTACCGTACTCACTAAAAAGTATGTCAGTGCAGGCGATTCATCACCTCAACTTTTATTTACCTATGTAAAAGTCACTATTTACTTCCAAAGTTTGATCTGATGAGAATTTTCTGTGAAGTTGAAAACTTTCAAATTGAGTTCATGCCAAGTAAGACAACAATCAGTTCTCTGTGACGGGAATGACAAACAGATTACAACTAATACTTGTCTGAGACTATGAGTCAGTGTTACATTTATTCATGCACAAGGAATTTGTCTGTGTGCTCAGTAGAACTGGGTGATAGGTGATTTTTTATCAGAGTCTGAGAATACCATACTCAGCTCAGCGCATTCATGGTCATGGTAACCTGAGCACACACACACCCAAAAGTGTACAATGAATACATCCCTGCTCCATAATGAGTGGGTAGGGTCAGTGTTTACACCATGGCCTTGATAAATGCCACCCCTGAAACAGCCAGAGAGCGCTGGTTCCCACAGAGGTTGGCAGAAAATAATAAAATACTTAACATTCCTCCAGCCTGTATAACGGTAGTAGCCTTTAGTGCAGAGCTGGCATCACTGGGGGGAAACCAACGTTCTGCTCCTGAATGCAACACGGCGTGAAACAATGACTATTGATCTGTCCTGCAGATTTTTCAACACTTTTTAAGATCTGCCACTGAAATCTCTCCCTGTGCTACCACAATGTTCAAACAAAGCACAACTTGAAATCTTTGGCCGACACAATGTGAATTGGTGGGAGTGAATGAGGCTCAGTTTGCAGGGGAGAGGGGGGCTGGCTGCATGCAGTCCTTTCACTGTTTTTCCTCAAATGTTGCTGGAGACTATTTGTTTCATGTGAACAGAGAGACTCCTGAGGGCGATGAAAGTGTCTCTGGAGATAAGAGAAACTGACTCTGTTGCTATTCACTTGAGTGATAACCTCAAGGCTACATGACACAGCCTGTGTTGTCACTGGTAATTCACTGTTGTCAAAACACCACCACCACCACCACCACCAAATACACGGTTACGTTCTGCACTGTCCATTCCACCACACCACAAATATATTGTTGAATTGACAAAGCTAATCTTCACTTTCGTTGTGATGTTGCTCAGTGTTTCCATGGCAATCTTATTCAAAATCGTTTAATCTCCCATATTTTGTAACTGTGTAATAGCATTATTTTATTCAAGCAGATGTAAATGGGCCAAGTGGGGTGGGGGCAAGGTTGGGGTAGGCATACTGAACCTTTCCCATTGTCTAGGGGGCCATTGGAATTTGTGGACTGTGTGCATTTTATATTTTTCCCATCCCCTACCATTTCAGTTCTTTAAGTGACTGTGGCTGTTTGTGTCATGATGTTCAGATTTTTAAATTAAAACAGGTCCATCACCATCTCTCATGGTTTCAGTTGTAGGGGAGCGGTGTGAATGGCACACCTACATGTAACAAATGACATCATATACATAAATGTGGATGTAGCCTAATGGTATTACTCAGTCTTTTCCTAAAGTACAATATTGTACACAACACAGCTGAATTATTGAATTCGTCTTTAGGGGAATCCGAAAAAAAGAGTTAAGTATTCTCAATCACAAATGTTAACCCCATCTAAAGGTCAGTAGGATACATTCTCTGGGCACCATGAGCATCTGCATAAGTGACAATACCAGCCACACAATAGATGATAACATAACAAAAAAATTCCAATACATGCTTCCTTTTTTAACGGCAAAAATATGAAAAGAAGCAGCACTTTGGTACTGTTTGGTAATGCACCCCAGTACCCGAGTCTGCAGGCGGGCGGGTGAGTTTGACTTGGTGACAGCAAAATGAATGGGCCATAGCCAATACATTCACTGTGGAAATTCCACCTGGATTGCTTTATTCCTCTACAGCCTATATGCCACTTTAAAAAATACAACCCAAAAAAACACCCAGAAGCCAATTTTGCTGCAAGTGTAGATTCATTTTAAATGCTTCCACCACTTTTCCTTGCTGTGTTACTTATCATATTTCAATAAACAAGGCATGGGCTGTATCACCTCACCAGATCAGCTGTTTGAGTCAGACGAAAGTGAAGTATTGGTGCTTATGGGAAGGAACACGGGAGTTCAGTGGTGGAGATATACAGTTCCAAAGGAAAGGGCAGTTTGATGGTAAGATAAAAATATTGTAAATAAAATATACACTTAAACTGATATTGGCTTTTTTGCAGACATTTTGTCAATGGCTAAAACACACTTTTGTGGATGTCCCGTTCCATACAGCAGCTCGTATCTCAGCTTTGGTCCTGTGGCTCCTGCTCCTTTTCTAAACTGGGAGTTGATCTTAATCTACTGACTGTAAAAAAGTACCTCACACATCAAATAACCCCAGCTATGACTTACAACACGTTGTGATGAATTGTTTAGTATTATGGTACAAATGTTCTGTTGAAATACTGCATTATATTTAATTTGATATATTTAAAAGGTCAGATTTGAGAAAAACTGCAGGTACTGCCCCTAATGAGTGAACACAAAAGAAATATTAATAATGTTGTTATATAAGCATCAGCAGCTCAGGATAAGTAACCAGACTTCAACAAAGAGAGATCTATTTTATTGAAAACATTGTGTAAAACACTGTTTGAGTGCAGCAGCGATCTGGGAGGAACCTCTATCATTTTGGAGGAGGACAATATTGATTTCCACCCCAATATATCAGCAACCTGATTTATTGGTCTGTTCTGAATGCACGCGCACAAACCAATTCACAAACCCCCATCACCAAACATCACAAAGGCGTCCTGAATGATTGCTGTGTCCCACACGTCTGCTAAGGAAAAACACAACTACACAAATACACACACTCATGGGGCCCTCTCTTCCATCTTCAAGGTCAAGAGCTGCTGGGAGGCAGAAGGCTCCTCATTGATGGCCTGAAGGAGCTGACGCCACGCGACCCATTGTACACACATGTTGATCTGTCCCCAGACGTGGCCTGACAGCAGCACATAAGGCCAACAGGGCGTTACCGTCAATGCATTTCAATGAGAGGATCTTGCCGTGCTTGTTTGTGTGTGGGACGAGAAATGTAGTGACGGGTGGGGGTATTGAAACAATGCTAAACACATTTGCAGGCTGGACGGGCTTCAGCCGTGTGGAGTATGTAATCCAAAACCAGTCCAATGATTATCTCCCTTCCCCGCAAGCGATGACTCAATTCTGATTTATGATTTGAATGAATATCGATTTTCCAGGAGCTCCCCCCTTGCTCTCCCCCTCCATTTCTCCTTTTAACAAAAGAGTGAATGATGTATGTGCATTGATTTCCAATCAATTATTTTTATCTTCATTTTATTTAAGCTTGGACAAATTTTCAGCAGCCCCCGTGGAGAGAAATGCATCTCTATCAACAGCACTGTGCCCCATTACTAACTGGCCTTCTGATAGTAAGCAGGGAAATGATGGAGAGGTTTATTTCACACTCCTTAAACATTGTCTGACCATAAATTTGTCTCTTTCTTTGACATTGACACAGACGATGAAATCAAATATATGAACATGTTAAATCCCTATACTTACATCTGAGGGCTTGCTGAAAGATTCGGTCCAATGGAATTGTGGGAACCATAGGAATCAATGTCTTCGGAGCTTGACACGTATTAGAGACAAACATTTCTGGCTCTGCTGCTTTGATTTGAACTTTTTTGTTTTTAATCAGTTTCATAAAAGATTCTGTCTTTATGGAAGTGAATTACTAAACTGCCAATTTGCCTCTTCAAACATCTGTTCACATCTGTGCAGTCGGGCAGGTTTATCTGTCTTTCCTTAATAGAGCAAGACTGTAACTTTTGTCACACCCTAACCTAACCCTGCACTCCAACCAGTTTTCTACAGTTGACAGTTACAGGATCATAAAAATCCCTGTGAGTCATTAAGTAAAAAACTGACTATATAGTGATTTACTAAAATTTGGTGACACCAGCTATTAGTCACATCAGACTAAGTAAGATTAGAGTGGCATGTGGTGAATTGCATAATGGTGTGTTTCATTTCCCATTAATTAAAAATTTCCTTTGGAAGACAATAAGAAATTCAAATATAACATTGTCCCGTCTTTCACTCATGAAAAATCTCTTAATCTTTGATGGTTTTATTTCAGAAAAAAGTTTGAAACCAATGGCCAACATATATATCAATTCTGTCATGATTTCATTTACTAACAGAATTATAAATTATAGTCTTTCTAGGAGCCCACAGGAACTCCTTTAAGGACCAGTGGATTTTGAAAAGCCACCAATTATTTTGAAAATGAATTTAATCTTGCTGGGAACCATTGCATGTTTTCTTTTTTTTTTTAATCTTTAGTTTTATTGTGTTGCATTTTTCTTCAGTCAACAGTCTTAAACAACAACTATTCATGTATCACGCAATGCACAAAAACAGCAACAAAGCATGACATTTGAGAACCTTTAATCATCTTTTGAAATTTTCTGCCAAAAGTGAATCATTTTATTTTTATCATCTTGATTCACCGACTAGTTATTGCAGACGTAATTCCTGCATAACCAGGTCCAGAGTGAGTTATGAGAATAACTTTGGGAAGGAGCCATAATCTCTCTCTCTCTATGCATATGATGGAAAACCATAGCACAGGTCTTCGATGCACCCAGGTTACACAGAAAAACCCCTTAGAACATCTCACTGATTGGGTTGACAGTGATGCATTAAAATGGGTCATCCTGTAATTGCTCTTTCCTGTGGCTACTAGCTAGGCCGGAATTACATAACGATGATAAAGCTGCGGACCTGGCCTTCCAAGATAAAAGCTGCCATGCAGGACCTTGTGCATTCTCTAAATGCTTCATCTAAGAGGCCCTCTGAAGGAAATGATTACTGCAGAGCTGTCCACTAATGCTCCAGCGGGACCCGGCAGTGTACTCTGTTATTCATCAAAAACATACAGTGTAAGCCTTGGCAACTTCGAAATGCATGAATAATGAGTGCGAGTGGGGATATTATTGCGTGATGATAAGCCATGCATTTTGTTGCATTTCATGTGTGAAAAGAAGTTGTCACAGCTTGTCTAAATGGACATGGACTCAATGAGTTTTTCTTCTTCAAAGCAAAGTGTCCACTGAGTCCTGGAGGGACATAATGAATAGCCCTATTAGCAGCATAAAAGCGAAGTGGAATTCCTTTGGAGGGCTACTGAGGCCAGCACCGGACTTCACAAGGCATCCCATTGCCATATGACAAAATCAAATACTATGGGTGACAAATATGGCCTCACAGCTGAGCCCAGCATAAAGGACACTCAGTTGTCTGGTCGCTCCACCAACAGAAAAATACTGCCACTCTGAAGACAATGTGGCTCCTGTGCAGAAAAGTTATTTCATCAGGCCATGGTGTGCCAGGTTGTGGTGTGACTTAACACTGGAAACTTATGCAATAGCTGCAGGGAGCGATGCCTCTGTGGCACGTGAGTACTTCTCCAAAGAGGAAATGATAAGAATAAGTTGATGACATAGTGCCACTGCCAAATATGTGATGGAATGCTACTGGAATGAAGAGCCATTCATAAGGGAACACAGTCGGCTATCACCAGATAATAGTGAAACTATAACTGTGAAACCTCTCTCTTTTTACTTTAAATTCTAAGTTCGGCAACAGCTCTGAATAAAAAAATAAACAGCTAACAATGAAGTCACAGATTAGAATTATGCCACATAAAACATCTAATTTAAAGGTCCAATATTTAACTTCTCTGGTGTTTTATTTTGAAGTGTTGAGATTCATGAGAAGATTTTACGAACCAAAACCATTGCAGTGTAGTTTTACATCTCCTCTCTCAGGCTAACCTCAGGTTGGTCAGCCAATCAGAAAACTGGCTCTGAATCTCTCATCTGGTTGTTGTTTTTTTTTTTTTTGTTTGTTTGTTTGTTTTTGTTTTTTAGTGCCTGAATAAAAATATTCAAAACACATTCTAGGTAAACACTAGAAACCAAATCCAGCAAGCTTGGATCATGGGTTCAGTTGGGCTGGGCTTGAGCCAAAGCTGAGACTGGGAACCACTGATTTCTTGTGACATCTTGTGACATCAGGAAGTCCTGACAGCTGGTTTTAAAGCTCAGTTTATGAATACGGTCTTTAAGCATTTCTCTGTGGACTGAGACTTTTGATACTTTCACTTTAATAATACTGACGCTAGACTGATTTATTATCAAAAACCACATGGCCATATACCTTTATAAGTATAAAGGACCTTTAGACTTTTTCTTGTGGAATGGCTTTCCACCCTCACTCTTTCTAAGTCTCCAAAAATACAAATTTAACTGTAATATTTTATCTGTGGGCGTTGAATCCACCTGATCTAGCTCTAGAAACAGGCCACTATGTATAATGTATCTATATGCAGACTCCAGCCTAAGGAAGAAGTACAAATAATAGAGGTTTAACTGACTGTGAATGATTACAAGCCCCATTAGTTAACTCATCATAAATTAGTGTCTCTTGCAACAAAAACCATGAAAAAGGCACGACCGCTGGTTGTGCTGTTTGACAGTATTGGACTGGTCATGGGGCATGGGACAAAGTATATATTCGAGGGATGGGGGAGGATGTTTGAGTGTGTGCAATTTTACCATTTATCTTCCGAAGTAGGTCCCTCTTTCCTCTCACAACTCAGTTTTGAACCCCAGAGAATAAATCCAGGGCTGAGTTGTTTTGTTTTGGTTTTTTTTCCCCCCAATACAACTGTGCTGCTTCATGAGGGGGGGTCACAAGCAAATATCACTTTTTTTTTCTGAGTCAGGAAATACTCTCTTATTTTAGGGAGTGACTATTTAATGGATGTAAGATTTTATTTCATATATCATAAAAAGTAAAGTGGAGTATAACAAATAATATAAAGTATAACTTTGAGGAGCTTCTGTTGAAATATTAACTTATGTTTGGTGTTCTTTTAAGTGGAAATTAGCGGGGGAGAAGTTTTTGAAACAAACTAAGGAGGCTGCTCTGGTCAAATCTTTGCTGCATCATGACATCATTCAACTTTGATCTTATTTTTCAGACTGTCAGTCATGAAGTCAGCGTGACTTCCGTGAGAGGAGAGAGACTGACCGTTCCTGTACGCTCATATCTGCGTTGATTACACGGTCATATCTTCCTCGTCCATTAGTCACTGTGTCTCAAGACCTGGTGGCTCGGATGTCTGATGTCAACACATGCGCTTCACCTAGGTTACGGCTCAAAACAGCGCTGTCACAAGAGTGGATTTGTGGTGGGGATAACCACGGAGATGAGCCGTCACAGAAGACGAAAGAAGCCGTTTCGGCTCACAGGCGCTGTCTGTGGCCAAGCACTCAGCCCGTGGAAAAAGACTACACAGGAGCCGAAACACGCCAGTCGCCTATATACATGCCTATAAATAACCAGCCAATCAGCGACCAGCCTCTTACAGTTAAACGCACCAATGAAAAGGCAGAAGACGGCAAATTGAGTCAGAAGCCGGCTGCAATTGGCCGGGTGTGATATCATTCGCGAGCCCTTACGCTGCTCATCTCTGATTGGCCGGCGGCCTACAGGCGTAATCCTGCTGAGAGGAAGGCGGAGAAGGGGGCCAGGGGGTGAGAGGAGGTGGGGGGGGCATCGAGGTTTGAATAGGGAAGTTTGCAGAGCGCAGTTGTTCCCCATCCAGTCCGGTGCGGTGTTTGCAAATAGAGCAAGCACAGGCCAGAGAGGAAGAAGCGAGGGGGGGACCGTACGGACTGTCGGACGCGCGTCTCCTGCTGCTGCCGCCGCTGCTCACAACAAGCGCTTCTCGGGTCGCATCGCAGAAGGATCGCTCCTTCTTCTCTCACCGGGGCTTTTTTTTTCTACCTGACACAAATATTTTGAAGTGCAGCTCAGTTGTCTTTGTTTTGTTTCTTTGTTTTTTTGTATTTTTTTTCCTTTTTCTTTTATCAAGCTCGGGAAAAAAATGGATGTTCTACCCATGTGCAGCATCTTTCAAGAACTTCAAATAGTTCACGACACGGGCTATTTCTCAGCCTTACCGTCACTGGAGGAGTACTGGCAGCAGGTGAATATGTCTTCTCTCAACTGTCTTTAAGACTGTGTTTGAGCTTGTGTGGCAAAGTGGAACTGAGCGGGTTTCACGCTTCTCCGGCTTTAATATAGAGCCCGTAGTGCGCCGGGGAAGTTAGAAATCCCGTCCCCCGGCTGTAAACACAGGTGAGCGGGGCTCAGGCGGAGCTCGGGACGCCCGCTTGCCAGGACTCTGTCATTATCAGTTTGCTTATGAAGTTTTTTTTTGGCAGGCTGAAGTGGATCAGTGTGTCAGTCTGACAGCTGGAGTCCAGGCTCTGCTGCGCCAAGATGAATGGGGGGGGGGCAGTAGTAGAGGCGGCGTGTTGCTGCTGCTGATTTTTATAGCTCTTATATATTCTCTTCCTGGCCTCTTGTTCTTTCAGCGGTTGGTTTCAGAGGATGAGAGGAGTTCATTCAGACTCAGATGTGCTGTTACTCTCTCAGGATTTCCTCTGCAGCGCACGAAGAAATAATCTCGCGGTGTTGGCTTCTTTATCGGATGATCATTATAACTAAATTCTACATTACAACTAAATATAAAGCCAGCTTCCTAGTTTTAGGATTATGAAAGTGTTCACATCCCTTTTCTGTTGCTGAGGGTTTATTTTAGTTGAAAGACAGCCCACATGTGTCAACCTGTGATTTGAATGGGCTCCACAACATGACACTATCAAACGTCAACCATGGCCAATTCCTCTTTGCATGAGTAGACACTAGCACAGCTGGGAAATATTGCACTGCAGAAGTCCAAAGAAAATATTTACCCGAAATCTGCTCACTCTGAGCACCTTCTAATGAACGGCTCTCTCTTTTCCACTTTAACGGGCCCTCAAGTAAATTGAAGCCAGTGTATCTTTTACTCAGGAAGGATGTGATTGCATGTCAGAGGTACGCATGAGGAAAAGCAGCTGAATGGCTCATGCTGTGGGAGGAAGTTGAGTGGCTTCCTTAAAAGGACTCTAAATGTGTTCAGTGAGTCACTCTGGTGCTGAAATGACAATGCACGTTTAATGTTTGGATGTACTCAGGTGCAGGGGACTTGTCACTCTGTGGATTGTGTAAATCACAGGAAGCTGAAGTGACTGCTATAATGTGATATTCTCAGACATGATCGAGATTCAGCTCAGCTGATTAAAACCCAGGATCTGTGACTGAAGGAATGCAGAAGATTTTTTAAACTTGCCTCAAAGAGTAGTTAACAGACACTCCTTACCGATGAATCCACCAATCATTTAAGTATGTTTAAGTAAAGAAAAAAAACCTTCACAACTTCCAAAAGACCAAACTGATGCATTTAAATTCCTTTGTCAATTTTTTTCCCAAAGCTGAAAATGTATCATTTACCATCATATATGATCCAAACAAATTGCAAAATATCGTATTTGAGAAAGTGCAGCCAGCAAATATTTAGCAATTTTGCTTGAAAATGACTAAATTATTCATTTTCTTTTAACTGGCGAATTGATTCATTCACTAATCATTGCAGCCCTAATCTCTGAACAATAAGGATGAGTGTATAATGATCTAAAATGTCCTGCTGTAAGCGTTTAACAAATATTATGACTCTGTATTACTACAGGAGGTACTGTGGGGAATGTGCACATGCATCATTTAAAAGGATTTCCTACACAGAAGCATCCTGTGAGTGAACCCCCTCTCCTTAGGAATGCTGTAGTTCATTTATCCTGACTGTGTTTTCATTCAAACAGACATGCTTGGAGTTGGAGCGCTACCTACAGAGCGAGCCTTACGTCTCCACATCCGATCTCAAGTTTGATGGCCAGGAAGACCTTTGGAGCAAGTTGATCTTGGCCTGTGGGGACAAGGCCAAGGCCGAGTCTGACCCAAAGCTGGCCCCGGCCCATGAGGAGGACAATCAGGACAGCCAAATCTTGGACACCAACAGTGTGAATTCAGACGCCAGCAGCGAGGCTTCAGACAGTTCTGAGGAGCTCTCACCAACACACAGCTTTACCTCCAATCCTCTGGGCTCTGTCTTGGTTGGCTCTGGACCTCTTAGCCCCTCCATCATTAGCACTCCACCGTCCTCACCGGAGGCCAACTTGGAGCCTGGCGCTGTGACGAACGGCTGGGTCGCCACTCACACAGAGTTGCACTTGCCGGTCAAAATTAGGAGCGGCGGGGTGGCAAAGAGTTCGGAAAAGACGGGACTCATCTGCGGGGATGCTTCTCCGGACGGCAGGAGGCGAGTACACAGGTGTCACTTCAACGGGTGTCGCAAGGTTTACACAAAGAGCTCCCACCTTAAAGCACACCAGCGCACTCATACAGGTGAGTTCACACACCGATCAGAGCCAAGGCTAACCAAAATTACAGCACGTGTGACAGATGTAACCAGGGCAGGAAGGTTGAGTCTACTGCTGTTTTAGGCTACAGCAATTCATTCATTGAGTCACAAAATCAGCTTTTATTGAGTGAAGGGTGGAAGTGCCATGAATTCAGTCTTGCACCGTGATGGCAATGTCCATGCATTGTGTAATGTAATTAAAAGTCCGCATTGCATGATGTCCTCAGCTGGAGCGCTGTGAGTATTAGCTCTGCATGGCTGGATACCTAAACTGTGACCTAATCTATCTGGAATGTGACTGACTGAGCTAGTGAGGGAACAAGTGAGAGAGGGAGGTAGAGAGCAGGGGGGAGGGGTTGCACATGGGAGATAAAAAGACTTCAAAACAGATTGAGTTTCACCATGGGAAAGGAGTGAATGGGTGGGGAGGCGGGGGGCACGGAGTGGAAGGCCTCTGAATGGCCATTTGAGTGTTCTTATTTTTGATTAAAGGCATTAAATTAGACGTGTGGCTTTTTCATTTCAGACATATGTATTTATGTAGCACATGTCCAGCTGCACTGCGCTGCTCTTAGCTTTCTTAGCATTGTCCAGGCTGCTTAAAAACAGAGCCAGTGGTCAAACAGGTTCAGTGGAAGCTGGATCTCGACTGACTTGTCGACACTTATGTCATGTGGCCCGGCTCCAGGGTGATTGATGTGACTGTGTTTGAATAACAACAGCGCTGACCAGTTGTCGCCTTAACAGAGCGCATGGTGCATTCCTTTAGTTTTTAAGGTCCCTTCATCGTCTCCCCTTTTTTGCTTTGCAGGTGAAAAACCATACAGATGTTCTTGGGAGGGCTGCGAGTGGCGCTTTGCACGAAGCGACGAGTTGACCAGACACTTCAGGAAGCACACTGGGGCAAAGCCATTTAAATGCAGTCACTGTGACAGGTAAGTCAGGTCATTTATCTGCAAGTCGCGTCACTGGGCTTTTGATAAGCCTCCATCCAGCTCAGACGGGGCTGCAGTATGCATTCATCACACGCGTTCCTGTTGACGTGATCGTCCAAATATGTCTTCAAAGATTGAAAGCACTGATGCATTTTATTTAGGCGGCTTAAAAACTGGAGCCAGACTGACAAATAGACCAAGTTAGTATCGGCCTCAATAATCCAGCAACAGTCAGGCTTCATTAAAAACTAATCAGGAGGAGATAACTTGTGTGAATAAGCCAATATTTAATAAGCTGTTATTTCCTCACTGAACAATTAGTCAATATATTATCGAAATCTCAATATTACCAAGTGCAATATCCAAACTTCAGGAGCTGCAACTGGTTGATGAAGGTGTAATGTTTCATTGTGGTGCTACAGTAATGCCACAGCCTACAAATCAGCCAGACGTAAATCAACTTGGTTGTTGGTCCAACTTTAAAAGAAACTGTGATGTAAATATTTGAGTCGTAGTAATTTTTTTTCTCTACATATTGTTCAGAAAGAATGTGTTCCATTGGCAAAGTCAAAATGGTTTGAAGCTTGATTTATTTGAATAACTGAACTAAAACCTCCTGAAACATAATTAAGTTGGCATTATTATTGTTTATTAGTTATTAAATGAAATCCCCCTCCACCATCTGTCCCCAGATGTTTCTCCAGGTCCGACCATCTGGCTCTTCACATGAAGAGGCACATCTAGAGCAGGGTGAGCACCAACCAAGCAACGCAGTGAAGGGGATAGTTTCTAAAAGAAAAAAAAAAAAACAAACGCCATCTCCCGACCAGTCTCTTGGTTGAACTGTCCCAGAGCAGAGAAGTGGGAGTGTGTTCCAGCCAAAGCATGCCGTTTTGCACCATACTGAAACCCAGTGCCTCCGGGACCTCTCTTTGGAGAAGGGCGCTCTGAAGGTTGTCTGTTGCAACGAGAGGACAAAATCATGGATGCGGAAGAATTTGTTCTGATTGAGAAGGACTTAAAACACACACAAAAAGACAAAAAAAAAAAAAAAAAAAAAAAGATAAAAGACACACAAACTAAAAGCGTGAATGATCTGTATGTATGGTGCATGATGTTTTGGGGACATCTCCCGGACAGCAGATACACTGGTACTTTACAAAACTGTCTGAGGTAAGCATGTGTGCACTGTGAATGTCTGAGATTGGCCCACTGCCCCCCACCCCTCCGTTCCGGAAGGAGAGAAGACTTTCCAGAGAAGAGATGGATTGATGGATGGATGGATGGTGTGGGGGCAGGTACCAATGTTGCTGTGGACTGAATGGGTTTCTGGGGGAAACCTTCCACTTGTGTCTCCCCTGGTGGCAGTATGAGGATGAGGCAGGGAGGAAGGTCCTCGCCTGCCTGTCTGTCTGGCACCCAGACTGAGTAGGGGATTAGCGGATTTCAGAAACTTTTGATACCTTGGGTTCAAACAGCAAGGGAGAGGGAGGGGTTACCTGTCACCTTCTGTTCTGTGACCCAGGGCCCAAAACCCCCATCCCTCTGGTATGACAGGAGCTTTTTTTTTTTTTGGTGTTTTTGGTGCAGCTACTAAATGTGCAATGTGTTATGTAGCCTGGTTTATTATTTTTTTACAAGCTACAAAGCTCATTTGTAGTCCAATTGTATAAGCTGTGTGCTTAGAGGTATAACACAACTATACTATAACTTCAGTAGACAGGTGTTGCATGGTTCTAGGGTTTGTTCATTTCCTGTTTCCACTGTAATCAGGACTGCAAATAGTTTCAATAAAAGTGCAGCTAAGATGCAAACAGTTAAATGTTACAATATTGTACATAAAGCCTTGATGATTTCCTCTTATTTTTACATCATCCACTTCCTTCATTCTGGTTTTTCATCTGGCTGGAAATCTCACCACTTGCTTGCTCATTCATCCTATGCCTTGAGGACTAATTTGGATTTTTTGTACTTTCTTTTCTATCTAATAATGCACTGTTGACCTAAATGGTGCCTTATGAACGTGATTCAGCCCCGTGGAGGCGCTGGTTTCTGCTCTTGTCGGGAAGTCACATTTGTTGTATGAGTGATTTGACAAAGCTCGATCAAGGCTCAGTTACTAATTGAAGTGGCACCTCTTTTAGTTTAATGAGATGCCTGCATCGACTCCTGCAATGGTTAAATATTGTTAAAATGTAGAAAGTATCTTTTTCTGTTCTAAAAAAAAGTTCAGAAGCTGCATATTGCATTAAATTGAGTCAGAACATGTAAATAAGTCCAACGCTGTATGTTTAGAGCACTTCGTTCATTTATTAAAAATGTTAACTACTGTGTAGTATGTACTCAAGTCCATCACACACAGCTCTAAGGTACAAAATAACCTTGAACAAAAATGACTTTTTTCAGACAAACTGCTGCTCCTCCTCCCTGCATCCACTCCCCATCCACGCCAGCCCCCACAGACAACAGTCTCCCCTCCCTGTCCCCACCCGTCGCCCCATCCCTGCCAGTAGGACTGAAGAAAAAGCTAAAGATTTATTGTAATTAACAGGCTGCAGTCGGACAGGCCTCGCCTTGTACTGCCTCTCAGTAATGAATTGCTAAAGGCTTTGTTGGCATGGAATCTGTCACAGACTGCTGACTGTGTAGGTTGGTTATTGACCTGTCTGGGGAGCGTTGTTTTAGCCAAACTGCAACAATGTGATGAAAACCACAAGAGCAAGGGGGCAGGGACTCTCAGGAGGAGACAGAGATAAAGTATCAATATTGCACATGGAAATTTGGAAAAAGGAAAAAAAAGAAAAAGATATGGCAGCATCTCTCCTGAATTGTTGGTTTTTAGCAGAGGGAAAAGAGATGGATGCGCCACTTGCAATTATAATTATAGGGATTATACTTATTATCAGGATAAAGCGATCCGAGCCATCCACTGCAGATCAGTGACCTCGCTGTAGGAATTCGATGTTGCAGCAAGTTGTACCACAGTGTGCTACAACATATGGATTTCAGATCAGTGAGCTGGGGGTGTGAGACAGGATGAGTACAAACTTGAAAGTGCTTGCTGCGATAGATCTGGGAGTGCTGGCGATGTCTTTTGTGGGCAAAGAGAGGGGGAAACATTCATTCTGTGCAAACGGCAGCCGATACTGTTCCAGTGGTAATTGAGCCTTGATTTAGCTTCATGTTTGCTCACATCTCTCACACCCTCTTCATCCTTTTTCATCCCACCTACCAATCCATTCTGGAGAAGACACACACACACAGCTCTTTGTTCTCAAACTGAATCTTTGTATAAAAAGAAAAAAAAAAACTTTTGTAAAATTATGTTTTTGCTTAATGAAATTTTTATTTGAAATTGTTTTGCAAAATTGTTATATTTCTGTATGAATGTATTTTTTATTGGAATAATAAGAAATTCTTATCTGACTTGGGCTCATTTGTTACTTCTTAGTTATGCTTCGTTTTTGTGAATGCTTTTTTTTCCCTTTTTTTTTTTTGCCTGTGGGAGGTTTACAGCCTGTTGAGGATGAATGGTTGCATCTCAGCTGCTCCCTGCCCTCTTATAATATGGACAGAATTACACTTGGGGGTCAGGTTGTGAACGTTGGGGATACTTATCTGACACTTTGGATTTGGGACTCAAAAAATTAAATAGAGAGCAAGGTCTTTGTTGCGGGCAGGAAGTCTTTGTTGAACAACTGTGAGCAGTTCATGGCCTCACCCTCCGCTGATTGTAAATACCAGCATGATAATATTACCGTTGAATGAGAAAATTACATCTTCGGAAAAAACTTTTGCTAAACACAGAAACCTGATGTACCTTGTCCCTGGTAGCAAACATTCAGATTTAGCTTCTTCCCCTCTAAATGCACATCTCAAAAGTTTGTGTGAAATTTCACTGCTGCGGTTTCAATTGTTAAAACGACCGACTGCTTACTCTTTAGAGCAAGCCAGCTCTCATCAAAGCAGTATAAATAATTTATCTCCATCTCTTACAGCCCGTGGCATTTAATTAAGAGAGCTACTTTAATATATTTGTTAGATAATTACTTTACTTGACACAGATAATGATACAAAACAGCGGTGGATAAACTAAAGAGCCAACTTTACGTTACAAAGTGACATGAAAATAAAATGAGGAAAATGGAAAAAAAAAGAAGAAGAAGCAGACACGGTTCTTCTTCTCTGCTCCCCTGCTTATGGTGTTGACCTAGAATGGGCAGGCAACTTATTAGCTCCTCTGATTTTCAGTAAAAGCCCTGTGGTTTGTAAATGAAGCTATGCCTGCAGTTGGTAATTAAGCTTGCTCTGGAGAACCTCCCAGCTTTGGAGTGGGGATGGATGTTGTTTTTGCTTGAAATGCTTGGAGCTCCTTAATCTCTCCAAACTGCCGCCCCACTCGATTTGTCAACTTCAGATGTACCTTTATGATGCATAATGCATGGCTGAGCAAAAAACGTCTTGTAGCTCTTAACTTTAACTAGCCTGTGGAGAAAATCCTGGAGGTTCAGACTGTCATCTTTGACCTTTGACGCTGGAGTCAGGCACATGTTGCGTTTCATGTCCACGCTGCTGACTCACGTCCTTAAGTTGGAGGTTGAACATCCTCTTGTGAAGTTTGCCGTGGTGGATAAAGTTTCTTATAAATGAGGCACAGAGATAGCCTTTTGCTTTTATGTGTCCAGAGCACTTGTCTTCCATATGTTTTCCCACATTGATATTGTATCTCAGTCTAAATCCCAGTGGATTACTGGAAACAATTATTTATCTTAGATGTCACACATTTTATCTAAACGTCTCAGGGGAAAGCAGAAGATCGAGGGTTGTATCCCATGTGGAGTAAATGGGATGGTTGACCAGTGGTGAGAAGTAACTCAGTTAATTTAATCGTGAACTGAACTTGAAGACAAATTTGACGTACTTATACTTTCTCATGCGGAGTGTAGTCTTACACACTTTCACAGTGCAATGTCTGCTCACAAGTGGGGTGACAGCTCATTTGGTTTTGAAGTCAGTGAACTAACTACCCTAACCCTTTTACTATATTAAATCCCATGACAGGCTTAACCAAATACTGTGGGAATTTAAACCACAGGTGGGGCTCCTGGTCTTAGCTCATTGTGATTTCACAGCTGAAATATATGTAACACATTTACTCAAAAACAGGATACGTGTGCATATTGAAAGAATGGAACTAATGCAATACTCAGTGAATTAAAACATGATTCTAAGGGAATACATTATGATTTCATATAATAAAAAGACCATGAAGGACAAAGCCATACAATATTTTACAAAAATCAGATTTTAAAGTGATATGTCTGTGAACTCTTTTCCCATGTTATCATGTCTGAACCTTGTGACCTCATGGGGAGGGGTCTGAATCCCAGTTTGAGAACCATTCAACCAAACTACCAAGGGACAGTGTACAATTTACTGGAATAGGAACATGGGCTGAACTTCTCCCTGATCATGTTTTGTATGAATCCTCTTCAAAGCTTTCAAAAATAATATATAAACTGTTAGCGACCACTTTAACCACCAACTGCAATTCAAATTTTAAAATCTGAATTTGGCAACCACCGATGTACACAATGATGCAGAGACATAACTGTTGTCCTCATCATATGATGTAAAATCAAAATTTGTACTGATTCTTGGAAAAACATTAAAACTACCCTAACTAAAAATGTTCGGTTCAGTCCCTAAGTGCATTTTAGCTCTTGGTTACTTTGCAGATTCAAATTCATCATCATTTCATTAATATCACGCATGTTGAAAATGAAATGTCCCAGTCTCCTGCAGCAGCTGGGCCTGATGCATCATTAAAAGGCTGCTTACATGTTTATGCATCTGTAATAATAATAACCTATTAATATGATAATATGATATGTAGTATAAAGCACAATTCTGCACCAGAAGTATTTTTGGTACGTCTCACTGCCAAGTCTGCTACCAGTGATGGCAAAACCCAAATTGCTGTCAAGCAACTGGCCCAAAGGGCTGCAAAGGTTTGTGATCATTTGATTAAATGCAAATTTGTGAGGAACATGCACCATTAACTAGCTACTGAAATGACAGAGTCCATACTTGTTTGGCAGGACAACCACTCTCCATTATACTTTCCACCTGCTGAGAACTAATTCACACATTTACAGTGTCTTTAAGACATGTTTATTGTCATTTGATACACTGAGCTGGGCGCACTGAACAAGAACAAGCATGTTGCTCGCAATCATTTCAAAGCTGCCCCATGCCCACGTCAGTTGTATCAGTGAATCTCAATGAATGTGACTATCGCTCACTACATAATTGCAAAGGGATTACTATTTTATCATTCCCTTTCAAGCAGAAGGCCTCTCCAATTGTGAATAGTAAAATAAATCATTATTCAAAATTGCTTTGAAATAACAGACATGGAGTGAGAGATTGCCTCGTCCCTCAAACACACACACACACACACGAAAATGGGCTGTGATGGAGGCCACAGTGAGTTAAATGAGGGGAAATAATAAGGAGAGAGGAGGTTATCAGACTGAGCCTGGTTCATTCAGCCAGCCAGACTGCAAGTCATCACATATGCAGACTTCACTCTGAAAGCTCAAGCGTCAGGGCTTTCTCTCTCCCTCCCTCTTCCTCCCTCTTTCTCTCTCTCTCTCTCTGTTAATGGAGTCTATTAGTACTTGGCTTGTAGGGGAAATAGGACTGAAATCTGAGGTCAATGACTCTCCTTTATGTTCCTGGCTGTGGAGCACCAGAACCATGGTCACCACCACTGTGCCATAATCACCATCATCACTATCCTCATCATCATCATGACCATCATCATCATTGCTGCTATCTGCCCCTATTACGCTGCCTTTCCCATTTCAACTCTCACTTTCACTGTTATCTACGAAAACACAGCTATCATTATTATTATTGTTATTCTGCTTTTCCAATATTACTCCTCCTCCTTCTCCTCCTCGGATTTCCCCTTGAATAATGCATATTTCCTTACCCCCCCCTCCATGGTAAAATAGATTCTACACCTAATTACCATGTTGTAATTAGCAGAAGAAATGAGGGAGGATCTAAGAACGTTGCCCATGACAATGTGTGCCAGTTTTTTTTTTTCCTCCTCTGTTTTGTGTTGTATTTAAGCCCAAGAAATGTAAAGAAACTGCAGCTCCTTTCTCTTATTGCCTTTCGATGCTGATTAATTTCTGAAATTGAAACTGCAAATGTATCAGTTTGTTTGGAAACAAGAGCCTGACTCACCAAAAAATTATTTTATTCCGTCTTCTAGCACTTTTTCCGTTTCCGGGTCGTGGGGGTTGCTGGAGCCAATCCCAGCTCACTATGGACGAGGGCGGGGTACACCCTGGACAACCTAATGGCACTAGTTGAAAACCATGCTTCTATTTTACTTCAGACAAGCATTATTAATAAGAAAAAAAAAATCTTTCATTGCCCCAACCCTAACCCTATAAATTTACCACAACTCAAGCAACCCTCCAACATTAACAGCCGCACAGGCCTTTTATTAACCCTCTGATAAGACCTGTAGCAGTGTTTCTGGAAATAATATCCTCATAGCTGCAGGTTTACCAGACCTCACTGGCATCATCATGGTTAAAATAATACATATGTGCACTGCACGCGAAGTAGCAATCATAATCGCTATGGTCACTATGGTTTGGCTACTTTCAGGAGAAGATGCTGACTTGGCTCGATGTTCAATGACGATGTTTTCACAGTTACATTAATAACAACGCGGTTAATTTTGCAACAGCCATAGATACTAGCAAAAACATAAACTGACACTTTTACATGGGAATCAAATACTGATCTCCTGCGTCAGTCTGGGACTACTCTGTTGTTGGTTAGCTAAGCCCCCTGCTGTCATTCCTTCAGCTGGCCAACTCCTGTCACTTTCAGTAGATTACAATGTGAATGTAAAATATGTGAAGTTTGTTGGTATTTAGCACCTGCGGTTCTGACCCCATCACCACCTACAGGGAGCATCATCACCATAGGGACTGATAATAATAATATCCAGAAAGCAGAATTTGAGCCAACAGATTAATGCTGGGTACAAGTGGGGCATTTGGAATTCTCTGAGAACAGCAGCTCATTTTACCACAAACCAAATGGCTAACAATGCATATGAGGCCCCTGACATACTGGGCCCCTGGGAAGGTATCCCACTTTGCTCCCCTGGTAATTCAGCTTCCGGTGGTTACCTGGCTCTGCCCACTTAGGTTTAACTTTGCTGATCTGAGATCTGAATAATGAGCAAAATCTGTGCAGTATATGAAAACTTTTTTGCTATCCTGTGAAAACCACACATCTCCAGGATGTCACGTATTTATTCAAAAGTCAGATGTTTTTAATTTGCCAAATGGATCCATTGGGAAGATTTAGCTTTAGAAGTGAGATATGGCTGTTTTTTAATGCATTGCATGGCAGATTTTTAATGCAGCAGCATGCCATCCTAAGGTTTCCTCTCCTTTGTGTCTCTTGTTTGTCTGTCCCTTTCTGTTTGTATGAACCTGTTGGGGGGTGTGGCCACCTTCACACCTGACGCTCATCATCATCTCACCAGAAGCTTGCAGTATTTAAGTTACTGCAGTTTAGGCCAACTCTCTGAAACCTGCAAAGAATACTTCTTGCCGTATTATTTGGCTAATGCCCCATCTTCCCCGCTTCAGGTTGTGTTTGCTGAAGACTGAACCCTTGCTTGTTTTGTTCCAGTGGCTGTCTTGAGGTCCGTTTCACAAAGCAGGTTTAGTGGCAACTCAGAGTCTGTTAACCCTGAAATGAAGGAAACTCTGTGTTTTCCATTTCACAAAGGGAGGTAACTCAAACAGGAGAAAGCAGGGTAACTCTAGCCTGTTTCCCAGAGAGAGGAACTTAAGCTCTTGGTCAGTTACCGTAGTAACAGACTCTATGAACGTAACCATGTCAGGTTTTTCTCAATAAACCTCGAGTTTCTCTCTGACTCCGCCCTCTTTCAGCCACACACGGTATTTGATTTCTTCATTCCTTCAGTCAACAGGCGAGTTTTGGCATAGCATAATTCTGCCGTCTGTTATTTTAAAAAATCTGTCGGTAGGCCGATATTAGAAGTCCATTAGGCGACTGTTTCCACTAACATGGCATGTCCTTTTGATAACGATCCCGTGGATGAAGATGCGCAGAGAATTAAATATTCGTCGGGAGATGGTTATCAGACCACGCATAGATGTTCTAGCATTTCCAGACAATTATCTTTTTGAGCGGTACTGTTTCACGGCACAGTGCATCATCTGCATACACAACCTAATCCGTCCTTACATTTGCAACGTTACCAACCGTAGTCATGCTCCCACATCCCAGCAGAGATTGTCTGTTGTGCAGCGTTTCTTTGCAAATGGAAGTTTTTTTGTACAACGTCGGAGATGCATAGCACTTGAGTAAGGCAACTGTATGCCATAATTACCCAGCCATGCCCTGTTAAAAAGGATGACAATGTGTTCATACTTCAGTGTAGGCTAAATGTCACACAATGTGAACTATCATTAACATATCAAGATGTTACCTATATAGGCCTCTCTGGATCCCCCTCTGTAAAGACAGCAGACACAGTTTCCTCGTGCTCTTCATCTTAGATGAGTGATATGTTTCAGTATACTTAACCTACCATTTGGCAAAATCTTTGGAGTATTGCCTACTTACAGTTACAAGGTTTGTTGTGGCGTGAGGGGGCTCCACCAGGCAGATAGAAACATGATCAAAATGAGGTACCCCCATGAGATTATGACGAGGTCTTACCTGTTTGAACAGAGTTTTTATATTTCATCTTAAGCTGTTGCCAAGTGCGCCTCTCCCCCACGGGATTCCACCTAAAAGAAATAAATTAATAGGCTACCATTCAAGCAGTTTTCCCATGTAATATTATTGTGATTGCAAAGGACTACATTTAAACTTACGCATTAACCCGAGCAGCAATGTTCTCCCACACCGTCTCCCTCTCTTTTGCACTTCTTTCTAAAAACATGTTCAAACTCACCGTATGAGTGCATTAAAATGTCTAATTCTATTGCAGTGAAAAACACGGCCCCCCCTTCCTCATTGCCATGGTGACTCGTCGAATCAGGGCTCCATTGATGCTGTCTTTTTATAGTTGTGGTGCACGCGCTTAACTCCAGTTGAAACTATTCCAAGTTGATCAAACTAACTCAAATCTGCTGTCCTGGAACCGAAAACTCTGAGTTTCCTATCTCAGAGTAGATCAGCTCAGAGTTCAGGGTTAGACTCAGAGTTTGTTGAACCTGCTTTGTGAAACGGACCCCTGGCCTGAACCCTTGCCTGCCCCCACCATTTTGATCTAAACACCTTCAGGGATTTTTTAGCAGACTTTGCCCTTGCTTTAACTTTAACTTTGCCTCCATGTCTGGTTCCAAATTTAAATATTCAGCTTTATCTGAAACAAATGAGGTACATTTTTTAAAAGTCACCAAGTTTGGAGATGCATGATTTTCACTGGACAGCAATGATTCATTAAAGGTTCCATATTTCACTTGTGTTGATATTCTTGAGGATAGAGGTGTGGTTTTTTTAAGTACAAAACCAACCTAAAAGTAGTTTTACATTTGCTCCCTTGGGCCTCCTTAGAGCTCCAGCAACAACTGAATGGTGGGCAAATCAGAATAGAGGAACTTCTGATTGGCTGTCTCATTTCTCTGTGATCAAATATATCAGTAAACACGGAGAGAAACCAAATCCTGCAGTATTGAGTGAAAGAGGCGATGATGGGTTTAAAGTTGGGGGCGATGACTGCTTTGTTATGACATCGCAAAAGTCATGACAGCTAGCTTTAAGGCTCAGTTTCTGAATACAGACTGTGAGCATTTCTCCGTGGATTGAGACCTTCAATACTTACACTGTGTTAATAAAGAACCTAGACCTTATATATATATATATATACTAAACAGTTACTATACTATATATTACTATATAGTAATATATAGTAAAGAGTAAAAAGTAACAGCTTCTTTTGAGTCATAGATTTTTCCATGATAAGCTAATTTATATCATAGCAATGTAAGTCTTTCACTTTGCAACTATAGTTACATTGAATTATCACTCTGTCTGACTGGAAACCCTTTGGCTGTACTATATGGATACAATTAATTTGATTAATGAAAAAAAATGCGACACACAAACAAATACATTGATGATAATTGTGTACAGTTTTTGAGTGGGCATCCAGTTGTAGGCGCACATATGAGTAGTCTTACAGACATAGACAGTAAGTGACAGAGGAGTCCTCGGGTTCACACTCAGTCCTCAGAAGATCCATCTCCAAAGCTTAAGGTAAATGAGTCCATTTGAATATAAATCTGGTTCGGACTGGGTCACGATCATAATTGTCTTTGTAATTAGATTCATTTTCCTAGTCTCTGGGTTGTGTCACTCCAACAGACAGCGACAGTGCACTCAGGAGAATGGACCAAAATACACCGTTAGCCTCTGGAGCCAGGGGTCGAACGGTCAAAAGGAGGTGAGTACAGGCGAGAGCACATTCCCATATAATGACCCCTGGTGTAATGATGTTTTTGTGCCTGCCCTTTCCCACTCATTAAGGCATTCTTGGTAGGTCACATCGCTTTGACAACTATAGATGCAACGATTCACCATTTATATACACTAATGATCCCAGTTGTTATATTACAGCCATGGCATTGGCCGCCACTCTGAACAGCTTGTTGTCATGCATCTTCATGTTAGTGGCAGTGCACAGACCAAAATAACTGCATTGTAACTTATTATCTGAAAGGCTCGGTTGTCAGTCCACTGTTTGACACCACTTACGAAATGTTTTCCACAAACCACAGAAATTTCATGTACAACATCTGAGCGAATTGTCAAGTTGCAGAAAAGGCAGTATGACTTCCAATTTCTACAACTATTGTATAGGTAGTGAGCAGAGATGATTATTAGTTGAAGCCAAGGTCTGCGATGGTTTGAAAAGTCTTCTTTTCTCTTCTGCAGGTTAACAGTGTGAAGTTGTATTACCATGACAACTGCAGAGGAATGAAAGCAGCAGAGTGATGGTGATAGCGTCATTACAAGCTGTATTTTAATTTCACACTTTGAAGATATTTTCACTTCAGAATTTTGCTCTGATTCATTCCGCTTTGCTGATATTGCAATTATTGTTGGAATAGATAGGGTCACTTCCCATCAGTTGTATTCATTTTTGCCTTTTCGGGGTCCATATCTGTCCACTTCATCTCTGTCTCAGACATGGTGAAAATCAGGTGTTACAGTTTTTCAATTTTTTTTTTTCCCCAGTGTGTATAATTACACACTGGGACCATAAATCTAAATTAAATTTTGATTTAATTTAGATTTATGATAAGGCGTCTGGTAAAGTATTTTCTGCCTTTTCTTAATCTAATGTCTAAAGTTTTGTTCAAAATGAGCTTTTCAAAAATGCAGCAGCAAAATATGACCAACATGCAAGACCAGACTGGCTTTTCTCCAGTGATGAATATAGTGTACATCCCATGGAAAAGAACAACTCTTCATCCACTTTGTGAGGAAGCAAGAGGACCCGGATTGAAGCCACATAACAACAGGGAGAACATAGAAACTCTACAGAGAAAGGCCCCAGGCCAGGGATTTGAACTTCTTGCTAAGAAGCAAAAACTTTAAAGGTAACCACGATTCATCACTATTATTCAAAAGCAAAAGTGGTTAGTGATGTCAGTTTTAATTTTATTTTCTTAGCCTAGCTCCATCAAGTGAACATATGAGATGATATTTTCTGTATTTAACCCTCCTATTGACCTTAGGGTCAATTTGACCCCATTCAATGTTTATCATTAAAAAAACTGTAGTTGAATTTTTTGGGGGGGCTTCATATTTCATGACTTTTCCTAATTTGAGGGGGACAACTGATTAAGCATAAAATTATCTTGATGATAAATTTTCAATTTGCTGTACACATTTTGCCCGTATCGATGTTCCACTGGGGTCAATTTGGCCCCAAGCTGTTTTACCTATTTAAAACATGTGTGTCTGTGTGTCTGAGCTTGCAGCCCTACACTTGGAGGTGTAGACTTCATACTTTAAAGCTGATACATCCTAAGTGGGCAGGGAAAGCACAATGCCCATGAAAACTTTGATACTTGTTACGCTGTTTCGTGGGCGGTGTCCATTCTGACAATATATGCTGAGTAAGCCTGCCAAATACAGCATCAGAGTTTGGGCAGCAATCCACCTATCTCCATCTATGTTTGCAATATGCAGGTGTACACAGGAAAATCCCCTGAGGAAGCACCTGAAAAAATCAGGGCTCAAAGGTTGTGCTTGACACGGCTTAAGGACCGCGTGGGCATAACATTATATGTGATCAATTTTTCACATCTTATGCCCTGAGTGAGGAACCCCTACATCTCGAATGGTACAAACCACGGGCAGGTAACACAGCAGGTGCCAAGTTTGTCCCACCAAAAAGATTCAAAGAAGAGTATGACCTGTGCTCAATGCAAGAAATATATCTGCAAGGAAGCACGGTGGCATAACGGTTGGACTGTGGCCTCACTTTTGTGGGTTTGATTCCCGGGCCTGGGGCCTTTCTGTGTGGAGTTTGTATGTTCTCTCCATGTCTGCCTGGGTTTCCCCCCACCGTCCAAAGACATGCATGTTTAGGTGAATTGGTGACTCTAAATTGTCGGTAGGTCTGAGTCTGAGTGTGAGTGGTTGTTGCTCTCTGTCTGTCTCTGTATGTTGGCCCTCACCTGGAAAGTTGACTGGGATTGGCTCCAGCACCCCTGTGACCCGGAAATAGATAAGCGGTAGAAAATGAGTGAGTAGGTAAGTGAGCGAAAGTATCTGCAAGGATCATGCACACACTGCACGTCCTGTGTAGAGTAATGCAGATTTGAAGCTTGACTGTTCCTGTGCCAAAAAGAAAAATACGATTTTCACGTTCCACAGTTTGATTTCTCTTACACACACATACACACATTATAAATGAAAACAGTTTCATGTTCTGATCAATGTTCTCGTGTTCTAACTTTACAAGCTCCTGCTAAAAGTTTTAAAAGGTGTTTGTTTTATTTGAGCAAATTTGACTGTGAACATGTCTTGGTGTAAAAAGGCAAAAAGTTTTATTTAAATTTAACTCCTCACAATATTGGTCGCACGAGCAGCCCCCATAATTTCCTACTTTACAGGGTCTATCATTTGTTATTGTTCTGACTGAGAGACCCCCAGCAGTAGATGTTAACATCCATTTAAGCTGTATTTACTGCCCTCACAGCTAACGATAGCTTAGCTGCAATGTCTATTCAGCAGAGCATTCTGGGGCGAACTTACCAAACTCACATGTGGTGCAGTTGTTGGATGTAATCGTTGAATTTTAGGTCAAACATACACAGATACAGCTCTCCAAATTGTTATCCACAAGAATTAACTTTGGCAGAAGACAGTGTGCTTTCTTTCATGTGAGTCACTTGTGAGGCTTTACGTGTTTGATATTTACATTTCTCTTCATCAGCTCTCATTAAAACCCGAGGCGCCAAACGAACGGGGAAGCTCATGCAGCGTATTAATCCTCCGCTCCCCACCTCCAGTTCAGGAATTAATTTTGCAATGTACACCAGCATTCTTTGGACAAGACCCTAATTAATTTTTGGTCACACTAATTAATTATCGACTGAAAAAGTGAAGCGCGTATAGAAAATACTGTAGCAAGTGGCAAAGATAAAGAAGTTATTGCTGGTGTTGGAAGCAGAGGGTGGATTTTCATGCAAAGCAGTGTGACACCATGTAAAGTGTAAATGGTACAAATTAGGTCAAAAGCCGTTATATCACATTTGCAAACCTCGAACACTTCCCTGTTAATACAGAGTGTGAAACGTTTGTGTTTTTATTGCTTGCATCTCACTTTAGCATTAACTAACACAAAGTCTGTATTAGTGCCACAGTTCCTGTAAACGTTGTCATCCGTTGGTTGCCCTCTTGTTACACATATGCAAATGGTTTCATCTGGCCATTGGGGAGAAAAAAAAATAATATCAGTGGAGAGGGTGTGCACTTTTTATTTTCATCTGACATATGATCTATTTCAAAGATTAATTGCTGCTCTCTATGGAAAAAGACATCTGTCCTCCAATTATTGCAGTCATTGTATTTTGCTGGCTTGTTCATTGGGTCAAGGGGTCCTGTTGTTAAATATAAATGACTCAGGCTGCGGGCGGCCTTGCTGGCATGCTGATGCAAAAATGCTTTGGAGATGACACTTAAAAATGTTAAAAGGTTTTATAACCCTAGATCCAGACTAAGGGTTATGGTAGTTTCTGTCTGGGAAGCAAGTAGCCTTTAGTACCACAGTCATCTTAGGGAAAAAAGCCAGTAAAAAGAGCGAACACGATGGGGGCAGTGACTGTGTGAAAGCTTCACATCTCCAATTTTGGTTATTTTCATGCTTCCGTTTTAAGATGAGGCAGGAATGAGAGCTGTTTCTCTTAACGTTTTGACATTTTGAAGATGGGAAGCTCTTAAGCTGCAGTTATTCCTTTCTAACACATCAGGGTTGGCACAGGAAGTCACAAGGGGTCTCCGGTGGATTTTGAAATAACATTTTAATTACCTAAAATGAGAAAAATTAAATTACAAACTAGAATAACTGCCTCCTTGTTGACTGCAAAACATCTAAGCTGCAGAAAATATGGATAATATAGTGTTTTTTCAAAAGGTTATGAAGTCCCAGTTAAATTGACCTTTGAACATTTGGATATAAAATTGCATCATGTAATCTTCTCATTGTAAACAGTTCCACACGTTATAATTAACGCATGAATTTCTGATATTTGGCTTAAAACATGTCCTGTGTGGTCACGGTGACAGTGACCTTTGACCTTTAATCACCAAATTTTAATCAGTTACTCCCTAAATCCAACTGTGTATTGTTGCCAAATATAAAAATCCCTTAAGATGGTTTAAGACAGAACTGCCTTCTGGGAGTTCACCATGAACTTGTTTTGACCTTTGACCTTCAACAACTGATATACTTCCCTGGAATGGGAGGGAATGGTGGATGTATGCACGAACTGAAAACATTATGCCTCAAGCCCCGATCATTTCAGTGCAAAGGCATAAAAATTTGCAGTAAATTTCTGGGCCCATAAAAGAGGTAAAATGACCACAAAGCCGAATGAACTAAAAGACCACAACTGCAGTTCTGTCTGTTGACACTAGCAGTTAAACACAATGCATCAAAACACATCTAAGTAAACAAATACACAAATTTGCAAGTAGCTCAGATGACAGTGTAGAAAGAGGACACAAAAATGTGACAAATCCAGCACGCTTCTTGTGTTAGAATATATCCAAGTTGGTGTGTATCAGCTGGGTTCATCACTTTTTTGTTTCCCGTGGAAACAAAAACACTTATGATGTGAGAATTTGCAGCATGTTTGTGTACCTGTTTGTGTTTCAAATATCTATAACAAAGTTATTGATGATATTTTCTGAATTTACTTGCTTGTGTTTTTCTTAACTTGGAGTCTATTTGTTCCTCCAGGCCTTTGTAAAACAAGTGTCTTTGTATGTCTGAGGGAGGTCTGTTAGCATGAGGAAGCAGGGCTGACTGACTGTTCACAACACGTCCAATCACTGCAGCACACGGGCAACAGGTTTCTCTGCATTTTAATTATGAGAAGGTCAGGCCAGGGTTTGTTCACAGGCCTTGTGTTTCATGTGATTAAACATGCAGCGGACGCATAATTTATAGAGCACAGAGGACGCTTTGACCCCATCACAATTTTACAATCTCCCACCAGCCTTTGTTGGTGCACGTAAATAATGCCAGTAATTTACAGCGGAAAGATGAAGGTTGCTGGTGAGAAAGACAGAAAAACAAATCAGTGATAAATGTTTACGCAAATTCATTAACTTGTATATCTTTACAATCACACTTATTCCAGGTCTTGTTTTTCACTTCTTCTACTTCTGGTTTATAACAAGTGATCTTTCCAAAGGAAAAAAAGGAAAAATAAATGTCCAAGGGGTGCTGCTCCCACAGTAAACCTACAGTTTCAAGTTCTACTGTCAGATTTGTGGGTCTAATTATTTATTCCCACTGAGATATATTGCAACACAGCACATAAAAAACTGACATGGAATCAAATATGTAGCTTGGGAAATTTAAAAACCACCGTCTAACTTCACCAACCTCCCAGTAGAAACAACTCCCAATTCATTTCCCATGGAAAACCGCTCTAATTCACACCCCCCCTCCAACGGACACTTAAAGATGCCATTCACTTTGCACAGAACAGTAGCCTGGCCCTGCTCCATAAGATCTAGTTCTGAGACTTTTCTCAGCTTTTCCTCATTTGCATACTGTAACACAGCAGGGAAGGGCGGGCTAACTTTCTCACATGGGAGGCCAGAGACTGTGACATAATTGTTTGGCATATTATTAACACTCGGTGGTTGTGAAAGCAGCCTCGCATGCTTGGCTAAAGAGTACACTCCAGCAGATATTTGGATTTTTTGTTTGTTTCACTATCAAAATAGCTCTTTCCCACCTGCCCACTGGGAAGTGCTTATGCAGCAGTGCCCAACTGATGTCAAAACAAAAAGATCAACAACCTGTGGTAGCCTCGGGGTTCGCCTCACTCTTGGGGCTCAGGGCCCGGTAACTCACTGTCACCATGCAGCTGATGGTGTTTCAAAATATTGCTCTCCGAATCCATTCAATCGAGAATCATAAGCATGCTGAAGTATTTTTGAACAGACACCAGACCAGACAAACAGTAGAGGTGACGACAATAGACAATTCCCACCCATCCCTGCTCCTCTGCTGATATTACTCTTGGCCTTTGAGAGCCTGTGGAAAATTCTCCTATGATGAGGTGTAGACTTCTGCTCAGTGGCAAGGTGATTTCCATAAACCCGGTCACCGTGGTGGTCAAGACTGTGATCACTCACACTGACCTCACAAAGAGGGGATATTATTGTTTTGTCCCTCTGCCAAGCTCAGGTCACTTCCTCCATGTGGTTAAAGAGGAGGAATTCAGCAAACATGTACTGCATCTGCTGTGGAAGTGAAGAGAGGAGAAAACAAAAAATTATGAACATTTCAGATGTCTGTTTCTCTATTAGCAACTCTAGGTTCTGTATGAATACTGTTGAAGCATGGAGTGATAGTAAAATGTAGTTATAGTTTGCCAGGTGACAGAGTCAGATTTATGATCTCATAATTAATCACTTGAAGCAAGTTCTAACTATGAAATAATGACACATTGTTTACCCTGAGATCCATGAGAAAGCAGCTCTGCACCTCTTGCCAGTAAAATATTTAAGGTCTCATATAATTCCAAATTAGACCTGCAGGTGGTGTTTGGTTATGAATCAGCTTTAGGTTCTATATTAATCAAAGGTCTCCATCCAAAGAGACCTTTGATGCTCACAGTCTGTATTCAGAAACTGAACCAGCTGTCAGGACCTCAACCCTCGCAGCACCTCTTCAACCCCCCCCCCCCCCCCCCGCAGTTACGCATTATATGTTATGAAATCAACTGATGGCTAATCAAAACTGCCAGGGATTTTGTGAAATCACTAATGATTGATTGTTAAAGAAACATTTTTCACTTTTATTAGCTAAAGATCGTACAGGGTCTTGCTATTTGTTAAAGAAACTGAGTCATCTTACTGTTTTAATTGTCCTCCTTTACACTGGGACTCACACACACACATACATTTTATGCCAAATTCCAAGAACAAATAGAATGACAGAAAATTAAAAAGTTTTTTCCATTACCAAATGTTTATATTGCATTCACATGATGGTTGTTGTCTACATTTTGAAAAACAGTGTGATTACCTTATTAAAACTAACCTGCTTTATAATCAAAAAAGACATGAAAATCTTACTTTGGAACCTTTAATACATAGTGTAGCTGTGATTAGCTTTCTAACTGCTCATAGGTGTTATTATTTTGTATGTCATGTTCACATCTGAAGCTCACCTGTCCCATCTAGAGGACACAGAAGCACAGCCATGTGGGCAAATATGTCACTTATGTTTAGGTATAGCATATAAAAACATCTTAATTGTTTTTCATTAGGCCATTTAATTTTCTAAACAATGACAATGTCCATCGTGACACTGAGGTTTGTTTCTAGTTTTCAAGTTGTTGTTGTTGTTGTTGTTGTTGTTTTTTAATTGGTTTATCACTGTTGCATATACAAATCATAATTCTGCCAACTCCCCACAATTAATGGATCCCAATAAATGAAATGTACATTTTGAAAATTGAACAGGCACACTTCCAGAATAAAAGCCTAGTTAATCATACACAGACAGTTATTCATTGATTCTCTGCATCAAGTCGACTCCTGGTACTGCACGTCCATCTTATTTCCCCGCCAGCCATTCATGCCTTTTCTTTGGATGACAGACTTTGTGCAAGAACGGTCTTTTTTTTTCACTTACTTTGTTTGGTTTTTGTCTATACATATCCTGTTGTTTTGTTTTGAGGGTGTAAAAGGTCTTTGGGAGACTGAGACAGCCGTATCAACCCTGTTTACCATAAAGCTTGTGGCTGGCCCCATCCATGGCCTAATGAAAAGTAGAAGATAGGCTATGCTTGTCATGCTTGGCTAGCCCTGTGATCGGCAGACTGTGGACAGTTACTCTACTTGCATGCCAATTAATCTCAGCCTCTGAATTTCCCACCGTCCCTGTTTTACTCACTGCTTAATGGAAGAAGACTGAGGGTTGCTCTAGAACAAATAGTTATCACGACAATGCATGTTGGATTTCTGTACACGGTGCCGACTTTATTTGGAGATTTTATAGTGTCACACAGATTGATTCTGCTGAATTCCCTTTGCATGCTCGCCTCAGATACGGACATTAGAGTCTAATGGTTTTATTTAGCTACAGATAAAATAAGGCAGTAGGACTCCCAGTTGTGTGGGATTACAGGTTTCCATTGACTGTTAGATGCCTCTCAGGATCATATTTTCCACCTTTTGATATGGTGCGCTGGTGAAAGGGCACTTTCAGCTGTATTAGCATGCTGCTCAGGCACCCACTGAACATTATTATTCTCTTTTATTTATGAGTCAAAGCAGTGGGAGGAACCTGGATCCCAGCGTGGGCACAAACGTTCCTGGCTCCGTCTCAACAGACGGCCTCTCTTTAAATGGCCAGTGATCACCATCAGAGAGCAGATAAAGATGGATTTCAGATGAAGATTCATCGGGTGAAAACAGACCTGAGCTTGCTGTTTCTGGCCCTCCATCATTCATCATGCATCATCTGCTACATGCTTGCACGGAAATAAATAAAAAAAACATCGGGAAAGCACTCATACAGCTATTTTACAAATCAACAAAGAGCTGACAAAAAAAATGCCCATTCATCATTAATAATAGACGTGCTGGCTGAGCTCACGAGGCAAGTGAGGGATCCAGGTTACAATTTATGGGATAAATATTTCATCGCTAACATCTGTCTGTATATTCTGTGCCAGCGTGATTCGAAGTTGTTACAAATGAACGTCAAACGGGAAGTAAGTGAACAAGCCGTCGAGGGAACAGAACAAAGACGTAGTGGAGCGGGGAGGAGAGAGAAGACTCACAAGAAGAAGAAATTGAACAGCAAACAGTTTTCCTTGGCTCATCAAACAAATTCAATATGCAGTTTTCTGGTCTTTATGGTGAAAAATGATGGAGGAGAAAGGGGGGCCTGGAGTGGTAGTTAGGGCCAGAGTAAGGGGGATTATGCCCTTCTGTGTCCCCCCCCCCCTCTGTGAGGACCGTGCCACAGTTTGGACAGTACTTGCATTCTTCCACAGCTTATCCCAGGACTTTCCCAATTACGCGCTAATAGGCTACTGCACAGAAAGAGCTTGAAAAAAAAATAAAATAAAAATACAGAAACACAGTAGAGACTCTCACTTTGCTTAAATCCAGATTATTTAGGGCTCGTTTTTTTCTCATCTTTTGAAGAGAACAACCCTTCACCTAATTGCCCATATTGTGTCCTATTTCCTGTTTCTGCTTAGTGTCAAGGGTTTTGATTTGATTATTCCCCAAAGAATCCCCCTGCCCCCACCCACCAAAGACAACTGTGTGCTCATTTGGCCATGGAGGGCAGCAGCACCAAAGATGGGACACGACAGCTCTGTTTGAGAGTTACTTATGCTCAGGTCAAAATGTCGAACAGCACAGCTTTGTGCTTTGACTGCCATTTTTAAAAGTCTTTTACTGGGGGGGAAACAAATAAGTTAACATTTCATATTTACCACCAGTTTCCTTCCCCCTGCTTAACAGCTTCCACTGCCATTGTATAATCAAGAAGAAGAGAATAACAGAACATGAATACAAAGTGCCTATAGCAAAGCACCACACTGAGTAGAGACTAAAGCAGTTGCCACATCAGAGTACATCCATATGAAATTAATTACTGATGGGGCTGTTTTTCAGCGTCAGAGAATATGGCACTGAATCAAAAACCCACACTTTCAGAAAGGAGGCAACACCCTCCCCCCACCCCCTCTTCCCCCACCATCACCATCATTGCCGCAGCCTTTGCCCCCCAAACAACCAGAAAGTAAGGAGCCAAGCAGCCGTTACTTCCCAGCGTCTGATATGGTGTGTGACCAACGTGCACTGATGCTGAAGGAAGAAGCAGGGGTAGGGCTAGAGGGTGGGGGGTAAGTGAGAAAACAACAGTAACATGTTCTTTTCTTTCCTAATGTGCACAAGGATCTTTAATCAAATAATTATCTGTCTTCGGTGGTTCAAAAGTGTTTATTTTTCCTTCTGCCACATCTCACACAACTCTACAAGTGCTCTCCAAACTCCTCAAACAAATTCATCTGAGATCACGTAGAAGAAGCGTTTATAATGTTAACATGGACTCCTCAGTATTACAGAAAATATCCCTAACCTTCACCACACCGGGCTTTTGTCTAATCTGTTCTACTTCTCTTTTACTTTTTAAATTAACCACATTACATAAAGGAATCGTATTTCACTTGCAATCAAATCCCAAGATGCTTGAGCTTGGTTGAGAACAAAGTCACCAAAGGTCATTTCTGAAAAGCACTAAATATCACTCCAAGTTCAAAAGCAGTAGAAGAGTTTATTCCTCATCTGCATCCTCTCGAGAGAGCTTTTCTTACTCAAGTGCTGCAGTGGCCACAAGGACAACAGCAAACAGTGATAATTTAAATATACTTTATTACACAACCATTTCTATCTCATCATATAAAGAACTAATAAGAAATGGCTCTGCAAAGTGTCCAAGCTTTAGTAACAACATGTCACCAAGCCGATCACATTTGGCAAACCATTTGAGAGACTGAGTTCAATATGACTGCTTATTTGTGATGTCACAAAGTTCCAGAAGTCCCGAAGGTTTTACAGCTCAGAGTTACAGGCTGTGAGCATTTCTCTGTGGACTGAGCTTTGATACTGTCACAGTGTTGAAATACAACCTTGACTTAATTTATAATAAAAATAATAATAATATATTTACTGTATATCAAAGAACACATGGAGGTCTAGTGGGTGGCATTCATTCATGTGTCATGGCAGCCAGCTGTAGATGGATTGTCCTAGCAATATGTATAGACCTAAAACGTGGCATGTATGCATATGTACATGTGTATGTTATGTTTATGTATATAATATCAACACATTTTTCAAGTTATTTAATCCTCTGTGTGTTGAAAATGTCCATCACAATTCCATTATGACCTTGCTTTTTTTTGCCTTTTGAGGGGAAACCCTCTGTAGATTAAAAATACCATTCTTGGCACCATCATAGTGTACATTGGTTTTTAGGTCTGCTAGTGCACAAACTGCTGATTCTTGGCTCCATACTTTGACTTTTAATTCATCCAATTAGAATATTTCTGCTTTAAAAGCAGCTTTTTATAAAATAAATTCTTCTTCTAGAATCTGCCAGAAAAAAACAATCACCAGATTCGTTTCCCAGACCAGACAACCATCCCCCCTCCCTGTCCCATCCACCCACCATTATGCATCTGAGCTGAGCTCTCTGGTTGGCTGAACCAATGAAGAATGTACCATTAAATCATGTATCAGGCTAAAATGGAATAATTTTACACCGAAGTCGGCTTTAAAGAGCACTGGAACTGGCTTTGCGGGTTACTTGGTTACTTTGCTGGGAACTTGGAGAAATAATTACGTCATTGTGACTCTCTCATTCAGGCCATTGGAGGGAAGGAATCGCACGCGTGTTAAAAATTAGGAAAAGCAGAACAGAAGGGAATCATTGTTCCCTGTTCTGCTCTTAGCACAGATGAAATATTGTTTGTTATGATGATTTGCATGTGTTATTTTGCATAGCTGCCATCTATGATATCAGCTAAATATGTCTTCAACCATATTTATTGTGCTCAGGCAGTCATTTTAACACCACCAATACAACTCGCACCATTTGAACAAAATCAAAGGTGAGAGCTTACAAGTGTTTGGTCTCAGCGGACGACTGTTTAACCTGGCCCTTGACCAAGGTGTTGATGTTTGTCTCCTGCCTTAATCTCAAGATGTACCACATAGACCTGCTTCAGCTTGTGTACATACATTATAGTGCTATATGTTACACTCTGTGGCATGTATGGTGATTAATGAGAAAAATAACTAAATTTCTTTCTTTTCTTCCCACATTGTCTGCATGCACATTATTTATTGTGCTGTTCCTTCTGAAGTGGGGCTCCCATGTGAGTGGCAGCCGTCTTGGTGTGAACCTGCTGCAGAAAAACAACAGGCCACAGTTTTATTTGTAGATGATGGCTCATATGACTGTCCGCATAATCAGCTGGCAACTATGCTACAGAACACCTCACTTTATCCATAATGCAAATAGAAGAGCACAAATAGTAAAAAATAACTTTGCAGTGCTATTCTTTCATAGTGATTCGTTTAACTTACGAGGTAAGACCTGTTTGAGGTTTAAATGTGCAAATTTATATGAAAATTTGCTATTCTACAGCACGAATGCAACATATGTATCTCCACTTAATACACATAGTTGGGGTTGGGAAGAAGTACCCATTTAAAACGTTTGAGATAAGCCTTTGAAATGTATTGCCATTGCAAATCGATTCTGACAGGTAGTTTCACAAGGTTTATTTTGCAGTATGTACACTGAACCGTGCCGTGCCCTACTAAACTTATTTTCAATTTGCTCATTTTCACTCTGTTCACTTGAGGTCAGAGTTTCTCAGCGGGGAGGAACTTGTGCTGTGAATCTTCCATCTCTGACTCCGACTCTTTTGCACTTCAAAGTCTCACTGCACACCTTGATCACAAACTCTGCACCTCAGATGGAGAATAAAAGAGATACATTATGCTTTGAAGAAATTGATCCCTGAAGATGCCAAACTGGATGTCAGCCAATGTGGTTGTTATGATACTGTTATGGTTCTGCAAGGCTGTTTTTTATCCCTTTGTGAAAATGATACTATTAGATCTGCTATTACAAGTCAATAAGATTTGTCCCTGGGTGTTGCTGCTGTGCTGACGTGCTTTTGAATGTCATGTCATGCAGCAGGAAAATGTTGTCGGCAGTAATTTTTCAGGTGCAGTTGAAATTTGACTAAATTCGTTTTTATTTACAAACGTAAATAAAAGCTGAAATGAAGCTGAAACCCTCCTGCGCATTTTATTGGTTTAAGCTTCTGTTAACGATTGTGGCTTCCTCTACATATCTCAGTGAATCTCAAAATAGAACAAATAGTTTGTCAGCTATGCCTCCAGCTTGCCTGCAATCATATGGTCACAAAACGCACAACTGGAAGCTGAACTGAATCCTGTGAACACGAGAACCAACCAAAAGCATGATTGTATTGCATGATGGAAAGATAGACCAACCACTTGTTTAAAACCCTGGAAGGTGACAGGACAAATATAATTCAAATCCTTTTATTTGGCCTTTTGGTAGGAATGTAGACCTCCTTCCTGACTCTGCATGGACAGGGTGATGACTCTGCCTAAATGATGCCCTGGAATCATGATTGAGATCATTCAAGTTAGTGCCATGATCCTTTGGCAAGCAATGCCAACAAGTGCCAAACGCATTCATAATAAGGATCAGGGCAAGTCAGCGGAAGTTGTCGCTACTGATGAAAACAGACATATCACACTGTGTAGCATTGAATTGCCTTTAATTTGAGCAAAATATTAATCAATCTGAACTGGAGCCCAGCAGAAGCTCATAGGGATCTCTACCTCCATAAACCCAGATCAGTGCTGGCTCCACCATCAGACTAGGGGTGAAACTCAGCCCTCGAGTTGTCCACTGGGCCGGGACACACCAATGACACTGATGGAGCCTGTGAGAACAGTGAAACCTCAGTGGATGTCTTGATGACCTGTATCTTTCTTTGTTGAGTAACTTTCTGAACAACATGGTTTGTACACTGAAGGAAATTCGGGGAGGTCGCTCTGAACTAAATGCTGCATGTTGTGTACTGTGTCATTTCACATGGGGACTGGGCCTGTGTGTTTATGAACACCTCCTGTTAGTTTAACAGGAGTGGCTCACATGTACTAGCATGCATAAATGCTGCTATGGGAGCATGTTACGAAACCTAGATCACAACACACACAAAGATGCTGAGTCTGACACTGTTGTCTGCTAAAGATGCCAATACTCTACCTTTACACAGGAAGGAGTTGTTGTTGTTTTTTTTGATTAATTTTCTGAACTTTAATCTGTTCTTAATTTAATCTGAATTTATACAAACGTTGGCTTAATCCCAATTTGTTTTATCCAAATCTGCTGCGTTCTGCACTGATTGTCTGATTTAAATTTCCATATCAGAGAATGTGATAGAAATGTAATGTTTGTTTAACTCTAAAATTATTGTTCAAGGCACTCAGCTGTCAGGAGGAAGCAACCATCTCAAGGCCTGTAGTTTCTCACTGCTAGACGGGAGAATGCAGCCTCTGTTCTGAGATCTTGCTGCTTCTGATTCCCTTTACATTCCTTTTTACTCCCTTTACCTGTCACTTCTTTTAACCTGATGTAGCTATAATATGCCTTTGATGAGTGACTCTTTATCTGTTTGCTCACCCTGCCAGAGGAGAGCGGCTGATCCTTTCTGCATAAAGCTTTCTTTATTAAAGAATCAACATTGGGCCGTTTGATTACTTTCAGATTTCCACCTCAAGAACAACGAGCCGGAGCATACAGCAAATTCAGCAATCCACGTGAATGTGAAACATGCTTACTGTTTAGCGGACCAGATGGGAAAAAAATCCTTACTCCTGACACAACATTATTTCGATGAGTCTATTAGAAAATAACTGCATTTGCAAAGATGGGGGAGGAATACATTATCAGCAGTTAGGCTGAAATGACAACACACATTATACGGCGATTAGTTTACACAAGGCAGCTAATGGATCCAATCACAGCACATTAATAAACAAGACACTTAGCTTTGTATCTACCTGAAGAGCTTCATCAATCTTTTAGTGAGATAGCCACAGCTGGGCCACGCAGCACAAGTATTATTGGTAAATATTTTCATTGCCGTAGAAACAATGTCAATCACTGTATCCTGTGTTGGCACTGTTACTATTTAGTCAAGCAGAAGTGAGAATAAACAAAACTCGGAATGAAAGAGCAATCAGTAGGACTATTCTCTCTGCCCCGCTGCACAAAATGACCATCATATATCTGAGGGAGCTGATAGGATTGCTGATCAATAGCAATGAATCGATGATTTCTTTGCCAGGTGCTGAGACCTTTGCGCCCCCACTACCCCCACTGCCGCCAGGCATTCTCAGCTGTTCAACAGCAGGGAACGCGAGAGGCAAGACATTTCAGCAACAACAACTAACGCCTCAGACTCAAGTGAACAAGGCGAATGGAAGCAAATGTCAAAGCTATGTCATTATGGCATTATTTAGCAGAGTGATATATGACCAATTTACTGCATGTTTCCCTAATTAGCTGGCTTAGCTTTCTGTGTGTGAAACCACTGACTCATTGCATATGTTCAGTGCAGGTCACCACACTGGATGGGGGAAGTTGCGAATGTGGAGAAGTTGGACTTCCTAAATAAAGTACATCTATCCATCTAACAGAACAATAAAATAAATAAATGGCATAAACAAAATGAAATGTCCCAATCAGACACATATTGTAAAGCCTGCAGCACTATATTGAAAATAAAAATGCAATCAGGTCTGCAACACTTATTCTCAAACTGTGTATATTTGAATTGATTTTACACAACTGATGGGAAATATGATTTTATAGCTTGTGTGCGTTTCTGCATACGCACACACATTGCACACACTTGAGCCTCAAAGAAACTCCAGATCTGTGAGTATATGGAGAGATCAATCTATTATTCAGTCAATTAATCACCTAAAAAATGCATGTTTATCAGTTGTCTGTAACACTTTCATTCTGATGGATTACATGCATTATGGCCCTGCTGCCGATCTGATTTGTATTCCTCGCTGTGCTGATTACAAAATTACACTGCTGATGCATTGGTTTTCTCCATAGAAGATTGATTGTGCTGATGAACAAAAGAGGACAAGCAACCAAAAAAAAAAAAAAAAAATGCTGAAAAACAAATAGAGATTTAGAAAAGAAAAAGAAATGCAAAAGTAAAAAAAAAAGAATGAATGATTAAGCCGCTGATGGACTGAATGACAGGCAGGAGTCAGAAAGGCTGGTAGGCAGCCAGAGAGCTGAATAGCAGCATTAGCGGCGGGGGGGGGTTTTGTGTGTGTGTGTGTATGTGTGTGACTCGAGGGCGTATTCCCCGTGGTCTGCAGACAACCCCAGGCTGTTCTCTCAACTTCACCAAGTCTCTGCCTGTCTCTATCAGCCTGGGATAAGGAATGCTCCGAGCTGGTGTGTGTGTGTGTGTGTGTGTGTGTGCCCACGCTGTCTGTTGCTTCAATAAAACCAGCCCGAGAAGGCAGGGCCCAGGGAGAGATTGACAGACAACACCAGCTCACAGGCAAACAATAATAATGCACAAACACACCATGCAACACATGCTGAGTAGTTTTGCAGGAGCATGCACGCACATCTAGCTACACCTACATCCATCACACATAAACACCCACACTTGGAGGGTGTGTGAATGTGTCTGTTTGGTAGGGAGTAGCAGGCCTTTTTTCCCCTGTGTGCCAGGTGCCGACAGGACATCTTCTGCTGGAGGCAGTTATCTGAGGACGAGCAGAACAAGAAGGGAGACAAGGATGAACTTTTTCCACCAGAGCATTGCCAGCACGCTGCTGAAGATAAAAGAAAAGCATGAACTGTAACATACAAATGAGCAACTCTGAAGTACGTCTGGATGAGTTAAAGCGTTGTGTATATCCTCATTTTCAAATGGATTTGTCTAACAGATATATACAAAAAACAGGTAATGTGTGGATATTTCACAGAGGTTCAGATATTTTTGTGGATGGACTAACATCCCGCTTTAAGTTCTAAATTCTCAGGATATGTAAAATAAAAAAGTGAAAACAGTGTCAATACCACAGTGACAAACAAATACAAAGCAAGCAACAACTGCAAGGAACTCATTTCTTAAATGCATACAGGGTGGCCCAATGGCTGAGAGGTTATGATGTATCATGTAAAGCCCTGAGGTGCAGATCTCAGCCTAGACTGCCCTACTCTCTCTCCCTTCACGCCCTGTCCGTCTCAGCTGGCAACAACTTTAGAAGCGCAATGAATGCAGGCAGAAAATGTTTGCTAGCCACGAATGTCCAATGGAAATGTCCCTTCTTAAGGAGGGAGGATCCACAAACATATTCTGAACATTTGGTTCGGTTCAGTTTAGGCACCTAAAGCTATTTGGGATTAGACAAGGATCAGTGACGTTTTTAGCATCAAAATAGACCATATTAAATGTTTTTCATTTCTTCAATATCTCTGTATCCCCATGGTTCAGGTAGGTTACTAAAAGAAGTGTTGATGGTGAATGTTAAAGCTTTACCTCCTTTGTTTAACACAACAGGTGACCTGTCAATAAAGCACACACTGAGGCTGATACTGTGACAGGTTGTGTGTACAGGACACCGGAATCTATGGGTATGTTTGCACAGAGGAAGGGTGGGAGTCACCATTGGTGTTCTCCACCTAAGCTTAAGTCTGCAATTACTTTGCTTTTACTGTCTCAAAGGAATTTCAGTCTCAAGTCCAAACATTTTCATCCCACACAGAAACATTTGTGTGTTACCTCTAAATTCCACTTCGAATTGCAATCCATTTGGTAAATTTACTGTGATGCCTCTATATGTCAAACCAGACCCAAAGAACAAACATGGATTCAGGATAGTAATTAGAATTGTTCATTATTATTTATCACCTTAAAAGGACATACCAATAAGCAGAGATGGAGTATAAACACACTAAAAACCCCGCTGAGGCTTAGAAATACTCAGCAATCTTATAATATATAAGGTTTTCACCTCCTTTGTAATGAAAGGAGATAGTAATGCAGTTTTTATTTTGCGGGCAGTCTCATGAACTGATAGCAGAGTACAAAAATTTTCTTGGAGGTGTAAGCGCTTTCTGAGTAACACAGTCCCCAGACTGAACTCACAGATCTGTCTCAGCAGTGAGGCTATTCTAACTGCAGTTATGGTGTGTGGTTTTACAAAGCTGCAGAGCCCATACCGGATTACAAAGCTGCAGGGCACAGTGGAAGCCTGTTCACTCCCTGCAGCATCCTCCATGCTTATGTCCAGGAGATGCATTGGAAGAGCAGGCAGCCAGTGGGGAATCCTCCATGACCATGTAATCTGGGCTCTGTGTTTAGACATAGCACATGAAGGACAGGCTTATCTCTGGAGGGCTTGCTGTGAAATGGCTACTGGGAAGAGAAGGAGGGTCAGGGGTTGGATTGGAGGGGGGCACTCTCTGGCTGAATAGGTCGTTTTTGGAAACTGCATGTCTTTGACAATGCATTTACACCTTAATGTTGCAAAGTGATAAAAATGCACCAATGCTGGCATGAAGAATACATTAGTCTCTTGGATACAGATGTATTTTACTAATAATAATATAAAATTGAAAGAAGCCCTGTATTTACCAAATGTCTCAGGGTGAATATCATTATCAGGGATAGGTCTTAGTTTTTCATTGTGCAGAACAAATTTAAAGGACTTTTTTTGCTGTTTGAGAAATGCATTTATTTACTTTCTTGTCCAGAATGACAGTGTCTTTCTGACAGTTAACAAGCTTGGCACGAAGACTAAAAAACAATTCTTCTATTCAGCAGCTCTGACAGCTCAACACACTGCATTTTAAGACAGCATATACAAAAAGACAAAGCATATAGTAATTCAGAAAACATCATCTGTTTGATGAACACACATGCTGCAAATATACACAGCACAACCTGACTTGGACACAATTGCATTTATGCATTATAGTCAGTGATGGGTAAGTCACTTCCAAAATGTAATATATAACATATTTCTAGTTACTTTCACCTGAGAATAATCTGTCACCTTGCACTTTCTGTGTAGAGTAATAAGTTACTGACTACACTACTTTTGTGTTACCTTTACCAAAACAGACACCGACAACAAGACATTAAAATGGAAGTGTGTAATGTTCTTTTGGAGATGGACCATTACAGGTTAGTCCTTAACGCAGCAGCCCCACAGCCCTTCCCTCCACGTCATCCATGTCTCCCTCCAATAGTTTCCAGTCCTGTCTTATCACAAAACAGGCTACAAAACAAAATCAAAAAAATGTTTGTGTGTGAGTCAGTGTTGCAGGGGTTATGTACTGCCATACTCCAGGCAGTCACTGCAACCACAAGTAGACGTGAATGATGATTAGTGACAGTACCCAGGTAGTTTTATGACATGTATGTGTATAGGTGGTGTTTTTCTTCAAACCTCACCCTAGCTCAGTGCACTTGTCTGAGCTTGTGAGAGCCTTTGTTAAGTTTCAACTCCTCTCCCCAAGGACATCTCCACAACCCTGTGTAACCCTGCTGTCACATCACCCTGCACAATGGAAAACACCCCCTCCCATTCCAGTTTGTGTTACTATTTCATTTTCCCCTGCTTTTCTACTCTACGCACAAATCCCAGCTCTGGGGCGGATCCCAACATAACAATGAGCCACACTGCTATCTCTGTTTTAACTGGCTCTGCCAGAGGAACTCTCTGGATCACAGCCAAAACAATTCATTCACACGGAGTTCCGCTCACGCCCATGTTATTTCACTCCTTTATTTTGGAAACTCAACGGAACGGTCTCATTCATCACTGCTGGAGCTGCTGCAAATATTTTCTTGTTCTTTCTAAGAGAGAACCGCTGTGTAACTCACAGTGCCACCTGACTATATGACACATAAATAATTCAAGCAAAAGCTATTACACTTGTTGTAGGTAGCCGTTGATGACAGTCATCATGAAAATAGGGGTTATTTAGTCATTTTAGGTTCAACTATGGGATTATGTTTATTTTGTGTAAAATGTCCATTTCGTTCAGTGTAAACAAGGCTACCATCCAAATCCTCTTTTTATAGTCAAATCTCTCCATCCTCAGCACTTGATTTCTGCCAGTGCTCCTACTTCTGAAGGAAAAGACATCCACCCTGATCAGTAATTAGTTTGTTACCTAATTCTTCACCTTTTCAGCTTTATCATACACAATATTACTCATCCATCTATGTTTTTCTGGGGGGCCTCAGTTTACCTGGCCTTCACCTCACAATAATTCCCCCTTGATAAAGCAGTGTGTGGGAGTGTTTGTGTCTGCACACGCCCATGCTAAAGTCAACCAGCTATCAATGCTCAGCAGCATTCCAACACATTCCAAACTTTATGCTTTTTCTGATTAGATAGCATACAATTATTCCTTGTATAAATCTCTTTCCGCTTGGTGACTGTTGCTACATGTGTCAAACTTTACACTTTAACAACCCACTGCAGCTTTCGGTGATGACACAAGCAACTTTACAAAATCCAACAGTCATGTTGAAACAGTGAGTCTTTGAGCTCATACAGAAGTAAACAAAGGGAGACATTCCAGACAGAGTTTTCCTTTCACTATATAAGGACTGAAATATATCTATTTAATCTATTTAAGAGACAACCATGTAAAATGGATTTAAAACCTTCATGGGAAAACATAAATGTCTCAATCCTCATTGATTGCACACACATATATATATATGACAAGGCTTATTGGTATTTTCAATAACTGTGTAATCAAATGTTATTTTGTGATCACATATCCTGGCTGGATTGGATGCTTATGGCAGATAAACAAATTTGCTTCATATTTCCATTATTATTATTATTATTAATAATAATAATAATAACAATAATAATAATAATAAACAACTTTATTTATATAGCACCTTTCAAAACAAATGCTGTATAGCAAACTGACAACCAATAAAAGATATACAATTAAAAGTTCTGCACTGACTGGAGTCTGTCCAGGGATTTATGATTAAGAAAAGTAAAAAGTCTGTTACTGTAATCGAGTCGTGATGAAATAAAAGCATGTAAAATTGTTTCAGTGTCTTTAATAGTTAAAAAAAAACATTGATGATAAGAAAAAGCAAGACTGTACAGGTTTTGTGGTGTGCTGTTCAAAATTCAGGTTGCTATCAAACCAAATGCCAAAGTTTTTAGCGAATGGTTCTATATCCATCATCCATTGACTATAGAACATATTCATACAGGAATACAGGGGCGCTGGAATCGATACCAGCAGACTGGTGTCGATTCCCTAAACCCTAAACGGGTCATGCTTCATATTTTAAAAATACAAATAAATACCTTATATGACAGGGTTGAGAATGATGGTTAACGCTGTGTCAGGTAGGTGTCAAGTTATGGAGAGGTGGTTGGGATCTGAACATCTTTAAATTACAAAAGAGATTGAATTATTTCTCATTCTGTGTACTCATGTCGGTTTTCATATGTTATCTTCAAAATTTGTTTACCCAGAACACAAGACCGGTGAAGTAATGGCCACACCGACCAAACAGAGTGTATTGTTGCTTATCCAGTTTAGCAAAAACAGATGAGATCAGTAGGCGGAACAGATACTCACTGACCTCTCTTCATAACACAATAAATAGAATAGATAAGAGAATAGGTAACTATAAAAGAAGTGAAAAACAGTTGCTCAATGCTTACTACCCTAGCAGCATAGCAGTGCTGACTCAATAGCATGGAACTCTCATGGAATTGTATGTGATTCATTTGCCTTAAAATTATACATTTTAAAAGCATTTAACTATAAATAATTTCATTAAGATCAGTATGAGCAAGAATATTTAGTTTTAGAGTTTTTTTTATAGTTTTTTTTTGTTTGTTTGTTTGTTTGTTTTTTTTAAGTTATCGTCCATCTAAAAACTGTTTTGTCAATTTTCATATTTTATAAAATCGACTTCTCATCCAAGAACCAGAAATTTTCTTCGGCAGTTGCTGCACTGGTTTCAGCTGCGAGTCAGGAAACATTGGAAAGACATGGAATGGAAAGACAAATGAGATTTTTATACCTCTTAACCAGGAGAACTAGAATCTCGTCTGCGACCTAGTAACCAGGTTAAAAGGTATTGGACTAGCTAGCCAGGGATGCAAACCTTTGTAGCTTGTAGCAGACAGACGCACTAGATAATTATTCCTTGAAACTTGTGTCTTGCTGTGATAAAACACCCACCCATGTGCAGACTTCTGAGTGACCCAACACTGCTGTTATTTACATTCTTTCAACATACAGAGCAGTCTACAGCTCGACAGGCTCGTCATGCACAGTTGCTCTTCTCCCCTCTAACATCAGGTGTAGCCACGAAGAAAAAGTTTGAGCAGACATTTTCTTGGCTGAGTGGATATATGTGAAATCAGAGCTAGTAGCTGTGAGTAAACAGGATAATGTAGCCTACATTCCAGACATCATACCTCGGAGTCGCTGCAGTGCTAATTTAATCTCTGTTATTATGGAGGTACATTATGCAAAGAGAACATGCAGTATCGGGTCTTGCGTTAATAGATTTTCGTGTAAAATCAATGTGAGATATGAATCATCCACCTTGGTGTCTTTGATCTCGCAGAATCTTACATTTAGACACATTTAGCGGTCAGATTTTTATTTGGAAGGATAATCTGTTCCAGAGGTGGAAACTATCTTGTTCTTTCAAAAGGGCAAAAGTGATCTTAAAACTTCAAGTGTTGATTAGTTTTAATGAGAGTGTGACCTTTCAAGGAAACCCAACAATAAGTGGGATCGTTGATTTAAGATGAATCTATATCAAAGAGGACTTTGGTTGCATCACTGAGGGTGGTTCACCGCAGGAGGATGAGGATCTCATTATTCTTTGATTCTGTGACTTCCACAGACAGACCGGCTGTTGCAGAGAGAACTGAAGAGAAAAGGAGGGAGAGCATGGAAAACAAGTGTGAAGAAAAGATTTTGAATGATCAAAATTCCAGTCACAAACAATGGAGCTTATGCTGGGTTTTTTACTTGAAGCAGACAAGCTCTGCAACTGTACCAGCTGCCAAGCATGTTGTATCATGAAAATACACTAAAGCTTCTGAAGGGAGTGTTGAACAATGGGAGGGATTTGAGCAGAATCAAACTGTGCATCCTTTGTTTTGGTACAATGTGCCTGTTGATGCTTTTCCGCAGTGCACTGCAGACTTTTAATACATTGCACTGCACACAGATTATGTCTGAAAGATCCCAGGAATAAATGAGCGACACAGGTGATCTTGAATGATGATAATGTAGCTGAATATCATATAAAGTTATAGTGATTCTCGAGTGCATCAGTGCACAGAGCTCAGCTCAAAGTAGGAAGGCAAATGGCATCTTCTGCATTAATCCAAGTGAGTGATTGAATTGCAAATGCGCTAAAGTAACTGTTTTTAAATTAATTTAAAGGCTTTGAATAGTAATTGTTATTTCTCCTTTTTCACTGTGCTGTCTGGCACAAAAAGTTGATTTTTCTTTCCTTTTGCCAGTTCAGTGAATGAACCACTGACCACAATTGTCACGTTAGAATGAGATGAATTGTAGTGAACTCTGCGTGTGGCACTTTAATACATTTTAAAATGACTGTAAGCAACATGCAGAAGCATTTTCTCTCTCTCACAGCAACGTTTTCCCTCAAGACTTCAGATTAAGAAAAGATAATATAGGTATATGATCAAGAGGCAAAGACTTGTTCTGCTGGAGGAACCATTTGATTGGACAGAACACCCGAAGCCCTTTTGCATCTGCTTTAATTGTCCCAAAATCTGACAGGACGGGATATATATATATAGTTGTTCGGTTGTGCATGGGTTTCCTCCGGGTTCTCCGTTTTCTTCATACCTTCCAAAGACGTGCATGTTTGGGTTAATTGGTGACTCTAAATTGTCCGTATGTCTGAGTTTTGAGTGTGAGTGGTTGTTGGTCTCCGTCTGTCTCTGTGTGTTGGCCCTTTGATGGACTGGCGACCTGTCCGGGGTGTACTCCGCCCTCACCCAGTGTGAGCTGAGATTGGCTCACATAACCAACACAACACATTTATATTCAAAAGCTAAAATGAAAGCTGTCAGATTAATCAGCATGACCGGACCTCATTTTACCTTCTGTAAATGTCACAGCTGTGTGAGCTCCTCCACCAGTGGTCGGAGGTGTGAGGAGTATCCTCCGGCTTACACGATGACACAAGTCCGCCCAGTATCTATATTTGTCCAATGCAGAACTGCAGCCCCCCGGCAGATATTTAAAGCAACCTGGTTCATTCTGTCTGCAAATTACATAAGCCACATGAGGGGAAATATGCACTCTACTTACATGTTGTGCCACTTATAGCAGCTGGTGTATGATTCAGTATCAGCCACTTGCAGGTGCGCATGTTACTGGTTGTAAATATGTAGTTAATGTTTTACATTAAGGCCTTTCAGAGCTATTTGATCTATGTTGGTGTTTCTTGGCTCTCTGATTATCATGATCCATATGGCCCCTGGTGCTCAGGTGCAGATCTAAAAGTTGCTCTGACTAACTCTTAGATGTCACATTATCCTATCACTGTGCTGAGGATGTAAAAAATGCTGCGTAGTGTTCCTCATGTATTATATCTCAGGAGCAGACGTTAGTTTTAGACAGGAAAGAGAGCACTTTGTCTGGTACAGGTAAATAAAACCAGGATTCACTTCAAGAAATACGTTGAAATGTCTGAGTTTGAAACTCGTATTTCTACCAGTCATCCATGAGATGGGAAAAAGATAAAAATAAATTTAAAAAATGTGCCGAAGTGAATGAGGCAAAAAGCAGCAAAGTCGGTATTTACCTTTAACAGACACTTAAATCGCCTCAGATGATTTGATTCCACACCTGGCAGCTTTTATGACCTTTTCTTCAATATCATGGTAATGATCTCTGTATTTTTCCAGGAGCTACATAATCTCATCCTGTCACTTTTTTTTTAACCTCATTTGCTACATAAGTAACCTTACACCTTTAACACAGGTTAAAAAGGAGGCAGGATATAACCATGTAAGATCTATCTCATTGCTGAACCTTTTATACATGACAACTCTACTATATATGCCATTCATGGTCATTTTGAATATTGCAGACTCTTCTCGCATATACAGTATATGAGTCAAAGATTCAGGGAGGAGCCAGGAGCAAAGGTTATAGTTTATTAAACAAAGAGTGAAAAATTTGATAAAGCAGAAGGTGTGGACGTGATATGCCATGAGACATGGATTTGGAGCATATTCAGTATTCATTTTGAAACCAGGAGCATTTAGAATAAAGATTTCTATCAGCGGACAGATTCTATAGATGCATAAAGGACCATCTGTAATAAACATGTCTTTTTTAAATAGGCAATTCTAGAATAGTGGTGACTAAAAGGTGAACAGTACAAATGTGAATGCTCGTGTGCTCTGAGCCACACCGGAGTATCAACCACGCCACTGACATCCTCTGCTACTGTTCAAACACACCTGTCACAGCTTCAGAATTGATTGATAATTTCTAATTTGGTTAACTTTACTAAATTGTCACATTGTGAAGCTGTGGAGCCAGTGAGCTGCACAGCTCCTTCATGCTCTGCTCATACACACAACACAACACATACAGTAGGTGTTTATCAGCATAAAAATTGGATAAGTACGTTCTGATTGCAGTAGTCACTGAGACACAGAGGGAGACATATGTTAAGGTGTGAACAGATAACTATCAGGATAATCACAAACATATTTGCCAGCTGGAAAGATGTTAGAGTGAGGTCAGTTACAATAGCTCTCTGTACTTACTGGGAAACTAAGGAAGCTCGGTTGCCAGGCAATAAGTTTACTCAGATGTATATGACCCATGGCCTTGTGTCTTATAGCGTCTTAACCTGCAAGCCATAATATGATTGAAAAACAGCTATCACAAAACTATGTAGTCCCTACAACTATACCTTTAAGATGGTGCTAATTTTCAGCATGGAGCCGTATAAGATGAAGTGGAATTGGAGCAATAGTTTCAAAATGTTGTCTACATCAGCAGTTCACAAAGTACTACCAGGGGACTTGAGAGGGTCAAAGACCCTCAACAAAAAAAGGAATAATTGATGTTCATTGTATTTAAGTAACACAATAACAGAATGTATATAACTGCAGCTTTGGCTAAGACCCATGATTTTAACCTTTGTACCATTAGCTAAAACCAAATACTTAAATTTAGAAGTTTAATCCTCAGGCTCTCTGTTGGTGTTCTTTGCTGTCATTTTATTTTAATTACTGAATGAATTAGCAGGAAACGGAGGCACATATGAAGGAGCCTTTGAAATGGATCACCCCAGTTGAGTCTGTCTTCAAATGCAGCCACCAAGGGATGTGGCCGCTGAAATGGGACACAGCTTATATTGCAATTTGAGAACCACTGATCTCCATCCCCATTAGGCAGCAGGTAGCCTGGCCGACAAAGACCAACACATGATACATATTATAACAAGTTAACAATGGAAGGGGAAACAGTTTTCCATAAAAATAGGTGTATTTCTTAAAGTTAACTCCAGAGACTGACTGTAAAGCAACATCCAGCCACCCTTATGTTTAGTAACTACACTGCATACTGTGTTGTTGTGATAGAGCTATAAAGATGATTCATTGACCTTACTATACCACCAATGTTCATCTAAGAGCATTTGTAAATGCTATTTTAAGGGCATATTAAAGTTTATGCAAATGCTTGCTTGTTTGGTTTTATACCACTTTATACGACTTCTTAATTCTCCACCAGGGATTATTCGATCTTGATATTCGAGTGTGCACTCTTTCTCACACTCAAGTGAAGTTTATAACTACCCTTAAGATAACAAGGGAATACAAAAGTAAATAAAATGAAGACCTAAGTTTCCCGTTTGCATTTTTTTTTTCTTTTTTTTTAGGTTTAAAGCTCATATGATTGCATATGTTATTACTAATAACTCCTTCCCCAACTGTGCTTAAACGCAGGCCCATAAATTGCATTCATTTTAAACAGGACTTCTGGGTTCAGACAAATTGAAGTACCAAAACTGGTTGATATGCAGAATTTTTTTTTCCACACAAACTAAAAAGATGAAACAGAGGGAAAACTTTCAGCTAGCACTGTCACATCAAGTAGATGTCCCTTCTTCCACACTGGGGAATACAGGCTACCATCAAACCTCGCCTTGGGCTATAACCTTTGTTCTCTGGTATCAAACTCATACAATAGTACTGTATGGGATTAAAATCTGACGGTAACATTGATATTCAGCCAAAACAGCAGCAGGAGCCTTTGAAATAATGTTTCCCATGCAACGCCCCCCCCTTCCTCCCCCCACCTTTTGATTCCAAATGCACGGCTTTAAGACACATTGCAACACACAGGGAAACAGTGGGGAATTCGGTCGATGCACACTTTGAAATCCTACCCAGTAAAATTTCACTTCACCAGGCATGTTGGTGATCTGGCATATGTGTGTGCACATGTGTGGACTGTGCATGTAGAGCTTTGCTGTGTTTTGCAGTAAATTGTAGCAGATTCCTCCCAGGGGGCATGAAGATGAACCGAAGGGAGAGTGAAGTGGGATTGGGGGTGGTGGTAGCTGAGAGGCTGACGGAAACATTATTCAGATGATGCTCCTCTGCTTTTTTTTTTTTTTTTTTTTTTTACTCTGCTGCAAACTAAAACTAGACATTTAGTAGCACTCAGGCAGCACTGAGACAATCCATGAGGATTTTCCACCTTCCTTGTCTTTGCCGTTGAAGGTCTCAACGTCCTCCAGTGGAATTACATGCATCTCAGGCCCTCCTCGACTCAGGGGCCCTGGTGTTAATGATTCAAATATTTAATTTGGAAGGACTCCCATCCTTGTTATTGCAAACTGCCAACAGAACAATACAAAGGTCGCGGTGAATCCAGCTTATCAATGGAAATGTGCCGTCTGTCCACTTGCGGCGGGCTGGGCCAAGGAGCTGCTGGTGGTGCTGGTGGTACTGAAGGGGGGGGTGTTGATGCAAGCACAAGAGGATCGTGAGTAAGACATGAGGGGGAAAGGACAGTATAGGGGGATAGTGTTTGCGGTGGAGGGGAAGCATTTCTGCAAAGCTGTCGCCTGGACATATTATGCTTTGATGGGTTGGCTTTCATTTTTACTACCGTTTCTTTTTGCTGTGGAGGAGCATTATTAAAGTCTTCAATCTCACGGCAGACAGTGATAAACAGCAGTGTGCCTTCCTGGGCATTTCCTCTGTGAACATCTGTTGGAACATCACATGGTGACAAAAGCAAAGTAATTATAATGTACCACCTAAACCTACACACCACACAGGACCTCTTGAGGTTGAAGTAAGTGTCACTTTGGCAGGCGAACAGTCAGACTGGCAGGGGGAGTGTGTGTGTGTGTGTGTGTGTGGGAGGATGGGTGGGAGGATGGACATAGCAGTGTGTCTATGTTTTCAAAGCTTACAACATCACAAGTGACTGCAATTCAGGCTTTACATGTTGCACCATAGAATTACAGCCCCGGCCTCCACATTCAGGTGGACTGCATTATGGAAACCCACAGTCAAGGCGATGTTATTCACTGAAACATATTACCACAAATGTCCTCCGGAAACTTCATGTCCATACATGGGGCGTTTAGTAACTTTTAGTTTGTTGATGGAACACACCTCTTTCCACTGGAAAGCCCATATTAAGCAATAAGCAATAATCAAACTCTATGTAAACACCTACACTTAGAGTGGTGACACCACACTTATTGCAGTACAGACGTATTGCAGATCCAGGCCACGCAAACCTCAGACAAAACACAATAAGTATTGACACAACTCAGTGCCCCAATAGCCTGAGTCAACCCATATGGTGCAATAGTGGTGAGAATACAATGCATCACTCCACCAAGAGGGCGTGGATATATGTTTACAGTCTGAGGTAGATGATGACTCCCAGTCCCCTCCCAGACCACAAATCTTTGAGGAAGCCGCTCAGGTTCAGAGGTCAACATGTAAACGTGCAATGTAATCTGGAGACAAACAGCCGAGCCCTTGGTACAGTCATCAAGGCAAATATCGCTGCGCTCATTTGTCTCACCATCATGGCTGAGGGATGGCGTTGTTCAAATGTACTTTTCATTCATGCTGATGACCTGCCAGGCGATGACTATTTCACCTATTGCTGAACAACAAGTCTAGGCCTATTGTTTGCGATCGGAACGCCCACGATTAATTCAGTCACACATGCAGCTACTTGGAAACACGACAAGCAGGATTACAGTCAAGGTTGTTGGCCTAGTAGCCGCTGGCCAAGAGTGGGAAACAGAGAAAAAGAAAAGGCAGATGAAAAAAAAGATAGATCAGACCCCCACAGTGAATGAGACTGCCTACTTATCAGCTGTGAGCGTGATGTGCAAACACAGGCCTTTCAGGGCTGCCAGGCACACAATAGCTTTGTTTGCTATGCAATAGAAACCAGTTGTTCACTGCTGAGTCAATATTTACTGCCTAATGGAATGTGTGCTCTGCTACTACCCCTGCTCAACAACACCAGATTGGAAGAGGGACTTATTACCTCCCCGCTCTGTCTTTCACCCATTGTCATCCTCTGTACCTGTTCGTCCTCCGCTCCCTCTCCTTATTCTTACCGTCTCTGGTGTTGCAACTCCCTATTCCCCCCTGATCATCCTTCCCTCCCTGTTTTTATGTCTATCCCATATCATATCACCTACATCAGCATGACAAAAAAAAAAAAAAAAAAAAAAACTGAGTGGCGGAAACTCCTAAAAAGGCTCTGTTTAGGACTGAGTAAATAGATATTAATTTATTAAGTAAACTGTACAGAATAATCCTGAATCCTGAAGGGTAGTAGAAAAATAAATAAATAACACAAGCAGACAATCCACTGTTTATAGAGGCCAATATCCTACCAGAGCACTAACAGAGAGATAGCTTAGCGATGAGATCACTGTGCTGACAGAATGATCCCTTTGTGCCTGAGTCTGATGGTAGGCAGTGAATGCATTACACGTGGTATTTACACCATGACCACTGATAAACTGCAGCAAATCACAGGCAATTTTCTTAAAGGTGCATGCCAGCAATCATGCACAAAAACACCAACATGCTTCCCTGGTTGACTGGGCTCTACAGTATTTCTGCTCCCACTCCGTATTGATTTTTCAACACACAAGCACACACACCTTCACCCAGGTGTGGAGGAATAACTGGAGGCATGACACACTTGTCCGAGTCCTTCAAATGTTTTTTTCCACCAGCTACCCCCGACAATCCATTCCTTTCAGTCATGCTTCAGTATCGTTTCCTTACAGCCCCAAGGATTACTGAGAGGACAGTTGTGGGAGTGATGGTGCTGGTTGCGTGGGGGGTTTCCATAGTGACACCAAGGCAATGAAAAGATTGGACCAGCAGAGTGTGCAGTGGGTGCCAGTGTCAGTACCAGTATGTGTGTGTGTGTGTGTGTGTGTGTGTGTATGCATGTGCATGGGCTTGGAGTCCAGTTCTATAGCTCTGGGTTGAGACACAGTGGAACCATTCATGATTTACTATCTGGCCCCCGATGGCCTTCACTCTTAAATCAGCGCCAGCTCACCCAGCTCACATCCCTGCACTGTTTCCTTTTTGCACCCAGATACACCAGGCATTGTAAAAAAAACAAAACAAACAAAAAAAAAAAACAACTGTTATTACTATTCTGCTAGTGTTTGATGTTTTCTGTCATTATTTCCCTCCCACTCATTATAGCCCTTTCATTTTTATCCAACAACTTTGCCAAAGTGATGAGGTCGTATTTAATACCCCTGTCATAAAGAGGAGAAATTGATGGCTCTGAGTTGTGTTTGTTAATGGTTTCATGCTAGCTGAGGGATAAACAATTAGAGGCAACATATTCATTGTCTCCAATTATCCTTTCTGAGCAGAGATTAAATGTTTTCATAGGTTTGGCTGCTAACAAGCCAAATCCCTTCCATATATGGGCAATACATGGAGCCATGTTCCAGTGCAACATCACTTAAATGCTTTTGTTTGCCACCTAAATTGCACTGTGAATGGGACCTATCAATATTATTTAAACGGAACAGTTAGTGTCACCTCCAATTGCCTTTAACAGCCATTTTCCAGTGAACTTGACCTTGCTCTGTGTCCATTGATGGGGCACTGATTCTGGCACCATGTGGTCAAAGTATATTTAATGGTAATTTGTCAATGAAATGACTTGAAACGTGGGCAGTTTTTGTAAAGATCCCCTCACTGCCCTAAGCATACATTACAAGAGGAATAATTTTCAATGGAACCCTGATTGCGTGGAGCCTATGTTAATGAAATCTGTGGTCTTTCATAGAACTGACAGTTAATGAAGACTATAATGTGGGCACAGACATCTTGAAAGAACTGCATCAAATTAGAGCTGAATTTTTAAATCTGGTGTAATACCTTGTGGAGTAATTTAAAGATAAGACAATTTCCCATTTGTCATATGAAATAATTAATCATCTCTTTGATAGAAATATCTTAACAAGGCTACTTAGTATGCATATAAAATTTTGAATTGTAAAATCAAATTAGCATTATTAGCTTATTCTGTGTTAGATTACATCTATTCTGTTTCAAACAGTCCCACAGTTGAAATGATAATTAAGTAATGAAATGAAAATGTATGATCTAATCAATGTTAGCTCATATTAGCTAAGCAGTGATTTGTTCTAAAGTTATAGGCAGCAATGAGGAGGGGGTTTGAACCCATAAAAAAAGGCCATTAAGGGTCCAGAATCAGTGGCATATGCTCGTTTGTAATGAGCTCAAAGCTCAAGCCCAAGTGGTTTGAAATTTTTTGTGGGTGAAAATATGAAATTTACTTCATTGACAAACGCAGGAGCACACATGCAGATGCAGACGTAGAGGAAATGGTGAACTGCACGCCTCCATTCAGACAGGTCTGGTGTGCCTCATCCCTTGGTTGGGGCTCCTACGTGCTGGGCACATAACGCACCTGTTTGCAGTGATTATGCTCTGAAAGACACCAGGCCAGGAATTTAGCCACCCAAGCTAATAAATGGGGACTACTGCAGTCATCTGAGCCTCATGTGAAATCCGATTGTGCCCTTTCCCATTGCACATCTAAGTAAGCATTTTTGGGTTTTTTGACCAGCGTAAAAGGAGCTATAGACATCGCAGAGCTTTGAGCCAAATGTTTATAACAGCATGCTGTCATGCCTACAATGCTGATGCCAAGCAGATGTAATATTTACCAAGTTCACCAGATCTGGTCATGAGAAATAAAGTGTGAAGTGCAAACTGAAACCTGAAGGTGGAAGCAGTTGAAAATTTATTGATCACTAAAGTGAACAGGATTTATCCTGTAGGAACAACAGATGTCCAAATAGCTCTTGGTACTTCAATGAAAAAAGACAACTTTCACCATCTTTGTGGCAGACAGAGGAAAAGCTGAGCAATATATTATTATATTATTACAAAAAATGCAGGGCAGCAAGGAGGCACAATAAGAAGGTCGCGGGCTCCGTTACCGGCCTGGGGCCAGGAAGTGAGTGGTTGTTTGTCTCTGTCTGTCTCTGTGTGTTGGCTCTGTGATGGACTGGTGACCTGTCCAGGGTTTACCCCACCCTCACCCAGTGTGAGCTGAGATTGGCTCCAGCACCCCTGCGACCCGGAAACGGATAAGCGGTTGAAGAGGAATGAATGAATTAACAAAAAATGCAGCCCGGCATTCACAAAGGCTTGAGATATTTCACAGGGTACATGAAGAGCTGGTGTTGCTGGAGGCAAAATCAGGGATCAATACACTCCCCAGGATTCATCCTCTAAGGACCATGAACCTCTGTAACAACCTCTTAACAATCCATCCAACTTTTGTGAAGGCATATGCTAAAAATTTAAATTTGACCGTCAATCTGTTTTTGGTCCCAGAGGAAAAGTAGATTGACGGGCACATTGACTGAATAAAAGATTTAAAGTGCAAAAATTATTTTAAAGCACTTGCTTTATTGTAAAACACAGATGGTTTTCCTCCAGGCAGGTAGTTTGAGTCATAAAGCTTTTGTCAATATATATTTTAATATTTGGCCTGATGCAAGGAGACACAGTGACATAAAAAAAAAGCAGTGTTTCAGCTCCACTGCCCCATAGCGGGTTAAATGGAGCGGAGGGCAATGTGCAATTCTCCAACAATCCCTCTCCCCGGTGCTGCTGTAGGTTGTTCACCCCCCCTAAAAACCCATCGCTTCCTGGTGTTCCGGCTAAGCTTTACCCTGTGGGGTCCCAACAGGCTCGACTAAAACAAAGGGGATGCGGCAAGTTGCCATGGAAACTTAATAAGCCTGCAGTTCTGGTGAGAGAGGGAGTCAACTACAGTAGCCAGTGAAGCGTGCATCTGAAGGAAATAAATTGAATGCTGTGGAGGGGAAGAAGGGAAAGAAAAAAAAAAGAGGCATGGGGGACCGTATGTTATTGTGAAATAACCTTTTAAGTCGGAATTAAATATTTTGTCAGGAGTGTGTGCCTCTAAGCTGCCCCTCACCCCCTCTTTCTCTCTTTCTCTCAGACATGCCTGACAGGGGCTGGAGGTTAAACGGCTGTCTGCTTTGTCACAGGGATGCTCTGAGATGACTGGGCCGCCTTCTGTTGCGTGTCTCAACTGGTGACCGAGGGACGCTTGGGTGCTTCATTTTTTTTTTTTTTTTTTTTTTTTGGTGGGGGGGGGGGTTAACTCTCCTTTCCTTCACCTCACCTACAACTGTCATTGCCTTGACTGTCGGGCCATTACGGCACACTTGTCTCTAGGGCACAATTGATGCAGTGTTGTGCTGTCAAAGCTCAAAAGCCTCCAACACGCCCCCTGATTGCCAAGCATCCTTTATGCCGCATAAATCTTTCATTAACCACCAATCTATCATTAATTATCGGCTCCTGGCATTTATGGAGAGATGTAGAGATTGATAGAGGGGTTGGGGGATGTGTTTGGCGCTGGTGTTGACTGTTTAGGGAGCCAATCCATAATGATTCACAACAAGGAGGATCCCTCTTAACTTGTATTTATAAGTGAGGCCCTGCTCGCCACTCACCAGAGGTGTTGTTCATCTGTCTAGCTAACCTGATAACATTAGTCCACACAGCAGCTGGAAAACAGCTTTATCTTCATCCTGCGTGTCTCTCAGGGTCTGTTTCCATATGTTTTTGAACAGCTCAATGATCATCTCTTTAACTCCACAGGCTCCTCCTTTTTTCTCACAGCCCCTTTAAAAGAAACAAATTATTTCCCCTTGGAGGCTTAAGCCCTGAACCAACCAATATGTGCCTGTCTGCAAGTGTATGTGTTCCCTGCTTACTTTAAAGGTGAGGTATGTGTTTTTGATTTGGGGGCAGTTGACAGCCCCATTGCCAGGGAAAACCTTCAATTATCAAGCTTTGCATAGGATTAGCTGTCATCTACCTGCTGCAGTAAACAAACAAATAGGATGAGCCTAATTATAAGGGCATTGTCCTCGACATCCTTTTGTTGCAGTACTGCTCAATAAAACCAGGCCTTGTGCAAGTCTATAAATCATCAGGAATCCTTGGCCTAAATGTGCCAGTGAATGCACTGTAACATCTTCTTTCCCTCTTTACACCCTAATTCTCTATATGTGTCCCTGTCTCTCCTTAGACTTAACACTATTTACAGCTTTTCAGATGCTTAAGCCACCAAAATATAGCATTGTTTTATCTTTAGACAAGTCGATAAAGCAGCATATTGGTTTTCTGCTAAAAGCGACGGATTGTGCTGCATGTATTGACTCATCAGTCGGGCAGCTCAGACTACAGCCCAGGGAGGCACATCCACAAAGACACACACACACACACACACACCAGAGTCCTTGGTTTGCCCACAATGTTTCATTTTGTAAGATTCACCAGGTGAAGAGAAAGATATTAAAACAAAGAACAGGGATCAGACCTTGGATAACACAATGTAACAAGAAAGGGGAGCATGAGGAAGAGGAGACAGAGACAGAAGGAGAGGGAGAGGGAGGAAGACAAGGGAACAGGAATAGACATGGAATGAACAACCATCTGGAGCACTTTATTCTGAATTGTCGCACTGTGTAATCCTGGCAGTCTACTTGATATTTAGTGACAAAGACTAGATTAGGGCTGCTAACCCATCCCCACTGCCACCCTTCCCTATCTAGCAGGTAAACAGAAATCTTCTGCGATGAGCGGATAAAAGTGAGACACACAAGCTATATTTTGGTCAAGGATTCAAAGTTGAGACATTGCCAAGGTTGAAGCCAGGAGAGGAGGAGGGCCTACAGACCGAAAGACAGGGATTGGTCATTATTCTAGCTCATGTCAGTGCAATGTGGAGAAGTCAGCAGGTTTCATTAAAAACCCCAGAGTCGGTCAGATGGCTGTGCAGCTGTTCAGGCCACTGGTTGGTCCACGGATTCTGAAGAGAGCTGAATAAAAATAGGGTTATTGGAGGCAGTTGATAGAAAATGACCTCTGTGTGTTTTGGCTCAACTGACATTATTATATGTTGTTACACTGAGGGCTCACAAAGGAGCAGCAGCTTGGTCTAATTTATTATGAGCTGGACCAATGTAAACAGAGACATCCCGAGGCTCAGCAAATAGATGACTGCCAGTCAAACTGTGAACGGGCAAGGGAAGCAACAGTTTGGGGCCAGTGTTTATTAAGGGCCCCTAACAACCTTTAAGGCAAAGCATCTCTCTACCTTGAACAACCAATCGACAATTTGCAATCAGAATACGAAACGTCCCAAAAGGTTTTTATCAGTAGCGTACCATCAGGGCCGTGGGCTGACCAGCTTGACCAGTTAAAGCTATACAAATAGAGATCAGTTCGTACCATACAGAAGTGGAAGTGATATCTCTTAGACCTAATCTCTGAACAGCCCATAAACAGTCCCATAAATTATCTGATGTCTGTTTGTATTAACCATGTAATTCCCTGCCCTCTTGTGGTAGCAGCAGGTATTGCCTTGGACACCTAGCTTCAAAGTCACGTTGTTTCTGCCATTTATTTGTAGATGTGGCCATGTCCTGTTGACAAAGACTGGAGCCTGACAGCTTCATTTGGAGGTTTGCACGTTGAACAGAATGCTGAAATCTTTGATTGGAGGTTAACTACAGCCAATGTGTGTGATGCAAACTCTCCCTGATATCATGCGCAAAGACATGGAAAATAACTAGTGCATTGAGTATTACTCTAAAAAAGCAGCTGTTCCAAGTAAGCAAACAAATTACACAATCATCAAGATCTGCACCAGGTTTAAGAATATAACTACATGAGTAGAGCAACTCCTTTCAGGAAGAGGAAGATGCTTCAAGGTTTTGCTTCTATAAAACTGCAAAAAAAACTGCATCTTGATGGTTTTTATTGCTCTTTGTGATAGATATATTTTTTTAAAACTACGATTTTTCATGTTTTTCATATTTAGATTTCGAAATTTCTACAAACATGAACATTTGTTCGTGCTAGCTTATGTCTAGAATCCAATCTGGTTGGAATTGCTATCACTGATTTAAAAAAAAAAAATGCTTGGGATCAGCTTTAACGTGAATCCTTTGCTTGTGGAGCTTCAGTTTCAAAACACACTTCTTTAAGTGCCACAACAATTCCATCAAAAAATAAACATCTTAAAAAATAAGAAAATTGGTCTCCGAAGACATTACCCGGTATCAATCTACAGACAGAATTATTCTACAACACCAATAGGGGAGTGTTCCTCTGTTGAACCCAGGGAAGGCAGATATTCTGCTTTCAGCAGGAATACACAACAGCAGAATTAAGATTCATGTAGTGTGGCTTTACAGGTACTCTTCCAAATGACTCTATGGAGCCCTTCAGGCTACTGTCAGCTGAAACCCTCACAGGAGACATACAGCTAATATGCCCTTGGTGTTTCACAGCAACGGAGCAGATGGTTATGATATGGATTAAACTGACAGTAAGTCAATAAGACCCAGATCCTGGGTTTGTGCCGGATTAGTCAATTGTCTCTGGGCCTCCTTTTTATGATTTTGTTTTCAGATTGCTCACGCCTCTCTGCTCCTCGGCTCATTTTGAAGTTGCATTGGATTCTCCTCTGTGGCGTGGAGGTACTGAAACAGAACTTCAAAATAATAAACTGGATTTTGAAATGCTGCTACAAGACATCTGCCTTGGCTGCTGCTCTGACTCGTCAGGTGTGGGTAAACAGAGGATGCTCATTCTGATGCTCAAACTCGCCAGTTATGCACACATCGCTCCACACAAATCTAGTTTATTACTCCTGTACCATATGTTACATGTCCACATGCTTTTACCCTGATATATGCACATAAAGCCAGCTCTCAGACCAGCTCTGCTATTAACCAATGCTCCATCCAACCAGAGTGCAGCAATTAAACACCATCCAATCAAATTTGTGTGACAACCAGACCCCTTTCATCACGGCAGGGATCCAGACGGCTCCTTACAGCCCACCTGCCTCGAGCGCTGTCTCAGGGATGGTCTGGAATAGCTAATTAGGCAGCACCACTACTGCACATCCAGCATGGGACACTCACACCAAACCAATTCAGTTGAAATTCCATTTGATCTCGTCATCAATCCTGCCTAGTGTTTTTATGTGTCAGCATTCACGTGTTTGATCCCTCGTCAGCACAGACAGAGCAAAGAGAGGAGCAGATCTGATTTGTTTAACAGCTTTCAGTGGAGTTTGCAGACACATGCTGTGCACATTGATACACATGCTTTTCAAATGTAGTCCCACTCAGAGAAGAAGGGGATGGGGGGGGGCAGGTTGGGACGACAGAAATGTGGGGGGTTTTTGGTTTTGTATTGGGGTTTGTTTTTGTTTTGTTTTTTTTTGTTGCTGTTGTTGTTCGGTGGACTCATCTGCGCTCATCTCAGCTGATGTGTTTAAACCAGTTGTCATGTTGTTGAAAGAATATTTAGGAGGTGATGGGCTGCTCCTCCACAGCTTTGAGCAGCAGGAAGTCTAAGTCTTCTAAGAACATGTCTAAGCTCTTTGGTTACACTTTTGTTAAACCAATCCATTTTTAGCTATTATTCCTGGTTTTGTTGATGCAGAAGCAACAGAGGGGGTTTGTATTTTATCACAGCAGTGGTAGAAATATATAAATTACTGGAGCAAGCCCAGTAAGTTAAATCGGCTCCTGTGAAGCTGCACACTCTGCTCTGTCCTGATGTGTTTTGGAGAGAAAAAAAAAGGTTGAGTACGCTCACAGCTGGAAAACAACACCACAACAAATAATGTATGAGGGGCCAGAAGAGGGGAAATGCACCACAGTCAACACAAATAGGAATTACTCATTATACATGCACTGTTCACTGAATGTGTGTGAATGAGCAAACAGTCTCAAGCAAGTTAATGTGCAATGTTTTCCATAAGCCAAACAGGGCACCTCATCACTGGTGCTAGAGGGAACCCACTGAACCCATCTCACTCTGAAGCGATCCTTCCTGACTTTCTTCCTACCCCCCATGTTGCACTCTCACAAACACGAATAGGTATAAATACACTGCTCAAAAAAATAAAGGGAACACTTAAACAACACAATGTAACTCCAAGTCAGTCACACTTCTGTAAAATCAAACTGTCCACTTAGGAAGCAACACTGATTGACAATCAATCTCACATGCTGTTGTGCAAATGGAATAGACAACAGGTGGAAATTAAAGGCAATTAGCAAGACACCCCCAATAAAGGAGTGGTTCTGCAGGTGGTGACCACAGACCACTTCTCAGTTCCTATGCTTTCTGGCTGATGTTTTGGTCACTTTTGAATGCTGGCGGTGCTTTCACTCTAGTGGTAGCATGAGACGGAGTCTACAACCCACACAAGTGGCTCAGGTAGCGCAGCTCATCCAGGATGGCACATCAATGCGAGCTGTGGCAAGAAGGTTTGCTGTGTCTGTCAGCGTAGTGTCCAGAGCATGGAGGCGCTACCAGGAGACAGGCCAGTACATCAGGAGACGTGGAGGAGGCCGTAGGAGGGCAACAACCCAGCAGCAGGACCGCTACCTCCGCCTTTGTGCAAGGAGGAACAGGAGGAGCACTGCCAGAGCCCTGAAAAATGACCTCCAGCAGGCCACAAATGTGCATGTGTCTGCTCAAACGGTCAGAAACAGACTCCATGAGGGTGGTATGAGGGCCCGATGTCCACAGGTGGGGGTTGTGCTTACAGTCCAACACCGTGCAGGACGTTTGGCATTTGCCAGACAACACCAAGATTGGCAAATTCGCCACTGGCGCCCTGTGCTCTTCACAGATGAAAGCAGGTTCACACTGAGCACATGTGACAGACGTGACAGAGTCTGGAGACGCTGTGGAGAACGTTCTGCTGCCTGCAACATCCTCCAGCATGACCGGTTTGGCAGTGGGTCAGCAATGGTGTGGGGTGGTATTTCTTTGGGGGGCCGCACAGCCCTCCATGTGCTCGCCAGAGGTAGCCTGACTGCCATTAGGTACCGAGATGAGATCCTCAGACCCATTGTGAAACCATATGCTGGTGCGGTTGGCCCTGGGTTCCTCCTAATGCAAGACAATGCTAGACCTCATGTGGCTGGAGTGTGTCAGCAGTTCCTGCAAGACAAAGGCATTGATGCTATGGACTGGCCCGCCCGTTCCCCAGACCTGAATCCAATTGAGCACATCTGGAACATCATGTCTCGGTCCATCCACCAACGCCATGCACCATGTTGCACCACAGACTGTCCAGGAGTTGGCGGATGCTTTAGTCCAGGTCTGGGAGGAGATCCCTCAGGAGACCATCCGCCACCTCATCAGGAGCATGCCCAGGCGTTGTAGGGAGGTCATACGGGCATGTGGAGGCCACACACACTACTGAACCTCATTTTGACTTGTTTTAAGGAGATTACATCAAAGTTGGATCAGCCTGTAGTGTGTTTTTCCACTTTAATTTTGAATGTGACTCCAAATCCAGACCTCCATGGGTTAATAAATTTGATTTCCATTGATAATTTTTGTGTGATTTTTTTTTTTTTTTTTTGTTGTCAGCACATTCAACTATGTAAAGGACAAAATATTTAATAAGAATATTTCATTCATTCAGATCTAGGATGTGTTATTTTAATGTTCCCTTTATTTATTTATTTATTTTTTGAGCAGTGTAATATTTCACTGTGGACATACAAACTTCTCAGTAATTGCCAGAAATGTGTTAGACGTCAGCAAGCTACAATGCTCATTCTTTGTCTGCTTTCTTTGATGTCTGGCCTTGATGCTAAAAAATTATACGTTAGGCCTCAAACTGAAGGGCTCATCAGTCATGACATACCATTAGTGTTCAAAAGGCTGATTACAAAAAAACCCTACAAAGCACCCAGAGTCACTAAACGGCAGACTTCGATTGGAGCTTGACCTCACTGCAATTTGTGTGCACAGCTAAGCACCAAATAATAGATAGAAGATCTTTAACATAATTATGTCTTAATGGCTGGCAAAGCCAGGCTGTCAAAAATGTATATGCAGGATTCAGCAGTGTTTAAGGGGAGATGGCAGACTACATTTATCTCCACGTCAAAGGGTGGGGACAGATGGAGGAGTGACATGCTGGCATGCAGATGGCACCATCCTCCCTAAGATCATTTCCCGTCAAGCAATTCTGTGGCATTTGTGCTGTGGAGCCCCCTCTCCAACCCTTTTATATTTAATCACAACCCAGGCACTGTTGACAAAGCCAAATGAGCAAGATTTCAACCGCTTTCATTTCTACCAGACATATCAGTGTTGACCGACTCCTTTAAGGTGACCGCCAATGACTGTGGTCAGCTCCAGTCGGCTGAATTTGGAGAAGATCTTTTTTTTTTTCTGAAGTCAGCCCCATTAAGTCGAGGATAATTGTGTGTGTGTTCTCCATGCTGCATATTTGATCTGCTGTTTGCCCTTTGCCGGCCACACGGTGCAGAATAATGGCTCTCTTTGAGCTGTGCGAGGCAAAACCTTGGTGCTCCTTCAGGCCAGTGAGAGGCCAATCCAATTACTCTATCAATTATTAATTCATCATAAAGGTCGTCCCTTTGCTCCATTATCCACACCAGTCTGAGCATGCCAATGTCATGAGTGTTAAGAGGGCCTTCAGGTCAAAAACCACCCAGACACAGATGAGCACTGTACACACTCCAGGGGACTCGCCACTGTCAGAAATATAAAGTAATCATGGAAGTGTATAATTAATGAGTCTGTGAAATTTTAATCATTGAGAATCGGCCAGTATTGCATTATAACTGGTAAATATTTGCATTTGATTGACCTCACTCATTCATTGAATTCTGGGTGGAGACATAAAATTATAAAAAGAACATGAAGCTAAAGACTCAATCGACTCTATGATGATAATCAGATTTTTGACATTTTTGTTATCACTCATTCATTCATTCATTCATTTTCAACCGCTTATCCATTTCTGGGTCGTAGGGGTTCTGGAGCTAATCCCACCTCACTCTGGGCAAGGGCGGGGCACACCCTGGACAGGGCGACAGTCCATCACAGGGCCAACGTACAGAGACAGACAGAGACGAACACCCACAAACAATTTAGAGTCACCTGTTAACCCAAACATGCATGTCTTTGGATGGTGGGAGGAACCCGGAGTATCCGGAGGAATCTCACACAGGCACAGGAAGAACATGCAAACTCCCCACAGAAAGGCCCCAGGTCGGGAACCGAACCTTCTTATTGTGGGGCAACAGTGCTAACCACTATGCCACCACTTTTTTGTTATCACGTCTTTACATATTTTTATGTAATATAAGACAGATCATGTGCAAAATACTATACTCAGTCAGGACCATGACTGAGTTCATCCACCTTGAACTGCATTGAACCAAGGACAGACTGATCGAAACAGGTCCAGACACAGGGAGTCATACATCTTATCATATAAAGGATAATGGAATTGGTCAGCATGGAGATCAAACATTGGACAACTATAAAACTTTGTCAGGCACTGCCAGTTACAAACAACTTAAAGAAACCAGAAACCAATACGTCTCCTTCACAACAAACTCTTGACTGGGTCTGACTGAAGCTCTAACACGTAGCTCAGCCTCTCCAATGTTTTCATCATGGAAGAGTAAAAAATATCTGGAGAAAAATATTAACAGAGCTATGAGCTTGCATACAATGTAGAAGTCAATCTACATCTGTTTGAATGTTTGTTTGTGATAGTGAATCAGATGGACGGAGGTGGTTATATTAGCTTTGCTGTGCATTAGGAGTGATTACATATTATTCAAAGATAGTTATCCCCTGTAGTTACACCAGTGCAATTACTCCACTGTATGCTAATTTGCAGCAGCTTAAATAAAACGTGATACAAATGTGTATCAGCAGAATTAGTGATTGATAATGAATCATATTTAGATCTATATACAACAATTGTTTGTGAGTGACAGTGCTGTCCTGGTATCTCAGTCCAAACACTGATATGAATAGCTTTTCCCACCCGGTTGCTCATAATAGCCTGAATGATGTGGTGTGAAAACAACGTGCGGTCAAACTTGTTCTAGCTGTTTGTTAGACAGCCACAAACGTGCACTTCTCGTGTACTGTAGGTATGGAGGAACAGTCCATCATTGTCAGGGTCCATTATTGAAGGGAACCACATGGGCAACATGAGCAGATCAATCCACTTGAGCCATGACCAGCGGTGGGTTTGTAGTCCTGGGTGGTTACATGTCACTGCCAGCGGAGCTGTGGCTAATGTTGAATGTGTCGTCCGGTTTGACCTTTAGCTAATGGTGCTGGCACTCCTTAGCAAAGGTCACATTCTGCATTTCAACCAATCACTGCTCATTGCATTAACTGCCTACTCACTGGCCGTATGAGCAAAACAAACCTTGTGGAGGATCAAAATACAGTATGTAGTATTTGAGCAGTTCCACAAATAATAATGTGTTGTGTGATGAGGTGATGGTGATAATCAGTTTCATGCTGAATTTGATAGCATGGCAGGACATGACCTTTACAGACCCTGAAATGCGTGTGTGCTCTTTCTAGGTTATATTACAACATCAATATTTATGATAACATCTAAGTGTGTTATTACTCTCTCCAACTGAAACACACCACCTGTATTTTTAATGTGCTGGTAGAGCTTTTTGGGGATTTGAGCAGCACAAAGGATGAACAAGTTTTTCGCACATTTACTGCAAAAGCAGATTTTCAATTAGGAAGCAAAGCAGTCTACTTTGGTAAATTATAAATTGTCAAGGCTGTCTTCATTAAATCATATTATTAGTCGTATTAGCATTAAGTGCATAATTGAATATGATTATCTGTAATTATTCACATAAATTACATTTAGGCCACTGATCACTAAAGGAAAAAGAACACAAGGAAGTGTCTGTGGTGGATTTTTCTTGCTTCTAAATTGACTGTCCCATTTAGAAAAACATCCCCAAACAAAGTTAGCATTAATATTCTACGCCCACAATTCTCCTCTGCTGTCTGAGAAGAGTTTACAAGACTCTTCTCAGACTTTTTTCCATCTATTGTCAGTGTAACACATTATTTTGTTCTGGTGCTGCAACAATGCTGCAGAAAATGTGGAGCTTGGGCAATTATAAAGAAATGTGAGCACAATGCTGCAGGAATTTGACAGCTTAAATTGCTTAAATGTTGTTTTTATTATTATTCATTCTGATGCAGTGTAAAATTGAGGCTGCAAGAACCATTAATGTTGTTCTAATTCAACATCAGTTAAATTGTAATTCATGACTATGGACAAAATATTTAGAAAAAAAAATTATTTTACAGCAGAAATAGACCTACACATCTCTTTCACCCCCCACCCTCCCTCATTGGGAAACAGGAGAAGGGGCATTTTCCTGCAGTATGTGTCAGATTGTCATGGCAACATGGGAAAAGAAAAAGGCAACATTTTTGAAAAAAAAAAAGAAAAAAAAGTGCCAAATCTTCTTGTAGAGTTGGAGAGGTAGTGGAACAGCCTGCCAGCCACCAGTGGAGGAGAGAAAACCAACACAAAGTGCGTGCATGAATGTGTGCGGTTGTGTGTGTGTGTGTGTGTGTGTGTGTGAGTGTGTGTGTGTGTGCGAGTGAAACTGCTGACTGGAAAAATTTGGGTTTCTTCAAGAGCTCACAAAGCCACGAAAGCATGTGATGACAGAGTCTGGTGAACACGCTCAATCACTCATGTGGGCACAAATGCCCACACAGGCACACACAATGAGAAATAAACACAATCACAAATACACACTCACCGGAGGCTGTCACAGCAGATGGAGCCACTTAGATTTTGTTACATATACCTGCCTGAAATGAGAGAACGAAATGAAATCGTCTACACAATCTTGTAGCCGCTGTGGATGTTTTGTTATGTAATTGTGTTTTCAGATTTGATTATGATAAATATTGTGGTATTATTTTAGAAGAGGAAAAAAACTACAAGTATCCTAAAAGCCATTGAAAATTTTTAGTCATTAATTACTGGACTGAAACACACTCATCTGCTCTGTTTGATATTATTACTTAGATTTAGACAAAAAATTATAAATATAATAGAAAGATAGCATCATGTTTATGTTTAGATGCTTTGGGCTGTCAACTGGATATTTCTCTGTAAGGGGTGGGCTGAGAGTACCACTTTACATAAAAGGCCTGACAAATCCAGTGACTGGCATGTTGCTGCATAAGAACGATTTTTAATAATCAAATTCCCCTGTAGGGTGAATAAGAAATATGTGTGCGTCCATGCACACCCCTGTGTCTGTTTGTTCCTGTTTTCATTAGGATCTACACTACAGGGTTCTGCTTCAATGTTGTTTCCTGTATAGCCCATTACTGCTACCTGCCCTAGGGTTGGAAGTTGAAGCCCGAGACAAACAGCGAGCCATGAGCAGTAAAATGCACCCGGGAGATTAGCGTGGCAAGGAAATTGTGGTGTGTAAGAGGGGTGAACTTAAGGTTGAGTCAACCTGAGGCCACAATGGGCTGCCGTGGAAACATGATTTCCTGCCAGGCTTTTAGTGTGAAGGGCAGGGGACAAAGAAGAGGGGGTGGTTATAGCAGAGAGAGAACATTTTATGCTATTGAATTAAGAAAACTGCAAATGACTGATAATTTTCTTTTTAATTATATTCTTTAGCCCCTAGAATAAATTGCTTGTCAGTACAGTCACTATTCACACCTGCACAACCAGAATACATTCAAGACGATAAAATATCGGACTTTTTATACGATGGGTCAGTTATGTTTCTTCTCAGTTTGGTTTTTGATCTTAAATATCTATGACTTACCCAATGAACAGACATTACAATTGCCAAAGATAGCGAGCAACTTATTCACTCTGCACATATCTGTGTAGTGTGTCTGTGTGTGTGTGAAACATGAAACAGACTCTAAACCATTCTAATGATAAATAAGACATCTACACTGTAAAACAAAAAAGTAAAATTACAGGAAATGTTCTGTAATTTTTTACAGATTTTCCCTGTTTTCCAATAAAACAATGAAATGCCAGTAGATTTACAGACATTTTCAGTAATTTTAGGTTTTATGTTTAAAATTACTGTCAACTAACCATAATTTAAGATTACATTAAAATTATGTTTTTAATAACAATTTATTGTATTTGTACATCTTTAACTGTAATTTTACATACAAGTTTTTCTTTACGGGTTTATTACCATTTTCCATAAGACAATGTAAAAGCTGTAAATTTACAGATACTAGCAGTAATTTAAAGATTTACCTTTAAAATGACAAGTAATTAACCATATTATAATATTATATTATCATTAATTTTTAAAGGTAATTTAACAAAATTTTTTTCATATTCAGATGCAATTTTACATTAAATGTGAGGTATTAATTTAGAGATTGCTGTCCATGATAACGAAGACATACAAAATTACAGAAAACCAGTCATTCAAAGTGTTTTCCTTAAAACTGTAGGTAATTAAGGTTCAAATTTCAAAGTTGGCGCCTGTTTCCAGTTTGCTTGGTCCCGCCCATAATGACCAACCAGCTGAGTCTGAAGAATGACAGTTAGTTGAGATTAACGCCAGTGTTGCCAGGTCCGCTTATTATAAGCGCTTTAGGCTTGTTGTTCTGTAAAGTCACTTGCAAATATCGTCAGTCACGGGTTGCGGGTTTTGGGGCTTCTTTTTTAAAGTGTGGTTGCTTATTTGGGCTTGCTTTGCTCCGCGTATGAACCCCTCATGATTCTCTCCCAGCTCTCCACAACTACAATAAAGCTAAAGTTTGTCCTTTTTCCTTAAAGAATCTGTCCACAAACTGTGCGCCGGTACCACGCTTGCACCGAAAAGCGCAAAAACAACAATAACAAAAAACCCAAAACACCAACAACAACAGCAACCAAAAAAAAAAAAACTCTACAGCTTTTTCATCTGTGAGGCTTACAGTTTGACTGTCTTAAAACAAAATAAGCCAAGACAAAAAAGTGAGCTGAAGATAGCCACTTACAGCCTGTCACACATCAGTCAGAGCTGTCGATCAGCTCGGTGAACTAACTGGATCTACCTCGACTGATAAACAAGTCAAAATGCTAAAACCAGTAACCAGAGTAATGGTGCAACTGACCCATGCATGTTCAAAGAACTAGTACTTTATTAAAGACAGCCCGGAGGTCATTATAACAAACAAACAAACAAACAAACAAACAAACAAACAAACAAATAAACAAATAAATAAATAAATAAATAAATAAATAAATAACAAACAAACAAACAAACAAACAGACAGAACAGGCATGTCTACATAGATACATTAATCAAACAATCAATTAATTAATTAATCAATCGATCATTAAACATATATAAGCTGACACGCCAATGGTTCCATAGTCTTCTTTGGGTGAGCAAAACCGTCAAAAACCGAAAGCTCCAACCACAGATAACAAGTATCACAACGGTGGTTATCAACTTGATTTGTCAACCCATGCTTGCCTCATCAGGCTCTGTGCAAATTCACATAAAAAGGGGCCTTTAGGTATCATTTGACACTATTTCCGCAGAAAAATGGACCAATTACGTGCCGCATATTTCAGCCAAGAGGAGCAGATTATGATAATGGAGAGCTATGAAGAGTTCAGACCAATAATAACAGCTAAAAGCAACACTGTTGCTGCAAACAAGGTAGGAGAGGAAGCCTGGAAAAAAATTGCAGATTGTGTAAATGCATAAGTTAATATAGCCTATGTAATATCATATTATATTATATATCACTATATAACTTTAATTCCCTCCCTGACATTGTCTCACAATGAAGGATACATGGAAATCACTTAGATTAGGGCCAAATCAAAGTGAAATTAATTTGATTTGTCTTATTTGTGATAAAGTCTAAGCAATTTTCTTATTGGTGTTCTATTAGTTGTAGTGCCAGCAGTGCAAAACGGTCTTGGTAGCAAATCTGGACCAAGCACAAAAATATAATCCAAAGTGGTATGTATTTGCTGTGCATTCATCACTCTTTTAGTGGAATGTGGATGATACACTACGTAACATATTAAGTGTTAATATTATCTTAAGCAAACACGAAGAAAAATGAGAGGAGGAGGATTTGAGGGGGCCCCGCTCCAGCAGATTAGACAGCCTCAGAGGAGCTGGCCCTTGCAAAAGATGAAGGGCGGCCGATCATGGAGGGGATACAAGGGGGTATTCAATCAGACCCTGGTGCTGGCAGCTCCCAGCAGCAATTCTTTGTCCAGGGTATGTATAAGTGCTTTGGTGGTAAAATACTAAATGCATATTTATTGTTTCTCAGATGAGAAAAGTCTTCATCTAATTTACAGTTGGAGGAGACACTGTAGTGTTGCTCAAGCCGCCAGCACACACCCTTGCTGACCCCCACACAGAGGTAACTGTCAAAGTTGTCATGTACTCTTATATTTATTTGCTTGTGTTGAATCCACTTTATTCATTTCTCTTAAACTATTCCACAGGTAGAGATTAATGATGAAGAGACACTTTCAGTGTATTCAGAGGTACCTTTGGAGGCAGATATCTTAATAATCTAAATAAGAATTTCATTTAAAATTTAAATTCATCTTTTTAAATTAGAAACAATTATGTTTCTTGCTCATTAATGTCACAGGGAGAGGACATTGTGCAACCCTCCCTTCAGCCTGTGGCCTCCACCTCTAGGCCCACAAAAAAACAAGGGGTAAGGGTTTTATCATTTCTAGCAGTCCAATGTCTACTTTTTTAAAATAATCCTTACCAAGAACGCATAAGTGAATGATGAACACAGTACACCAGCATAACTGAAAAGTCTATCTCACTCATCTCTGTTGCTTGATGAACACCTCAATGTCCTATTAATACAGGTTGGAGCAGACAATGAGAGGGCCCTTTATAAAAACCATCTAGAGATGAATAATCAGAAAAAAGAGCTGGAAATCAAGAAACTAAAACTTGAGATCAAGGAACTGGAGTATGAGAAAAAGGTACTGCAGTAAATGGTACTTTAAAATGTTTTGTTAAGCATGATTGACATTGTATACTTATGACTTTTTCTTTTCCCAGAAAAGGCAGAACTTTAATAAATAATAAAACACATCCTGTGATTGGTGGGGTTTTTTGGGGGGGGGGGGGTGAAAAACTGCTGCTGATGGCTGCGTTACTGTAAGTGCATGGCTTCGTTTGGTCGCATTACTTATATGGTTCAACAAGATTGCATATGTAACGTATTCCCTCAGCTGAGAATCTATATCGCTCATAAAGAATATCATCAGAAAACGACAGATCACTCCAGTCACGAAAAACTCTCTCGCTCCAAAGAGCACCTCTAATAATTCGGGCACCTAAATCCACTGGATTTTCCAAAAACGGTGAGGCCACGTTCAAGGAGGATGATCAGTTAAAGGGCAGCGCTTTTTATAGCCGACTTTAAGCTGAAACTCGGAACAAAAACTGGTCCGAACGAGGTTATGTTCGCAGCAGTGACGTGCGGTCAGGAGAGGCCGTGCCTCACCTGTCATCATGGAAAGAAAAAAACGCAAAATGAAAAAATTAATTAAATGGTTATATTTATCCAGTGATTTGCACTATAAAGTTATTTTCCATCTAACTTCACCAGTTTTAGATGATTTTTTATTCAAAATGGCTGAATTTTCACATTTACTGCTCAAATACTGAGAAGAGACGTGCGGTGAGGCAGCAGCCAGATGAGCCTCACCATGGGTTGCGCAATGACTCGGCTAACTGTGCTGGCATGCTGTGAAGTGAGACCGTATTGCTGTCTCTCTGTATGTCACTATTAAAATGTTCAAACACTTTTGCTATATGAACTAAATTTCCATAGTTTAGCTGATGTATATAATGTACAGTGTTTTTTTGTCAACAACCGTATGTGTGTAACGTGTTTCTTGTGCTGAGCAATCATAAAACGGCTGCGAAGAGTCACTAAGTGAGGCACACAGTTCTCCTGCCTCATGGTAGGGGGCACTCGTGATCCCGGTGATTCTTCTTGCGACTCCTCGGCTGCAGAACCGTGACAGCAACCCGTTAACTGCTGCCAATCAAATGGTGAATAAACTACTCTGTAGGGTTCATATGTTTGTAAATCTGATTGTGATGAAGTCAGCGCCTCACCAGCCATGAACTTCACCGCACGTCACTGGTTCGCAGCATAAGTTACCATGGTGATATAGCCAGCTTAAAAGAGAGCCACCTTCGTGACACGGAAAAGTCTGGCTTTATGCTCAACATACCTCGCTAACGCACTAATCTCGCTTCGTAGTACACCCCTCTGGTGAGTTATTGGGGAGGTGCCCAGTATTCCCTTGTAATATATGAAAGGTATATATATATATATACTGTTATCAAATTGCCTCTCTCTTACACAATGTCGTAGGTTTAGGTCACTGGTTGGGCTTTTTTTTTTTTTTTTTTTTTTTTGAGAAGTCGAGTCGCTTTTTTTGGGCTTGTTTCATTAGAGCTGGTTGCTTGTTTTTCTCGCAAGATTTGGCAACACTGATTAACGCTAGCGTCCGTCCAATCAGCCATGCAGGTGAAAGACGTGCCCTCTTGGACTCACGATCTTCAAGGAGGATGTCTGAGACAGCCACAATGGACATGTCAACCAGACGCAGATTGAGGTGAGTGTTCCAGATGACGCCTGTGAACGATATTTTAATTCATTGTCATACCTCCAGTGGACAGCATTGAAGCTAACGTTAGCATCCCTCTGATAAATTGCTACCGTCACATAAGCTATTGTTAGCAGATAGCTATCGTTTTTTATGGTTTTGTGACTTAAGTGACTGATGGCAGCCGGCTCATTTTATTTTACAGATATTCAATATTCATTGTTAATGCGCGCTTTCGGTCAAAGCCTTTTCTAACATGGCCAGAGGTTAGTCGTAGTTGTGTTGCTCTCTGCTGATGTATGTTCGTGATTTGAATGCGGTCAAACTGCTGTATGCTGCTCTGTGTACTGTCCCGCTCATCCTGCATGAGTCCCGTAGAGACTTTAGATCGTTACTCGTTTTTAAATTAGTTTCGTCCTAGCATTAGCATGCTAAATTGGCCTGCTCACTGCCGTCTTCCCTCGCTAGTCTGCTCCTTTTTTCTACCAGGAGAGTTGATTTCTGTTTATCGCCACAGCTGTGGAGATGTTTGTTCGTTTGTGTTTAAATGTTTTGAGTGTTAATCTCTGGGTCTATTTGCTCTGTACATGTTGTTGCTGCTAAATGATGATACAGATTAGAGCTGGGAGGTATGACCAAAATTCTATGTTACGGTATTAGTCAGAATTACTCCGGTTTCATGATATTTGACGGTATTTTGTGAAAATGTTGACCACATTTTCCATTCACTGAGAGAAGATTTACTGCATATTTATGCCGAAAGATTAGTGGCAAAAAGCACTGGCGCAATAAAACATACATTCGGGCGTATTATATTATTTCACACGCGAAAATATGAACTGCGAGCATGCACTCAGAGGAAACTGCTCCGAGAGTGAGGAAAAAAGTGGCTTGTGTAAAATTTCATATAAGTATGCTAGCTACGGTTAACATTATAGACTTACTAATAACGTTATAGACTACAATGACTAAGGTTGATGTTTATCTACACTAACACATTTCTCAGAAACATGAAATTTCACACAAGCCACTGTTTTCGTTCATCACAAATGCCCGAATTCAGCCAAGGGTTTCTTACCTGAAGGAACCTCTGCCCAGACACTGTTGTCTCCCTCGTTTCAGCAGACTTTCGTGTCTTAGAGGAGGAGTGTCAATCAGATCTCGCTCTTCAAAAATGACCAATCAAAGCAAAGCCAGTACCGACCCCTGTTTCCCTCCCAACTGTGCCAAAAGTTTCGAGCGAGAGAGCAGAAATCCACTTTGAGAGAGCGGGGTGATTTTCGAGTGGATGTTTGGTGCACAGGTCACATATTCCTCCTCGCTCGGGGAGCAATTTCCTCTGAGTGTGCACGCGCAGAGATAATTTGCGCGCTCGCAGTTAATATCTACGCGTGTGAAATAATATAATACGCCCAAATGTATGTTTTATCGCGCAAGTGCTTTTTGGCACTAATGTGTCGCCATACCTCCTGTTCAGAGCTTCCTCTATCCACGTCTACCACACTCAGCAACTCCACTATTATTTCTGCTCTGTTCAATGCATGTTTAGCGGCGCAGCAATGAAAAGGGTCCCTCGTAAAACAATTTACCAGCGCGCTGCCTTCCGGACATGTTTAGGCTATTTAAACCGGTGTTGGTTGTTGCTGGTATATGAAAAATTCATATCATAACAAATATAAAAACCGGTTTTCAGTACGAATCGGTATACCGTCCAGCACTAATACAGATGGCTGCTGAATGTGATATTAGTCCATTTGGATTTAAATGTTAAATTGAGGTAGTGAAATGCGTTTTCTGGTTACCATATTAAGTTTGGTTACCTAATTGTTTAACCTATTAAAAAAAAAAAAAAAAATGCTGAGTTACTGATGTCATTTATTTTTGGGTTTCCTGTTGAATTTTAAATGCGGAAGCACTGAAAGCAGAGACTAACCTGTTTAAAGGACCAATTTGTGTTATTTTTAGTAATTTAATTTTACTGTGCAAAATTGATTGTTTTATTGTAACATTTCATATGTTAAAAAGCCTTTTCTAGCTCACACACAGCTCACAATTTCTGTGTGTTTCTGTGTGTCACCACAGTTGCCAAGTAAAGATCCAGAGATCCAGTCCTGACTCCTGCGTCTCCTTTCAAACTCAGGACTCAACAGAGACATAAAGTGGAGACGGGTTAAATATATTTGATATATGATAGAGGATGACTCCCAGTGAATATTTGTTCAGTTTACTAAAATGATTGTTAAATACCCTAAATTTACAGGTAGCATCTTTAAATATACCCAGTAATGTATTTTGATGTAAGTGTTTAATTTTCCATTGTCCAATTCTCTACAATAACTACTGTAATACTGTAAATGTTCAGAAATTCCTATTTGATTAAAGGTAAATATTTTGTTTATACATTGTGTCATTGTTTTTTTTTTACTTGTGCAAACAATAATTATGCAGCAAATCAGTGTAGATGGACAAGAAATGACTACTGAATACCCTTAATTAACAGGGATTGTCCTTAAATGTAGCTATTTTTGATGTATTTGTAATGTATCTAGCTTGTATTTCCACTGTCCAATGGTTGCTTTTTAATTTACTAATTCTCTAAAATGACAGATAAATACTGTACATTTGCAGAAATGTATCTTTAATTTTATGAACCTAGTTTGTTTTTATGTTATAACGTTGTTATTTTACACGGGAAAAATAGTATTTTAACATGAAATTACAGAGATTAATTTGAAAGGTATCTGATTTTAATGTTTTTTGACATAATATGTATGTCATTTTACAGTATAATGGGAATTTATCAACTATAATATACTGTATTTTAATTACTTTGACTGTAAAAATCTACTCTGTATTTTTATAGTTATTGTATGTAGTTCTGTGATAGTTATTTACTGTAATTTTACAGTATACTTTGCTGCCAGTGCTTTTAGCGTTTTTTTACAGTGAATCCCTTAATTTTTTTCATGTTGTGTCATTTTTGCCATTTCTGAAATCCTTCATTCATTCATTCATCTTCTACTGCTTATCCGTTTCTGGGTTGCGGGGGGCGTACGGGCTGGAGCCAATCCCAGCTCACACTGGGCGAGGGCAGGGTACACACTGGACAGGTCGCCAGTCCATTGCAGGGCTAAAATCCTTCATGTGGTACAAAAATATAGTTGAAAATGATCAAGGTGGCAGTCTGCAAATACACTGCCGGAATCAGATATATGCTGTGGATTGATGGGCACATTTAGTATACAACTCACCAAGAGATACACCGTGGGTCTGGTCATTTTAAGAAATGCTAATTTGGTATTTATATAGTTAATGGAAGCTGTGTTACACTGGTTGCAGTGGCCTCAGCTTTAAAGTGAGTTTGTGCTTGGTGGGACAGCAGCAGCTCTTAAAACGCTACAAAAAGCATCGCTGTAGGAAAACTTTAAAAGTAAAGTGAAGTGTCAGGACACCAAGGAAAGTTGAATGGATACAGGTTTTGTTCACAGCTGAAACTCCTGTAGGTGCCTGAGCTCTAAAGCACCCACAGAGGCTGATCCAGTGTCAGTGCAACCCCTTCAGATCTGTAGGGGAGAAGAGGGAAAGAAAGAAATGCAAAGAGCGTGACTTCATGTTCTGCACACAGTTCACTCTCACCACTACTCTCTCCGAGACTTTCCCACCATGTGATTAGAGACAGGTCTGTCTGTCTGTCTTGCGTGACTCAACTCTTGCTATGTCTGTGTTGTGCCAATTGCAATTTAGCAGGTCCTGGTGAGGACGGTTCACACTGATACTGTCAGTCACCATGTTTTCCAATTACCATAGCCTGCACACCAACATGATTGCCTGATTGGCAGCGTTATTTCCGTGGCAATTATTATGATTCTGATTATGTCAATCATTTCTCTCTCTGCTCTATGTGGCATCAAATCGCAGCAGCTCGAGCGGCTCGCTTTTTATTCCCCCTCATGTGCCTGATGGTTGTTTGAGGTATATTCTCTCTTTTTACAGTAGAAAAACTTTTTAAAAATTCATGCTCTGCTCGCCTCCAGCGCTATTACCTTTGAGCTCATTCTAAATTACTAACGGCCTGTATATGGGCCCCATAATGATCATTTTCGCTCTGTGTCAGTAATAATTGCGAGGTTAGTTCTATTTTAGTGCAAGCTCAGGGCTTCTAGTTTTATCTTGCTACTTCTTGTATTATTCATGTCATCCTCGTGTCTTTGACTTTTCCTACAGCGCCCTCCATCTAAACCGCAATTACTACTATTACCTCTCCTTCACTCCTCTCGGTGAAATAAAAAAAAGAAAAGAAAATAGCCATTTTCTTCATTATCGTCGTCGTCACCACCGCCACCATCATCATCTGTTTACTACACGATTCAATTAGTGAGCCATCAGATAAAAGGTCGCTCTGGTAATCAGTCCATTCAGAACATGTTTTTTCTCACTCATGTGTTTTTTGTTTTTTTTTTCTTTGCACCTTCCCAGTCTCCTTGGTTTTACATTGGAAAATGGCTAATGACCTTGCTTTCCTTGTATTTTGTGTTCCAGGCAACTCAAACCCTTGCTCCTCTGAATTATAACCAGAGTAGCATTGTGATGAGCAGGATCAAACTGTGGACACTGGCAAAACCTCATTCACCCACTCTCCAGGTGATGCTTCATCAAAAGCTTGTTTCTGATTTCATTTTTTGTTCTTAGTCTTGAAAATGTCTTGGGTTGCTGCTCAAAGTGTGCAATAGTCAGGCTCATATCAGCACTGCGGGCTACAGTGAATTTAGGTGTACATGCTAATGTTCTCCATGATGGCTGTTGAATCTCCTGTGCTGTATTGGCTGAATGGCAAGGCAGTGTGAAACATCATTAGTGCTCTCTGCAGATCTACTCTGTGCTCAGTTGTGGTCAGACTTTTAAACCATCAGAAATCCAACCCTGGACACCCACCTTGTATTCCATATACAAAGTTTCCTGCAGACATCCCATTTACTGCCATGAACCAAAAATCATTCCATCATTATTCAGAATCAATAGCTGTGTTGTTGACTTTAAGTGGTAGTTCTAACTAATATGATTCTATTTGTACTTTAATTGGCATGTGTAGCCACATTAGCAACATAACTCTACAGATAGCAGCCTCAGATTCAGTCCACTGCCTTTCAGTCTAGACTGAAATATTTCACCATCAGCTGATAGGATTGCCCTTAACATTTGCTCAAGCAGTCATTGTCCTTAGAGAACAGCACACAATGACAGATGACCCCCCCTGATTTTCTTCTAGCACCCCCATAAGATAGATTTGATTTTAGTCAGTCAATAAAATATCTCAACATCCTTTGAATAGATTGGTGCAAAGTTTAGTTCTGACACTCATTGTTCCCAGAGGATGAATCTTAATGACCCCCTGAATGAAATATCTTTTATCTTTCCATGAAATCAGCAGTTGACATTTATGTTCACCACAGGATGAATTGTAATAAATGAGCTGCGAGCATGGTTGTTGTTAGGGGATACATTCACTTCTCAAAGATACCCTCAGCTGTCTTCACACACAAACAAACTCTCAGTCACTTCTGGGCTCTGATCCTCACCTTATGAGGTCATGAGTCTCATTCTGGAAGGTAAACATACAGCTAATTAGCTATTAACACAAGCAACGCCTTGCCAAGACCAGTTCCCACCTTAGATTCTGAAGGCAGACCCTTAAATAAAGTTTAATGTTATTGTTGTATTATGGAGCTAACTGTAGTACAATGCAATACAACACAATACAACTTACATTTTACTAATAATGACCTACATCTGAATGCAAACTGACAGACTGGTCTGTATCACACACTAACACACACTTAATTACCCTAAACATCATCTTATCTTTCCCAACTCTACGCCTGCTGATCAAAGAGGAAAACAGCAGACTTCAAGAGTGTGAGTGTGTGTGTGTGTGTGTGTGTGTGTGTGTCCATCGCAGCAGCTGCTATGTCAGCATACTCTCAGTCCAAGGGGGGGTCCACACAGCATGGCTAAAGAACTCATCAACAACCCCAGGCGCTGCACTTGGTGTGTGGGATGATGTGCTGTAGACTCAGCCTCTCAGCCCAGAATGCCAATCGCCCCCCCAATCCACACACACACACACACAAACATATTAACACATTCACACATCATCATGGACTAGACCGTACACACATTAATATGCTTACTGTCTGCATTCATCCAGCAAATATGCTTGTTACCCATGAGGACGGGTATTTTTTAACGGGGGTTAAGACTGGGGAATGTGGGAGCTTGTTATGAGAAACTAAAATTTGATTTGTTATGAATGCAAAGAACACAGCTACAAAGCTCTAGGGGTATTTAGTCTCTGGCTATAGGCTTAATGAGTTTGTGCACGCATATGTGTGTGTGCATGCAGCATGTGATGAATTAATGTGTGTGATGCATGTGTGTGCGTCAGCATTTGTACAAGTGCATGCATGTTTGTTTTGCACTTGTCAAAGAGGGAGGCCCTACTGAAGTGTAATGCACCCATGTGATGGCTGGTGGCTGGAGGTGGTTGGTGTAATTCACTCTCATAGGCTAATTCCATGCTAACAAGTCAGTGATGCCACATGCTTGTCCTTGCCCATGGCCCATTGGGCCAGTCTCAAAGCAAACCAATTAACAAAGCTGTCTCTGGGTCTGTCAACCCCTCCCCCCTCCCTCAAAAGTAATTCTTAACTTTTTTTTTTTCTCCACTTTTCCCTTGGAGGCTTTTGAATGGGGGACTGTAAAGGGGTTGCGCATTAATAAGCCCGTATCGCTGACATGAAAGACGTCAAGCAAGAAACATCAAATACTCAAGCCTAAGCTGTCTTTCCAATTAGCTAAAATAGCTATTTAGTGACAAATCTTCATGCTACAACAAATGGTACCACAGCTAATGTACATGTGAGGAGATGAACACGGTTTGGATGGATGCATTAGCACCCTCAAGGATTGTTTGAGGAAACTTTCTTTGCTCCATTTGAAGGAGGCGAACATGAAGGTGTCAAGATTTGCTAAGTGAACTGACTTGACACTGTACAGTATTGCTGCAGTTCCACTGTGGGAGTAGCTAGTTGGATGGTAATTAATGGAATGGAGGCCGATAAATACCTTTGTGAGCAGGCTTGTCAAGGACACAGAGGTTATGAGAGAGAGTCTGAAAACCAGAGTGAGAGAGAGTGAAACAGGGAGAAAGCTAAGGACAGACACCTTTTTTTCAGTGTGGCAGCTAATCCTCATCCCTTCATCCCTCTCCTAAATTCCTAAATGAAACCACCCCTCTCTCATCACTCCCCCAATTCCGCTCCTCTCTCTTCCTCCCCTTATCAGGCCCCCTGCCTATTCTCCCCTGCCCCAACTTCACTTGTTTCCATGGAAACACAGGATAAAAAGAGTTACTTCGAGATTAAATCAAAGATTTTGAAGTGCCGAAAATATTACAAGCTCTTTTGAATTGTGTTCCTCGAGTTCAGGATGATACTATATTTTCTCCTTCCAGATAGCACGTGTGTGCCCCTTTCTTCACTGGAAGAAGAAAGACAGCAGAGCAGCCTCTTCACTTACTGACGCAAACTGTCCGTCTCCAGGGGACTAACAATTGGCTCCTGAGTTGACATTTTTTCTTTCTTCGTGTTATCTTTTTTTTTCTTTTTTTTTCAGTTTTGCTATATTTCAAGGCTTTTTGTGCCCCAAATCTGCTTCACCCATCTGTGAGCAGACATTGTGGAGATCCAGAGGAGAATTTTTTGCATAGTGGAATAATGCTCAGGAAAACAACAATAGCCTGAAAGGGAACTCTTGTAGTATTGCTGTATAGCACTCTGTCTGTAAAGCAGGCTCCGTGAAGGCTCTGTCCTTGTCGCCCCCCGGGGTTAGAAACTGATACATGGCCCCTTGCTACATGCCATCCACCCTCTTCCTCACTCTCCTATCACTCTCTCACTGTAGCTATCCAAATAAAGGTAAAGATATAACTGAAAGAAAAAGCGTCCTCGGTGATCCTGATCATCCTGAGTGCACCAGTGTAGATGGAAGCTGGGCTTAGAAACCAGCAGGTGATTGACCAAAAAAAAAAAGACTTAACTCACTGCTGATGAGTTCATGTAGCTGATTTCATGTAGCGCTTATGATACTGCAGCTGTTACAGACAGTGGAGAGGAAAACCAGGGGGTTGCAGGCAGGGACAGAGTGCGTGTATCAGCATCTTCTGTGGCAACTGTCATGGTTAAGGGTTACTCAAAAGGGGAAGGGAAAGAAACACAACTCCTGATTGAGCCTGCAAACACACCCCTTCCACCAGGCTTAGCTGTTATCCCGACACTGGTAGACAACAAAAGCCACATCCTTCCAGTACAGATTGTCAATTTGTCACAGGAGAACGTGGCTGTGGCTGTGCCCAAGGACCAGGCTAGGTATCATCTCCACTGCTGACAGTGTTGAAAGTGACCAGTTCTGCAGTTAAGTTTAATCGCATCCCTGCAGATGTTGAACAGGTCTTGGTTAACACAAAAGATGAGCAGCTGCACAGCGATGTGCAGTCGGTCTTAGACAAACTTGACATAGGTGGCACAGACGATGAGCGAGCTGCACTGTGTGCATTAGTGGCTAGGCACATTGATTTGTTCACAGATGATGATGATGATGACCTTGGCTCTACTGATAAAGTGACGCACGAGATTGAGTTGCATAATGATGTACCAGTAACACAGCCCTATCGCCGTATCCCACCCAACCAGTATAAGGACGTTAAGCTTTTGAAAAAAGGCGTAATCCAGGAAAGTGAGAGTTCATATGCATCTCCGGTGGTTGTAGTCCGCAAGAGCAATGGCAGCATACGTTTATGTGTAGACTATCGCAAGCTGAACCTGAAAACAAAGAAAGAGGCGTTTCCTCTCCCTCGCATCGACAAGAGTGAACGTTGCCAGATACATTTCCACCATCAACCTTGCGATCGACTATCACCAAGTGGCAATGGACGAGCGTGACAGAGGAAAAACAGCTTTCACAACGCCATTTGGGCTTTTTGAGTACCTGCGCATGCCTATGGTAGTTTGCAATGGTCCTGCAACATTTCAAAGATTAATGCAGGCGACGATGAATGACTTGATCTTTGAGATAATGCTAGTGTATCTAAATTATATTTTGGTGTACTCACCTTCTTTCCAGTCCCACCTAGAAAGGCTTGACATAGTGCTCAAGCGTCTTAAGCGCACAGGACTCAAGCTCAAGTGGGGAAAATGTAATTTCCTTCAGAAAGAGGTCAGGTTTATGGGGCACCAGATATCTGCAGATGGTATTGCGACTGATCCCTCAAAGCTGACAGCTGTGAAGGAATGGCCTGTGCCGTCCACAGTGAAAGAACTACAGTCCTTCCTTGGCCTATGTGGTTACTACACACGGTATGTGGAAGGGTTCTCAAAGATTGCAGCCCCGTTGCATGACATGGTGAATCAGTTGTGGGAGACAGAGTGTCAACAGGCCTTTGACATGTTAAAGGGGAGACTTTTTACTGCACCAGTTTTAGGGTTTGCAGATTTCACTCACCCTTTCATTTTAGAAACTGATGCAAGTGGTCAAGGTCTAGGAGCCATCCTGTACCAGCAACAGGATGGGAAAAAAAGAGTGATTGCTTATGCAAGCAGACAGCTAAGAAATGCAGAGAGAAATGATAAAAACTATAGCAGCATGAAGTTGAACTCTCCCAGGTTATTCCAAGGAAGCGTTGCTGACATTTCAAGGTCAGGATCCAGTTCTCAGTGGTTTCCACACATTTTGGGATCAGAAGCGTAAACCGTGTCCACAGGAAAGGAAAAGTCTCCCCAAACCAGTGAAGTCACTGTTCAAGCAGTGGTAACATATCAAGGAGAGAGATGGACTGTTGTATAGGGTGGTTGAGGATGTGCGTCAGGGAGAATGTTTTCAGTTGCTTGTTCCAAACTGTCTGCAGAAGCAGATACTGGAGAGTGTGCATAACTCTATGGGCCATCAAGGCATAGAAAGGACTTTACACCTGCTGAGACAGAGAGCATTTTGGTTTGGGATGCACAACGAGTGAAGTGGGTGAAGAACTGCCAGCGCTGTATCTTAACCAAATACAGGATGTACGGGTTGGAACTGTGTGCCTGTGTCCCTAGTTGTAGACATTCTAGGGACCACTTACACAGTACAGCCTGTAGAATGAGGACCCATTAAGAGAGTAAACAGAGTGGATATCAGACCATGTGTTAATCTGCCAACCCCAACCCCCCGCTGTGAGAGAACCTGTGGTCATGTAAACAGTAGCTGAGTAAGGGAGGTCAGAGGAGGGAGTTTCCTTCGGTCTAAACCCCAATCTCCCCCTACACCTGCCCCACGCAGGAGTAAAAGAGTAACGGCAGGAAGTCACTCAAACCCATATCATGAGCCCAAGTCAGTTCTAGAGCTCGCATCTCTAAGTCCTGCACTGGTATCTCAGATCATTGCGAGTTTAGGAACTGTGTTTTTTAGAGAAGCACTTAACGAGGTTAAAAATAGTTACTCGGTCACCGAGGACGTTGACTGTTGAGCAGGGGAGAATGTGACTAGGTGGTAAAATAGTAGTAAGTCGATCCATATGGTTTAGTTCTCTGTTGGTGGGATACCGCTGCAGTTCTGTCTTTGGTTGGCTTATTTTACTGTTTCTCAGCGCTGTGTGCCTGCTAAGATCAGGGAATTGTGGGAAATAAAAGGAACAAAACAACCCTCAACGCGCGTTTTTCCACAGGTTCTGGCGGGTTGTCGAGGGGTACCTCACGTGCAGAGCAAGGTTACTGTCTGTGAAGTCGAAGTGCCACTGCTGTATTTGTATTTGTGTACAGTATCTGTACTATATTTGTACTTTTGTTCTTGCGACAACTGTGCCAATTTGTCACATTTTAGGTGATATGTTACCTGTACTGGAACAGTACTAAATATTTAGTTTTTTTTGTCAGATAATTCTTTATACATTAGCATTAAAAAAAAAAAAAACTCTCCACGAAATAGCAATTGAAGTTGTGTGCTCAATTTATCCCAGCTTCATTTGTTTCATATTTACAATATTCAAATGGGAATTTGGTTAGCCTGCTTCGTTAGTGTTAGCGATGAGCCCTAGCAGACTGCGCTTAACCGCCGTGTCATTTCAAGGGCTGAGTATCAGCAGCTGCTGCACTCCTTAATGGCGTCACACATGATACGAAGCTAGCTACTGTTAGCTGTTTCTCTTTCATGGGGACATTTATGATGACGCCAACAACCAGACTGTCAGGATTCACAGCAGTGGCTCAACAAACAGATCGCCCAATGGGGAAAAAACAGTCCTAAAAACCACTGGTGTGAAAACTGTAGAGACGGCAGAGCTGTACTTCTAAACACGTTATTAACTGTTCAGATGTTATTACCAAGAGGTGACCTCCAATATGTCTGCAAGAGAGTGCTGCGATACACCAACTTAAACCTCTCCACTGAAACAACTGCCAGTTGTCCATTTTGCTCAGATGAGTGACAAGAGATCTATAGTGACACTGGCAGCACATAAAGCTTTTACCAACAGCACACAGAGTGTGTCCCTCCTTCACACATGGCCGAGTCCTGAAGGAGATGTGTGAGTGCAAGTTACCTGACTGAGGGCAGACATGTCTGTATGTACAAGGACGGACACACACACACAAACAGTGTCACAGAAAAAAAAAAACCAACAACTACATGGTTTATTCCTGGGAGAGGGGCTGGAGTTTGGACACAGGAAGAATGCTCCATCAGTCCACAAGGGGACTATCTGAATAGAGGCAGTCTAGCTTACTTTCTCTCAGACTTGTCAGACTGCTGGACTGGAATTTCTCTTCCCCAGACAGTAAGATTAATGGAGGTTCAACCTTTTCTTCAGACTGCATACCCTCCGAGTGAAGAAACCAGAGCAATGTGAAAACACCTCAATAAAGGTGCGATTAAACACTGCGGGCCTTATATTTCTATACATTTTTTAACGCATACATTTTTATGCATGTTAACAGGGTTGTGTAACTTATGTCCTCCTCCTTTGTGGCTCTACTGTACTCCTGTCTCTGAAAGCAATTGCATGCTTCAGGGAGAAAGGATTTTGAAGATTGGCTTACAATTATTCTGCCTCTACCACCCCTGTGCTCTACAGTGGTGCAGTGCTACCACCCAGCAGAGTATGATTTATGGGGTACACACGTACCAAATTACACTTAATGAATTGTATTGCTACCGACTGAATTTTACTGCCTTTGTTAAACATTGGTTAACTGCTACAGGAATACCAATCAATGCTGCACTAGTTAATGAGTAAAGAGTCTGAGATAGTGAATATGAAAGATTGATCTTCTATGTCCCAAAGTGGGATTTATAGTGTGTTTTCTCACGCTGAGCCTAAAGATTAACCCCATGCTCTAGACTATTGCATAAATGGAGGTGTAAGCTTATGTTACCATATCTGTGTCTTCAATGAGCGGCCCAAGAGAGTGTAAACACATCTGACATATCTGTCTGCACATTTCAGCTCTGCCCCACCCTCCCACTGTCAGGAGGAGGCGGGGGGGGTGAATGCAAGTTTTTCACACACCTGCATCAAACTGCCTAATTCAGCCGAGCCAGGGGTCAGCACACCCGTAAATATCCTCTCCCTCTTGTTAGCACGTCACAGCCTTTAAATGGGTCGACAAACAGCCCACCTGGGACTCATGGGAAAGAAAGAGAAAGGTTGGCAAGATGAAAGGGGCATTAAAAAAAAAGGGGGGGGGGGGGGGGGGAACAAACGTATCCCCATCCACTCCCATCGTTATTTTTACAAGTCTTTACAACTCAATTTAGCAAGTGGGAAATAAAACATGCGAGATGTTGGGGCTCCGGGGAGCTGAGATGAGTTAGTGGAGCTCCCAGAGCTGTCATACAGCTTGCCCAGGCGGCCATGGGGGGTTGGGGATTAGAGGCAAGGGAGGGATGTTAGTGGTTGGTGCGGTGGGGGTCTTCTGCCTCATTTGCTATCACTGCAAAATTATGTCTGCACGGTTAGCTGGAGAAACAAAGCACTGCTCTGGCCTTAGTTGATTTTGAGTGCCACTTAGCATGAACTCTGCATGGACACTAGCTTATTTCGTAGCTTCTCCCTTAAAATTCTCCTTGCTTTTAATTCTTTCATCGGAAAAAAAAAAAAAAAAAAAGCCTCAGCCCTTTAAAAAAATGTGATTGACATATATTTTTCCCTTTTGTCATGGCTTTGCCGGTAACTGAATTGCTCCACATGCTGTTAATATTGCACTGTGATAGTGGCTTTTTGCAGCACGCTCTGATGGTGCCGTGCATTAATGGCACTGTCTAGCCCTCAGAAAGGCCTCCTCTTCTTTCATTGCCGCTTCTTTTTATTTTTTCCCTCCGCTGTTATTTCAGACCAATTGGGAACACATACGCGGGGAAAGGAGGAGAGGGTCGGTAATTAAAATTCTGTTCAGCATGACAACGCTGTTTCATGCCTCATTTTTTTCCACACGTGGGATGAATATGGGATAAGCGCAGAGGCTTTAATAGGTAAATAGAAACCACTGCTATGTGCTTAAAGTGCACGCCGTGCTACCTCAAGCACACAGGTGGAAAACAGACGCAAACTCTGCAACCTTATCAGCACCACCAGCACTTATGTTATATGCAGTAATAGCAGAGGCTCTAACATTTAATGTTCATTTTATAAATGGCTGGGGGTTTGTATCAGTCTGCAGCCAAAAACTCGGATCTGTGTGAGAGTTTTCAAGGATTTGGTTTTGTGTGTGTGCGTGTGTAGGTATACATGCACAGAAGTATGTACGGGCGAGACAAGCACACACACTTGCTCTGCATGCTTACATGTCCTGATTCTGTGATGTGTTTACCCACTGAAAGGCGGTAGGGGAGGGAGCGGGGCATCAGAGAGTCTCCTGGGATGCTGTCCACAGGGCTTGTCAACTACTGTCACTCAGTTATCAGCCACCCCCTCACCATCCTCGTATCCCGTACCCCCCCCCCCCGCAAAACAAAGACAGTGGCAGCACAGCAGCTGCATCCAAAGGGACCATCACTCCTCCAGTCTTTAACCTCTGCTACAGCTTCTTTCCGTCTCACTCACTTTGCTTTGCTAGGTCTCACTCTCTCTCTTTCTCTCCCCCTCCTCCTCTCCTACTCTCCTTCATCAAAGCATTTCTGGCTATTTTGTTTCCCAGCTCTACAGAGAATTATTGCTCATGACAACGATCACAGTCGTTTATTTTCTCTCCGCAGCCCAGCCTCTGTATGCACGCTAGGCTAGTATTACCCTATGATATTCAAGCGCTCTCTATTAAATATGCATGAACCCTGGAGATGAAAATTAATTTTGGGAATGTTCTCTCCCTCTTTCTCCCCTCGCTCTCTCTTTGAATGTTCAAATATGCCTTCATCTGCCTTTGTGTCAAGCTGTGAATTCATTATTTTATTTGCCGGTGATGCAGTAATATAACGAAATATGTGAGTGTACAGCGATGTTGTGATATTGATCTTGTTAAAGCAAGGGGCGATGAAAACAACTCCGGCCAAAACACACGTAACAGGAAGCCAGTTTTCACAGATTTGCCAAGTTTGGAACAAGTTTGCCCTGAGCTCTTATCATTCATGAATATTTAGAGCCATAAAATGGGAAAATATTAAATTGAATTATGCATGTATGGAGCGACGGAAATCTGCAGTAGGACACTGCAGTTTTTCTTCTGTCTTTTTGTGCAACATGATCTCTGCAACCCATCGCTCATTTCTCCTGATACGTGCCCCAACAGCCTCCAGACTCTATGTGTGTGCTGATACACTGCAGTCCATTCTGCTGCACAGCAAATTACAGTGTTCCTCTATAAAGATGGTGGGAGAGTGAAAACATTAGAAACGCTGCAGACACAAACAGCCCGGTGCAGGTTGTGTAGGTGGTGTAGCCAACGCAATTTGAAGGATAAAACAAGAAATGCTCTAAGATACTGCACACAACAGTAAGAGGATGCTGCACGGCGGCATAGTGGTAAGCGCTGTTGCTCCACAACAAGAAAGGAGAGTCACAAGGTCACAAGTTCGGTTCCCAGCCTGTGACCTTTCTGTGTGGAGTTTGCAAGTTTTCCCTGTGCTTGCGTTGGTTTCCTCCCACTGTCCAAAGAAATGCATGTTTAGGTTAACTGGTGACTCTAAATTGTCCGTAGGTCTGAGTGTGAGTGGTTGTTGGTGTCTGTCTGTCTCCGTGTGTTGGCCATGTGAAGGACTGGCAACCCGTCCAGGATGTACCCTGCTCTCACCCAGTGTGAGCTGGGATTGGCTCCAGCACCCCGGCGACCCGGAAACGGATAAGCAGTAGACAATGATCGAATTAATGAAGTTTTGGTTGACAAAAAGTACAAATTTTATGTGTGTCATAAATAAATAAGCTGATGAAAATGTCTTTCTTCAATCTATTGTCACTCAAAAAAACAAAAGGGAGGATTTTAGTCAAACTTCATCCATCAGAGTTTAGACAAAAAAGAAAAAAAAAAGCGATTGAAAAGCTGCAAGTTGTGTGACTGAAAATGCAGCTTTGAAGGTAAAATGTCTGGTCCCATGTCAAAAGAATATAGTTTGTGAAATACAATATCTTACTTTGTTACCAAGAGTCAGGTGAAAACATTGATAATGTTAATGGGCGTACCATAAATGGTTAAATTAAGCATGAACAGCTAGGCTGACAATGTCTGAAGACATAAGAACAACGACCTACATGCACCTTAAAAAGCCAAAAATTAACACGTTATTTTAATATCTCCAAAATAAAAAAAAAATCAATGAAATGTCAATTCTTCATTTTTAAATCAAAGGATGTGCATACAAGTGGGGCTGAAGTAGTAAAACCAGTGCTGAAGAGCCTTAAACCTTCAGTCTATCTAAAAACCATCAGGAGGTGACTACTGGTGTAAAAAGAAATCAGAGTGTATTTAAGTCAGTGGGAGACTGTCCCTCCTTCTCTCTGATTCATCAGCTCAGTAAATGTTTTCCTAATGAGTTTATGGCCTCAGTCTCTAATTTCATGTTTCCATCAATACAACGTGATGTTCAGTTTTTAAATTACAGTCCCGGTCAGAGGTAAATAGATCATACAGCTGGGGATGACTTGAAGGGTGTTGCTACTGTGTGACTGACAGACTGTCGCACCAAATCAAGAGAGAATACAGAGCAAGCCGGATCCAGCTCTCACTCCACCTTCTACTCCATATACGGTTTCTATCAGTTTCAAAAAACCAGGATGGCAGATGAACAAATTACAAACCGATGTCGGGGTGAGTTGAGCCATTGTTGCAACTTTAGCATGTATATCCAATAATCTGTTTCCCTTGACCTCCACCAACTCTGTGTTCATCTCTCAAATGACAAATGACTTTTAACATATCATAACAGTGGAAAACTGCTTGTACTATAATTTCCATCATGGTAGCTTTAATCTTTTCCTTTGAAAGCGTTTTATTTCACAATTTTCCTTTGTTTTGTTTGAATTCTTGATGCCAATAAGAAGATTTGTGACATCACAAAATCCTGACGGCTGGCTTTAAGGCTCAATTTCTGAATACAGGCTGTGAGCATTTCTCTGTGGACTGAGGCATTTGATACTTGAACTGTTTTAATGTAGAACCTAACCTATGCTGCTGTTGATTATTTAAATTATGGATGGACTTTTTCACCTTTAACGTTTCATCACACCAGTTTAATTTCATCCATGTTTCATTTTCCTCATGGAAAAAGTTGGTTTTTAACTATATATTCCTTGCATATTTTTGCCAAAGACATGAACACAGTGGACTCTTGTGTTTTAGTGACTCGGTGTAACACCAGCAGGTTCCTATCACCTGCAGGAGCAAGGAAGCTCTGGGCTGTTCTTCACCCGCCCCCCATTGCTGTATTCACTCACCCAGTCGATCTGCATAACTGCATCTTTCATGAGGTTTGTTCATGCCCAATCCATACTGCACAGGCCTGTGTGTGTGTGTGTGTGTGTGTGTGTGTGTGTGTGTGCGCGTGTGTGGGTGTGTGTCTGTGTGTGTGTAAACCTGCATGTTCTTTTTCTGCTCTGGCACAAAAAATATAGTCTTATTGCATTAAGATGTCTGTGTCTATGCATTTGGGTTTCCCCTATACACAGAGTGAGTTCTCACCAGAACACAATCTTTACAGTGTGTCAAAGACTAATCGTCCAGGTCAGTAGCTGAATGGTCCTTCTTTTGCTCTGCTACGAATTAACGCCACGGCCCGTATCTCTTCATCACCTTCATGGCTTCTACTAGTGGCACCTTGTTTAAACCCAGTCAATACGAGCAAAGAGGAATGTGTGTGCCGGTAGATGCCTGCACTTCTTATCAGGTAAAGTGGTTTTTGATTAGTGTTAATGGTTGGGACTAAATAGCCCTCAGCATTTCCGCTGGCTACATTTGTTATATATATGTGTGTGTGTGTGTGTGTGTGTGTGTGGTGATCTGCTGAAGGGCATGCTAGCAATTCATCAAGTTGGAAAAGCTGTATCCGCTGTACAGTGATGAACAAGGTTTTGAGTCTAAACCGTTTCCCTAAACTGTAACCTTTACACCGTCTGGTTGCTTTCAGCTATTTGGAGAATGCTGCTGCATGATGGCTGTGCAGGTCAGAGTCTCTGTGAGTTTCAGTGTGTCACCTACACCTCCATAAACACACAGCAAGAATGAGGCTTTTCTTGTTGTGCACACTCAAGCAATCATCCACTCGTGGCCCAGAAAGACAGGCTGCAGCACCCGCTCTCCAAAATTGCTCGGCATCTGGTGCAACAGACAGCCTTGCATGTTAATGCCGAGTTAATATTATTCTTATAAACTGCGAGTGACTTTGCATGTTAGTGAGTGCTCTGTCAAATTAATGTCAGTTCCATTAATGCTGCCGTCTATTTCGTGTCACAAGTACGCTCACACCAGGCTCCCATTCGCTCTGAGGTACTGGGGCAGGACATACAAACACACACACATCTAACCTCATGCAAAGATTCACACCTCAGCATCTCAACCGTGGATACATATTTACACACTCATAGTCACTCACACACACATACATGAGTGAGAGAAGGGAGGAAAATGAATGTCCTGACTCATTTATCACATAGCCCCAAAAGTACAGATGAAACCAGTGATGAAAATCTGTCCTGAGAAATGTCAGGGAGATATTAACTCCAATACATCAAAGTGGAGCTGCAGTCTCTAAGCAGACTGCCAGCCGATGCTCCCAGCCTTTGGTTAAATAGAGGGGGGGGCACACCACTGTTGATGTAATTTCAGCCAACTCTGACCATTTGTCACAAAGAAACGAGTAAATAAAGACACAAGTCACTTCCGCACGGAGATTAACATCCGAAATGATGCAGAGCGAATTTCATTAGTGCGCAAATGCCATTCTTTAGATCTGTCTGATCTCAATGAAGTGTGAGAGAGTGAGGGGAAAGAAAAGATGAGGGAAAATTGCCTTTTCATGTGGATTTCACTAATCGTTTCACTAACAAAACACAGCAAACTCGTACTAATAAGTAAGTTAAGGCTCAGTGGACAGATAGAGTGAAGCAGCAAAAGGGCTAATGGAAATCTTTCCATGCCTCCACGGGTGTCTTAATTGTCAAAAGGAGATTCTCAGATGGGTATTTCAGCAGCCGCCGCCTGCTGGATTGTGGGATGGCTAAATTGGAGTGTGACTGGCTGGACTTGTTTTAAGCTGGGGCTTCTCTCGTGTGTGAGGTGGATCAAATCCCTACTCCAGTGTCTGGAAAACAGGTCCTGTATTTCACTCCTGTCTATCTGGCAAGAAGCAGCAGCAGCAGTACAGCACATGTTTTCAATGCAGCTGGTGGGGACTGCAGCAGACTCACATCTAAAATCTATAACTTCTGCTTTTCAGTGCTTTTTCATCTCGCAGTCTCTCCTCGAATGTTTATGTGCACATTTATATTTTGCATGGATTTATTTATTCATAAATATTCATTCTGGATGTCATATATGTGATTCGTTTGAAAAAAAAAAACAAAAAAAAACTCAGCCTGCTTGGATTTATTGGCTCTCGTTGCTATTGTTATCACGGTGCCTTTGTAATGATCTATTTTAGCATCGGTGCTCTTCACTCGTCATTGCAGCACTAGAAATTCCAACTACGAATTTAGAAGTGGAATTGGACTGCGTGAGACTCCAGAACAGAGAAAGACAGGGAAAGAAAGCAAAACTATATTTTTTATCTAAAAATTTCAATGTGCACAAGCTATTTTGGAGATTCACTGTAAGACTGGAGCTGCAGCTTTGTCTGGAGATGATGTGAAAATAAATGAAGACAAACTTGGTGCGTGGTTGCCTTCTGATGAAACTCAGGGAGTGAGTTCCCCTCATTTGCAACCTTTAATCAGTCCAATGAGATTAGATTCACATGTGATTCTGGAAGAAAAGAAGGTGGTTGGGGGGGCGCGAGAAATGAAATGGTAATTAGTATTGATTACCTATGTGCATATGACCCTGCAGTCTGCCCTTGCATTCCTAAATCAACCCAAATTATTGGAATGACTAATTTCATGCTCAGAGAGAGAGAAGTAGCCAGCAACATGAAAATGCCTCCACAATGAAGCATGTACCCATTGGACTCCAGCGAAATTATAGTAATAAGAAGTGAGTGGTGTTTCTATGCAGATGTGTGCTGGTGAGGCTGAATGATCAACACTGGTTGAAGTTAAGGATGATAATTATTCCAGTAGCGTCTGTTGGGAGTTAAGGTGATTCAGGTAGCTTTTCCTTCAAATTACATTTTACATCGATGCACAGTCGCTTAGAGATGGCCTAAGCCCGGGCATATATGCATGCAATTACTCACAGTTATAGGTCCATTTAAGCAGGAAAAAGTAGCCCAATTACATGTATACACAATTAGTACACCCATGGGAAATTGAAATTTTCCCTGAAATGATAAGATTAATTCCTAATTATGGCAACACACACTTTTACATTCATACACAGCCTCACGCAGTTAATCTACTTTACTAATAAGCCACAATGCACTGAAATTGTGAGGAACGGAAGCGGACAGCAAGTGATGGAGGGAATCCATGTCATTGTGGACCCGATGAACCTGGACACTTGGGGTGTGAAAGTGCTCTGACGCCATCTGCTGGATCTGATAGAGAGTATTAAAGCGTCAGGAGTGTCAAGTCTGGGAGTTTGGCTCACCCCAATCCACGTGCTGGTTTTTCTAGATGTACGCTTGGTTCTCGTTCCTCACATTTAGAACAGCCACATCTCTAGATGCATTACCTTCCTTTAGTATTTCCGCTGCATGGCTCAGTCTCCCGTTGTTTAAGAAAACAAGGAGGGAAGTGTCTCTCCATTCTCATTAAAGATATACAGTTATAGTAATAATCATTCATGTCCTTGATGCAATTCTCTGCTCTGTCAAGTGACAAGGGAACAAGGGAATAAAACACGAACACATAAAGAGACAGTGAGCCAACCACATACATACATGTGGGCTAGAGACACTCACTGAGAGGGGCCACTCTATCTCATTGCAGCTTGTTTGTGTGTCTTTGAAGTCATTCTATGTCTAACAGCGAATCATCTCTGGTTTCGTTGTCCCAGACACTGGGGCCCATCTATCCGGCTGGTGGTAAGACCTATTTTATGTTCTGAGGGAATTTTGTCAAATTCAGTCTGAAAATGTTTGAACCCTTATCATTTTGGATCAAATGATGCACAGGGCATAAAAAATATGATGGAATAATTTGGAATGAAATAGAGGAGCCATAAAAATACAGTCTTCGCTTTAACTTAAGGGTCTGCTGTCATGAACAATAAAGCGACAAACAAGAATGCCATTTTTATTATATGGGTAATTTTTTGGGACCTTTCAAGGACATTGTCAGTGATGGTCCAGCTCATAAGACAGACCAGGAATCACAACATACACCAGTATGTTCCTACCTGTGGAGGTCAGATTTAAAATGAGACCATATTTAGCTAGTCACCTACAAAAGCATCAGATAAATTATGAAAATACAATAAACTGATTGCAAGAGCGTGTTTTTAATTAAATGTTTGTAATTAAAATGTTGATTATCATCGACACTAATTTATTCTGACTTTTTTTGAATGAATATATAACCATTGCTGCCCTGAACATCAGATAAGGCATTTGACAATTAAATCTAGATTGAATTTGACACCTAATTGTGCAATTCACAGTTGAATTAACTCAGATTATTTACTGCTGTGTTTTATCAGTTGATCACACAGTAGCCCCTTCACTAATAACAGGAATTAGAGGCTTCAACCAGGGGTGAACAGTTCATGTCAAGTATCTATTACATGAAAAGCTTTGAATTTGAAGTGATGCTAACAGATATGCTAGCAAAGTAAAAAGGTTGGGTCAGTTGGTTTACATTGATAGTGTCAACCCCAGCTTAATATTCATTCACTCAGCAATGAACCATGACACCTTCGAAACCTTTGCGTCTACTTGAGAGTTGAATTACAAACGTTAAAGCTCTAGCTGCAGGCAAAGCAAGCTAGACAACTGAGTTTAACATGCTCACCCATAATCCAGTTGGGAAGGAAGGAAACATTCATTCAAACATTCATCTATAAACCAAATAAAAACTGCTACATTCACAACATTGCTGAACAAAACCACATGCATCCAGTCAAACCTACTATTTGACGGTCAACATGCTGAGCATAATCCTGAATCAATGATACTGTCACCATGGAGTAAGATGACTGATAAAACTACAAAGCTCCTAAATTAGGGGTCAAATGAATGAATAAATGAATCATGGACACCGATCAGCTTAGTACACTTCTCAAATCTGATTTTATTATGTGGGAAACATTAGTCTTTTAAACATCTAACTTGTTGGTGCAATAAGACAGAAAGCTACTCAGTGCAGCAGTGCCGACAGTTACTATATCCATGTGTACAAGCAAAATAAACAATGTTAAAACATAAATATTACTTTCAGTGTAAAGCACAACACGCAGTTCTTTTGACTTGCAGCACTAGAAATGTATTGAATCACTCTTACATAAATATGCTGATTCTCACACTGGTTCAAGCGGATAAAGTCTATTCTGTCCTGCAGCTCTGGGCTCAGAGCCAGCCTAAGCAACTGGAGACAGAGAAAGTGCAATTTTAAAAACAGCAGCAACGACAAACATCCAGGGCAACAAGGATACACACATGCATGGTAGAACAAGTGTATGTGTGTGTGTGTTGTGCGTGTGCACGTCTGTCTATTATCTGGAGTGCTGCAGAGATAAGGTTACAGTTTATGGTTTTGTCAAGAGAAAAAAAAAGAGTGACACTGAGGAAATAATACAGACGGAAAGTGAACATGATTTTGTGGCTAAAAGGAGACAACTGCTGAAGTTGTTACTGAAGCTCAACTACGACACAAACTGACATTGCTCCAACCTTCAGTCTAACACAAAGACTGGACTATGCAGGTCAAAGTAAACGCCTTCACATGGCTACTGAAGCTTCTAATTCTGTAGGCCGGAGGCGTACAACATGTTCCAATTGTCCGGAGTCAGAGACATCGTAGCTGGTCTTGTATTTGGCCAAGATCTTCATGAGGGGACGCAGCTTCAGCCACCACTGCTCCTTAGGGATCCTGTGACTGGAGACAGATGGAGAAACCTCAGCAGTGCAGTCATACTTTTTTCATGTGGCAGAGATCAAATGTTTTTGCAGTGACAAGATCAGGCTCCATTAAGACAACAGACTTTGAATCAAACTTAATTTACTGTATAACGGTGATGTACTTTTTAATGGCCTCCCCAATAAAAAAAAACAAACAAACAAAAAAACCCCACACACAATGAGGTCATTAAAAACTTTACAGCTTGAACCAAAAGCGAGGCTGGGAAGACGACATTAGTGAAGTTTTAACTGGTCTTCACTGGCTTCCTTTCTAGATTGAAAGCTCCTACTGCTTATATTGATGGGCTTTAATGGTTGAGGACTAAATTACATTACTATAGAGCTCCACTCTACACATTGAGATTACGTACTGCTGATTTATTCAATGTTCCCGGAAACATTCTTCATTCATTTTTCTGTAATTTTTTTGTTGTGATGGACTTTAATAGTTTAATATTATCATGATGTTATTATTAATCTAGCATTCGGGACAAGACATTACTCATTATTTTCATTTATTATTCTGCTAATTATTTTTTTCCATTAACAGGGTTTAATACAATAAGTTCATTCAAATTGTTACTGATTACAATTTCTTGCCATTTACTGATCAATAGACTAATCGTTTAAGCTCAAACATATATAAGAGTAATTAGCATTGTTAATGACAACAGGTCACACAATAATGTGAAGAACAGTGGAAAAATACTTTGCAACTGCAAATCTTGTTTCTTTATTATCAGTGTTCGTCATGATAAGTCATTGTTATAAGATTAATTTTTATTGATCCCCCATAGAGGAATCTTAAAATGATTAAGCTTGTTATCTATTGGAATAACTGAATTTGTCATATAGTCATTTAAGATCTTTTTTCTTCTCCTGACACACATAAGAACATTTTGGGCGACTCATCTTAAAGTGGAGGTAAATAAATATATTAATTTATCCAATCAAAGGTGGGCTTGGTACTATCCCTGCACTTTACAGTAAGCTTGTGTTTATTAGCCATTAGCTTCACTGACAGATATATTATATTATATAAACTTAAGACACTCCTACTGTGGCTCTATGTTTATACGTACACAAAATCAGTCTCATCCTTGAGTTGTACAACGGGCTGGAAGACCAGAGCCCTGCGACGCATCCCCAGCAAACAGCAGCTGTCTTCGGTGTTGGCAAACACTCGGCCTAAAGGGAATTCAGAAGTGGTAGCACAGGAAAGTATTTCAACCTCCCCATTTTTCCCTTTCTAACATACATTAGACAGACCAGACATTTTGAAGTTTGTGTGAAGTTGCATACAGGAAAGACTTTCTATCTACTCGTGGCTATGGTAAAATTACTATTTTCTATGGATCTACAGCAAGACAGCTGGGCGCAACTGGAAATCAAGAAACTCACTTCTAGGCGATGATGATTAAGACCAATTAACCACAACGTTACCAGTGCTAATGTTGTGGTTGATCAGTGCAGGAGCTATTACAACTCAGAAGCAACTAAGGCAACACAAAGGTACACAAAGAAATGTGTGGAAAAGCGGGAGAAATATGAAATGTGTGTTTCATTCATACAGCCAATCCTATTTCATGTGTCTTGTAAAGTGGACAGCGTAGTATGATGGCTGCTTGTAAATCTGACACTGATTGTGACTGCATCCCAAATGCGCCTGAATGGCCTGGGTGCTTCTTCAAGATATGGTAGGGTGGCAAAATTGACAGACAGGGATATAGAACTAAATATGAAGCTATAGATGGTCATGGAGCCAGCATGGAAAAAAAAAAAAATTACCTTCATCTTAAGTCATCCATGTGTATGAGAAATAGACACAAAAAACAAAGAGGAATTTTAACTTTATAGCCTTAATACAAATATAAATATAGTTTTGATCAGAAATATCATACATTACTCAAATGACATGCATCAAAAAGAAATAGAGATAAAGATTAAATTATATTTCTCATTAAATTGTTAAATTAATACATGAGAACGATCATCTAGTTAGATCCCTTTACAAGGATAAAATCGTATCGTAAATGTCACGACAGTGACTCCATGACAGGTCTGGGTAAAGCCACATCTCTGTAGGGAGGGAGGATCAGCTACCACAAGTACATTCACTCATGTGGAACATGGATCTCACCATGTCTGAACGTCTCCACCAGCTTTTTAGAAATCCATTGCATTGCCTTGGCAGAGATCTTGGTCCCGAAGTTGCGGTCAAATGGAGACGGTGCTCCCCCCTTTCAAAAACAAAAAATAAATAAAATAAACTTAAATCAAGAGCTTTTTTTTTTTTTTTTTTTTAAAACCTAATAAAACAATAACAGGATTAACACTTCAAACAGAAACTTATCAGATATATGCTTGTGTATTTCCTTAAAATGACTTTTCTTATTTGTATTTTACTATAAGATGATGACATTATTTCAGTCTTGAATCTGCTTGTTTCTTTTTCATATCATTTTCTATTCACCGATGAAAAGCTGGAAATAATGATAGAGATTAATATGCGTAAAAAGGCAAAATTCAAATTAAGATCCATATATAAGTATATTTAAAGTTCCACAATGGTCAGCGTTAGTTGTGATACGTTTAAAACTCTTAATATTCCATATCTAAATTTTTTATCCTTTACATGCAGCAGACTCAACCCAGTTTCCCGTCAGGGATAAACATGTTTTTTCATCTTGTTTTCTTTGTGGTAATCTCTTGACACATTAAAAAACAACAAAACATATTCAGGATGAACAAAACTTCGTAATTATGGAAATTACATTACTGACAAAAACATGGAAACTGTGTTAAATTGGAAAGAATGTTTATTGCTGACACTGCTACGAGAGGGTATTTTAATATCCTAAAGTGGATAAACTGGGAACCAGTATGGTGAAGCCTACCTGCTGCATGTGTCCCAGCACATTCTTCCTGCAGTCAAACACTCCCCGGCCTTCTTCAGAGTACAACTGGTAGATAAAATCTGTGGTGTAATTGTCATTGGAGTTTTCATTCCTGCAAATGTGTAGTGGATAAGCATTCAGTGGAATAGTTGAATGTCTGAGTTTATACCAGCATGCTGTAGGTTATGTTTGTATTATTCTAACATCAAAATGTTGATCTGATGACATCAGCATCAGGCCTGTTTACTATACAAGCTGCTTAAAATCTGATTCTGTGAGCAGTAAACACTGGATTATAAAACTACAGCAGCAGCACATCAGCTACACTGAAACACTGTGACATTAGACTGAGAAGCTGAGCTGCTGAGCTTTATATTGAATAATCACTTAGAGACCAGGTTGTGAAATTTATTGCAACTATCTATGCTGGGGTTATTTAAACTGTCATCCACATACCTGAGGACCAGTCCCCTTTGAATATCTGTCTTCATTTTTTCTGTCAGATGCTCAACATTGGCCTGTGGGGAGAGACAGTGCATGTGAGTGACGCTGACCAGTGCATGCACTGGGAGTACTGTGTCCAGACTGAAAGCCCTCTGGTGGAGGAAGCAAGATGTTAGCAGCCTAAACCTTAAAAAGGAAATAAAGTCATGCATGAATTCAGATAGCTTCAGGGTCCATGTGTGCATCCTCTCTTACCTGCAGATCCTTGATGTCAAATGGCTCCTCATAGATATAAACAGCATCTGCTCCGGCAGCCAAGCCTCCAACACTGGCCAAGTAGCCACAGTATCCTCCCATGGTCTCAATAATGAACACACGTCTCTTGGTCCCACTGGCCGATTGCTTGATGCGGTCACACGTCTGACACATGCAAGTTCACAATGTTAGTGAGTGTTAAATCACTGAAACAAGCTACGCATCATTCAATTCCTTAAATGTTATGAGATTCCTCCATTTAATGTCTGCTATGTTCACTGTCACAAAGTCTCAAAAAATCTAATCAATCAAGCAAGATTAGAAGTCATATTCAAGCACATTTCTGCATATAAAATAAACAGCATAGCACTAATTACAAGGCAAACATGCTCATTTGTCAACTAAGAATTAACTTGCTACATTTCAATAATTCAAGCAGATTCATTCAAAATTGTAAAATGCTGCTTTCACCAGTTAGAGACTGGAGTCCTGCGTCAGGAAGAGAGAGCCCATCAGATGGTGAACTTCAGATATCATTTTCATGACAAACATAAAACTAGATTTTCTACTTGATCAGACAATGTAACTTCTTTCTAAAGTCCAATGGTTATGATCAGTTTGATATCAGGTGACTGTGATGGCAGTAAAATGTCCAAAGCTATTCAATTCTTTAATCATTTTAAAAGGGCCACTAAAAAGTGTTGCACTTCTACAGCAATCCAACATTTCTGCTATCAAGTCGAGCAAAAAGAGCAGAACATGCCAGGCTACATTAGCGCATTGTGACCACAGCTTGTTGAATGCTAGACTCTGACACTTCTAAATGAAGTTTAGCTGCTAAATGTGTATCCCTGACCACAATAACTGAATGAGCTTCCACAAATTACAATAAAACCGACAGAATTGTCTCGAAGATGGATGAGACTAATTAAATGGTGTGGAAGAGGTTCGGCTATCGAAGATCAGATAAACTTCAGGTGTCAGTGTGCTGCTAACTGCCGGAGAGGAGTAGTAACACATCACCATGTCCACCATCTGAAGCAGTTCACCGCTGGACAATAATCTGAGAGCCTTAAAATGAAGCACCATAGAAGTTTAAACCAACCTGTCTCTACAAAAACATCACTACCACCCCACATGTGTGTTGATTGTTGCTCACTCTTTTTTCTGTTTCCTGGAAAAATTCTGAGAACTTTTCATATTCTTTATCATGCCTGAAGCACTTTTGTTAAAGTTTATGTACACATTTATAATACTCAGACTTATTTTGTAGTTTTAAGTTAAAGATATTAATATTGACAAAGCTGAAGTTTTTGTTTATTTGGCAGTTAGTTCATCTTTCTTGTTTGTATATAAAGGCTGAATACAAACAGAAGTTGAACATTAATTTACTTGTACCGTTTTTACATCTAAAATATTACATAGTCTTATAGGATTTGATAGACTTGGCAAACTTATTATTTAACAGTGTGTGGGTACAGACATTTGTTGTGAGCATTCTTGGCAGGTTTTCTCTGACTTATATAATGTTTACATCAACATTGGAATCATATGCCTATATACAAAATTTAGAAATATATTGTGATATCAATTAGAAGGTCACAGGTTCAGTTCCTGGTCCTGAGGCCTTTCTGTGCTGAGTTTGCATGTTCTCCCATTGCCTGCGTGGGTTTTCTTGGGGCACTCTGGTTTCAAACAAGCTTGCCTTGTAAATATCCACATCTCTAAAGCCCCACATGTTGTTTTGTTATATTATTATATGTGAAATCAGAGTGCCCCTTTAAAATCTTAAACACACACACATTGTGTTAGTGTTATTCCTGGGCTTGAATTTATGTTAGAACTACATACAGGTAAAGATTGAGGTAAAGGGTGTTGAGAGCTATAGAGCTACAATGACACTTTACTGCTCATCCACTTCTATAACCCGACAGCTTGTGAATTAGAGGTACTGGACCTTTAATTCTGCTGACATTTGACATCACGTGTCATTGCCATACCCTTAGCATGAGCATCTTGAACAAAGCGGAGCCAAGCTGTGCCTGTGGTGGCTGGATTGCCTTACCTCTACGATGGCATTGAGGGCTGTGTCTGCCCCGATACTTAGATCTGTGCCGGATACATTGTTACTTATGGTAGCAGGCAGCATACACATCGGGATGCATAACTCCTCATAGGTACCACGAGCCTCATACAGCTGCAGCAGACTCTCAAACGCCTGAATCGGCAGTATATGAAAATATGTTAGAGCCACTCAAAGTCCAGCCACTGAGAGAGAGGTGAATCTCTCTCAGCTAGAGCGTATCCTGCCATTCCGGTTCTTTCCATGTGATAGCAGCTATGGCTTCCCTTTGGCAGAAAGGACAGGATGACAGAATTGTGAATACAGAGATGGAGAGTAGAGTGAAAAACTGGAAAGTAGACAGACGCACTGAAGAATGGTATAGGCAAGCGAAACAACGGAAGTCAAAACTAGACTTGTGAGAAGTGATGAGACAGATACTATAGAATACAGGGAGGAAAAGAAGGGATGGAAGATTAGACTGATGTGAAAGGTTGTTCATGAGCCTCAGCAGCTCAATGCAGTGATGCAGAATGGGGCAACCGAATGGCAGCCTTATCTGCTGTGGAAGGATATATGCAGTCACGACAATTACTGATCAAGTCTGCATACACCAGAGCAAGATGATTAAGTAAAAAAGATGATGGCCAAACCTAGCTTCAGGCTCACAGAGGATTGTCTAGTTAGATACATTTTTTAGTCTTAAGTTGACGTTATTTTCAATCATCAAAATGATTTAAAGGTCCAATATTTCACATTGTGAAGGAGAGGCTTTGAAATGTGATTTCTCACATTTAATACTCAAAAATACTCAAAATCTAACCTTGATTTATTATCAATACAGACATGTACAAGCAGCAAGAGCAATGATGCTATATATACACACACACACATACAGCAGTATATAACTGAAGGCTATTAGTTTGCATTATATAGCTGTACAGTGTGTGTGTGTATGTCAACTACACAACATCAAACCTGCATGCTGTTAACCACACATATTGGTGTTCATGATGAAGTGGTGGGGGAAACACACAGTCAGGGAGAAGGGCAGGCAGTGCAAACACGGCGGCCACAGGACTTGTGCACCTAACAGCATGCCTCCATGCTGTCACTCACTAACTTACCTGACAGGGAATGATGGCACACTACACTGCAACTCGACTTGCATTTACCAGTCATGGTTCACAGTCCAAACATGACTGAAATTGTCTGTTCTGATTTAAATTTTTTTGTGAACTTTTATTTTCAAGATGTTGCCGACATGTTCACAAGAATGTCTTCCAAATGATCCAGTGACAGGCATGTAAATACAGTGTGGCTGGTAAATGACTGCGTGAGCTCACTGAGTTCTCACTTCTTGAAATGTATTAGCTGACTGGCTATATCGGCATGCTTGCAGATTTCTTGTAGTATCTGCTTGCATGCATGTGTTTGTTTTATATGTGTCCTTGTGGTGCTGATATCAACTTTTCCTGCAGCCAGCCTCATCACTTACAGTAGTGATAGCGTTCAGAGCAGTGTCAGCGCCAATGCTGAGGTCTGAGCCCGGCACATTGTTGGAGACAGTGGCTGGGACCATGACCATGGGGACACAGAACTCGTCATATATCCCACGCGCCGTTAACAATTCCAGCAGTGACAGGAAGGCCTGCAGGTCAGAGCCAAGGGCTTTAGTGTCTGTGGGGGTGGAACTGCAGGTTGGTTTGGTTGAGGGGTGCTACTTGCCAGAAGAAATGGAAAGACAAAAGTGTAGGGTGCCAAGGGGAAGAGCCAGGTCTATCACAACGGACAGCAGCGAAACAGACAGGTACCACTCCATACACACTTGAAAACACACACGTTTGAACATACATATGATACTCATTTACTTGCATTCGTCACAGGAAAGTGAAAGCTGGTGGGCATCTAAATTGGGTTGCGTGAAATGACTGGAGAAAAAGCAGCTGTTCTCTATTTCCATATAAAAATTAATGTATTATTTCTATATTAATTACAGTGTTGGTTCACTTGAAATAATACATATGCCAGTATTTAAATTTAAAACACTAAAAATTAACAGAGGACCAATGCAACTGCAGTTACTCATGTCATTCAGGGAACTGTCTATGAAGCATGATTATGTGTATGGCTATGAATGGAGTCATATGATGGTGTGCTGAGTGATGAAAAGGATCAATATCACACTGCTACAATTTTACATATCCAACGTATATTTACATTTGGCATTTTATTTAATAACCACAACTACAAACAGATTTTTTTTAAGATAAAAAAAAAAATGTATTTGCTACATTTGTAATTTAATGTAATACTTAATGTTGAATTTACACTACTGAAATGAGTTTAACGCTCAAAATCTGGACAAAAAGATGACAGTAAATGACAAGCAAATGGGGGCAAAGGAGTTTTTAACATACCTCAAATCCACCAATAACCAGCAGTGCATTTATGTTGTGCTTTCTTATCTGCTCAGCAATTTTTTCAAGATGCTTTGCAGGAAGAGTTCTGATGACAGAAAACAGTGGGCAAAGCTATATCATTATTGTTTGTCACCAAGTGTTCATTTAATTATCACTTAAATCATGTCATAAATATATGAACTTTTTCTTTTGAATTTACTGAAAAGAAGTTGAAGACTTTTACCTTTTGGTTCCCAGTAGAGATCCACCCTGTCCTGTCCATCCTCCCACATCAGCCCATTTAATCTCTTTGATCTGTGGAGATGACAAAAGCAACATGTAATTTAAGATGTCTTATTTCAAACAATGGTTGGACCACAGAAAAACTAGTCTAGAACAGACTCTAATATACAGAAGTGTGCCACGTAAACTGTAGTTTACACCAAAAAGAAAACTGAATGATAGCTCCTACTAGCCATAAAATAAATGGATCCTAGGATTGTTTTTCTGTTGTCATTGGTCCATTTACTCCGAGAAAGAAAGAGAGAGAGAGAGAGAGAGAGAGAGAGAGAGAGAGAAGAGACGTTTCAGTTCCAGAGAGGAGCCGACCAGCAGCAGGAACATGCCCACCATCTGAAGCTGTTTGACTCAGAGGAATGATCTGAAAGCCTGAAGATGAGGCACCATATAAGTTTAAACCAGCCTGTCCCTAAAACGATATCACCACCTGTTTTTAGTTTTGCTCACTTTTTCTTTATTCTGTAGCAACTCTGAGAACTTTCATATTCTTTATCGTGGCACTTTTGTTACAATGTATTTACACAATAATAATTATAGTCAGCCTATTTTGTAGTTTACAGCTGGGTTAATGATATTAATATTGCCAAAACAAGGTTTTTTTTATTTATTTGACAGTGATGTCATGTTTCCTGGTTGCGTATGGTGGCTGAATACAAATATATATCATCCAGCCCTAGAGGAGAGTAACACACTTAACTTCAAACCACTGAGGTACACAAATCCATCATTCCGACTGGTCTAATCTCCTTATTGTCAGTAGGCACTGTCTAAATTGCGGTTGCAGGAGTACACAGGATGTTAAACAAACCGGTGTTATGTGAAATTGACATCTGATTCTTTTGTTAAGTGCTACTTGTTGAATGAGAACCAGGATTGAGGGGAGTTAACTTGGAGAAGATCACATGAGACTAAATGAGAGAAGTTCTAAACCAGTTTCGGCAGTAACAGAATAGAAAAATAGTGCTGTCTCAGATGACAGCCCACATTACATCACACAGTGTTACGGTCAACTTTTATCCATCATTCAAGACTCAAATCTTCCCCCTAATTTTAGTGTGAGGTAAGGTGACAACCATCCCTGAAGTTTCAGGATTTTCTGATTATTCTGCTTCCCTCTGTCTGATGATTGTGGTACTGCAGCAGCATTCGCTGACCATGGCAGAGCAGGGAGAGTCAGTGTGGGAAATTGTTTTACATAAATCTGGACAGATTATGCCCTGGGTTTCCCTGATTACTCTGCAGTCATGGAGCTAAGAGTTATTATGCAATGCCTGACTCCCAAAAAGCCAAGGTAATTCACAGCAAGTTATTAACTAAAACAGGACACTAATATACATTATATTCTCCCTAAGCTGTAACATGACATTTTTTAAATAAATGTACCAAGAAATCTCTCTGATGTGATGACTTCCCTGCAAGATTTTGATCACATGCAATATAGTACACTTGCCAGTACATGAACGATAAAGTACCCACCTGCCCTTTGTAGAATCCCTCAAACCCATCATTGACAGCAAACATCTTGTGCCCCTCAGAGATGCCCACCCTGACAGCTGAACGGACGGCAGCATTCATACCCGCTGCAGGGGCACCAACATTCAGGACAGCCACGTTGAAGTTGCTCTAAGGGCACAGAACATACCAAATGTTACTTTAAGTTCCCCAAAATCAATAAGGTATGCTTCAGCATTTGCTGTTGTTGGACAGTTGTTAACACTCTGCAGAGACAATCAATAAATGGCTCCCAGTCTGCAGCTCCATGCTGGGCCTACAGTTGTCATTATCAGCGAAGCAGGGAGAGCTAAACCCTGAGGCGAGCTCTACAGCATGGAGTCCGACATGCTGCCTCTATACCTCACTGATCTTCAGTGTCAGCTGCCTCTTTTGGAGCCATAGAAGCAGGCTGCAGCGCTTTCTGGAAGGAGCCAGATATCTTTTGATATCCCTGAGCATCAGACCAACACTGAGAAAACTGGGCTATATATGAACAGATCTGTGACTGCAATTTACACTGCGGATAACACAGCACTGGTTTATTATAAGATATTTTGACATGACCACAATAATTACAAGCCACCTCAGTTTTTCAGTTAACAGCAGGAAACAACAAAGCATAACGTGCAGGCTGCAGTTCACCCGTTCACAGAAACATACACATATTTACAGCAATAGCTTACCCAGTAAGTGAGGCATGTTTTGAAAAAGATATCTGAAAGTAGCAACAGCACAGTGCATCGTGACTGCACTGGCTGAGTCACTATTTGTAGGCAGATCTTCTGGAAAGTTAAATGAAAATTTTAAGATCTCAGGAGGTTAACTCCACTATTTACAAAATAACCTCCCTCATTGTGTGAGGTCAGAGTTGACAAAGCTGAAAACACAGCCACTGTCAACAGTCCCATAGTAAGTGTCATGAGGCGACTTACTATTGGCAGTTCAGATTCTGGTTTACGATGAGCCAGCAGTTTGTATGTCTTCAGGTTGTTTTCAAAGCTCCTGTTATAAAACACAGGACACTCAATGTGTTCACACATGTTCAATGTCAAGATACATGAAAACAATAGTAAAAACTAGAATGCTTCTTGAAATACATGCATTGTAATGACAATCTATTCCTGATTATTGATTATATTTAGTGTGAAAATATCAGTTTAGTATTGTTCACTAATAGAGCAATTGTCTATAGTCAGCAGAAAAAAACCTGTGTCACAATGTTAGTTGAAGTGTTGGATTGGTACAAGCAGGCTATCAGTCATACCTGCCCCGAAGCTTCACAGCCTCCTCAAACCGTTTTTCATCCATGGCCTTCTGGACTTGTTGAGTCTGAGTGAATCAAGAGAAAGAACCAGTTTTCAATTAGTGTTTCCTTCATTCATTTATTCATCTTCTACCGCTTATCCATTTCTGGGTTGCGGGGAATGCTTGAGCCAATCCCAGCTCACATTGGGCGATTCCATCGCAGGGCCAACATACAGAGACAGACAAACACGAACAACCACCCACACTCAGACCTACAGACAATTTAGAGTCACCAGTTAACCTGAACATGCATATCTTTGGACAGTGGGAGAAAACTGGAGTACCCAGAGGAAACCCACACAGGCACGGGGAGAACATTCAAACTTCGCACAGAAAGGAAGCCAGGCCTGGGAACCAAACCAACAACCCACAATTCTAGTTGTGAGGCAACAGCGCTAAACTATATGCTGGCATGCTGCCCATGAGTGTATAATTAATTCACAATGTACTTCTTGTCTTTACAATAGCAGTTCAATTTATATTTATTCCAGTTAAATATCTGAAGGCAATGACCTTTAAAGTGTCTATTATGAGTGAAAGAATGAGTATATAAAAGGCTAAATGCACGAGGAAGAGAGAAAACAATACAAGAGTAAACATGTCATCATCTTCCATCACAAAAAAATAACTCAATTATAACCTTGTTAACTTGTTAGAAACCTGCCTGCCATTTTCAAAAGCCTTGAAATGATCTGAAAACATCTTCATTCTGGTTAAAACCCTTTTACATCATTATCATGCTTGCAGTCATTGCAAATCCTGCCAAATGCTTTGAATAATCATTAACTAGGTACACCTGCCTCTAAAACATTACAAATCTCCTGTCAACATGAGTGGCACCAAAGGCGCAATGGGTTGTCCTGTTTGTCATCAGTACTTAAGCCCCTCCAACCCATCCCCATTGATTTTGCCTCTATGAGCCCCTCACAGTCATTTCTGAGTGCTTGTGGTGGCACTTGCTTTGCAGAATTCCTCTCTCAGTTTTTGTACTTGTAAATGTGTGTTGAGTGTATGTGCATGGCATTTTTGGCCTGGATCCAGCCCAGTCCAGTAGGGATGCAGCGATTAAAGGGCATATTGCAGGTTAGAGACCCCACTGAATCAATATTTAGAAAAATAATATAGGAACTACTTTTAATTCAAAATATATTGGTAAATACATTAATTAGGCTTCTGGAGTTTTTGTGATAAAATTTTACTTCCGCATCCGAAAAAGCTAAAGCAGAAGTGATGTAGACATAGGGAGAGCAGTGAACTTGAACAATAGAAAAACAATAGATCCCAATTTCAGTTCTGACACAGAAGAAACTTTAAATGTGTACCATTACATATATGAAGGACCGCAGCCCTATAACTACGAGCCTGTTATGCACCCCAGAGAGCAGGGACAGACCAGGGGGAGGGTAAATGGTCAGAGGAGAGAGGTAGAGCCGTGGTGTCAGGACAATCAGTGGAGAGCAGGGCAGGTGTCTTGGTGAGAGACCGGTGTTAGCTTGTTAGCTATGTAATATTGTGTTCACGTCATAATGTTGCACAGATTACCATCATATTTCAGGCAATGGCAAAATTATTAATGGTCATCTATTACAGGCAGGAGTATTGATACTTACAAATAATCAAAATTAATGATCTTGATGAAGTGTCTCATACTCGTAATATCCGTCAACACTACGAGGTATAGCGCTGTACTATTGCCGCGGGAGAGAAACACTTTCGTGATCCACGTTTTGTTTGATAAGTGCTCGTGTGGGAAATGCGAGGCCATGACCACAGACGAGGAGAGCATGTGCTGCAGGGAGGTAGATGCCTACTGGGCCTTAGAGGAGAATGTCACCCCCAGGCTCCAAGTGCAGTGCTTCACACAGCACCCGGGATTTGATGCTTGCTGTCTGAATCCCTACTTGCTTCAGATAACCTACATGCACTACAGGCAGAGCATGGACCTCTCCAGGCCAGCAGACACGAGTATGTTATGTTTATAATGATTAATTCCTCTAATTTGTTATTTTACTCTCTTTATTACTTTATTGTGCACTGGCGGCACAACCGGAGCCTGCTTCAGACAACTGAGCTGAGGAGGCTGTGTGGACCGAAGGCACCGCACCCGGTGTCAGTCGCACCTGGGTCTTGCTTCGGCATCCCATGTTGAACTCGATCAGATCGCTTGATTGATAATCCTCCGGTCTAAAGTGAGAGCCACACACGACCGCGTTCGTCATAGCTGATGCAGCCATAAAGTCCCGTCTCTTAAGCTGCACAAAACGCACCCAGGCATGAAAGATAGCACCATTTTTTTTTTTTTTGCTGTTAGGAAACCTGTCCTGACAGGCTGGAGTTTGTGCAACCTCCACAAATGCAATAATTTGCCATGATAATGAAAAATGAATGCAATACAACACTACTGAAAACACACTGACTCTCTAACACGACTGCTCTGACTGATAACTACCTACTGCCACATTGAGTGATGGCAGAGCCTAACATGTAGCTCCCTCTGCCTACGTAATATGACGTGGTGTTGAAAAAAAGAGTGTTTTTAGAGGCTTAGACTAAATTTGAGCTCTCATGTCTTTAAAAAAATTTTTTAAACCTCCATTAACTTTTCAAATGTTATTTTTTAGACAAGATTATATGTAAAATTGGGAAAAATTGTAACCTGCGATATGCCCTTTAACCGATTTTACTATTAACCGCGCTTTAAAACGTCACGGTTAATTTAATCCCGAAGGCTCTGCTACACCGAGTTCTTCTGTTCTCACTCCCAAAAAACGGACACTATGCTGGTACAATATTTTCGGCGCAACCTGCATGGAACGAAAACAAAGTTACACCAGAGGTGCTGCTGCTTACAGTGCTGTGCATATCAAGGAGCATGGAGACTACGCTACATTGGTTAAACAATGGCAGGAGGACCAAGCAGCGAAGCTTAGTTTCCACCTAAGAAAAAAGTGAAGTCGGTAGTATTTCGGATACAGCAAGAATGACCAGGGAGTCATTCGAGACGACGGATCACCGGTCTGCAAAACCTGCCGAAAAAAGTTGCGGCTAAAGGTTCAAACACATCAAACTTGATGCAGCATTTGCGGGATCAACACCTGGCTTTACACGCCAAAGTAAAGGTAACATGTAATAACTGATTTAAATTACGTTAGTGTTCAGTGTTTCGTTTATTTTCAATGTTAGAGTGTTATTTATGTTTAAAAAAAAAAAAAAGCAGCTATATTGTTTAGGTCAAAAGCCAACTAGATTTTTTTTTTTCCACCATGTTTGCAAGTTCTCTACTCAGGTCTAAAATAATTATTGAAAGAATACACAAACTGAAAATAGAAAATAATTGTGATATTTTTAATCAAAAGAGCCATGCAGACAGAGGTTCTAAAGCATTTGATTCAATTTGTTTTTTGTTTTTTTTTTCAAAAGCGAAATTGACATAGATGTTCACAGAGCAGAGGTCACTTTTATTTCATTCCAAAGGGAGCGAGAGACTTTTTTGTTTATCTTAGTTTATTATTTTTTACTGTATTATTTTATTACTGTGTTATTTTTTGACCGCAATAAATAATGATAATATATAAATTAAAATCTCTAAACAATGCTTATGTGATGTTATGCATTAGTTCATTAGTAGTGTTGTGAAATTAATTAATACATAATCGTGATAACCGTGAAACCGTGAATATTCCTCAGACTATAATCGTACAATCAAAATCTATAATTGTTGCATCCCTACAGTCAAGTACTTACCATCTCTACACACTCCATCAGCGGCAAGCGCACCGATTGGTTCCCATACAGAGACACAACACAGGCTGGTGTGTTGGCAGTGGTCTCTAGGAGAGCAAGAACAGCCTCCACACCCATACGACTGGCCTGTAAAAATGCATCATCATCATTATAGGGTTCTTGTTTGTTTTCCTCACCACTTATCATCTTATGTGTTTGTTTACTTTTCACTTGGAGCAACCTCACCAATTTACAAATGTTTTTCTCTGCTTCAGTTTTTAGTTGCTTTGTGGTAAACATGCTGCTCACGGTCTGTGATGCAGTGCTTCATGGGCTGAGGCATAAATCTGTTAATGTGCTTAGCCTAAAACCAAGAGTAATTTCTCACACACAGGATTAAGCAGGAAATGCTAAGGATAACTTGGCAAAAACCTCAAATAAAGAGCTAACAGATAAAATTTGCATTAGCTCAAAACTATCCTCCTCTTTTTCTAGATTTAGGGAAAGAAGATCCTCATATTTGAGAAGCTGCAGCCAACATGTTTGATATTTTTGTCTGACAAAGATTAATCGATTATCATAATAGTGGCAGATAAAATTGTCTGCTGATTAGTCAACAATTCATTGTAGCTCTGTTCCATACATTCAATTGCAGTGCTATTTAAGTGAAGCTTTGCACATACCAAGATGCGGTCAAAAGCAGACGGGGTCCCTCCCCTCTGCACGTGCCCCAAGATTGTCACTCGTGTGTCAAAGCCCAAACATTTAACAACAAGCTAGGAAGATAAAATGCACAGGTCTTAGCAGTGGTCAAGTCAACACAATGTTTTCTTCCTCTAATGAGAAATACTACTGCAATTTTAACAACTGAATACTTAATATGAAATGACACTGATTCATCATATGAACTTCAGTAACACAGCTAAAAGGTAGCGTTACCTCAGCAATTAGGGGTGGACAATATAACGATTTTTTTATGGACCACTCTGACGTGATCTAATTCATTGATGAATATTACAAAATGCATAATTATATGCAGATATGTTATTTTTCAAGGTTAGTGGCTTCTAACCAGACAACTGTTAACTGTTGGTGCTGGTCTTCCTGCTTGGTGCCCTGTGTACGACTTCTTCACCTGAACTGTAATTCAAGACAAGAGACCTGCCTACAGGATGAGTCAGGACTAGCTGGATACCAGCAACTGAACTATAAAATTTAAATTAAAAATTAAAAAACACTGTCCAAACTAATACTCGAGTGAGCAGACAAACAATGGCAGAAAAGATACAAATGTCTTTCACAGTAAAATCAGAGCAGAAACAGGATGTAGATTGTGATTAAGATCACAGGTAGTAATTCTACCCAAAAGGAGTGTCATGATCGTTTTTTCATCAACCCCTATCTGCAATACAACTGTAGTTTAAAAAAAAGTGCGTGCAAAAATCCACATATATATATATATACTTCAATGGACATATCACACACTGAAACACAAACACAACACCGATAACGCTGAAGAGAAGGGGAAACAGCAAAGCACAAGCAAGCCATTCTAACTTTTCAGTCATGTTAGTGGGGAGCTGTCAGCTGGTACTGAATATCCCAGAATATCCCAGACAGAAGGGCTTCATTAGACTGAAAAGTTTAGATACTGTAAAAAAAAAGAAAAGCTTTACAAATGAAAGAGAGTTAGGGCAAGGTCACAATATACTATAATATAACATAATACATTTTCCCTGTGAGCAAATTCACAGTGAATTAAATGTTTCAATACATATGAAATAAACTATGAGTGAAGCTTTTATAGAATAGATGTACAAATTTTTGGAGATGAGTTTAGTGAAGGTGTGTGGCTCAGGGTCTTACAGCTCCAGCAGCACTATGGTGAAAAGCTGTCTTACCAAACAAGCGAGTGTGTCTGAGAGAGCATTCCAGAAACACAGCAGCAGAGTCAAAGCCACACCAGGGCAGCAGTACAGTGGTACGGGTCATACAGGGGGCAGTTGAGGCTGGAACTTGCCACACTAACACAAAGCTCTGTACTTACATTCTTAATATATTCAGTGGTAATGGGCTTGTTGTGACGATCAATCGCCCCTTCAGCTACAATTATTATATTCAGCCTTTTCATCCCCGCTCGGTTCTACAGGGAAGGTTGTGGAGAAACAACATGACAGAAAAATTGAGACTGTGGCTGTAACATGGGCTTTCAGAAGCATGGGGACCCGACAACGCTAACAGCACTGGGAGCTTGAGGCAGACTCTGTCACAAAAAGTCTAGATGTCATTGCAGCTTATGTTTGAGCCTTGTAACAATATAGAACTTCTCAAATTGTTTAACATCTGCATTATCACAAGCTCCACATTCAGCATCATGATTATCTTATCTGAGGTAAGATGTGTCTTTTTTTGGCACAGTGAACTGATTCCCATCAGGCAGGTCTCCATGCTTCCGGCTTCCCCTTTCCTTACACTCAGGTACTCACATCTTTCACATAACTAGAGGTAATAGGCTTCCCGTGCCTGTCAATGGCTCCCTCAGCAACTATGATTATGTTCAGCCTTGTGCCCCTGGAACGGGTCTGAATCATAAAACAATACCATGTTTCCAAAGCATAAAAGTAACAGTAAGATACCAGAAAACTTAACACTTTCAAACACTAACTAACAAAAACAGGATTTACTCCTTTGAGAAAGAGAAAAATGTTACAGAATAATTACATGCTTTGTTACATAACATGAATTATATATAACATGAAGGCTAGTAGGATAAGGTTTGTTGGGTTTACTGTGCGGACATCAATAAGATCATGTTACCGCAGACAGTTTCTGACACATCTTGTCCTCCCAGCCGTCCTCTGGGGGCATCTCAGGGATGAACACCCAGTCTGCCCCGCAAGCCAGGGCGCTCACCAAGGCCAAGTAGCTAAAGATAAAATAAGCAGACAGAACAATGTGTATATAAACAGACAAGATAATGGCCACCATCTCCCCCTCAGGAATTATGTTTTTAAGTCTGCTATTAAGTTTGTCAAAGCATTCTTACCCACAGTGTCTGCCCATGACCTCCAACACGAATGTCCTCTGATGACTGAACCATAAAGAGAAAATTTTTGCATTTTAAGTAATGTATATTATGTTTTATACGTATATATTTAATTGTATCTGTGAAAGACATTCCACTGCAGTGCTTTCCTTACTACTGACATGATCAACATTTGTGAATATTTGTTTATTTGAACTTAAGCGTTATGCTTTCACTGTGAAAAAAGAAAAGCTTTATATTCCTAAACCTAAAAGTATCTTTTTAGGAAACCTGCTAGCAGTGGAGCAAATGTTTTATTTTAATTTCTTTTTCTTCCTTTAAAGTTCTGCATTCAACAATGTTAAATGCGTTAAAGATATGTCAGTTAACACTCCCCACAAATGTCAATGATGAAACAATGATGAATACAATGGCTGTGCACTGTACTGTACTGTACCCCTTGCCCCTGCACGCTTTACCTCTGTGCAGTTGTCATTATTGCGTCCACCACTTCGATGATTCGGTGTAAAGCCGAGTCAGTACCGATTGTCATGTCAGTGCCACAGAAGTCGTTATCGATGGAGCCCACCATCCCCACGATGTGAAGGGCAGAATACTTCTGAACAGCGTCAGATTCAATCAACCCTGAAAAGGTCAGCAGGTTAGGACTGCACAGGTAGCGTCAAGATGAAAAATTATAAAAACTTGGTGTAGGCTGACTGCAGTTCCTCTGAAACAGAAGAAAAAACAGTTAGTCTCTATAGCTAATTCCTTCCTGTGTAACAACTGCACAGGAGGGGAATTTTTATATTAATTACCCTTGAAAATTTTATTCAAGCTTAAAAATCTGCATAATTGAGGGCGTAGCTTCCTTGTGTGAAAGGTGGGTGAACATAGGTTTGTTATAAAACAGGTTGCAAAGCTTCAACACCACCTCTTTTTGTGGAAAGGAGCCAATGCCTCCTCTCAGTTTTATGCAGTATTTTATAACAGTGCTGACAGGTTGTCACATACTACCAGAGTTGGGAAGTTGGGAAGCAATGAGAATGGTGTCTTTGCACTTTGTAAAGAAAAAAAAATTGTTCAATGGACTAACTTCATCCACTCAGAGAAATTTAAAACCTTATTTTTGATGCAGAAATTTATTTCGAGCCTATCAGATTATATTGTACACAAGCTCCTAATCTGATCCAAAGGTTGTATTTAGCAAGTGCACAAACCAGGACTGGGTGCCTTTTTAGAGGATGTAATGACATGGATGCAGCTTTTCATACAACGCAATTACAGCTCATGTCAACCGTCAGAAAAGCTTATAGTCTATATTATTTCAGTGATGTTTCAAGTCAACAGCTGCACTTACAAAGGGGAGCAGAATTAATATAATTCATTCTGTTAGTCTAAGGGATTACATTTGTTTGGTCTGAAAACAGTGCAGCTTTTACTGCATCACACGCAGTAAATAAAAGGTTTTCAGCAGGATGAAGCATAGAGAGGAAAAAAGAGTTTCCCCCAGGCTGGGTGTTTTCATCTAAATAATTTTTGGTGATTGTCCCCACCCACTCTGGGTTAAATACCTGGGTTTCCCGTACTGACCCTCAGAATTGAAGAAGCCTTTTGGATGAGAGGCAAAATTTCTTCAAACAAGATAAAAAAACTCCAGTTGCTTCCTATTAACACTCCAAGACAAAGAGAGAGTACCTTTCTCTACCAGCTCTCCCAGCAGTCCACTCCATTCTTCCCTGAAGAGGTTTGCTCCTGTCAGACTTCCATCTCCACCGATCACACACAAGTTGGTAATGCCTTGCTTCACCAGGTTATGAGCTGCCTTCAGACGTCCCTCGTGAGTGCGAAACTCTTTGCAGCGGGCACTGCCTATCACAGTCCCACCCTGATGGCAACAACATTTCTCATTTATTTGGTTCAGGATGAGGTTCAGTGTGTTGTTTCACAGCAGTCATGAACACATCCTGTTCAGCAATGACCTCACTACCCAGAGAACAGCCTTCTGTCTTAGCTACATGACTTGCATTTCCCTTTTAAACCATATAAATAATACGTTTTTTATTTCACAATGTTTAATTCCTGCACAGATAAGGGTGCAACCCCAAAAGTGACTTCAATATATGTGTAGGATGCTGCCCAAGATAATGGCTTACCACTTGCAGCATGCTGGAAACACTTTCCCATGAAGCTTCCTTGATGTTATCCCCTCCATCCACCATACCCTGATATCCCTAATAAAAAGAAAAAAATTAAAATAAAAATGCACCATTTTTTTCTGGCTTTATTAGTTAACGCAGCTGTTCATTGATCAATTTTGATGGAAAACCTGACACGTACACATTTAGATTTTTAGCTCTATCAGAACATGCAGGCTGCCAGCCCCCTCTACCATGCTTGTGTCAGTTTTGTTACACTGTTAGTCCATACTGTGCAATGTGTAGCGTCATAAACCATCAATTCCTAATCTCAAGACATAAATTTTTACCCCAGGATGAAAATTAGACCAGTATTATCATGAATAATGAGATTTTATATACGCAAACTCTGAACTTTATCGGTAGTCAACATCACTCAGATTAAAATAAATAGTTCACCCCGATGTGAGACAACAAATCAATGAAGTATTATTTATTTCGAAACTCAGTCATTTTATATGGATAGCTTGCGGTTTGTTGTTTATATGGTACATTGCAGAAGTGTGCAGGAGGAAGGCCATAGCATCATGGTTCCTGATTTAAAGAGTAGCTTTGTATGAGGCGTTCGCCATATCCTCAACTCAGTTATGCTACAGCACAGTGAGCGAGCATGACTGCTACATACACAGATGTACTGACATCACGGGATGAGCAAGCAGCACAGCCCACGACAAATCTCCTCTAACATCTGCTACATGCCTGTGATGTAAGTGTTGGCAATAAGCAACAAGGGGGCAAAAATCCTGTTATGACGTATATTATTTACTCACTCAGATATCTAAATCTGTATCTTAAGTTTATTTAAAAAAAACCATACAGCTACTGTGTATAGAATAATAATCAATGACATATTACTTAAAGACAATGATATGATTTCCTTCATAATGGCAGATTATACAGCTCCATTTCTATAGCAAATAAACTGCATAGTGGCAAAAAGGGCTTAAAATCCCATATAGTCCAAAAGTCGATTCTTTCTATATTATAAAGCAGGTCTAGGTTCTATATTAATACAGTGAAAGTGCTGAAGGTTTCAGTCCACAGAGGAATGCTCACAGTCTGCATTCAGAAACTAAATCTTAAAACCAGCTGTCAGGACTTCTAGAACCTTGTAATGTCACAACAAAAGTTTTACCACTGTCGACCATGCCCCAACATCCAATCAGACTATTTACCTGGAAACTGGTTTATTTTTACTCTATCAATTAGAAAGGAGTCAGTCAATCAGCAGAGAGGTGCCAATACCCTCTTCTGATTGGCTCCCTAAGCTGTACTCTGTCTCTAGACAGAAACCTAGACAGTGAAATGTAGAGGTAAACTGAGATGGTTTTTAGTTCTTAAAACCAAATATATCTTCATATAGATATTGACAATTCAAATACTAAAATCCAGAAGATTATAAAACATGGGACCTAATTATTATATATGGGCTCACCTCATGTATGAAATAAACTTTTGCACCGACGTAAAGACCCATTCGAACCACAGCACGTACAGCAGCATTCATCCCTGAAAGATAGATAATTACAAACATGAATACTTAATCATAAATAAGCTTTGTGCAACAAAATAATGATGAGCAGGGTAAAGCAAGTTGTAGCTGCAGAGCACAACTTTCAACCAAAGCAAATCACTGTAAAATCCTGATATTCACATCAGTTCCAGAGTTTAAGCTGCATGGATATTGATTTCATCGCTGCTAAAAAGCACAGCAGCTAAATCTTAAACTCCCACTCTCTAAGTATTTATTTGTCTTAAATGTGTAAGACAATGTGTGGTAGTGTATGTAGAAACATGAGGGTTTGAGGGTTTATTTTGTCTCTCTTTGCGCACCAGGACACACTTTTTTGGCCAGAAGGCCTTCCTCCTCCTGCTTCCTCTCATTTCTTCTGTGGTAAATTCAAATGAACTCAATAACTAATGACAGTGCTGTGTGAGTTGAATGTCAATAGCAGATTAGTTTTAACACTTACTGTGAGAAAAATAGATAACTGTTTTTTTTTTTAATCAGGCAGACAAGGACTTGGCCGACCGAGGTACTTATAAACAAGACAAGAAGAGACTAGCTTTCCTCTCTCTGTACAAACTGGAGAAAGACACAGCTCTAATCACGGCCAAGTTATGCTGTTACCAAGCAACGCCAGTTTTTAGGCCAACTGGACAGCAGGAAAGACAGCTAACAAGAGAGGGAGCTCTGAATCTGATGGTTAAGACTTTTAAGTTAACTGAGAAGTTAAATAAATGTATCTAAATCTATTTCCATGTACATGGAAAGTTACAGAACCAGTACAGTGGAACCAGCTATTCACCATGCTGTTGTGATTGCCTATGACCTACTGCTCCGTTACATAACTGTCTTCAAATGAACAGCCCTGTTAAAAACATTCAGGTTCTATCTGAATGAGAGTCAGATAGAACCTGAATGCAAATGTTTTTAAAAACGTGCGTCTCTTCAAGGTTTAGTCTTTGTCAGAGCAGACAATCATCCAAGTTTGGCAATCTCATTCTGCATGACTTCCACTTTCTCTTGCAGAGTGAGGGAAAGGACTAAGCCAAGGCCATACAAAGCCCTCTGACACTGACGTTCAGCTCCTGTGATGCATACCGCAGCCTCATTGGTTTGCTCAGGGGCCAACTGAATGTTTTTATTCTGTGTGTGTGTGTGTGTATTTGTTCATGTGTGCACTAACACTAATTCCTCATCCTACAAACACATCTCTCCAGAGCCAAGGACAACTTTGACGCTACCTCGTTTTGAATGAAGTCAAACTTTGTGACCCGAAAAATGTCCCAGTCAACTACCCACACGATACTTTGACCTGTCACTGCATCATTTACAGGAGATAATAAAATGATCCACTATTGTCCTATGCAGACTCACTGGGGCAGCTGCACAGAGCAGGGTATCACATCCCCTTTTGTTTTCCTGCTGCGTGCTTTGAGGACATTACCGGAGAGTCCACAGATTTTACAAAACTAAGCAAATTCGCACTGACATCTGCATCCATAATGGAAGGTTTTTCTGTTGCCAGCAACATTTGAGCTTTGCCATTTTACAGAGATGACAGATTTCTTAAACATAAGCTGAATTCATTTTTATTATTTAAAGAACCAGTGTTGTGATTAAACTTGTTTGAAACCATAACAATGAAATAACAGACCAGGGGCTGTTCAAAGGAAGCTCTCATTGTTGTAATATAATGATATGTATGATAAAAGGGTATAAATAGGGCTATCCTCTGTCCCATGGTCAAAAGTTAGTAAAATTTTCAAATAACTGAATTCATTGAAAAATTATTAGCTCCTCTCTTCAGGTTTAAAACCGGAGCTTGGGTTTGATAAAAACAGAGCGAGACTATACGAATGCTTCTGAAAACCGTACTGACCTATAGCTGTTCTGTGGATCGTACGTTTATTTAAGCTATATATATATATATATTGTCCCGGCTGATTTCTGTTTTAATACAGCTTTGTTTAATAATGAGCGTGTCAAAGAGAATCGTGGTCAGTGACAGACTGTCTGTGAGCAGATGACTCAGGTTTTTCCTCGCTGACGCGCAGCTAAGGATGTATGCAGTTCATCACGTACGCAGGATGGAGGCATCCCCCTCGACCGGCCCAGGTTCACACGGCCGGCCACATGTCTCCGAAAGCAGCACGCCGTCGACGCGAGTCGTCCATCTCTATCCTCCACAGCAGTTTGGGCCCAGTCACCTACACGTCGCCCGGTACGAGACGCTTCGAGGTGGCCTGCATTTTAATGGATGTCGCCGCTTTAGCCAAGTAGATAAGACCGGGAGTTGGTTAAATGAAAACATGAGCCTGTCCGCTGTGAACAAGCGAACAGGGGCCAGCTCGACCTCGGTCAGGGCTCTCTTTAATGCTGTCCCCGAGAGGAGACGATTCAGTGATTTAGGGGGATGCTGTTAGCCGGTTAACAGGATGCCTCCTGTTAGCATGCTAACTGGCGGACTTCATGGCTCTGAACGGGCCTGTCCGCGGATGCTGATGGGGGGGGGGGGGTATCTAACGGCACTTTACCTTGAGCATCCCCTCCACTAGTCAGCACAGCTATGGCTTTCCCCGCACCGGACAGGTTCTCAAAGAAGATCTTCTTGCTTTCTGGCTGCGCCATTTTCACAGACTTTTCCGGGGTCGCTCGTTAAAAAAAAAGTGCTAAAAAGATGAAGGGCACCGGCCTTCCGCCCCGTCTTTCTCCTTGTGCCCGCTGCGCTCTCCTTGCTCCGGTTCCGCATCTATCGGTCGATTGGCTTACAGTGACGGTGAGGAGATTGATTGGCGTTATTCTGGACCAATCACAGCTGGGGTTATGTGGCGGTTTTAATTTTGAACCAATGAGAGTGTTTTAGACGATATGTGGGCGGGGCTTCGTTACCTGGCAGTCGATTGTCAGAGATGTAATTGGGGGATTAAATCACATGACGTGAGTTTATTCCACTACGTTTCTGCGAGCAGCAGCTAGGAAATGTTCCCCACTCCGCTTGTTATAAGCGACTTTGGGCTAGTTCTGTAAAGTCACTTGCAAATATCGTCAGTCGCGGGTTGCGGGTTTTTTGGGCTTCTTTTTTAAAGTGTGGTTGCTTATTTGGGCTTGCTTTGCTCCGTGTATGAACCCCTCCTGATTCTCTCCCAGCTCTCCACAGCCACAATAAAGGTAAACGCAGCAGTTTGTCCTTTATCCTTAAAGAATCTGTCCACAAACTGTGCACCGGGACCGCACTGGCACCAAAAAGCGCAATACAACAACAAAAAATCCCAAACACCAAGAGCAACAGCAAAAAATAAATAAAAATAATAATAAAATATATATATATATATATACACACACACACACACATACTGTTATCAAATTGCCTCTCTCTTACACAATGTCGCAGGTTTAGGTCACTGGTTGGGCTTTTTTTTTTTTTGAGTCGCTTTCTTTTTTGGGCTTGTTTCATTAGAGCTGGCTGCTTGTTTCTCTCGCAAGATCTGGCAACACTGGCTAGGAACACCTTGAAATAAACTACAGTGGACTACAAATTACACGGAAAACATAAACACTATCAGTTTTACTGGCTCTGCAATGCATCAAATACAGAGCTGCCAACTCTCACGCTTTCGCCGTGTGACACACGATTTCGACTGTTTTCACGCGCACTCACGCCACACATCCAATTTCTCACGCAAGAAAAAAGTCAGATCTTGGGCCGAGACTTTTTAGTTCCTTTTCCAACTCCCCGGCGGTAGATGGTGCTGAGGAGCGCCACTGCTGCATATACATCCTATTTACCTTAGACAGCAGCAGAAGAAGAAATACAACGACAACCTGCGGGAGAAACTCGAGAAGAGTATCGCTGAAAAAAATCTTCATCTTCACTTCATTTCAATCTTCATTTCACAGCAGAGACTAGGTATGTTACAATGAATGACATATCGTTCAATTAAGTATTCGCTCTCTTAAACTTTAAATCTTGAAAGAAATTATTCGTTTGTGTTTGTGCATGTGAGCTTGTGTGAAAACGCATCCTCCTTCAGAGCTGACAAAAAGCCACCACTGTGAATGATTAAGGGGAAACGGATTAACCCTCCTATTATCCTTGGGGTCAATTTGACCCCATTCAATGTTTATCATTCAAAAAATAATAGTTGACTTTTTTTTTTTTTGCTTCATATTTCATGACTTTTCCTAATTTGATGGGTACAATTGATTAAGCATAAAATTATCATGATGATATTTTTTCAATGTGCTGAACACATATTGCACGCATCTGTGTTCCTCTGGGGTCAAGCTGTTTTAGCTGTGTAAAACTGGTCTGCCTGTGTGTGACCCATGTGTGACCTAACATTCCCACACCTGCAGGTGCAGAATTGATACTTTTGAGTTGATACATGACATGGGGGGTATGAATGTGTCTGTGTGTGTATGTGACCTATTACTCACACCTGCCGAAGTAGAACTGATATTTCCCGCAAGGACATTGGTAGTTCATGCAAAATAAGGGAGGAGCAAACATATAAAAGATTGCTCTCTAGCCAAATCATTCCTCATTGTGCTCTGTGTATACTGCAATCTGCCTGCTCTCTCTCTCTCTCTCTCTCTCTCTCTCTCTCTCTCTCTCTCTCCCTTGAAAATGGCCTCTGGGAAAAGGTTTACTGTCAGTGATGTTTTGGAACAGCTCTTTGAAAGTGAAAGTGAGATAGAGGAGAATGTGTCTGAGACAGAGGATTGTGTTGAGGAGGACCCTGATATGGAGGCATTCTCATCTGATGAGAATGAGAGTGTTGACCCTCCTGTTGTCACTCAACCACCAGCAGACACGATCCCCTCCAAAAATGGGAAGATAATATGGTCCCTTTCTCCATTTCAACAGCAGGGTAGACTTAGTGCTGCTAATATTATCAAAATGGTTCCAGGCCCAACCAAATATGTAGTCAGCCATGTTGAAGACATCAAGTCATCATTTGAGCTCTTCATAACACCATCAATCGAAAATATTGTTCTTGGGATGTCAAATTTAGAGGGGAAGCGTGTGTATGGGGACACTTGGGAAGACTTGGATGTAGTTGACTTGGAAGCCTACACTGGCCTGCTCATTTTGGCAGGAGTTTACAAATCAAAAGGTGAAGCAACAGCAAGCCTTTGGAACCCTGAGACTGGAAGGGCAATATTTCCAGCCACCATGTCTCTGAAGACATTCCAAGTTTTGTCCCGTGTCATACGCTTTGATGACAAACAAACAAGGCAGGGCTGACGAGGACGTGACAAACCTGCGGCAATAAGGGATGTGTGGGACAAGTGGGTGCAATGTTTACCCCTGCTTTACAATCCAGGCCCCCACGTGACTGTTGATGAATGCTTGGATTCGTTTCGTGGGCGCTGTCCATTCTGGCAATATATGCCAAGCAAACCTGCCAAATATGGCATCAAAATATGGGCAGCATGTGATGCACAGTCCAGCTTTGCCTGGAATATTCAGGTTTACACAGGCAAATCTCCTGGCAAAGCCCCGGAAAAAAATCAGGGCACAAGGGTTGTGCTTGATATGGCTGAAGGACTGCATGGGCATAATATTACATGTGATAATTTTTTCACATCTTACACCCTGGGTGAGGAACTGCTCAAAAGGAAGGTTACGATGTTGGGAACAGTGAGAAAGAATAAACCAGAGCTTCCCTCTGAACTTCTTGCTGTCAAGAACATGAAGGTAACATCTTCAGTGTTTGCCTTTACGGATAAAGCAACTGTGGTCTCCTATTGCCCCAAGAAAGGGAAAAATGTCCTGCTGCTCAGCACCATGCAAAAAGATGCTGCCCTGAGCAGCAGAGAAGACAAAAAAACAACAAATGGTGCTGGACTACAATGAGACAAAGAGAGTGGTGGACAACCTGTACAAGGTCACAGCTACATACAGCTGTCGACGCATGACTGCCCGTTGGCCCCTTGTCATCTTCTTCCATATCACTGATGTGAGTGCATGCAATGCATTTGTGATATGGTGTGAAATAAACAAGGACTGGAACAGGGGATAACTTAGCCGAAGGAGGATTTTCCTGGAGCAGCTTGGTAATGCACTGGTGAAACCTCAGATTGAGAGAAGATGGTGCCTTCCAAGAGCATCAACAGCTGCTGCAGCTATTGTGAAGGACAAACGGACAGAGACAAACACCCCAACTCCTCCAATGGTACAAACCGCAGACAAGAAACGTGGCAGGTGTCAGGTTTGTTCCACCCAAAATGATTCTAAGACCAGCATGACCTGTTCGTTATGCAAGAAATATGTCTGCAAGGAGCATGCACACACACTCTGCACATCCTGTGTAAAGTAGTGCAGACTAGAAGCTTGACTGTGGGCATAAAGAGCTGTTCCATGTTCTGACTATCTGACTGATGTTCTCATTCTGATTTTCTGTTTCACAAAGGGGTGAATTTTCAAACATGTAAACCCCCTCACAAACACCAAAACAAAAATCATAAAACTCTTTAAGTCTGCCACTGACGGTCTCAAGCTCAGATAACAAAAGAGGAGGGGTGAGTGAGAGGGGTGGGGGATGAATCAACATGGTTCATTTTGTGAGAATCATGAATGTGCACCCCAAATTAGAAAAGATTTGGATGAAAGATTTTCAAGATAAATTATTTCTAATTTAAAAGTTTGGCCTGATGGTGGCGCTAGAGGAGAGGTCAAGGTTTCATTATCAAGGGGTTATTAATGTATTCAACAAATAAATAAAGTGCCTGACACAAAAACTTGGTCAACAATTTTCTTTAAATCATTTTCTGGGGGCAAATATCCCTGGGGTCAGATTGACCCCGAGGGTGAAATCTGTTAGTAATATTTGAGGGTAATAGGAGGGTTAAGAGAATCTCTACCTTGTGTTGTTGATCTGTTTTTATCAGTGTAGTTTTAAAGATTTCATTTTATTGTTTTGTTGCAATATAATCCAAAACAGTTTTTTTGTGCTCGTGTAGGGTTTTGCCAGTGTAATGTATAAACTAGGCTGACCTTTTAAAGTTTAGTTTCCAGCTGAAGCAAACTGTATTTTCATTTATCTCTGTGCACAACTTTATTCATGTTGATTATTTCTGTAACACTCAAACTGACTTTTAGTTTCAGGATGATCATTGCCTTACAGACAGCTTGTGAACTAACTCATGGCCATTTTTCACAGAGTAATGACAAAGTGCTTTAATGTCAGTACAAACAATTAAACTGCAACTTACATTTTCTTTGATATTACTGATATTAGTGGCTGCATGAGAACATATGCTGCTTGTCTGGTCTTGAATATCAGGTTATAGAGGAAATTGGCTGCACATCTTTTCTGTCGAACATGAAACATGCAACATACCAATAGGTCAGTATTTAATTTTGTTTTAGTCTCACTATCTCCATCCAGAGGAACCTAGAAAGAGGTACAAGTCCAAATACAAAAGTGTATTTTGCTTAAACAAACTAATCAAAACAGTGGCAGCACGGCAGCATAGTGGTTAGCACTGTTGCCCCCACAATTAGAAGGTCACGGGTTCGGTTCCCAGGCGTGGGACCTTTCTCTTTGCGGAGTGTGCATGTTCTCCCCGTGCTTGTGTTGGTTTCCCCAGGTACTCAGGTTTCCTCCCACTGCCCAAAGAAACACATGTTGAGGTTAACTGGTGCCTCTAAACTGCCCATAAGTGTGAGTGGTTGTTTGTCTCTGTGTGTTGACCCTGCGATGGACTGGCGACCTGCCCAGGGTGTAACCCTTGCCTAATGTGAGCTGGGATTGGCTCCAGCATCCCCCGCAACCCGGAAATGGATTTGCAGTAGCAGATGAATGAATAACTAAACAAAACACACTTGTCTGGAACTGCATCCTACCAAGTTCAAAAGCTTTTAATTTATCGAAATGATCTTGTTCAAGTTCAGTATGTAGATGTCAGAACCTGTTTCTCTAACTGTTTCAAAAAGGACCAGTATGGGTTTCAATTTAGGTCTGGGCTGAGTCTGGGCTTTTTCCTCAGACAGAACCTCAGAAAAGAGTACAGATACATCCCTGGTAGTCAGACCTTCTGGTATCCCTGGAGGTCTGACTTAATTGGAAATCAGGACACTTGATGCCATCCCTTTGTTTGAATACTGTAATTATTCTCTCTGTATTCAGAAACTGAATTGCGCTTTTGCCCCAAAACAAGAAGGCCGTGGGTTTGGTTCCCGGGCTCAGGGCCTTTTTATGCAAAGTTTGCATTTTGTCCCCGTACTTGCATGGGTTTCCTCCCACAGTCCAAGGACATGCATGATGTGCATGCATACTTGATTGGTGCCTCTAAATTGCCTGTAGGTTTGAGTATGAGAGTGAGTGGTTGTCCGTCTCTGTCTGTCTCTGTATGGTGGCCCTGTCCAGGGTGTACCCCGCCCTTGTCCAATGTGAGCTGGGAATGACTTTAGCAACCCAGAAATGGATAAGCAGTAGAAGATGAATGAATGAACAATCTTGCATGGCTGGATGCTGGGTCCAGGTGGCGGGGCTTGGGGCATGGCTGAATTAAATGACTATTTTGTTGTGACATCATCAAGCCGTGTGAATTCTGCACATGGATATTGCACTTTGATACTTTTTCACATATCTAGATTTGCTTTTAAATAAAAAAAAACAACATATGGGCACCTGACCTTCTACAGTATCGGGCCTAAATTAAAAGAAAAGAAATTAAATGTGCTTTCATGCATTTAAAAAAAATGCAAAGGCAATTTTGTGCAAAGGCAAATATGTGCACTTTGGTCTTATAGTTACACAAAAATTTCCACTTTGGCTAAGTGCAGATTCTGTGATCATTACTTAGTAACATCTGTGCATTGTTGTAAATATTTTCTGATGAAAATGTAAAAACTGTAACATTTCCACATCATAAATGATAAACTGTCCATTACCTAGGATGCCACTCCACTCTTACTTGTACCTCTGTTTTTTATCTCCTGCTTATGGGTAAGGGAATTGCTTCCGTTACATCAGTGAACCTCTCTCCCCTCTGGCATTTACAGCAATCATATGGTTTCCCTCTACTGGCATGCTGAAAACACAACTATGCTGGAAACTGCAGAAATTAAGCTGTCAGCTGGAAATTGGAGTAAAGCCTCTTCATTTTGTGTTTTATCTGTACTCATCTTTTTTTTTTTTTTCCTTCAGCTTTTTGCTTAACATGAAAGCTCTGTCACAGTCAAATTGTGTCATCTGGAAGCTGAAACAAAGCGATATTCTGATGACAGAGAGGTTTTGTTCATGTTTGAAATTAACATAGCATAGCAGATTCATCAAAAATTACTAATTTCCTTTAAGATTAAATGAATATGCTTTACTGTCAGTATCAATTACAGCATTAAGAGAAAAAATTTCTAAGTTTGAGATTAACTATTCAGAAAGCACAAGAAACACCAATATCATCTCCCATGTGTAGGGATGTAAACCGCCCAGAGAAAACTCTACTGGCTGGCGAGTTGCCATCAGTGTTGTTTTCTCACAGTATCTGTACAGTAAACAGATGTGTGTATTTTCCAGAGCTGGTTCACACAGAAAACGGACTCTTTGTCTGCCTGTTACACTCTGTTAGCTCATTCCAGTAAGCCTGTAATGGGAATGATACAGAATGTGAGGAAAATGGTTGAATAAACTGCACAGACAGAAAATGAATGTGTTCACATTTGAGTCTGGTGCCAGTGAGATTTAACGGTGTGCTAAGAGACAAATGTGACATCATGAAATGTTATGGTACCCTGCAGGTAAAATTCCCCAGGCATGAAACTATAAAGAAATTCCGACCTTTCATATACAGCATATGTATCTTTATATTTTAAAAGTCTCAGCTTTCCATGTCTCCTTTGATTATAAATCAGGTTTAGGTTCTATATAAATACTGTGAAATTATCAAAGGTCTCGGTCCACAGAGAAATGCTCACAGTCTGTATTCAGAGACTGAGCCTTAACACCGGCTGTCAGGATTTCTGGGACTTTATGAAGACAGAAAAGTAGTTAGTGCTCTCAGTCATGTCCATCCTGAGCCCCTGCCCATTCATGCAGGCTTTGGAGTCTCTTGGCAGTTTACCTGAAGTCTGGTTTATAATTTTTCTGAGCCCTAAGAAAACAGTCAGGCAATCAGAATGTCCCAGAGCTGACATGTTAGTAGAGCTCCAGAAAGGAGCCCAAACGAGGAGATGGAAAACTATATTGCAGTTGTTTTTGTTATTGTTAAAACTAAGAACTAAGAAATGTATCCGTTTATGAATATCAACACTTCAAATAAAACACAGGAACAGTGTAAGTTATGGGACTTTTAAACTGCTACATCTCCATGTAACTGCTTTGGTAAATCTTTTCTCCATTGTTGTTGCTAAGCAGCCAATAGATGGTTTTGCTCCACACTTCCCAAAGTGTTTTTTCCTTGAGGGTTTCTGTTCAACTGCATGTTGAACTACAGCTTTTCCTCTGTCAAGAAAAGGGTTTCCCTTTATTTCAATGAATAACCAATCAGTCACTGGGTATTTGCAACAGCAAATGGGAAGTTGTCATTGAACTGCAAATATGCAGATAGAAATAACATGGGACTGGTTTATTGTGGTTGCTAGAAATAATAAAAAGTGTATTTAACATATAAAGACCACAGTTCATTATTTTAAAAGAAACTTTCTCGCTGAAAAGTACACCTCACAACATTTGTTGTGTTAATTAGTTAAAAATAAAGTATTTAAAACAAATGTGTGTTTTCAGGCATGTGGCAGCTAATTAAGAAATCATATGTCTCAGCCAATATCGGTGTCTGGGTAATCAAATTTCTTATTGTTACACAGTTATGATTATCATTTAAAAGATTTTTCTGACACTTTGGGAAATACTTTCTTGCAGAGAATTGCATGAGAGGACTGACACCACACTTAGACTACTCTGCACACAAATTATGCAGCTGGAGGTAGCAGCTTGTTAGCTTGACTTAACATAAAGATTGTGAATAGCTAGGAAAGCCATTCAGTGGTGAGGAGGATGACATGCGACGTGAAGATTTTTAATTCGGAAAGGACTGTTTTTACGAAAAGAGGATCTTCTATTATTTTGAGTCTGATGAGTGAACAAATATGTTAATTATCAGCAATTGAAATATTAATTTATTGATGAAACCTCTGTGCCTGATTGTATATGCTCCCTCCCAGCAGAGGTCACTCATGACACCATTTCATCTTCCAGCAATCACCTATCTAAGAAGCACCTCAGTCTCTGTCAAATTACATTTCCTGCTTGTAATTTTTACACCACAAACCAGATCCCTTATTGCATCGCTCTGTTGCTACTTGTATCCTGGGGGAAATCACATCCCAGTTTGAGCAGTTTTGTGCAATAGACTCACCCTGATTGTTTGTTTATTGGCTGGAGGATGTCATTCAGATCTGTCCATTTTGCTGGGGTAAGGTTTTAGCAGATGTTGTGTCCTTAAGGGATGAAGCTCAATCTTCATCCATCACGGGAGAAGACCTGCTGCTTCACAAATGTTACTGCACACAGAGAGTTAATGTCTTCCACAAAACTTCTCAATACAGCTTAAAGAACTGACACAACTTAATGCACACACATATAGAAGTGAAATATTTGTGCTTTATGGCAGAGAATAAATTTTGTTACTGCAAGGTACAGAGTGAATATTTAGCAACGTGTATATCTCTTTATGCTAATATTGTCCAATGAACAGTAAAGTTTGTTTTTCAATGAACGTTTCTTTACATATTTAATAGTTTTTTTATGATTTCACTTAAAAAAGTGAAATAGTTGGATCTAATATTTAATCCCCAAAACAGCAAATATGATTGACCTTGGCATTGGATATGTGCTTAAAACACTGATATATATCTGATCATATTACTGAGGGTGGGTGGGGGGCAGCACGGTAACATAGTGTTTAGCGCTGTTGCTTCACAGCAAGAAGGTTGTGAGTTTCATTCCCAGGCCTGGAGCATTTCTGTGTGGAGTTTGCATGTTCTCCCCGTGCTTGCGTGGGTTTCTTCCATATATATATATATATATATATATATATATATATTCATATATATTCATTCATAGAAACCAATGTAGACTTTTATACCCAGAAAAAATACACCTACAGTACCGCATTCTATTTAATCTGTGATTCCTACAGGCATTAATATTTATGCTGTTGAGCTTTTAAATAGTTAGAATCTATTTACAGTTTACTGCTGTCTTCTACATTAAAGTGGGATTCTCTAAAGTCGACAATGGATGGACATTGTGAGGTAATGTTGTGTGAAAATATCATCCATAAACAGAATCTAATCACACAAGTGCAGCTTCATATTTTAGCCTCAATAAAATATCAGACTTTGAGATGCTCAATGGCTGCTGATTTTAACAATGCTGATTTCTAATGACTATTACTTTTTACATTTTTAACCAGTAGATTAAAATTGAGAGGAATTGTTGCCACCAGGTATAAAATAATGCCTTTTCTGAGGGTTAATAGAGGTTACATTTGGCATCAGAAATACACATTTTCAACAGCAAATCACAGGGAAGAAAAAAATAGTGATGCAAAGCCAAACAAAAGAACACAAAGAGACGGTCTATAATGTCAGCTAATAGCATAAAGGTTGCAAACTGATTTCTTTCCCTCTCTGATTGCCACATGGGAACAAATGAGCGAGCTGCCAATCTGCTGAACTGATTTCAGTGGGGCCTCAGGTTGCTGATTAGTGAAATGTGGGAGGACAAAAAGACGACTGTGAGCGGTGCCACTGCCTACCCCCAATCCCTCACTGCTTTTTCTGATTGGGCTAATCACCCCATTGTGCCTCAGTACTTTGACTCTGGGATTTTTAACACCAAGAAGAAAAGACAGACGGAAAGGAATTGCACAGAAAACTGCACTCCCTCTTAATCTCCCTACCATCTTCCCCTTTCTCCCATATCAAATCTTGCACCATTACCTCCAGTTTTTTCGTAATGCCTCACGTGTCATCCATCTAGCTCACTTTAATGGCAGCCTCATAATTATTTAGATGATTATGTGTTGCAAGCCATTTAGCATGCTCAATGACACATGTTTAATTTATTTGCTGCTGCTGCTTCTCATGGAGGAGTGGAGAGCAGAGCAGAGCTGGAGATGGGTGATGGTGGTACTGCTGCCGCTGTGGTGCTGCTAGTGAAGCAAATCAGTGCCAAAATTGTTTGATAAATTGCAGCTGTTGATATAATATGCTATGCCACATCAAAGAGCTAATGTGATACAAATAAGGTATGCTTTGTGTAGCATTGCAAGGCAACGTTTGTTCGGGCTAATGGCGTGTATCGTGGCTGACCGGTGAACCCACATAACACGCTGCACCATTGAGCAAGCTATTTGGACGTGATAATGGGCAGAGCCGCCTGATGCTGAATGCAGTCTCGTCTCCTTCAAGGTTTTCACACCAGCTAAAGAAAAACATAAAAATATCAATGAATTCCAGATGACATCTTTATTTGCAGAAAATGGAAATATTTTCAGCCTACAGGCAAGAATAATACATTTTTGAACTCAAATATAATTTAAAGAATATCACGTTTGGCAGCAAAAAGTCATCATTTGTTGAATATAGTAAAATAAGAACTGAAGCTCTGAGTTGATTTCATACTGACGCTGAGCAACCGAGATCCTGCAATAGTGGGAGGTAACCACTAGAGAGTAGTACAACCTCACTGAAACAGATGGCTCAGCTTCCTCCCAGTCCCAATAATGTTTTTTACACAAAAGTCAATGTTTTAGACCAGTGTTTCTGCATTTGAAATTGTCTTTTTTTGGTATAAAATATGGAAAAAAATTAGCATTGAATCAGATGAACAAGAATTAATAAGAATATAAATTATACTATTATTTTATTTATCAGACGGATCATAAGAAAAACAACAAAATAAAAAAAGGCACCACAAAAGACCACCTTCATATAATTAGTTTTGTCTATTGATATTTACATTTCAATGTTTGACTTTTGCAGAATGCTGTGTGTGTGCAGAATTTGGTAATAGAAAGCTCCTCATATATTTATAAATATATATTTCCACATACGCAGTTTAGATCATGGAAGTTCAAAATTGATTTTTTTAAGATTGTAAAATTGTGAACATGAAAAGTCCACTACATAAACAGTGAAACTGGATTTTTGCTTTGAATCAGAAGTTGATTCATGCCCAACAGCTACATGAGTTCCGTTAAAAAAAAAAAAAAAAAAAAAAAGTGGGTTAATAGATTATGCATTACTTCAGACAGTTAGTTGGAGTTTCAGGGATGTTTCTTTTTATTTAAAAAGGTCCATTAGTTTACACTTATAACTGAAGTGCTGATGTCCATAAGAAAATAAATTAAATTTAAAGAATCTAAAAACCGTGAGTGTGAATGGTTGTTGGTCTCTGTATGCCTTTATATGTCGGCCCTGCGATGGACTGGTGATCTGTTCAGGCACGGTGAACCTGCCCTCACCTGGAACGTCAGCTGGGATTGGCTCCAGCACCCCCATGACCTTGATGGATAAGCAGTAAAATGAATGAATGAATGAACAATCTAAAACCATCTCAAGTGTAGTTTTACATCTCCTCTCAGGCTTCTCTCTGCTGGAGCTATAGTAACAACAAGTCAGTCAGCCAATCAGACCATAGACTCTGAGCTTCGCTTCTGAATGGCTGACTATTTTCTGAGTTATGGAATAAAACTATATCAGATGTTTGGTAAACCAAATCCTGCAAGGTTGGCTGTTGGGTTAGGTGGGCCAGGCTGAGAGTGGTGACATCACAACGTTACAGTGGACCTGACTGTTCTCTGCATTTCTCTTTGGACCAGGTGCCTGATACTTTTACGGTATTAATGTAAAACCCTTAAACCTTAAAAACATTTTTTTAGAAAAATCATTACAGACACAAATACTTCTTCAAGGCAGGAGATTTTTATATGTCTTCAAAGATATCTGAAAGGGGTTCTTTGAGTACAGGAGGTTTACTCTGAGGGCTGCCGCTGGGCCTATCAGTGTAGATTTGTGCTCCCATGATGCTGAACAGCACAGCTTGCAGACATGATGTCGGGTGCAGTGTGCTGCAGCTGGGTCCTGACGTGCGCTGAAGTGTTGTCACTGTATTCCCAGAACGTCATCTCCAGCATCTGCTGTGACTCCTTGTTGGAGAAGCTTCTGGAACAATCACAGTTCTCTGGTTGTCAGCACCTGGTGTTCTTATCTGCTCCACTACAGCATGTCACTCTCACACATGCAGGTCTACACACACATTTAACCACTTAGATTCCTGAGCGAAACAAGTAAGCATATTCTTTCCAATCATTTACCAATCATTTGTCCAAGTCCATCACTTTATTAAACAGCTGCAGACATCAATTCACACTGGATTCATGTTTCAAAGCTCTCAGCAGTTTCTTTTTGAATAAAAAGTTAATTTCAGTCCTAAATTACCATCCAACTCTGGAACAGCCATCTGCTTCGGTGTCATACACCGACCCAGAAAACAATGACAACATTTGTAAATACTGCGGGGAGCCTATTGTGTTCATGTGGTTGATCGTATAAAATGCATATATATACAGTATATATACAGAGAGAGAGAATATGCTGATCATGCTCTGCTTACATGCGTGTTCTGCTGACAGTGCATGCATATGAAGAGAAGGTCCTAAACAAAAGGAATACAGAAGATAATGCCTCAGAAAATGAACATTTTTTATTTTATTTCACATCTAATAATATACTTACAGAAGAGAAAAGCAAGACATTTAAATTCCCTGAATACCTGTGAATGAAAGGGGTTGAATGTGGAAGGAAAAAATTCAATATCCTACTAAAATTCATCAGTGGAATGACCTGAAATTAACAAAAATATCCACCCACATATTAAAATTACTGGGGTTAAATAACACTTAAAATTAAACACAGGAAAAGTGTAAAATCGAGGACCTTTAAAAAGATTGTCATCGGTCAGGTTTGCTTTCCAGCTCCTACTGTTGCGCACACTTCATGATGACGTACGGCTCTGGACACCCATTTATGAACACGATACTTGGACCCTGAAAGTGACACATCTAAATGGAAGCCAGCCATCATTCATTCTGTGCTTTTTCTGCAGCAGCACATCAAAATGTGTGCTGTATAAAAGATCCACTGTAATGCTCTTCATCTACATCAGGCCTGTAAATACTGTCAGCATGAAACCACATCAAATTAAAAATTTTGGTTTTTAATCATGATTAAAAATCAGGTCTGGGTTTTATATTAATTTCAGGGGAAGTATCAAAGGTTTCAGTCCACACAGAAATGCTCAGGGACTTTATCAAGAGACTGACCAAAATTGTAATTGGTTTGTTCTTTTTATTAAAAGAAAACCACCCCTTTCAAAATGAAAAAGCTAAATAAAATAGGTTCTAATAATCTTCTTGGATCAGTGATAAAACCTCTGCAAACTAAACTTAAACATTGCCTGCTGAAGCCAGCCAAGCCTGCACCACTTTAATGTTACCTGTGAGCTCACCGTCCAAACTGAGTGGTGCATGCGCAAGGGACAGCTACGCCAACACCACCTGAACACAAGAGAGGCACATAAATGGAGTTTATGGAATTCTCTAATGCAAATGTAACAAGTATTTTGTAGAAATGTAGTAGAGTAAAAGTACAACTTTTCCAAAAAATAAATCATGCAAGTAAAGTACAGATCCTCAAAAACTGTACTTAAATACTGTTCCCACACAACCACAGGGAGAACATGCATACTCCCCACAGAAAGGCCCAAGGCCCTGGAATCAAACCCATGAACTTCATGTTGTGAGGCAACAGCACTAACCATTATGCTACCGTGCTGCTGCACTGAAATGGTTTATGGTTTTTAAAACAACAAATATCTTCTTATGGAGATCAACGCTTCAAATAAAACAAATGTAAGGACCAGGATTACGTCACTTTCAACAAACTTTCCCTCAGGCCTGATTTGAAACATTGATATAGATGAAAAGACAATAAATAAGAAAATATCTGCGGTGAGATGACATCAAGGATTACTACACAGCAATCCACCCTCTTCAAAGCGGCCTCAGGCTCTGATTTCCTTTCAAAGTCAATTTACACTGCCAAGCAAACATGTCCCTATGTTCTTATCCCTTTCAGCCAAGTTTGATTCAGCAGCTCTAAAACATACTTAAATCAAAACACCTCAAAAAAGGAAAAGGGCATGAAAAAAAAAGAGTCAAAATTCTTCAGCTCAACTTTTTTTACTCCAGCGTCTCTGATTAATAGTTTTCAAACTCTGGGGATATTTTTAAGCTTTTAACAATTCAGACTGGTTTACAGACAGCAACTTACTTAGTTCTTTACCCAGTATCCAAAGTGTGGGGTACTGTTGAGTTGCATCCTTTCCTCATCACTATTAATTAATGACTAAATGATGATTGAAAGTTCCCTCTCCTGACTGCTTATGGAGATGTATTTAGCTTGCTGATTGAAGTCTCTCAATCAGCTGGTGGGTCTGTAATCAAAACCTGATTATGTTATGCACACATGCAGCGGTCCTGCCCCCTCCCTCATCCTAAAATACTCTCTTCATTTATTTTAATTAATCAGTTAATGGTTAAGGTGAATGCTGCAGTTCATGTCCTGCTTAGGTTGACTGGAGGCTTTTTTCCCCCTGCATCCTGAACCATCACTCCATCAACAAACACATTAAAGCGAGAGCGATAATGTTGGGCTGCATGTTTCCTCAGTGATTGATTGTCCAGTGCTGCAGCGAGAAGGCTGCTTAGGTCTCAGATATACTGACACCACAGCCAACAATGTGTCCCAGTTTCACAAATCTCAGGTTTCCTTATTGCCATCAAAAACAACAAGAGCTGCTGGGACTGAAGCATTTTTACCTTCTGAAAAACATGGATGTGTGGATGCTAAATCAGATTCTGGGACATGCAAATGAGTGACATCAGATTTGTGTATTCAGAAGACGACAGGAAGAATCCTAAATTCAGTCACATGCTGAGAGCAAAGGGCGATTGAAAAGAACAGGCACCGAAAAAAACCATCTTTGTGCATATATGCCATCATGTCTGTTCATATTGGCAACAAAGTGTGCATTTTATCTCACATAGATAAAAAAAGTTAGTCCCTTTCAAATACAGAATAAAGGAATAGTTTAACATTTTAGGAAACAGATTAAGGCCCTGTGTGAGCTGAATGAAAAGACTGATACTGCTCTCATGTTTGGATGTTGAATCGGAAGCTAGACTCAGGAAGGCATTATCTTAGTTAAGGATCAACATCAAAAACTCAAGACTGCTGCTACTCACCAAACGCATCTTCAGTAATTAATATGGACTAACTTAATTAATCCAACCTTACACTTACCGATAATGTTAATGAGTGTTGCTGATTTTTTAGGCTAGTTATGTCACTTCCTCTCCCAATATCCCGTTAAGTTACCCGCCAGCTCACTCTCTCTTATCTCCATCATTCTTGCCAAAAAAATTTTGAATGAATCCAAAACCATTGCAGTTAAGCATCAGGCTAACTGATTCCTGATACCGATGAGAAGCTGCAAAATATATTGAAAATACAAAAAACCAAAACCGCTGGTCTGCAGTTTCTCCAGATTCATGAAATTCCTGCAAAATCTAAATTTTCTTTTAATGTATGTGGTTTAACACATAAGCATCTGTCTTATCAATGGATCATATGTGGCTGCTGTCTTGCTCTAAACAAGGTGATTTTATTTAAATGTCTCCTTTTGCAGAAAACCAGCAATCTCATTAGGACCCTTTGAAACTACAATTCCTGCCTTATAGTCATATCCCTTCACCAACCAGCCTAGTTGCAGGAACTACTTTGTGTGTTTTTGCACAACATTTTGATGCTAAAGTGAAGTTGACCATTGACATAATCACTTAATTCTATCCATTAGGCATTTGAGTTATAAATATATCATAATTAGTGTATGGGTTTGGAGTTAAACATGTTTGTGAGATCACATCGATCACATTGATCCTGACCTTTGACCTAACCTTGACCTTGAGTCCAAATGAAGCTTTGTGCAAAATGTGAAGTTCCCTCAAAGCATTACTGAGATGATGCATTCAAATAATTTGGATGGACAGATGACAGATGAACATAATGCCTCCAGACCCAAATGTCACAGATGCCGAAGCATGAAAATACAAAGAGATTACATATGACTTACCTGGGCATGTTCAAGGTTATCTTGGTTTCCTGTTTGTTCAAACTTTCAAACGAGTACTCAAATGCTTTGAGTTTGAGTGGTCACTGGGTCATAAAAAGCCAGCCCTCTTAAGTAAGTTAAACGTAGCTGAGTCACTCATGCTTCTATTCATACCGTGTTTTGTTAGCAAACAAATAGAGCCCTATTTGATTCTTCTACTTTATTCTACAAATCTTAGTAAACTGCCGAATTATGTTTATTTTTCTTATAGGGAAGGTCATTGCAACTGACCAATATCAGAATCACAATCAGAATCAGAAATACTTTATTAATCCCCTGGGCAAAATTTGGTCTGCATTATACCAATGCTTCCAGGTTTTTGGGGGTTTACACCATCTTCTCAAAATCCAACATCATGGCTTGGGAACAAAGGACAGATCATTTTAATTATATTTCCATAAAAACTTTTAGCAAAATACTGATTACCTGACAGAGGGAAATGAGACTACAGCCACAGTTAGTAGGTTTTTTCCAAATCTGAATTGACAGGGCTGAGGTGGGTGGTTAAGTTCAATCCACTATTGCTGATGAGGAGGCTGATTTCTATTAACCTGCAGCCTGCAGATCAAACAGACTGTTCCATGCTGCTACTGAGGGAGAAGCAGAGATAGGGAGGCAGGGAGAGAGAGAGACTCTGCCACCAAACTTTTATGACACAGAGAGGCTGCTTAATGGGCTGGAAGATTCTTCCCATTTAGCCCCTTGCGGAAATAAAAGGAAGCCGGTCGGTGCTCAGGAAAAATGGCTACTTCCAGTTAAGTCCCCGAGTGGATTGGAAATTAGGAAATTCTAAGCAGAGTGATAAATCATGGAGGTGTGTGTGCTCCGACATGAAACGCCCCAGTATTCTCCAAGAAGTGAGAGTTTAGAGTGACGTAAAACTTCATCTGAGCAATTACTGTAGGTGCATTGCTGCTTGTCCCATTAGTTCAACCTCGCCTGACAGAGCGTGTTCCCAATTTAGTCACAATTTCTTGTAGTTATTCACCAAAACACACAATAGAGGCTGACATGAGCTGTTGCTGCGGTTATTTTTAAGCACTGACACCAGAAAGTAACACAATATGTCTTATACCCAACCTTATCTCAGTCACATTTTGTCCCAACTGTCCAGAAAACATAACATTTGTGTTAATTCATTTTATACACTGCATCCTGCTATGTTAAGCCAGACACGAAGCCTTCTGGCGACAAACAACCAGACAAAGTTGAAACGATTGGTATTTGTCTTCCAGCCGCCCCCTCGTTGACAGCTGAAGCTCCAGCACATGTGCACACAGAGCCAAGAGGGGTGGCAGAGCGAGATCAGGAAGCCCCGAAAAGAAAAAGCCGAATGGGGTTGATGCGGGAATGTCAGTTACTATGCTCCAGGAGGACTGGAGGGTAGAATCTTGATGCGAAGCCATCATGACAACAAGATGCAAATTGTCATCGTAAACAGTTCAACATTTCCCACAGCTGACGGTTGGAGGTGTTTGATTGATAGTAATAATGTGTCAGAAGTATTAGAGAAGAAGTTTTTGAGTTTAAAGCTGCAATATGACAGTTTCCTGATAGATGCAGATAAAGGACATGGCATAAACAAGAGCCAGGAAGCAAATAAAAAAAGTGAGATAATAAAGCTGAGAGGTCAAGAAAGGTGACAAAGTTGACATTAGCTCTGTTTATTAGCTTTGGCTTTAATAGATGCTGGTTAACCCAAAGACACTTCGGGTATGACATCACAAGTTTAACGCAAGTTTAGACTGTACAGACGGGTGTGTACTGTCTATTGTGTCATACACCGTCAGCAATCCCTCTTAGTCCCCATAATTACGTCATTCCATTTCAAAAGTTGCTTTCAATGGCCAAGTCCACATGGCTGGAGCTGTATTTTCTCCAGCAATGAAGCCGCCAACAGGTGGATCCTTTGTAGTGTTAGTTACTTACAGATTTATTGCATCAGTAATGAAAATAATAAGGCTAAAAACAATGAATTTCAGAGGATCATTCTTTCAAATATAAGTATTGGGTTTCAGCTTAGTATCACTGCTAAGAGGGCAACTATTAAAAAAACAAGAGGAGGAAAACTGATCCAAGTAGTTAGGAGGCACACCATGTGAGGGCAAATGCTCTGAGTGGGCAGACCTCCAGTTAGATTTTCAGTCAAAGTGAACTCTTTGCTCTAGAAAACACCCACAAAAATGTTATGTAATATTTAATAAAGAACAGCAAGAGTAGTAATAATAATAAAGTACATGAAATCCGTGGCCAGACGCCTCATTTGGGCTTGTTCTCCAGTTGCCCAGAGAATACAGCCCCTGAAGTTGGACACAGAGAACATTGTAGGCTCCTCCCACTCACTTTGTTGATTTAGAAAGTGTAGATTTTTTATGTTAGTATTCAATCCCTTTGGATTAATAATAAATGCTCTGAGCACTTTGCAAACATTTATTTGCAATCAGCCTTCATTTCAATATATATATAAAACACAACATAAATTTAATGATGATGGTAGAATTTAATGATTGAGGATTTATTTGGGGTTTTTTTTTTTTTGCAAAATTTTTGCAAAATGTTATACAGTGTGTGTTTCTTTATCTTAAGGACATTAACTGCCACAGCTGCCGTTTAAGGTGGGGGCTGATGGACAGCAAAACTGCGAGAAGCCGACTCTTTATGGGGCTGTTGATTATGACCTTGTAAAAGTGTAATGGGAGGGTACAACACAGTCTAATGCACAGGGAAGCAGATTTTTAATTAGGGATGGAAAAAGGAAAAACATTTAACATGTGGTTGAAACCCTGCCAAATCTCAATCCTGTAAGATTTTATTTTTGGAACACTCCTACGAATGCCTCACAGATTTAGAATTTTTTAAATCAATGACTTATCATGTTTGAGTGACAGTTACTCCTCCACATGGATGTAGTCATTACTAATGAGTTACAGGGGAAAAAAGCATTTAGAATAATAACAGGACTAACATCAGATGGTAACGTATTTGGAAACTGATGCAGGTCGCCTCCACACTGGGCACTGAGTGGTGATGTGGGACATATCTGCCTCTGCTGAGACTCTTTGCTCTTCTACTTCACCACCCATGCATACCACTCCGCTAATGACTTGCAAGGCCGAACATAAGAGCGCACAATTCCTCACAGACCTCCACTCACATGGATTATTTCAGCCTTGTGAGCTCTTAGTCTTCTAGTGATTCATTCTGTTCATTCCTAGTTACGATTTGAAGCCTTCAGACTAAGTAATGGTCAGGTTATAACCAGTGCTTAAGAGCTGGAGCAGCTCACGTCAGTGTTGTATAGCAGCTACCATCGTGTCTTTATATTTGTGCAAAATTCTGGACTCTCAGTCAGAGCTTGATAAATCACAGCCCAGAAATTGTTCATGAATTAATGTTTTGATGGTTTTGGTAAAAGAGAGTGTATTAATGTTGTGAAATAGGCCCTGTGATGAAAATAGGACCTGAGATGAAAGGTGTGGGCAGGAAAATCTTTTATATAAATTGTCTGTAGGGTGTGGAGATGAGGAAGACACAGAGGGAAGTAATGGCCAGAGAGCTGAGAGATGTCTGAGATGGCTATAGGATCAGAGAGAGAGGGAAAGTGTGTCTGCATGTGTGTGTGTGTGTGTGTGTGTGTGTGTGTGCGTGTGTGTGCGCTGCAGCCTGCACAGGGAGCTGCAGTAGCGGCTGCTTGCTGATCATTCATGATGGCACCTTAGAGGCCATCCTGTAAGGAAGAAAAATGAAAACTATTAAAGGCTCGCTGGGCAATGTTGGCTTTGGTGTGTCAGCAATTATTAGCCAGGGACAGCAGTCTTTAGGTCCTCAGATATAGAAGAGTGCGACACTAGCAGAGGGGGGAAGGACACAATGATCCCGTTATATACTCTCCTCTGATCTATGCTGCAGAACTTTCTGCACTGTGCGTTTGCAGTGCTGCTCGGGGTTTTCTTTCCCTCAATGGATTTTATAGTGGTAATGTAGCAGTAATCCACAAAATGTACCATATGTTTCTCTATGTTTCTGGTTTCATTTCTGGAGCAAGGCAGCCAAAGATATGGTGGTGTGTTGACACCATCTTTCCAGAGATCAGCTGTCAGTCAAACAGTGTGGGTGGCACTGTCACCTCTTTTCCTTGGAAATTCTGCTGATGAAATAATTTCTACAAACCGTCTTTTTTTGTCACTTCCTCTTTATCTGTTCATCCGTGGAGTTGTTCCTGCTCACATTAGCAGCATTTCTTCACTGATTTGTGGCAAAGGTCTTTCCATTGCTGCTGGCTTTGGTGTATGGGAAGTCACTATGGTCTGGTGCATGATCATATGCCGTGAACCACTCTGCTACACTTTGAATAGGAAAAGCTTTGATCACCTATTTTTACCCCAAACATCATAGCGTAACAATGTGCAAAATAAGATCTTTATTTTCAAAGGAGAATGCATCTGAATCTTCCAGAGCATTTGCACAAGCTACATTCATGTACTTAGGCCTGATTCTAGAGCCCATTCAAAACATATATAACACACTTCATTTAACCAATAAATCATAATAATATTTTATTACAGATAAGGGGCACTGTTCACATCCAACCTTATACAACATTCGGCCTTTGTGTTCATGGCAGTTCATGGTTCCTGTCAAAGTAAAAAGACAAAGTAAAAAAACAATAATCCTTTGGACTCCACGAACACAATAATCACAAATGTTAACTGTTAAAGTGAAGTTAAGATGTGTTACTGTACACAACTTGTGTATTTCAGCTCACATATGCCAGGGAGCGTTATTGTTGTGCCATCACACACTCTCAGCAGATGTGCATTTACTCAAATCTTGTATCTTAAGACAGCTTGAAAAACAAGAAGCATTAAATAGTGTGTCCCAACGCCTAGGAATATGAAGAAATCACGTCATTTGTCATTTTCTGCTTTTCACAAAATTGTCTGGGTTATCTGAAAGGTCACGACACAACAACAAAGTTGTGACGTTGGCAGGGAAGAATGTGATTTATATGGAAAATCCTCAGACGATTGCTTAATATTAGATTTTCATCGTCGATAATATAAAAAACGAGTGTAGGGACATGCATTATAAATCAAATAAATGAAGGTCACACTGTCCATTAATGCATAGCCTGCTGGTTATTTGCACATATTGTGTTATCTAACAACTACCTGCTGGTGAATTTGGCACCCTTGCATTTGTGGCCCCTGCTGGAAGATATATCCTCAATGGACTAACCCTCATTATTCATTACAGTGTTTGAAGACACAGGGGACCACCTGCAACACTTATAAATGATTTGCTTGTACAGTTTGCCTCAGGCAGAGCTGTTGCCAGGTCTGAACAGATGGCCTGTGATCAACTCTCATGTGGTGCAATACACATGCAGCATGTCTACTGCCCAAAGGCCCAGTTTACTTTCTTGATGTATTATAGAGTGAAAGAAATGCAGCATCACACAGATAACACTGAACATTTTTTACACAGTGTACTGGTGAAACCAAAGCTATGGTCAGGATTTTGTCCCTTTTATAGATAAAGTTCAATCTCCTGCCTCTTCTTCTTCAAAAATGTGTATTTCTGGGCAGAAAATAAAGGTAGACATTGAACATGAATGGCCACATTTGTGACGGTAATCCATGCTGGAGTAGGAAGGTGATGCAAGAGGTCAATGAATGTAAACGTTGCTGTTATTCAGGTAGTGTTAATCCCTTGGGCATAGCGACGGAGCATGCATCAATCACAGCTGTGTGTGTCCAGAGGTGAGCCAACAGGCATTAACCTTGAACCAGAAGTCAAAGTCTGGCTGCTACATCCCATGGCCACAAGACAGACCGCGACTGTGTCCACTTGCAAAAATACAAGCTGGAACTTCTGATCCTGTTCAAACAGGACAGTGTTGTCTGTGGAAAACCACTGCGCAGTTGCCAACAAGAGGTATTTGTAGCTTTTGCTATTGCAACATAGCCATTAGTATTAACTGCTGTTTACTGACTACTCACCGATATTGGGGAAAAGCAGTACCTATGGTAGCTCTTATGTCTATCATGTCCTTTTTTTTTTTTAAATTGAAGTTAACAGGTCAACCAGCTCGGCCAGGCCTATCTTGTCACTGTAGCTACCAATCTGTCCTCAAAAAGTATCGCTGCTCAGAGGGCATGCTTTTGTCAAGAGAAGTCACCACAATAAGTTCCTGACAAGAAAACACACATCTGTAGATCAGAATTCATTTTTCAGGCCACCGGAGGAATATAAGTCCAATACTGAGCTCTGAGCTAAAAGTAGCTCTATTGGCAGTATGGGCCTGAGCACATAGCTTTCTGCTGCTAGAAAACATGAAGTTAAATGTCTGGATTGCCACAGCAATTAGCCAAAGCAGGTAGAGAGGTCTGCAGGGGAACTGTGGGGTTGTGTGATAATTGTCTATGTGTATCTGTCTCCAGTGTGTGTAGCAGCCACTACACCACACACAGCTGGCAGGAATCAATAGCCACTGACTTCAGTCAACTAGATCCACCTGGTACATCATATGATGAGCTTCAGGAAAACAAAGACTCATGGATATTTTCAAGCGGGTGACAGCTAAATGAACGTGGAAAAATAGCTGCAATATCAAAAAGGGCCATAAAATACAGTGTCATGTTTGTGAAGCACAGGCAGAACGCTGTGATATTAATTAATGGTAGATAAAAATTGAATTATTTTTAAAAATCATTCTTTCTTTTTTATAAAGTGTGATCTGCAGGACTTATTTGATTAACGATCTGGTAAATATAGTGAAAGTATGAAATGCCTCCACAGAGAAATACCCACACTCACTCTGTTTTTAGAAGCTGAGCCTTAAAATAGCCACCAGGACTTCTGCAGCTTTGGGATGTCACAATCATCAGCCCTTCCCACCTGAACCTATCAACCAACCTTGCAGGATGTAGCCAATCAGAAGAGAGACTCAGTGTCTCTCCTCTAGTTGAATGGGCTGTTGATATTAGAGCTCCAGAGAAAAGCCCAGAAGAAGAGATGTAAAACTACATAAATCTGTATTTTGGTTCTTAAAGCAACACATATTTCATCTTATGGAGATCAATCCTTCAGATAAAACACAGGAAATGTGTAAAATATGTGACCTTTAAAAAGCCTGGTGCTGAGTGGTTGCGAGTTCCACAATGATAATTTGTATTGTGAGGTAGAGAGATTAATTTGTTGACCTCTGTTTGAAATTTTAGAATCATGACACTTAAGTGGAAGAGGACAAATAAAATGCACTTTACTCATAAAAATAGTTAGCATCATTTGTTTTTATCATATTAGGTTGTTCTATTCTTACATTTTAAGAATAATTCTTACTCTGCCCTGACCTAAATATTTGGTAGTTTTCTTGTTCAAATAACAATAGTAACATTTCTTGAAAAATATCACCAGAGATCACGGAACACACTCAACAATGTATGGATGATTGTTTGACCATTTTGTCTCCTAGATTACATTTTTCTACGGTGTGAACGTTTTGCCTCGTGGCTATTTTAGAAAAGACTAAAGTGACTTTATAGCTTGGATCTAATCATGCTTTCCTCAGCAAGCAACATCAGATAGGCCCCCACACCTTATCAGTGTAGGCAGGCAGAGGAATCATTTCAGCATCTACAGCCAGGAGGGAGGAAAAGGAGTAATTCATGGCTGTAATAGCAGCGGTTCAACAATTAGAGAAAAAGGCTAAGAAACAGGACAAAAAAAAAAACATCAGAAAAGTATGCCTTGGAGGCTTCTGTGATTGGAAACCAGAAGGAAGAGGAAATACAGAAACAACTGCAGACTTTTATAGAATTTCAAGAGCAGATAAACCGTTGTAGCACCGCTTGATTCCTCGGACTGTCAAACAGCTTTTGATTCTTCCTATTAAAATTATATAAATGGCGCTCATAGGGAGAACATCAAAATTCAATAACTCCCTTTGAGATGAATGTTATTAAATTTTCATTTGCCTGAAAGTTCCTTTCATCGGCCAACAAAAGCAATTCTTTTCTTTTAAGTTTTGCATTAGTAACACATCACCTCTATAATAGGGTTAGGGTTAGGGTCTTGGTGAGATGTTTAAATGTTTCAATGTTGATATTTTACCAGGTATTTAAGGACAAATCATGTTGTACTGTATGTGATTGATTAGAATATAGAGCTTCGTCACTAAATGTTAGCACCTTGACAGCTCATCTGGTGTTTGTTCCAGTCGTTGAATTTACTGCTGTGTGTATTGGTTATATTCATAAAGGGGCAAATTTTGTTGTTAGCCTCATAGTCCTTTTTAATTCAGCAGATCTGACATTTCCTTTCACCTCGCCCAGAAGAACAGCGATCATTTAGTGAGGGTCTTAACCGTCTTCATCAGAGACACCAGGATCTGACCCCACCAATGGTTCCTCATCCAGTGTCTGTTTCTGACTTTTTCAGCTGTAAATCTATTGATATTGCTGGTTGATTAAAAGCAAGAGAGCTTCAAATCAAAATCAATACACATAAAAGGATAGAAGAGTATGCAGATTTTTTTTTATAACATGCATTTCTGAGCAAATTATTAGAATATTGCAATAGGTTTCTACTACGTATGCTATTATTACTACTGAGCAGATCTATATATAAAATATAATTTGCTGAGAAATAAAGATATAAAGGTCTTTGGCAATTGAGGCAGGCAGTTATGAAGGCAGCCCTCAACCTCCTGTGTTTATTGTGAACTCGGGCTTGTTAAGGATGAATCTATCGCCCTCTGTGCACTAATTTAAGGAAATATTTATTTCAATTGACTTAAACTTTTTGACATGAGATTTTTGTTTTGGTGAGATCTACATGTATGGCAGCTGAGACAAAGTACATTATATCCAACATGATGGTGCATGTTGGAAGGCAGGAAGTTGCAGGACTCCTAAGTCCTCCGTTCAGCCGAGAGGATAAAAGTTTTTCCTGAAATTGGTAAATGAATACAAATCCAAGTTTGGGGAAATACCTGCAATATGACATGCATATATATTTCTGGAACAAAGCTATTGGAATAATACTTTTACAATTATGCATTGAAGCATTAAAATCTAATTTGATTTCATTTAAATTGGTTGCAAATTAATGAGACAACTTTTCGCTGCTGTGGTCCGATTGTGTTACCTTGTTGTCTGTGGACAACTAATCAGGTACTGAATTTCAGCTTTATCTGAGAATACTTGTTTATTGACGCAGCCGAGACTGCGGAGAACATTGCGTCAAGAGCTGTTTAATAAGGTGCAGAGAATGATTCAACACTTTGAAATGCTAAACGGGACGGAGATACAAATTAGCCTGGTAATGCCTGGTTCGTGTAATTAAAGCCCCCAATGAATTCCTATAATCAAATAGGCCATCTTCTGAGAAAACTATTAAAGAAGGATTATTAGCGTAGCAGTTTTCACTAATCACTCACTGACAGACAGGCGCTTTGCAGCAGTCCTGTCTGTCTGGGGTCGCACTGTAACACACATACTTTAGGCACACACAAGGGCACAAGGCCATACAGTTGCACACATGCGGGCTCGTATGTCATACACCCCCCTAAACATGCATGTATGCATGTGGACAGACTGGTCTGACACACACACGAGCAGAGACAGTCAGTCAGTCTTATTGATGTCAACCTTTTGCTCTCAGTTATCATCTGCACACAGGCAGGCTTCATACTGAATCAGAGGGACAGGGTTAAATAAAACGGGAAGGCTTTCACTTTCAATCTCATCCAGCCTCCAACTCACATGCCTCGGCCAAGAGATCCAGGATTTAGAGGGGTTTGGACGTCAGGACGTGCAGAAAACATATAAGGGCATTAATTCTGTGCTGTGTACCTGCAGAGACGGAACCGGGAAAATACTGGTCCAGTGTGCTTGTCTCACACAGATTGAATTAAAATTATAGCTGCATTTTATAATGAGGAATGTGATCTAGACAGTGATTATGTGAGGCCCACTCTGATGCTTGCTCTTCGCTATTTGCGACATTAGATACAAGCACACAGACTTGCACACAGTTTGTCTGCTGTCAGCCTTGCAGCAATCGAAAGGCCCCGGTAAAATTAATCAGTGACATTAAAGAACAGACCAAAATGCGTCACGCTTTGATGCAGCCCAATGTTTTTATTGATTAATAAACGGTCAAAGGATTCCATTTCCCAGATATACTGTCTGCGCCTGCCGCTGTTCTTTTTGCTGCTGAAGAGGCTTTTTCCCTCAGGACAAATGCGTTTCAGCTGAGCTGATCCAATCCCTTCTCCATTGTTTTTATGTACTTCTGTTTAGCACTCCCCGAGCTCCACTGACTACCTGTCTGTTTAGAAGCCTATAAACATAAATCAGACTTGTTAGAGACTTTTTCATAAATTCCTCACTACAGAAAAAAGCTGCTTCAACAGATGGATGAAACACCATCAGGGCTTTTTCCCTCCTCTTTTCTCTGAAATGAATTTCTGTCCTAGCAGTGTTCAGAACATTATTGGTGTCATTAAAGCCCTGATGAAAATCTGTGGTAGTAAGCCAAGAGTCATAGCACCAGGCTATTGTTTTATGTCCATATCACATACAGTAGATTTAAATTATTGGATCAGATCAGGGCCATAACTTCCTCCACCAGCATATATCGACATTCTGGGGAGAGTCGTGTCCCTGAAGGACATTGATTTATAATTTATACAACAAATCCCAGGGCCTTATTCTCTGTCCTCTATGGTTTGCTTTTAGATGATAGCAAACACTAATTACAGCTTCTCTGCCATTCAAAAAATCATCAGAAAATCATCTTCGTATACAATGCTGTTTTTTGTTACTTGAACTGTAAAGGCCGCTCAGAAAGATAGAAAGCTCAAAAATATACAACCCTGGCCTTTTTCTTTGTAACAAGCATTCATCAATATTTCCACCCCACAGCAACTTTGATTTCAGCCTAAATTGTATTTGTTTGTCGCCATAACTCTTTATTTTTTCCCTCACTAGTCCTTTAGTCAAAAGGTTTGACCTTTGTAGTCCACCAGTAGAGAATCTATGTCACCTCTGGCGCTCCCATTTGTCCCTTCACTGCACTTCAGTGGGAAAGATAATTATGCTTCAAATGAAGCTCCGTTCATTGTGTCGGCTAATGTTTAAAGCCCTTTCTCTCTTTCTCTCTCTAGCTCTCTCTTAGAGTACAATGGGGAGGGTCAATGGATCCACGCTCACCTCTTATTTACAAGATTCATGTTTATCTAATGCAAAATCAATAGCTCAGCACCAGGGAGAAGTTAGGGCTCGACTAACAATCGTTGAGAGCTACTTAACAGCACATCTGCCACAGCTTTAGTGGGCCATAAAGGAGAGGGATCGGTTTTGACCGGCCCTCAACAGCGCTTGGGTCTGGTGTCCAGACAAAGCTGCAAATGCACTCTGTTGTCATTCAACCCTTAACTGTTTTGGCCACTTGGGGGAAACAGTGAACACAACACTGGTACTTGACATTCACTTTTGTAAATATTAGTCAGAGGCCCTAGGGTTTTGTTTGTTTGTTTTTTTCTGCACATTTTTGACTGTTACAGCTGTATATAGTTCATGTGGCTAACAAAGAATTTCCTTTCTGTTTATGTGTTCACCAGCTCCTGGCATAGTCACTAACTGCTCCACTTCAATGACTAATTGTTAACTTGCAGGTGTAGAGGTGGATTTGCTAAAAATGCCAGCTGAGAGTGGACCACACTAAAACAGCCAAGTTGTGGGCTGTGAAGCCAAAACCTAAAACTGAAAGTCGACAAAAACATTCTAATTATAATCAAGCATTAATGGACAAGTGAAAATACATCATGCTAATATTCTCCATTTTGCTTCCTGTTCCGTAATAACTGTCAAGTTTCAGATTGATTTAGAGAAAACAATTTTTTTTGCTTTTACTTTTCTTTCCCCAAATCATTCCTTTTTCTCTTGCAAGAGAATTTTCACCTTTTCAAACTTCAAAAAATGACCGAAAACATCAATCTTTAGTTATACACTGTAAAATTATAGTATAAACTCCAAAATAGAAGGTACCCAACTGATTTCTTCTTTTAGCTTGAAACTGATTCTTTTCTTTAGATCCCACAGATTTTCGAAGGTGACAAACTACGTGAGAAGTGAAGGTTACTGGACTTCATTTTCCTGTGTTTGGTTTTCACTCTTAGAGCAGTTTCAGCTTTGTTTAACACTGCTCAGCTACATAAGTCTAGTAACTTGTCAGACACACACAGATCATTTTATTCATCCCATGCTTCGGTTGGATGCTTGGAAACGGTGCTACAGTTTGAAACACAAGTCATCTTCAGACCTTCAGAGTTACCAAGACTTTTGTACTAAAGTGAGACACCCAAATTGGTCATTTGCCAGGGGCTAAAAAATGTAGCATGTTTATGTTTTATATTGATAAATCCAAGAAACGTGTTTTAAAAGCAACTTGATGGACAGTGTGAGATGAAGGGCTGTGGGTGGACACTGCTTGACTTTAGAGTTATGAGCTGGGAGGCAGTGCTGCAGATTTCCTGGTGACAGCATCGCAACATTCACTTTTATTTGTTGAAGTGGGGTTCTAATCACATACATGAAAAACTGTGTATTATCTTTTGTGAGCATAAATGTAAGGACTTTAAATCCTGAAATGTGTACAGTGTGGATATGCTCTGGTAAAGTCCTTTATGCTTTGCTTAAAGTTTTAAAGAGTATCTGACTAATTATGATGACGCTTAAATTACATCTCTTCATCATACAAAACTCTCCCTTGACAGAGCGGTGTAATATCCTCTAGACCGGTGGAGACACCTCCACCTTATTTCCTGGTTCCTTGCACTTTGAATAGATCAGCACTTAGAAATCTGCCTCAGTGGCTCTGCTCGGGGGCGTGTATCATTTGGCCCCAAAATTCACTTTTCCCCACCAGTAAGCACTATCTGCCTCTCACCCCCATGAACCCCGACAAAGACCTTGCCATCTGTCAGTGTCGTTCCTCGCAAAGTGACTGCGATTAATTGAAAAACAATGGCGGGGCCAAGTGGGAGGGTCAAAGCAATATGCATCATGGCCTCGACGGGTCACATCCTCATTTCCTCATTGTCGAAATGCCTTCTCCTGACATTAGCCGCTGATGTCGGAACACATTGTGCCTGTTTGGTTTAACATCTACTCCTCTTCTGGCAGTGGATATTATCAGGCAGGCAGATCCAGGAGACTCTATCTGTCTCCGTCAATGTCAGAGCAACACAGTGCTAATCAATGCTGAGGGGATAACATGGAGTTGATCCCAGGACAGGGGGGCGTTTTTTATGACAAAACTCTGCATGAGTTGTAACGACCCAGAAGAATTGCTGAGAGTGATGGAGACTGAAGCAGAGTGGCGAGAATGAAAGATACATAGGAGGTTAACAGTGAATGTGAGCGCTCAGCATGACATGATACCTCTGTGCTGCAGTGGCTTGTAATGTTATTTTTAATCTTGACTGGGTTTCAAGCACCTCGATCTTCAAGTTTCAACTATCCTGCCTCCACAGTGAATACTTCCTCCATGTGATGGGTTTTCCTCCTGTGTGCAGCCTCAGCAGATCGAATCATCCCGCACACATGCTTTCAGGGTTGACTGAGCAGCCTCTCGGCCTCAGTAACCGGGTGAAGTGACCCTGTCTATATGCAGACTTACAGCTTGACACTGCCGTTTACAGCCATCCAGTCTATTTTGCTGACACCATATTGCGAGCCGACGCATCAAAGCGACAGAGCATCTCCATCACTGCCAAGCTCGTGTTTGGTCATCTTTAAGTCAGCCACCTGCCTTTGGCATCTGTCTCTCAATGATAGATGGCTGATGCAGCTGAACCAAGGTGAAGGAAAATACTCACTCTTTAACTTTAAAACACAACACTGGCTCATAATTTTGCAATACTTTGCAAAAAAATAAACTCTGAAGCAGCCCCGCTGAGTATTTTAACTACTCTGAGGAAGATAACTTCAATATTGAGACTCTGAATGTTCAAAAAATACTTCACGGTTTTTGTTTTGAGGTATAATTGAATGACGCATGACTTGTTCTTGTTAGGCAGTGTCCAGTATTCAACTGTTGGCTCCAGCTCAGTCATTCAACCCATGGTTCATAGATGAATACATAACACATCCACTCTGCTGCATTGACCACAACTGGAATGCAGACTGTGGATGTTTGATGGTTGGATGGAAATGTCAGTGTGCCAATCCTAGACCTTTTGTTGAAGCCAAGGATTGTAACTTTGTGATGTCATAACTAAGCAGTCACTGCCTGCGGCACAACCACCTGGACTCACCATCAAACCTTGTAAGATCTATATTTTTATTGCATCATTCAAAAAACAGTCAGGCAATCAGAAAATAAACTCAGATCTGCTCGTGTGATTGGCTCATTAATCTGTTGCTACGAGAGCTCAAGTGGAGAGTGAGGAGAGTACACTAAGATGGTTTTGACTCCTAAAACCACAAATATCTCATTTTACAGAGCTCAAGACTTCAGATGAAACACAGAAAAAGTGTAGAATTAGAGCCCTTCAAATGAACAAAGCAGAGCTCAGACGCCAAATGAGCAAAGACGACCCGTGGGTTATATATATTGAACATTTTGAAATATAACCTTTGATGCCATCATAGTTTAGCTTAATATCCACCAGATGTGTATAGTTCTTGGTGAAATACTTTTATTTTTATTTACTGGTATTCATGGAAAATAAATAAGGCAGGATAAAATGTGTAGAAATGTTCCAGTGATCAAGTGCAGATTTTCATCATATCCCTGAAATCAATCTTCCCTTTCATTTGAAGATTTCAGCATGTCACAGTGTTTGAAAATGAGATCATCAGCAGTTATGGAGACGTTCAAAAGACATCACAGCAGGTTAGATCAGCAAATCAATACTGTATATTCTGGAAATTAAGTGTAAATCATATCCATGAAAAACAATACCAGAGTCTCAGCATTATTGCTGCCATTAGATAAGATTAAATTTCTGCTTAGGAAATAGTGAGGAGTAACTGACAATATCTCATCTATGTATTGCCTTTAAAAAGCATTTTCCTACACTCAGTTTGACCTATGTTCAGTTATGTTGTATCTCATTTTACTCTCAGAGGCCTTGCTTGAAAGAAGGAGCACTGACGTTCACTTTGTTCTGTGGAAATACATGACCCACATGGAAAATTAGTTATCAAACTAACCAATCCTCAAACTTAACTAAATAAGAAGAAAGTTAAGTTCAACCACAGCCTGCACCACTGATAAATATAACACAACTCTCCCATGTCCTTTCTTTTTTTAAAAATATCTCAGGCAACCGCATTTAACAACATGTTTAGCTTCCTTCATTTCCCCATCATAAAGGGATTTTCCACTGTATCCCTCCCTCTATGTAATTAACATTAAAATTATTCATCTGATACTCATCAGATTGCCGACAACCAGTGGTTATGTCTGGCACCGTTCTAAAAAAGATGGCAGAGGGGCTCAATTACCTCCAGCTGAACAAAACCACTGTCTCCAGAGCTTGATGCGTGGCCTAATACCACATGATTTGATTATTCTGCACAAGCAAACACATGCAAATTGCATTTCAGTTTGAAGTTGTTCATTTCTAAGCGTGTTGATTAAGTGTTAAAAATATGTCAGCGATATCCTGCCAGGTATTCATGGGGTTTCAAATCAAAAGATGCAAGAAAAGTTCAAAACCATTTTTTATCCACAGGAAAGAAATTCTGAAAAGGCTGAAAGAATGTCCTCCCAACCTGCTTTCTTTGTACTTTCCCTCTTAAATAAAAGAGAGCCAGCCAGGGTTAACCTTGGAGGTCGTTTTACAAAGTGAGGGGGGGATAAAACATGGGCCGACCTGGTTGTTCACTCTGCCATCCAAGCCTTTGTTTTTCTCACAGTGTGGATGGCCATCTGTCAGCGTTACCTGGAGAGAGGCAATGATTTTTGCTCGCCTGAGTGAACACCCAGCAAAGCAATATTTCACGTTAGCACTGAAAAAAGACCCATCTCGGGGGATTTTTCTTACTGGAGTGATATGGTGGCGTACATCAAGAGTGATAACGATGCTTTGGTGATGGAGCTGCAGCAGTGTCTGGTTAACAAGGAACCACACGCTCCTGATGCCCTGGCTGTTGCCTGAATTCTGGTTTTCCTATATGCTGCTTGCCATCTACCTCAGCTCTACTTTGTGTTTAGCACTAAAGCACATTGACGTGTTGTTAGCTATGCAGAGCACAAATCAGCATGCTTGTATTAGTGTTTAGCTAAGTCATGTCGTCAGTTGGCAATGTCAGTGTCTGATAGTTGAAAATCAGGCATGTCTGATGTGTTATTGCAAGTATACACAGGATGTCAGCCTGTCAAGTGTATGCTTTATATGCACACACACACACACACACACACACACACACACACATATATATATATATATATATATATATATGTGGCAAGTAAGCAGAAAAGAAAAGGGAAGAAATGAAATGCTTCCAGGTTGGTGGTAACTCCAGGAGGGTTGGGCTTGGGAAGCATGGCTTTAACAGTGTGACATCACAAAGTTCCAGAAGTTCTGGAGCTTTAAGGCTCAGTTTGTGACTGTGAGCATTTCTCTGTAGACCGAGGCCTTGGATACTTTCACTGTATTAATATAGAACCTAACCTGATTTATAATCATTTCCCACAATTTTCCTAAAAATAAGAATTGAAAATAGTTCTGAAAGGAGCTTTTTCTGACCAGGTGAGTGGCACAGCTTTACTCATCCTATCACAACAACAACTGAACCAAAACTAAGTGTTTTAACAACATTAGTTGGTGCAATTTAAAGCATCGTGGAGATAAGGTGACTTTTTTATCACTTTTTTCATCAAGTCAATTCAAGTGAATTCGAAATAATATTGTTGAACCTGCAGAAGTTAGGGGAGATTTTTAATATCCCACCTCACTGTGCATGAAGTCAACATCAACCCAGCGCTCTCTTTCATCTCTCTTACTTTGCCCTTATAATTTGAAGTACACTGTAGGGAGGACAAGTCGTCTGAGTATTAATTTAGAACCCACAGGTACACCACTGTGATGAGTTCTACATGGAGCTCAAATGTGACTCTGTTCACTGTGTAAAACTTCTACAAACTGACCAAGACGAAAAAACACCTACCAAAAACAAGGTGTCATTACGTCTCAGCCATTAGCTCCCAGGCCTGGGGCATCATCTGTCAGATTGCAACTTCTTTTCAAGGTCGTGGTCTACAGTGGGACTATAACTCAACGATCATCTAATTACGGAGGCCAATGATCATTTGAAAGGAGTAATGAAGTATAGAAAATGCCTACGTCAGACCTTATTAGTGCCGAGCAGGACACTTTTAGAAGTGATGAGCCATTAGCCAACAGGATAAAACCAAATGAACAACTAATTAGCATCTCAGAGGAAACTGAAATTGGTTAATAATTTTTGTAATATTTCTAAGAATAAATATTGTCACCCATTCAGTCATGCAACAAACCAGTTGGTGGAACTGGTAACATTTTGGTGTGGCATTATTCAGTATGGTAATGAATCTTACTAATGTGCATCTGGATGAACAACAATTAGGATGAATTTTGTAAATATATGATAATGAACCAAATTTTAGCTGATAAATATTTTAACACACAAAAAGAAAAACTCCTTACTGATATATGAGCCAGCGTGCAGGAAAATGTGCCTCAGCAAACACAGAAAAGTTGATGGAAATCCTAACCTCCAGTTGTTCAGGCTCATCAAATCGTCTCCATTTAACAGCCGTTCCTTCCACGAGCATGTAATTGTGTTGCTGTCATACATTCCCTCTCCACCGTATGAAGCTTTGGATTCTGGGCCTTTATCTAATTTATGCATCTCGTGAAAGGAGAAGTCTGAATTTATTGGCGCTGGGCTAATGGCATTCATTAACCTTCGCAACAGTGAAATGTTTGATTGGAATATGGCATTTCCTCCATCAAAGGGATGTTTCATTCCCTTTGCAATTCAAATACTTCAAATAAGTCATTAAATGCTATTTTACTTCAAACATCCAGTTTATGTATGGTAATAACTATACCTCATCACACTTAATGTGTACACACACCCGCACCCAGATGGACATGTGTCGTGCACACACAGTGCATGCAGTCAGATGGGTTGAAACGTTTTTGTGGTGGGAAATGCAGCAAGCTGCTCCATGATGACAGACCATTTGCAGCTGACACTCACAGGGCTAATATTTCAATATCAGGGCTTGATTAGAAACAATGCATTTGGAGACATAATTGTGTCTTATCTTTAGGCTGATCTCTGATTAATTATAGATTACAATTAATGAGCTGTGATTAGGGGACTTATTATGAATTCCAAGTTAAAGTTTTGTGTGATGTTAAAACATTAAGGAAATAAAAGAGCCGACTTTGAAATAACAGATCATATTTGTTTTCTGTCCACTGCTGATAGATTGAACACCAGTGTGTCTGAGTCATCAGAGAGCTGATGAACCTTTGCTTTACACGTTACCTTGACTCCAATTGGATATTTTTTTTAAATGTCTTATGTTTCTGTAGATAAGCATAGACACAGTACTACTTATTTATCTGTTATTTGTTTATTTGCAATTAAGCATTTTGTTTAGTATTTCAAACATTGAATGGATATCAGTCATTATCAATTGTAAAGTAGTTTGATGTATTCGGGTGTGACTGCAGCAGCCTGAGGACTGATGTCTATGTGAAGGAATCAGGATGGAAGATGTGACCTGTTTCAGAGTGCTTTGCATCCACTGCTTCTGACCCACTCCCCCACGGCATCAACACTGTGCAAAACTAGCTAACATTAACTTGGAAATGGAAGCAACTAACAACTGCTTTGAGTTTGTGTTACGCTGTGTCACAGCCCACAGAGCATTTTAAACAAGATTTTTTAAATTTGATTTTATCTATTGATTTTATCTAGACTCATTCATTCATTTATCTTATAGCGCTTTTTTATTTCTGGGTTGCAGGGGGTGCTGGAGCCAATTCCCACTCACACCAGGCGAGGGCGGGGTACACCCTGGACAGGTCGCCAGTCCATCACAGGGCCAACACACAGAGAGAGAGACAAACAACCACTCACACTCAGACCTACGGACAATTTAGAGTCACCAATTAACCCAAACATGCATGTCTTTGGATGGTGGGAGGAAACCGGAGTACCCAGAGAGTTAGGGTTAAGGTTATTTCTAAGTCACACTGGTTGATTTTCAAATAAATGCATCATATCATATTGTTGAAGATGAGCCAAATATTGCTCTTGAATAGTATCAGGTCCGTGCACAGTGATATATATGATATCATTGTAAAAATGATTGTTACACCTTGACTCTGTAGTCAGAATGGACACGGGGAGGTCCGATGGGTGCTCTCATACTGTACATGTGCCTGTCACTCACAGGTGTGCATGGGAGTGTGTTGCATGTGTCTTCAGTGGATGAGTCTAGGACATCTTTGCATTCTTCCCTCCATGCACCCACTGTTTACTGTGTGCTTCTTTTTTACAGTCTCAGTCATTACCATTTCAATTCCCCATGGTCTAGTGGCGGCAGAATTAGAAATTGTTTCCTGTCTCTCTCCTCCTGTCCCTACCACAATAAAATACAAGAGTGGAAATTTTAAAGAGCTAATGCTAAGAAAATCTAAGGGAATCAAATGACCACTAATGTAGAAGTTGTTGTTCATGGTCATCATATGCAGAGAATTAACATCTGAGTTTCCTCAGCTTCAAGAGCATTTTAGTGTGTTTCAGCTCATTGTTTTGGATACTGGGGCAGCAAGCTTGGGTTCAGTCTAACCACCCTCAAGTTTTTGAGGGTTTTAGAAGCAGGCAACAGCAAAAGAAAGGTTTAAACTTCAGTGTGTATTACCCTATCAACACTGAAATGCAGGCCCAGCTCCAGACTGGCAAGTGAAAAACACTGCCATATGTAGTTGCCATAGAGACAGTAGTGTGCCTTGGATTTGCCATGTATTCAGAAACACTATACGAACTTCTAGAATACGTATTTTTGCTTCAGCGATGGCTCAAACAACAATGTGTAGTGCAAAGATCTGTGCTGTTATGACCTCATAGTTAGGCGACATCTAGCATTTGTAGTAATGGTGACAGAGATTATAGCGTGACAAAGTCCAGGTCAGGAGGAGGTTGTGATGGATGGATGGATGAATGAGTCAACAAAACACACGTGTATGACCCAGGAGAGTGATGTTGTATTCTCATGTGAAAGTAGCAGTTAATATTGTGTCTGTTATCCCTGACAGTTCCACAAAGTTATCCACGCTTTTATTATTGTAACTATGGCAATGAAGATCTCCTAATGTTGAGGAGACACCAAATGTTTTCCTAGACCTAACAAAAGAGATGCAGTGGCTCGAGCGAACGCATGTCATCCTCTGTACAGTCTGAATATCAGGCATTATTTCAGGGCTGAGAAAAACCACCTGTTGGAGGGCTGGTTCCTTTTTATTTCATGAACTTGGTGTTCAGTATAAATGTTCACCACATTCTTTATACTGATGCAAACGAACAACTTTTTCTTCTGTTCATTAAAAATGATTTGATGTGCTTTCATGTGTAAATATGTTTGACATGTCACAGATCACAGGAGGAATAGCTGCTGCCAAGGTTAACAGTAAACAAAGAACAGGAGACACCTTCACCCCTTCACATGTTCACACCATATTGCTGTATATATAGCAACAGTTGGGTAAACAGTACAGCATGCTGCACTCAAGTCATACGCTCCACTCCGCCTGTTCTCCTAAGAATAGTTGACTCCCGATTAGGCCTCTGACCGGCATGATGAGGAAGTGTTTCATTCAAGGGCGTTTTTGTCACAGAGCAATCCATGCCACATCCCAAGCGGCCGATTGCGTCCGAACTTATCCAAAATGTCGGGCTCAGTGTAATGATTTTTCCAGACAGCTGACTGGCCTGGTTCACCCACGTCACTCCGCAGATTTCACCTGATAATACGCTCAGACACAGTGGCTGATCACATTCACATGACCTTGCTGCACCAGCTAAGTCAGGAGAGCATAGGAAGAAAATGGTTCTGCTTATCTGTTCCATTTGCTGAAAGAAAAGCGACTCTCGAACAAACACTGGCTCACATTGACTTTCAACCTTTAGTTTTATTCAGGGACTACTGGAGACATGCACAGAAACTCTCTAAACACAATTAGCCCTTATAAATTGAATAAACATGTGAAATCTCTGAAGGATGCGACAGATTTATTTGCCTTGTTTGGCACAATGTTGACACATTTTTGTTGTTTAGTTGGACTAATTGCATTTGTCATTGAAGGCTGCCTAAATCAGGCGGTTGCAACACATAATGAGATGCTGATTAGAGATTCTGAAATTCACTCACTACTGATTCGGTGTTATTTTAGCTGAAAAATTAGGATAATATTCTCTAATGCCACTTGTTAAGGTAATTACTCTGTAATTGCCTTATCAAGGTGTCATAGAAGAGTCAAGGCAAAAAATATCACTTCTCCTCAGGGGCACTTTGTCACTCTCCATTTAGCTTTTATTCTGTTAAACACAGTCCCAACACACGGGCTCTACTTTGGCAGACTAAATTAGTGAAAGAGTAAGTGAGGCTTCTGAGAATATTACTTTTCCCATCTCCAAGTGGAAAACACACAGAGTGGCGCAGAAACAAGGCCCGTTAAAAATAATAACACACCACAAAACCAGTGATACTTAAAGGAAAACTAATTTTAACATTAAATACAAAGTTCAAATGGAAACTGTTTAATTATTAAAAACAGTCGCAATTATTTCAAAAGTTAAATCATTCAAGGTAAAAAAAGTACAAAATCATCTGATAGTGTATCTCCTGCAGATCTGATATTGAACTACTCATCTTTGTGTGGAGCGTTCCGTTGGTTTATCTTATTCCATGTCATTGTGAAGTCTATAGGAGTCCAACCCGACCCACAAGTCTTGACAGCAGTGCGGTAATTTGAATGTGTCCTCACTAACACTCAAAGCAAAAAATTTTTCCTTAAAAAAACATAGTCAGATCTGATGCTGATCTTATTTTCCACATGCAAAGGAGACCTACAGCCTACAATGTCGTGATTAGAGAGGAAAGCTCAGACAATAATCTGCTGATTGTGACTGTAGCTGTTCATTCAACAGAATTTTTTTTCTGTAATGTTATACATTACAGTATTTCTTGAGGATTACTCCATGCACAGCTGCAGGATTTCTGAAGAGTTACTGAGCTATTATTCAGTCTTGTCTCTTCCACAAAAGGCTTTATTGCTGGCTGTGACACAGTGCAGGTCTTATGTTCTGTGTTCCTTTGTGAGGCTGGTGAAGGGAGCATCATGGATCCATGGAAGCATTATAGGAGAAGATGCTTTTATATTTGTGATTTAGGAGTTTTGGAAGATACCTACGGCTGAAGATGTAAAAACTCCACCATCATTTATAAAAACTAAAGGAATATAAAAGTTTTAATATGGGAGAATCAAACAGATAATATGTTCCCAGTATGTCTGTCAGGATCTGTTTTCAGCTAAGGGCTTCGAGAGCCAACTGAAGACAGTTACAACCTCCATATGTCTGAATTTATTATTGCTAAACTTTTCTTTTTGTGCTTGCATCATACAAAAAAACAGCATCATCTCCAGCATGTTGCAATGAGGAATCTTTTGGCTGACCCATCCAACTGGTGTGGATGCTAACAATAACCCTTACAGAACCGTTTGTCACAGTTTGCACCGGGGCAGATTTTGCCCTCAGATGCGTCTGTCGAGCCTCCTTTCTCAAGAGCAAGGTCTGTCTGTCATAATGTGTTACAGTGAATGATGTCTTTACTGTTTTTATGCCACAATATTGGAGGACCCCCCCCCAACTTAAGGACCCTTTCATTGACTTGCAGTGCACAATCCATGCTCATTTATGCAATTTAACCTCTATTTCTCTCAACTATAAATAACCAAAGACGCTCCTTAATGGAGTAATTTACACACACCCTGCCAAAGCCATTGACAGGACTCTCTCCTATGGCAAATGTCTGGCATTTAGCAAATCGATGACATGAGTTATGAAGAGGAACTGGGGCCTCGCTGCCTCTCCATTCTTCTCAATAACAAAAGAGGAAGTGCATTAAAAACTAGCATTGATGGGTTGTTGGGAGTTGCAGTCAATGAGCACTCAGAGTTTAAAATTAAAAGGCTCTTAGGGGGAAAATTGTTTTCTCTGGTCATCCGTCATGTCGCGAAGGGTCTTTTTCATGATGATTAATTAGAAGCTAAAAGGGTAAAAGGAAGAAGGTGGGATAAGAAATCCAGCTGTTATAAAATCCTGGTATACTTATCCTGCCCAGTTGTGAGCTAATGACACCAGCTTTTGCCTTGGCTAAGCGTTATTGCTGCAGTCCATAATTTCATCTTGAAAATGGGCAAGGGAGTGGATCTTCCTTATAGTAATTGAGTATTGATTTGAAAATAAACAGCAGCGAAACTCCCAACCGACTGACAGACCCATCTTTCGGATGGAATTGACAATAAATGGGCCCCTGGTTGGAGGGAAAGTTATGGATCAGGATGATACAGTCAAGCACGCCTTTTCCCCGGCGATCTCTCTTCCAATATATATTGGATTTTAGATAACCCATTTATGAGCCCTGTCATCTAAAACCTATAGTTTTGAGCAGGCAGATGATAAGTTAAGGCTGCGACTTTGTACAGATCTCTGCTGCTCACACTTCTGTGCAATCCGAGATGTATTTTTTAATGTATGTATCATACAGGAAATAGTATCAGGTACAAAACCGGGATGAAACTATAAACTTACTAAAGTGAAATGAGATTCCACTGTTAAGCAAATGTTTGATATCAAACATAATGTATCCTCTCATAAATGCAAAGTACATCTATCTGGCTCTGGGCAAATACCTTTATCTGAGTGTGAGGGGAAGAGAGTGGTAATGGTTCAACAGCTCAGTGAATCGACATAATATGAGGAGTCTAGCACTTATGTCAGACTGGCCGTTAACCTCTGCATAATCACTGTTGAACTATGTTCACAGGCCTGACACTCCCCTCACCCCAGAGCCCTCACGCTGCACTAACGACATACAAATGTGCTATTCATTTTCATTAGCCGCCACTTTGCTTTTCATTGAGGGGAAAGAGTGGAGCTGCGTTAGGAAGGACGTCAACTTGGAGGCATTTCAAGCTGCTCTGCCAGATGACCTCTAGGTTCCTATCAGGCTGCAGAGCAGATTAACACAGAGGTACAGGGCCCAGCAAACTTCACCCGCTGTCCTCTGAGTGCTGGAGGTGATGTCAAAATGTGGTCGCCACCATGCTACTGTATTGTCATTCACACCTGCCTAATGACTCATGATTATCGTTCACATACTAAAGCTTCATTTGTTATCGGTGTGACCCACGTCGGGAGCATTACGAGTGTTATCTATATTTATCTTGTCAATTATTGATTGCCTTTTCCCACAGCACGTCATTATTAATTTGACGTGCTGTGTCAAGCTCACTGTTAATCATATTTAAACAGATATGGGGAGATAAAAATCAATTTTCCATTATCCTTGAGCTTTTTTTTTCCATATCCATCTAGCACTGCATAAGAGAACTTGAGAAATCGGTTATGCATGACTAAGCAGATCCAGAGCCCTGCAGAGTAAATAATCATCTAGTTTGAGTTTAATGGGGTAGCAGTCAAAAGATGGAAGTGGAACCTTGAGTTCTTCTCAAGCTCTCAAGGCAAGGTACATAAGCTACTATTTGGATGTTTATTGTGCTTACCCTGTTTTTATGAATGCCTCTTCTGTATCTATGCTTCAGACACGTGATGATGGAGATATTATCCCTGGTATTTGCATGTTCTCTATGAGGCTTTGTAATTTAGCTATTACATCTCAAAGTGAAGCTGGAGGACACAATGCAAAAAAGTTGTTTACTAGCATTTCGGAAAAAGAAACAAAACAAGCTCGGTTAAGCTCTTTCCTCTGCTGACAAAAGCAGGTCAGAAAGACAAGAAGCCTAAAGAGCTATTACCCAGCGGAAGGTAATGGCGCGAGGTGCAGGGGGATACAAATAGCCCAGGAAGGGCACTTCACCCAGATAATAGGGTTGAAGGATTCTGGCATGGTGAGATTCATGTACAGACAAGGCTCCTTTGATGCAGTGACATTGGAGAGCCCATAAAAGCTATAGTATAAAATACAGAGGCGTTTCTGTGAGCTAATAGGATCCCCGGCTTTTTGGAGGCAGATTTAGCATAGCCTGACATGGGAGACACAGAAACACTAATTGGATACACCTACCTGGGTTCAATAAACGAGTACAAGGGGATCCATCAGCAGGGAGCGAGTTCACTCTGGGGTAGGTTGAACAACTGAGCACTGAGCACTGAGCCTGTTCACTTGCAGCAAATAACAATAATGCAACATTTTCAGAAATGTTCAGTATTAATAGAAATGTGTCACAGCTGGAGGCAAAACAGTGCCAGGAGGTGCACCTGATTACTGTACTTGCCACTTGGTCAACACTTTGGTTTTATGCCACATCAGCTACACTCAGTTAGAGGAAGTTGTTTATTTGCACATTAAGATTTCATACACAGAGAGAAGATACACAAAACAAAAATAAATGAACAGTCTATAAAGCAGTTCAATTTCCCTTAACTTTGACTTACTAAAACATTGAATTCTATTTGTTAATGATAAAATAAAGAGATATATAAAGGTGTAAAGGTATAAATGATATAGATGATGGCATAGGTTTTTGCGCCATCCAAAGGCCATTCTGACAGAACAAACACTTTTAATACTTAAATATAAATTGTGTGTGTGCGTATGTGTGTATGAGCTATATTTAAGAGAATGGTTTGATGAGTTGTTTTATTGTCATTGTTACTAATGTAAAAGATGTACAGTCAGTTCTTCCACCACCTAACTGCAAAGTAAATCTTGAAACAGTCATGAAATGACATGGTCATTATAAAGCAATGTTTAAAACAGTTATATTACTATTATTTGCTTTAGTATCTTTCCCTGCAGGTTTTACCGGGTCAAAACATGACACCTGAATGATTAAGTTTTCATGTATCAATCATTCTTCAGTCTGCTTTGATTGTATTTTATTTTTTTACTTGTATCAGTCTTTTGATTAATTGATGATGTGAAAATATTGATTGGGGAGCTTGAAGGATTAAATCTTAGCCTTTCTGATTTATGTCTGATTTGAGTCTGTCTAAAGTCATCAGATTCCTTTGACCAAGAGAATCAAATTTCCTCATATGTTACTCATCAAAGGGTTATAGGATTGTACCCGAAACTGAGCAGTTCAAATAATTCATTCATTACTGTAAAAGTCCTGCACAAACCAGCTGAAGGTAATTAGTCTCCAACAAGTTGACACCCAGAAACCTTCTCACAGGACTCATGCTGAAGGACCTGTGATTTACAGTAGATGACTTGTGTATGGATTGAGGCAATGATGAACCAGCATTTCTAGCCTCTGCCCCGGACCTCTCTGTGCTCTTGGACAAATGATACATATATGATTTATTTCACACTCAGAGGACTGAGTTTTGATTCTCACTGTCTGCATCCAGCCAGACACTATTTAGCGATGCTGTCAGAAAAGCTCTTTAGACGGACTAATCTTTGGCCCGCTGACAGCTCTGTCCTCTTCCGAAATGAACACAAATTCTCTCAGACCAGCTCCTCCTCCGGCTCAGATCAATATGGTTCTGATAACGCAGGACATTTTCCAGGAGCTGCAGGGCATGAGGAAGGGCTCTAACATATCACGATTTGGGCTTTAATTACTTGGCAAGTGCAGCTGACTCAAATGCATGTTTAAATGTGAGTGTAGCTGTGTTTGTATGCACAAGTATGTGTGTGTGCCTGCAAGGCAGTGTTCAATGAGATTGATTACAGAACACATATAGTGTAGAAAACAAAGTGTGTGTTTAGAAATCACATGTATCAACACAAGTGTATGAGCAGCAGTATGATTTTTTTTTTTTTTTTCATGACAAAGTGCTGCAATGCTCCTTTAAAACTGTAAATGGAATACTTGCTGAGGATGCCCTCAGCAGGTATTCCAAATCAGAAATGCTTCATTAATCCCTTGAAGGAAATTCTGCTATTTGGTAGTTTGTCTTCTACTAGTTAAGGAGTTGTAAAATCATATCGCAGAGGGAATTAATGATTTTATGTATCTAATTGTCCACTACTGTGGTTTCTCTGATCCACTATGATGTTATGAAGTGGATGGTCTGAGTATTTTAAGATGGTTTCTGCCTTCTTCCGTGTGCATCGCTCCATCACAGCCCCCAGTGAGGCAAATTTGGTTCCAACCACAGAACCAGCTCTTTTCACCAGTTTGTCCAGTTGCCTTTCATCCTTTTATTTTCTGCTGCAGCATCAGCAGCACAGTTTCTAGTTTCAAGTCTTCAATCCACCATGCTGGTCCCATTCAGAAAAAAATATACTGTAAAGCAAGGGATGGATTTGGGGGCATGGTTACACTGGGGCTGACAGACTGTACCAACCAATCAGGATAAAGTAGAGAGCAGGTCAGATCCAGCCCGCATTCCGCCTCAGCTCCACCTTCTCCTCCAAATATGATTTACTGCAAACAACCTGTGAGTGCAGGAGCAGGCAAACAGGACTTGAGCAGGGGGATTCAGGAATAGAACCAACAGAGTACGAGAGCCAGGAGCAGGAACAGATGAGTGCCAGAAGGCGCAAGGAGAAAAGGAATGAGAGGGGATCCTGATTGGACGGGAGCAGGTGAGTGTTGATCGACCCGGATGTTACGATGGCGGGTTCAACAGTGAATAGGCACAGACTCGAGAAAAAGACCAGGTATGAAGGAGGAGGTGGAAATATGAGACGATAATCAGTTGCTGTGGGACTAGATGAGCATGACAGCAAAATATAGGTCAGGCACACCCAGCCTGAGACACACACAACACAAAACCAGACAGGGGACACTTCACAAAACAAAAGTGGAAACAGCAGAGAAATATGATACGAAGACAGCAGCGGTAAGAAAAAACACAACTCTGCTCTGCAAGGAAATCCTAAATTTTGGCACCTGACAAATTTAAATGGGAAACACGTCTTAAAACTGTAGCTCTGACATAGACACACAACTACGAAATGAGTGGTTAAATGTTAAAGCACCTGATATTGAAGAGAAGGCAGGAACAGAAAGCCAGAGTCAATACAAAATAGAAAAACACAAAAACAATGTAGAATTTGAAGAAACTCAATTTCTTCAAGAGGTGACATTCTGTCGTCTTGAAATTTAGCATTTCCTCAGCAGTTTTAGTTTTATAGTGTAAAATAAAAAACTGAAAAGCACAAAGGAGTAAGTCAATGTTGCACACCCCGTCTGCTGGGGTGCACAGATTTTATTTAGCACTGAAGTGTGACATTCCCTGCATAATAGTGTATCATAGCCTAATTTGACCTCTGAATTATGAACTCTATTATGAAAACATTGTACCATAGATCATACTGCCTACTGGCAAATGCCCCCCCCCCTGCCTTTAACATGGGAATCAATAATGTAAATTGTGATTGAAGATTACATTCATATTTAGACACCGTAAGGGCTAACATGGGTATAAAGAATAACCTAAGCAGTGCAGTTTCACTCTCTTGTTCTGCAAAGGAGACATCAGGGGTTGGAAATCATTTATTCATTCATTCATTCCTCTTCAACTGCTAATCAGTTTCCAGGTCACGAGGGGTTCTGGAGACCCAGCTCACATTGGGCATGGGCGGGGTACACCCTGGACAGGTCACCAGTCCATCACATGGCCAACATTCAGAGACAGACAGAGACAAACAACCACTCACACTCAGACTCAGACCTACGGGGAATTTAGAGTCAATAATCAACTGAAAAATGCATGTCTTTGGACGGTGGGAGGAAACAGCGTACCCGGGGGAAACCCACGCAGACACAGGGAGAACTCTGCCCTGAAAGGCCAGAGGCCTGGGAATCAAACCCACAAACTTCTTGCTGTGAGGCAACAGTGCTAACCACTATGCCGCCGTGCTGCCCGGTCGGAAAACATAATTTGAATAATTAGAGTTTAAGGCTCATGTGTTGCTTGGGACCATTTTCCTGCCACACTGCAGTCACCTTCCAAAGAATATGCTTGGATACAGCCTTTGCAAGCAGCCAGTACCCCACACAGGACCCTCTGTGGATCAGCCCCCTGATTGTCTTATGGAAAACAGTAACATAAGCAGCTCTCTCTGTGATTGTAGTTGTGTGTACTGAACTAGACTGAAGGATACTCAGTTTATACTGTTTTAATAGCAGTTTTTTTTTTAAAAAAGCTGGGGAGCAAATGTTCTATTTTGAGGCAAGGACTTTATTTTTATGAGCTGTAAGCCATATTCATCAAAATACATGAAAACATTTTTGAGTTGCATCTATTAGTATTAATGACCCATTGGACAATTAATAAAGTATCAATCTATCTATCTATGAATGTCTGTCTATTTACAGCTTTTTCTCTGAAAACAGGTGCTGTATTGGTTGAAAGATTTCTGACTTTATCATCTTTACTCTGTAAACCTCTTTGTGTTCCAGAGCTTGCATGAAAAGATGCTTATTGATTGATTGAGCCACTTAAAAGTCTCTCCATTGCTATGAAGATGACAATGACCATTCTACATGTCTCCCAAAATATCTAACTCTTTCCTTTTGCCCTGATACTTATTTGATTCTAAACAGTTCTGATGTCGGATAAAAATGTAGACGTGTGATTTGACTTGAATTTCAGTGACAGTCAGTAAAATCCTGCTTTCTCCAGCTAAAGCATGTATCAAAATTAAGATTTCTCCTCACTGAAGGGAGTCTAAGAAAGTCTGATTGTCTTATGGGTTATTGTAAAGAATGATATTCCAGTTCGAGCTATATCAGCTGGTACCTTTTGCAACTGGTACTACACATACATGCTATTTTAGTTCCCTTGCAGTTGTTTAATTTGTTTGCTAGCTCCTCCCACTTGCCCCCATTAGGAGTATTTGTGTCTGTGCTTTCAGGGCCCAATTAACTGGAAGGCAGAAGATTTTTGATCAGATGATTTTTACACACGATTTTATGTCTTTTTCCACCATTTTCTGTATAATATGGTGTGATTTCACTGCCCCTTGTTTATAGAGCCTCTGGTCTAACTCAATCAGGCTTTGACTTGTTTCATGGACAGTCATTACAAATCACTTTGGTTTTAATTGTGGCCATATTTGCTTTGTTTCGCCAAAAGACAAAATAACTGGGACAACATAGCTTAAAAATTTTACTAAACATGCTTTACAAGGCTAACCTATTTCTCAGCTAATTTTTCCAGCCTAGTACGTCTCTTCCATTTCTGTTATGTGTTGATGTGTGTGCGTGTCAGTGTGTCAACGTGTGTGTGTGTGTGTGTGCGTGTGTGTTATGGAAAGCATCTCTACCCAGAAGTCTTTCCTAAATCCTTTTGACTTAACATAAAAGTTAATTTATCAAATGCTTATTAGGTCCTTTTATTATGTATGTATATAAAGATCATAATAAAGATGTAAGGTAATGGAATTCTGCTTTCTTAAAAAGTTAATGAATCTCCATAACTTTTCTTTTTCAAAGAAAAACTCTTCCAATTCAGTCTTGTGTTTTATTCACATGAAACTCTTTTGCTGTAATTACTTAATTATGATTTATGTTACTCCCTTATTCTTCCAGCATTTTCATTATCAAGATACTGTTGTGCATTATGGATAAAAGTAATTAATGAGATGCTGGAGGCTGAGTTTCTGCTTTTATTTTTTGTGTTTTTATAGGTATAAAAAGCATTTCACTAACGCACAAACACTTACTGTATGTGATACTTCAATATCTGATCAAGCCTCCCCCTAAAAGGCTTCAAATGTACCACAAATATTTCCAATTTCATACATACTGGAGGTGGAGAAGTGGTGCAACTTAATGGCAAGTTTTCATAGAGGAGAGTTGGTGTGCTGATAAGTGGCAGATAGAGGTTTTACACTTGGCCGGAGCATATCGGTAATAGCTCCTGAAGCGGCAGTGTATTGACTCAGGAGGAGAAAGAGGAAACGTTTCCGTGCACGTTGAAGAGGGTGACGCCCAGCTTTGGAAGAGTGCAGGTCTACAGGGAAGAGTATCTGCCACACAACAGATGTCCTGTTCACAGAAGCTGACAGTGCAATCACACCTCACATTTTTCTTCTTCGGGCAGGTGCAGGGTGGTGAGTAATGGACGAATCTACTGCACTACTAAATTCATTTATGTACATTTACACCAATCAGTTACAAGTGTTACAACAAGAGTGTGAGACTTTTGTGTAGCCTTCTAAACTTAGCACAAAAAGTAAGGAAATTTGTGTTTAAAATTATTTCTTTGTTGTAACAATGCTTCTTGGCAATAAATCTTATACTGTTGGAAAGCCTGGTTATTTCCCTTTTAAATGGTGCCACATTTGTAAGGAACATGCATTTGTGGGATGAGCAGCAGAGCTGAGTATGGGGGTTGCATCCATAAAAAAATTGCTACATCTTCTCTGCTAATGCCAAACAGCCCTGCTACAGTGGTCAGTAGGTGTCCGCTCCAAGATTTGGCACGCCAGGTTTGACTGATCTAGATAGGGCCTGTGCAATAGGGCAACTTCAAATATGTGTTCCGCAAAACCAAGTTGCGGCATTATTTTGAGTGAGCCCTAGTACCATCTCCAAAGTGAAGGCCAAGTTCCATAGAAGACCGTTTCCTCACCCTGTCAGCACTTAGGTACCGTAGGCTGCCTTCTATAGATTTGCAGTCAAGGTTTGCAGGATGATATGGCCGGTGGCTCTCTGCTCAGACAATCCGGAACAGACTGCGCACAGTCAATCTCCACTCTCATAGGACTACCAGGAGGCCTGCCATGACTACCCTTCACCATCAGACCCGTTTGTGCTGGTGTTGGCAACACATGCGCTGAAACCTGAACATGTGGACGAATGTTATGTTCAGCGATGAGTCGAGATAGAGTAACATCTTTTGGTGGAGGCAGTGTGATGCTGTGGAACGACATCTATAGAGTCAGAACAGTCTCATAATGAACTCTCACGGGTCTTTCACAAATGCACATGCTTTGTTTCGTAGTTCTATTTCGGACTTCACAAATGTAATTTTGAGGCACACTTGTGATATAAATTCACGGAGCATAAAAATTACTGAATGTGTATTTATGAAATCTGTACGTTGAATTTTGAGACTGCCCTGACGTCACAGGTCAACCAATGTCACCATTGCCTGATAAAGCTGTCAATCAAATGTATGTTTTTGATTGACAGATTCATCAGATTTAGCATTAGCAGAGAAGATTTTTCATGGGAGCAACCCCCATACTCAGCTCTGCTGCTCATCCCACAATTGCATAGTCCTTACAAATGTAGCACCATTTAAATGGGAAATAAACAGGCTTTCCAACGGTATAAGATTTATTGCCAAGAAGCTTTGATACAACAAAGAAGTAATCTACCAAACATAGATTTCCTCACTTTTTGCGCAAAATGTATATAATCTTTTGATAAAAAAAAAAATAGTGTTTTAATCTGATGGATTTAGGTTTAACTGATTGCCTGAAAGCTAATGGGTGAGGGTGTTGACGTCTATCTCTCCAGATACATTGGTTATGTTGGGGACTTTTGTGAGGAGCCTCAAGAAAAGAGCGGTCATGAAGGTGTTGGTCATTTCCTCTGTTATAGAAGAGGAGCACTCTGTTGACTGAGCTAAGAGCCCCTTACCTGCTCCCTCAGGGGTCAACCCCAGACTGGAGCCACGTCCTTGAGGCGTTTTGATGACAAACAGGAGAGCAACATCAACCTGTTCATTCAAGCCCTCACCACTGACAGATGGTGCCACCTCAACTCAAATTGTCTGCTCGTCATTGGCTTGAGGGGACTCTGGCATGAAGGTGTCCTCCTCTTTTAATGTGGACAGCATGTAGTCAGATTTCAGAGATGAGGTGATTTTTGGATGCCAACACACTCCCAGGCACTGGAATTTCTCCTGATTCAAACATCTTGTCAGACATTTGGACACGGGAGATACCATTATACCCAGGGACCTGATGTTGGACATGGTGCCGCTTACAAAAGCAGCCAGCTCCTCTGGCCAAACAGAGCTACTGAGGGCCTCAGACACAATGGAGCTGACATTGTCTGAAACTTCCTTCTCAACTAAAGCTGTGAGCTGTGCAGCACTGTCACATTTCACCTGCTCGACACTAAGAGCCATAGCAAAGCTCTCAGAGAGCAGGTCTAACCGATTCCTGTTGAGGTTCTCCAAACTTGAGCTTATTTCAGCCGCAGGTTCCTTTCTGTGAAAGCTCTCTTCGATCATCGAAGTGAGAACTGTCAGGACAATGGTACAGAGGGTCTGGACCACTTCTGTACAAAAGTCAACCAGCGTAGCTGTTGTGGCTGAGTCTTGGATCCCTGCAGCTAACAAATTCCACTTTACTGCAGAGAAGCTCTTCAAATATTTGTTAACGATGAGCAAAACAAATTCCGCTGTGATGAGGGCAGTGCTGTCCATCTGTGATCTGGAATGATCCATTGTGGAAAAGTCTTGTTTCAGGCAGATGTAATACTTTTGTATTTTCGAAACCTCACTCTGGTTTTAGAGTGTTATTTTAAATTCACTAGTATGCAGTGGAATGCAAAATGGAGCTCTATGTACTTCCTACTCTGTGACGTTCCAGAAGCCGTTGAACATCTAAGGCATCTCCAGTCACGTGTTCACACTTCTGCCACACGGGCATTTCCGGAATCTCTCACGAGAAGAAACTTCAAAGACGCAAAGGCATTTCTGCGCACAAAGTTTTTTATTCATGCATGAATGAACAGAGATATTAGGTGTTTTATTTGGAGTTGATTGCTTTTTTGAAAAAAATCAGGGGAGTTAAAATGTCAAAATGAATGACAATATCCTTTCATGTGATCAATGATGAATGATGGATTCCCCCAAACAAAATGTGAATGAAGGTGTGATCAGGCAGCATCCACTTAGTTGGAGATCGAGATGACAGAGTTGTGAAGTGTCGCTTCAGTAGCTTCAGATCCATTTATTTCATTCCATTTCATTGCGTCTTTTATCGTCGCCCTCAGAGGACCGAAAGTTAGCTCAGTCCACTGATCAGCTGTGCGCTTGTGACCCTCAGGAGTCAGCAGCAAGTCAGCGACCTGTATTCAACTTTTGAACTAAACCAAATGATTTCATAAGGAAAACATTTTTTTTTTCAATTTTCTACCTTTGCCACATTATCCCAATTAAAGCAGTATTGTGCATTTCAGTGTTTGTGGGCTTTGGGACTGAGAGAATATGCAAAACAACAAAGAGAAATATATACACTTTCAAAGACCAAAGTGTAATCAACATGTAAAACATCACAGGCCTTTCACTCATTCATCATTGTTTGACGCTGTACTTGTAATCATCTGATGTCATGAGCAAAAAGAAGAAAAAAAAAGTAAAAATGAACTGCTGCAAGGACTACTGGCCTTTAGCTATTGAAATCAAGTTATCCAATCTAGACATTGGTCCCATCAAGCACAATAAACCTGCAATTACATCCTGTGATATAAAGTGCAAGTTGAGGTGGATAAAATGTTCTGAGTTGCACTCCTTAAAAAAAAATAAAAAAAATCAAGTGTGAGGTTTCAGTGAAAAAGCAAAGTGGATCACCTCAGTGTTGTGTTGTTGAAGGTTGTGAAGGTTCAAGTAATCCCCGTCCAAGTTTTTAGAGGTTTGAAATGTATAAATTAGTTAATTAACCCCCCCTCCCCCACACACACACACACAAAACTGCAAACATTACAGTCAGCACTTCATCTGGAGGCCTTAAGCACAGTGTCCAGAAGTGCAGCCATTTGCACTTTTTATAAGCCTTATCCCCACCTAGTTATTCTAAGATCTGCTGCTAAATTTGTCTCTCATTCCCTCTCCCTAAGCTTAAGCCGTCAGCCCAGTAATACAGCTTCAAGAGCCCATCTTCTACCAACTTATTTATTTATATATATGTCTGCCTTTGGTTAAGGCCGCCATACTGCCAGGGTGCAGCACAGTGTGAGTCAAGGAGGCAAAAATTTTGCATTACTTCACACTGCTTAAGTCTCTGCGGCGTAGCTTATCTGTAAAGCACCCCATCTGATGCCGGGCAAGGTCATTTTGATAACTTAAAAATGCAACCACTGAAGGAGTTCACTGTATTTGCTCATGGGTAATGACGGGCATTTGTATATGTGTAGATAAGGAATTGAAATTAATCTTTATTTATACTGAATATTATGTGTCCACCAACAAACCACGACAAAGCAACAATTAACCTGAAATTATGTGGCACTAAATGGTGTCTTGTCTCTAAATTAAAAGTTCATCTGAAAGTGAAACTTAGATCTCAATCACCTTACATTTTTTTTATTTTTTATTCACTTGCATGATTTATTTGATTACATTCTTTTATGTAATTAACGCATCTCAAAATCCCGAAAAAAAAACAACCCTCTCTGGCGATGCATATCGGGCATTGTGATAATGAAGTTTGTCCAAGTGGAGTTGCCGTAAGTGTCCAAGATGGCAGCCAGCGGCACAGAGCAAAGCCCAACATCAGTAAGCAGGACTGTCCCTTGGAGAGGTGGTCAGTAGTGATGGGCCATCACTAGTGGTCAGCTCATTCATGAAAAGCTGACACTGCTGGTTCACAAATATCTCACCACTCCAGGTAACATTGTAGATAAGAAGCGGTCAGCTGTCCTCTCCGATAAACAGGTAAACAAGCGAGTCTGTCTCAGCACCTGATTAAAGATGAATAAGAAGGCCACAGTAATGTTGATATGTGTTTGTTTGCTAGAAGAAAAGAAAGAAAGAAAGAAAGAGGGGTTTCTAAATATAATGTGGTTAGTCTGTTTTTTTTAATAGATTGCAATCTGGACACTACATCCGCTCTTTAGTTTAAATAAACATGTTAAATATTTATATATTGCCTTCATGAGTTTTCTGCCCACACAAAATGAAACACAATTTATAATGTATAAATATTAATCGTGATTAATCAAAATTAATCCACAGCGGCCGTGAGGTTAATCTGATTCAAAATTTGAATCGTTTGACAGCCCTAATTTTTTTGTGAGATTTGCTGTTTTCAAACATTTTCAATCAACCAAGGTAAAAATGATGAAACTGTGCTTCATTTACACCTGTCTTATTGTTCGTTATTTTTGATGAGTGAAAGGTCCATGCAACTTCATAGAGAAATGTATGTCTTTTTGCAAGAGCTAACCAAAGGTTTTGTGCATCTGTAACAATTTATCCTCTCCATCTGCACACCTCAAGCTTTGGTGGTGGAGTCCTTGGAGTAAGAGGCCTGCAGATGTGTTTCACATCGTGCTGTTCTCCCTTCTGTCAGAAAATGGTGACGTGATATTTGGGTAACTGCAGGCTGTGAGGCGGAGCACCAGACTACACCAGAGCACCTGGAGTCAGCAAAGGGGAGAGACGTCATGATGTGTCAGCCGGCATCACATCATGTTTGGCCCCCAGCAAGGCAAAGGTCTCTGCCCAAATCAGCTTATATAACAGACAGGATGAAAAACAGCAACCTCAGTCAGATGTAGTCTGTACACTTAGACACAATGGGGGCTGCATGTATGCGTGATGTTTTCATGTTTGTCCATGTGAGTGTGCCCATAATGTCTCTCTGAAAGCATTAAAGCCCAGGAAAAAACATGCAACAAAAATCTACCTTCAGATATTAAAATTTCTACAAATACATTATTTATCACAGGTCAAAATGTCATTGTTGATTTGGAGATGAATGCTGCCCCCCTGGGGTAAGGTTGCAGTGAAATGAGGTTTAACAGGGAGTGATATAAAGAAAGCCAAATAGGGTATGATGACATGGAAGGAGGTGTGGTAGTGAGGAATCCAGAGAGTGAGTCTCAGGTTGGGGGCACATCCTGACGTCTCATAGTAGGTCCCCCAGCCTGAGTACGAATTTTGCAGGCTAACAGGCAACTTTGTTCATCTGAGAGGAAAAATATACAGCTTACAGAATGCACATATTTATGATTGTCCAAAAACTATGATAAATGTGTGGAAGTGTCGCCTTGCTCCTGACAAACTGGAAGTAAGTCCCCCACCGCCTGTGAGAGAATACAAGAGCACCCTAGGAGATCATTTAGGGGGCAAAGTGATAGTTAAATATCCTCAGGATCTATAGTACCAGTGTTTTCCCCTTTGTTTCTCTGCTGTTTCCTCTTCTCTGTTGTTGAACATCTCCAGAGTGTGTCCCCCATCTGGTTGGATGTTGTGTGTGTCTCTATTTGGACGTGGCAGACCTACATTTTGCCTCCCTGCCAATCCACTCCTGCACCTGCTGGTCATCATCACTGATTCCACTTCCTCCTGCACCTGTTTTATACCAACTCTTTCCCTCTGCTCTTTGCCAAATCACTGTTGAGCCCACTGTCATAACGTCTCAGTTGACTCTGTTTCTGTTTGAAAAGTTCGACCTGTTGGATTTCTGTTCATTTGATTTCTTTGTGCTCCAGATATGGAACATTCACCTGCTCCTGTCCAGCCCACCCAGCCCCGGTCCTTTGTTGCTTTGTTAACCCTGGTTTTAGACTGCACTCACCATCTCCTGGCTCTGCTCTTAGTTCCACTCCTGATTCATTCAGAGCTCATCGTGTCTGCTTGCCCACACACTCTGAGGCCGTTCTGTTCCATGAGTTGTTCAATTCGATCCAGGATTTCGAAACCAAACCCATTTCACTTTTCTCCAACCAACTGTTCAGCCTTTACTCTATCTGGAAATAAACAGTTAACTTTTACTTTCTCTTGTTTCTGCATTGTGAGTCCAGCTCTGTTCATTTAGATTCTTAACAATGTGTCATTTGAGAAAATGTGGGAATATTTTTGCACAAAAATCAGGCACCAGAACAATTTCAGTCTCAGTGGGCTTCCTTACCTGTTTCATAATTCATCCTCATGCCTTATAATGACCAACTAAATAAAAACGTGTAGGTGCATGCACTTTACTCTTGTCACACTGTCGTGACTGTACGATGATTTCACTGTAAGTTTTAGAAAACTACAGAATATTATGTAGGTCCTCATTATTCCTTGATTGCTGGACAAAACTACAAGTCCATTGCACAATGATTGCTACACCCAGAGGATTTCTTTTATACAGTATTACTGCAATGTAATATTAGAATTTCAGTAGATTTAATCTACTCTATCCTATTTGATCACCAGCCAGCATGGCCTGTTGTGACACACACACATAACATGGCATAATGAAAGTAAGACAGAGCACGAGGACTGAAACTGAGCCCAGTTGTCACTCTCAGTTTGATCTCAGTGTTAAATAATGACCAAGTCAGTTCGTCAGCTGTTCTGAAGGTTTGGTAAAAATTCATAATGTATTACAAGCATATTGAAATGATTATCCCTTCATTATAATGAAGAATAAAACTGATTACTTTATGACAATCTCTTATCTGACTCTGGAGCTGCAGTTGAATCACTCGTTTTTTTTTTCAATGCTGCTAGGTTTATCAATTTACTACGATACGAACTCATTAGGGCAGTGCAGCAGCATAGTAGTTAGCACTGTTGCCTCAGCAAGAATTCCCGAGCTTGGGTCCCCCCCCCCCACCCCGTGACCCTTACACTGTTCAGAAGAACTACTCCACACAACCTTTCTTCTTCTTCATTTTTTCCATTTTCTCTCTTTGGGTATGTTTTAACACTCTCTTCATCCAGATGAATACATTGGGGGACAACCTGCTCCTGTCCAACGGCCTGTAGGATGGCACTCATTTCAAAACCAAAAAATTATAATAATTGGGGTGAAGTTCCTTCCCAGCTCAGCTCTCGGTGTAGTTGGTGCTTAGTAGTGTTTTCATGCCGCTGGTTCAGACAGTGAGTTAGTTGTATTAGGCTACGGTCACACTGAATGAGTTGTGTGTGGCTGCACAACATTTGACTTGTCCCATTTTAAGGGGACTGAGCCGACACACTGTCTACATGACACAATGATGCAGTAAAATGATTTGCCAGCTTGCTTATATTTAATCTGGGATGCTGTCATCTAACAGCAACAGTACAAAGAGAAAAGTACTGTTGAGATCAGTTCGACATCACACACTACCAGTCAAAAGTTTGGACACACTTTCCTATTCATTTGAATGAGAATGTGGATACACATTCCACATAAAACCTACACATTCCATAGTAGTCTGTGTGGTCAGGCTGAATCTGGTAAATGTGACAGGATGCAGGTGTCTTGGTGACTTTGGATTGACCTTAATGTTTTAAATGGTATACTTCCATTCTCATATGACAAAAAACAAAAACAAAACATGGTTTAAATTTATTAGTTTACATTTCAACAATATCTACACTTGGTATGCTGCAAAAAAGCACAGTGTAGTTTAAATTAGAGGAAAGGCATATGTTTAAAGGAGCCTTTTTATATATTTATATATTTTTGCAACTGGGTGAAAATAATCACACGGCAGCTTTTTGCACCTGTATGAATCGACCAATGGCTCATGAGTCAGTCAGTGAACGCGAAGGCTGGCAATGGATTCATGTCCAGGGCCCTGTAGGTCCTGTAAAAGGGTCTGGGATTTGTCCGTCACCATGTGTAGAGCTAACTGGGTTAACGGGTGCCTGCCAAGGCTCTCGATCTTCCCGGTCTAAGCTCCTATCCCTCCTAAATGGCGACTTTCTCGGAGGTCTCTCTCGATGACCTCTATCCATCTGGTGCGGGCTTGCCCCTTGGTCTTTTCCACCCTGAAGCTCTGAGGTCGAAGGTTGAGGATGGATTTTGTTGGAAGTTCGGAGGGAGGCAGAGGACATGGCTGAAACAGCAGATCTGCTACTTCGCAACAAGGCGGTATGTAGGCTGATGTAGGCTCTGAGCTCTGAATACTGAATTGGGGATGTGCTGGTACCCCCTAATGTTCTTGATGGTCCTGACGGCCCAACTATCAAACCTCTCAATTCTCACAGCCAGGGCCTTATTCAGCAGCCATATCTCCGACCTCTTCAGCAGGATGGATGTAACGAATGCACTGTAGATTTGGAGCTTCCTTTTGTGTGAGATTGTAGGTTGGCACCAGAGTGACTGCAAAGTTGATCCAACAAGACCCAAACTGCGGTTCATATGTGGTTTCAGGTCCCTGTTGTAGGTCCCTGTCGAGCCCAAATACACAAAAGCGTTAACAAATTCTAGAATATTTTTGCCGAACTGTCCACTCTGGTGACAACATGCATGAGTTTGGTCTTTGTCCAGCTCACCTGAAAGAAACAAAGAATTGGAGGAGGATGGGATGGTGAAGGTTGTGCCAACTGGAGATCCAATCGTCTAGTGTCTGGGGGAGAGGGTGGGGTAGGCCTTGCTGTGGATGATAGTAATGTCATGTGGTGGACCCTGTCCAGCAACCTGATGGAACTGGTCGAAGAAAGCCCCCTCCTTTTCCTCATCTGCAGCATCGGTGGGGTCATAGGCAACGATGACTGTCCTCTTGCTGTGAACTATAGTCACTCACCGGTGTCCATCTGATGAGTGACCTGCAGATGGGCTTTGGCAGAGAGATGCAAGACCCAGGAGAGAACACTTTCTTTTTATGTACTACTTGGAAGTGGAGTGGTGCACATAATATAGCATATTTCTCCATTGTGCAAGGGTTAGCTGATAAAGGACTCACCACCTGGGCAAGCATGAGCTTCAGGACTGCTAGAATGCTAAAGGTCCATGGTGCTGAAGAAGGGGGTAAAATCTAATTTTTTTAAAAAACAATTTGGTTTGAATTTGGTGGGTTTTTGACTATTAATTATGAAGATAAGCGAAATAAATAATGGATGGATAAAGTTTATTATATCAAGCTCATAAGATAAGATGTTAACAAACTGTGCAAGAAAGCAATCCAGTTGTTTCAGAGTTCAGAGTCCTGACAACAAATGTGCCATGTGTTATATTATATATCAGAATGTTTAAATTGTGATTAGGAACATTAAAATCTCCATCTGCAATGATTATGTCATCCATTAACCCCTTGACGCCAATTGTTGCAAATTTGCCTCAAACTGCTTCCTTTTAGAATGCAATATTTACTCCCCCAATGCCAATTTAATAATAATTTTTTATACAATTGTGAATAAACCCAGGCTTCAAGGGGTTAATATCTTGAAAATTCAAAGAATTGTGGTAACAGTGTGTTAGGTGAAGGAGGAGATGAACAACCACATGTACAGTGGGACTTCAGTCTATTTTAAGCACTTGTGAAAAACAACAGCTAATCCCCAAGCATTTGAACTGGGCTGATGAAAACAGTCACATAATTCCTGTATCTGTACTGATCACTAAATTGTAGCCATGTCTCTGCTAAACCAGAAAATCAGTGTTATTTCAAGTCTTGTTTGGACCTGATTTCTCTTTGGAGAGACTTGGTTTTGCTGAGCCACCAAGGGGATTAATTTAGTAATGAAGAGCAATCTTCAGGTTAAGCCATGTGGCCGTTGATTTAACAGATCTGTGTCTCAAAGAAGAAGGAGCAGGAACCAGAAGTACAACCAGAGCTTTTTACCTAGGTAGAGTGGGAGAATCCTTCAACTTCATAAATTCATTGATTTATCTTCTACCTCTTATCCGTTTCTGGATCGCGGGGGGTACTGGAGCCAATCCCAGCTCACATTAGTCGAGGGCGGGGTACACCCTGGACAGGTCGCCAGTCCTTCACAGGGCCAACACACAGAGACAGACAGAGACAAGCAACCACTCACACTCACACTCAGATCTACGGACAATTTAGAGTCACCAATTAACCTAAACATGCATGTCTTTGGACAGTGGGAGGAAACTGGAGTACCCGGAGGAAACCCACGAAAACACAAGGAGAACATGCCAACTCCACACAGAAAGGCCCCAGGCCTGCAAACCGAACCTGGGACTTTCTTATTGTGGGGCAACAGCGCTAGCCACTATGCCACCGTGCTGCCCTTTTAACTTCATTGCAGCTTAATGTTTTGTTTCGAAAAAGTATATATAGTTATTTTTTTTCCATTTTATGTCTTTATTAGTGAGAGAAATGCAATAGCACAAAGGTGAGAGAGAGAAATCACTGTGAGGGCTCAGCTGCTCACAGCGTTTGCACCCACATGAATGAGGTATATTTAACTGTCTTTGCGCAGCTCTAAGAACGAGAAGTTTAAGGCTAAAACGAATTTCCGGGGCGTTTGGATGGATACGATCTTAAATCCCTAAAAAGTGTGGATGAAAAGGATTTAATTATCAAAACATATTTCATTTCCATCTCAGTTTATTTTGGTTTAAAAAAAAACTCCTTTGCTATTTTGAAAAAAAAGTTTTGTAGCACATCAACTGTGTGCCTTCCTGTCAAAACCTCACCCAAGTGCCTATATTAAAAGTATATCAGCGTGTTTACTCCTATGACTGAGGTTTTTGTATTGTTGTAAACAAAACAACAGACTGACAGGAAAAAAGTAATGAGATGAACACTGTCAAACAAATGTGACCTTTCCACTAATTTGTACATGAATGTTACCTTCGTTTTACATTAACACCTAATTAAACAGTTTATTCATCAACTGTTTTCATTCTGACCGCACTGCACTGTGCTTTTGTTTTTCATTTGTCTTCAACACAAAAGCCACTAATTAAAGATCTTTCGATATAGTAATCATCAATAGCAAGTGGCCCACAAACAGAAACCAGCACAAATGAATGATGATAGGTTTTTCTGAGTTTGTTGCTCCCAAGTGACATGAATCAGTCAGCAGACAAAATGCTGCAAGGCCAGTCGAGCTGAGCCCTGATTATGATTCACTGAACAGTACGATTTGAAGAATGGTGAAGCTTAGCCCCAAGGAAACTGAACAAGCTTTCTCCTTCCTTTCAGATCCCGGAATCAGCAAGTTGTATCACTGATGATGTTGGAAGTGCCACTCAGTGTGATAACTTTGAAGTGATTGAGGGGGGCAATGAAATTTTTGTTTATTCAGGAGCCAGGTGCAGATATCAGGGCAATTAATGATTGGAGGTTGATTACAAGTCACTTCTGCAGAGCCCAGCATGGCGCTTCACAGTTCAATCAAGAAAAAAAAGTTAATGTTTGGGTGTTAATATCTAGGCTGGTGTTTATCACTGAAGTGGCAGAATATCAGATCATCTTTTGATTTCCGTTTAGTGCAGAGGCAAAAAAAAGCCATAATTATTTGAACCTATTTGTGCCTGAATATCCAATATCTAATATTCACCAATGAATGCTGAACATTGAAATGTAAATTCCAACTAAGTTGCAGCATTAAAATATTTCTGTATGGTCTGAATTCCCCTCTGAGAGGTGAAATTTCAAAAGCTTTATTTTCATTGTGTGTAAAAACTGAGACATCTTAAGGTGAGCTGTGCTATCTGGACCAAGTAATTAGCAGCAGAGCCTTTAAATCCTGTAAGTTGCGAGGTGGAGCCTCCATGGATGGGACATTTTATTTGACGCTCTGACTCAGTCGTCTACCCATCCCAGTTCGGTCAAAATCATTCCCATCCTCAAATTTGATCATATTTCCTGCTTGAACACATCAAGTTCAGGACTAAATGTTCCCTCGGTGCCTAACATATCTCACCCACTGGCTGATGTATGTGTGCGCACACATAATAATAAAACAGGTCGAAATTTTTAAGTAATTTTTTTCCCATTTTATATGAAATTTATTTAAGTCTTTATTGAATAAACGGACAGAACAAATGTTAGACAAAATACAGTAATGTTAAGGGCTGGTCAATAAATGAGAAGTGACACAGCGCTGGCATAATAAGAGAAACAATATGGTCAGGTTAAATGTTTTCTAATTCATAAAATGTCAGAAATGTGTATATTTTTTTATGTTCACAAATTCAAAAAGTCAGAAAATCACATTGCTGCAATGTCAATAACTGGCTCATGAATCAACAATAAAAATGAATCATTAGTCACAGCCTGACACATATATGACTCCAAATCTGAATTAAAGTGTTCAAACATGGTAGAGCACATACTAGAAGTTAAGCTTTGAATAAAATAACAAAGAAGACAATTTAGTCCACATAAGTTCAGTTTTCAAATTCAAAAATTTTGGTGGTACCAATTTAATAGTAAATCTCAACATTATTTTATTTTGCTGTAATTTTGCAATCAGGCATTCAGTTGCACTTCGGACTAACATCTGTCTGTGCTTCCATTATCAGATTTCAAACTGGAGTTTGGATGGTGTTTTTAATAAGCACTTTTCTTGTTGTTGAAGCTGTGCAGCTCTGTTCTTTGAGGGTTGAATGTAATCATTCTCTACCAATATGAAATAATGAAGGATGAAGGGTAATTATTAAAACAACTGGCCTCATGGGAATCCATACAAGATTGTACCCGACATGTGTGATGTGTGTGAGGTGTTGTGTTAGCATGGATGCACATTCAAACAGACACTCTCTCTCTCACACACAACAACACTTGCAGATTAAACCCTATTAATGCAAACTCAAAGCCCAAGTGACATCTCCAGCAGCGTAATGAAAAATTTAGCAGGAATCTGAGGCTGATTATCAACTCTGGATTTGTTGTAATGCCAGCAATCAGAGAAGATGGTACAGAGGAAAAATAGAAATGAAGGGAAGCAAGAGCAAGCCTGACCAGTAATTAAACCATACCTCCAGCTTATTTCCTGCCATCTTTTTTAACATGACACTGCTACCAAGGCCCCAAGGAGATATCACTTGTGTGACTCAGCGAGAGGTTTTGGATTTAATGCTTTGGTATTTATTGTTAAGTCCACCTACTTAGTTGTCTTAAATGACTAATAAATAAACATTGCGACATGTTTGATTTTAAAAATTACTGCTTTTAAATGCAACAGCTTGGAATCTCTGACATTCAGTCACCCATCACAAATAAGTGTCCCAATGTCAGAGAGGGACCTCAAACTAAAATGATAATCGCCCTGTGATATTCTTGTCTGCTCAAGTTCGCGGGGTTAATCACAAAATTAACTTATCATCTTCCTCGATGAAGTAATTAAGCAGCACAGGACAAACTCTTCACATAATTGAGAGTGAATAATGAAGAAGAGGTGCACAGTCTATTGGGAGGAGGAAATATGGAGGAAAGATCACAGATTGGTAATTAGACAGGACACTTAATGGATCCTGTAGGAGAAATGTTGTTGTGCTACTTATGGCACAGTTCTATCGCAGTGATGTATAAGAGAGCAAAGAGTAATGAAAGGATGGAGGCTCCGCAGGAAAGTTTTGTTTTCACGCCATACTCTTAATTAACCACCTATGCATGACTAAACCAGGCCACAGCAGATTTATTTAATACACAGAAATAGAGCCGAAGAGTCACACTCTGCACATCAGTGCTGCTGTATATACATGAAAGTTTTGTAAATTATGGAGCTGGCGTGTGACTAGAGGTCAGATGTCATAAGGATTTTTTTTTTTTTTTTCTGAAAGAGAAAAGGCTGTTTGTGCCGCATCATAATGAGGATCCTTCATACCCTCTCATTTAGATTTGATGGAAGACAGTGAAAGCTGACCTGTACAGAAATGGAGCTTTAGCTTTGTTGTTAGTTTTGCATGTTGGCAGAAACTCTACTTCAGTAATACAGAAACAAACTGATTTACAAACAGAAACAAATTGTACAAAAACTTTGTTCAGTTCTGTTTTTCTTTGGTTGAATTATTTATCAACTGTAAAATAAAAATTGTAGTCCGAAGCCCTGAGAAACACTTGCAAGGTCAGAGCCACCAGTACTGCTGATGCTTTGTTACTTTGTGATGTCACAACAAAGCAGTCCTGCCCTCAGCCATGCACCAAGCACGGCCCACCCGGACCCACCATCCAGTTTCAGAGAACGCGGATTCTCGGAGTGCTCATGAAATCTCCCATATTTTTATTTACTTACCCTGGAAAAAAAAAACAAAAATCAAAAACAACAACAAAAAACAAAGGCTCATTTCCTGTCCTCTGATTGGCTGATAAATGTTACTAGAGCTCCAGAGAGAAGCCTGAGTGAGGAGATATAAAACCTTTTCTCTTTCACAAAGCCGACTATTTGATTTTCCATTTGACAAAGAATATGTATCCTGTCAGCTTCCCCAACAAAGAACTAGTCAGCTTACAAAGTAAAAAAAAAAAAAAATCAGGGCCAGGTAAGCAACCATATCTAAGTATCAAATTTGACCCACGGTCTAAAATCTAAATATATTTTCTTCTGTTGTCACACTGGAGATGCTGGAATTAGACAGTGTTTGGCATTGTTGTTTTCATAATGATCAAAAATGAAAAAACATCTGCTGTCAAATTTTCAATCATACCTATAATAAAATCGTCATAAATAGTTTGATCTGAGTTTTTAGCCATTGAGGTCAAAAATTAACATTTTGTTCTTTAAAGAGAATCAAGTGTTGGTGTTACTGCAGCAGCTCTTAAGCGTATTAAACAATAAGTAAGTCTGGTTTTTAAATCAAATCAAATCAAATCAAATCAGATTTATTTATATAGTGTCAAATCATAACAAAGTTACATCAAGGCACTTTACATATAGAGCAGGTCTAGCCCAAACTCTTTATGGCGACATTGGCAAGGAAAAACTTCCTTTAAGAGGCAGAAACCTCGGCCAGAACCAGGCTCGGGGGGGGCGGCCATCTGCCTCGATCGGTTGGGTTGAGAGAGGGAAAGAGAGACGGGGAGGGGCAAGGTTTTGTAGAGTAGGGCGAGAATGAGAGCGGGAAGAGGGGATATTCAAAACAGGTGCAGGGAGGAACATATGATGCTGCATGAAGTTATGAAATTATGAAATGATGCTGTATGGAGTTCATGAAGGTATAGCAGCAGCAGGCATTGCAGGAACGTGGGGTTGCGATGATTCACCACCTGCAGTATGAGGACAGGGAGAAGGAGGAGAGGACCTGGGAGAGACAGAGACTTCGGGGAAACATGGCTAGTAAATACAGTACACATGCTTAGAACTGGGAGGAACAGGGATTTTGGAGATGCATGGTTATTGGTATGTTGGTGCATGCAGGGGGGAAGGAGAGAGAGAGAGGTGCTCAGTGCTTCCCCCAGCAGTCTAGGCCTATAGCAGCATAGCTAAAGAGTAAATGAACTTTAACTTTTTAACTATAAATTCTGTCATACAGAAAAGTTTTAAGCCTGGTCTTGAAAATGGCTAAAGAGTCTGCCCCCCGGACCGATACTGGAAGTTGGTTCCATAGAAGAGGAGCCTGATAACTGAAAGATCTGCCTCCCGATTTACTCTTGGAGACTCTAGGAACCACAAGTAAACCTCCATCTAGAGAGCGGAGTGGCCTACTAGGACAGTAAGGAACTATGAGCTCTCTGAGATATGCTGGAGCTTGGCCATTAAGAGCTTTATATGTTAACAGAAGGATTTTAAATTCTATTCTGAATTTTACCAGCAGCCAATGAAGAGAAGCTAACACAGGAGAGATGTGATCCCTTTTTCTAGTTCCTGTTAATATTCCATGCAGCAGCATTCTGGATCAACTGAAGGCCTTTCAGAGATTTGTTTGGATATCCAGATAATAATGAGTTATAGTAGTCCAGCCTAGAAGTTACGAATGCATGGACTAGTTTTTCTGCATCCTCTTGAGACAGGATATTTCTGATTTTCCTAATGTTTCTCAGGTGGAAGTGAGCTGCCCTACTGACTTGTTTTATGTGAGGGACAAAGGACATGTCCTGGTCAAAGGTTACTCCAAGATTTCTTACAGTGGAGCTGGAAGCCAAAGTAATCCAGACTGATTAGATGATTAGATAGGGTTTCTCTGAGGTGCTTAGGGCCAAGTACCATAACTTCAGTTTTGTCTGAATTTAAAAGTAAAAAGTTACAGGTCATCCAGACTTTTATGTCTTCAAGACATGTCTGCAGTGTGACTATCTGACTAACTTCATTTGGCTTCATTGATAAATACAGCTGAGTATCATCTGCATAACAGTGAAAACTGATGCTGTGTTTCCTAATGTTGCCTAAAGGAAGCAGATATAGAGTGAAGAGGATTGGTCCAAGCACCGAACCCTGTGGGACACCATAAATGGCTATAGTGTGTGAGGAGGAGCTATTGTCAACATGTACAAACTGATGTCTGTCTGATAAATAGGATTTGAACCATCTTAGAGCAGTTCCTTTAATCCCAATTTCATGTTCCAGTCTCTGTAATAAAATATTATGATCAATGGTGTCAAATGCAGCACTGAGATCTAAGAGGAGAAGTATGGAGGCTGATCCATTGTCTGAAGCCATTAGAATATCATTGGAGACTTTAACCAGTGCTGTTTCTGTGCTGTGATGAACTCTAAATCCTGACTGAAACTCTTCGAGCAAACCGTTCCTATGCAGATGGTCATGTAATTGGTTTGCTACTGCTTTTTCAATGATTTTAGAAATGAAGGGAAGATTCAATATGGGTCTATAATTGGCCAAAACATCTGGATCAAGATTTGGCTTTTTAAGTTGGGGTTTGATGACTGCGGTCTTAAGAGTCTGAGGTACATAACCCAAAGATAAGGTCAAATTAATCAGGTCTAGAATGAAGGACTCAATTAATTATAAAATGTCTTTGAAGAGGCTGGCCGGCACTGGGTCTAATAGACATGTTGATGGTTTAGAACTAGAAGCTAGTTCTGAGAGATTCAGATATGAGAATGATTCCAGATGTAAAATAGGCATTGCAGTTGATTCAGGAGTTGCTGTATTCAGTAGAAGATTACTGCCTGATGTAGGTAAGAGCTCATGAATTCTTTGTCTGATTGTTGTAATTTTATCTGTAAAAAAGCCCATTGAATCATCACTGCTGAGAGCTAAGGGGATCACTGGTTCAACTGAGCTATGACTCTCTGTCAGCCTGGCTACACTGCTGAAGAGAAATCTGGGGTTGTTCTTGTTTTCTTCTATTAGTGCTGAATAATATGAGCTTCTAGCACTGCGGAGAGCTTTTTTACACGTTTTTAAGCTTTTTTCCAGGCCCAGTGAAACTCTTCTGAGTTGTTGAAATGTCATTTTCTTTCTAATTTCCGTTACGTCTGCTTTAAGGCATGAATTTGAGAGTTATACCACGGAGCCAGCCTCCTCTGTTTTATTACTTTCTTTTTGAGATGGGCAGCATCGTAAAGATTTGAAAACAGTGTGGCCATAGTGCTAATCACAAGGTCATCAACCTGTGTATGGGAGAAATCCTCATTTGAATTTAGATATGGCATTGCTGCAAATGATGACCGAATGTTCTCTTTAAATTTAGCCACAGCATCTTCAGATAAACATCTTCTATAGCCAAATTTATTCCTCGATGCTGTGCAGTCAGTTAAAGTAAGCTCAAACGTAATGAGGTAATGGTCAGTCAAAAGACAGTTTTGAGGAAAAATTGTTAACTTGTCAATTTCAATGCCATATGTTAGAACAAGATCAGGGATATGATTGAAGCAGTGAGTTGGTTCATTCACATGCGGGGAAAAGCCAATTGAGTCCACTAAGGAAAGAAACCCAGAACTAAGGCTTTCACTTTCTACATCTACATGAATATTGAAATCTCCCACTATAATGATTTTATCTGTACTAAGTACTAACTCTGATATAAACTCAGAAAACTCTGATAGGAATTCTGAGTACGGACCAAGTTGACGGTATACTGTAACTAACAGAACTGGTTTTTCATCTTTCCAGTTTGAGTGGGAAAGACTAAGTGCTCATACTATGGGCCAGTGGGTTTTTATTTTTGTTTTTGTTTTGTTGTTGTTGTTTTTTTTGTCTTTTTCCATGAGTGAAGTTGCCGGCATTATTCATTCATCCATCTTCTACCGCTGATCTGGGTTCAGAACTACGGGCATTTTAGTCACCAATAAACCCAAACATGCATGTCTTTGGATGGTGGGAGGAAACTGAAGTGCCTGGAAGACTGCGGCAGTCCATCACAGGGCCAACACACAGAGACAGACAGAGACCAATCCACTCACACTCACACTCAGACCTACGGACAGTTTAGAGTCACCAATTAACCCAAACATGATGTCTTTGGAAAGAGAGAGGACACCAGAGTACCCGGAAGCCCATACAAGCACAGGGAGAATATGCAAACTCTGCACAGAAAGGTCAGAGGCCCGGGAATCGAACCCGCAAACTTCTTACTGTGGGGCAACAGCACTAACCACTATGTATTCGCTGGCATTATATGAAACAACCAATGTGGCTTGTGATGTCATTACGCAGTCTGGAGATTAAATAGTTTAACCCTGTACTGGCTGCTTTCAAAACTGTGACACATGAAGGGCTCTGATGCCTTCATTGTGTACCTATTAATCATTTAGTAAAAAAAAAAAACAACAACTATCAGCAAGGCTTTTTACCTTTTTCCTGTTATTTATATTTATATGGAACTGAGTATGTTGAATCGAATTACATTTAATACAATACAGTTGGATAGGTTATTTAACGTGGAAACTGAATAGCTGAAATAAATGACGTAAATTTTCAGAAATTAAAGCTAATCTCACCTGCTATGGAAAGTATGCTTCCATAAAATCTTGGGTTTATTTTTTACAATAGAATTTATTCATTTCTATGGTTTAATAGTTTTATAGTTTATTAAAAATCTGACCTGCAAACTCATGCTGATGACTAATTTTATCAGAAATTCGAATTATTCACAGTTAACAATAAACAAATTTCATAATGTACCTTTTCATTCAGGACTTAGGGCCTGATGTCAAAAATTTAATCAGCAATCTGAGGTTTCAGTCATAAATAAAAAGACTTTTTTGAGTTCAATGTCCTTTTTATGGAGCCTTTGAAAAGTCTTTGGTATAAGAATGTGGCACAGTTTGGAGGAGACATGCAGGATCCTACATAGTTGGACTTAGTGCTGTTGCCATAGCCTCAAATTTTCATCGTGGTTCAATTGTGAAGTGTAAAAGCCAATATTCAAAAATGGAACAAAAAAAGACTAAGCTTTAATTTTTACATTTAAACTATCAAATTAGCTCTGTATTACTGTTGAGACACTTATAGCTTTTATGCTGCAAAGCTCATGTGTATTAGAAAAAAATATATAATGTAGATTTTGCAGGTCCAAACAGAAACACAGAAGCTTGTTGAAGTTCATGAATCCCATCATGGCATTTGATTACAAACACACAGAAAGACACATAAAAGCTTAAAACGGTGTTGTCCTCATTAAACTGTTGGTTAAACTGTGGCTCTTTCACATGTGTAATGAATGGGTAATCAAGGTGCTTTTATATTGTGTGATAGTCTTAATTTGTAGTATCTGAGATGGAGCAGATGAAGGGCCTAGTATGATGTCATTATGAAACCTTCAGAACTTAGTGCAGATCTATACAGGAATTCAATGTCCACCATATCCTTCAGAGCTAATGTTGGTTTAATGTGCAGGACTGTAGCACTAGAGGTGTTATTAGGACCATTATGTTTGCCAAAAAGACAGCATCTATCTCTGTATTTTCTGCATGGCGAGCACATGAATACTGCAAATCAATACAGAGAATGACAATCATGAGAAACCGCTGAAGCGTTGGAGAAAAGTGCGACATGGCAGGCAGCGCTCGCTGTTTAACGGAACATGCACGGCCTGCTTAAGCCTTGCTCAATTTATCGACTGCTGCAAGAAATCAACAGTGGCAAGCAGCTTAGCAGCTCTCTTATCCCATAATAGACTCCATTCATACAGGCCTTTTATTCCATACGTGCCACAAGGTGACAAATGGACATAATGCCTGCCAGCCTGCATCTGAATTTATTTGATTTTTTTCTTCCTCTTTCTCCTTCCTGTCTTCCCTTCACTTGCGATCCTCACTGATGCATCTTGACGCTCTGAAGTATCCAGATAAATTCACTCTGCCTCTATTGCTGTTTATAACCTTCAGACTGCCAGAAACGATCTGTGTATGCACACCACAAAGAGCCATTGTCATCCTTGAATAACTTCAACAAAGAAAGAGGCAAAAAATGTTTTTAAAGCAGATGTTTGATAAAAAAAAGTAATAATAATGAATAAATAAATAAATATATGAGGTATGTTAAAGGTTCTGTATTTTAAAACTTTACTGGATTTTATTTATATTTCGCCAGCACATTGCTGAAGTGGTTGCCACTGTTGCATCACAGAAAGAAGGATCTGGGTTCGATTCCTGGGACCTGGGGCCTGTATGTTGTCCCTGTGACACATCTATGTTTGCCAAATATCTATTTCTAAAATATCTATTTCCTGTGTTGATTTCAGGTAAACATTCAGAGAAACAAGATTCTTCATGATTGGTTGTTGGGTCCAGGTAGGTGGGGTTTGGTACATGAGAGCAGCAACTGTTGTGACATCATAAAGTTACAGAATTCCTGACTGCTGGTTTTAAGGTTCAGTTTCTGAATACAGACTGTGAGCATTTTATACTTTCACTGTATTAATATAGAATCTGGAAATGATTTATAATCAAAAACAACATGGACGTCTAACTTTTTACAATATTAGATAATATTATTATTAATATTAATAGAGACATTTGAGAAAAGTTGAGCAGGAAATTGTTTAAATTTCCTGAATAGTACTACAGTACAGACACACATTAATATTATCCCTGCGCTCCATCATCATTTCTGAAACCACAGATGGTAGCTGAAAAGAATTTTTAAATATAAATCAACTGGAAATTTATAACAGTTTATATCGGCAGCAAATAAATGCATCTTGCCAGACATCATTTTATTTTATCTAAACAAATATGTTTACCGCTTTAAAAATGTTTAGCAAACATTATCAAGCATCCAGGTCTTGTTTACTCATTTAAAAAGGGGAATAAAGTCAGAATGATCATAATTTCATGTGAAGATGCAGAGCAATAATAATGAGAGCATTTTACTACGGGTATAAATAAATATTTCAGCCTTAGAAGCCTCGTGGTGATAATCTATCACCCCCACTCCCAAAGATGGGATGCTCCCCGTGGGAAGATAATTCACCAGTTGTGGCTCCTGAACAGCAGATGATCTATACAGTCCTAGAAAAGGTTATTTATTGCTTTCATAATTAAATTTGGTATCTTGGTGGAGAGGCTGTCGCGGTATGATTAATCAAGTCCCACTGGCCAGTGCTGGAGAGGGCCAAGTAGCAGGTGTTGCTCACTCCAGCCTGAAATGCTGCCGCTCTGTAAAGTACATGGAGCCGTGGTTTCTGCAGCTCTGAAAAAAAAGGAAAGCTTCAGGCACCATCTGAGTGTAAGCGAAATGCACTAACCTCAGTGTGAGCACAAAAAAAATTTTGTACAACAGCTAAAAATATCAGCCAGTGATGTTGGTTGATCAGAAGGAAATTAATCATTGACTCTTTTAAAAGTCAGTGAATCATTTAAACCAGATGATGCAAAATAGGGATTTGTTGCCAATTTAATACAGTGATTAATTAATGAAAACTAATAACAACATTTTTTGAGGATGAAAATAATCATTGGTCGCACTTAATGTGAATGTATTGTTTAATGTGTACAGGCCTGACTTCTGCTCTTAGATGATGATTATTTCCAAAATGCTCTGGATCCCATGTTACCAGCAAGTCAGCAGCTCTGTCTGCTTCATCTGTCCAGATATACATCTCAAATAAATGAATATGTGGGTTCAGTTAAAAGTGCTTTTCTTTAAACTTATTGATATGATATATTTTACCAGGCTAACTCCAGAAAACCCTGCTACTGGCATCAACACTGCCTGTTCATCAAAGGAAAAGTTTGAAATTATTGGCAGGACTGTGTGCCACACAACCTACATGCACTTGCAAACAAAATAGGACCGGTTAAAAAATATGTCATGGCACAAAATACATACACACACACACACCTTTAAATGGGTAATAATGTCTCCCCTGCCTCAAAAATGATTCAGATAATTAGTTAACTAAAGTTGGAGCTAGTGAGCTAAAGTTTGAGATGTAGAACAGCAGAACAGTTGTGAGTCTGTGAAAGTGATCATGGCCTGGATACAGGCTGGTTCTAGCTGGCTGTCTAGTTGTTTCTCTGAGGACAGATTTTGGCCCGACCTGCAAGATGAAGTCATTTTTATGATAGGTGTGATCTGACATATTGTATGAATGCTCACACGACTGTGTGCTGATGTAACATGTAGTAATGATTACTGGGTACTCGTTAAGGACACGGTGACAGGATGCTGTCGCGACTTGGACCACAGTTTTTATAATCAGAAACTAGGTCCACAATGATCAATTTTCTTCAAGTGATTTAATGGAATTAAGTACTTGTAATCATTTTGTCTGTTGAATGATAAAAAAAGCACAATTCTGACATTCATTCAAATAATATAAAAGGTAGATAATGAACAATTCCTCCATGGTGTCTGATATAAATATAACTGATGATGAACATTGACTGTTTAAAAAAAGTGGATCTAAAGCTGTAAAATGAAGCCAATGAGAAGAGCCATACATTCTATTTAATGACCATCAGGAGGCTGGTTGTTAAAAGAAATCAGATTGTATTAAAGTCTATGGGAAAATGTCTGACTTGGCTTTATTAACTCAGGAAACATTTTCCTAATGAGTTTATGGTCTTAGTTTCTAGTTTCATGTCTTCAATACAACATGATGCTCATTTTTTAAATGATAGTTCTGTTTAGAGGGAAATAAACCATAAAGCAGAGAATGCATTAGTGGGTGTGGGTATCCTGTGATTGACACACTGTACCATACAATTAGAATAGAGTACAGAGCATGTCAGATATAGTCGTCAGTGGTTCACAAATAGCAGCTCACAAATCAGAGGATGACCTTAGGCTTACTAACAATTTTAATGGACATTAAATGTAAATTAAAAATTACATTCTCAACACTACAATTAGCTCTCTTCTGTTGTGAGTCAATTTGTTGTTACCTATTTGTGTTGTGGCCTTTGCACTGGTTTTTGCCCGTCAGGGCTACCCTATATTATGCACTTGAGTGTGGACCTTTTTCAGTCATTATTATTACTGAATCATAATTTTTTACAATGACAAAAAGCTAATGTCAAGATGATCTTTACGTCGAGATTGTTTCAGTTCGACAAATAGAATAAGAAAGAATGAGTTTATTCGTCTGCTACTTGACTGTTTCAGCAGTGGTAAATATTTTAAGTCGTTACCATGGCAGTCTCTCTAAGGAAGAGAAATGTATTGGACCTTTATGATACACAAATACCTGACAAGCTGGTTTTTTCAGTCCTTAGATGGATGAGTGAGAGAATAATAGACATTTCGATTTATTGATTAAATGTTTCCAGCTCGGCTGCACGGCGGCATAGTGGTTAGCGCTGTTGCCCCACAACAAGAAGGTTGTGGGTTCTTTCCCCCAATGTGAGCTGGGATTGGCTCCAGCACCACCCCACAGCTCAGAAATGGATAAGCGTTGGAAGATGAATGCATGAATGAATGAATGTTTCCAGCTGGAAACAAGAGAAAACACAAAGCGAAAGACGATGGCCATTTTTATTGTCATTAAGGAGCTTTTTAAGCAAAAGAATTGTGTCTAATGGATATGAATGGCAGTCTCTGATGAATTAAGTAATTCAACTGGACACACTTTGAGGGATGATGGAGATCTGCTGCCATCTCACTACCACACAGCTGATATCACTATACTGCTTAAAGCTATGAGTTGCCATGTCAACAATGTGGAGAGGGGATGAACTGACTATAGGACAACACAAAGTCAATATCCATGTTGAGCACAAAATGAACATGGTGTTTAATCCTATGTCCACAACCATAGTCTGCTCCATCACATTACTTTGCCTGAGCTGTTGTTCAATTTACTCTTCCACTGGTAGCCTGGAGGTGCAGGCTGAGGTTGTGTGGCTTTATTAGACCCAGCTATTGTGTGTGTTTTTCTGTGTGTGTGAGGGAGAGAACCTCTAATCAGAAGCTATATGGATTACTTTTTTTAGAAGCTGTTTCCGAGACTTGTTCTGAAAAGAAGTAGTGAAAAACATGACAGCTCCCGTGACGAGTTGGTCTCGTGATCATCGTCTCACTTCCCTGGCAAATGATTAAAAAGCAGCCGATGTGTAAAATTGCGATTAGGAAGGTTTTGACAATCTCTGGTAAAAACAGGACAAATTGAGTCCTAAAGCTATATCCAGAGTGCTCATGTGAGTCTACAGTGGTACAGTGTGGGACCTCAGCTTCGCAAGGTACTTTTAGGTATTTCATCTTCTTCTAGATGCTGCAGTCAGCAGCCCTGACCAAAATGTTCAAAGTGAACAGGTACAGTACAGATGAGAGAAAAATTTGATTTTTAATTTCTCCAATAATGGCATGCAGGTTCATCAGCGTAAAGTACAGCAGGTTAATAATTGCGTGTCATCTGGATTTTAGTTGCTCACTTTTACTTCCTCTTAGTAGATAGGAAATTAAACTTTAGACTTGTACCTTTTGCTGAGCAGCACCAAATGTCAGCTTTAATTACAGGATGCTCCCACATTCAATTCTTTTTGGCTCTGATACCACCTATTGGAGGGTTTCATGAAAAAGCAACCCTACATCAACAGGCCTACTGTATCTCTCTGGAGGAGTCAACTTGGAATGTAGCACCCACCTTTGTTGCTATGATTACTATTATGAAGGTATGGCCTGGTGCGGTTTAGGCACTGAAACTTGATCAGGTTTAGGAAAAAACAAGGTTAAAATTATGGACTCTCTAAAACAGTGGATGTTGGCCAATGCTGAAGAGCCTTAACCTGCATTCTAATGATCTAATGAGCATCGGGGTGAACTCCGGTGGTTTTAAAAGAATAAAAGGAGTCAGATTTTATTGAAGTGTATGTGAATATTACCCTTCTTCTCACTTCATTTATTACACACACACAGATATACATACATACATACATACATACATTCATTCATCTTCTACCGCTTAACCATTTCTGGGTTGCATGGTGTGCTGGAGCCAATCCCAGCTCACATTGGGTGAGGTACAGCCTGGACAGGACACCAGTCCATCACAGGGCAAATATACACGCAGGAGCTCACGCAGTCATGGGGAGAACTTGCAAACTCCAAACAGAAAGGCAGCAGGCCAGGGAATCAAAGCCATGACCTTCTTTTTGAGGGGCAACAGCGCTAACGTCTATGCCACCATGCTGCCCATATGCATATATACATCCATCAAATATAGTATGTGAAAAGAAAGAATGGTATGTACTAGGGATATCTGATAATATCAGCCTGATATTAGCATAATTATGTAATATCGGTGAGAATCGTTATCGGTTTTTCCTCCGATAATGAAAACCCGATAACGCAATGCCTGGGTTTTGCCAAATATGCTGGAATTGCTTGTGGGGTCCCGAGACGTTTACCGGCGTGCGATTGATGACCTCATCAATCCGTACCTGGAGGCAAAATAACAACAACACTGTGTGGCTAGTCATGGCTAACAAGCTTGCTCACTTGTTGCTACACAAAATGTCCGTGGTCTGGAATTTTTTTTAAGTTTCACCTGCAGATAACAAAAATGCAATTTGTAATGAATGCAACGCGCTTGTCAAGCGAGGGGGAGACAAGACTTCGTCCTTCAACACTTCAAATTTAATTGACCACATCAGCAAGAACCATCCCGAGGTACACAGATGATCTCAGGAAGAGCTGTTGTTTGAGACAAAATGTTCAAAATAAATATGGCACTTTTCCATAACTTAAGTTGAAGTAGTGTTCTTATTTTGTACAGACAATGTTAATTTGTGGAGTGTCTCTAGTGGGGCATCACAATAAAAGTAGGTAATGTGTTAATTCCACGACAGGAGATGTGATGTGACCTAAAAATAGGTTGGGGGAAAAACGGCTGCATATATCGGTATCGGTTGATATCGGAAATCGGAAATTAAGTGTTTGGACAATATCGGCATATCGGATATCGGCAAAAAGTTAATATCGGACATCCCTAGTATGTACCATATCGTACAGTTTGTAACTCCCATTGCCTTTATAACAGTCACTGTAATATGTTTCTTTATGTTTAGTATTGTTGCTGCAACAGCCCCAGTTTCCTCCTCAGGTCTCATTACAGTTTCATCCAATATTACCCATTCTGATGTCTGTACATATGTAGTTTCTTCTGGCGTGATGTCCACCAGCTGCCTGCACGGTGTTAGCACACTAGAGGGTTACTTTCCTCTCTGTGTTGTCCTGTGGTTTTATCCTTCTCACCTCCTCACCTGGCTGCTGGCCTGGTGGGCTGCCAGCCTCCGATGTTTAATTATGTCTTGTCTGAGCCGTGATCACCTCCTCCTGGGCCCAGCAGCATAACGCTGTATCACAGGCAGCCTATTGAACTACCTCCAGCCCACCAGGGTGTCCAACTGCCCGGCTAATAACGATCCATGCAGCTGCCAATCCGGCTGAGCTGTGCCATCAATATTGCTGTCTACAGAATAACATCAATTAAGAGACAGGGATCTCAACATTAAGACGCAGGACAAATAGCACTTGCTGGGTTGATGTCTTAAATGGCAGGAACAGACAGCTTATTGCTAGGAGATATTTTCAAACAGAGTGTGAAAACTGAGAGGCTTGTGTCCCTGCTCAGTCAGGTACAAACACAGACACTTTCACAGACACACACTTTCTAGATTTGTTGTTTGTGAGAGAATGATTACTGCTTTGAATGATTATGTCTCCAGTGCTCTGGCAGATAAATAGATGTCTCAATGGTGACTCCCTATAAGGGTTACTAGACTAATTATAAAACACTGCATGTTACATAAATGTAATAAATAACCTGTTGAAATAAGTAAGTGAAAGTGTTTTGTTGGCTAGCAGTACATGGATAAATGGTTTAAAAAATAGAGTTAGAAGAAAAAAAATTAATGAAAAAGGAATGAATGGCTGAAATAGCTAAAAAAAAAAAAAAGGTCAACAATTTTTATTCAGTGGCCCTGAGAGCTTAAAACCCTGCAACACAAAAACACATCCAAATAGACAAAAGACAAACATGGTTAGAAAACAACTTCAACAATTTGAGAAAAGGTGAGCTGCAAATACTCCCAACTCAGTCAAATAAATGAACATGCTGCGCGTAGCACAGAAACAAACAAAGCAAAACAAAAAAGGAGATTAAAGGTGTTTTAAATGATCCCCAAGCAATGTTGTTCAATGCATTTTGGAACACTTCAACTGTCTCATGCACTGCTTACAGCATGTTTCTGTATTTGGTTGTCAGTGCTGCACCAGTTCATTCTTTAAAAGAAGAAGCTCAGAGTTCAGTTCGTATGGATAGAAATGAACTAGTTTGCATCAACAGTTAATTTTTGGAAAATTTGAACTAAGTTCACAGTCCCAAATATGAACTAGTTCATTTTCATTTGTTCTTTTTATATATATATATATATCATCACCAGCTAAATATATTCCCAATCCAAAACTAAACAGATTATTGTTTATCAATTAGGAATCCCAGATAGGAGTTACCCTTAAAACCCAAGAAAAAACGATGTTGATAAGATATTTTACCACTTGATTATGTGTCATCATGACAACATGTAAAGAGCAGAAAAAAGGTCAAAAGACATGCAGTTAATGTATGATGTACATGCAACATAAAATTGTATTTTGCTGTCATTAAGCAAATTGTGTATGTAGACTGAAAAAAGTAAATCTAAGAATATGTGATTGTAACATAATTAAGCCTGTGATAATAACAATAAAAAACGTAGTTTGTCTCTTGAAATGAATATATCAAGTTGTGAATTAGCCTACATTTGTTAAAAACACAAGTCATTTTGATTTTTTTCCATAACAAGCTGTATGTATTCTTCCCACCGTCCAAAGATGTGCATGTTTGGGTTGATTGGTGACTCTAAATTGTCCGTAGGTCTGAGTGTGGGTGTGAGTGGTTGTTTGTCTCTGTCTGTCTCTGTGTGTTGGCCCTGTGATGGACTGGTGATCTGTCCAGGGTGGGATTGGCTCCAGCACCCCCCATGACCCGGACATGGATTAGTGGTAGAAGATGAATGAATGAAAAAGCTGTATGTAAGTGGCTCAACATTAGTGATGGGAAGTTCTTTTTAATGACTCAGGTCTTGAATCTCGTTCAGTAAAATGAACAAATCTTTTTTCAAGTCATTCGTTCTTTTCGTTCATTGGAACCAGTGTGGCGCTGTAGCTGTCATTTGATTAATGACTGAAAAAGCACGGCTTTCCAACATTGAAGAGCAACATGGTTTTCTTCACTTGGCATATAATACACAAGTTTGCTTTTGTTAAACTATTGAGCACTCTTTTGGGCCATAGCCTACCGAAGTTGAAATGACCGATTACTTCATTTGCCAGTAGGAGATCGCTCCGCCTATCGTTAAAAAATTTTCATTCTATGATGGCTGTTCACTTTAGCCTTCCTGGTCACTGAAGACCCGTAGTGTATGAATTCGCTCCAACAGAAAGGAAAATTAAACATCCATCCCATAGCTACATAGCTAACGTTAGCTTTCGTGCTAACGTCAGATAGCTCTCCTCACCAGTAATAACAGCATTGGTCATGTTACTGCTGTAACCACGTGAATAAACGAACCACGGGAACGAAAGCCCCGAAGACCCGTAGTTATGAGTCGTGAACGAATCTCTCATTTCTACACTGAGCCTGCTGTTACCTCAGCTTTGTAGTTCCTAACTGTAGTATGGAGCAGCTGGTTATAAAGCTAAGTCTCATTTCACCTTAGCTTGGCTTGTTGACACTGGTAACTAGCAGTTCAGGCTAATTTCGCACACACAGAAGAGGAGAGGCGGAGTAGTTGAATACATGGACCGGGGCTTTATTCAGCTCTTTTTGTCATTCCAACATTACAACACAGTACTTTTTTGGCTGCAGAGTTTAGTTTCATCACACTGACTATAAAGCTTACAGTGGCTATAGCTGGCATTACTTCTCACACCATTCACCGGAGAGAGGGACATACACGCTTCTCTGCAAGCGTACACTAGAGTGCATTTAGCGACAGAGTGGCGCCACCGGAAGCTCAAAACGCTCGCCAGTCACTTGGTCTACATAGCCCCCAAAAGTTCCAGGAAGTGCTTGGCAGGCAATAGAAAACAATAGGAAAACTACGATAATCAGTAGATAATGATCAATAAATGTTTTGCTGTGCAATATTTTTTATAGTTGTGTTAACGGATTTGAACTATGTTAAGTTTACTAAACCTGTATGGTCGTGTACAGCAATGTAAATCATAATATTTTCTCTTTTTTTTGTCTCTAAAGGCACTCTAGCGTACACACAACACAACACGGCTACGTGCTGACTATATCACACACTACCCACAAGGCCACCTCCTTAAAGGGGAATGCTCAGGCCGGTAACACTGCGCAGCGGCCATGGGACAAGTGAACGAGAAACTCAGACCTAAAGACCTGTACTTTGAGTCGTGAACGAATCAGTGGCGCCTCCACGGAGAATGCGCAGCGGTCATGTGACATGTGAATGAGAGACTCAGACCTGAAGACCCTATTTTAGGAGTCGTGAACGAATCAGTCATTCCTACACTGAGAATATGCGGCAGAAAGGCCCGTTTGTGAATGAATCTGAGCCTGTGGTGCGCATGCACGGACCAGGGAAAAATGAACGAATCACTCACTGAGATGACTTGTTACTCCCGAGTCATACAAAATATTAGTTCAAAATGAACGAATCATCCACGAAAGACACACCACTACTCAACATATCTTCTTATGCAGACCCACACAACACACAATTTGCTCGTTGTATTTGCTCTGCTCCAACTGCGCCTCGTGTGCTGCATTCTGGGTACTTCGTGCCATAACCATCCCATCTGAGCACCGGCAAAAGGAGAAGTTTGAGAAAAGAGGAGACTGAACTTTGAGGTAAGAATTAAGTAAATGTTAGTGATATAGTTGGTTAATTTCTACAGTCTTTCAGGTTTCATATTGTTGTAGAAATGGACAAATAAAATAACTGGAGGCTCTTGATGTAATTTGGAATTAACAATAGCAAGTGGCTTCAAAAGACTTGAAACTAATGTTAGCAAGTTGTTTTAAAATACTTTGCTTCAAATGTAATTTGAAGCTGATGTTTGCAAGTGATTGTAATTCAAAGCACGCAGGGATGTGTTTTTTTTCTTCCATGTAACGTTCATCAGACGGCGCCGGGTGCCGCATTTTCAGCTCCACGCAGAACACACCTGCATGGTGTTAGCCGTTACGGTTTGTTTCCACACAGGGATACAGCAGGAAAATTTCAATCTGGGTGTGTGGTCACGAAAACAGCAAGCACATTGTTATCCTGTGGTAGCAAGGGCGGTGCAGTGACAGATAGCAAGCTATCATAGGAGATGATGTTAGCCTAGTTAAAGTGACTTAAGCATTCAGTATATGGAATGGAAACGTCAGCTAGTTAGCTTGTTTTGTCTAAACGACAATCCATATTCATGAACACATATTTGGTCACCAAGAAACCGTTTAAATAATTTACATATATTCGCGTTACTCATTCCACTGGTGGCCGGCATATTGGTCAGACTTTTTTGATACTCCCGCCTCTATGGAAAACGTCACTTACAAAACACATCACACACTGAATTGATTGTTGCTTGTCTGGTCTAACGGGCCGTTTCCATTACAGCGAATTTTGCTTCGGTCTCATTGACTTTGTATGGAGGCGAGAATCAGGGCGAGGCAGCCGAAATACAGTTGGCAAAACCTGAACTTTATGCAAATTAAACCACACAAGCACCAATCAATCAAAAGTTGGAAAATCATCAGAGAGATACTTGGAGACTTGTACATGAATGTGCTGCAGTTTTCTGCGACCCGCTGCTAACATTTTGATTAGATTATTTTATGGAATTTTTGAAGATTGGCATTTATTGGACATTAAACTATCAAAATGAATGAGAAGATTTTGTCAATAGGTCTTAAACTTACTTAAAATGGCCTTCAATTGCATTAAATTTAAATCTGTGATACCTGTAGACAGTCTTATGAACCTACAAGACTGCTCAAAACTACCAAAGCAACCAAGTCATATCATTCTGATCTCCCATGTGGGGAGAAAGAGTGCCAAGAGAGCTATATGCATCATTTATATTGGTATATAAGAGGGTTTTACTCTTTCTGGTATATTTTACAGGTTTTTGATGATGACGATTCTGCGACAGTCCAAGAGGCCCTTACTACACAATGTCCTCAACATCTTTGTGGTCAGCAAAGCCAAAGATGAAGATCTCCCCAAGCAAGCTGGAATAGCCATTGAGGGAGCAGAGGTCCTTTTTGGTATCCCTGATGTGGCACATGCTTGTACCTACCTGATGGGCCATATCCATGCCTTGGTACTAAGGTACCCTATCAAACTGAAATACACCTTTGAGGTTTTTCAGCAGATTTTCCTAGAGCTGGAGGATGTCATCCAAAAGCTGTCCTCCAAAGTCCATGATCTCAAGGTCAGTTTACACTTATAAAAGCCATACAAACATTGCTGAAGGTTTTGAATGAGCTCCCTCTTTTCAAGGTTTACAGTTGTCGGTTTTACATTGCATCTTCTCAGGTTTTCCAACACAATTTGTCAGTTTACATTTTTATGCTTAAATTTGTCATTTGATGTAAATTTGATCAGTAGTCTGCACTTTAAATGGCTAATATAATTCGGCTCAGCACAAGTATTTTGTGAGGTGCTGGATTTTGTGTTTTTTGCACAATTGATGTATTGGTATTGATTTTGAAAGTAGGCGTCATCTGATTAGGATGTTCAAACCTTTAAGGTCAGACTTTTGGTGGGGTCTCATCCCTGCAAGTGCTTCGTCAGGGTAGACAGAATAGATGTTTGTTTTGTAGAACATGTCTGTGGAAGTTCACTTTTCATCAGAAGAACCATGAAGGAATAGAATGCAAATCCCATGAGTTATGTGTTGGGTCATTGGCATTGTCTAATGTGCATCTGGCGCTGGCATCTTGGGTGTTTATGATGTTGTCAACATAATGGCGTTTATGGTCTTATTTTCTTATCAAAGTGTCTTTGGGATATTGTATGTCCCATGCCGTAAGTACACTAAAATATTACGACACATCTGGAACTATTGTTAAACAAGGTGAACAAGCTCTTTTGTTTTGTTAAGTTGAATAATTAATACCAGGTGCTGTTTGAATAATGTGGGCGTTGTTGCAGAGTATACAGTATTAGGGCTGCAACTAACAATAATTTTCATTAGTGTACAATCTGACTTTTTTTCAACTAATTGGTTTTTGTTATGAGAACATGATGAAAAATGTTTTATCACAATTGAGTAATTGGCAACTTAGCAATTAAACAACTAATAGTAGCAGCTCTATACAGTACACTCAGTTATTGCCCAGTTCAATGGCAGTACCTGTATGACATGAATTTGAAATGTTGTGAGAATTTGTTTTAAAATATGTCAAATTTTGTGACGTATGACCTCCTGATTGTGTTGACCCCTATGACCTTTCCCCTAGTGCAACTCTCACACAATTTGCTGAGTGTACTTATAATTTCCAGGGAATTTACTTTTGCAAGTGAAGTCATGTGTTGACTTCACTTGCAAAAGTAAGTTGACTTTACTTGCAAAATTGCTGTTGTACAAACAAAGACTACTTGTGTTTGATTTATGGGATAAAATTATACAAAAAGTTGCCTTACTTTTTTTAAGTAGATCGAGCACCATATTTTTATCAGTGTAGCATTTCAAAACAGAAACCGTATTGATTTGTCTGTACATAAAACTTCACCAAACAATATGTAAAACTGGCTTTCACCATGAAAGAATATCGGAAAAACTTAACTGTGTCTGCTCACACAATTGTTTACAAACAGAACAACAAAGCGAGTGCCATTCAATGCAGAGAGTACTCGCATTCATTATTTAAAAACTGAACTACTTAGTTCACAGTTCACAAAAATATGAATGTGTCCATGAACGTGTTCATTGAACGCGTTCATGGACAATGCTGTTGGTTGTGTTATGAGTATTTAAAGCTCAGAGGCCTGTATCACAAAGCTCGATTTCAGCTTAGCGAGGTAACTTCAGGTTAGACCCTGGCTTTTCAGTCTCACGAAGGTGCTCGACTTTCTTTCAGGGTAAGTTGCCACGGTAACTTATGTGGAATGGCTAACCTGCCCCAGAGCAAGTTAAGTTCAGGGTTAAGAGCTCAGCAGGTATATTAGACCACGTACCGACCAATCAGTTCTCTTGGAAAACAGCCTGCCCATTCCTAGACGAGCCCATTGATGTGGGCAATAGTACTTTGAGAGGAGCGCTGAATAGCCAGAGAAAAGTTATTGACCGAGTTAACCCGTTTAATTTTCTGGTCCAGGTAAAGGAACTTGTCCCAAGTCCGCTTTGCTCCACTCAGGTTGGAAGTGAAATAATGAGGATAAAATTGTAAAACAAGAGATAAAAAAATCTGAAATGCAAATTCATGGGACAGACATACAGTAAATCTCACCTACGTAATTTGTGCATTGACAGAGTCTGTGATTTTTTTGCCAGCATTCTATGCGGCTTTTATCAGCTGCAACTATGCAACTTTTTGCTTGAATTATTGATTTATAGTTGTCATATTTTCTTAATATTACAGTTTGCTCCTGTAATGCGAAATATGCAGCTCATAGCGTTTTCTCCATGGTCCGATTGATCGTATGCAGCAAACCCCGCCCCTATTATGTGGGAAAACCCTTCGGTTAAATCAGATAGTTGATAACCGACTTTGTGAGAGCATTTATTGGGATTGCAGATGTCTTAGTAAGTGAAGCCAGCTAAAAAAGAGATCCTGGGCAAATTAATCCAGTTTTGTGATACAGGTCAGGTGTCTTCAAGGTGATGAAAATTTGTGCTTTACATTTAGTTTCAACACTGAAATGATACTATATTAGAACAATATTACATTATCCACCTTTGGTGTCAGGTCATTGTAGATGAACAGACTTGAACATGTTATGTTTACCTTGATGATGTAGTATTAAAGCTGAGAAACCATCTGAACATGATGGAGTCAAATATCTTTAAAATACCTTTCAACATGATTTACATTTTTGTTATTAAAAGAAAAAACAAACTGCGATTAACTTGCAAACTGATGCTGTTAAAATTCATGCCACGGACTCTTAATGAGCCACCCAGGGAGCCATCTTAAGAGTCAGAGGCTGTCTTAATCATGCTGAACAGTGGGGGATGCCTCACAGCCCCTCACTGGTCGTGGCAACAGCACCGAGAACAGGGCCCCTGAAAGGGAGGGGCAAGCTGAATACCCTGGGCTGTACAGTGCAGACCGGGGTTATTATCTGCCATTACCCTGATTACTGAGCCCTTCATTTGAATGTCTAAGGTGAAATCATTTTTTTTTTCATGTATAACTACCAAACTGAGTTGGAGATATTCATTACACAGGCAGTGAACAAGGCCTAAATGGAATCTATTTGGTAAACACACGACACCATGAATATGATCATAGACACTAAAGTAAAGGTATTGGTGACAAAATTCATTCATTTTATTGTGTTTGATGAGCGAGCATTACTTCCTCCTTTCCCTGCTTTTCCTTCATTTTCACAAAGTATTTTACTAAAACACAGCAAAGCCTCATTGCATTTAATAAAAGCACTTTCATCGCCCTAGTTATGCCATCTGTGAAAGTCAAATTCCCAAATACATAGTTATTGCTAATTCTCCCTGTGTCCTTAGACAAATATTGCTGCTAGGGAGCACCATATCTAGTGATCAATCATATCACCTCTCTGAACCTGCTATGCAATTTATTAAGTGCTGAACAAATGGGCCGGAGCAGGCGAGCGGCTGTTCCCAGGGCCAGGGAATGTAAATCTAAGCAGAGTAACAAATTAGTCGGACTTCGCTCTTTTTTCCTGCTTGCATACTAAAATTGCTGTTGGCGATGCAAAGCAACCCAAGGTAGGCATTAAACTTGCAAAGGTTACAGGAGAAAGTTGAGTTTATACTGTAGGTAGACAGCCAAAGGTGGTGCTTCACTGCATTGTCCTACTCTCTAGAAATTGGTCTCCTCCAGTTTCAGATCGAAGGCTAATTCAATTATCACAAAGTAATATGACTCAATTGTGACATAGTTTATATGTGTTCATCTGCTCAAAGAACATTATTATTTACTTATCTATGACCAGTCGTCATAAAGGAGCACAATACACCAGTCCCAGAGGTACTTTTACGTTAAGAGACTTTAGAGAGGTTGAAACCAAGAATGTAACCATTTCCAGACCTGTGGGTTGGGGGACCAAGTATTGCAAATGGGCCAAGAAATATTTTGCAAATTGGTACCATTTCGGTGAGAAGTCATAGAATGTTTTTAAACGAAATCATCTAACAAAAACATAAAAAATGTTGGAGAACTCCTTCATAGTTTTTTTTACCTGTGTTTAGACCCCTGAAAACAGGCTGACAGCTTTTCTGAACTTCAAAGAAACCTGCACTCTGAAAGCTGTTGCTGTATAGACATTTGTTATGCTGACTGAGAATTGAATTGTGTTTTTGAGTCATACATGGGACTGGGGTGAAAAAGAAATTCTAGTTAAACACAATTTTTATTTAACTTTATTCAGTAGAAAGTATTTATCAGTCTTTCTCAGCAATGTGCTTGTCTAAGCTAAACATTGTGGTCAATAACAGCTGTCGGAAGGATGTAAGGCTGATGGCCTCTCAACACAAACAGTGCAAATGAATTAGCCAGCAGACCTTTAGTAGTGACAGCCCAACAAACTGTGTGACAAACTGTGTTTATGCTTTAAAGATGTAAAGATATAATACTTCAAATTTTAGTTTTTTAGCATTGCCAAGAAAATAATTAATTACCCCAACATGGATTACGTTTTATACAATTATATACACTCACCGGCCACTTTATGAAGTACACCTTGCTAGTAAAAGGTTGGACCCCCTTTTGCCTTCAGAACTGCCTTAATTCTTCGTGGCATACTTTCAACAAGGTGTTGGAAACATTCCTCAGAGATTTTGGTCCATATTGACATGATAGCATCACGCAATTGCTGCAGATTTGTTGGCTTCACAAGAATGATGTGAATCTCCCGTTCCACCACATCCCAAAGGTGCTCTATTGGATTGAGATCTGTTGACTGTGGAGGCCATTAGAGTACAGTGAACTCATTGTCATGTTCCAGAAACCAGTTTGAGATTATATGAGCTTTGTGACATGTTGCATTGTCCTGCTGGAAGTATCCATCAGAAGATGGGTACACTGTGGTCATAAAGGGATGGACATGGTCAGCAACAATACTCAGGTAGGCGTTTAAACAATGCTCAATTGGTACTAAGGGGCCCAAAGTGTGCTAAGAAAATATCCCCCACACCATTACACCAAGACCACCTGCCTGAACTGTTGATACAAGGCAGGATGGATCCATGCTTTCATGTTGTTTACACCAAATTCTGACCCTTCCATCTGATTGTTGCAGCTGAAATCGAGGCTTGTCAGGCCAGGCAAAATTTTTCCAATCTTCTACTGTCCAATTTTGGTGAACTTGTGCGAATTGTAGCCTCACTCTTCTATTCTTAGCTGACAGGAGTGGAACCCGGTGTGGTCTTCTGCTGCTGTAGCCCATCTTCTTCAAGGTTCAACATGTTGTGCATTCAGAGATGGTATTCTGCATTCCTTGGTTCTAACGAGTAGTTATTTGAGTTACTGTTGCCTTTCTATCATCTCGAACCAGTCTGCCCATTCTCCTCTGACCTCTCACATCAACAAGGCATTTTTGCCCACACGACTACCGCTCACCGGATATTTTCTCTTTTTTGGACCATTCTCTGTAAAACCTATAGATGGTTGTGCGTGAAAACCCCAATAGATCAGCAGTTTCTGCAATACTCTGACCAGCCCGTCTGGCACCAACAACCACGCCATGTTCAAAGTTACTTAAATTACCTTTCTTCCCTGACTAAATGCATTGAGTTGTGGCCATGTGATTGGCTGATTAGCTATTTGTGTTAACAAGTAATTAAACAGGTGTACCTAATAAAGTGGCCGGTGAGTGTATATTAAAGAAGTTTCGCACAGGAGTCCTCCAGGATATATACATGTATTACATCTGATTTTGTAGAGCACAATCAGATGTATATCTATAGCTGAAGGAAATTAAAAATTGAGAATCAAATCAAATTGAATCAAAAAATAATCCAATCACTCTGCTCCAGGAACAACTGGTCGGGGAACCGCCCCCAAATCATGATGACTGGTTTGAAGGCTCAGTTTCTTTTCAGACTTTTGATATTTTCACAGTATTCATATAGAATCTAGATTTATGAACAAATGAGATATGGCCTTGTCACTTCATAAAATATTGGCCTTTAAAGCCTTTTTAACTGTGCTAAGTGATTCCTCCTAAAACTATTACAAATGAATCTGTAGAGTATCCAAAAATTCCCAGGCACACGAAGAGTTAGAAGAGTAAAGACATTTCTCCTGTGTGCTGCTGCATAATGGAAGAAACTGTGATAAACTCTGAGTTAAATGGAATTAATAATTAAGGAACTGCATTATTTATGCCACAGGCCCAAATACTCACTATTATTTTAAGAGTTTGGTTTAAGCAAATAATTTGAGTTGACTTTATCAATCCAGACACATTACACCAGCAGAAATTGCTATTATTCTTTTCTTGGGTAGCAATTAGAGACATAATTCAGGAACAAAGGCAGCAGAGTAAATTGTGGGCAGACTGAGTTGGCGTGTGTTGCAAATCAGGAAAGCAGAATGCTCATCTGTATTTTTTTTTTGCCCCAGTACTCGTCATGGATAGAAATGGCATCACAAGGCTCTTTCAACATTAATACCCACCTCGTACTGATGTTCTGACCTGGTCGCGAACTTCCTGGTATCTTTGGCAAACAGACATCCCCCTGAAAATGGCAAAATGTTTGAAATCCCTCAGCTAGATTTCTTCTGTGCTATGTGAGAGGAGCAGCGTTAACGCTGCCCAAACCTCACCTTTTATCTGGCCATTTAAAATTCATAAAGTGTGACTCAGTGATTACTTTTACACATACTGCCTTTGACCTCCTGTCGCTTCATTATCATAAAGCTGTGCAAAGGAGAACGAGCTGTCGCCCCCTCTTTTGTGCCACTATAATTGCTTTCTTAATTTTGGGAGGTGAGGAATACTGATACTGCAGCACAGACCTGATATCATAGAAGCGACATTGTTGTGTGGGGAGAGCGGAAGGGGAGGGGCTCTTCGGAGAAACAAAAGCAGGGAGCAGGTCCAGCAGTGAAAGTCCACCTTAAACCAGAGAAGTTGCACATATGTTCATTTTTGACAGATATTGACATAAGATGGCAAAAGTGTAGCCATAGGAAATTCAATCTTTGGTGAAATGAAAATGATTGAATTCTGCACCTAAATCCAGTTTGTTATACATGGTGTGAACCTGAAAATCTGCCAATTTCCCTGCATATCCTGTCACCTCAGTTTGTCACACTCATAATATATGCGCTTAAGTAGACATGTCTACTCTCCAGCCAAACAATGGTTCAACAAATAGGCAGTCAACATTCTTGTTTTCAGCTAAGTAACAAAATGTGAGTGTGTGGTCTCATACTCATACCGTCATGGCAGACACAGTACAACAAAGAGTCTTGAGCAGGTGTGTGAGGCTGAGAAGAGACTGTAATCAATATTTTTATAACTAATATAAAGATACATGCACAGATGTATCTGGGGACAGGTGACATATATGGAAATAAATTCTAGATATCAGGAGGTATATGTCACCATCTATTTTATCATAATTCATTTGTAGAAAACATGAATTTCATGACCATCCATCTCATAGTTATCAGGATAGTTCTGTCTGGATCCTAGTGATGGTCTACACTGAGGACATGCTACCAGGTTCTGTGTCTCTCTACTAAACTTGGATTCATGGATTCACCAATCAAATATGGCTTTGACTACAGAGGTCAGAGTCAGTCCAGCACAGACGGCCTGAGTAGAAGTCATCACACCAAAATGATTCCAGCTGCCAAACCTCAGAAGACAGCTGGACCAAGGATGTTTGTTCACATCACCAGTCACTCAAATCGCTCTGGATTGCATTCAAGTAACAGCAAGAAAAACAAATGCATTCCATGATTAACAGCAGCAAAACTGTGAGAAATGAGGCACTGCTTTCTTGGTACCAGCTGTTGTCAGATAGCTCTACAGTATCTCTGGTTTAAAACCGATGGAAGAAAACACGTGTTTCTAGAACAACAGTTTGTCATGGCAGGACTTTTGAACTTTTCAAGGATTTGGACTGAAACCATAATAGTATCTAGCTGATGAAGAGTTTTGTTTTTTGTTTTTTTTGTTTTTTTTGTTTTTTTTCTGGTGCTGAACAATACTTTCCCCAGCCCATTCTGACTGGCTGCTGAGCAACTTCCGTGTACCAGTTTCAGGGGTAAAGCCAAAACACCAAAGACAAAAGCTGTTGCAGTCATCCCCACTCGTCTCAGTTTGTCCTTTCAGATTTCTTCAAACTGGCCTCAGACTGGAGCCTCTCAAACTGCTCAAAGCAACCATCAGTAAATTCCATATAACCTTGTGAAGGTTGAGCTTTTGAAGATAACAAGATTCTGTTGCGATAGTCACAACATAGATAAGAAATATACATTTTATAATCAAATATTGATTTTTTTTTCCCCCTCTCTATCTTGCTGTCAAGTGTGTGACATCAAATTGACTTTGCAGGTGACTCATATTTTTCTGGCACTTGGAAAAGGAGCTGGTTTAATGCTCAGTACTTGAATAAATGAACATATTTGATTGATTATAATGGTTGCTAGAAAATTTTGCTCATACTCATTACATTGAAATCAATGTACTGTTTATTCTGTGAAATGCGTATTGATCAATTGGGACTTTATCTTAATGTCAAAATGTGTTTGGTAAAGGTCTTCTCGAAGATATTAATCAATATAAATGATGATGGTGAACTTTAATTGGTTTATGACGACCATCAATGGGTGCTGCTATGCCCTTAAATGCTCTTTCCTTATTCAGGGCGGATAGATATTTTTGGCTGTTGAATCAATGAAAACATCTCTGGATTATTTTTTTCACCGTTCAGTCTCTTCCACTTATCAGCAGCCATCTGTAACTCTTTATGCTCCCATCCTTCCTTCCCTCCTCATTTGTTCTCATTCTCGTCAGCTCATCAGTCAAATCTGTGCAACTTCGCAGCTCTGCTGCTTCAGCTTGAGACTGATAAGTGGGAAAATAAGGTTTCTGCTTGCCTGTGTGAGTCACAGTCACTGCTCTATAAACATAAGAAAGGTTTGGACGGTGGTTGACCAAGGGTTGACTACAACTTAGCTCTGATTATCAGCCTCAGACTGTCAAAAAACAAACCCATACGTCAGATGTCAGCAGGTCATTATGACCCATATTTAGGTTTTGTTGCGTAGCACATGAATGTGACACAAGAGATATGTGTTTGACTCCCATGTGAAAGTTTCACTTTAGTTTTTTTCCGTTAAGCATGACCGTTCCACAATGGTAACCATATTTTCTTTTGTTTTTTGTCAAAACCACGACAGCAAAGGTCCTTTAATGTCAAGCAAGTACTTATCTCAACTCAGATCACCATCTGTTCTTAAACCTAACCAAGCCATGACTGTGGTCATGGTAACCATGATAAACAAAGTCAGTACCACTGCCCCGCAGGTGACACTTTTAGGAGATGCTACATATACAACCTGTGGGTTGCATCAGATAGTTGAAATCTGAACAACCTGTCTAGTTGTGTTTGTATAGTGAAGTGGAGCAATATTCACTGACCAAAACATAGGTAATGCATCCAGGTGGTGGTGCACTTTTTACTAATATTGTCATTATAACAGTGACTTTGACATTTTTGGAGGACTGTACCAAATGATGCCAAATGAATTCCATGAGATGGTTGTGTCAGACTTTTAAAGATCTTTGTATGATCTTTCAAAATCCTTTCAATATAAAATTGTCATCACACAGAATAAACATTAATGCCCATAGAACAAGGGATCTTTAAATCTACAACCGACTCTGGTGTGTAAACACATTGACAATGACGGGTAATGTTTCAGACTGTAGGTTGATTGAGCTGTCTGTATAGTGGCTCCCGGTGCTCTCACTCTCTCCGCTGAGCCTTACGATTTCCTTTCTTTACTCCACAGGTTAATAGTTGCTGTTTTGTGTGCACAAGGGTTCAGCAAATCTGAAGACAGTGGATTTACAGGAGAGAGGCCACCAGGCAGTATAAACTTCAGCAAACTTTTTTCCTTTTTTCTTATCATTTACTTCACTTGATGTGATGAGTCACACTAAGCAGCTGTTTGTACTTTATTAATACGTTCTAGTTATAATACCTCTTATGATTACCTATCTCTAAATAAATCAGTAAAAATTAATACAACTTCAGCAGTCCTGAGAGGCAATAACAGTGACTGGTTTTGGAGAGCAGTGAACACTCGCCGTCACTGTATATGCCATTACACACACCAAAATTCAAAAACACTGATAAAATCATTATTTATCATATTAACTGAGTAAATTGATTAAATTAGTGCATTATGAGTTAAGAAAACCACATTGCTGATGGTTGTAAAGTTGCCAAACAGCAGTTTCTGGGCCTGAAAAATTAAGCCCACATGGAAGTTGTAAAATCTGCAGTTCTCTAATGACAGCCACAGTGTGATTCAGTCTCCTTTGACACAAATATCAAAATGTACAAGAGGAAAAAACATATTAACAGCCTAATACAATCTGTCTATGGCAAATTTCCTCCTTCATGAAAACTGTATGGTGGGCTCATTCTTATGTAACTTATTCATTTATATTTTATTGTGGCTTCTTAAATTGAGGTGGCTTTGAGTGATCAGTGGATGAGTGCATGCTTGCCAGGAACCAACACTCACCAAATTCTTAGCTCAACATTTTGACTTCTTTCCTTCACTTTTTTAGGATTAGCTTAAAGTTTGTCAGTTAGGCCCTACCAAGATAGCAAAGGCAGAGCAGCTCACTCTCAGTGAGATTAGTGATAGCAGAAAAGGTTGTTGTAAATTTTGTAAAGCAGGTAAAGTGATGGCACATAGATAAATCCTCTGATAAATCATGGTTTACAGTCTTATGTAAAGCAATATTTAAAGTGGGCTGTAAATAATAATGTTTACCCCAACTGAAGAAAAATTTCTCAGCCTGAAGCTTTTCTGAGAGGAAACAGTCATTGAAATCATGTTTCAGGCTTTGACATGGTTATGATGAGCTCCTACAGGAACCAGATGAGAGCAGTGTTTAAAAGCAGATGCAACCTGAAAAGGTTCACACATGCGATCCTCACAGTATTTCAGCTGTCAGAGGGACAAAAGGAACTGCTGCCCTGCTGCTGCTAACATAACTAGGCACCACTGGGGAAATGGTAATGTGGCCTCCCTGGGTAGATGTGGTTTATGTAGAAACAAGACTGTAATCAAGAACGAGGACAGGATCTAATTACTCACCTCTTCCCTGTCTCTCAGAGATCAAATCACTGCTCATGAATTACAGGCTTCATGGTGACCTGTCTCTGTCAGGGGCAGTCTTCAGTCTCACAGCACCTGAGCCACACACACATCGTGCACAATAACACTCCTCAGCTATATGTCGGTCGATGCAGAAAGAGAGCAGAAAAACTGTGGGCTGCACTTTGATGCAATGTATTGAACAAGTTGCTGGGAGGTCAAAGCTTGAGGGGGAGAGGTTCCCACAACAGTCAGCCAAAAGGTGACTTGTACACATTTGTCTTGCTGTTGTCATCCTTTTTTTTTCTTTTTTTTTTATGTGTTGTTATATGGAAGTGAGATTCACAGTCATTCTTCGGTGAAAAACCACAGGAGCTGCCTTCCTGTGTTACTGTTGCTGACTAGAACACCATCTGAAAAAACAGCAACTGTGAATTTTATATTTGTGTTTTCAGAGAAACTTTAGACCCAAACAAACCCCAACATGACATCATATGTATTGATTTGTCACCTGGCAATTTTAAGCTTTGTAATTTGGCCATTGCAATCTTGGAGAAGCCTACTGTGTGTGTGTATGTGTATTGAAGAAGACTTGAAGACTTGAGAGTAAGACCATTAACTTGTCAGGAAAATGTTGAGCTAATGAGCTACTGAGCTAATAAATAAAGAGAGAAGTAGGGCATTTTTCCCATAAGCTTCAATACAATTTGACTTCTTTTTACAACCACTTATTATACAGAATGCGAGTTTAAAGTTTTTAAGCATTTTGAGACGTAGAGTCTATGTGTAGTTTTTTTTTTTTTTCTAGCATTTTTATTCCAAAGGAGAAGGAGTCCTCAGACCTGAGTAAATTCCGGATGATCTCTCTCCTAAATGTAGAGGGGAAGATTTTCTTTAAATCAAATCAAATCAGATTTATTTGTATAGCGGCAAATCATAACAAAGTTACATCAAGGCACTTTACATATAGACCAAAGTCTTTATAAAATTACTTTATTATTACTTTATAAAACTACACTAAAATTCTTTAGTGTAGTTGCACGGAGATTGGCTAGTCATTTAGAAAGGAATAGCTTAATAGACACTGCAGTACAGAAGGCAGGAATACCAGGTTTCACAGGGTGTTTAGAGCACACTAGCCAAGATTGAGAAAAGAGACTTGCATGTAATATTTTTGGATTAAACAAATGCATTTGGTTCAGTGCCACATAGCCTTATTTGGGATGTGTTTGATTATTTTAGAGCGCCTGGAGTAGTTGTTAATTTAGTAATTTAGTTGTAGTGTGAGGAGCAGTGATAGCTGGCATTAGGGGAGTGACTCTGGGACGCCAGTGATCACTGTCTAGCCTCCTGCAGGTGTCGTGGGACCACCTAGACGAAACATTGACGAAAGGAGGTTCCCACCTGATAACCCCAAGATATGTTAGTTATCACTGCTCATTGGGCTAGTTAGATATAGTTATCTTTCGGGCACGTAGGGCAGGTTGCAAGGTTGTTTTTAAGTTTAGGGAATTAGTCACTGAGTCCGGTCCAGTTATTTATTTATTTATTTTATTTTATTTTATTTTATTTTTATTTTTATTTTTATTTTTATTTTTATTTTTATTTTTTTGTAGTACAAGTTTCTTGTGTTTATTTCGAACTATATGCAGTCTATAATCCGAACACATGTTAGAGGAATATGGGCTGTCTCCTGTCACTTACACTGGAAATGTGCTAGGAAAGGATGTTAATGGCTAGTTGGTGGCCTTACTAGACCACATATCCATCCACCTCCTTCCACACAGGGTCAGGTCACAGGGAAAACATGGTACATGCCAAACCTGATGTTTACTGAGACTCCCTCATTCTGGGTCTAACTATAGCTTCTTTCCTTGTTTGACTAGCCATCCCAGCCAAAATAAAAACAAAGATAGCCCTCTTTTTTTTCATGTTCAAAGTGAATCATACTCATTGAAAATAACAGCAAAAACATAACCAATGACTTGTTTGTCCAAAGATGAAAGCTGAACAGAGAACACAATGAAATGATCTTACTGTTTTTCAACTACACAATAGATAACTACGGCCTTCCTCAGAGGCTGCATTTGAACACCATCCCATTTCAAAGGTTCTTTCAAATGCAGCTGAGACGTGCAACATTCTTTTCCCTGGACAACAAAGGAGTCAACAGGCATTTCTTTTGTTGTCCAGTCGATTCAAATATTCAACTTTGAGGACTAAATATTCATTGCTGCCTGATATATCCCACTGACTGGCCGATTTGTTGTGTTGTCAAGGTTGCAAGTTGACAAGAGCCATCATGCAAAACAACAGTCAGGACACACACAGCTGCCACCGCCCAGCAACAATCTCTCAGCCAGAGCTCTCATAGCTACAAAGACCACACCTTCATAGATGGCTTTCTCTGAAGGATGGCGCTACCACTTAGAAATGATGTTACCACTTAGAGATGTTTTAAAAATTACATAGGAATCAGTTATGTACGCACATGAGCAGTCACTCCTTGGGAGAGAGTAAAAATAAACTATCATTTCTTATAATTTCCCAAATAATCAGTCATAAGGTGGCATAAGGAATTTCAATCACACATACATTCTAATTTCTGTGTTGTGTTGGGCTTTAGTATCTCAGAAAGTATCTCTACTCATGTAAATATCTTTGCAGACATGTGTAGGGGTAACATGTCCCTGTATGCTGTAAACAAATGTACAGATGTGCACACCATATATACACACACAAACATATATTTATACACATTTATACACCTCCTGCTTCCCTTGCTGAGATTGATTTACTTTTGTGTCCCAGGTCTGCCGTTATCATGGGCCTCTCAGACAGGCCTGCTATGATAGCTCAGGGAAGGTGGGATGGAGGTGGCAGCAGGCGCATGATGGAGAAGAGCTTCTTATCACCGATGGAGAGATCAATCATTCTTTTGCCGAGGGAGAGAGCGAGAGAGGAAGAGAGGAGAGCTGCTTAGGTCTCTTTCCGCTGTAAACAGTTATACTCACTGTAAGCTGGTTTTATAGCTTAATTTATTATCGCAGAAATTCACAGTGGGCTTGTGTTTAAAGTGTCCTATAGAGATCTGCTGAAACACTTGGTCACACTCACCTACAGGTGGCAGAATTCCAGGAATTTCCTGTTCATTTCGCAGGGATGCTGCTGGAAATACCTGTGCAATCTACTTGAATTAGAACATTATATATAAAGATAATTGGAAAAAAAAAAAAAAGACCGTTCCACATCTGTGAACATTGACAATCACAATTCAATGAAGAGCCATGTTTAAGCATATGGCTATAAAAAAAAAAGTTCTTGTTCAATTTGCACAATTAACCAGTTAAAATAACAGCGCCTTTATATCTATACTTAACACCAGATGACATGCTTCTTATGAAATTGTAACACAATTATTAAAATAATATCCCCTTATCTTGCACAGTTATTTGGGTCATTCAAAGACCTGATATCGATGGAGAATGGAGGATTTAAAATAATGAGGACTTAAAGAGAGAGACAGTGGTACTTCAGCAGAGGAGAGCAGGGCTCTATCAGCTCTGCTACTGGTTAACAGGTACCCTCAGCAAACACCATCTGCAAAACACACAGTAGTGTGTCGAGTAGCAATGTGGTAAATGGTAAACATGTCACAAATGACAAACTAATTACTCATAGTTAGCCAACAGTCCCCGCAGCTGTAGTTCGTAATCCATCAACACAAATAACAGTTAGCAGCTTTAAATGGATTTCTGTGGCAGCCTTGTCTGAGGAGCTGCTATTGCCTGTTTTTGTGCCGCAAAGACAGAAGTGCACAGCCTTGACACTGGAGACTGTGCTTCACACAACACAGACTGAGTGAAGTTAAATTCAGGCAACAAAATGAAAACAAGATGATCATATCTTTTCCCAACCGATTAACATCCGGCAAGTGGTTCACAATGAAATACTTTCAGTAAGACATTTCAAAATCAGCATGATGTTTATAGATAGGCCCACTTATTTACTATCATAGATTGACAGTAAAAACCAAATTTTTTGTTATCATGGCAAGTCATATGTGGGAGGTAAAACTGCAGCCAAGATGTCAGGAATAATATTTAAACCCATGTATGGGGTTAGGGGTGGCGGGGCATTGTTGGAGATGAGGGTCCATTCTAAGCGTTGACTCTGTGATGTTAACAGATTTACATCCTTTTATAATTATCATAAACCAGGTTTGAATTCTTACTAAAGTGCATGACTCCATGCTTTTCCTCTGTGCTACAGCTTGTTTTCTCTTTATTCACTTATAATACAGAATGACAAGTATTAGCCTCGGTGATATTTTCTTGAGAGTCAGATGTCATTTCTTTCACTCTTCTAATCTCCTTTCATGGTCAGTGCTGCAGCTCCTATACTGTTTTGGATACTAAAAGATCCTGACCCTTAGTTATATCACAGAGTATTTCTCTGTGAAACAGCTGATCTCTTGGATGTTACCAACACAAAGGTCTGAACTGTGATCTCTTTAACCATGCTGCTGTTGAGACACAAGTGTCCTCACTCTGCATGATGACTATACAAAGTCATCTACTGTGTGTCGTTGCCGGTAATTTCACTGATTCACTACAGCCCATGATTCACTGTCACATGAAATTCAGGCTTTGTTGCAGATAGTGGTATTGACCCTGTAATCTCGAAGCACTGGCTATTCTAAATGACAATATTTGACTATAATTAAATGTCTTAATTAAAGGGAGAAAGTTAATGTATATAAATGGGACGCTTTATTGTTGCCATAATTTTTTCATTTTAAATATGCACACGCTGTTTGAATTATTGTTTGTTGGCAAACAGAAAATAAGATTATGAAGCATTTCTGAAAACCTCCTTGAATCTTAAAAGTCCACTGAGGGCTTTGTTATTTGTTGCCAACAGACTTTGTTAGTTTGGTACAGTTGACTCACTTCCACCTACCTAATGCTGGCAAACTGTGAAAGCCCACTGGTGACATATTTGGAGGTGCATAATGAAGAGGCAGATGGCCTCTGCTGATGACCGTGATGTTTGTATGATGTCTCATCTGCAGCCTTTCACTGCAAAGTTTTTCCAAAGAAATACTTCTGTGGATTCACCAACTCTTAGTCAGGAGTTTCCCTGTTTTTTTGGCATATGTATATATATATATATATATGTGTGTGTGTTTGACATGATTTTTCTTTGATGATTGATATTCATTAGATGTATCAAAAGGCCAGTGTTTTCTGAGGGATGGGATAGTTGCTCACAATAGTAAGGATTATACTTATAGGTCACATCCTCCACCACTCTGCTAATACTATAGTGATAAGACTGTCTGAAGGACATGACACATGTATTTAGAACGAGCCATTTTAGTGCCAAAAGCATGAATCAAATGTTGCACTCAGTCTGCTCATTAATCATGGGAATTCAATCGTAAGAAGCTATAAACCAATCAGAGTGTTTTGAGCCTTTCCCTTTAAAAGTCAGGCATGCTTGTCCTTTGGTGGATGGTTGTTGAAATGGTACAGTTTTTGCCACAGACTAAGATTCTGTATTTGGGGAGTTCATCACATATTGTGAGTGAGCAGTGACACCAGTCCTGGCACATGTGTGCAGCAGCTCTGTGCCCACTGAGAGGAAAGGAAGAGCTGAGAGAATCTGAGCTGCTCAGAGCTCAACAAAGACATCATGGTACAAATAATAAATACGTGGTAAAAATAAAAAGAAACATATATAGCTTTTATGTTTTGTATTAGGAAACCTTTAAATTAATTTTTGACGATGATGACATATGAATGGGAAACATAGTGAGACCACCGTTTTGTGTGTAACAATCAGAGTGTCTGTTGTCTGTGTACCCATCAATCGCTGGCTTATGTGTCTTAAAATAACAGTGATATTCGGTGCCTCTCACTTTAGACCAGGTGTCTGTTGGTGACTTTCCACTGTCTCGATCTAGAAACGTGGGAACAAAGAAATCATACATACAGATTCAGAAAAGACAAGGTTGGGTTGAGTCTCCTGGAGGACAAACATAAACAAAGAGGGAATGAGACACAAACCTTCTACAGAAGAGTCAGTGTAGGGCTGTTCAATTCAGAGGACATAGCAGGACACAGTTGAAACAGTGGGATTGAGACGTGAACATCATTCACACAGAAAAAAGAGAAGATCCTAGAAAATACCGCCCACACAGAAAGGAAAGGAGGCGAGGCCCAGTCCCCTGAAAGACACCACTCACACAGAGAGGAGACAAGGTGAAGTTGAGTCCCCTGGAACACACCACCCAAATGGAGAGGAAATGAGGTTAGGCTGAGTCCCATGGAAGACATCATACACACGGAAAGGAGACGAGGTGAAGTAGAGTCCCCTGGAAGATACCACTTACACAGAGAGGAGATGAAGTGAGGTCGAGTCCCCAGGAAGACACCACTAACACAGAAAGGAGACAATGTGAGGCTGAGTCCCTGGAAGACAGCCCTCACACAGAGAGGAGATGAGGTGAGGCTGAGTCCCTGGAAGACACCACTAACACAGAGAGGAGACAAGGTGAGGCTGAGTCCCTGGAAGACACCACTCACACAGAGATGGGATGAGGTGAGACTGAGTCCCTGGAAGACACCACTCACACAGAGAGGGGACGAGGTGAGACTGAGTCCCTGGAAGACACCACTCACACAGAGAGGAGACGAGGTGAGGCTTAGTCTCCTGAAAGACACCACTCACACAGAGAGGAGACGAGGTGAGACTGAGTCCATGGAAGACAACACTCACACAGAGAGGGGACAAGGTGAGACTGAGTCCCTGGAAGACAACACTCGCACAGAGAGGGGGCGAGGTGAGACTGAGTCCCTGGAAGACACCACTCACACAGAGAGGAGACGAGGTGAGGCTGAGTCCCTGGAAGACACCAGGGAAGACACCACTCACACGGAGAGGGGACAAGGTGAGGCTGAGTCCCTGGAAGACAACAGGGAAGACAACACTCGCACGGAGAGGGGAAAAGGTGAGGCTGAATACCTGGAAGACAACACTCACATGGAAAGGGGACGAGATGAGACTGAGTCCCTGGAAGACACCACTCACACAGAGAGGGGATGAGGTGAGACTGAGTCTCCTGGAAGACACCACTCACACAGAGTGGAGACAAGGTGAGGCTGAGTCCCTAGAAGACACCAGGGAAGACACCACTCACACGGAGAGGGGACAAGGTGAGGCTGAGTCCCTGGAAGACAACACTCACACAAAGAGGAGACGAGGTGAAGCTGAGTCCCTGGAAGACACCAGGGAAGACACCACTCGCACGGAGAGGGGACAAGGTGAGGCTGAGTCCCTGGAAAACAACACTCACATGGAGAGGGGATGAGATGAGACTGAGTCCCTGGAAGACACCACTCACACAGACAGGGGATGAGGTGAGACTGAGTACCAGGGAAGACACCACTCGCACAGGGAGGGGACAAAGTGAGGCTGAGTCCCTAGAAGACACCACTCACACAGAGAGGGGACGAGGTGAGACTGAGTCTCCTGGAAACTCCTGGTGGACACAGATCCAGATGTGAGAGGCCTGGAATGAGACACCAACAGCTGAAGGGAAAAAGAAGGAGAAAGAAGCAAACAGGCTTATTTCAAATGCTTAAAATAAACATCATACTGGAAAACTGTAGGAATGTTTAATTTGAAGTGAAGCAAAAACCTTGTGTCTCTTGACTTATCCCAACTGGTTTTGGCAACAACATAACATTCCAGAGCAGATTTATATAAGTGGAACAAAGACAAAAGTTTAAAAATAGGATCCAGATACTAATAATATTATTTATACTAATACAAACAGGAAAATATTTTACTGTAATGTTTACTATAATTTTTGTCATTTCAAAGTCGGTAACAGTAAAAGTCAGTTCCAACAACTCAGAAGAGTTTCACCGAGCCTGGAAAGAAAGCTTAAAAGCGTATAAAAAAGATCTCCGCAGTGCTAGAAGCTCATATTATTCAGCACTAATAGAAGAAAACAAGAACAACCCCAGATTTCTCTTCAGCACTGTAGCCAGGCTGACAGAGAGTCATAGCTCAGTTGAACCAGTGATCCCCTTAGCTCTCAGCAGTGATGATTTGATGGGCTTTTTTACAGATAAAATTATAACAATCAGAGAAAGAATTCCTCAGCTCTTACCTACATCAGGCAGTAATCTTGCTGGCTTGCTTGCTTGCTTGCTTGAAGAGTTTCAGTCAGGATTTAGAGCTAATCACAGCACAGAAACAGCGCTGGTTAAAGTCTCCAATGATATTCTAATGGCTTCAGACAATGGATCAGCCTCCATACTTCTCCTCTTAGATCTCAGTGCTGCATTCAACACCAATGACCTTAATATTTTATTACAGAGACTGGGACATGAAATAGGGATTTAAGGAACTGCACTAAGGTGGTTCAAATACTATTCATCAGATAGATATCATTTTGTTCATGTTAACAATAGCTCTTCCTCACGCACTATAGCCAGTTATGGAGTTCCACAGGCCTCGGTACTTGGACCAATCGTCTTCACTCTATATCTGCTTCCTTTAGGCAACATCATCAGGAAGCACAGCATCAATTTTCACTGCTACGCAGATTACACTCAGCTGTATTTATCAATGAAGCCAAATGAAGTCAGTCAGATAGTCAGACTGCAGACGTGTCTTGAAGACATAAAAGTCTGGATGACCCATAATTTTTTACTTCTAAATTCTGACAAAACTTAAGTTATTGTACTCGGCCCTAAGCACATCAGAGAAACCCTATCTAATCATCTAATCAGTCTGGATGGCATTACTTTGGCTTCCAACTCCACTGTAAAAAATCTTGGAGTAACTTTTGACCAGGACATGTCCTTTGTCCCTCACATAAAACAAGTCAGTAGGGCAGCTTTCTTCCACCTGAGAAACATTAGGAAAATCAGAAACATCCTGTCTCAAGAGGATGCAGAAAAACTAGTCCATGCGTTTGTTACTTCTAGGCTGGACTACTTTTACTCATTATTATCTGGATATCCAAACAAATCTCTGAAAGGCCTTCAGTTGATTCAGAATGCTGCTGCACGGAATAATAACAGGAACTAGAAAAAGAATCACATCTCTCCTGTGTTAGCTTCTCTTCATTGGCTGCCAGTAAAATTCAGAATAGAATTTAAAATCCTCCTTTTAACATATACAGCTCTTACTGGCCAAGCTCCATCATATCTCAGAGAGCTCATAGTTCCTTACTGTCCTTGTAGGCCACTCCACTCTCTAGATGGAGGTTTACTTGTGGTTCCTAGAGTCTCCAAGAGTAAATCAGGAGGCAGATCTTTCAGTTATCAGGCTCCTCTTCTATGGAACCAACTTCCAGTATCAGTCCGGGGGGCAGACTCTTTAGCCATTTTCAAGACCAGGCTTAAAACTTTTCTGTATGACAGAGCATATAGTCAAAAAGTTAAAGTTCATTTACTCTTTAACTATGCTGCTATAGGCCTACACTGCTGGGGGAAGCACTGAGCACCTCTCTCTCTCTCCTTCCCCCCTGCATGCGCCAACATATCAATAATCATGCATCTCCGAAATCCCTGCTTCTCCCAGTTCTAAGCATGTGTACTGTATTTACTAGCCATGTTTCCTGAAGTCTCTGTCTCTCCCAGTTCCTCTCCTCTCTCTCCCTGTCTTCATCCTGCAGGTGGTGAATCATCACTACCCCATGTTCCTGCAACGCCTGCTGCTGCTATACCTTCATGAGCTCCATACAGCATCATTTCTATGAACTTCATGCAGCATCATATGTTCCTGCCTGCAATTGTATTGACTATCCCCTCCTCCTGCTCTCATCTCTCTCTACTCTACCCAACATTGCCCCCCCATGTCTCTCTCTCTCTCCTTCTCTCAACCCAACCGGTTGAGGCAGGTGGCCGCCCCCCCCGAGCCTGGTTCTGCCTCTTAAAGGAAGTTTTTCTTTGCCACTGTCGCCAAGTGCTTGCTCATGGGGGGATCTGTTGGGTCTCTTTAAATCATTTTCTAAAAAGTTTGGTCTCGACCTGCTCTATATGTAAAGTGCCTTGATGTAACTTTGTTATGATTCGGCACTATATAAATAAATCTGATTTGATTTGATTTGATTTGAACATAATCCATTAATAAATGTGAGCATTTTGTTGAAGCAGTATTGTTTACTACTGAGGAAAAACTTCAGAATATTGTTCAACATTGTTTCTCACTTTCTGTGCCCAGCTGTTTATGCAGTCTACAATCATTACTGTGCTCTGAGAGTTGGAGCCAAATGTGGAAGGACATAACGCCCAAGGGTGATTTGTTTAACTTTGAAAGGTTCTTTGGTTTGTGTTAGATTTGCTTGAAGCTACTCAGCAGCGGATCATCTAGCCCATTCTCCCAAGTGGGTAGCAGCCAACAGAGGCTGGGCGATGTGCGTGGGTAGAGAGGAAAAAGATAACCCCACCAGGGACTAAACGACAGTCCTCATTTAGACAGAGCGAGGCAGGCCAGCCTTTTAACAACACAGAAACAAAAAACTCCATTAGATTGTTTCTTTTTTTTTTTCTCCAAGTCATTCTCTCTTCCAATGTCTTGGGAGTATAATGTTGTTCTCTAACCAGCAGAGAACGAATTCGATGTATCTCATGAATCATATTAAAGCGCCTTTAATCCTCTAAAGTGACGGTCTCGGGAGGTTGTAGCTGCAGACAAGGAAGTGAAAACTAAAGAGGTAGATGACATGGAAAGCAGATGGGGAAGAAGCCTCACACTGAACCCAGGAAAAGACAAGATAAATCTGCAATGTGGGGTGCTGTCCTGTGAGCTGTCAATCTGCACAGCTGGATCTCACCTTTTCCCTATGGGGCTATGTGTAAAGAGAGAAGAGATAGGGCTGCTTCCTTCCTTTCCACATCCTTCCCTCGTAATCCAGCCTAAGCACTTAACCAAAGAGGTGCGGAGAAGATCACCTGGGTCTGTGGGGGATCAAAGCCATTTCAGCAAATTTAAGAGAAGTCTTGAGGAAAGCAAAGCTGATGTAACAAGAAGAGGTGGATTACTATTAAAGACTTGACAGTTGCAAAAAAAAAAAAAAATCAACTAAAATAAAAAATAAAGTTTCCAGGGCAACCTTTAGCAGTTATCTTCACCATGAATCAAAGTGCTTCTAGATTGCTGCTAATGGCATATGTATTTTATTTACCTCTGAAAAGCAAGCAGAGTAACGAGAGTTCTAGTTGAAAGGCTTCATTTTAACCTGAAAAGAAAGTATAGGAGATGTACTCACCAGATTTAAATACAGCCCACAATTCATAATTTAGCAGATGGCTGCTGTCTGTCCTCTCCTTGCACCAGGCTGGAGCTCCCCCAGCCATATTTCAAACCACACATAATAATGTATTTTGACAAGTAAATTGCTTGCCACTTTGCTGATAGCTGCTCACTTATAATGACTTCTTAGTAATAGCTGCAGAAATAATGCCTAGCCCAGAGTGACATGGATAAAAGAGTTATTACTGATAGAGGGCACACATTCAGGATGTTTCCGGAGACAGAGGTGGATCTCCTGCAAATCAGGCAATAACAACACAGACATCTTTACCACTGGATGTAGAGGATGTGAGACCAGTCTGTCTTCCTGTAATAGTAAAAGAAAAAAATTTGAGGGATTAGCAAAACTGTTAAATTTTCTAAACCGGATTGAACTTTCACTGAAACTGAAAATGTAAACCTCACCGTTGCTACAGGTAAAGACATGGGAGGTATTAGTATTCATCAACCATCAGTATGAAATCTTAAGATAATCAAAGCACAGTACCCGTCAACTGATAAATAATAAGATGTTGCAGATGAGAAATAACAAAGAAGATTTGACCTTATTTAGTAACAGTTACTAACACTGGTTTATCCAACATGGACAGGTCAACGTTTCAATTGCAAAATGTTGTGCTAATCTTAGTCACAATCCATCGTGATTGGGATGCACCGATACTGATACCAGTATCAGGTATCGGTCCGATACCGGGCATGAGTTGTTGTACTCGTACTTGTATTTGTACTCATAAAATTGCCACTGATACCACGACACAGATACCACTTTACGGCAACACGCAGTTTACAGCACTTGACTGGAAGGTGGGAAGCGAGGAGTCATGTCAGCAGTGTGAACCTATTTTACTACGGTGGCCAAGAGGTGCAAACCAACATTACAAATTACAAATTTACAAGTCCCGAAGCAAACCGGAAAGGGAATGTCCCTAACTTCTTCTTCTTCGAGGATTTAAGGCAGCTGGTTTCCTGTTAGTTGTATTACTGCCACCTACTGGAAGTTGTTATATCTATTACTTAAATTCTCCTTAACAATCCTTTTCTTAAGAGAAATTCAAATAAATATCTCCGGCCTTGCCCTCTCTCACCACACACAAAAATACTTGAGTGTCCCTATCGGTCCAACTATTCCCATCCCTGTCATCATGTTCCGTCTTGCCCGGACATATCTCCTACAATTAATAATAGCATGCTCTATTGTTTCAGCTTGTTGACAGATATCACACACACCAGTTGGATGTTTTCCAATGATATAAAGTGTCCCGTTTAAATTACTTTATACCATGTTCACTGTGAATACTCTTTTCTGATTGGTCGGCAGGTGTGCATTAAAACCGTTTAATTCACACGTAGTTCGGCTAAACTTTGTAGGTTAACTGCTCTAAATTCATCCGCGCCTGTAACCATAGCAACATAACGAGCCCAGTTTTATTTTTATTTTATATATATCATTTTATAAACAATAACCACATTGTGGAATTAATTTTGACCTAAATCAAGCTAAATTTTAACTTCTAATAGCCTACTTCTGGCTTGGTTAAAGCGATTGAGCCACAGTGCTCATCCCGTCCAACTGTGACTACTGTAACTGGCGTGGTTGTAAAAGGGACTAGTTTATTCCTTCATGACAATGATAAGCTCTTTCTTCAAAAACTTTCAATTTTGAGTGCAAAACTTTCACCAAAAGTTGTCGAATCCTTTTATTCCTATATTCTTGGAAAATGACCAAGGTATAAGCGGGTTCACGAGGGCAAATTACCCTCCGCTGCGCATTGGGTAGTTCTTCGCCTCCACGTCGTGCATTAAAACCGTTTGAAGCACACTTACTCGTGGATTAACCCTTACTTGTACAACAGTTAGTTCCGACCAAGTAATTTGATTGGACAGGAGACAATCCATGAGTGTTGATATAGAGTACAACAGGTGAGATGCTTTATATAAACAGACTCAAACTAAAATTTTGATTCATAGATAATGTGTCGCAGAACATAAAATACATATCTAAACAAAACCTTGTTTCATCGGTCTGAAAGCTCGCTAAAAAGTTACTAGCCAGAAACGATGGAGCAACGTGCTGTCTGAGCGAGCTGTTCAGAAACACACATCATGCCACCGAAGCGTTTGTCAACAGACTCTTATTTCAGTGGTTGCACAATAAATGGGAACATTCAGATAAATGTAAATGATACAAAGTAGCGGTAATATGCAGACGCAGAGTAGCATATTCAGTAGATATTCAGCACAACAGCACTCCCAGTACCCATTCTAATTCTACTCATTGTTACCACTAGTCTTCTATTTCCTCCTCTGTATCTCTCAATATCCACTCTATTTTGTACTGTAAAAAGTGCACGTTCCTATCGAAATTTTTTGTATATAAGGAAAATGTAAATCAAGTTTAAAAAAAAAAAGTTCGATGGAGTGCATGGATAACAATGGATAGCGATCGACTGATGTTTTGCCCGTTTTGTGGCAAACACCTGAGCCGCTTAACGCGGTTTTGTTTTTCGTGTGGTCGGTCTTTAGAGTTATTAAATTTGTGTTTGCCTCTAAACGGGCAAAACATCACTCGTTCACTATCCATGAACTACATCAAACTCCAACTGGCCGTGTCGCTCCCGTTATCACTTCCGGCTCAACCCCGGAGTCGGGACATTCCCTTTCCAGTTCGGGACTAGTAAATTTGTCTCGGCATTTGTAAAAGTGTTTCGCATTTTGTTAATTTCTTTTCCAAAATGTAAATTTGTCTCAAGCTTTGTAAAAGTGTTTCAGATTTTGTAATGTTGGTTTGCACCTCTCGGCCATTGTAATTTTCAGGTGAATGAGAGCGACAAAAACAAAGCAGGATGAAAGTTATGTCCAGCAAAACTCTTGAGAGGAGGTCAGACAGTATGTGTGGCAGTGCCATGTTTATAAAAGCACTAGTGTTGAATGTCAGTATATGACAATTTTGTTAAATTTGTGTTTGTCACAAGTTTCACTGCAGTACAGTCACCCATGTACAAGAAAATCATACTGAAGAATGTTGTTCAAATAATAGACGATATCTGTGGAAAAAAATTAAAGTAACTTCATGTGTAATAGCATAAGTACTCGGTGTCGGTATTCGTTTTGGATAAAATTGGTATCGGTGCATCCCTAGTTGGTACATCATTATTTGATTTCTTCAAAATTCTAGTGTCAGCCAGGCTGTAATCCATACAAGCATTGTCCAGACATGTCTCTGAAAACCAAAAGCGATAACCCCATCATGGCTGAGAGGAAAAGTCAGGGCTCACCACTGCCGTGCAGGTCTGCACAAAACCTAGTGGCATTTCATACAAAAGCTAAGACTACAATCCAGAAATATCACACTCATGGTGAGACAAGATTAGGCCAAAATCTGATTTTTTTTTCTTTCTCTTTTTGTAAGGTGGATTTTTAAATTCAGGCAGACAAAACAGGATTGAAACTGGTGAAACAATTTAAGATTAACTGATTAAGAATCATAAAATTCCTGCAGCACATTTCACCAGCTGTGCCATTGAGTAGCTAAAAAAATGATGGCCTTCATCACAGTACTAAAATCCTTTGCTACTGCTGCCGTTTCACTTCTTTTCAACACACCAATCTGATTTCTGCTGGCAGCAAACTAGTGAGCTTTAGCTACCTGGCAGGAAGCCTGCTCCATCAACTCTAAAAGCAGTACGTCTTAGTGATCATGATTCATCAAGTAACATAAACCAAGAATGTAGATTAGTGTACGGGATGTACAACAACAAAATTAATTTTGTTAAGCTAAATGTTTTTGTGAGATATCTGTAAAATGTCACTCATCCGGGGGTGCAGCTCAGTGGTAAAGTGCAGAGGCCCCGGGCTTAAACCCCAGCCAGAACACAAACGAGTGGTAGGCTTGTGCCAGTCAAAAGCCCGGATAAATGGGGAGGGTTACAACAGGAAGGACGTCCTGCGTAAAAACTGCAGCCAAATCAATCAATCAAGTCACAGAGCTGTAAGGAGAGTAGGGAGAAGCCGAAAGAGGAAAAGGGAAAAATCTGTAAAATGTCATTCAGTATTGTCAATCCAGACATTGTTGGGACATTTCATTCATGAGTAGTAGACTGATGCATAGACCAGGCCACTGCATTCAGGTGTATTCAGTTACACTGAAAGGTTAATGCCCACACGAGCTCTATTATCATAACGTCAATCCAATTAATTAGACAAAGAAGAATGAAGGGAAAAAAGCCAGGAAACAATCTGGACAGGAGAGGACGTTTATTCATAAGCACTCGGTATATCAGAGCAAGGTTGTCGTTTTTCCATTTAGTTGTGCAGCAGGGCAACATGTGAATGTCCAGCCTGAGATGTTGGCAGCTCTGATGGGGAAGGGCATACCGATAATGCAGCTGATTAGACTGATTATAATCTACAGTATAGCTTATGATATTCAAAATCAATGGCAGTAAAGTGAAGAGCTTGCCCTGTGAAAAGATTAAATGTTTCTCACTGTATGATAAAGTCAAAGTGAACTTTGGGGTTTGCTGTTGAAATGGCAGTGCACGAAACATATTCACAAACCACAGTCAGACAAAACTTTTTCTCTCTTCCTGCATCTGATCAGATTGTAAATTGAGCCCCATGTGCAATGTTTTCAGAGCTGATAAAACAAACACCCTTGCATCAGCATATTACTCCATCACTGTCATCCCTATTTGGCAGGTTCATAACAGGCGGGTGGTGTATGGATGCAACCAATTTGGTACAGCAGCACATATCCTTGAACACTTTGAAGAGGGAGACATTTGACACAGCATCAAAGACTCCGCCTGAAAGAAGAAAAAAGAGAAGCAGTAGAGTGAGGTAGGAAATTGCTGAATATTAGCCAACATGAAACAAGAGGTCGGATCCTGCATCATCATCATCGGCTGCCCAAGAGCCCCCTGGACCCAGAATGGGCTAATAACAGTGATGTGGATGATGATGCTTTTTCGTTGCACCTAAAAAGTCGTTAGAGGGTCACCCCAAATTTAAAGAATACACTTAAATAATTTTTTCTACAGTTCTTTGATGTTTTTTGAGGATCCTCTAACTCTAATTGTAGCAGATATACAAACATTTTAATGAGGCTAATTGATTCCATTTTAGATGACCTCTTGCTTGCCAGAAAGGGAGTCTACATTTATCTGTACTGTTCAGTTCCATTCTCAACAGTTACTGTACTTTCTTTGTTTTCTCCATCATCACCATCTTTACCTGTCTGCCCCATCACATATCTGTTTAGTTACTAACAGTTCCCCACCTACAGCATGAAAAGGTTTCATTTGGCATTCAATTCTCAAATGAAATGACAGCAAATTTATACTGTAAGGCCTTGGTAACACTGTTGACGTTGACATTCTATCACCAGCCTTCCTCATAATAATCACAGATGTTGAAATGAAGATGCTTTTTGCTGCTTGCTGTCTTCTTTAGGACAGCACTCCAGGTATAAACACAGTTATAACCTTCCTTTACTTTGTGCACTGCCAACCCACTGTCTAGGTATTTTTGGCCTTTTGCTCACTCACTCGATGCTCCTTTGATCCAATTTCATGTTTCTTGGATATTGTTTTACAACCAATTATCTGTGTGGAAAGTAACTGAAAAGTATGAAATACAGCACCATTTATTGATGAGTTCCTGTTATTTACAACTGTTAAAGGGGAATCATATTGTTTATTAATAATAACAAGTCTCTCTTTTTTAAAATGGTAAAAACTCATTAGTTAGATTAATGACTTGGCTTAATCTTGCTAAACAGTGAGCCTGCATCAATGTATAAAAACTATGTTAAAGTGTTTCTATATTCATTTGGTAACTATGGGTACCAAATGAATAAACTAATTATTAATCTTCTACTAATCCATTTTAATCAGTCCAACAATTGAAGCACACATAGCAGAGTCTGGGTCAAGTCTGGGTCGAGCCGGGCTACAGGCGGCGGTGTGGATGCTTGAGTGGTTAGTGCGCATGCCACATTTTCACAGCATCCCACATTTGATTCCAGCCTATGACTTTTGCTGCAGTTCATTCCGCTTTTGCTCTGTCCCGATTTTATGTTGGCCTCTCTGCACTTGCTGACTGAAATAAAGCCATAAAAAGCCAAAAATAATAATAACTGCCAAAAAACAAAACAAAAAAAAACCCAACTGAATCCAAGTGAATGTAATGATTTTTAGCAAATTAAATCATAAAGAGGAAATTGGTGTTAGTAGTGTTAATAGTGCTTTCTATGAATGTTGTTTTTACTTTTTAATTAACTGGGTATAGAGAATTTGCTTAGTGTTCAGCACAGTTGGTGACAAAAGACAAAAAACAACACAACACAAGGATTGACACAACTGATACAAATCTAGAGTTTAGACAAACATTGTTTTTCACATCTTTTGTGATCTAGCACACAGTAGAGGGTCAGTCATGTTTAAGGCTTAAGAGAATGAAATTTTGCTCTGCAGTGTTTGTAGTGAGTGTCTGTCCACTCGTTCAATTTCCCTGTGTAAGCATTAGAGAAGGCTGAAAGGCTCAAAGATTTGGAGCATGCTGACGCCGTATATTCTGTCAGTAAGATTCTTAGTGGGAGAGCGGAAATGGAGATAAAACAGGGCACTGTTGGTGGGGCAGATTTATCTTTTCAATTTGACAACACAAACCATTTACTACAAGAGACTTTTAGTGAAGGAGCGTTTAGAGGTTACATTGAAGTGTTTGGAAGTTTGCATGTGACAAGACTCTAGGAATTGTTTCTGCTGAGTAGCCAATTAAAACTGATTGAAATTGATGAAAACAAATGAATAAATACGTTTCCCAGAGAGCAATGCAGTCACATAGCCACAAGGTTGTGGGACTGGTACCTGGGCCCCGAACATGCATTTTCTTGTGGGGATTTTGTAGGTTCTCCCTTTGCCCGTTCGGGTTCCCTCCTGGTATCCCAGTTTCCTCCCACAGACCAAATGGTTGCATCTAAACTTATGAGCGTGAGTGTGAGGGGTTGTTTGTCTGTTTCTCTTTATGTATTGGCCCTGCAATGCCTTTCCAGGGTGCACCCCACCCTCGCCTGAAACAATGGCTGGGATTGGCTCCAGCACCCCACAAATAAGCAATATAAAATGATAAGTAATTGTCCAAATTGAATTTGCAATTATGGAACTTCTTTTAGCTATTTCATTGATATAAATTCATTTTGGAGCCCTTGTAAACATGAGGCCTCCTTAATTATTTGTGACCCTTCTTGTCATTCCCTCCCTATTCTACTCAACCCCTCAAATATATATACATATATATATATATCAGTACCCCACCAGTCAAGGCAGTTGGCCGCCCCCCCTGAGCCTGGTTCTGCCCGAGGTTTCTGCCTCTTAAAGGAAGTTTTTCCTTGCCACTGTCGCCAAGTGCTTGCTCATCGGGGGATCTGTTGGGTCTCTTTAAATCATTATATAAAGAGTTTGGTCTAGACCTGCTCTATATGTAAAGTGCCTTGATGTAACTTTGTTATGATTTGGCACTAAATAAATAATATAGTATAATATATATATAGTATATAGTATATAGTAATAATATAATATAAATCACCCAAGTGTGGATGACACATGACTGAACCTCAGAACAGAGTTTAAAGGTAGGAGGCTAGGAGGAGGCTAGAAAGCCTCACATAACTTGGCTGAGATGCTGAATAGGGCTATGTTGGACTTCAGAGCCTACGGGGGAATGGGAGCGAGTGAGTGTAAAATGAAAAAAAAAAAGCTAACTTGCCCTTACCTTCACATGTCCCCTATCTTGTAAGGAAAAGATTGCTACAGTAATTATTCATTTCATTTTACAAAGTTTTTATTTTATTAATATAGATTGATGATAATGTTTTTTTATGTCTACCTATTTATCTATCTATCCATCTATCTGTGTTCCTCTTGATTTATTAACGGATTTTTGTGTATGAGGATAAAAAATTATTTGTCACATTTTATTCTTTAAACACCAGTTTCATGATAAATGAATGTTTAATTACATTTACACCAGGGACCAGCCAAGGAGCGAGTTGGTACAATGACAAAATGTGCAGGTGGAGCTGTTAGTACATGCTGCGCTACAGTAGGTGATCTACTAAGAGTCTCTGCGGCACCAAGCTCAGGGAGACAGTTGCAGTAGTTGGAGTGAACCCCAGCTGCTCCTCTTCATCCCACCAGGCTGAACTTGAGCCTTTATCCCAGAGGAAAGGGAGGCAGTCTTAAGATGGAGCTGCCTGGATGATGGGAACAGAGGTGAGACTCATTAAAAGTGATCCTTTTGTCCAGTACAACCTGATCACTACCAGCCCCTCTGTTCCCTTTTGAAGAACTGGTCCTAATCTCAACCCTGTAGTACTTGTAACGTTGTCATGTTCAATCTGGGTTACTCTGCTAATGAGTGATAGGCCATGAGGAAGTTCAAAAGCTCTAGTGTGTTTGAATCTGAACTGAGGGAGACCAGTTCTGCACTTTGGGAAAAAAGGAGCAGTAGAAGGAGCAGCTGCAGACTCAAGCAATGACTTTAAACCCAAATGTTATAATGTCCAACTTTACTTCAGGAATAAAGTGAGCATGTTTTCACTGGATACAAGAGAAGTAAAGTATTGTATAACTGAGGGCGAGGCTGCTTTGAATGACAGGAATATGAGCATGGGTCTGTCGCTTTGTGCTTCAGAGCTGCTCTTCAGAAACCTATGGGTGATTGCATGGAGGCTACTTTGATCTTTATTAATTAGCTATGATTCAGGTACACAAGGAAGAAATCAGCTAAAAATGGCTACCAGGTTGGTCCCACGTAAAAACACTCCACTCATGTTCCAGGCTGAACAACAGTGACGTCTTGATGACTACATCAATATTCTATCCATCCATTTTTCATACCACTTGTCCTAATAGGATCGAAAGAGCCAATCCCAGCTGACAATCGGTGAAGATGGGGTTCGCCATGGACAGGTCGCCAGTCTATTATTGGGACCTGTCATATTGTGACAAACAACTATTCACAGTCATATTCACACCTACAGGCAGTTTACAGTCACCAGTGAATCCGAAGTTGATGATTTTGTTTTTTTTTGGAGGAAGTCACACAGGCGCAGGTTTGAGCCCAGAGTCTTCTTTCTGTGAGGCAACAGTGCTAATCACTGCATCACTGTTCCACCCCTACAGTGAAATTGTCCTCAAAGAGACTGTCCCTTCAAAGCTGCTTGCTTCACACTTAAAGTTACTGATCCAACAGTAGCATTAGTATGAGAGCAGTAAACAGCTACTATTTCCAGAACTGACACAAGGTTATTATAATTATTATTATTATTTTCCTCTTTCTGCTTTTTCTCTATTTGGGGTCGCCACATAAAGTCAGTTCCGTGATTTGCATGATTGATTTTGGCCACAGTTTTTAGGCCACTTCCTGTGGCAGCCCTCCCCATTTATCGAACTGGGGACCTCTGCATGCAAAGCATGCAGCTCTACCACTAAGCTATATCCTAGCCCCCTCCCCCAGAACAGACACAGGAGAAATTTGAGAAAATAAATAAAAAATGAAGGGCTTTTATCCCTTAAGTGAAAATGCTTGATATTGCTTTCATCACCTTTCAAACTGGATCAAATTCAAAAAGTGATTTGTACCCGAGCCTTTTCACATCCATTCATTCTCACATTAGGTACGATGATAGTTATTCCTGTACCTGCTGCCAGCACAAACTCCTGCTGTGCTATAATCCATATTTACCTTTTCCTTTGCTGGTTTTTGTACCTGTGAGACAGCTTTAGGGGCTCCCTTTGTCTTTCCCCATTCCCTGAAGAACCGAGACAAGCACTGCCTCCTTTCCTCAGTGTTACTTGTGCTGTATGCGCAAAGAGATGGTGTAGCAGAAGTCACATCCCCAGAGGAAGCAGATAGGTGGGGAGGGATTAAAGCGCAGTCTAATGATGTGGGGGCAAGAAGGAGTGGAGTCTGATACAAAGTGAAAACACACAAGAACAGACATATGCATAAATACATCATGTTTCACCCTTTCCTAAAGAACAAGCTTCACACTGCTTCTTCTATATCGAGATCACACACGTACGTGATGCTCTGGGATAACAAGAAAAAATGTCAAAAACACTTTAAACAACAAACAGCAAACCACGCAAAACATGAGCTGGGAAAACTGAGGGTGGAGATGATTAGATGAGAGAATTCCTGCCTGCCCTCATTTCAACAAAAAGATGCTCAAGGGAAAGCAACAGAAATGTGAAACATTGTTACGGGGCAGTACTGTGGCGTACTGCTTAGTGCTGTTGCCTCACAGCAAGAAAGTTGTGGGTTTGATTCCCAGTTTGCATGTTCTCCCCATGCTTGCATGGTTTTCCCCCAGGTACTCTGGTTTCTTCCCACCGTCCTAAAACATGCATGTTTAGGTAAATCAGCAGTTATTTACCAGTCTGATTAACTAAGTACAGCACACAGCTCCTTCATTGCTTACATGTCTAGCAAGGACAATGCCAGCCTGCACTTTGATTGAAGCTAAGTGAGCGCTTGCTGTAATCCCTGAATCCTTTTTAGTCTCTTTGGGATTTAGGTGAAAAAGATTTCCTCACAGCAGTGCGATTTGCAGTTTGCCTGCTCTTTGTTTGGGATGACATCTCAGTGTTGATTTAATCTTTCCCCACATGTTTTGCAACTGCAGTCCAATCACCCAAGTTAAATCACCGGCAAACATCGGCGAAACTGTGCGTGATACATTTTCCCTGTGACAAAATTTAGGAAAAAGGAAAAAAAAAAAAAAATTCTCATGCAATCCTCGTTGACTCAGTCTACAGACACATGCGTTACCGTGGTGATACATTAACACTTATCTTCAGTGAAATGTGTGTTAGTGGCACCTTTTTTTCTTCCTTGCAGAAACATTCTGTTAATTTCTCTGCAGCTCTAATATGACAGGAAGGTTAACAGTGAAGGTTCAGAGATGGCCAAGCAATGCATTTCATTGGCTCAGAAGCATGGTTCATGATACGTCAATGGAACGACTAAATCACCTGTGTGTCTGTTTGTGTATGTGTATGTAAGTGCTCGCACTTTCATCACAGGAGCACAGCTGATGGGACAGTTGATTGAAGTCTTAAAATGTTTGGTGGGAATAAATAAGCTTGACTCCTTGACATTATTCTAAATTCCAACCATTTAGCTGCTCACTGAGAAGGCCGTAATTAATTGGAATGTGTGCAGCTAACAAACGAGGGATTAATTTCCCAACAGATTTAACTGTGTGAGCGGTTGCATAGCGCTGTCATGTCTGTCCCCCAGACCCAAAACCCTGCAGCGTCTAACCATGTCTCCACAAAGGAACAGTTCTGCACCAGTGGAATAATCAGACAAAAGTGCAAGTTAATTTGCTTCACTCTGAAAAGTAACTCAATTTGCCCTTGTGGCATTTTACTTCACTTGTGCATGACATGAGAAGAGAACTAAACAAAATATAATGGACTGGAATGTAGTGACTAGTCTGTGACTGTTGCATAGTGGAGTGTATTCAAGCATCAAGGACCCGGAAAAAAAATAAGCAATGACGGAAAGTAACTTAAATTAATATGCTGAAAAAAAGCAGAACAACATGAAACATGCCACAAAAACAGACTGGGCTGCCATAGTGATAATCAGTTGCTATCCCAGCATCCACCTCAAGGCTTACTCATGTTTTGTTGTCCTTTCATCTTTTTTTTTTTTTTTTGAGCTGCTTGTGTGGGAGATTGGATATGTAAATAAATGTGTGGTAATTTTCATGGTAAAAAAATAACGGTGCATAATCGGGTGGTGACTTTGTTTTTTTCACTCATAAATCAATAATTTTTCTTGTTTCTTTACATCTCATGACTTGTCTGTGACTGAATGAATGATGGTAGTTTTCTTCTTGTTCGTCACCAGTAATTATTCAGTAGCATTTATGTTTGTTGTTGCGACAAATTGAGCGAACCAAAAAGAACGATGCTATGTGAAATTCAGAACAAACAGAGAGTTCCGTAAAACTGCTGAGATCGTCTCGAGTGCAGGCTCACTGGTGGTGGTTGCAGACTCTTTCTACGTGTTTAATACAATAAGACAACGCTTTAGAGTGGAAAGTCTGTCACAGCTGGAGGTAAACCGCAGAATAATCAGATGGGTGGAGTTCCTTTGACTGACAGATCAGTGTGTCAGAGTAGAATCTGCACAGTAGTCTGTAAATAAAGATTGATGAAGCCTCAGTGACATCACCCACTGGTTTGTGAAGAGAGGCAATGAGGCTCACAGCGAGCTGCTCCACCGTTGCCATCTTGGGTGTGCCTGAATCCACCTGACCTCTATTCAAAGATGGACAAAGAGGTGCATGTGTGGAGTCCACAAGTTGTCAGTGTTCAGGGACTGTCCCCTGACTGGAGCTGTCCCAGGAAAATGTCCTTATTTTTAACAGCAGGAAGGAAAAACACGAAGCACAACAGACAGACAGATGTTCAGCTTCATGTTTTGAGCAAAAGAAGGGAATGGCTGCTCCCAATAGCAGGTTCAAAAATGTATTTAAAGCCATCAAATAGATGTATAAAATCCAATTTTTCTTTTTAAAGATTGGGGGATGTTGTGAGAGAAACCCCCAAACTCGCTCCCGAAATCCCTCTGTGACTGTACCAACCTAATCACATTTAAATCATTGCTCAAGACCTACCTCTCCAAATCCGCTTTTAATTTCGGATTGCTTTGATGTTTCTTTTATTCTTATTATTGTTTTTTTTCTTCTTCTCTGCATGTTCTTATTGATGTGATTTCATTTATTTTGTATGATTTTACTGATAATTTTAATTGTCTCACTTTTTTTGAGCATTGTAACAATAATAATAATAATATTAGTTATTATTCCTACGCTGTTCACCTGATTTGGGTGGAAATACCCGTAAATTAAAGCTGAAAGTCTGCACGTATTGATTGTTTAATTACAAATCCATTGTGGTGGTGAACAGATCCAAAATGCTGAAAGTCTTGTCAGTGTCCAAATATTTATCTTCCTAACTGTATTTTTAATTTAAATGTACATTTTTGTCATTATTTGTGTGTATATATGCCTATCACTTGCAGCTCATTGCATAAATGTTGGCCCAATCATTGGTCAGGGGTAACCAGGCAGTAAACTATGTACCTGAAACTGGAACTTTCAAAAAAATTCTTTTCATGTCATTCATCCACTTTTCCGTTTCCGGGTCGCAGGTGGTACTGGAGCCAATCCCAGCTCGCTCTGGGTGAGAGCGGGGTACACCCCGGACAGGTCGCCATTCCATCATAGGGCCAACACACAGAGACAGACAGAGACCAACAACCACTTACACTCAGACTCAGACCTACGGACAATTTAGCAACAGCGATAACTACTATGCCGCCGTGCTCCCCAACGATAGAGGATATGAAAAATAAAAAACTAGTTTTGAATTCAGAGTGAGACGGAGTGATCAGTGGTGTGTTGAAGTTGTAGATTCATATAAACATGTAATGAGAATGTTTAAACTTGAGTCTTGAAAGAGATTACAATGAGCTGCAACAGTTTGAAGAGGACTTAGGGATAGTATCCCGCATTTTTTGAGAGCAGTTAACCTTACTTGTATTGTTCTGTGTTTTTGACTGTCTGTAATAAAAGAAGAACAGGTTTGCAGCAAGATGCTTGTTTCTGATTCTGGAGTGGTGGTGGAAGGAAAGAAAGTATCACCAGTATGAAAATATCTGTGGATCATCGTGCTCATTGAGGTGTGTCTTGAATTGTCTGTTGTTAATGTAGTTATTGGAGAGCTGCTCTTGGTACAAATGGAATTTGTTAAATTCAAAGTAAACACAAGAAACTTGTGCTACAAAAAATGGACCAGACTCGGTGACTAACTCCCTAAACTTAACAACAACCTTGCGACCTGCCCTACCTGCCCTAAAGATAACTATATCTAACTAGCCCAGTGAGCAGTGATAACTAACATGTCTTTGGGGTCATCAGGTGGGAACCTCCTTTCACCGGTGTTTCGTCTAGTTGGTCCCACGACACCTCCAGGGGGCTAGACAGTGATCACTGGTGTCCCAGAGTCACTCCCCTAATGCCAGCTATCACCGCTCCTCACACCAAGACAATTATCTTAAACAGCACTATCATCAACTACACCAACCTCTCACCAACTGCACCAGTAAAAGGGTGGGGATACAAACCCTGGTTCGGGTAGGGGGGAGAAATAGAAGAGGTGGAGATAAAAGTAAGGATGGGATACAGTAGCAAGATACACTAGCAGATTCAGCAAACAGACTCACCTAAACCTGTAGGATTCACCCTACAAACCATGGTGATTTTATATGAGCAAGAAGAAGCTTACAGTTTAGACCAGTCCTTCGGTTTAAATTCAAATGAAACTTCTGCCTCAAGAGCGCCTGAAGAGGAATATAAAGCTCTCTCCTGTGACCTGGGTTGGTGGTTGTGTGTATTGACGATTTACATGAAACATTTAGCTTATGGTTTACGTGTGTGAACCTTGTACCACATTGAGTTATTGGGATAACTTGCTTGGCTTAGATGAGCTGCTGTGAAGTAGTGAGCTAGGAGACACCTATGGCGGGACACCCTGGGATGCATCATAAAGGGCCATTTTTCTTGGAGAAATTACGGAGTTACATTGAGCTGAAGACAGTTCTTCAAGATTAGAAAATGTATGAATAATTTAAAGCCTCATGATTAATCCAGTGGCAAAACGCCCAGCTAAAATACTGAAGGTAACTTTAGCTCTCAAGAAAGATGGATGTGGAGGTTTGTCATGCGATTTTCGAAAAGAAATTTCATCTCAGGCACGACATAAATCTTACTGGCAGGGGAAACGTACAATAAATCTGTGAATACGTCAACATCACGCACAATTATAGCTCAGTTGTCAATGTTCCCAGGAAGCAACATGTAAACTAAGCACACATCACTTCCTGAAGTTGGGATTGGTTCGATGTATAATCCTGTTGTTGATACAGACTTTCAAGCTACTTTGAGGATGAGCTTACAGGGTTTGCTGTGAGTTAAAGACTCTCATACTGTCAGTTATACGTATAGCTTACTGAGAAACTTCCAAAACATTTTGAAGAGTTGTGGGATTACAGCATTAAACAGTCTAAACTCTCTGAGTGTGTGTGTGTGTGTGTGTGTGTGTGTGTAACAGGAATTAGAAAGAGAAGACTGGCTGGGAGTGCAAGCTGCTTTCCCCTTCTTGATAAACATACAATCCAGACTCAAAGTGTTTGGACACTCATACTTTGTTTTTTACTCAGGTTTTAGGTTCTGTTCATTCAATCTGAAATAACATAATGGAGACTGCATTAAAGTGCAGAGTCTCAGCTTTAATACAGAGCTGGTTTCTATATATAAAGAACTATGTGGAAGATGTAGCTCTTTTTACACAATTAAATCGTTTGCAGTCAATGCGCCGCATCTTCCCACAGTGACGCTCTCTCAGAGCTTTACTGCAGCCTCTGTGTGGGGGTCTCTGCCTTTAGTCTCATTTTCATTAGAGATAATACAGAGACTCACATTGAGTGACTCAGCCAGTCAAGGATGAGGATGCTCCAGCTTTTCACCCTGATAAGTTTTTCACTTGCTTTGTTGTCCTTTGTCATATTGCTGAATGATGAAATGTTGCCGGTGAGTTTTGATGTATTTTACTGAATCTGAGACCCAGAAGAAGATGCAGCAAGAAGCTATGAATCTTTTGGCAGACTTGCAGTTGTCAGCAGGCTCTCCCATCTGTGGACCTTCTTACCTGTTACCTGGCTTCCTCCAACAATCCATGGACATGTATCTTATACCTGAGACTAGTTTCAGTCTGCTGTATTCATTGTCCTATCAAGTATGCAGCTGGTTTAACCTTCCTCTTGTGTTAGCTTTCTGTTACTATCTCTTATGTTAATGGGTTTGTTTTGACCTGTATACCTAAAAAACAGTATTTATCATCCAATGTGTTTCTTACCTCTTGCTTACCATGTTAGGCTTCCTTATCCATGAAAAGATGGGTTTTAATATTTTTGGTGTGGGCCCCGTGGCCTTTCTTTTGAAATGTAACCATCGTACGGCCCCCCCCCCCCCCCCCCCAGAAAAAAAAGGTAAAATGAGCCTCAAGAGAACTATATAAATAAATAAAAGGGTGTTATGTTACCTGACTGTTACTGAGGGGTATTAGAACACATCTCTTAAATGTAATTTTTTCTAAAATAAATTTAATATTATTATCTATAGTAACATCTAGGTGTTACGGGTCAGTTCGACCCATATATATTTACTTACTTTACTTTTTTTTTTTTCCAAAAATAGAACTTTGATACAGATACAAAATAAAAAGCAGAACCAGTAATAAAAGAAAATATATAAGAAAATATATAAGAAAATATTTATATATTTGTAAGGTCAAACAACCAACAACAAATCAAGCAAATCAAACAAGCAGAAATCAAGTTCTAGTGCCATAAGAAGTCTCTCTGTGCATGAGCATGCATGGGTATCTGTGTGTGTTGAGTACATGTACGGCAAAGCATGACACTTTGAGTGTGTTCTTTGCAAAGGTAAACACAATGCGTTAGTCTTTCTGTCATTGCTTGGGCAGAAGTGACACCTCTTTCTTTTTGAATCAGGTGGTCTCACTGGGGTTGTGGCTGTTGTTGAGGCAGCGCTGCCTGAGGAGGATGCTGGTGCTGATGCTCTTTGTGTTGCTGCAGGCGTGGCTGGAGTGCTTGGTGAGATCTGCAGCTGTCTGACTAAGGCTGCAGCGGCTGGGTCTTGGGGCACCCGTTCCCTTTGCTCAATGTGCGCCTTGACAAGGGAACTTCCTAGCTCCTCAAGAAACATTCTCCACAACACAAATGTATTGCATGCAGACAGATCCAGGATGTTGTAAAACACAACCATTGGCCATCTCCTGGTCATTCGCTGGCAAGTGTAGGTGGCAGTCAGCTTGTCTAGGTACTCCACTCCGTTGTTTTTGTTATAGTCAAGGGTGATTATAGGCTTTTTGTCACTTCCTGCTGACACAGCTACATCTTTGTGAAGAGTGGACATCAGTATCACATTCTCCTGTTTTTTTTGGACAGTATGAAACAGCAGTCGTGGTGTCTGTAAAAACAAACTTTGAGGAAAGTGGAGGCCTTTACTCCTGTTTTACTGTGCCCACCATGGTGAGTTTCCTCCTGAGAGTTCTTGTCCAAGATCATAGCTGGTAAAAAAAATTGTCTCTTGATGTCACTTACTCTCGTCACAGCAAACCTTGTGATTCCAGGGGTAATTTCGATGACATTTGCAGTAGCTGCCCTGCCATGTATGTCAGGAGGTATTGAGCTCCAAAAGAAGTTGCCACTTTTGGATTTGAATGTTTCTGCAGGAGCGGGAGCAGCTTCAGCACCGGTGACCTCCCTCAGACTGATCAGATGTCTCTCTGTCTTCCGTTTGATACTCCACATTGTCTTCCTCATCAGAAACCTGCTCATCCCTGTCCCTACGCTGCTCTGTGTCCTCTGCCTCATTGTCAGAAAAGATATGATCCAGAGCTTGGCTTACAGGAAATCTTCCTCTCATTATTGCATGCTGTAAAGTGGAGATGTGTACTCTGCAAGTCATCAGCTCTAAACTGAATTGGCCTTAAATGCCTTGTTTGTTTTGTCAAAAAGGCAATGAGAGAAACCCCTAACTGAAGCTCAAGTGGTTGGAAGAGGAGCTGGCTGTGGGCTGTTGGCTGATAGTGTATTTGTGGTTTCAGTTTTGGCACTTATTATTGTAGTAGAATCTTATATTATAACTGGGTCGAAACTGACCCTAACACCACAAAGGTCATCATTTTCACCAGAGCATTTTATAATTTAGTAAAAAAAAATTTTTTTTCATTTGGTTTAAATAGAAGTTCCTGGCAAAGTCAAAAAGTCTTGATGCAATAAACAAATTTATGTAGTACTTATATACATTTAAAACCTAAAACAGGTCACACTACAGGAGGGTTGAAAAGGGAATCCATTATTCCTTGACTTCAAACCACAAGCTGGTTTTATATTTTCAGCCTTTTTTCTTGAAATGAAATCCATTTGTTGATTATACCGCAACAGCTACCTTTGATATCTGACTGTGGAATTTCCTTCACTTGCATATTTCCATCCTGACTCTTAATTTTGACAGACAACTTCACCTCAGTCTATGACAACTCTGAGTCTGTGTGTCTGAACTAACACTGAAATAACACACCACTTCCCAGGAATTATTTAGAAGCCAAGTGTTGAATTACTTAAGAACCTTGGCAATTTGGGCAGTGGGTGTTAAAGGCTAAATCTCCCAGGCAGTTATTTCTCTGTTCATGTAAACCTATTCAAATTAAATGTGAAACTTGACATTTTAATGTCATTGCCATTATTTTAGGTCAAATTCTGCCTGTGCTGAGGCTCAGAATCTTAAGAACAAAAAAAAAGGTGTAACTGCCCCATCTGGTTTGAACTGCAGACAGCAGGAAGGGCAAAGGCATACTGTATTGCTTTACACAGTGAAAAACACAGCTTGAATCAATTTCACAATTAGCCAGTTCAATGTTTTAATTAAAAAACAACAGTCGCCTTTGAAGAAATCAATTTCAACTAAAGAGGCAAAAGAGAGAATTCCCCTGTCAGTTTACTATCCCTTAGCTCTCTCTATTCAAAGACTTGCTCAAAGATGCTGCTGGCCCTTTTGTCTTTATACATACATTAAGACATTCAACAGAGAATATATGAAGCATTGCTATTTTAGTTTGTAGGCAGGATTTCTCATATTATATCTTCTCAGAGTTGAAAGGAAATCCCAATTTAGATTTTCACACAGGAAGTTGTCCAACTATATAGGAACTACTGAAATTGTGCAATTATTATGTTGTGAACAGTATACATTTTTTTCTCCATGTGAACAGTGGAGTTGTGTATCATATTTTATGTATGTGAGTGTCTACAAATACAAGTCTGTAAAAAGAGTTTAGTCAAGACCACTTAAGTCAAAAAAAGTTATCACAATTGCAATTACGAACTTAAATTTTGCAGTGTGGCTCTTTTCCTGGGCCTCCCCATCCACACACTTGCATGGAAAGCATGAGGCAGGCAGAACACACCTCCTAGCCTAAAGCTCCATCCTCCTTCCCTCAACTCCAGATTGTATAGGGCCTTCATTAGAATGACAGCTAATGTCAAAGAAGAGGCCTTTATTTAATACCCAGTTGCGTTGGTGATTTGTACAAATAAAGCCTTTCCCTATTAAACGGATCCTTTTTCCACCCTGAAAAACAGAAAAAGAAAAAGGGGGCGTTGCCAGTAATACTACGACATCTGTTAACCACCACCACATGTGCATTTTTACAGAACACACAGTTCTGTAAAAACTGACTGTGGAGTTCAAAGATAAAATGCTGCTTCAAGTTGCAGATAATTTATTAAGAGACCCCCCCCCCCCCGTCTCCTAGAATGGAGGCCGCCATTCGAGGAAATATGGTACTCAAACTTCATTCCATGTATTCTGACTTTCATTTGATATATTCAAACTTCATAATATAAATAAATTATTTCCTACACAGAAAACGCTTCTATTGTGTCATTGTCCAGAAAGATTTGCCAGGAGCCAAATCAACAGAACATAAAACATAGATTTTGGAACATGTGCAGTTGACAAGATGCAACAGTTGCAGTCTGAGAAAAACACATGAGTAAAGTCAAAAACCCAACAAACTGCAGACGTTTTGCTTCCATGAACCAATTCAAATATTCATGAAGTAAACTTTTTTAGGAGCTGCTGCTCTGTCTGTAACTGCAGGTTATGAACAATAAAATCCTCCACATGTTGACGCTGACATCATTAATATACTGGATAGTTTGGACACAAAGAGGTAAACAGCTGAGATACTGCTTCATCTGACACAGCTGAAAAACTGGAGGATAGACTATCCACCCAAATTATGAAAGTGATTTCTGAGATTTTCTTTTCACCTCTAGATGTAAGTATCTGCAGTTTTAGTCACAATGATAACCTTGATGTGAACCTGTTAAAGTCACTTGGTTAATTAAGAGGAAACAGGTTACTGTCTTTAAAACAGAATTTTTAGATTAGCCGTTGACTAATTTTACGACTAGATCTACATTTTGCATGTTGAATTTCCAGTCCAGATTCCAGAGAGTCTGGGATTTGAACTGCATGGTCTCTGACAGGGATTTGGTTCTCACTGGTATTGATCTGCCAGCTTTAATTTCCATTGACAGTGCCTTTATCCCCTGCGCTTGAGAAACTCCAGACATTCTCTCCATCACCTTGTGTCTGTTTGTCAGCTCTCTTTCCTGACACACAAACTCCACCCATGGTCACGCATGTCTGGCATGTCAAGTAACAGTCACGCTGAATTCTCACCATGTTTTCCTCTGCCAATTTTGAGTGCGTTCGTCCATTTTGACGGGGATCTAGTCTCGACTGCTCACCTCGATACATGGTTTAGTGCGGGGAAGAGCTGGGAACTTCAAACACTGCCGGTCTCTGACGCAGTGATAAACCCTGCCTGATGAAAGACTGGAATTTCAGAGGGGGAGGAGGTGATGAGCTTAACTTGGGGGATTTAGCAGCTCTGTCTCTCCTTTCCTGCATTTTGTCAAACACAGTTTTGCCTTCATGGCTGATTATTAGTATCAGGAACATAATGACTCTTGTCTTTGATCCATGGAAAATGTCAAGCCTGAATAGAAGTGTCTACATATGTAAAGACTGAAGCAAAATACTATGCACATGTTTTCAAACTGGAGGAAGAAGAATTTGTTTTATACTTTATGAGCTATTGCCTATTTTTCAGAACCACTTATGATTGATCAATAATCATTTTCAAAATAAAATAAAGCAAAATAAGAAGCAGTTTTAGATGGTTGCTGTGTCTGATTGTTCACTGTCCTTGTCCCAGCCACATGTAAAATGTTTACTACCACCATCTGCTGTTCACTTGGAGGAGTTGACTTTTTGAAACGTGGCTCCATCAGACATCTTAACCATCGAAAAAGAAAAAGAAAAAGATATATTGATAGCTTTAGTTGATCAGTATGTGGTCCTAAAGTAATAGATCCCAAAAAGGAAAGCTGTGGAGAGTAATTCAGCTGAGATGTAAACACTGAAATTACACTTAACTACAACACGAGTCCCCCAGGTACACTATCTCTGATTTCAGTGTTTACACCATTAAGAAAGAATCAGAAAAATGTTTTTGTTTTTTGTTTTTTTTATTTAAAAGTCACATATTACCAAGAATTCCTTGCTTTGTGTTTTCTGTCAGCAGTAGCAGTTATGGAGGTCTCTGTAGAGGATGAATGACATTTAGTAGTCAGCCAGCAGTTGAAGGTCTCTGTCTTTTGAACACATGTTGCGAGTCAATATGAAGTCCATTATGGACAAACTTTCACAAAATACTTTATATGAACAGAGACATACTTTCATCGCCTTGCTTTTCTCTTTACTGTATTTCTCATTGTGTGCCCTAAACACAAGTTGAAAACCTCTTCTTTTTTTACATTATTCCTGTGTTTTATGTGAAGCGTTGCTATACACTACCAGTCAAAAGTGTGGACACACTTTCTCGTGTGTCCACACTTTTGACTGGTAGTATAATTATTGTTTGTGTCCAAAAATCCAGAAACCAAACTGTGCAAGTCTGGATGGTGGGTCCATGTGGGCCAGGCCAGAAGCACTGATAGTTGGTTTTAAGGTTCTGAATACAGACTGTTAGCATTTCTCTGCAGATGGAAACCTTTGACACTGTATTAATATAGAAACTAGACCTGATTTATGATCAAGGACCACATGGAGCTTTACCTTTCAAGTGTGTGACACATTGAATAGAGTACAGTAGAAGTTAATCTTACTTCAGGTCCATCTTTTGAAATGATAAAGTTTTACCAACAACGTTAATGACTGTAATGAAGTGTTAGATAGTGTGAGTATACTGTGCTCAGGTATATTGATAGCTGACTAATCTCCAGAGTCCTGTTAGGAGAGTGGAACAGACCATGATACAAATTATTTTGATAAATGTGATCTAAATATAAATTTCATAGCCATAGACACCAAGAAAATGTTTCAGTTGTTCAGATTCATACTGTGGGCTTACAATGCTTTTATCGTACCTCCCCCCAAATACAAACAGCAAATACACTCAGAAAAAACAAGACCTGTAAGGGTGGATGATGTCTACACACACACAGAGTTAGAGATGTAATCGTCACATCACAACAACAAGCCACATAAAACTTAGAAATCCATGAGGACTGGGAATCCCTGCTTGGGAATCTCACTTTATATCTCTATATTATATGGGAGCTTTACAATTAGGAAACTGCTGGGTTGTACAGTGAATGGCAAGCACTGGTCTCTATGTGTGAACAGAAGTGGCACCATATTTGCAGCAGAATGGAACAGGATTTGTGAGAAACACATTAATTTTAAGAAACACTAGCAGAAGGACTTCTCACATATGGACTCATCTTCTTTTACATTTGGCAAAGAAGCATTTTTCTGAAAACGGTGTCCATTGAACCCGTTTCAAGGCATTCATGCAATTTTCATAAGTGAAAGTACAGATGATGTATTGTGAAAAACAGATTTCTGTAAGGTGAATGAATTGGTCCCATTGACCTGACACTGTGATGGACAGGAAGAGAAGACAGATGCTTTAGCAGTGCTCACTAAATTTATTTCAGTGATTCACTGCTGTTCAGAGCGTCTCTTTGTCATAGCTTCTGGTCTCCTGGGAGCCCTTTAACTCTGCCCTCATCAGAGCCCCACAGAGACCTCTCTGTCAGTCACCCAGACACCAACCTCTGATTGGATCAAAGATTGATTACACCCCATTCATCCAGCACCATCATTGGAGGACAGAAACACATGCACTGCTGGTCAATGGGGCCTTGTAATCAGTGCCAATGCAGCGGTGACATGACGCTGTGGTGGTTGGAAAATCACTGGGCTGATTCCAGCAAAGACACGTACTGAGCAGTAAAATATAAGTCCAAATCAAAATCTGCCATGTCCTCAGTGCATACAAAGTTAATTGCCAAGCAAGGATTCAGTTTGTAAAAGCTTTGAATGATTTCCAGTCGTCTCTGGCAAATGCCAGTAACCCTAATCCTCATTAATCTTGAGATGTATTATGTTTCATGTGCAAATGACAAGCTTGATGCTCATTTAATCAACAACTCAATAACATTATTTGACTACTTAGTCTTATTTCCATGCAAGTAGAAATTCAAAAGTAACAATGTGGTAATGTCACACATGACAAGACTGTCTCAATTTAATCATTTTTTTTATAAAATGAAAAAGATTCAGCAGAAGGATATTTTAATGATAAAATCCCTGCAGCCATCTGTTGGTGTAATGAAATGGCTGGTGCCGGCAGAAGATCTGGATGACCTCTCACTATCCGCAAGCAGCATATGTTGCTTTGCAGAGTCAAAGGCACAACCTTTCCAGCGATGACGACCATCAGCAACCTCATAATCATCAAAACCTCATCTGTTACATTCATAAATCCAACGCCGGTCTGGATTCTTGAGGATTTGCAAAACAGAACTCACCATATGCTACCATTCTTGCACACGCATGGTCTTGTGAACAAAGACAGAAAAATTAATTAAAACTCTGGTTTACTGGCTTGATTTTTAGACCTGCAAATATCACAGGAAAACAACAACAGCGCCCTTTCCGATCAGTTTTATTCCACAGGGTATTAAGGGCTGGAGATAGAGCAGCAATCCACAAGTGCTAAGACTCATCGTACCCAAGATACCCATTCTGCCTGCATTGCGGGATTAAGAAACTCAACTCCACGCCAAGCAAAGCGACACAAGGAAAACATCATTGTTGGTTTCTCTGCATCCTGCTGCTCACACAACTGTGACTCTACAATACTTCAAACGCCTGCAAGACTTAGCGTAATTTTGGATGTTGGCTTTTAAGTGCTAATGGGCTGGATATTAGTGATGTAGTAAAGTCTGTGTGTGTGTGTGTGCATGTGGTAGGGAAGGGTCTGTTTGACTTTATGTGGCAGTATACTCCGTGTTTGTATGTGGGTGTGTATGAGATAGAAGAGTGGTGGCTGACTGAAATGCTGTAGCACCAAGCAGAGGCAGTCTCAAGGATTACTGTCGGGGCGGAAATAAGGCAATTAATCTCGCTCTTCAGAATGGGATACAGCTGAGCTTCAAGGCCTGTTTAGATCTTTTTGGAAAATGATAAGCTTCTGTTTACTCATTTTCCCATGTGGCCATATTGACTGTGATGTGTGTAAACATGTGGCAGATAATATATAACAGGCATGTGAGTGCACAATCATTGGGTCAGTTAAAAGAAGGTTCACCGGTAAAGCACATAATTTTTTTTTTTTAAAGAAACATGCACGAGAGTACTGGTGTTTGTTTGATTTTGTTTTTCTCATTTTCAATTACAGGCAGCTTCTGAGCGGCTCCAGCGTCCGGGGTGCTATCAGTTTGAACAGGATGTTTGAACTAAGAACTAAGCTGAGCTGACATTTAATGTTTTTTTACTCCTGTCCTTGTCTCTCTCTCTGTTGTCAGGTCAAACCAGCACAGCTCATAATGTCTGCATGAGGTGTAGAACAAGCATAGTGCCAAAAAGCATGTGGTTTGTCCAGCACAGTGCTTTTTAGAGAGCTATTTGTAACTTTCATGAAATATATGAAATCTGCCATCAGAGAAGTTTCCAGCTCTGTACATGCCTGACACCAAACCCCCCCTGGCTACTGAATACAGCCTGATCAGACCTGGCATAACAAGCATCTTTACCTTCAGGAGCTCCACAATGACTCTCGCCATCTGTCTGAGCTGATATAACTCTCCATCTGCCAATAACACAAAGTACAAGAGGATCAAACTGTAAAAATTAGGTATCATTAGCTGTTTGTGAACTTTTGGTTTGTGGATTATTGTATATTGTGTACGTTAAGTCATGCAGTTGATAGCTCTACAGATTAAATCAGAAATTTTTTTCCCCTATTTGGGGTTGCCACAGTAAGTCAGCTCGGTGACTTACATTGTTAATTTGGCCAATTTTTTTATGCCAGATACCCTTCCTGCAGCAACCCTCCCCATTTCTCCAGGCTTGGTACCAGCACAAGCCTACCACTGGTTTGCCTTGTGTCTGGGGTGTGAACCCAGGGCCCAGGCTACATTAAGTCAGAAAAAATTTAGATTTTTTTCTTTCCTTTTTTTTTTTTTTTTTTTTGAGATTTGAGTTTTTAAATTTTTTAAAACTATAAAATTGTCTGGGATCCTTAGTTTTCATCTAGTGGTTATAGTAACGATAACAGGAGCAAAGGGAAAAGTGCCTTGGTGGTGGAAGTCAGAAGGAGGGTTGAGGTGAATGGATGGGTCAAAAAAATCCAGGAATACAACACAGGAGAGTGGTGTTTGAGTCCCAGGTGACAGAAGCAGTTTCTGTTGTTGCTATGACCATGACAATTCCACAAAGTTAACCATATTGTCTTTACTCTAGCCATGACAACACAGATCTTTTAATGTTGAGGAAGTTATTTTTTAACTGAATATTTTCATAAAACTAACAAGGTTATTGTAACCATGACAATTCAGCACACTTACGGATGTATGTGCACTATTTCAGCAGACACTCCTATGGTTGGTATCAGAGAGTTGAGATGTTTGCTGGTTGGTTGTTGATGGTTGTGGGTGGTTGACTGCCCTGAAGGGGCCTGTAAAGACCTGATGTGCATTTGCATTTTACCAAATATCTGAGCAGTTTGATGACATAACATTACAACAACAAAAGGCTTCCTGTCTGACAAGCAAGTCCAAGGATCACTGGTTATTTTACTGTTATAACACAAAGATAACTGATCAGAACTTGCATCTGTCATTTGACTGTTGCTTGTTATAAACTTTGTGCAAAAGATTGTCTTATTAATTTGATATCTGTTGTGAAGGTGTTAGGCCATAAGACTATCTCCACTAGGCGTTCTTAACTGATCAGGACCACAGCTTTTTCAAACATTTAGTAGAGGCTGTGGTAATGTAAGAAGCAGAGGCAACAAAACTGAGTGGGCTACATTAGTTCAATTAACAAGACTCCCACCCAGGGCTGTCTCTTGGCATAGGCCATATAAGTGGTCACCTAGAGGGCCACATGCTGGAGGAGTACTGCCAGGTGCTCTTAAAAAAATTGCAATGCCCATTTGTGTCCTTGGTCCATCAATCCGATTTTGAAAATAACAACTGACCAATTAAATAAAAGAAATAAACAACGACACGTTTCACACCATCTCACCCTGCACTTGAGGTGCCGAGTAACGTGTTTATCCAGGCACATCTCAGGTTGTAGAGGTCAAAGGTAAAGTCAAGATAAAACCTGTTTGCATCATAGTTTTTCTTAAGGAGAAGGCCATCCAAGCCCTTGGGGCGCGTTCCCGAAACGAAGAAAAGCGGAGGAGGGAAAGAAATCCTAATGTTGAGGTAACGTTAAGCGATTTTGTGTTAAAATTAAAACAAAGCAAAGTTGGCAAAAGAGACTAGATAATGATGCTGTGTTAGCTGCTAATGACTGAAGAGGGATGTTTATGAAACATGAAAGTCAAGCCAGTGTTGCTGTTGCCTAGTGTGTCTCCTCATTCTGAGCACTTTAGGCAAGGAAAGACAGCTTTATTACACAGTGCATTTCATCGCCAGCAACAACTCAGTGTGCTTTACTAAAAAACAAACATTTAAAAGTTAGAATTGGAAAAATTTAATTTTCAAAAATTACAGAAAAATAGAAAGAGAAATAGAAAATAGAAAAGTAAGAAAGCTCGACTAAAATATGAGAGGGAAGCATGAAATGATGATATACACTGAAATTATCAAAACACCACACAGCAAATGAAAGATTAAAATATTAAGTGCTTTAAAATAGCTCAATCATAAGCACATGGAAAAAGAAAGGTTTTAAACCTGGATTTAAAAATTGGATTTGATTTGAGGTCTGTTGGTAATTTGTTCAGGTTGTGTGCAGCATAACAGCTAAATGCTGCCTCACTCTGTCTAGTTTGATCTCCAGGCTCCACTTTGTGATCTGACTCAGAGCTCAACTTGGTTAATATTCTATTAACGTGTCATTCATGTCTTCTGGACCTAAGCCATTCAGTGATTTGTATACCAATAGCAGTACTTTAAAATCTATTCAATAGCTGACCAGGAGTCACTGTAAAGACTGTAGAACTGGACTAATTTGCCCTGTTACTTTTCTCTGGTCAAAACATGAGCTGCAGCATTCTGAATCAGTTGCAGCTGTTTCGTGGTTTTTTGGGGGGGTCCAGTCAGGAGACCATTACAGTAGTCTAGTCTACTTGAGATGAAAGCAGAGCTTCTCCTGCTCTGTTTGGGACATAAAACCCTTCACCCTGGATATGTTCTTAAAGTTGATAGAAGGCTGTTTTGGTGAGTGATTTGACTGGAGGTCAGCTCTGAGTCTATCAGCATGCAAAGGTTTTACTTGGTCTAAACAGTGACACAATGACTCTATTGGGCTGTAGTCATCTGGGGACAGTGCCAGGTATTTATGTGTGTTATCTGCATAACTGATATAGCCAACATTAGAGTTCTGCAGAATTTGACCAAAAGGCAGAATATATAGACTGAACAGAAAGGGTCCAAGAACTGAGCCCTGAGAAACTCCACGTCATAGTCACTCAACAGGATTTGTAACATCCAATTAACATAAGATATTGTTTTGAAATTGGACATCCATCCATCCATCCATCTTCATCCACTTATCCGAGGTCGGGTCGTGGGGATAGCAGCTTCAGCAGGGAGCCCCAGACTTTCCCTTCCCCGGCCACATCGACCAGCTCTGACTGGGGGATCCCGAGGCGTTCCCAGGCCAGAGTGGAGATATAATCTCTCCACCTGGTCCTCGGTCTGCTCCGGGGCCTCCTCCCAGCTGGACGTGCCTGGAACACCTCCCAAGGGAGGCACCCAGTAGGCACCCTAACCAGATTCCCGAACCACCTCAACTGGCTCCTCTCAATGCAAAGGAGCAGCGGCTCTACTCTGAGCTCCTCTCGGATGACCAAGCTCCTCACCCTATCTCTAAGGGAGAAGCCAGCTACCCTTCTGAGGAAGCTCATTTCGATCTCGTTCTTTCGGTCATGATCCAGTTCTCATGACCATTGGTGAGGGTAGGAATGAAGATTGACCTGAAGATCGAGAGCGTCGCTTTCCAGCTCAGCTCTCTTTTCGTTACAGCGGTGCAACACAGCAACCGCAGTACCGCTCCCACTGCTCCGATTCTCCGGCCAATCTCACGCTCCAAGGTCCCCCCACTCATGAACAAGACCCCGAGGTACTTGAACTCCTTCACCTGGGGCCAAAACTCATTCCCAACCTGGAGTAGACAGTCCATTGGTTTCCTGCTGAGAACCATAGCCTCAGATTTGGAGGTGCTGATCCTCATCCCAGCCGCTTCACATTCAGCTACGAACCTGTCCAGCCAATGGCACCACATTGTCCGCAAAAAGCAGTGATGCGATCCTGAGCCCCCCGACCTGCAACCCCTCTCCTCCTCGACTGCGCCTAGAAATCCTGTCCATGAAAATCACGAACAGGATTGGTGACATGGCACAGCCCTGGCGGAGGTCAACCCTCACTTGGAGCAAGTCCAACTTACTGCCAAATACCTGCACACAGCTCTCGCTTTGGGTATACAGAGATTGGATGGCCCTTAAAAGGATGGCACAGGCACTGTCCACCCTAACCAGGGTGGACAGTGCCTGTTTTTTAGCACAATAGCCTCTCAAAATGTCTGAGCATGTCCCTGCTCAGTCGTCTAACTTTACCCTACGTATTCATGCCTTTTTTAAGACACATGAAGCTTAAAAAACAATGACAACAACTGCTGAGAGCTTTTAAGATGGTTTTTAAGCTTCATGTATCAAGCCCTCCCAAAAAAACCCATTGACTCCCAAACAGGGAACTGGAGGTACAAAAATGCCAAATTATACCCTGGTTTCAGAACTCCATGCTGCACACTTTATTGAACTAACCAAATTACAGAGCTGTTATTGAGAATTAATGTCAACAATTTAGGTCCAGTGTAGGACCAATTGTAACGGAATGAAAGAAAAAATCAAGTAACCGTATACTTTCTTGTTCTTTATTGTCAAAGTGGAAGAGCATGAGTCAAATCTAACAGGAATGATGTAGGGATACTGATTTTCTTTGCAGGAATTCATTTTGATTTCAGTTGAATAAGTCATCTGAATTGTTCATGGTGGATAACTATTTTGAGAAATAAGAGATATTGAATTTACTTTTATTCTATTCATTTTCTCCTCTCCTTTCTCCTTTCCTGTCTTTCACTGATAAGCCCCCCTCACCACAGCACACAATGACTCCATTGTACTAAACCGCAGAGCTGATAATGTTACGTGACATTAAGGGCAATGATGTTAGTTCCTATTCAGAGAGACATTTTGATTGGAACATAGACTCACAAAGAGCGCTATAATATTCAATGCTTTCAGAAATTAAGGAATCCAATATTAAACACAATCACCATTGATCTGCACAATTGTCGGCTCTCAGAGTATTTTATTAGCCTTTACAGGAGATATTTGGTTTCCAGATAGGGAAATGTGAAGACTAACTAATACAGCCATATTATTATGAAGATTTAATGATGATCTTACTCACTCATACATTTGCACTACCATATATCAAGTCAATATGTGGAGTCTTGTGCAACCAATACATTGATTTGAGTACTACCCAGGCAATATAACCAATGCAGTAAGCATTCTGAGAATTCTCAATGTCATTCAACTCCTCTGAAGTAAGAATTCAATTGTTTTTCTCCTCTTTTTATGTGTAATAATATTCATATTCGCCTGAACGCTGACCTGTGAAAAAAGGGGCTATTTCAAGCTGTCAGTGCAACGTCTTTATCTTCACTCTCCAAATGTTGGGGTCAGCCAAGACTTGACGCTCAGCAGACAATTCTTCCAAAGACCTAATGTGATTAATGGGTGTCACTTAAGAGGGGTGGGTGAGGTTGAAAATGGAAAAAAGAAGTAATCCGAAGTAGATTGTTTCTGAAGAAAAGGTACGTTGGAGGCAGTTCATCAGCCAAACTTACCCCCCAGCCGCCCTCACCTCCCTTAAACACCACCGCACCCCCTGACTCTATCTTTGTGCTCTAAAAGAAAATTTTCAATGTCACTTTCAAAGTTTATATATGGGCGAGGAATGCAACCTTGAAATGAGGCCTGGGCCAAGAGTTTACAGCAAGCAATTAGCACGCTTTGTGTTGGTGCAAGGTACATTCGGACATAGTTGGCTCAAATTCCTGAAGCTGCTCCCCGCCCCCCGCCGATAAAGAAAAAAATTCTTCATCTGCCGTTATTCCAGCTTTGCAATATTGCTTCCATTTGCTGGCCTCTTTGCCACAGGTGGGAAAGCCATAGAGATGTTTTAAAAAGCAGCAGACGGTTTCCTCTCACAGCTGTCCTTTCTCGTCCTCCTCTTTCATTCTGCTGCCCATCTTTTGCATTAGCAGCCCCTGGAAACTGAAAGAGTAAAGTTTAGATCCCTGACAGGAGACAGCCAAAAAGCGTGCTCTCCACCTGCTGCTAAGCGTTTGTTCGTCTGCTTTCTAAATGTGGTCAGATTTTACTCACAGCTGGACCCAGATTTCTTCTTCCTTTGAAGATCCAGCTTGACACAAATGCTCCTTTCTGTCTTTTTCTCATGTGGAAACAACTTTAAACCTTTGCTTTTTCTTATTCCAGTATTATTCAGACTTTGAAGCATGATGCCACTTTCGTGGTTGTAGTTTTGGTTTGTGTCGCTTTTAAAAGAGGATTTTGAAGCTAAAGATGATTGGTTCTGACACCAACATTTTGGATGGTTGGGTTTTTGCTTGGTAATCTAAACCTATACCTGAATTTATTTAAATATTTATTCATAGCTATGCAGGTCTCTTTATTTGTACCTGTAGATACATTTGGATTGCAGGGTTGTGTTTGGGAGTAGTACACCTTCGGCAATCATAAGCTAAAGGGGTGCCGAACAGGAAGAAATGTTTTTCTATTTCATTTCAGGTCAGTCTACTCTGGAAATCTGATCCAGTGATGTCAGCTACATTCATTCCACTCTTGTAATCCTTGCAAACATTGTATGAGACAACCTACCTTGACTTGTTGTCAAGGTTACAATAATAGCCACCTGGCTAACTTTATGGATCATGGATAGCAAAAACAAGATAAACTGCTACATTCAAATGAGACTCGAAGTACACTATCATCCTGTGTAATATTTATGTGTTTTGTTGACCTGGGCTTTGTTTTTCTAGAAACTACATCACCACACTTTTCGCTTTTGCAACTGTCATCATCAGTACAGCCACTGGATGTCGCCTAGCAGTAAAACCTACATATAAGGTCACAATTACCTGCTTACAGACAACCTACAGGCTAGTTTTTTTTGAAAGTTTGGACTGCTGACTGCCTGAGAGCTAAGAACCTTTTATAACCTCAGCACCTAAGAAGAAAAACCCGGCCCGCAGACTGATGAGGCATTCAAAGCTTCCATGCCCACCTGCTGGTTGGGTTCAACAGGCTTGTTTCTATTATTTCCAGCAGGTTTAGAGAATTTTGTTAAAAAAAAAAAAAAATAATCCTGATATCAAGACACTTATTTTGCGTAGTTGGTCATTTATGTTTATTTTTCATTAAAGCTTGTAGAAGAAAGTTTTTTGGAAACAAAAATGCAAAGCACCAAACAATGATTTAAAGTGAGGCGACGATACAATTGATGTCACTGTAAAACTATAAATATGTCTAATATGGCCTCTCATTGGCTTGTGGTGCAGGTTCCATAGACTTTTTTGGAGATAGGACAGCTTTCTTTTTATGTTTTAAAGATCATGTGCTGTTTCTCTACTGTGAACTAGAAGAACTATTAATTACACTCTTTTGATCAGAGAGCAACAGATGTATTACCATGGAGACGGTTTTACCTGAGCACTAACATACTGTCAAATATATGATTCTAATAATGTAAACAGCTAACAGAAGAAGTTACAGCAATTCTTAGTTTATATATGTACATATTTAGGTCTTATCTAAAGATAACACCAATCACTTAATTAAAATGTAACTCTTTAATCTATAGATATGACATCAAACTAAAGCCGAGTGTTTAGGATTATGGGCTAAATAAATAAACACATTAACAAAGAACAACATTTGGTAATATATAGCTACCTTTGGTTATCCGCTTAATTAAATACAGATTTTTTGTTGCTCTTGTTTGACTTTTTCACATTCTCTGCAGACAACAAGCTATTAGGTTTATGAACAGGTCCTGAAATAAGACATGGATTCAAAGACATCACATTTTTTCTTCACTTTGCCCCACACTTGGAATGAAAATCCCCCGTTAACTGCAAGTCCCCTTTCCTGCCTTTTGTTTTACTCTATCAAACACACTTAAATACTGAGGAAAAAAAAATCTTGAAAGAACACAAATAGTTTGATGATTTTATATTCCTGGTTTCTCAAATCTAAAGAATTACTTTCTAATAGAAGTGTGCACGATTTGGTGCATGGCCGTTCAAAGATATGACCATGTGCCAGGAATGGACAGTCAAAGAACAGATGTAACTGAGTTGCATTGTGGAAAGCGTAGAAATCATAAATTTAACTCTAACCCTCCTCCAGCTAATCAGTTGGAGGAGGGTTAGGTAACGCCAGCAATGCTCCTAAACAGCCTCATTCATGATTCTTATGCTAGAATTGCATGCATTTTGAATTAAAGATCCCAAAAGCATAAATGGATATCTACATTTTCTTTGATTATGAAGCAGGTCAAGGTTCCAGTTTATCCAGACCCACCATTCAATCTTGCAGGATTTGGTTCCTTTGAGCTTTCACCTGAAAACTGCTATATATTTATTGGATCAGTCATAAAACAGTCAGCCAGAGTACGGACAGTGAGAGGAGAGGATGACATCTCCCCTCTGATTGGCTGACTGACCTGTTTATCCTAGAGCTCCAGAGCGAAGCCTGAGAGAGGAGATATAACACTACAATGAGATGTTTTTTTTTCCCCTTAAAAACACAAATATATCTTTTTCCTGAGTTCAAAACTTTAAGTGCAGATAGTGGAACCTTTAATATTTCCGCAAGAGCTAAAAGATCATCAACAGGAAACTAATCAGCCACAAAGGTAATGTTAGAAATGAGTTCATAGTTAATGCCTAGTTGATTACATAAACATAAGCTGTACAGTGGTGCGCAGCCTGGTTCTAAAAAACACAAGAAGATATATTAGAGATTATCCACATCATCTTGTACCGTTGGTGACACTCTACATCCACTAGTACTGACCTTGCTGTGTTTCTGTGTGTGTGTGTGTACCCTTACGTATGCTTCTAACCTGTTCCTCCGCCCCTCCCACCCTGTTTGCTGTTATCTATGTACACCCTCCCTCCCCAACCAACACCTTCATTATTGCCCCAGATAGTGGCATTGGCAACTTGTCACTTGTATTGATTTCTCTTAAACTGCAATTTACATGGATATTTGTGGGCGTCCTGAGGGCAGTCTGCAGCCTGGCAGACCTCCTCTCTCTCTCCTCTCTCTCTCCTCTCTCTCTCTTCCCCTCAGGCTGGAAGGAAATGTTTCCACCCAACAACAGAGCCTCAAAGTGACTTTTCAATCTGACATCAGCAAAACGCTCTGCAACTGCTTTTTTTTTTTTTTTTTTTTTCCAAAATGACATGTGTGGGACCTGGTGAGGGCAAAGGGGATTTTTTTTTTTTATGGAACGTAACAGATTTTTCAGCCATACAGACATTTTCGTATTTTTTTTCTAAATTGTTATCTTTATTTCTATGAACACACTCTGAGACAATAAAACTGTGAGAGGAAATACAGCTATCTATTTGAGGCCTTAACAAATCTGCATATTTTGCACTGTGCTGGCTGTGGCTGTGTGCAAGCAGCACGATGGCGCCTCCCCCCAACACACACCTGACCTTCCGCTGCAGAGGCCAAGGGACTAACACAATAACCTGCAGCTAGGAAAACCACAAATGCTTTGTGAAAGCCTCGACACTGTGCTTTCACACAAAAATGCCAAAATGTCACAGTCCTCAAACTTTGTGGCTGCAGCACACTGTCAGTGGAGTTTTGTTTTTTGTTTTTTTTCTCCTGTGCTGAAGGTCGCCTGCAAACTCCAAGCAGTGCTTTCAAAATAAAAGACATTTTAAATAATATATTTTGTAATTAGTGAAATTAGGCTGGTGTAATTATAAAGCTGGAGAATATGTCGCAGACAGTATATCAAAGATGTGTTTGATGTAACTGAGTTGTTATTCAGTGTGTGAGAAGCCAGTTAATTGAATAGCATCTTAGCACAGTAATCTCCCTTTGTGGACTCCTCAGTGACTTTAGAACAGAGACTGGGAATGAGATAGAATTCACTTCAGATCCTTAATCCTGCAAGAAATTTATAAATCCTAAAACTCAGTTATGTAGACAAAAAGCAGCACACAAGGACAAAAATGAAAATGATTCAGAACAGTGTTTTGTTTTGGTCTGTTTTTCCTCCTCAGAATCTAAAATCTCACATCAGTCTGATTTTGGAGGTTGGGGTTGGTGTGTATTTATGGCAGGAGCATGGTAGCATTCTACCAGCGGGAGACACCCATATTCACTTCCCTGGATGGTAAGCAGTCAACGTTCTTAAGTGTCCTTGAGCAAGTATCCCAGCCACGGTGATCTCTGACCCCGCACCAGTGAGCGAAGAGAACACACTTCCCCTGCAGTGAGAACAGAAGTATGAGGAATAAGTAGAAATGTAAAACATTTAAAAAAGCAGCGGGAGAACAAGGGGTGTGGGCTGGTGGGTGTCGCTGGTGATGTCACACCTCCCAGGCAGCCAGGATTGGACTCTAATTAGAAAGCTCGGCAGCAAATAGATAGGAGTCCCGCATGATTGAATCCAAAGTGGCTGATGCCAAAATTTCTGCAGAGGCGCTGAAAACTGTGTGAGGGGAGCGGAGCAGACTCGCCGGTGTCAGTGCAGCGGAGAGCTGCCACGCTGCGCTGCAAACAGCCCCTCTGAGCTGGAAGCGAGCTGGAGTTTCTGAGGTGATACACGAACAGCAAGACGCGCTCAACCCTCCCCGACCCCCCACCACCCCGGTTTGGAGGGATAAAGAAAGGCAGGGAGAACCGAAAATACAGTCCGACTCTACGTCAAACCCGAGGACGTTGCGTTGGAGCAGAGAGCAGCGGAGGCTGAGGCAAGACAAGTACAAAGGAGAGTCGAGCCGGCGGCTCCAAGTTATTCCTGCGCTTCGCTCCAAAAGCTGCGCCGATGGCATCCGTACTTGGAAACAGCAGCCGCGCGTCCGGGGCTCAGAGCGGCCAAGTCAAATGCAAGCTGAAGAAGAGGAGGCGGAGGCGATCCAAGAGAAAAGGTAAAAGTTTGCAACACTTGTTTCTATTTTTGTGTCGGTGTGTTTTATCCTCTCAAGCGCGAGCGCAGGTCGTGCGCAGCGCACCTTGGCGGGTCGTCGGAGCGCGCGGCAGCCCGGTCGACCCCCCGAGCTGCTCAGCCTCCGAGCGGCCGGCTCGGCGGCTTCAGCCACGGTGCACGGCGAGACACCGGAAACAATGAACACGGAGAAATGTCACCTGCTCTGAGGAGACACGGTGAAAAAGCCCCCTCGCCTTTGAATGACGCATTGTCTGAAGCTGAAGTTGCGGTTGCGTTTTTGTCGTTAAAAGCCTCCATTATCTCCGACATCAGCGGCAGAAAGACGGAATCAAACTATTCATTCCTTTAATAGTTCACATTTTCGGTTTGGAGGAAAGCGGGCTGTTTTTACGGCCAACACCTGATTTTTTGATGCAAAGGGAAAAGGACGCAACGTGGCTTCGAACCCGGTTTAACTTCCTCTTTAAAAAGAAGCAGTTTTCACCCTTATTTTTTTAAAAACACGCTTTTGTGAGAGACTAACAGAATTAAAGTTCAGGCTCAGATGTAACAGCCACTGTCAGAAACATTTTTAAATGAAGGTCTTTCGCACTCTGAGACCTCACAGAGCTCCTGAAATACTCAAGTGATATTTCGAATCGCATTTCGGAGCTTTTTTTTTTTCTTGTTTTGCCTTCAGTTTTTTTCTCAGAAAATATTTTCCCCCATTATCCCCCATGATCAGCTGTTCAGCATTTAACACTAAAATTTGTTAAGTCTGAAAAAAACTGTTGTAGGCCTGACAAAACAGACAAAAAGAGGAATTTAAATGTAACTGGCTACTCAGCAATTCAGGATAATATTTAAAATGTAGTTATTAATTTAACTAAAGTTTTTTTTTTTTATTTGTGCATTTTTTTTTTATTATAATCTCACCTGTAAACAGACGAAGTGGTCAAGTGAAACAAACTGTAAAACACAGTTAGGAGTGTAATTAAATTGGCAAATGGTCCTGCTTTTCACATCAGAGCTGGGACATTTCTCCTGACACTGTCTCTCTACTACCGAACTGTAACACATGCTTACCGGGCTTCTTGCTACATAAACCCCAGTGTAACTACACAACAAAATCTACTTAAAAGCCATGTTTAGTGTGAATTCAGTGAAACAGAAAGAAAAAAAGAAGGGTGGTAAAAGACTGCCGTCTCTGAATTTCCCACTTTGTGCTATAAATTGTGAGGATTTTAAAAAACTGAGAAAACACACTATTTCTTCAGTTTTTAAAAATTCTCACAATTTATAGCACAGTGTTGAATTTATTTTCAATTGCTCAGTATTCTTACAACCCTTTTCATTCCACAATGAAAACTGGGGGAATGGCATTTAAAAAAGATTAAGAACAACACTATTTATGTATATCAAGGAAACCTTTGATACTGAGCTGAACTGCCTCTAAAGATGTTCTCCTGATTTATTTTCCCTGATTCTTCCCTGAGGTGTTTTGGCTAATTAACAGTAAGTTACCCAAACTGGAGGATCAAACACTCATTTGCTCTGGCAAAACCCCAAACACTCCCAGATATTTAATATATTTTTTTATTTTTATACTATCATCACATTTTTTGGCAGCCCCGTTAGAAAACAAGGGGCGATCTAAATAAATATCAGTGACACATTTTTATTTATTTATTTTTTTAAGTGTGTGTAACAGATGATAACACAACTGTTTGAGTTGTCTATGCTTTAAGATACTGACGTGCCACCCCTTTGCATTGTAGAATATAGATGAATACTCGGAGTGTGCTGACGTATCCAGCTGCAATTGAATGCATAACAAGCTTTCATAAACACATTTTGCACTTGTCATCAAACTACAAACAGACAACTGCACCTCATTTCCATAACCTCTTGATTTTTAATAGCCCAAGTAATTGAGACAAGGCAGACAATACATAAAATATAGTGCTGAGGCAAATGTATTTACATAATGGAAACGACAGAATTGGTTCCACAACATTAAGCATTGCATATGAGTATGGCCCAAACGCGTGCACATTAGCTGACATGCCTTCACAGCGTGCTTCTGAACGGCTAATTTATCAGCTCTGCTGATTCATTCTGATAACATGGGACATTAGGGGCCAGTTCAGGGGACCGGATGTAAATGAAGTGTGTCTTTAGGAAGTGCTGATGGCCGCTGAGTCCTCCTAAGCTGCAGGAGGTGGACTCACTGTGAGACATTCAGTCAGATCTCTCCTTCCTGCATGAATGTTTTTTCCTCTAAATGTTTTCTCAAGATGGCAAAATCAAACCTGTCCATATTTGGAAGGTTTTTTTTTTTCCTCACTCCCAACTTGACCGCAAATCACAAATCATCCTAGTCCTTCATCTTAAATGTGATCATCTTGAGAGTCCACACAATTGCTTTTCTAGACTTTAAGGCACAAAGTCACAGAGGGATTATTTCTCGGCATTTAGAGTGTAATTTTTAAAAAAGGTTGCAGATTATTTGTTGATGGAGTCACTAAAACCTCTGTGTTTATTCAAAAGATTGTAAGAAGATTACTCCTCACGACTTAAATTTTTTTCCCACCGACCTTCTTTCCAATTGATTTTATTTTTTTTTTTCAAAAAGCAAAACATAATTATAGACACAGGGCGATTATGTGCCCTTTTCCTAGAAATACTGCGCTTTGTTAAATCCATCATCTGTGTTTTAAGCTCTCTGCTGTTGTTCAGCTGCAGTTTACCAACCGCTGCCTCCTCTTATTGTTCAGGTTCCACTGGTCCTGTCGGCCTAGCATTGTGCCGATGTAAATCTTGTTATGTATTGGTTTGCTATTTAAGCACAGTGTTTGACCAGTGTCATCGCTCCTGGAAGGATTCATGAACATCCTGTGTTGCTGACTCCTAATTAATCACAGCCTTGTGATTTACGGTTATCTCCCCAAAGAGTTGGCAGCGCCACAAATAAAATCCTTTTCGAGGTGTGTGACAGTCCAGTGATTCACAGGAGCATGTGTGTGTTTTTGAGAGGTAGCATATCTGTGACATCATGCCTGTCAATCACCAGAATTACACAACCTTTGTTCCTTTCATCTGATATGAACTGAGGCAGATGTGCAATGAATTTTATCCACAATGTGGTTTTTATGAATAAAAATAAGCAGATGCGATTTATAGACTACTAATATTAGTTTCTTTTTTTTTTTTTTTACCACTTATCACATTGCACTCTCAGTGTACAGTACACTATGTCAGCAAATCATGGAGATCGCCAAGGGGAAAATGTGAAAAACATTGAGTGTAACATAATTTATGTAGCAATTACTGTTTATGCTCTCAGTCTGAGTGAGGTGGCAGTGGAGGGGTTGAGTGTGGGCTGTCAGGGTGCTGATGAAAGTTCAGACAGAAGGAGTAGATGGCTTTGGTGGTGGTGGTGGGGGGGTGCTTTGGAGCAGGACAGAGGGTCATCACCTTCTCAAATTCAGGGCCCCCAGCTAGGGAAGTAAAGGGGGCCACGCATGCGACGGACGTGTTGACCGGTATCCGGCTGCTGGGGTTCTCTTTCTGCCTGGCATGCAGCTGAGTGGAGGAGGGACAAGTGAGCGGAAACTCCGGCTCCACAGTCTCATTTATTTCCCTCGTAGCTGTACAGACAGTGATAAAGGAAGTGAGGAGGTGAGGGTGCAGGTCAAGGCAGAGAATCCGGAATTTTTAACAAACCTGCTGTACTTTAATCAGCATAGTATATTTACAGTACAAATACATTAATATTCACGATATATTCAGAATAATATTTAAGGACCTGACCTGCACCAATTCATAGTAAAGGATGAACAGGTCCAAAATGCTGAGTATTGTAAAGTTTCCATGAACTACTAAAATAGCATTGTTTCGCTGAGACAACAGCAGCTTTTAATATTGTAGGACCAGATATGAAAGCATGAAATTCCAAACTAATAATGTGTCCAGAAAGTAACAATGTATCTGTCTAAGTTAGTTTCATATTGTCACTACCTCATTGGCTCTGTTTGTTTTAGTGTGCAGATGTCTTGATTTACACAACACTGACTGTTCCTCATTGTGAAAAGGAAAATTGATAATTTTGTATTATTATTATATCTGTAGGAAAAGAGCCTGTAATGCCGTGACCCAGAACCCCAGCCTGAATGGAACATTGTGGGTACATGGTCCATCACGGACCATTAGGACATTCAGTCTTGAATTGTGTTTGAACGGTAATTCAGTGTCTTGCTATTTATCTTGTCGACTGATATTCAACTTTATGTGATGCAGATTCGTAGCAGAGCTTGTAATTGGTATTAAGGTGGTTTAGGCCTTTTTCATCCACTGTTCACATCTTTTGTTGAGCGACAGAAATTCCACTTAAAGTAAATCTGCAGTTACGAGCAATGTGCCCAACCCTGCATGTCTCCCATCTTTCCTGTCCATCTCTCATCTGTCTACTGAGGGACAGGATAAAAGTCTGAAAAACCTGGAGCTTCAAGATTTTTATAAACAACAGCAAAATTGCAGAGAAATAAATTCACATATGAAAAAGTGGTCTCAGTTCAGTTTCCAAATGTTAGTGTCTGACGGACCAGGGATGTCTGTGATAAAGGAAAGTAAAATATGTTCAGGGATCTGCTCACTGGCAGATAATACCACAGATCCCATACATCTTATTGAAAAATAGTTCTATTCAAGTAAGGCGGGTATAAACATTCCAAATATGCTGAGTCTGTGGTGGAGCATTGTGAGGTGGTTCTCTCTTCATGTGCAGTTCAGATGAATTGAGAGCTGGAAAGGAGGAGGAGGCTGTTCAGTGTCTGTCTCTTTACATTTTTTATTATTTTTAAGCTGGTTTGTATGTCAGTTAACATGTTCAGCTACGCCTGTAAACTGATTATATTCTCCGCAATTTACATTCAGAATCATTCCTAAATAAAATCCTACTGCAGGAGATAGGTTAGAAATCAAAACACATTTTCATTGTTTCTGCAAATTTCTTAATGTAGGTTTATTCACAGTGTGGGATGATGGGGGTTTGGGTGGACGTGGGGGGCTCCTGGTTACTGGAGAGCAGGAGTTGCTGGTGCTGGTTTCCATGTTGGGACAGTCCAATGTCACGGAGCCTGTGTGCTGCAGGAGAAAATCAAGCGATGTGTTTCCCAGATGCTCTAGTTTCAGCCTGAAACACTTCTGTCACATTTGTTTGTGTTTGTGCTGATAACGGCATTAAGAGCTGCGACAAGAACACCGCTGGCATTTATGAGGTTAATGAAGGTCAGTGCCGACGGAAACGGCGCAGCGCTCCTCCCTGTGCACATGCATGGCTCTGTGAATTTACAGGCACTTCCTGATTAAGGGTAGCAGCAGAGGAGTCGGCAGTTTAGGACACTGCGTCCTCTAACTGACTGAACGTTTAGCTCAGGGAAAAAGGTCATTACTACTGACTGTGGTCTCTTGAGGGCCGCTGATAAAATGACCAAGGAAAAGGAATCGCACAACTTTAGTACATTAGCATAATTAGTAATTATCTCGTAATAGTCCCTTTTGGCTTTTTGGAGCTCTGCAGTGAGAAATTGTACTTAAAGTTCAGGCACAGAAAACAAATTTTATGAACAAAAATAAGCACAAATGTCTCAATAACAGATGCAGTCGCACGCACTGAGAGCTGTGTAACTCAGATTCTGGAGAAAATTAATCACAAATATAAAAAGCACAGGTACAAATTAAAAAAATTCAGAAGGTGACACTTGAGTTAATTAGTCTGTTGTCTGAGGCTCCCACAGTTGGAGAGATAGGGGTATTATTCACATAATAAACAACTTGTTGCACCTGTTGGCATGAGACAAAAACAGAAGTTTAATTCAGTTAGTCATGTGTTGTGATTCATCGCCCCATTCACAATAGCTTCCAAAACAATAATTACTTAAGAGGAGACATTTGAGAGCTGTTGCACTGATATACTTTAACAGTGCTAATGTATGTGATGCCGTTCCAGAGTGTATCAAATGATGCTTGTGCATGTTTATTAGTTTGCATGCGTGTGGATGTGTATTCTGGGCATGTGTTTTCCTTGTGTTTGTGTGTGTGTGAGTGTGTGTCTCCGTGTGCACGTGTAGCACCTGCCGGTGCGCTGCAGTTCGCAGCAAGCTGTCAGTCCTCATAAACAGAGATGTAGTGGAGCAAGTCAGCAGCATTATTGCTTCCTGTCAGTGTTTGTGCGTCTGCAGTCCACAAGACAACACACAACACAAAAGAACTCGTAGTGGAGAAAGAAGAGAACGAAGCTGCTTCGTATTGACTGTCAGTAAGATTTTTGAGTTGGTGTCAGCCTGAAGGAACAAAGTGAAGTCAAAGCGTGGTCCTCTCGGTGCTGTTTTGAGTTACAGCTCTGACAATATGACTTTGACTTACATGGGTCAGGTGTTAACAGTACATCATTACATATCAGGTGTTTATGGAGCAACAAGAATATTTATTTCGTTTTTTTGTATGAGCTGTATTTACAATCTGTTAATTTTGTGGCCATGTGATTTGTAGCCAGCAAGACCACCTCAGGTTATGTTTGTTTATTCATTTTTCGACGCTTTACTGAAGCATCGAAGAGCTAAAACTTTTACTAGTTTCTTAACTTGAAGATTGTCTTGCATTCTTTTTGGACGAGAACCACTTCCATTCACAATTCCTCCTCATGCCTAGAATTGTGCAATGTTGATGAAAGGTTTGCATTTTACACTTTTCTTCAGTTTGATATGTGTGTATATGCACAAAAAGGTTGAGGTTTTGAAGAACCAGCAAACATCTCAGTTTAGTTTTATATATTTTATTTCAGACTTTAATGTATGGAGCTCTAGAAAAACAAGTCAATGAGCCAGAGCAGAAAACAGAAGGAAGCTCTCAGTTTCTCTCCTGATTGGCTCCAGAAATATAAGAGATTTCAAATGTATGTTTAGGGAAACCAAATCCTGCAAAATTGGACCGGATTGGATGAGAGCAGTGCCTGCTTTGTTGTGACATCACAAAGTACCAGAAGTCCTGACTTCTGGTTTTAAGGCTCATTTTCTCAATACAGACTGTAAGCATTTCTCTGTAGAGGATTTAGAAGCTGGATCTGCTTTATAGTCAAATAAAAGGTGGAAGTCTAATTTTAACTCTATAGGACCTTTAATGACGGCACAGCTTGATGCCCACTCTGCAGCAATGATCGTTCTTTCAACACTTGAAATCACATTATTACCCATTAGGTTCAACTTGTGCCCCCTTGTCGGGTCCTGACCCCCATATTAACAATCACTGGTTTACAATTTGGCCCAAATGTCTGATAAAATGTCTTTTTTCATGCCTGGTCAACCCTCGGCCACTTTCAAACAGAATCACAGGGCATTATCTACAAAGTTCTTGACTTTGTTAACCCTGCTGATGTAATCCAGATGTGTCACAAATTTAGAGCTGAAACTATCAGTCGATTTATGAATTTCGTGATGCATATTTTACACAAAATGAATTGACATAAATAAAAAAAATAATAATTCTGAATGTGCTCTGGTTTTTTTAGCTACTAAAGCAAGCTCTATAGTCCTATAGAGCAGAGATGCCCCACACATCATGGTGGCAAAACATTTCTCCAGTTTATGATCCTAATTAGCTCTAACTGTGCCATCATCCCTGAGTCATCATGCCTGGAGAGAGGCCAGATCATTTGACGGTTGGTAGTTTCACACTTTTTTGATCCCTCTCCCTTCATTCTTCCTCCCTTTCATGCCTTGTGTTTCATTTCTCTCTTTTCCCGTCTGTCATTTCAGCAGCACTCTCATTGTTATTGTTGTCCTCTGGCTTGCTTGTATGTCTTCTCAGCATGGTGGCTGCTACTGTGAAAATTGACATATTTCATATGCAGAAAATAGCTGAAGAATGTGTTAGAATTTGAACACCAAAAAAACAAACAAACAAAACAAAACAAAAACAAAAAAAAAACTGCTTGGTCAAAATATGGCAAGTCATCCGTGAAATTATCTTTAAATTCATTTGAAAATTAAAAACCACAAACACATGAATGCTTAGCGGCCTCTGGTCAGCTGGCAGTCCGCTTGCCTCTCTGCGACTTCAGCCTCCACACTGATGTCATAGCTCATTCATATGACAACACAACTACCCCTCCGCTGTGCTGACATAGCAAAGTTAGCACTGACACCCCGCCTCATGTGGAATAATGAAATTGGATGAAGCAGCTTAACCTATCCCTTCACTCGACATTAGACTGGCTGCCTATTTTGAGATAACGTTAATGAAGAGGACTTTAGCCAAGAATAGACACTTCTTATTGCTGGGGGTGGTAGTGCAGGGGATGAAGAGGGGTGGGTGCTAACGGCATTTATTTCCATTAATTAGATGGAGTATTTTACAAGCGGGCCTCTCCTGGAGGTCGGAAACAATCCTATACCTTAACAACGCCCGAATAAGTTCATTTCAACAAGTGGGTGCTTGGAGACATGTCTCCTCTCCAGGAAAGTGCTCTAAACCTCCATGTGGCTCCACGTAATTTGGGAGTGGGAAGTGGACACCATAATCATTGCTGTCCATCGCTGATGAATCTTTTTTAGGTCATTAATGTGGATCTGGAAAAGAAAGTGCCACTGCTCTGTCAGCAGTGTGCTATGTCTTCTCTGGTAGTCACATTTGTTGGCGTAAGTAACCATTTGCAAACCCCCCCTGAAGTTCCAGCTGCTACATCTGTCATGGTTTCAGTTCTTGCACAGTTTACAGTTATAATAGTCGCAGATACAACTTCTAATGATTTCTTTCTTTCTTTCTTCCACAAATATAATTTCATTTCCAGTATTTCTGAATCTGTTTACATTTTTCAGCTGTGGCAGTTACTGGATTTTATGAGCTGCAGCTACAGAGCTAATGATGCTAACATTGAGTTGTTTGAAAACACTATATCTAGCAAACTTTAATGTTTCTTGCCTATGTGAATGAGAGCAAAAACACTCTAAAAAATATGTTCATGCAGTCTATGCAGTCTAAAGTTAGACCGCCATGTTGGGTCCTATCGTCCTACTGGACAGAGAGCTGCAACTCTGTGTACACCTGAAAATACAAAGTTTAACAGGTCAGTCTGACTGGCCAAGGGTGGTTTTAGTAAATGGTCAGACATTCTTCCTCTTCTTCATAACCCACAAAAGAAGAAGGCATTAATCATATGTGGCTAACATTACAAGGAACAAAGCACGGTCCATGCATCATAAAGAGATGAGTGTAGTTACTGTAAACATATTGTGGTATTTCCACCTCCCTCTGTATGAGAGGTGAGGAGTGATTTCCTGTTTTCTCAGTGTAAATCTTTACAGTAGTTGTTGATTAATAGCAATAAATGCATATTTCATCCAGAGCACAGTAGATCCATATGGCTGTTGGAATTGCTTAATAGCAGATTAGTGCATTGGTAATGATGATCGTACACGTGGGCTTCTTGCATGCTTCAATATTCTGTTCACATGGACGCATTAAATAACAGTTTTCCCCCCTCCTTGCCCTACAGTAAATCCTCTCTCATCCATCGATTCTAGCATCCTTTAGGGGCTCCTTCTAGGAGAGACCGATAGGCTTATCTTGTAAATCCTTTAAAAGGTATTTAGAAAAAATCTTTGCCTGCATTAACTCCGTCTGATGTTCTGGCAATGACCGAGGTGGAATTTTATATACCTCTGGGCCGATCTGTGCGATATGCGAAGTCCTGTTTTTCAAGTTTCTTTAACAGTCACACAGCGTGGTGTTTATTTTTCCTCCTTGCTGTGCTGATTCTGATTTGTACAGCTTGAAGTGGTGGAGCGTAATAGATGTGTTTGCATTTCCCGAAAAACTGAGAGTTCCAATCACTCATCCGGTGCCTTTGATAGCTCAGAGTGTATTTGGCTTCACCCAGATAAGGCCTGAGTATACATCGAGTCGGATTCAGTTGAATTGTTTGCACACACATGGTGCTTTGGCATGGGTCTGCTTGGATGGGTTTTGGCATGATGGAGAATTTCATCCACAGTCCCCCCTCCCCCTATCCCCTCCTCTCCCCTCTACCTCCCCGACAATCCCGCAGTGCTGCTCTGGGGCTGGAGCTGTCGGTGAAGGGTGAAGGGTGTGCAGGACCTGGGGCTATGAATGTTGCCTTGCGTAAAGGACAAAGAGAGAGGATGTCTCTGGGATGAAAGAGTCCCTGAAATGCTGGCACAGATGAACCTGCATACCCCGTCCAGCCACATTTAGACACAAGGTATTGAGCACATCCCCATTAGAGGAAAAAACACCCAAATTCACCCAACATAATGTGTGCAGAAATTCAGCTGTACGTCTGAGGAGCAGCAGTTTTGTCAGCTGCTCAAACAGCTTTGCTTCAATTCAACTCACATCTTTCTTCCACTTCCACAGAAAATACAACAGCACGCATAACCTCAAATGTCATATAACCTTTAGGGCAGTAAATCTGAACACAAACAGATGCAGCGCATTGAACAGACACGAACAGCATCATCTCTGTAATCATATTTGTTGCTCCCTCCTCCTTCATTCACCTGTCACAAAGTTTTTGGGTGACATTTTTCTATAACATCACTTCTCCTCAGAGCCACATGGAAACAAAGAGAAAAACACATATTTCCAAAACCAGTGTCAGGATTTCTGACATCTGTCTGTGTTGCACTATACTGTATATTTTCTGATCTTGGCTGATAATCACCAGATTCAGACAGTTTATTCACTATTATTTCCCACTGTTTCCACTATTCAGGTTTGCTGAAAGTAAACAAAACTCTTTGAACATCAACAGATGAAGTTGTTTTGATGATGATGATTCAGTTATTTTAAGTTATTCTCCTCTTGGATATATATATATATATATATTTATATATATATATATTATGGATGAGCAAGTACACGACTATCCGTATCCGTAGCTGTATCTGTTCAACAGTCTCCATTATCTGCATCCGTATTCGGAAGGGGCGGGACTTAAACCAGAAGGGGGCGTGGTTTATACGAAAGTTGTATTTTTAAGCCTGCGATTGATATGGGTTGATCAGAAGTTGCTATATATATATATATATATAGTAAGCCTCAATATAGTTTTATTTACAGATTAATTTGTATTACACCAAGATAAGATGAGCGAGCTGACTGGAAAAAAAAACCTGACCTGCTGAAGAAACAGTGAGAATGAGAAACGTGACGCGGGCTGCATGCAACCCTGTCTCGTCACACAAGCACCGCTTGTGTTACGAATCAAATTTTTACCCCATAACCCCATGAATTGGGTTATAAAAAGCTATTTTAAAATGATGATGTAGTAGTGTGGATATAGCCCAACTTTTTATCGCTATTAGGTTAAACGATGATCTTACCGGGGGACTCGATCAGGTAGTTGGAAATATCGATGTGTCACCTCCGGCCATTCAGTGGGATAATTTCTCCATGAAAATGAAGGCAGGCAGAAGGGACAATGAGGAAGACCCACATATGTGAGTTGTACCGTTTTTTCTCCAGTACAGCTAGCGTATTAAAATACTCATCTAACATGTTGAAATAATGTTTCAATCTAACTACTGGCCAGTGTTTTTTGAAATTGTGCCACCGATTGTTTTCTTCTCCGGTGGGTGTGGCTTTCGGAGTATAACACGTTGCGCTCTGTCTCTATCACAGGACGCCCTGAGGAGGATTTTCCTTCACTCGTATGGTAATTGCTATATCCGTACCGAATACTCGTTTCAGCCGAGTATCCGGCTCGACCCTAATATATATATATATATATATATATATATATACACACAGCACTGAACAATTTATTTAAATTTTATCTGCATCAAAAAATGGCCAAGAGCAATATCAAAATGGGAAGAGGATCTTTTTTTTTTTTTTTTTTGTATTTTTTAAATTATAATTGTTTTTAAAATAAAATCAGTAAGACACCATTAAGGAACATGTTTGTTTGGCCTCCAAAAAAATATGATATTTTTAGTAAAAAAAAAAGGATAATTTGAGATTTTGTTTTCAGTGTGTGTGTGTGTGCACACCTGTGCCCGTGTCTTATTTTTCAATGTGAACCTTAACGTTAAACATATTTAAAAAAAAAAAAAAAAAAAAAAAAAAAAAAACTTAAATAAATAAATAAATAATCAAATAACAAGAAGTGTCTTTCCCATTTATTTATCGTAACTTAATGTAACATGAAAACGTCTCGATTGACAAAATCCCTAACAACTTGTAATTTACCATTTCAAGTAAAATCCCAATTCAGATTGGAGCATATATTTTTATGACATTAACAGACACAAGGGCAGCAGCTCTAGGTAGCACTAATGTCTACTGTGCAGTACATGAACCTTTTTATTAAACCTGATTCACCATACCATACATTGGTGTAATGAAAGCTTGAAAGAAAAACTAACAAAGCATTATGCCACAGAAAGACTGTCATCTTTAAAATACAATAACTTCACCTGAAAATACAAATGATGATGCTAAAATAGACTGCAACAGCAAATTAACTACAGTATTTTGGTTTTCAACTCCTGTCTAGCATAAACTGTATGTCTCTCAGTGAGTTAAACGTATCATTAAGTTCAAATTAAGGTTAGTGCTTTCCAAAATACACATAATTTCCTAAATGTCCAGAAACAACAATCGAAATCAAACTAATCATCTGTTGCAGCATTCATGGCACAGCAGGGTTCTGAAACAACAGCACTGAGCTGGATTCATACTGATGCTGCAGTGAACTCACTGTGGGGCGATGGTTTACAGACATGGGGGAGAGTGGGTTGGCAACTGGGTTTAATGATAATAGCCCTAACGATAGCAGCAATAATCCTCTTGCTATTCCTGCTGACTGTAGAGTCCTCGCTTTGTTCTCCGCTCCTTCTTTTAGTGTGATGGAGGTTCAATTTAATGTGAAAGGACCATCAGTTGGATAAGGAGAAAAAATACTCTCCCACATGCCCGTGCAGACTTATGGAAGAGAAATTGAGCATGGAGAAAAACCTGTGCACATGAGATGCAGGCAGAAGCGTGCACACACACAAACACACACACACACGACACAGACACATCACACACATGGTCTGTGCTCTGAGACAAAGACACAACAGTGAAGAAGTCACCGGAAGTCAATGTGGTGACCTCTGTGGGCTGCAGGTGCAATTATCTTCTCTGCATCTGTTCCAGGAGAGTTTCTCCAAAGTGTCAGCTGCAGCTGAGGCTTAAATACCAAGATGGAGGACAAAGAGGACTTCAAACATAGGGACAGGTAGACAGGGGTCTTGTTGCTCTTAAAGTGTTTCAAGAAGAGCAGTGATGTGAAGTTAGAGGAACTTTTTTAAACAATAAACAGGTAATAGAGTTAGATAGATTTTGACATAATGTGAGATTGTATGAAGCTATTTTCATAGAGGCGAAGTTGTGTTCACCTCTATGAAGTATTTTGGCTAATGAAAAGACTTCAAATGTGAAAAAGACAACGTGGTTTTCTCTTTGCTGTCTACTCCATTCTTTGTCAACTTGTGTCAAGAATGAGCCAAAGCCACTGGTTCACTAATCAACATAAAATCATTAAGTAAATATTTAGGTAATATTTGTAAAAAGTCATTTGAGTGTGACACAGTTCCCAAAGTCCCAAATAAAGGGAAAAAAAAAAAAAAAAAACAGGGACAGAGAGTAACAGACTTCCAGTGGTTGAGGTGAACTTGTGGAAGCCTCACCTAGATGTTAACAGGAAGTTGAAACTGAAAACCGGCGAAACCAGCAATGAAAAATTTGTAGTAAAAAAAAAAACTGACACAAAAAAATATGAACATATTAAAAATACATTAGTGCAAAAGAAATGAAAATTTTAGAACATTGTAATACTGTAATCTTTTATTTTCAGAAGCAAAATTAAATGTCCTGTTCTTTAAAGACATGCCCCATCTTGAGTTATCTAAACTCTAGTCCGACATGTTGCTGCTGTTGTATTTCATGTTTTGAAAATGCTAATATCCCTACAGTGTGTCTGGTATGCAGGGAGCAGTGAGTGAGTATATGGAAGAGCGAGGACTCAGTTTATCATTGTGAATCACTGCTCAGATGAGTTCCACTGGATCCAAGACACAACTTTGGGAGCATTGAGCCTGTTAAAAAGAGTATGGCATGAAGCAAGAGGTCAAGCAAGGCGGAGAGTAGTAAGCTTGCATGCTGCTCTCTGCTGTTTATTGCAAGGCTTGGACAGGCACCAGTTGTCATCTGAGGCTGAGACGGTGTGGTGAACTGTGGTAACGTTGGTGAAAATGTGTGTAGGCTCAGAGCTGTACTGTTTTAGGAAAGATTGAATAATATGTGTTAGATTTCTAATAAATACTCCTACAAAACAAATCCTGCAAGATTGGATGGTGGATTCAGGTGGGAGGGGCTTGGTGCATGGACGAGAGTAGTGATTGCTTTGCTGTGACATCACAAAGTCCTCAGGCTCTTTGCATTTCTCCGTGGGCTGAGTATTTTGATACTTTTACAGTGCTGATATAGAACATAGGCCTGATTTAGAATCAATCATTTTTTTACTACACATGACCTTTAATTGAGGCATTTTTTGTGTTGTCATAATATAAAAACTGCTTCAGCATTGTGTATACCTGCTTATTTGTATGTAAAGCAGGGAGGTGAAGTGCGTGTGGCAACACAGCAAAGCAGTGTAGGATATGTGGCTACCAGTGCACTAGCTCCGTCTTTAAGGGTTGATGATAAAAAGTAGGTAGGGCCTTGGCCCTACAGGCTTGACTGGTTACAATGTAAATGGTCTGTGCTGAAGTCCTTCAGAGGATTCTTTGTGTTGATCATGACAGCCACTTAATGATGGTGAACCTAGAGTACATACTGTAAACACTAGTTTGTAGGGTAAAACTCAGTTTTACGTTAGCCTGACTAAGACAGTTTTTTGTTGACCCTGAGTTTGCAACAATTCCCTTTGGCAAAGTCAGAGTGTGTACAGTCCTTGTGCACTGTTGAATGGGCAGACAGTATAAACAAGGCTCAGCCCCAGCTCTCTGTGTGGGTAGTTTGTCATAGCTGTGACTTCAGGGCTATCTAAATAGCAGCAAGTGGGTGCGTTCATCATCACATTCATCCTCACCAGGGTGAGAGATGGATGCCCTATCAGTCCAATAGGTCATGAGTTATCACCCACCAGGGGCTGGTGGTTCATACAAAGGTCAAAAGACTATTTGTCTTCAGGATAGTATACCTTTCAGCTTTAGCCCTCAAATGCCTACACATGCAAACACACACACACGCGTTCGTGCAAACACAAACACACATTAACTCGTAGTCATGGTCACATACCTAAAGACTCCACTTCCTGCCTGCATGTTTTATTTCCACACAGCCATATTTTATTTTATATATCTTATTATGTCAAATTTACACATCCCCCAGCCATCTTAACATTTCTCTCTAGTGGTTTTATTGCACTCAGTGAGCGCTTGGATGTAACTGCACAGACACCATAAAACTAGACTCACGATGACTGCACCTGTTATTGTGTTTGAAAGAATAGTGTGACATGTTTGAAAATGCATGTTTCCTTGCTGAGGGTTAGCTAAGACAGCTGAAATCACTCTCAGAGCTGTACACAAAATCTGAAGCTAAAGCCACCAGGTGGGTAGCTTAACATAGCATACAAACTGAAAACAGTAGGAAACACAAACAATTTTCACATGAAGGATTTGTACAGATTTAAACAACCAAGATAAAACACTTTATTCAGTGTGGTATTAAGGTGCTGGTAGGTGGTTTTTTTTTAACTATTGGAGTTTTAGCTGCTGTGTTTCCTACAGTTCCCAACTTTCACCCTAAACTAAGCTATGTTACAATCTTTTGTCAGTTATCTTACATTACAGAGGGATCTACTATACGTCATCTCAATCACCATTTGAATTGATTGATGGGTGGTTGACAGGCCTATTTTTGTCTGTGGAGAAAAACTGCATAAATTAGCAAATATTAAAATTATGTCACCCCTACCCCTCTCCCGTGTATAAATTAGGGCTAATTTAAAATGACATCATTGCAGCTGAGTAGGGCTAACCAGGGCTGAGTTTGGCTGGTAAGGATGTACACGCTATTTCAAAGATTAAAGTAAAAGGTAGACTTACCATGTCGATCGATTGCAGAGCGACGCTTATGAGCGAGATAGCTGTAACAATTTTATAAGACTCAGAGTGTAACGCGGATAGTCCTAAGAAAAGTACCATGTATTTGCATCGGACTCAGATGCCCCCTCCAGAGTCCCTCCATGAGGAACGGTCTTTGGAGCTGTATGGACAGCGTGGTAGGTGGGACTATATGTTCAAGTACAAGACGGGGGAACTTTGTCTCTATCAGCAGGATGAGAGTGAAACACAGGGGGCCCGGGTGGATATAGCTACATTGTCTTCCAATGACAGGGGGGTGTTAAAGCTGGTCAACCCTAGGGGTATTGGTGAGAAAGAAGAAAATGAACAAACTGATCCTGATCATTTGAGAAAAACAAAGCAAACAAAACCATAACAAGCTCTCTGCCCGAAAAAACATGTTTGTGGCTATTTGGCTGACAAAAACCTCAGGCATGGGTCATTTGTTCTATCACGCCAGTTACAGGGTGCAGAAGAACATGGATTCAGAACCCGGGCATTGGTTTTGTTGTGGATCTTTTCAAGTCAGACTGTGGAGTTTTTCGTACTTTGTTGACTCTGCCGGCTGCAGCTTGGATCGAAAAGATGGAAGAGGTGAGTGATAAAATGACTTCACTCTTTCACAGTTGTCACAACTGGAACAACACTCTGGTTTCCTTCAAGACTACACCCCCATCACTCCCCTGAAAACGTAGGCTGTACTTCTACACACTATAAAAGCACATACTTCCGAAGCAGACATCGCTCCTCGCTGAAAAGAAAGACTGGAAGAACAATGAGCCAACCCAAGAAGTACCCCAACATGCACACCAGACGTCTCATGGCTTTGGATTGGATTTAGCACATTATATAGATTTGGAAGGACGGTGGGAGGTCATCTTGAAGCAAATTTCATACCCTAGGCCTACTTTTATTGGAGGAAAAAACCCAAAGAACCAGAAACGGAGGGCGAGGCACATCAGCAGATGTTTAGAGGAGGTTATTACAGTGGCGTAGAACAGTTTAGGATGGAGCTGGATAGCTGGATAGCTCCCGCCACTTACATTTTGGGTGTGAAGCCGGGAGAATGGTTCTAGTTTGACCAAAAGATAGGTCCTTGTCCTGTGGATTTAAATGCAGGGTTTTATCATATGTACTGTTACAGCGATTTAGTACGCCCCCAGCATTTATGCGCTGCTCTACAGAACCATCGATATTCAAGGAATGTATGGCAATATCATCACGCAATATTTCAACCCCTCTTATTATTTACCGGTGGCCAAGCAACACATTGAAAACATTCAGATCGAGATTAAAATCGGATCAAAATGAATCGGTAAAATTTACCTTGGATATATTAGATATATTTTAATAAAATATTTAATTTTTTAAAACCTAAAAAAAAAACAAAAAAACATAAGAAATTGCCAGAGTGCCCCCTGACAGCTGTATTTATTTTCAGCGCATATGAGGCAGCTTTCCGTCAAGGATAAAATCTACACAGAAATCTCTCGGCCATTGCAGATGGGGGTCCTGTAGAGTTTTTCCATTCCCGGGCACAGTGAAAAGCATTTGGATCTGAACGACATCTTGCTGCATCTCCACGTGAAAAATACCAACGCGGGCAGGACGAACATGGCCAACAACGCCGCAACGGGTCTCATCAGTTATCCTTTAAATACAATTTACTTTGAGGGATAGACTCATTTCCCAATGGAGTGCCACACTTCCCTACCACGTCATGATTGAGACTACAGAATTTTTCAGAAGATATGATCAAGAATCTGTGCAGTGGTCCTTTTTACAAAGATACTTATGGATCCATGGACTCTATAGTGACTGTTAACGGTCCTAATAGAGGGTTAAACAAGGGAGCTGGTTCCACGGCCAACTCCAGAGAAGTAAACTTACTCTGTCCTCATCACGGGGACCTGTTTTTCTGTGAAAAACTTTTGTTGAACTCTGTCAACTTGAGAATTAAACTTACCCGAGCTAGCAGTGCTTTCTGTCTCATGGGAGTCTGCGAATCCACTTTCTGTCTGAAAGTATCGGGGGCCTCTCTATTTGCCAAAAAAGTGACCATGTCCCCAGCCGTCTGACTAGGTCACGTGGCCGTTTTAATCTAAGTTAACGCTCTCTACCCCCTCTGAGGCATCAATTTGAAGATGTACTCCATCCAACTCAAGGCTATGCAACCAGGAGAATCTCTTTTTTCGCACCTTGCCTAAATATACAGTTCTGGGTATGCTGGTACCACGAAGCTTTCACAGGGAGAACAGACCCGTCACCCTTTAACACTAGAACCGCCAACGGGTAAAATTTACCCACAGCCGTCTTTTAATCGTAAATAACTTTTTTTCCATGAAATATTCAAGCCCCCCACACTTTGACTTTTCCTAAAAGTGTGTTAGGTAGCACCCCATAGTGTTAAAAATGTTCAACATAAAGCCAGATTTAAAAAAATGGCCATTTACCCGTATAGATAGTACAGTCATTTTTGCGCTTATACACCGTTGCGGTGTTCTGCAGTGTGCTGGATCTCGCCGTGATCAATGCCTGGGGGCTGTACCGGAGTTTCACGAGTGACAACATCCCCAGAAGGTACTTCATGCTCCGGCTGGCCCAGGAGCTGCCTGCTGAATGGATGGCATCAAAACAGATGACAGATGACGTGCCGCTGCAGCTGAAGAAGAGCGCAGGAGGATGACCTGCATGGTGAAGGCTAACTGCAAACAGAATAAACCATGCAAGACACAACTTTGGGAGCAAACCTCGCAATGCTATATATATATATATAAATGTTTCATCTTAAAACACACCAATTAAAAGGCACGCTTTACGCAGAGTACTGACGGAAGCCCATACGTCTTTATAGGCAGTGACGACTTCACCCTATGACGGGTCAATATACGGAAGTTACATTTTCGTTTGAAGGCTACGGCGCGAAGAGACATCATAGTTCCTCACGTTTTTGAAGTTGTTTTTATGTTTAGAAATTTAAAAAAAAAAAAGATGACATTACTTGATTCATCTTGCTGGCGGGTGGTTTTTCGCTCTGGGACTCCCGGGTGACTTTTTTTTGGCTCGCTTGCTTCCCCGCAGACGATTTACTCTCGGGCGGGGAGCTTTCGCAGGGCGCATCGCAAAACCATCATCATCTTCTCCTTCTTGGATCCTTTTGATTTCACCAAAAATAAAATATCCCGCAGAATTTTTAAGCAGATAGGAGTCAAAATCCTATTCAACCCGAAGAGGGGAGATCCTCGTCCGGGGGGGGACTTCTGCAGCACTCACGAATAAATCCTCCGCTTCTTGGATGTCACCCGACACCTCTGTGAAACTGTCGTAGTGATTTAGCACCTTATCCGCACCCTCTGTAATATAAGTAAAATATATATATTTTACTTTTTTTTTTACCGCCAGGCATCTTGCCGGTCCTGTGTGTTCTCGGCAATGGATTATCATCCCGGACTCATCCCGGGAGATACTTATATCCCGGTTCGTGTTTAATGATTTCTTTAGATTCTTTTTCCGTGAAAACGGCTTGAAAATTGTTATAGCGGAGTTCTCTTTTGAACCTGACAAACATTTCATATCTCGTGTGTTGTGTTTTTAAAAAACACATATTTCACACGAACATTTTTTTCCACGTTTGACTTTCTCATCAGTCCTCTTAGCTCTCTACGGTGTGTGTGTGTGTGTGTGTGTGGGCGCGCGTGAGAACATCGGCCCTGCTCCTAAAGTTGCTAAACTTTAAGACGGTTCCCAGACAGTTTTGTTCATATAGATCAGAGGTCTCCATCTGGTCCTGGAGCGCTACTGTCCTTCATGTTTTCGATGTCTCCTGCTCCAACACACCTGATTCAAATGATCAGCTCGTCATCAGGCTCTGCTGAGGTCTGATAAGGAGCCACTCATTTCAATCAGGTGTGTTGGAGCAGGAGACATCTAAAAAATACAGGACAGTAGCTCTCCAGGACTGGAGTTGGAGACCTCTAATACAGATTATTGTATTGTTAATATAGGTTATTGTTACTGCAAGAAAAGCGGTATTCTAGGTCATCAGGGGTCAGGATAGGGGTTGACGTCATTTTAAAGTAACTCTCAGTCATGCACGGTGGGGTGATGTAATTTTAATATATGCTAATTTATGCAATTTCTCTCCACAGACAACAATAGGACTTGTCAACCTGCCATCAGTCAATTCAAATGACAATTGAGATGACATATAGTAGATCCCTCTCTTACATTTACTAGACAGACATAAAAGAGGTGGAAATTTTCTCACTGAATAATTAGCAAGAAAATAAAGTAGAGTTTCCCTTTAACCTCATAAGTACCTGCAGTCTCATAAGAGGAAATTACATTTCGGGTTCTCTATGCCATTATGCTTAATTTTGCTTAACCTAGACCTGTGAGCCTCATTTGTGGACAATTGTATCTGTCATCTTGTGGTCTGCAAAGCAGTGAAATACATATGGCCAACAAGTCCTAACCAACATGCACACCAAATAAAAAGCTTGATACTCAGGAGGTAAAGGGATTTCCTCCTTATTAAAGGCCCCATATTTTACACTTTTCCAGGGTAATTGTTTGTTTGTATATCAAGGGCAGATGTCCATAAGATGATGTATTTCTGGTTTAAGAATCAAAAACCGTCTCAGTGTACCTATAAGTAAAAGATCCCAAAAAACAAGGACCAATAGTTTGCACGTTTCTCCATCATAGCGCTGTTAATTTGTCTCTGTGACAGTTGGATATCCAATGTTGTGTAGTTTGAGGGATGACTGACATTAGTCAGAGGAGGAGAAGAAGAGTCCTTACAGTAAACCAGCCCAATAATAAACCACAACACACAATTCTACTACAGATTTTCTCGATATGAAAAGCCTTTTGAGTTAGATGAGGTGGGGTTGTAGTTTCATTTAGATATGATTACATCTCTTATTCACAGACAGCATCATTGTTTATGATAATTATGATTTCTTCACATTCAGGTTCACTTTTAAAACATCAGAGCATGGGGGTTTAATGTGTTTCCTTTTTTCAAACACTGTTATGAAGTACTTTACGATAACACTTTAATGAAAATTTGAACACACAAACAGATTAGCATCCACCATCACCCACAGACCTGCCAGCTGCAAGTTGGAGCAGTGTTATGTAATGAGTCAGGGGGCACATGGATTGATTCTTTGTTCAAACTAGAGAACACATTATCATTAGTCTGGCTACAGTAAAGAACCAGCCAACTCTGAATGGTGAATAGACGCATTGTCTTTCATTTCCACCCATTACACTCCCGTAATGAAGACTGGTTTGCTCATAGCAAGAATTTACCTTTTTTTCTACAGCAAGCATTTCACTCAGCTGCTAACGTCACCTGCTCAGATAAGATAAAATAACATGAGACTCTAACGATCCCTGTGGGCACACACAGTGCTGCAAATGGTGTTAGTAAAAAAATAAGATTATCGTGTGACTATAGCAGAGTAGGGAGTAATAAATTTGTATTAAAGTCCAGACTGGAAATCTCAGTCCTCAACATGTTAAACAGACATGTATAAATAAAACAATAAAACGCTAATTAACTCATAAATATGTGAAGCAAAAGAACTGAAGAACACAAAAGACTAAATAAAATGGAAAAAAAACCTTTTCTTTCTGTTATGAGAATATTTATGAAAAAAATACAAGTTAATTGACAGAATTAATTTCATTAACAGAAACATTTTGTAACACTTTTTATGGTAATTGCAAACGTATTAGTTGTACATCTACAGTAGTATGTAGTAACAACAGGTCAGTGAGCTAATCGGAAGAGAGGATCTGAACCTTTCCTCTGATTGGTTTCTGAATGCTCCAATAAAAATGTGGCAGATTAGGGAAATCATTCACATAAGCTAAATCCTACAAGGCTGGCTGGTGGGTACGGGTGGGCTGGGACACGGCTGAGGCCGGTGACTTGTTGTGACACCACAAAGTTCCTGAAGTCCTTACAGTGGGTTTAAGGTTCAGTTTCTGAATACAGACTGTAATCATTTCTCTGTGTGCTGAGCCCTGAGGCTGGGAGCTTGATACTTTCACCGTATTATTATAGAATCTAAATCTGACATGGAGGTCTACTTTTAGACTGTATTGGACCTTGAATAGAGTAGAAGTTAATTTAACTAAAGGTATATTTTACAACAGAATAAAGGTTTACCTACAGCATTACTGCAACTGTAAATGTTAATTAGTGTGTGGATGACACTGATTTGCAACTGACTCATTTCCAAAATGTTAGGTTGCCTTTTATGTTATTTAACCCCCCTGTCCTGGAGATGTTAATTCAGTGATATAGTTTAGTACTGAGGTGACATGGTTCACGTGGTTTTGTACAAAATTAAATATAAATATTACATAAAAAATATTCAGAGGTATCTCTAATATTTTGCCTCCTTGCATAAGTAAATATGGAGGAAAAAAAATACCTGAATAAGAAGCACTTTTAATTTGGTATTGGTAAACATATTGAATTTATCACCAAAAATTTTGTATTATAAATAGAATTTATCGATCCAAAGTTAAAATAACATTTAGATGAGCAAATATGGTGTCTTGCATTTGTCAGGATGCCTGTAATAAATAAGAAATCGATGTAGTTGGATTTGTGATTATGTTTGAAAATAGTCTAAGAAAAAGGACTGTAATAATATAACTTATCTATTGTCCCTTCTTATCAAAAAGCCCAAGCTTCAAGTCTTCAACACACGTGCTTATTGTCGGCTGCCTGTCTTGCCAAGATGGTAATCTCATCCTTATTGGCTCCATTCTTGGCTAAAACTGAAGCAATGACCATTATCGTGTGCTAGGCAGGTGCCGAGACGTATTGCTCCTTGACCACAATGCAGATTTGTGCCGGGCATACGTCTAGCAATCCATTTTTCAATTTGGTCTTCTGCCTGAGATAAATTAACAGATGTCGATTGATTTCTCTTCCTGTGCAACTGTGAGCCTTGTTTACACCTGACAGCCAGAGTGTTACACCTGAGTGGCTGTTTGAGACGCACAGTATAATTAGTGTTTTTCTTTAATTAGACTGACAACTGGCGGCAGTTACTTTGACAAGTTTTACTTTTCTTACCCCTCTCTTCCACTTACAGTATCAACAAATTGTTATGTAGAAAAAGAGACGTTGTGGTTGGACAGAAGGCGGAGCTTTAAGGTTTGTCATAATCATACTTCCACATATGTATATAAACACACCCACATTATGAAATGATATTCCATTACTTTATTACATATTATTACTTTAATATCACAATTAAAAGCATCACTCTTCATTTTCTCTTTTATTTATGTTTTCATTACTAACAACAGCACAGCTTAGGCTTCATTGTCACTTATAATCCCCTGGAGACTCAGGAGCTTCAACTTTACACGATCACACCTTACTCCCCCCAGTTCTTTCACAGCCATCACTGTTCACCAGCTGGTTATTATTGCTAAAAATATGCTTATAAAACTGGTGTAGCCTGGTACCATCACACCCTAATGACAGGAGTCAAGTGGCGCGCGGCAAATATGCCCTCACATGCGTGCTGTCACAAGCCATTTAATTGAACTTGAGAAACTGGGAGCCGGCACTGTTTTGCTCTAAGCCCCCCTCCACCTCACCACACACACACAGACAGCCCTTCTCTCCCCACAAGGCGTGATGCACTAATATGCCATCTTTATTGCCATCATCTCAGTGATCATGATAGTTTTCCCATAGTAATGATCTGATATTATCTCCCCCATGTACACTGTTCAGGCCTGTCGAGCTCTATATTCACTGTTATGAAGGAAGGAGGGAAAACATCAACGTATAATTTAATGCTCATATAAGGTTAACAAGAAGCTGTTAAGCTGTAAGTAACTGAGGGACAAACCTTGAGGCAACTGAAAACTTGGATTCAAATCTTACATTCAAATCTTTCTCTGTAACATCACCATTAAGATATAAACACTTGAAAGTTCAACCAAAACCAACTTTAAGTAGAATGTACAAAAGGTCAAATAAAGTGAGACCTCCATGTTTATATTGATTACAAATCAGGTCCACGTTTCCTCCTTTATAATGTGAAATTTTCAAAGGTCTTAGTCCACAGAGAAATGCTCACAGTCTGTATTCAGTAACTGAACCTTAAAACCAGTGTCAGGACTTCTGGAACTTTGTGATGTCACATTAAAGCTATGCATCAAGCCCCACTCACATGATGCTACTTTTTAAACCTGGATTTGTTTTTTTTATTGAATAACTTGGAACATAGTCAGCCAATCAGGAGAGAGGCTGAGAGTTTCTGGCACCCCAGAGAGAACTAAAAGAGAGGTGGTATTGTACTCAAAGCCACAAACATCTTTGTATGAATATCAACGTTAAAAAAAAACCAAACAAACAAAAAACCCAAAACGTTTAAAATGTGTAAAATATGCAACCGAAAAGAATTTAGTACTTCCCAAGAAATTCAGCTTTTTTTAATCGCATTATATTGGTTTCTGGTACATGGATAGTGAGAGCAAAAATGTTTATCCTGGTTAATGGATCATGTATAGGCCAGGTAACTAACAACATACTAAATATAGTTTTGATTTGTGAGGGAAAAGGAAGGATGATGGTTTATGAATTCCACTTGCAGTTGAAAAGACATCAGTCTGTTCCTGAAAGGTTTAGTGATTTTAAATGAGTGGAACAACATAGACAAAATAGACTGTGTCCTCTCTGTCTCTCTGTGTCACAGAGCCTCTTATAGACCTGTCCAACTGGTACTGTCCCCTGCTCAGTGTCAGCTTGCCCCTGATAAGTGTTAAGAATTGATATGAGCTTAAACATGCTGGTATCAGTACCTTGATCAGGCAGCTCCCCTGAACTTCAAAACCTGTACACTCCTTCTTATTAACATTTTATTTGCCAATAGTCCTGTTGCTTGGGGATGTCCCAAATGACTGTGGGGCAATTTAGGACTTGAAAATTACTCCTTCACAATGACTCTTCGAAGGGAGAACAAATTTGAGGTCTTGTCAAATCTCCTCCTGCTGGACCAGCTTGCAAAGTACTATAGGTTATAGTGACCTGCATTCCTGTACAGAAAGTCTACTTTCTCACACCAAAAGGAGGTCAGAGTTCAGCAGCAGCTACAGAACAACAGCTCCAAACCTGGTGGGGATTCATGTTCAAGGACACTGGCCAACACGGCAATCGGGTTCTGAATTTCTTTACTCTCTACCGGGTCAGCCAAAAAGCCCTTAAAGCTAAACCATAGTCTTGAGAGTCCAGCTTGCCTTTCAAGTGGTTAGCCATCCATGTCTGTGAGCATGTAGCCTGTACTACTATTTGGCACCTGGGTGTGCTGCCTGCATGTCAACAGCTCCTGCATAGTAGCATAAAAAAAAGTTCACAGAGGGCCTATGGGGAGGCAGGCGAAAAGTGGAGCAGTGTTGGGTCGCATGTTCTAATTGAGGGGTGGGGGAATGGGATTGGATGATAGATGGAAAATGAGGGTGATTCCATTGGAACTGGGCCTGTCAGTGTTAATGTGTCAAAGACAGCAAGACAGAGTAGATAAAATGGGCACATAAGCAGTTTGTGTGTGTGTGAGTGCGTGCCACTGTTAATCGGTATCAAACAGTTGGGACAGTTGCCAGGGTGTGTGTCTCCAACACAGAGGTGAGCAGCAGGTATCACACCTGAGCAACTTGAGGGCAAATGCAGCAAATACACGGAAATGATCTGGGGCACAAAGGAAACAGGGGGTTGGAAGGTGGAAGATTGAGCAGAGGAAAAGAAGCAAGGTTAAGCGCCATGGTGACAAACTCTCTTAGTTGAGAGGGTGGCAGTTTGATGGATGGCAAAGAGAGAGCTAGCGAAGTAAAGGACTAAGAGAAAGAAATGGAGTCAAGCAAATTTCACTGATGGAGTGCAAGTTAGTCTGGAAGACAAACTAATTGTGCTCTTTTTGAATTCAAGTTAGATGATATAGATTTCTTTTATGGTGTCACCTCACATTTTTTAGTCCATGAAGACAACATAAAAGAACAAGACTGGTTGGAGCCTGTGTACTACTCAAGGTCCATTTAGTGCAATTACACAGAACAATAGAGACAGCATGGTGCTAGCTGACTGTGCTAAACACTGTTCTTAATACAAGAGGAGGCAGAGTGGCTGAGCATGATTGAGACAAGAAGCTTCGACCAGCTCCTTTGTTCTTCCCCGTTGTCTCTGGTTTGAGTCGGTGCCACAGCCAGGAAACAAGGCAGGATGGCAGGATTATGTTTGGCTGATTTGAGGCAAATTGCTGGTGTTTGCCTGAGCATCAGATGTGAGAGGAGGAGGGGATGTCAAAGAGATGTGAGTGTCTGTGATTATTAGAGGGTTGAGGGGGTGATGGAGGGAGACTACTAACGTGTCTCCATGCTGGGTCTCAGCTTGAACATGACAGACACAATCTCATAGACATACGCTCTGCCTGGCTGGTGGTTGGGAGTCAGAGTGGGTGTTCAGGGTCTTTGATGATGCATTTGACCCATTGTGGAGGTCTGTGGTGGCTGGTGTTGGTGTGATATTGTGTCAAAATGAACTCAGCTCCAACTATAACTGCTGAACATGTAGGAAATAGAAAACACTCAACTCACTGCTGTTGCCATTGCTGTCTTCTGCTGTTTGTCTTATTTATGGGTGATACAGCTCATTGGGGCACCACAGGTGTTTGAATGTCTTTCACTTTAGAGGACAAAGTGTTTTCCATGTTTCAAGCATCTGTCCTAGAGTCTTCTGCGCAGACCTACAACTGAGACTGTAACCTGGCCAACCCCTTAACCCAAGTTAATCCTGCTGGTAATATAATATATATACATACATATACATATAATATAATGTCCGTCCATCCACCCATCTTCAACTGCTTACCCGAAGTCGGGTCGCGGGGGTATCAGCTTTAGCAGGGAGCCCCAGACTTCCTTTTTGATGGCAACCTCAGCTAACTCTGACTGGGGGATCCAGAGGTTATCCCAGGTCAGTGAGGAGATATAATCTCTCCACCTGGTCCTGGGTCTGCCCTGAGGTCTCCTCTCAGTTGGATGTGCCAGGAGCACCTCCTTACGGAGACGCCCCGCTGGCATCCTTATCAGATGCCCAAACCACCTCAACTGGCTCCTTTCCACTCAAAGGAACAGCAGCTCTACTCCGAGTCTCTCCCGGATGACTGAGCTTCTCACCCTATCTCCAAGGGATTCCCCAGCCACCCTGTGGAGAAAACCCATATCAGCCGTTTGTATCCACGATCTTGTTCTTTCGACCATGATCCATCACTCATGACCATAGGTGAGGGTAAGAATGAAAATTGACCGGTAGATCGAGAGCTTTGCCTTCTGGCTCAGCTCTCTTTTCATGCCAACAGTGAATGCAGCACTGCACCAGCTGCCCCGATTCTCCGGTCAATCTCACGCCCTCACTCACTCATGAGGGAACATAATGTGATATAATCATTCATTCATACTTCTTCTGCCGCTTATCTATTTCTGGATTGCAGGGGACGCTGGAGCCATTCCCAGCTCACATTGGGAGAGGGCGGGTTACACCCTAGACAGGTAGCCAGTCCATTGCAGGGCCAACATACAGAAGCAGACAGAGACAAAAAACCACTCACACTTACAGACAATTTAGAATCACCAGTTAACCTAAACATGCATATCTTCAGATGGTGGGAGGAAACCAGAGTACCCGGAGGCAACAAATGCAAGCACGGGTAGAACATGCAAACTCCACACAGAAAGGCCTCAGGACAGGAACCAAACCCACAACGTCCTTGCTATGAGGAAGCAGCGCAAACCCCTATGCCATCAGTGCTGCTCCCTTGTAACAAAGCACTTTTAAAATGAAGGAGTCTTTCCTTTCAAAGAGCCGTTCAAAAGACTGGCTTGTTGTTAGATTTATTTATTTTCTAGAAGTCAACCAGGGGTAACAAATTTTTTATCAAGAAAATAATCACAAGTAGTAATTATAAGGTAAGATTTGGACCAAAATAATTCAAACTTACACATTCCACAAATATATAGGTGGTACCCTATTGGTGGGAATTGTTCTGAAGTATTGATTAGAATTTCATTTGGCCAGGTAATGATGTGGACCCAGTGGTGTCTGAGGGAGCGTTAGGTGATGCTGGTGCTGAAGATAGAATAATAGTGGCCTGGCATCTTACACTCCCCGATATGGAGGCAGAACTCGTTGAATCTGTGGAAGTAGAGGGACTTTCAATGATGGAGATGTCACTCTCATTAGTGCCAGAGTCAGTCCGTTCTCTTCTCACATCTGACAACATTACTGTCGGGTGTTGAGTTTTCATATGGCGATGTAAATTGTTTGTTTACCCTGACTTGAATGAGATGCTCTTCTGGTAAATATTTCTTTGTGCTTTACCTTGGCTGTCGTTCCCAGAAAAGTGCATTTGATGCTGCTACATTTCCTTTGCCTAATGTGTAATTTTGACAGTGTTTTCTTTTCTTTTTTTTTTTTTTAGTCGGGTGATGCTCTTTCTTATATGTCCTCCCCCAAGTTGACACAGCTGCGCATAGATAGCATTCCCATGAATGGAGAGTGGCGTTGACAACTCAGAAACTTAGAGATGTCATAAGTCATTCACATGTCACATGAAGACAGCATGGACAATTTGTGTATAAAAAGAATCGCTATAAGAGTTGTTCAGTCAACTTGTTAGGGAAATCACATCTCTATTATAGACACACACACACACACACACAGCATGGTGTGCACACGAACCGGAGGGAGACGAGAGACAGAAAAAAAGTTTGAGGGCTACAGACAGAGAAAACGCGTTGGAAGGTTAGGAGCCCCTTTTCCAGAGAAGTGCAGACCTACTGAGTTGTTGGCAGAAAAGGGGTTCAGTCAGATAACAATAACAAAGAGAAGAAACAGGATAACACCCTTAAAGCTGAGGCACTTGGTTATTCATAATGCCAATCTTCACTAAAGACCAGCTAAAACTGTTACCTGTCTTTTTGTTTTACACATTTTAATTTATATTATGTTATGTTTTAAAAGTTTGTAAATGGAATACATTCAATCAGAGATTGGACCTTTTTTCTAACTGAGTTGGATCTTTGGATTTTTGTACTTTATAATTTATTATTTGTAGCATTATGCTCCAAGTTAAGTTTGTTAAATGTATACATAAAGCCTTATAAATAATAAATATTTAATATAATGTATATTATTTACAATAGTAGGGCAGCACAGTGGCATAGTGGTTTGCGCGGTTGCCCCACAACAAGGTCATGGGTTCGGTTCCCGGGCCTGGGGCCTTCCTGAGCAGAGTTTGCATGTTCTCCCCGTGCTTGCGTGGGTTTCCTCCGGGTTAATTGGTGACTCTAAATTGTCCGTAGGTCTGAGTATGAGTGTGAATGGTTGTTTGTCTCTGTCTGTCCCTGTGTGTTGGCCCTGTGATGGACTGGTGACCTGTCCAGGGTGTACCCCGCCGTGAGTTGGGATTGGCTCCGGCACCCCTTGCAACCTGGAAAAGGATAAGCAGTAGAACCTGAATGAATGAAAATCTAAGGAGCCACTTGGGAACTGAAAGAACCGGCTCTTTTTATTTAGCTGAGTCAAATGAGCCGGCTCTATAAAAAGAGACAGAATTCCCATCACCATTTGATACCTGGATTCTTTGCGGTTGCTGGGTTTCTCCACACATTTTATTGAGCTCTTTTTGAAGGTACAGTAGACAAACTATATTTTTAAAAATTAACAAATAAAAATCAAAAGATTTAATTTAATGGTAGCTTAACGTTGACTTCCTCGTAAAATCAAACACTACCCTCAGAACCAGTGATCCATCTGTTTTGCTTTGACATTCTTGAACCTTCTGAATCATTACGATTTGGCCAAAAAACGTGTTACATGTTGAGCCTTGACCAAAGGTTTTCTTTGCCTGTGTAATGTGCAAAGGTAAATTAATGAGGAAAAAGGTTACTTTCCTCAAGCTGTTTTCAAGATACAGGATTCCTTGTCTTCTACTATGACATACAGCAGTGAAAACACAACCAACTTCACTCTGGTTGTTTGTAATAGTTTTTTATTCGACTGCTGTGAGACTGATAATGTAGTGTCATCCTGGCGTCATGCTCAAAAAATATTGTCCTGTCGTTAATGCCAACCTTTCACCTCTCTGGTTCAATTTCCCTTCAGGGATTAACAGGGAATCACTGTCCTCATTAAAATGCACAGCAGTTATGCCCCCCATGTAGAGGGCTGACACTGCCTGGCCCTCTCTAAATAAGGTGTTATATCAATAAATACCTTGCTGTTCATGTAAGGTGTGTGCTCCGCTTCCTGAAGAGAGGGTATGTCTGCTCTTTGTAATATCACAGAGCGCTGTTTTCTGCATATTTTTAATTCAACAAGAGCATTTTGGAAGTCTTGTAGCATGTCATAGACTAGGAGCTCGCAGTGGCGTTCCCCTGACACTGACAGAGAAATCAAACGTAAAATGGAGCACCAGAGCGAGCGAGGCGGCGATACAGAACAGATGTTTGCAGGAATGTTGACTTTTTGTTTGGCCCTTATCTTTGATGCTGCCATCCTGCGATAAAATGAGTGACAGAAGAGAGAAGAATAAAGAGAGAGGGAGGACAAGACGAGTGCAAGGAAACGTCAAGGAGGAAAAAGGAAAAGCGAAGCTGTTGATGGAACTAAGTGGAGGAAGCATTGGCAAGCAGGGTGTTCGATGGCAGGAAAGTGGGACAGCCACACAGCTGTGTTTTGGTGTCGAGGGACCCCCGAGATTGGTGTCACTGTATTTCATTGTCAGGGAGAAAAAAGGGAGAGAAACACAAGAGACACTGTGATGTACAGAGAGCGAGGAGAAAGATTGGCGTGAAGCAGGAAAAAAAAATGAAAATAAAAAGAGAGACAGACCCTGGAGCAGCTGCTCTTATATTACCTGCTGGTGTAAAATAGAGAGATAAGTAAAGGACCTTGTGTTGGCAATTTAGGGCAAGCAAAGAGGGGCACCTCACTCTTGATACCTGGTTCAATCGCAGGGTGACCTGCAAAGTGCAACTCGTCATTTAAACCAGGAGAGAGCAAAACAGCATTTCCCATGATTCAGCTGCTACTGCGTATAAGGCAGTGCTGACATCTTTAAGATCAGCTTGACAGTTTTGCTTGCTGCTTAACAATAAAAAAAGCCCTTCTGAGTTATATAACATCCGCTGTGATCCGTAAGAATTTACGATCAACCATTATTTCATCCTTACAGCGTGACAAATAGGGCAATAAATTCCTGTGGCTGAAGTCACTGCGGGGTCAGGCTCTTTTCATGTTAGCTATTTCATGTTTATTTTGCACAGTTATCTGGCAAAGTGAAGTGTTTGAGTAATGCAGCTAAAGTCAGGTGACAAGGGATAATGTAACAACTCGGTTCACAGCTTCGACCAAACTCTCTCTCCTTGCAGGAAAAACTCCCCTTTTCTGTCTTTCTCGAGTCATGTTCCTCAGATGGGAAGGAAACATCCACTGCTGATCGATGTCTTATCACTCACACAGCTGCTGAAAGTCACAGACCCAGGGAGTAAATGCTGTGCCATTGTGGCCATGATTGCTTACCGCAGCAGTTGTGGCGGCAGTTGCACAAGCTCTAAGAGACTCGGACAGAGTGAATGATGGCGTGCCAGATTCACACCACTAGCCTCTCTGTGCACAGATATATGGAACAGGTGAGGTGAGGACAGATAAACTTGACTTAAGAGGGATTGTGAGGGCCTCTTCACATCTCTTCCATGGATTTTTCATCTTAAATTATTGCCCTCATTTAGAACCTCACTGTAAGGCAATTTTAAAGCTGAGCCCATAAGCCCTGTTTAAGTTCCTTAAGATAAAAAAGGTCCCTTTTTCATCGCACTAGGCAGAAAAGCCAAACAACAACAGATGAATGTGGAAAAACAGCCCACCCCTTCTTTTTTTCCCTTTGGTTTCTAGCACACTGTTGGTAAACAGCGCGTGAACAAGCGGGCTGCAATTTTGAACGCAGCTTTATTTTCCACCGTTTATTTAAGCCCAAAATGGGTCCTGATGGAGTCATCAGCCCCCACTTGCCGGCTAATGGTTTAATTATGTCCATCTGGAGGAGGCTGGAAAGGGGAGCTTGCCTTCCTCTCCAGTCATTCCTCTGGTAATTTGTCTTCCTCGCGCCCACTGCCTGGCGTGCTGATGGTGCCGGGAAGCGGCGAAGCATTCTGGTGCTGGATCAGCCTCCTCCCTCCACCCAACGCCCACCCCTACTCACTTCTAATACTTATGCTACCTCTGGTGTGCAGTGAGATGCCACAAGCTTGGTTATGCTGTGTGATCCCTGACCTTACAGAATCTAAGTCGGGTTTCCTAAAATGAGTTAGTGCTCTGATCAGCTCTTATGTGAATTCAGATAAAATCCTGTGTGACTGAGCCATGGAGACTTGACATGAGGCTTAAATGTGATTATTGCTATCTCCTGCATAATAAAGTAATAATCTCCAACATTTCCACATTAACAAATTAACTTTTTGCTACTCTCTACGGCTAGCTGATGAAGCATTTCTCCAACCTATCACAGACAGAGGACCTATTCTCATTTGCTGTCAATTACAAAATATCTGATGGGACTTTCCATAGAAAATAATTCTGATTCCAAAAGCAATAGCTTTTTGGCAAAAAAGTTCCAATCTCAAAAGCAAATCATCACAGATACAAGAGGTCAATGTTTTGGCAATTACTTTTGTTTGCCTTCTTGGTTAGGGTGAAATCAGAAGATTTAAGCCCCGTAAACCTGTTTCCAGGTGACAGTAAGTTTAGCATGAAAACTGGAAAATAGGGAAATAGCAAATCTAGCTGTTTCTAAAGGTACAAAAATATTTCCACTTAGCACCTCAGTTTTTGTTTGTTTCTTCAGGTAAAGTGTAAAAGGTAATGGTTTTACCAAAGGATGCAGAAGAAACTGCAACACAGTTAGCACACTCAATCAGAGGGGCCATGTAAACACGATTTCTGAATTTGAGACAACAGCATTCCTAAATATGTAGAAGACTGTTAGTAGCAGAGTCGTGAAGAAAGTATAGAAACTCAAATACCCAAAGACAACATTAAAGTCAAAGCCAGCTCTAACACAACAAAATAACACATTCCTTCGTAGACAGACCAGTAAACTGTCAGCATCTTTATGGTGACTGTGAACTGTGAAAATCTGACCCTGAACGCTCTCTCCTGATGGCTCCACCCTGTTGCTCATGGATCAACTGCTCTTAGATCACATTTCATGGTTGATGTGGAAATAATGGTGTTGTCTTGTCTGAGAAGTTTGTTGAGCTCAGTGGCTTTGTTATTTTGTGGTACAAACATCATTACTTAGTCTGGGTATTGTTATGAGCACACTAAGCTGTATTCCCTAGCCAGGAAGATGACATTGAATTACTTGTTGAGGAATTGGGTCAATAATGAGCATCAGCCGCAACTGTGTGTGTGTGATTGTGTGTCTGTGTGTGCATATGTATGTGTTTGTGTGTGTGTTGTGAGTGCATCAATTTAACATATAAAATTCAAATGGCAGTGTGTCGGTATTTGCAGATGTGTTGTACATAAAAGTCAGTGTTGCTGTCATGTGACGAGATAATGGTCCGGGCTTTGTTTTTCTCTTTTCGATGTCTCACGCTGGCTGCAGATTCTGGGTCACAGCGTCTTCTTCAGATGGTTCATTTAAACTGCCAGGTATTATTGCAGCCATTGCTTCAGCAATGCATGCAGAAATGGCTCATTCCTTTTGCAAGGTGATTTAACATTTGGATATGGGTTTGTTCTGCACAGGTGACCTAGTTATCTTTTTACTCCTGAAAGCACACAGGTTTGAAGGTCGCAACAAAAACATGGACATAATATGCTGCAAGGGCCTAACGTAAAATGCTATGGTTACGGGCTAATTTGTTTTTATCCGCTCCTTTTTGAATGAAAGAAAAGTGATCTGTTATTTTCAAAAAGCTATTTTACCAAAGATCTTCTGTTTACTGACTCCACAGAGGTCGCTGATGCCAAAGGCCCAAAGCAGCCTCCGTCTCATCCCATCTATGTGCATTAATGTGGTGGACTTAACATTAGCAGATAGGTTTTCACTAATAGGCAAAAGCAAGGACGTTGTTCCAGCTTGTCAGCTGTTCTCACCTTCACTGGCACCTCAAAGAGCAAAGTCTTCTGTTTGACATCACCGCCGATCAAAGGAAGGAAAACACTGTCAACCTCCTGTCTGAGCCTTTGAAAGTTAGAATCACTTCCTACTGTCTAAAAGAGGATGATGACTTCAAATTCTGGTAAAGCAGGGGGGTGGAGATTGTCTTGGTCATCCCTTGCTACTTTTTTTTTGTCCTCAGTTCACCTGAGGACAACCCACTGAAGGAAATCAGTAATAATAATAATAATAATATTAGTAATAATAATAATATAATAATACGTTGACCTTCAAAAACTTAAGCTATTTTTCATTTGAGAGAGGTCAATGAGATACTGTAGTTTAACGTCTCCTCTCTCAGGCTTATCTTTAAGGCTCTTTTAACATGTCAGTCAGCCAATCCGAAGAAGATCCAAGGCTCTCAAAACACTCAGGGAAACTAAAACTTGTATGTTTGGACCTTAGCTCTAGGTGGGCTGGGCTTGGGACATGGCTGGGAGTGGTGACTACTGTGACATCACAAAGTTACAAAAGACCTGATGGCTGGATTTAAGGTTCAGTTTCTGAATACCGGCTGTGAGCAGTCCTCTGTGGACTGAGACCCTCAATAATTTCACAATATTAATATATAAACTAGACCTGATTTATGATTAAATACCACATGGAGGTTGACCGTTGTAGAATATGCAAGCTTTAAACATGAGCCTACAGCTCAAAGTAAAGTTACAGACACAAACGGTTTATTAGAACAGGTGTGGTGCTTTCTCTTAGCCTGACTGAGGGAGAGGGTTTGTGGTTAGTGATAAGGCACACAGAGGAAGATAGAGGGACCAGAGGAGGGAAAGAGGGACGTGGGGGGGCACTGTAAGTTGGCAGCCATGGGGGAACGGTATCAGCCTCAATTATGACGGGCAGTGGAGCGCTGCTCTGGAGCAGATGAGCTGAGAGCCGGCCCCAGCAGAAAAGTCAGCGGTTGATAGCTGATAATCCCCGGGAAGAACTGGGACAAACCGGTCACAGATGGAGCCATCCTATGGACAGGTGTGACGCCAACTGCTGGCAGTGCTGCATAGGGACTGCTTCAAGGATATGTGGCAAACTGTGGAAGTAGAGGAAGATATTTGCGGGGTGAAGACAGACATGGAGTCGGGCTACCATGTCAGCTGACATCCACTCTGCTGGAGCATATTTAAATGTGAAAGGAAGATGAAAAGAAAACCATTTTCCTGGGGAGAATTAATGAAATAATTTCATCGTGTTGACAAAACTGTTTGTTATGTCACTATAATGGTAACAAAAGTTTTGAATTTAATGGTCAAATGTCTTTTTTTTCCTCAATGCTCCCAAAAGCAGAGTAATGTTGAACTGCACAGTAGGAGAGAGGATCAATTTAAACAAATGAAAATGAGTGAACTTGTTTTTCTTCACTGCCTCTGTTAGTATAGTCCTGTTTTTGCTGGGACGTCACTGCCATCACCTGCTGATCAGTGGAGTCGTTCAAACTCTTGACAGAATACCTGTTGTGTTCCAGAGTGACTGCCTGGCAAAACTCCTGCAGCCAACCTCCATGGGTAGGTTCCTTTTTTTTTTTTTCATGAGCCAGCAAAAAGTCCTGGAACCTACCCATGGATGTCGGCTGCAGGGGTTTTGCCGGGCAGTCACTCTGGAGAGCCCTTGGGCTTCAGCGGATTGAAGGGGTGGCAAGAAAGTGGCTGATAGGCAATATCATCTAGCAGGCCTAAACAGCATCCATGGATACAGCGGTAGGTGCGCTGGCAGATGGATGAAAGGGACGGTTTAAGGTTGGGTAGTGGTGAGCGGGGGCAGATCCAGGATGCTGGAGCTAAATGTACTTAATAACATTCCCACTGCTGATACAATTACTGAGCCTTGACTCGACATGGATTTTAATATTGTTAAATAACCCATCAGGTAAAACTCCTGAGAGGGTTCCAACATTCTGCCTTTCCCCTACATGACATTTTGGATTGATAATGAAATAAGGCCACATTGGAAATGAAAGGGTATGCTATCAACTACTTAACAATAGTTAGCTAACCTGTAGCTTTAGGCTGTTAGCATCCATTCGTAGATAGTTCACACAATCTAATTGAGAAACTCATCCCACTCCAGTGTGTCTTTTGTCATAAACTGTAAACTGCACTGAAATTATAACTCTAGCAGCCTTTTCCTTGTTTGGATAATATGCATCAATTCAAACCCTTTGTCAAACTCAAACCTGTTGAGCATCATTTTCGTGAAATAATCACTGCTTGTTATGGGTGAGTCACATTTTATTTCCTGGCAATAGCAGAATCTAAATTGATTAAATGTATTTGGTGGACGGTGATAGGCTATGAGTGAGTCCAGACCGGAAAAAATTAACGACAATAATTTAGGGATGCCGAATTAATTTCAGTATCAACAGATCATTCTCTCGAATTCACAAAAAGCATTAGCTGCATTTGTGAACGGTGTACTGTTTTTTGTTTGTTTGTTTGCTGCAGTTGATCTTTTTTCCCAGCTGATATTTGGTTAAAAGAAAATCTTTTGATCATGCATTGATCAATTTGTACGACAAATGTTACGATCAAGAAAAACACTTTCACTGTTTCCACTTTCGAAGACAACATTTTTGGAATGTTTTTCCATGTAAAAATGAACTTTGCATTTAAATACTCTTCTTGACTTGTGACCTGACTACTGTTGTCTTGATCCCTGGTCCTCTCCATCAGGTTTTCAGTCATGACTAAACCACCTCATCAACTTGAAAGCTTCGTTTTTAACTCCGTTACAAACCAGTGATGTCTGCACTGCTCCCTGTGAACTTCTTCTCTATAAAATGATGGCTGATCAAGTGTGCCATTAATATGGAGTTGTTTATGTCAGGATCCTAAAGAAAATATTATTGACTTCTATGCAGAGTCAGCGCCTGTAAAAGGCAGGAAATATCAACCTGAATTAACAGGAGTAGTCTGTGGAGGGAATTCCTGAAGGATAACACTTGCGGCTCTTTTGTTGTTCTTTGACAGTTTTGGCAGAGCCTGCACTGTGCTGATTAAAATATAGCGCCACCACGGAGTGCAACGCTTTGGAAAAAATGTTTTTCATGAAGACACCCGTCAGAGTTTTTTGAGAACGTTCGCACAAATATTAGATGGAGGCAACCTCCTTCTCCTTTTTTTTTTTCCATGCCACCGTTTTATTCAGCTTCTGCTGTGTCCGCTGGCTTTGCACCTTCAGTCATTTGCCTCTGTTTTGTCAAAAAAAAAAAATATACATAGTAAAATAAAACTTTCTGTCAGCATTAAACGCACCTGGACCCCAGTGTTGTTACACCAACATCCACATGTGATGACTCAGAGGTGCTCTATAAGAACCTGATGTTTCTTGAGCAAAGGAAGAAACAAACCTCAGCTGAATTAATTCTGCATCACATGCCTGCAGCAACAAAATAAAAGATGTGTTTCATTGATGGCTTTTTTTTTTTCTTCTCGGCTGCCATGAATCACAAAGCTGTACTTCAGAGAAAAGTCAAGTAGCAAACATCAACAGAAAAAGTCATCTGGGGAAAGCTACTAGTGATAAAAACTGTTTCAACACCTCTTCAAACAGTTGAAGAAGTGAACAGGACTTGTTTTGAGTTGCTCGGGGATGTCCTAAACTCTGAACTGATATTTGGAGGAAAGAACATTCACTTGTTTGTTAGAACTGTGTGCTCACTGCTATACATAAATACACTCTGTGCCCTTTAGTGATAGTTGGGGCAGGGTTATGACTGTCATGTATTATCAAACTGAAAGTGATCCACTGGGGTTCATTGTTATGACAAGCATGTTTTGCTCTCTGTATAGGACAGCAAATTTGTCTTTATTATGTTCCTCCGCTTCTTTGTTTGTTAGCAGACAGTGTCTGAAATGTTTTTGAACCGGACAGATCATTTGTTACATTTTATTACATTTATGCCATATGCTTATTCCAGTCCTTATGTGCATTTCATTTGGACTAAAAAAATTTCCACCAACAACAACCGGTGACATTTTAAGTTGGGATAGAGAGATAAAGCGGGAATGTTTCTAGATAGATAAAAAGAAAGTCACCAGCAAAGTCCAAAGGGAATATTAGTTACCATAAGTACAGCCTGAAGAAGTCCCCGAGTCCCAACCCTAATCATTTCATCTACTTCTTCACTGTGACTCTATAACGATAAAATAAGACTGTAAGACATGGAAATGTTCATCAGCTGGTAAAAAGACTCAGCAAATCAAGGGACATGAAACATATTTCCATTTTCTTCTTTATTACACGACTGCTGTACTCAGCCAGTCTTCATTCAGCACCAGCAACTCCTGCGTCTACTGGATTGTGTCCTGAATATGACACTGTTGCTTGCAAACTGTGCAGAGATCCATCTGTGGCTGTCCATTAGAGGACATGGAGTATCAGAAACCGGTAGGTCTGTGGTGCTTGTTTGCTGCTCTCTGACTCACTTAAACACAACAGCAGAGTCCAATGAAAGCATAAAGCTCCAGGGTACTTCCTCTGTACATGAAAATGTGTATTTGTGCATGCATGTATGTGAGAGCACTCGTGTTATTATTATAGAGAGCCTAGTCGCCTCATCAGAACACAGATGCGCCCTGATTAAGGCCGAGCGCAGCAATGACAGAACTGCATTAGTGTGATGTATGTGTTGTTAGCCAGCAAGCAGCTAATTCCAAATTTAACACCTGATTCACACAATGCAGTCACACCTGAGTGCAAGCCAAGATTTACTACCCTTGTCAGACCACTGATGGCTTTTATAAGTAATTTTTTGGAGTCACAGATTCATTCTTTCATGGCATCGCTGATAATGAATTCAGATTCTGAGTCAGGATTCAACTTAAAAACAAAACGATAATCATTTGGAAACGGGTGCTGTAAGCGTCACTTCACTAAAGTGGAAGCCCCCACCCCACTGTGAGAGTTTCTTGATAGGCAGAAACACTTTTTTTAAAAAGGAAAGCTGTGACTTTGTTTTGGCAGATGCAGGGCACAGTGGACCTGTTGTTTTTCTCACATGATGCAACGAGGGAGTCCTGTCCAGCAGCCACCTGTACCTTAGAGAGTTTCCTCACATAACCAGCAAAGACAGAGCATCAGATGTGGCGCTAACAGGCGTCAAGGAGACCGACCTGCTCAGCGCTCGTCTCCATTGATTCATAATGACAGTGCGTGAGGTCCACATGATGGAAAACATGGATCCCCTTCATGTCAGGCACTGCAGGTTTTTGTCTGCCAGCAGGTTGTGTGGTTTTGAACAGGTGTATGTGCTGCCTTGTCCCATCTGCCCTTGGTATATTTCCCAACCTGCTATTTGTCCCGTTTTATGCCTCTCACACTGAAATAGCCATGTGTGAGTGTGTGTGCGTGACTGACTGTGTCTCTATAGCTGTTGTTCCACATCAAGCTGGTCCTGTATAATCATGGTTGTGTCAGCGGCCCGCCTGCTCATCACTACACAAGGATATCAGCCTCTGACAATGACCCCCCCGCCGACCTCTCCTACCTTCTAAACACACACACATACACGTCCAGGGTTATTATATTGTATAGGTGTGTGCAAATGTGTGTGTTCCTTAATGGACCTGGAATTAATGCAGTGGCCTCATTACCACAGATGTCTCTCAGATGAATATAGGTGACTCGGTCCAAGGTTCATGGAGACGTGCTGCTTCAGAGAAGCATTGTAGAGGCCTCTGTTTGCTGAAATCAGCACATTCTGCCAACTTGCGCGTCGAGCAGATGAAATGATCTCTGTCACTTAGTGTCAGCCATATTAACTCAGTTACTGCTGGAGACTCAGGGGAGATTCATGGTGTGCAGCAGTGATGAGGTGTCTCTGTGAAGAAACTGGATATTTTCTGAGTAAAAAAAGTCCAGACTAAATTACTACATTGGCTATGATAAAACACCAATAACACAAATGCCCTCCAAATATTCACAAAATAATGTGTTTCTGTGGACACAAAATACAATGAACCAGCCAGTGAATAGGTTGTTGAGCCCTGAGGCCACTGTAGATAAGAGTTTGACAGAAATGAATACTGATCTAAAGTTACTCTTGCAATAATTAGTCAACCGCCAGGTCATTGCAAAGTTAATGCTCATTTAGAACCATAGTCTGTGTGTAAAATCGGAAGGAGACTCCAGTTCGGAAAAGAGAAGCCGATGGTGAAGAGCATTAAACCTGCATTCTATTTAATGGCCATCAGAGGGCAGTCCAGTCAGATTGTTCTGTACTCTATGGGAAAAGCTCCCTCCTTTTTTCCTTGACTTATTAACTCGGTAGACATTTTCCTAATAATTTTATGGTGTCAGTGTTTAGTGTTTTCAATACAACATGATGTTAGTTTTTTAAATGACGGTCAGATATAAAGGAAAATAAACCATAAAGTAGAGTATGCATTAAGAGATGTGGCTACTGTGTGCTTGATATGCTATACCACACAATCAGGATGCAGTACAGAGCAGATCCAGCCGTCACTCCGCCTCAGCTCCACCTTCTCCTTCAAATATGGTTTTCTCTGGTTTCAAAATCCAACACATTGGACTGAAAACAGACTGACCCAAAGTAAAGAATAATAACTGATTCAGACAGCTGAAATCATTTTCAATCAATGGTTGACTGAAGGTCAAAAGTAAAAGTACCAACAGATAAAGTGATGAAGAATGTCTAATGTGATAAATGTTTGAAAGAGTGTGGCCAATGAAAAAGTGGGATGAATGATGGAGCGATGGGCGAGTCAGACAGAAAGGGTTGGTGTACAGGACCGAACCTCATGGCGCGCCACTCCCACATTTCGGTCATTGAGGTGTTTGTTTGCTGCTGCTGCTGCTGCATGTGTGTGCGCATGCGTGCATGTGTGTGTTTCTGTTTCTGTTGAGGCTGGTCTGATTAAGTGTGCAGCTGCATGTCACTTGATTAGCCCGCACACACAAAAAGGGATGCATACAAACACACACTCCTGGAAAGTTGTTGTATTTGTTTTTGCCTGGTTTTGTGAGTGAATTTGTTTTCCTGTGTGTGTGTGTTTGGGTAAAGTGAAAGTGACTGCAAGGGTGTGAGCGTGTGAATGTATGAGGATTTGCCCGAGAATAACAGTCATGCTCCATTAATTAGCAAAGCAACCTGCTGACTTTCAAGTGGCAGCGGCAAAATTAACCCTGCATCTTTGAAAGATGCCTGAAAACACTCTGTTATTTCCCCCCTGATTACTACTCTTATTACTGTTGTTGTGTTGATGTGAGTATATTTCTACATGCCTAATACTGTATATGTATGTGGGAACATGTGTGTTTGCGAAAGCGTTTGTCTTTCTACGCCTTGTACCATCAGATACCATTTTCTCAGCTGGAGCTCCCCTGCTGAGCTCCTGGGAATATTGAGGAAATGGAAAAGAAAAAAAAAGAAGAAAAGAAAAACTGGCTTTGCTTTTGTTAAGAACCCAATCAGATTGGAAAATGCAATCATATAATAGTGGCAGCTAAATTGTTTTTCTTTTTTTTTTTTTCCCCTCTTGAGAAGAGGAGGGGTGGTGGGGTGAGTGGGTGAGCAATTAATGTGAAATAAACCGATTTCTGGTGCATGCAGACACAGAGACTGTTAAATACTTAACATTTCACATTCAGTGGAGGATTTTCAGGATTTTCTAAATTGATACTCCGATGGTCCTGTTTTAGTTTGAAAACTACCCTATTAGTCTGGACGGGGAGACACTCGGCTTTTTCAAACTGGGTCTTATCAGTCATGCCATATCCTTCCCTGACTCACCATGGTCCTATGACATGAATTTGTCCTGAAAGTAAACACACTGTATCAGAAAGGAGACTGTCTTGTAGAAATTAAGCCTACAGGTCTTCTATCAGCAGATTATTATGACCTCGTAGCTAGGTTTTGTTGCTAGGTGACACCTATTGGTGGTAGTGGATGATGACATAAACAAAGGGAAAAGTTTATAGAATGTCCACAGGAGGAATTTGGGATGAATGAATGGGTCATCTGAACGCAGGAATATGACATAGGAGAGTGCTGTTGATTCCCACGCGAAGGTAGTAGCTTATCTTCTTTCTATTATGCATTACCTTTTGCTGTTGTTACTGTCACCATGACAACAAAGACTGTCTAGGAAATATGTTGAGGAAGTTTTTATTTCAACCCAACTCAAAAAAACATTTCCGAAACCCAATCCAGCAATTAAATTAACCATGGCAAGAGGTAGGTCAGTACGAGCAGTAGTGGGGCTATTCTAATGATATTTATTCATCTGGGGGAGATAATTTTCCTCTAAAAATGTTTACTGTCCAGCTGAAAAATACTGTAAAATGAAAACATGTAAGTAAGGATGTGGCCTCATCGAGGCGACGTAAAGTCTACAGTTTATACTGTATAGAATACTAGCTCAATGATCCTCCTTAAACTGATGATTGAAGTGGAAACAGTCATAGGTTTTCACATCTGTCATGGCGCATTGAAATGCAGCATTCTGTTCTCCTCTCCCTCCCTTGCCCCCAGCATTTGGCTGCCTAAAAGTCTTGCAAGATGTCACACAGCATTATGGCACCCTCCCACACCTCCCTCTGGTACAATTACTGACTGTCAGGATGTGTATTGACCTCCCAGTCCAGAGCTACACCCAGCGGGTGCACCCCCATACTCAAGAGACATGCGCACACACACACACACACACACACAAAGAAACATATGCACACTCACACTGTTGAATGGGGAGTCTGACTCTCCCACCTCTCCTGCCTCCCCTGAGGGAGGAAGAGATGCTGAAAACCAACAGCAGCAAAGGTGGAAATGCAAAGAAAAAGGGCTCATATGAAACAGCTTCTGTTAGAGAGCTCTGACTGGTTTCATTGTTTGTCTTCTAAAGTGAAAGCTGCTCCGTGGGAAAATGGAGTAGATATAGATAATAGACTAGCTCCATTATTCACAAAACAGATTTGGTTTATTATGCGTTAAATGCCCTGCTGTGGCATTTTTTTGGAACTTACAAGTTGAATTTCGAAACCTTAGGAAAAAAATCTCACTGTTCACTGTGATTTTCTTGCTACTACCTCACTTGGTCTAATATGACCAGTGGCTCATGGCTGCTAACGTTAGCAAACCCACTTTGTCAGTTTGCTGACTTTATGACTCTGCTGTGATTGTGCTGCTGTCATGCTGTTACTACTGTCCTGTGGCTTATTGTATGATCAAGCAACATCAGCTTTAAGTTCTTATTTATAGGAAATGATACATAGACTGGATTATTTTTAGGGTTACATTCAAAGACCTTATCATATTATTTAGTTTTATCGGTCATTTGCTTTGTATATAAAAAAATTTGAAAGGTCAAAACCCAACCATATATCATTTCACAATGATATAAAAGTGGGAAAATGAAGAAACCGCAATGAAGCAAGAACCAGCACACATATATAGGTTTATTTGTTTGAATAATGTGTCAAGTGATAATTCGGTTCATTTTCTGTCAGTCTCTTAAATGATTAATTGAGTAATTTTTTTCAGCATCAGGTGATTATTTTGCCAAAAGGGGCTTTTATTTGGATTTTCTATTGTGTCTCTGCTTATTTCTGTGTCTGCTCACCCATTACAACTCTCACTTACTAATGCCTTTTTCTCTGTCGTCTCTCTGTTCTTCCAAACAAAGCTTATTTCTGCTGCAGGGACAGGGAGTGAAATGCATCACTTCCTATCAATCAGTCAGTATTTTCCAGGACATTGCTAGTGAGCAACAGCATATTGAAAAGCTTTAAGTACTGGTTTGAGTTTGAAGCTCTTTTTTATTTGACAACCAGATTTCTTGTCTTTATAAATAACTGATTATCACTATATTCTGACGGGAGTCTGCAGATATAAAAATGAGAGCATGCGTGTGTGTTTAGTGCTGCCATGATAAGTGGTGTTTGGCCACTGTCTGCTGTCATCAGTGTGGCTCCTCAGTGAGTGGTGCTGACAGTTGAGCTAGCCTGGATGCTGTCACATGTCCTTATCAGTCCCCTCAAGAGTTAGGGGACGCACCTCACCATTGTCAGCTTCTATTACCTCTTGACACAAACTTAAACACACAAACACACCCTTTCACTTTCCGCTTTCCACACCATGTGATTTATATAGAATTTTCTTCACAAATGTACACGAGCAGGCGGAAATCCAGTTCTTTCTAGCTCTGTGTTACTCCAGGAGAAGTACACACAGACACACACACATGCAAACACACTTCCAGGGGGACCCTGTGACCTTCCTTGTCTGCCCCATCCTTCCCCTGTCCATGTTAAGTGTCAGCTCTCCCTTGCCACTCCGCCTTCAGCTGCCGCTCCCTCAAGGCTGGATCAGAACCCCCGTAGTGGGCCAGTAAGAAATCCCCTGCCAGCACTCACAGTGCCACTGTTATGCAGTTACCACATTTCCTTTGAAAGCAGCACTGGTAACCTTCATGTAAATCGTCTTATTTTCAAACACCAATGAAGAAGAGGCCCTGGGAGAGAGGAGCCTGTGCCTTGAATGGTGATTGAAACAACCAAGGGGGTATGCTTGCTTGTCGCCTAAGCTCATTTCACGTTGTTTGGCATCCAGCATTAGTGGCACAAATCAGGTTCGCTTCTAAAATGTTCTTTTGTCTCACACTGACAGCAGCATTGTCACATGAAAACTCAGGAGAAGTCAATAAGGCTGTGAGTGTTTCACAGGTCCTGCCAGTCACTGGATTTGAGCCTTGAGTTTCTTATTGCTTTAAATCCAAATCATTTTCTGTTTTTGGCAGTTAAAGTTCAGTGTTTTTTCTCATTTTGAACTGTCACAACTTTGTGAGAATGTGTTCATGACGTGTGAATGGAATGTGTGTTATCACGGTATGGGAATCTACAAAGCCTGGCATCCAATTTCCACGTGCTTATACCTAACACACACACACACACACACACACACACACACACACACACACATACACACATAATTATTTCTGTCCACGTTTTTCCCTTTTCAGTTCAGTAACTTTTCTGGTATGTCTGTTTATCTGAGCACTGATCCATAACGTTTGTGTAAATGACATTACTCCCATGTTCTCAGGGCCCAGTGGAACATATTTGAGTTATTACACAGTGGATTTTGATGATCTCATGTAATGAATTATTAATGCCATCCTCAAACACAAGGTACGTAATTCTATTATTAATTTTGAAGATTATGTTTTTTTATGTTTGTTTTTTTTTTTTATTTCAGTTTTAAAGCTTTAGTCAGTCTAAGCTAAGATACAAAAACAGGGCCAAACGTGCGTGGAGTTCTGTTATAACTTGGCTACAAATGTTATCGAGCAACAATGGAAGATTGTAAATTTGAAGGCTATTCTAATACTGAATTATGGCACAGTTCCTGGTTTATTTTTGACTGAAAATTTCAATACAATACCACTGTTCACATGCAACTGCCAAAGAAGCAATATTAAAAAATGTATATTTCTTTGTATCCATCACTCAGCCTTTTTTGTTGGCAAGATGGCGGGATGCAGACTCTTTGGATCATGTGACGGAATGCAGGATTTAACCGTAGACTGTCTATAAAAGTGGATCTAATCTCTGGGTATATAGAGTGAAACCATTCCTGAAGAGTGATTCTACTGGTCCAAAAAGAAGTCAAATTGTAAGCCTATGGAAAAATGTTCCTGCTTAATTGATTTGCATTAAGCCAAATAACAAAAACAGCAGCTAACAAACCAATGGATGATGTCACCGAGTTTTATCGTAGCTCTAACTCATTAACATTGGCATATCGGTAACACTGTCCTTTAAACTTCCCCAGGTTCAATAAAAAACGACCATGTCAAACACACAATTTTGTAATGATTAGTTCAAAAATCTATAAAATTGTGAGGTGAATCTGTTATCATGTTAAATGCTTGTTTTCCACCTTTCATAAGTTTCCATCTGGTATTTTAAAAAGCTAGAAAACCAGTGTTATAAACATCTTCTATATTTGCTCGAGGAAGAAAGAAAAAGCTGTTTCTGCATGTATAATTGACCTGTCATACCTCTGCTGCTGTTAGCTTGTAGCGACAGGGTTCTGCTATCAAGTAGATTTCTATGCATCTTTCCAGCAGACAACCTGAAACATGAACATTAACATCAACAAAAGGGGTAATTCAAGTCCTTTGTGGCATTGCGCCTTGTTTAAACAATCGGAAATAATCAGTGTTTTTACGATTGCAGAAGACTCTGTCAGCTCTACTGTACTTCCTAGCAGATCTGACACTTGTTTGATTTGCTCCCAGTTGGTCATTTAACACAGACACAAATCTGAGCCCAAGTCCAACTATATTTATCACTCTAATGGAGAGATCAGGCATAAATCAGCAGAGATCTGTGTGCAGGAAATATCTAAACAAAGATTTATGATTCTGCAGATTAATATGTTTGTCTAGCAGTATCTTGTCAGTCATCAGACGTTGCTTCACTTAATCATCAGCGATTTAGCAGATAAAAGTGAGTTTTGATGATTTGATAACAAATGATATCAGATGCAGGAAGAGAGAGGCCCGTGTCGGAAAGAGATGTTAGAGGGGAAAAAAAAGAAATACCCCTCAGAGCGACAACACAATAATTAGCATAGCGGGAGAGAGAGGCGCAGTGCAGGAGAGATAATCATAGCGCCTTAATGTCTGCTGAATGCTATTAATCAGCAGCATTACCCATAGTGCCCAGGCTTTTCTCCACAGTTATCTCATGGTGCGGGTTGATGATGAGCCTCCCCTCTTGATTCACAGGCATGTCAGCATGATCTGTGACTGTGTTGTGTGTGTGTGTGTGTGTGTGTGTGTGGTCATAAGTTGATTTTTTTTTTTGCACTTTCTCTTCCACCCTTCTGTCTTCTTTCACACACGAGCACACATATCAGTCCCATAGGTCCAGCCATTGCCCCCTAATTTGGATAAGTGGCCCAACACTGCAGAATGTGTTGATCTGTCCTCCCATAATGCATCTGTCTGGATGGGTTTACTGATCCGGCAGTTTCTTGGAGGTTTGTGTAGCACGGGAAGGGATCTAGGGTTGTGGGTCTAAACCACCTTCCTACAGCATACCTTATTTACTTGTGCATCATTAAATATATTCCTACATTTCCCAGAATAAAATGAAATAGCAACCTTAGAGGACTGATTCAAATACCGGGGGGAGAATGTACTGAGATGTCGAGAGTTTTTCTATTTGACAGAAAAAGAAAAAAAAATCAACAGTGTGAAAACACAGCCTGTCTCCATCTGTACTGAATTCTGGTCTATTGAGGATCATGTTAGTAGAAAAGTTCACATCCTCTTTTATAATAGATTTCTCCCACTGTCACTGCTTGTCAGTGCTAAACAGGTGAATAGAAAGAAGCCTACGTTCTTTGATTTCAAGTGACTTACACCTAAAGTTGGCATACACTGCTAGTTTTATGAGCATTAAACATTTTGTAATATGTTATTGTGGCTTAGTAGGAAATAACTCAGCATGGTGTTGTGTTGACTCCACACAGGATCAAACACAAAAACAAAAAGAGAATGAAAAGAGGTGGTGTATAAACGGGTTAAACTGTCAGATATGTCCCTTAGCTTTCCATATTCTTTAGATCTAACTTTGTTAGTTTGTTGCCTGGGGTCTGTCTGTGTGACCGGGGGGGCTGATGGGGGCTTTTGTTCCATGTTACTCCCTTTTGGTGCCTTTGTAGTTAAGAAGCAGTTGTTTGTTTAGCCAGGCTGTTGTATCATGAGGATTGTCACTTGTAAATTGTGGCCAGTTCACTACTTTTGTCCTGTCTATTGCCTTACATGCTGCTGTTACACGTTGTCAAGGCTGCCTAATCCTCCATATAAGTTTAATTTTGGCTTGGCCTATTATGGCTCTAAAGGGCCCTGATTTTGTAGACAGTGTCCTCCAATGGATAGATCTGAGTCGCTGATTGCTATTTATTCGACACGAGATTTGATTAAACTGATGCAGACTTTATAGGAACATAACTTTTGTTAAGCATGGCACCACTGTACCAAAAAATGGTTTGTCTGTTTCATCACCTGTTTTACCTCTTCTCTTCTTTCATTAATATGTCTTCCTTTCCTTCAGTAGGGGATTCCTGCAGTTTGTCTCGGCCGACCCACTTCTGCACATCATTTATCACTATAAACATTGCTCATTGCTCCCAGCGCAAATATGTTTATTGTTGTCATTCACTCATAGGCCATTTATTTAATGTGTTTTCCCTCTCTCCTCTCACTCTCTACACCTCTGTTCATTGTGAGGAGTGAGTGCATTGTGAGGAAATCAAACGCGTATTTAATGATAATGGACTGATGTGCGAGTGAATGAAGCAAAATTGGAACAGACCAGTGTGCTGAATCAGATCCCAACATCTCCAAGGTACAAACATAATAGGAAGGCAAAAATAATGCCTTCTCGCCTCAGCTGTTGTGAATTCTCCTTTTGTCTGTCAGTGCCCGGCCATCTCTGTCATTGTTCTGCTTTTTAGAGAAGGAATTGGATTTTTTTTTTTCTACTGGTTTTTCTCCCCGTGTCGGGGGCTGACTCCCCTCATTCGCCAATGGGCAGACTTAATTAGGACATTTCTGAGAGATTTATTCACAAAAGGACTCTGGCTTTACCTCTGACCAATTCAATTTGAATAGAGGAGGACAATACCTTCCAGAAATTGCTAATGGCATGTCAGAAAAAAATAAGCAATCAAGCTGGTGGGTAGTGATTTATCAAAATAAATTTAGGTTTCAGAATTGCAACCTGTTGGTTTGCACCTTATTGGTTTTCCAATATGCTCTGATCAGTCTAATGAAGTCTGGGGTTTGAGGGAAAACTATGAATGACTTAACCGACAGCAGCAACAAAGAAAAGGTTGCTGTGATTTCAGACATGTCCTTTTTCCACTATACGGTTTGTATAATGAACGCTGTGGAGGGATTGAGGCTGTGTGTATGTGTGTATGTGTATATGTATGTGTGTGTGTACAGCCACTATAAATGTGTACTCACTTATACTGATGCTCTAAAATGACATATTGCCCTTTCCCTCAACACACAGCAAATACTCAATCATGCTAACCAAGTTCATGCAAGTTATTATTGCATTTTATCAAAACACACAACAGGCACACACACACGCATACATACTCACACTGTTATCGTCTTCAAGGGAAAAGGTCAGCATTTTAATGGCTTTGCTCCCTGTAGTAATCGCCTTTTTGGTTAGCTGTGCAAACTAAATGAAAAGACATCGGCCCACATGTGGGGTTAACCTATGCCACTCCATTTCAATAAGTGACGTGCCATTAGCCTCGTCCTCCTCTGTGAACTGTGTGAAATCGGGTAATCCACTGACTCACTTTGCTGCCCATCAGTGAGTGCTGGGGGAAGAGATTTCCCTATTAAACTCTCATTTCATCACCATTGTCACAACATGACTTTTTTCCCACCATATGGCTGAAGCCCTTGGAGAATATGGGGATGTCCAACTGAATCAATGGCCACAGAGTCGGGCCCTTTCATTCTGGTTATCAATATGTGTAGACTTTGTAGAAGTTTTCCAAACAGTTTATGCTAAGTCTCTGTGTAAATCATTGTTTCAAAGATACTAAGCAGATCACCCTTGGTTCAGCTTCAACAAACAAAAATTATCGCTGAGAATTAAAAATGTAAGAACTTAATTCAAGTCAGTTTCAATAACCAAATCAGGGTTTAAAGGATAACTTTAGGATTTTTGAACCTTCTGTTTTGGGGTTCACTATCAAAAAAGCAGGATAGATCAAGCAGCATCAACTGAAAGTGGTTCTTTTTGCCATTGACAGGTTCAGGATGCTATTAAAAGTGTCCGGTTAAGTTTCTTACAAAGGTAGATGTCTTTGTTTGAGAATAGGATCTTTTTTGTTTCACCTGATCACCAGTCGCCAGTCATTACATCACTCCACCACAAAGCCACCAGACCCCATTGAAAACATCTTTTTCATTTTTCATCTCTCAGGACATGGAAATCAATGGACCACTGCTGCTTCAAACAGTCACTCACCACTGTCATATCTCTTTATTAAATGTAAAACATATATAAAGCTGATTATCTTAGCTTAGCAAAGGACAAGACTGTTTCTTTTTGAAAATAACTAAACCCACCTGGTCAATTTGGCACTATATGACATCAGTTCTGTGACTAGAGAGTTGCCTCCAAAATCATATCTATGTTGCAGCAAGCGTTAATGCAGGGTTGGAAGGGTGATTAAACTCACAGAGTGTGCAGTCTTTTAAGTAAAGACTGCCAATAAATGTTGCTAAGTATAATTGCAGTTGCATTTCTTCGTCTCTTTATTGAAGAGTCTGGGTGTTGTCAGAGAAACAAGGCGAGATTAATTCCTCAAATCTGCATTCAAGACTCTATGCACGAAAAAAGGCCTAAGTAATAAGAATGAATAACATAAGAGGAGTCCTCTGAATGTAGTAAAGTACATCGATGCTTCCCTGCTGCTGCAGCTCAAACCCTCCTGATTGGTTTAAGAATGTAACCCTAACCCTTACAACAATAATCAGCATAAATCCATGTGGACAATTTCACACAAGTCCACAAGTGTGCCCTTCAGGGAGGAGAGGGGAGTGACACACGGCTCCGTAGTCAATGTTGTTTCCACACTAGCTGGTACGCGTCCCATCCTAATCCTTCCCCCTGGAACCAAGGCAGCGTTAAACTAGCTGGAATGAGTGCCATGCAGGGAGTAAATGGAGGGAGACGACCGTCCACAATGGGCCTGGAAAGTGGCTGCTCTTGTAAACGGGAGGATTAGAGGGAACGAAATCCTCCACTCCTTGTGTAGGCGTGCCCACAGAGACAAAGCCCAGTATTTACACTCTTTTTCACTACCTAGAGTCCTCCAGTCCACTGTGTGATCATCTGAGTGAAATATGAGTTAGGACTAAAGGATAAACTACTCACACCATCTCATTGTGTATGGAATATACTGTGCCCCAGGTGTTTTTATCCTTGATATGAATGTGGCTCTGACTTTGGGCTTTCTCATCTTCACAAAACATTGACATTGTTGTTTTTACTGAAATGTCTGGCTACTGTTGGATCAATTGCCAGGGAAATTTTTCACAGGTAATGCTGTTCCTCAGAGGATGAACCATAGTGACATGAGACCTTCCATAACTTTACCAGCCAGTCAAATATTTTACTTATTTAACTTAGTATGTATCTTAACATTTGTTAGACAAATTATTCAGTCTCATGTTATCAAATTCCATATATTTTTATGTCTATGTGTTAAACCCTCATTCCACCTCATCTTATTATTCCTCCTCCTAATCACACAACATACATCTTTTATGTCAAATTTATACGGAAGTGACCTTATTAAGTGGTGGACCCCAGGTTAAGTCCACACTGAAACCTTCTGCTACATCTGGGCCCCTTTTAGGTTGAGAACAAAGACGACTACATTCACCTCCTTAATGGTTCTCCATCACGTCTTGATTTTATTTCCACTCCTGTCATGTGATCATTTTCAGATAGAAATGGTAAATGGCATTCAGTGGAGATGCCATGTGATATGCATGTGCATTTGTGCTAGTAAGAAGAGAGAGATTATTTCTGATATGGAGCTAAAATACTCTTTGGGACAGAGATAGTTTCTAGTTTTAAAATGAAAATGTGCCGGTGTGGACACAGCCTCAGAGTACCTGCCAGCAGTGCCAGGCATCATTTGCATTCCAGAAATGACCTCGTGAAAACTGGGATACAGGCTTTCAAGGGAACATGGACAGGCATGATTGGTGAAAACAGAGCCCATCCCCTGCTACCCACAATCCCACTCTTCATCCAACACTTTACTGATTCTCCTCTTCTTTTTGCTCTGCCGTGCTACACTTTGCTCTTTCTCCTCATACCATACCTCATCCCTAGGTTTCATGTCACTGTCTTGTTCGTGTCAGTTTGATTTTTAGCTACTTATACATCCTGCAGCTGCTTCCCCCCTGTTCTCTTCTGTTGCTCTGAAATAATGGCAAATGCAGATGATCATAGACAGCACCAGGGAAGCTGACTGTACATGAATGCTGTGAGTGCTCACATCTTTTTTTCTTTCCTCTCTGTGGGTTTATTAAATGAGCTGGGAAAAAAAAAGACATCCAAGATGTGGAGCCATTGTTGTGACTCAGGACAACTGATGATCTATTTAGGGGTCCATAAAATTAACAAGCACTTTATTTCCAGGTCCTGGAGCATCTTATGACACATAAACAGTGCATTTCATTATGCTAATATTTGGTAGAAAGGGTGTGGACTGTTAGAGCCATGTGAGGGATTGGGCCTTGTGCTCTAGGTGTATGTGTCTGCCTGTGTCAAACGGCAGATTATATTTGGTGAATGGAGCCATTCAGAAATACCGTCTGTGCTCTTTCACAGTGTCTCCGGTGAGATACAAGGCACCCCCTTTACTCCTTCTTCTGATTAACACACAGCCACGACGCCCCCTAATTCTCAAAAAGTTATACTCTTGCAGCAGACTTTGTGTCCACTCACAACAGGCCTTTGTTGAGGCTTTGTTAAAGTGGCATCGAATCAGTGATGCTCCTCAAACATTTTGAAAGATTGTCTCCCACATGTTCAGACAGTTACAAAGTATAGTCGAGCGAAACGTCGAACACATGTTCATTAAGTCTTTGGTGTAAATATGGAAGCTAATCAGACAAACCTCACCTTATGAGGTAATCAGGAGATTGTGTGTGTATGTAGGTAGGTAGGTGCGTCAGTGTGCGTGATCAGGCTCCCAGGTAATTATAGCAGACAGCTGCCGTGGCATCCTGGATCAGTCCCACATCAACAAGCTGGAATCACACACAAAGCAGGTTGCACATCAACATGGCGTCATTATTAGCGGGCGGATGCCCAGATTTGTACCATTTTATTCAGCGTCTCTAGTAAGCTCGGGCAAATTATGTCTGCAATGCATCCAGAGTGGCTTGTACACTAGATGACATGCACCTGCCGCCAAGCAGAGCAGACGGGACTGTCGAGATAACAGGTAGACAATGATTTTAAAGCTAAACGCGCAAGACGCAGACACTGTCACACAAAATAGCATCTGCCTTGTGTACAACACAGGCAATAGGGCCAGTGGTCGGTCTCACCTGGCTGACAGAGGCTAAAAAAGTGGATGCGGTTTTCCAGGTTCATCCCCTCCTCTTCACAAGCCTGATTTTTCCCTGGATGCACCCTGATCTGTCAAAACACTTGGCCTTTCTTCCCCCCTTCCTTTCTGCTGTCTGTCTGTCTCTCTCCCTCCTCTGTGCTGTGCTCTCCAGGCTTGGTGTGGTATCATGCCTGCATGCATCATGGACCTGCTAACAAATTACATAGAGTAGCCACTCTGCTTCCCCTCTCACTCAGCTGTCAAGTGGAGCCACTGAAGCATTCTCCCTCCACTCCTCTCCACTTCCATCCATCCATCCATCTATCGTTCTATCTTGCCATCCAGCTCTCCTTTCCGGGCACACTCTTTCACCTGCTCATGCTTGTAATCCCCATCCCCCCATTTCCTATACCTGTGCACCCATCAGGGCTACAGAAGTGATCTCCCTCCTCTTCGTCATTACCCTTCATCTATCCATCCATGTATCCATCCCTCTCTCATTACTTCATCTTTTGCTCTTCTCAGCAGTCCATCATTCCATACAGACACACTGAGCAATAGTAAAAAGGCATCTCCACACTCACCCTACAGTATTTTGTTAAAGGTATATAGAATAAAGGTAGATGTTTATGTCTTCTCTGATTATTTATTAAGCCTACTTTCGTCATTAATACATTGAAAGTATCAAAGGAGAAATGCATTTATAAACTGAGCCTTAAAGCTTACTGTGAGAGAAGATGTAAAACTAGGCTTTGATGGATATCATTGTATACCTATGGATGTCAATACATCAGATAAAACACTGGAGAAGTTTAACATTTAGAGACACTTTGCTGTTTGAAGAGTTCAAGGGTTAAAAGGTCTTCTCAATAAATGTAACACAACAACGGCTGCTTGCTCCAACAGGTTATGAGTTGAAAAAAAAAAACAAAAATAATAGATATAACTGCATAGAAGCAATCCATTAAAATACAATTGGAGAGAAACTCCTCTGTGCTCCACTGAAAACCTTTTTCATGTTCCTTTGGGAGAAGGAGGGAAGTAAGCACCTTGGACATCAAGACTCACATGGAATAATGGTTAAATAAGCTTTATTTATTTACACATGGTTATACCACAGCTGTTCCAGGGTTATAAAATAAATCTGATGGAGTTGGTGGTATATTGGAATTTTACAGAAATTGATTACTATGCCCTTAAGCATTATTCACTGTTTTGGTACCTTTCTCTAACTTCAGTGTATGATCAGATAGTTGTTCACACTTGAATAGATAGTTCACTGACCTTTTCAAGTCAAGTGTTTGAGGACTTATTTTGCCTGCACTGTGAGTGTGGACATTGGAATTATTTTTTACAGCTGTTGGGAATGACCATAGCCAGAAGCCAAGGCAGGCGTCGGACTGATGGGTGAAGTGATCCCTTAAATGAGTAGATGAATTTCCACATTTTCACAAGGCCTCCTCTTAAGTGTTCACAGTAAGAAGGAGGTATGAATGCTGTTGGTAGAATCTCAAAGATACATGTGGTTGATAAATAAAACTTTTTTTTCCTCTTTCCTCCCTATTTGGGGTCACCATAGCAAGTCAGCTCTGTGAACTGCATTGCATTAGGCTACAATTTTTATGCCAGATGCCCTTCCTGACACAACCCTCCCCTTTTATCGAGGCTTGGGACTGGCACTGGGACTGGCTGCCTTGCGGCTGGGGTTTGAACCCGGGGCTTCTGAATGCAAAGCATGTGCTCTCCCACTGAGCTACGTCTCGGGGCACTGTTGGGTAAATACATCAAATCAACAATAAAAGCCAAGGGCGGGAAGCATTTTTCACTTGCCACTTTGTATCTTGCTACTTATCACATAATTTTAGGCTAAATATAAGCTTCACTGCAGCTGATTTGGGGCTTGTTTGATTGGTGTGGGATTTGTTCTTCAATAAAGCAGACATGTAGGCAGTGAGGCTCAGTGTCAGATCTGACAGACATCAGCACTAAACACAGTGTGCTCAGCTGGTCCGTCTTCATGGCAGCAGATGAGTGAGACACGTTTGTGATTAATAGGCTGACAGCAGAGCCCTGACCTCTGAAGGTCACAAGGTTGTTTCCTGTTTGACTGGTCACATGAGTGGACACACTCCGCACTTACTCATCACCAATATACAAGAATGCATATGCAAGCATCCAAATGCACCGCTGCCTCTGCACCATTTTAACTGAGAAAATATTCAGTGCATTTACTGGCCACTGAAGAGCTTTGAATATATGCGAGTCTCAGGCTTACGGGTTTGATGAGATGCCTTTGCTTTCATTAAAATGTTCTGGCATCATAATACTACTCCTGCCAAATGACAAGTGACCAAGTCAAGATCATAAATAACCCCCATGGTGTACTTGAAACTGAATTGCGTACTGTAGTTAAGGCCAGACTGTTTTCCCTATAAGTCATTACAGAAGAGACATCTGGTCTGAGTCATCATTCCTAATGCCCTCCTCAACCTTCCCTGACCTTGATGGCAGTCAAATAGAAGCCATCCTGCTCCCCACCCACCTTTGATATCAAAGGTGACCTTCTCTCTTACTAACTCTTTAATGGAGCTGCCGAATTGATATGCATTGCTTTCAACCAGAGTGCAAGTCTTCCTCTCTGGGAAGTGGTGGGTGGCATGGGTCATGATCCCCTAAAGCCAAGAACAGAATGGAAAAGCAGCCTATGGCTTCTCCCTCAGAGATGTGTTTGATGATGAGTTGGACACTATGGTTTAAGTCCACTATTGCGTGTGTGTGTGTGTGTGTGTGTGTGTATCTGGCGGACTTGTATCTCATTAGCTACTTTGGATCTCAAACTCAAAAAGCTCCAGGTGTTAAGCTGGTGTTCTCATTGGTGCAAATATCTTGAGTTAACACAAAGTGAATGCTCGCTTAGCAAACAAAAAAAAAATGAAGGTGCTACAGTATATATATATATATATTTTTTTTTTTTCAGAGCGACTTCTGACTTTGGGGGTATGATAAATACAGGAGTGGAATAAATAGAGGCAGGGTATACATTTAAGCACGAAGAAGGAAATGAGTGCAGCTGTGGGGAAGTAAGGAGAGGGGCGGCTTCTATGATGTAGCCATCAGCCTTGTTTAACCTTGCTAACATATCATGGGTTTTTTTTCTAGTACTATCAGACATATCATGAGCAAAACTATGACTGTTTCCACCTTGAACTGCAGGGAGATAATGACAGAATCAGAAAACAGCCAGGGATTCAAACATCACAAACCTAAAGAACCTACCTCTCAACTTGTGGGGACGGGGGTGGACACACAGAATGTGAACTACAGTCATCCCGTTCTGTGTCTACACTCTGAAGGTAGTCACTGCAATCAGTACGTGTGCATGTTTGCAAGAGACAAACAGCTTCTTCTCAAATAATCCGTGTTGTGCCAGTTCATACCTTCAAAGTACTGGTTCAAAGTTCAGTTCATTCAGATAAAAAGACATCAATTTTTTTACATTTTGATCCAAGTTCACTGTCCCAAATATGAACTGGTTCACGTTCATTGGTTCTTCTTTTTAAAAAATAAAATGAAATACTTTTTTAAAAAATCAACCACTATTTTTTCGATAGAACCTCCTCCTACCCGTCCATCAGCAGGCGAAAATCTTTCCACTCCAACATTTAACTAAATATTGTTCACAAATTAAGAATCAGGCAGGAGCTACTCTTAAAACCCAAGAAAAAAACAATGTTGAGATTGATGAGATTGACCACTTGAATAATATGTCGTCATGATAATATGAAGATTGTAGAGAGCAGGATAAAACAAGTTAGTTGATGAATGATGTACATTTTATTTAGCCAGCATGAACCAAATTATGCATATAGCACTTCAAAACAGTAAACAGTGGTCATTTGTTTGTACATAAAGCTTTCACAGTACTAGCAGTCTGATTTACTAGCATTAACCTGCTGGACCATCCTGTCAGGTGCTGTAAAAGAGTGTTGTAAAACCTAAACTCTGTGAACAAGAACACAAGTGCCATTCACACATAATGGACAACACTGCAAGTAACCATTCCAAACCTGAGGATTTTGAGGTGCTGCTTATTTTAACACAGTTTCAAATACAATACGGAGTTATTTTACGTAGAGGTTATCTGTCTTTTTCCAATCAGTAGTCAACTTAGGTGCCCAATTAGGACCGCAGTGATTAAAGTGTTACACCAACATCAGTAAGCTCCAAGGTGTGAAAGTGAAAGCTGACTCCATGACATGACCCCTGGGAAGATCTGAGTTCTGCAGCAACACGCTGCTACTTTGTGAACTATGTATGGCGTCGACAGGCTCAGAGTCTGTCATTGCCCGGTGTACCCTGCTGTCCCAAGATGGCCGAGTCTGTTCTGTACTAAGCTGCAGCTGCAGGTAGTAATTACTGATTAGGCTGTGAGAAGTGGGGACAAATGCACTGTATAATCAGAGAGCCTGTCGACAGTGGAAGCCCTTCACAATGGCTTGTAATTAACAAGATAATTGGTGAGAGATGGCAAAGATTTCTTCAGTTCTTTCTTATTTGCATGTCATTTTGCACAGAGTTCTTTATGACTTCTTTTTTTCCATCTGTGAAGGTTGAGTCACTAATGATACTGTGTCCTATGGTGTGACTTGCTTGTGATGCGGATTCAAACTGAGAGCATGCAGCCGAGGAGCTGGGTGAGGCGGCATGTGTGGCATGCACCTGTACACTTGCAAGATCCAATATTTGTTTTGTGGAGTAATTCAGACTAATTTTCCATACAAGTGCTATTTACACTGCTACTCATCACATTCATATGCATTACACGAGTGTGCAACAAGGCTTTTTAAGCATTACTTTATCCTGTAAGAAAGCCCTAAAAGCCTGTTCCAACAGCTAAGTTCCTTCTTTTAGCCTCTCAGGACGTCTCTCCATATGTATTCATTAGTGTTATTCTTACAATAACTCCAGTAATGAGTGCTCAGGCGTCTTCCTTTCGAATACTGTTCAGTACATCACACACTCGGATAGGAAGATGTTTATCACTCCTTTTCCAATTATATTTCTCCAGATTAAGGTGTCGCTGTGGCACTTGTTTCCTTGACAACGCCATCGTTATTTCACCCTTCTTCCAAGTACCCTTAATCTGAGCGGATATGAAAACTCCTCATGTGTATTTTTCCCCAGTTAGTCAGACTAGTGCTGTCTGTCCAACCTCTTAAACCCCCATCATGGGATTCTTTTTTCAGCTACTTAAATGGAAAGTGTGGCTGATGCTTGATTTTCCCTTCACTCTCTTCTCCGCTGTTCTGATTCTCTCCTCTCACTCGCCCATTGTGAGTTTTGAAGGGGCTCCCTGTTAAATTTCGTATGTGGTATTCGCTCTTAATATGTTGGATTAAAAAGAGCTTCGGTGCCAAAACCAAGCACTTTGTTTATTAGATTGTGTCTCATAGAAACAGAGTAAAGGAGCAAGAATAAAACGGATATACCTTGGTAAATTGATGAAGCATGAAGGTTGTTAATAATGTATAAGGTTTTCAAAATTCAATCTAAAAAATGTGCACCGTTGGAAGGGGGAAAAAGAGAGAATGACATAAAACAGAGTGTATATTTGACAGGTGACATGATTTTTTTTACGTGTAATTGATTTGCTTTGCCATTTGTTTCCCTCTTTTTTTCACCTTTTTGTGGCGCATAGGAGGCAGCCGGCGTGATAGATGAACCTTGTGGAGTTCATTTTTCCCCTCCACACTGCGGGGTTGCCTTCAGTGCAATGAACAGTGGTGCTTTGCTTTGCAGGTTATGGCAGAATAGTAATGTTTTGCACTTAATAAACATATGTCTCCCAGAGCATGTGGATTTTTTCTAAAGAGGAAGCAGGCCCGAGTGTAGGAAAACTAGCACATGTTCTTTTCAGTAAAGTTGCCTCAAATGCTTTTTTGGGTTAATTCACCAGTGACATTACATTTTATTACGTTGCTTTGTTTATTTATGAGACTGTCCTGTAATAAAAGAAGGCCAAATGTCTTCCTTTCAGGTCAGGAGTGGATGGATGGCTCAACTAAACAAAGTACCAGTTGATGTTTTTTCAGTATTATCTATGACCGTTCCACAAAGTTAAAGATGTTATTATTTCAGCAATGAAAACCAAGTTCTGGTAAGCCTGTCGCCAAAGGCGCATTTCAGGAGACACACAGTATGAGTTGTCTCAGCAGAGTGGAAACTGGAATACTTGGAGGAAACCCACGCACAGAAAGGCCCCAGGCCCGGAACAGAACCTGCGACCTTTTGTTGTGGGGCAACAGCACTAACCACTATGCCGCTTTGCTGCCCATTTATTATTATTGTCGTTATTATTATGTTTTTAATTAATAATAGTAAATATTTTTATTTGTATAGCACTTTCTTAACTACTCAAAGCACTTCACAGTAAATTTTAAACAATTCCTAATTACTTTCTTCTCCTTCTCTCTTTCATGCGGTTCTTCACGTTGTCTCAATCAGGTAAGAACTCTATTCTCCTCAAACTGTGTTTGTGCGTGTGTTTGTGTGTGTGTGTGTACATGTGTACATTTCGGTTCATGTATTCCATAATGTCTGACCCTGGAGTCTATTACCGACCAGGCCAAGGTGCATATAAACCTCCCTGCAGTCCGGAGCACAGGTCAGCTGCATCGTCATACATCTGATCTATCCCGATGTGTTTGTCATCTGCTGAGAATGATATGCCCATAAAGTATCCAGTGTAAGGGGGGGATGTACCACTGTCTGTGCATAATGTACAGTTAGCTTGTGCTTTCTGACTGAAGCATTATTCTCAAGGTTGGTCTCACTTGATGTTGAATCATCCACTCAGTCACTGGTGCTTGTTATGAAATGTTTCTCTTGCAGCTCACTTTCTGACAAAAAGTTTTTGTCGACTGCAGCGGCAGCCACAGCTGCAGCACCCGCTGCTTTGAGCAGATCAAGCACTTTAACAATTAAGGCGGAAATAGCACAATGGCAATTGTTCACACCCATTGTAATTCTGTTTTGTGGAAGTGCAGGCCTGTGGGTGATAGCATTGCTGTCTTTGATTTCTCTCGTTCAGTCAATGTTTTTTCTTCCCTCTCTTCCTTTCGTCTGCTTTTTTCCTCCAGAATACTCATTCAATTTTTACTGCGGTATGAGACTGTGAACAGCTTGCGGGGCGGGAGCGCAGTAATTACTACGGTTATGTCAGGCGGAGCTGAGGAACGTAGCCTGGGGAGGAGAAAGGCTACTGTGCGGTGATGGCCCCCCGAAATTAATGGAGAATTGGAAATGAATCAATAGCTAATGAAAATGTGTGTTCACTCTATTACTGCTTTTATGACGGCTCTAGCCTCGGGCGGGGCGCTTTGTCACCCAACTACACAGAGAGTGGTGGTGCCCGTCTATGTCTCCCTGCCTCTCTCTCATCATATTCATCTCCGAGCTGGTATGTCTGTGGTGCTCTCTGTTTGTCTGAACCTCCTTCTGCTTTCAGCCTCTCTCTTTCTCTTTAGTCAGAAATTAATTAAGGTGTAAAGAAAGCTTTATTTCATGATCAGAGACAACCACTGACTGTGTGGTGGATGTTAAATGTTGCCTGTATGGATACAGGCCATGTCTCTGCACAGAAGAGTTTTTGGGTGGTAGGAATGGCTGACTTTTCACTAAGCCCATCTATTGATAATCCCTACAGAAGTCATAGTCATAAAGAAGCACCATTATTTTGTACTGCAGGGTAATTAGCTTTAGTTTTACTCTCAACTATGACAGTGGGCAATTTATTTGGCTCTGACACAACCATATTTAGATTATTCTTTTTCACCAAAACATACTATTAACACAGGGTTTTTGATGGTTGTGATCAGTGGCAGCTGGTGTGAAACATTTTTGGGGGGGCACAATTTACCTTGGCATACATAGGGGGTGTAAGGGTACACAGAAGTCACAGTTCGGTACGCGCTTGGTACAATGGAGAAAAAAAAAAGGTACAAAATAATATTTTGGTCCTTTTATTTTGAAAAATGTGACCATCCAACAATGATTCATTGGTCATAATGTTTAGTGAAGCAGTTCAGTTATGCTGCAGTGAAAAAAGAAAACTGTACATAAAGTAGTGGTGTAAGATTTTAACAAGACCACTGTTGTTTTGTATTGTTTTTTTCTTCCTGGTTTGGGTTCAGTGTTGACACGTATCAATACTGATCGCTGATTCGCTGCTGATGTTTTTTGGGTGCATACGGGACGCACACAGCTGCGTCCCGTGAAGAATCTAATTCAAACCAATTAAAAGAGAGCCTCAGGTCACATGCTTATCAAATGTTCGATGGCTTACACTGGATTCTGTTTTACTGGCGTCCTTCACTTCAGGAAGTGAATAAAATAAATGAAAACCATTTTAGAACCAAATAAATTTAATTTAAACAATATTTGATTACTATTGAAAGTCACCCACAGACTGAAATAACACAACCTTTTAATAATTATTTGCACCTAACAGCATGTTTGTTTTTTCTTTTGATTTTCATCTCTTGATTTGATGGGGGCAGCGCTTTAGCACCCTCCACTGACCAGCCGCCACTGGTTGTGATATGTTTATAGTTCTTATTGTGAAAATGCTACAATATGGCGGAAAAGGATGAGGAATGAACAATGAGTTTGCCAAACAGCCAAGATGTTTCCGATAACATCTAGGATGGGTTTGTTGAAGTTTACACTCTTCCTTCTCTAAATCAAGGCAGACACACTGACTGTCATTTTAAGTACCATCCAGCTCCTACCAAGTGACTAAATACATAGTGGATTCACAGTAGTGGGAGTGTAGAGAATGATCATTTACTTGGGAGAAATGCAGCATCCAAGCAAAAGTTATACTTTGCTTCTCAAGGTCCCAGATTTTATATTTTTTTACTCATATAAGTATTCATGTATATTTAAAAAAAACTGGATTATAACCATCTCATATAGTTTTACATCTCCTCTCTCAGGGTTCTTTCTGGAGCAGTTTCTGAGCACTTTTGAGTCTCTCTTTTGATCGGCTGACTGTTGTCTGAGGGAACCAATCAAAATATAGCAAATTTCAGGAAAGGCTTAGAGAAATCTAATTATGTAAAGTTGGATGGTGAGTCATCTGGTTAGGATGCCTCCTGGGTGCCTCCCATGGGAGGTGTTCCAGGCACGTCCAGTTGGGAGGAGGCCCCGGGGCAGACCGAGGACCAGGTGGAGAGATTATATCTCCACTCTGGCCTGGGAACGCCTCGGGATCCCCCAGTCAGAGCTGGTCGATGTGGCCGGGGAAAGGAAAGTCTGGGGCTCCCTGCTGAAGTTGCTACCCCCGCGATCTGACCTCGGATAAGCGGCTGAAGATGGATGGATGGATAGGAGTCAGTTAATGGATACAGCCTGTGAGCATTTTTCTGTGAACTGAGACCTCTGATTCTTTCACAGTAAAAATACAGAATGGAGACAAAATTTATAATCAAAGGCATCTATATTATACTATATGAGACCTTTAATAGGCCAACCATTTTAAAGAAATGAAGAGAAAAAACACATGATAGAAGAAGAAAAAGAGGTTCATGAACAGAAAAGGGAACCTTTTATGTGACTCATCCAGGTTGTAGGGGGACACAGGGCTCAGTGCATATTAGTTGTGGGCTCCCCAAGGATTCACAGATCATTTCTCTTCCTTGACATGGTACATGCCGCGGCGCCCTGTGGTGCCTGACAGTGCGTGACATCACCTCTGTGTGTGTGCTTGCATGTATTTTTCGCAAAGGGGCCCAAACCTCAACGCATCAGCACCTCCTGCAGACCGCAAACCCTCAGGGGCCCCTGCCATTCAAGTCAGCTGCCTCTCTTTGTTAACACACTGTGTGATACTGTAGATTAACACAAACTACATCTTCTCAGGTTTGCTGTGGGCACCACTGAATGTATCACCACTACAAATTCTGCCACTGGGCTTTATTTCTTTGCAGTAGCCCATAGCTGTGGAGATTATGCACAATATTTTTCCTCATCCAGACAATTAAATGTGTTTTATTGTTTTTGAGAGGTGTGGGTTCTTTGACTCGCACAGGTAATTCATCACAATGAAAGTCCTTCCACTTACAGAACGCTGTGTGGTTTTCATTTAAATCCATTTAAAAGTAATGAGTCTATTGACAAATCACCAGGAATCAATTTTTGTTTTCTAGTCACTTTGTTGTTGCTGCTGCCTGCTAAAAATCTCATTTTTGAAACAGTCAAAGTATCAGCCATGTGTTGGTGTTGTATTTTGTATTTTTAGTAAGTATTATATTGTCTTTATAATCTAACCCTGATCTGGAATAAGTAGCTGCTTTGCTCTTCTCTGCCGCTGATTGATAGTAGACAACAGTGATTCATGAAAGCCTTGATATTTGAACCTGTTCCTTGTTGGTGTTTTCTAAAAGGAAAAGAATCTGATTTGCAAAAAATGATCCACTTACACCAGACTTGACAAAACAGGCATGTGTCCCAGAGTGAAATTCTAAGCTTAAGCTTTAATTGAATGGCCACAAATTCATCCAATTTTCCAGCATGAGGTTACTGGTTAACCTGGTCTTAACTTGGACTCAAGCACAGAGGTAGAAGGTGGTTTGTCAGTAGACATCTTTGCCTTCTGAGACTCCCTTATCAGAGACTCCAGTTGCTTCAACTGGAACCCAAGTAGAAAATATCAGCATCCATGCTTTGTCAAACTTGATGATATTGCTAAGCTATGCAATGTCAATCCATCCATCTGTCTTCTACCACTTTTCCATTTCCGGGTCGCAGGGGGGTGCTGGAGCCAATCCGGGCAAGGGCGGGGTACACCCTTGACAGGTCGCCAGTCCATCACAGGGCCAACACACAAAGACAAACAGAGGCGAACAACCACTCACACTCGCATTCAGACCTACGGACAATTTAGAGTCGCTATGCAATGTGTGTTTCTGAAAAATTTCTAGGACTTTTCTGCATGAGCATGAAGAGGAAAGAACACAAACTCAAAAAACAGAAAATAAAGCACATCACATTAATTCAAGATTATCTGGAATCATCACCGCTGTTCGAAGTAAATATCTTCCCTGTTCACAAACTCAATTTTCATGAAAAATAAAATAAGACCTAATGCAAGTAGAACTGCAGCTAATTAGACCTGATCTGAGATGCAGTCAATCCAAACTGATGCGCCCATGATAAGAGCCAGTAGTGGATCCACTCAGCTCTCCCACAAACGAACCACAGCAACACAAAAGGATCCTACTTCAGCTTCCTTATAGAGTGCTGAAAGGACAATACAAATCTGAAGGCCGACCCGCTGTTAACACGGCCTGGTTACCTCAACAATAACACATTTCTCCACATAAACCATTTAATTATTGCATTAAAATAAACTGTTTATGGTTTACATGTATGTTCATGAATAATGAAAACTTCCAGATTTTTGGAGCTAAAATGCAATTGCACAACTTGATCACATGATTTTACTCCCACCAACAACCAGAGATGGGGGTTTGCGATTCAGACTTGAGACGCACACTTCAGAGACTTCAGACTTGATTTGGACTCGTACTGAAAAGACTTCAGACTCGACTCGGACACGTGTTTTGGGACTCGTGAACAATCATTATGTTTTATTTTTCTGGTGTATTAACATTAAGGAAACTTTGAAACGTCTGTCGAGCTTAATGTCACTACTTCCTTTTTGTCACGGTAATAACCATATTAGGCATCGGGTACGCGCCTCACGCACTCGTACCTCAGATGTCGGTAACTATGGCGACCGGCACACCTGCAGCTGCTTCTGTAATGTTACCCTTGGTAATAACGTTTGGTTATAAAAACTTTAAAAAAGATGGCATCAACATCAACAAAAGAAGCGCAGACTGCAAAGTCTGTGGTACCAAAATTAAGGACGCTGGACCAACTACTTAAAATTTTATCAGGCACCTGAAAACTCACCCGGATCAGTAACTTACGTTAAGTCACATTAGCGCATATGGGCGGTTAGCAAACATGTTTAGCTTAGCATCAGCTATCTAACGTTAAATTAGTTTGCTACTAGCTGTGTAACTGAATATTTGAAAAGATGAGTGAGTGTTAGTTTGCTTGTCACACTTGTTTGCATTGAGTGGCGTTGACATGACGTAAAAAAATAGCGGGGAACGTTACGTTCGGCTGCCACCATCTACTGGCTAACGTTAAACAGAGATAAATACATAGTTATACTGTCGCCGACAGTATAACTATGTATTTTTCTCTGTCAGGCAGGTTATAGGTTTATTGTTGACCACGTAATGTTAATGTTACAGGTTTATCAGGTTACCATCACACTGGATGATAGAACGCTCATTACAACCAGAAGAGACATGGGACTTTTATTTTTTAGAGACTTGAGTTTTGACTTGGACTCGTGACCAAAGACTTGAGACTTGACTTGGACTTGCAAAAAACGACTTGTGAACATCTCTCCCAACAGCCATACCTCTTTCACAAAAGCCCTTCTTCTTATTAAGTCTTAAGAAGGCAGCTATAAACAACCAGTCTTTTTTGAGACATATAGAATCATAAAGAAATCACAATTGGAATATTTACTTTAAAAAAGAATGTAAGTGTCTTAAGCTTGTGCTAACACTGAGCTCATTCAGGCCTTCTAACCAAAATGTAGTTCAAAAAACTTTTCACATTCACATTTCACAACAATTGAACTGGAATGCAACTAATGTCCATGTTTAAGGTCTCATTATTCCAGCACATTATTTAGATGACTGTATGTTTCCATGGTAACCTTTAAATGTTTGATGCACGGTATATCGTATAGTATTTAGGTTGTAGGAGGAGTCTCTGTCTCAGCAGTGTTGCATTAACACGCTGGTTGGCCTGCCAGGCCAAAAGAGTCCAACCTGAAAGGTCACAAGTCCGTGAAGTGAGGAAATTAACCATTCACTGATTTTCCTAGACAGAGACAGGGGAAAAGGAGAGAGGGTGGCTACATGGCTAGCTGTTTTATCATGCCACAGACCCCTGCAATCATCCTTGGAGAGAGATTAGTGAGTGGGCCGGTGAGCCTGTGAATACCCTTCACTGCCTGAGCAGGTGGCCTCCCATACCAAATACAGCACATTAATCCAGTCTGTTAACAAATAAGCAGCCTTGCTAATAGACCACTGCCAGAGGCTTATGTTTCCACCATTATAGGAGCACCCGTTTAATTTGTCTCTTCTTTGGACAGAAAACAGACAGGGGAAAAAGGGAAATGGGGAAAGAAGAGGAATAGAAAGTGATCAGGTCAAATAAGCTAGGGCAACAGGGATTTAGGGAGGGAAGGGGTGACGAAGGAGAGCTGAAAGGACAAAAGTAGCTGAAAAAGTGCCCAGCTTGGCGAGAGAGAGCAAGAATTAAACGGCAGGTTTGTGTTGTCAGCAGTATCGCACACAGCCTGCTGTTCCCTACGAACGTTTGTCTGGCTTGTCATCAGTCAAAAATGATGTTTAGTGAACTGCAAATAATGTGTTTGGAAAAAACCCAAGGGACTTCTTAGAATTAATGTGCACACTTGCACTCCACATATTACAAATTGTCCCATGGTGTTTATATTTTGGAAAAAAATGACACACAATCTGAAACTATTCTGGGGTGTGAACTTGATGTTTCTTGGTAAAACAAGGGCCTGTATGTAAATTTTTGGAGATGGGACGGGGAATTGTATACTGCAATCCTTGGCACAACCCTTCTAAGTATTATAATATCTTTTCTTTGGACCATTACCTCAAAATTAAGAAACTATTCTGACAGATGAGATAGTAAATAAAAGGCAAAATATGTAAGCTAATGATTTTCTTAAGGTTATCATCATCCCTGATCTATAAATAAATAGATAAATAAATAAATAAAAACTTTTTTCACCAATATCAAAGTAATCCAGTGATAGCTGTCTGGACACCCCCATGTAAGAATGATCTGAGCTAATACAAAAACAGTATAGACAAAGACAGGTAAAAAAAAAATAATAACTTGCTCTCCTAATGGCATTAGTTTCATTTTTGTTCCCAAACACTTTCTGACCTAAATACAGGACAAATAATCAGAAAGAAAAGCAGCTCTTTAGATGCACAAAAGTTGACTTTAAAATACAAATATCCTTTGGCCCTGTAAATGTTACCAGTGGCAACAGAAAATGTTAAAAGCATTATTATTACTTAGAAATACATCCGGTCCAAAAATGCAACAAGTTGAGTTTTATTTATTTACTTTTTTAAACAAAACTTGCTTATAAATTAAGGATTAATTATACGATCAGAAATAAAATACCCTCCCATCAGTAAAAAACAAGTAATATATAATGTTTATCCTCTTGGAATTTTCATACTTGACTTCATTGTGTGCGCTGACAAAATTGCTTGGATGAAGTGAGTGATGGCTAATTTATTTGTGGTTTGTCTGCTGTGCTTCATTGTTCCTCCGTTCCTCAGTAAGAAGGTGTACCTGTCTGCAGTTCAGGGCAGATGTGCTCCTTAATGGCCCCGCTGACATGCATTCAGCAGTAATGGGCATCTCTGGGGATTTCCCTTCCGTTTGTCTTGGTGACGGACAAATCAATAACTGGCCCTCCATCGCTGTCCCATTGACTGTTTTCATCTCAGATTTCCTCTTTTGATTTAGATGAACAATGTCAACCTGCCGTTCAGAGCCATGCACCCTTTCATCTGGCTCTTCTGTGGTGTTTCCGCATTTCTCTCCCACACAAGGTCTGAACAAACAGCAGTTTCTTGAAGTAGTTTTTTTCAGGCGGTGTATTTGAAGTGTGTAAAGGAACCGATGATGGTCTGAGTGAGCTGCTAAATCTTGCTAATATTGTTTTAATTCATTTTAAATTATTTGATGATTTCTAAAGTCAATTTAAACTAATTTGCTTAAACAGCTATATTCGTTTACAGTAAATCTCTTTGGCAAAGAATGCAACTGTAAATTAATTAAAAACAACTGTAATATTTCCTATGACATGAATATTACATTATTACAGACTTTTATTTTGGCATTGCAGAGTGACAAGTTTCAAGTCTGCATGAGGCCCTCACGTTCACAAAGTGATGGCGGTATTTTTCCTGACAATGTCTGTCCAGCGTATTTTAGCAATTAGTTGTGGACTGGTCACTGATTAGCAATTTCTTACAGGGTTAAAGCAGGGCAGTTAGTGGGCCTCTCGTAAATCCCCTCATCTTCATCAAGCCTTATTCCCTACTAATGAGGTTTATTAGATTACAGCTCTACCTCACACGTTCAACAAAAGATTAAATTGGCAGAGCTCTGCAGGGAATATGTTTTTTGTAATGAGTGAAAGTTAAGGAAATGTGAAGTGCTAAGCAGGACTAAGTCATTGGAGATGCCGAACTAGTCCGGCAGGCTCTGAGCGTTCAAAGAGGCACGTAATGCTGTTGGATAGTTCCTAAATGAAAGTGACGTGACAGCGCTAATGAGATGGCTTCACATTACGCGTGACTCCTGCCTGGGGGACACATTATGGCTGACTTAATGAGAAGAGATATTGTACACAAGCACTTTTGTAGCTGAGAGATGAGACCGCCGGCCTTGCTGCTGAGGTACAAGCCACCACAACAAGCAAGTGGTTTGTTAAAGTGGCTGTCAGGCTGAGCAACAGGGAGGTGCTGGCTAAATGCTCATTGCTTTGACCGAAGTGTCAGGGTGAGTGCAGGTCAGGGTGTCGGGACTGTTTCAAGTGTAAGTGCATTATGAAATGAACAATGGCAGCATCAAGCTTAAAAATACATATCTCTTGAAGAGTAAAGGTTAAATATGTCAGTGATATCAATGTTTACAGGATATCTGCTGTCTCCACACACTTCAATAATTCATGTGCTATAGGCTCACAATGAGCTACTCTGCTGCTGCAATCTTGGCCATGCCTGACTTTGCTCATCCAAAAATGGGCAAATAGGTGGGACGCCCTCATGTGTGTTTACAGTATACTCTAAAGTTGTTGCAAAGGAGGACAATAGCTACAGTGAGTGTGTCATGCTGTAAACATGTTTATCGGTGCTACATTATAACATTGTCTACGGTGTCTACGGTCTACGGTGATCGACCCGCATTTGAGGCCAACCTCAAATGGTCGTTTGAGGACCTGCAGTTTTTGGCACTGAGAGTTAGTTTCATTCTACAGCCCAGCGGGTTGCTGCTCAGTTGAGACAAGCAACCTATGGGCCAGTCATGTGGACTGGAGAACTTGATGACTTGCATGTATACCACTTTGTCCCTTTGCCATAGAAACCAGTGTGTCGGGGTGTTTTGACACTTACACACTCTTTTAATGGCTTCTCTAACTCTATATTTGAGAGATTATGGTGCATAAAAAAAAGGTTAGTTAATTTATTTTGTTACCCATCTGAACATTTGACAGCAGATTTTTCCATCTATGAATATAACTTTTTTATAACTCCAGTATATGGATATACTATGTATGCAGCAATTATCACACAGTGGTGCTTCTTGGCATTGTTAACTAATTATTAGATTTATCTAATGGTCTACTCTTCCCACTAACCCAGTCTTTACAGAAAGCCTTGATACATTTAGGAGAGGCACTGAAGAGGGAGGTGTTGGCTGCATGTCAACACCCTGCTTGCTTTGCTCCGGTCAGGCCTCAGTCGTCTGTGTGACTGATGTATCTGTGGCGTCTATGGACTGGAAAAGAAAGAAGAAAGGTTCACATGGAGGTGTGTGGGGGGCAGGGGGTATCATCATCTGTCCAACTCTCCACAAGACAGAAGTCACACCTCATTAGTAGGTAGTGGAAAAGAGAACAGCAGTTATGTCTGCTGTGAAAGCGCTGTCTCACACAGTTGCAAACACACACACACACAGACTCACAAACACACATGCACACACAAACGTCTACCCCAATTACCCCTGTCCTGTCCCTTGAGCTGACGGGTTGAGTTATGCTGACAGGCACCCCTCTAGAAAATGGGGGGAGAAAGTCAAAAGAGGAGGAGGCAAGGAGTGATGCAAAGGGTAGAAGCTGGGGGAGGTCGGAGGCGGGAGGAGAACAGAGGAGAGAGAATACAGGGGGGAAATGGGGGACTGCATCATGCGGCACGAGGCAGAATGAAACATGTCTTCCTGTCACCTGCCACACACTGTAAATGGATGGCCCCCACAATCTTGCCATCAGCAACTTATCTCCATGGCCTGAAAGAGGGAAAAGGGCGAGTGAAGAGAAAGAAGCGAGAAAATGGTAGAGAAGAGTTCCTTCTGCCACAAACTCACTGTAATTTGTTACAGTTTCTAAAGACAAATATGACAGGATGGAATTAATCTGCCACTACGAAGCCAGTCATTTGCAAATGCCATAAAGTGCAGGTATTTCTCCTACCCACATCCACTTAATCTGTGGCTGCGGGGATCCTCAGCAGCAGCCGTCTAGTCAGCTGTGTGCTCACCCCTCCAAAAGAATGATTGTAAGGATGTGATGAAAGTGGCTGGTACATGGTGGTGACTGATACTCTCTGTTGACACTAACAAAAAGAACAGTTTGGAGGGTGCATGATGATTTTGACAGATGAGCAATCTTAACAAAGGCTTTTAACACGACCTGTTCAAAACTCTGGCAAACAATTTCAGCCATTGCTAAGATGGTTGGGGTTTTTTCAGTGTGCCTGTCTACCATCAGTGCATCTTGCAAAACTCCAAAATCTCAGTTTAGGCGAACATTATTACCTTGTGTAAATAGCAGAGCTGGTGACTTGACATTTGATTCACACCTAAGTAACAAACATGAGAGTTTGATATTTCACTTCTCTTAAGTCTGCTCAAAACAAACATGTCTGACAGCATAACTACTTCCAGCAGTTACAGAGAGCTGAAGTTAGGGGTAAGGCCTGCTGGCGCACAGACAACCAAGGCATATTAATCATTCAAACTGGGATAATGGCACACATTGGGGCTCTGAGTCTGCTGGAAGGCAGTGTTTTCAGTTTCATTTGGGTCGTACGCACCAAAAGCAAAGCAAGTGGTTGTACAATGAATGAAAAAAGAAAGTTGACAGGAGGGGGAACAAACTTTGCCAATTATTTGTCAGGTAAGGAAGATATAAAAGAGTGAGTTCCACACGCTGCATTGATTAGAAAAGCGATTCATGATTCCACATATTATAAAGATAAACTTGTGCGTTTACTTTTATAAATCTGGTCTATTTTAGAAAAGTATTGAGGGCAGCATGGCAGCATAGAGGTTAGCGCTGTAGCCCCACAACAAGAAAGGTTGCGGGTTCAGTCCCCGCCCTGGGGCCTTTCTGTGCGGAGTTAGCATGTTCTCCCCATGCCTGCATGGGTTTCCTCCCACCGTCCAATGACATGCATGTTTGGGTTAATTGGTGACTCTAAATTGTCTGTAGGTCTGAGTGTGAGTGTGAGTGGTTGTTTGTCGCCGTCTGTCTCTGTGTTGACTTTACAATGGACCGGCGACCTGTCCAGGGTGTACCCCGCCCTCACCCAGTGTGAGCTGGGATTGGCTCCAGCACCCCCCATGACCTGGAAACGGATAAGTGGTTGAAGATGAATGAATGAATGAAAGTATCAAAGGTCTCAGTCCACAGAGAAATGCTCACAGCCTGAATTATTAAACTGAGCCTTAAAACCAGCTCTCAGGACTTCTGGATATTTGTGATGTCACAGTATAACATCCAACCAGGGTTTGGTTCCCAGTGTTTACCTGGAATCTGCTATATTTTTATTATATCACCAGGAAAACACACAGCCAAGCAGAAGAGAAGATCCAATCCTGTTGTCCTTAATCTGGTGAACTATATAGTTGAAACTTGCTCAAAACCTTGCTCAAAAGGATAAGACTTTTAACTTGCTTGTGACTTGCACTTGTGTGAGTTACTCCCTCCTCTGACAACAACTTGCTCATAACTTATATTACCAAAGTTCATGAGATATGATCAGTAGTTGCAAAGCTGCTACTATGGACCTTGAGATGGATACACTGTATACTACAGAGAAAATGTTTTTGACAGACCTATATCTTGACTCGCACTTTGTTCTTCAACTGCTGTCAGGACTTGGACCCACAAGAAGCTGATGCTAAATTGGTCAGGGAGAGACATCTTTACACAATGTTGAGAACTTTTTGCTTTTCAAATCCTATGCATCATGTTGTGAAAAACACCCAAAAGCCGTTTGTATTTGTCAATATCTCATGTGCCCGGCTCCAAGACAAAACACAAAGGTGCAGGTGTTTGCTCGCATTAACAACATTGATGAGAGATGATCCCACAGCACGTGTTATTATTAGCGCATCAGACAGTGAGTGACGAGTACAGTCATTGCCCTAATTTATGCATTGGTGCTTCGTCTTGTCACCACTGTTCAGCTCGAAGGATTTTACTTCCAGCGTGATGAAGGGAGCAAAAGAGCAAGAGAGGGAGAGAAAAAAAAATAACAGTGGAAATGGGACTGTAATGCAGCTCGCAAGTGCAAGCGTGGATTTTCTACTTCCTCTCCGACCAAATCCCACCATTTCAGGAGATTAACCTCAGCATGTGATAAATGTTCGACTTCTTCTTCCCCTCCAATTTCCTTGGAGCTAGAAACTCCAGAAGCCAGCGCGGCATGTAAGATAAAAAATGATCACCTAATTCACTCAAGCACAAAATACAATTCTGGAGAGAGGAGGAAAAGCAGGCAAAAGGGAGAAAAAGAGCAAGGGAGTGTGTCACCGGTGCACTACCTCACATCCACTGTTCACGATTCTCTTCAATCAATTATTATTAAATGAAGCACTTTTTCAAACGGACCTGTGCATAGCAAATAGGCCGTGGCACTGTGATTGTCTGTGGAATTTCCTCTTTTTCTGTTATCCTGCTGGATTAATCGCATTGTTCAGCTCTCCCCACTACCCATCGTGCACCTCGCATGGCAGCTGTGCTCAAACACTGTTGATTGCTGAAGGTGCCCTCTGCAGATTGCTGCTGCCACTAAGCCATTTAAATGGAGTTGTTAATAAAAATGTAGTGATGATTGCTTTCTACTTCCCCCTCATTTCTGGTTTGGCAGATGGCTGTTGCAAGACTAATGCAGGATTTGGGCTAACTGACAAAGCAGACTTGTATTTTAAAGTTGAACTGAAATAAAAATGATTTTTTTACAGGTCAGTAGATATATGTCCTTCCTCTTTGTCCTGTCTTGCAGTTACTTTTGCTTATATGTGCTGTGAACAATGGGGAACTGTACAGACCTCAACAAGCACCAGGGAGTTCTTGTCCAGTCTTTGCAAACATTCAGAATGCTAACAAAGTCAAGTATAATGAGAATAAAGAGAAAAAATAACGCAGAGGCAAAAACATCAGAGAAACAAAAACAGGAGGGATGAAAAATTAAACCACCCATCACTTCTGTATAGCAACAGCACACCCACTCTCTATTGTTGTCTTGCATATTGTTGAAGTTATTTTGTCTTCATCTTTTTGCTTTAGTTTTCTCTCTTTTTAATAAGTTTGTATTTCTTTGTAGTTTTTTGCATCATTTTGTAGTTGTTATGTCCTGTTGCAGTAGTTTCATATCTCTGTTGAGTCATTTTGCATCTTTTTCTAGTTGTTTTCTATCTCTGTAGAGTCATTTGTGTCTCTTACTAGAAATGCACTGTAGTTGTTTCTACACAAATGTAGAAACAACTACAAAGAGACAACACAGCTACCGTGGGACACAAAGAGCTTCAAGAAATGACTATGTAGCAATACAAAAGAATTACAAAGAGAGATAACATAATTACAAAGGGACACAAAAAAATACAACATAACAACAACAAGGAGCAAAACTACAGATTATCACAAAATAATTTAAACCAGAAGAAAAAACCAATGAAGAAGCCCAAACACCTACCGAGAGTGGTTTTCCTGTTGCTGTGCATTAGGCATGGGGGCAGTGAGGGTACCTACTGAGCGGGATATTGTCTCACAATGTGTCCATGTGAGTGGGCACCACAGATGGTTTGTAATGATACTGTCATGACACATAGTCAGTGACTTACATCAACATTCATTTCAAAACAAGTGAAGGAGACAAGAAACTGAATGCCACTAATATTTGGACTGTCAGTTCTCAGACCTTTCTCACTGGCTTGTTGAGTTCACAATCTGAGTCGCTACCATGCTTCTGCTCATGTATTCTGAATCTGCCTTTTAACTGATCTTGTTTAGCTGGAACGTGCCAGCACTCTATCGTTGCTGGCAGTCAGCCTCAGAGCTTCATCTAAAACCTCTCTGGGCCTGTTATCTCATCGAGATGTCATCCAAGACGTTTTTATCAGCCAAAAGTTGCCTCTAATGATCTATTAAGGCTTTGAAATGTTTCTTCAGCAGCTCTCTCCTTTCTTTTGGTGGTGATCATCATCACACTCAGAGCCGAAAGAAGTTTTATTCACCTGAATGATCACACAATAAAAATATCCCAAACAGCTGCTACTAGAATGATTGCAGAAGAAACTTGTGTGAAACATGTGTGATTAACTGCAAATCACTTCATATGGAGGCGAAGACTGAAGCAATCACATTTTACTTTCCAGCTTTCTTCATCCAGAATGGCTCCTACACAGCTGAATAATGCATCTGGATGACTGTTGGACTAATTAATGACCATAAAATTACGTCCGCTAGTTTAGCTGAACACAACAAATTTATAAGCGCACTGATGATTGCTATGAAAGAGGAGAGCAATAGAGAGCGGTTGGATTATGATGGTGATTAGAGCCAGTGGGGCCCTGACCCACTGGTTGAATTGTCACCAGTACCTACAAAGTAGGATATCATGGTAAAACAGCACTCGGCCATGGGCACATGTGCAGTGCTAGTAGGCAGGGGTATTTGAATATTAACAGAGAGGTGGGAAACAGATGAACACTCCATCTTGTTGGCAGAGTGTGTTTGTCTGTCCCCGCAGACTGCTGAACGTATGCCATGGTTGTGTCAGCCTGCATCCTCGTGATAAAAGGAGGGAAAAATTACACAGGCTTTCCCTGGCTAGATACTAACATATTCATTAGTGAGGAATGAGTGACTGGGCTACTTGAAATGTCACTGGGCCAAACGTCTCCCCGGACTAATGACCTCTATGTCTGCGTCAGAAGTGGTAATATTCTGGAGGAGATTCAAGGAGCTGGCAATCAAACTGTCAATATCAGACTGCGGTTGGTTTTTTGAGTATGTATTTAACTTCTTATTCCACTGTAACAGGTGCAGTGCTGACGCCATTTGACAATTAAATGATTAACATAAACGCCCCTTTTTTATCAGTTTTAAGGAATTCTTATATTGAAAGAAAACAAGCTGATGTGTAGTAAGTCTACTTTGCAACATGCTCACCATCTTCTGCATCTGCTAACATTCGCTAATGAGCAGTGAACACAAAGCACAGCAGAGACTGATGGAAATGTTGTTATACCTTGCTTATATTTGGCCCTAAACTTTAACAGTCAAAATCAAACTGTGACTGCTTAGTGCCGGATGAAAAGTCTGGGAATCTGCAGTGTTATGAGACTTTGAGATCCATCTGGTCCAAAGTGTTGGACTAATCAACTAGCCACACTGTTAGTATGCAGCTTCCAAATGAGCACTTGCTGCAATGAAATAATGTTAAAAAAAACAGTGTATGATGAATTGAATAATGATCAGCAGCCACCCTGAAGAATGCTGGTGATTTTGCCACCTGCTTTACGACAATTCATTACAAGTCAGATTCATCGTTGCACTACAAAAGCAGCTGGTATTCATAGAAAATAACAACCATATACAGCTCAGTGTCTGCTGTTGCTGTTTGTTGACTGGATAAATTTGATGAAAGGAATGACACATGAATACTAAATAGCTAAATGGTTTAACACAAAGTGGCATGTTCTGAGGGAGGTGTGACTTAATGAAATCACAGCAAGAGAGCTGTTGTCTTCGGTTGTTCTCCAGGAGCCTGGCTTTTCCATGGAAACAGCTTTTGCAAATAGTCCGGGTTATAAAGTGTCAAGAGCCGTGATGAATAACTCTAATGATCAGGTGTGTGTTCTGGGTCAGAGCAGTTAAAAGCGGTCATGGTAGAACAGAACGCAACATGGCAGCAACTTGTCCTTGTCGACACCACTGCAGTGAGTTAAAAGCCACATTGGCCTTGCGTGTTAATACACCTGACAAAACGCTCCCTTGCTGATGGAGCGCGAAAAGCCCTTCTGAGCAAAGCCAACGGGCTTCCTCGTCCTGCACAGGTGGCTGTTGGCTCCAAACACGTCGTCTTCTGTACCATGCTGTTCCTAAAACGCTCAGACCAAGAGAAGCTTTTCTCTCACCATCTCTCCCCTCCCCTTGATTTATTCATAGGGCTCAAGGTTCATTTGCCAAGTCCTCCGATGTAGATTTAAGAAGACAAACAGCTCTGCAAATCCACCAGAACTGTGTTAAACTAAATGACATTTTGCTCTGCTGGCTGGCTAATCATAAAGAAAACGGTGGTGGATCAACGCTTAAACCTTGTGTCTTCAGGCAGATATCATGCTCAGTATTGTGGAGGGATCCTTTGAAGTGTTTGTTGTCTTCCAGAGGGGCTCCAGAGGAAATGCTCATCTCTTTCACACACACACGCACGCACACATGTTTTCACGCAGGGGCAGACACTCTGAGAGTTAGTAAATGGTAGGGAAAGCATTAAACAACACAACAGGCTCCTGTGTGCATTACTGGTTGCATATTGGTGGCACTGATGGTAATGAATCCTCTGCTGCTTTATTACTGGTATGTTTCGTGTCTCAGCAGCAGGACCACTTGGGAGAACATATAAACACATATCAGCCAAGTAGTAACACACACTGCTTTGCACATACATGCAAGCAGAAATACACATAGGGAAAATAGCTGCAAAAGTGTATTAGAAAAGTTAATGCTTACACATTATGCATGTGAACCAATGAACTTAACGTGAATGTGCAGAATCACACAAACTGACACACATTTATATTGTTTAGCTTGAGGCAAAAGGCTATAAAAAACATATTAGAAAGGAGGAAGGCTGCCAGGAAGAAAGGTAACAATGCGGGGAAGAGAGAACTGGGGGAAGACGTGCTTATCTTTGGGTGAGACTCAAATCTGCAGATTTAGAAGGAGGTATTGCTCCAAGAAGAGATATTAAAAATTGTTTTTAGTCATGGTCGGCCAATTAGTTGTTACTTGAGTCACAACTGAATGACTGCCATGCGCCTACTCTTAGTTTCATATTTAGCTTGAAAGACAGATCGCGCACATAAAAGGAGGTCTGAAAATATTCAAGAAGAGGACATCTATGCCAACATTGTGTGACTGCTGGCAGGCACTAGCAGCAGCACTTCATGCTGTGATACTTTTAGATAAATTGCTAATATGCTCAACAGTGTTCACCAAATTAAATGGCTTTTATTACTTACTATCTGAACAATGTAATGAATTGTAAATGCATTTGCTGCACCACTGCTGAAGGGTCTTCAGTCTTCACTAATGAATGAGCCGATGGGTTTGGTAATTTTCTTTACCAATCTGGCAACCAAACCTTTGTTAGTGGCAGCAGTGGCCTGTCTCAGCCCTGTCTCACTCTCCCCACCTCCCTGACTCATTGACAGAAACAACTTTCTTCCTCCTGTTGTTTTTCTGAGTGCCCCAAACTTAGCAGAATCACAACGGTCATGCATGAAGTGTCCAATGAAGAAATATGACACTGGGCAGGTTGACACATCTCTCAGTACCCAGCTGTTAGCCACAGTCACTGTGTCTCTGTGCCTTTGTGTTTTCATTCGTGTTTGTCTCAGTGTTATTTTGACAGCGACATTGAGTGCGTCCATGTCTTCTATTTATGTCTCCATCCCTCGATCCAAGCAGTCATCTAGCTATCCATCCATCCATCTATTCATCACTGTTATTTAATGAGATGGCATCGCACATCAAGGTTCACTGGCTGTGTGCACACAAAACCCAGATTTAATTAGGCCCCACAACTGAAATGCTTGCCCTCGCTAGCGATTGCACTGTCTTCACAAAATAATGACACATTTACATTTAACCATGTAACCTATTTCTAATTAGTCAGTTGGGTTTTGTTTGTTTAAGATGGCAGAAAGTTCAGCAAAATGACAAACAGATGTATAGCCAATTATCATGCATTCTGAACAGCTCATTATTCCTTGATTTGTTTTCACCATCATCTATCCAGTTCTTTTGGAGTGAGCTTGTGGAGCAGAGCTGAGAGTCAGGGCTGGCAGGTCCTGAATACTCCTCCTTGTGTCTTGACTGGCTCAGCAGTTGCCCCTGTAGCCAGTTGAAATCAATGGGGGCAGTGGGCAACTGTGGCTCTGCGTGGAGCAGATGGCAGAAGAATGGCCCTTCCTCCTACTGTGGCATGCTCAGCAACATACAAATCACTGGCCACACAGTATCATGAAGCTAGGGGTTTGTTAGCTGTAGTGGAGTTGTTTAACCAGGGACATGGGGGTTCTTCAAACATATTTCCATATGATCTTGAGTTGGATGACTAATCGACTGATAAATACTTGAAATACAAACAGCGACAGCTTGTGTCCAGTCTGCATACTGTATCAAGGGCCCAAGAATGACCCACAAATTTACAGCAGAAGTGACGCAGCTGCAGTGTAGCAGCATGCATTGATCATTCCTCTTCGAGGAATGATTTGACATTAAATGACATGTCATATGTTCCACCCTCATGTTGAAAGTTAATTGTGCACCAGCTTCTCTAAAGCTCACTAATGAGGCTGGCTGTTTCCTCTAGCGGTCTTTTAAACCTGTTGTTTTCTCCCTTAGAATCCAAGTCATGCTAAGCTAACTGCCTCATAGCTTACACTTAAAACTAAATATGAGAGTGGGATCAATGTGGTCATCTAACTCCCAGGAACACCTCCAAGGAACTCACTATATGAGTCCTTGCTTTAAATGGTAGCAAATGCATCCAATTCTGACATTATAGCAACCGAAAAAGAACTTTTATTTAACAGAAAAAGTGGGAAAAAATCCAACAGAAGTCTGTAAGAGGTTGAATTAACTGGTATCAATCAGCAGACCCACCAATGCACTCTGGATAGCTTGTCTACCTCAAACATCAGTTAGGGTCTAAGTGGGTGGAAACAAATGAAGCTGCTAAGCGATTTTCCTGCCGTTTTAACTATTATTCCCCCACTCAGGCTTGAGCCCGAATAAATTCAGACATCTTTACTGTTATATTTTTCCACCCTGGACCTTCTGCGGACTGCATGGTAAAGCCACATCAATATTTACAAATATATAATGGAGTGGAGGAGTGTTTTGTGGATCTGCTGATAATTTATAGCTTTTCCATCGCAGCTGGTTCTTAATTGCTTGACATTCGTGTTAGCTTCAGACTCACTGATATGGGATGGATGACTGCCAGCACAACTCTGTCACACATTCACTGTCATGTTTTGCTCTCTTTCGATGCATACTATGTCCTCACTCCTCCCCCTTCACTCTGACTCCTGGTTTCTCTACCTTCTATCATCTTGCTGTCGGTCTATCTGTTTGTCTCTGTGTTTTTTGGGGGGGTTTTCTCACAGTGCCTCTCCTTTCTCATCGCATCTCAGCATTTCCCTTACTCTCCTCCTGTCGCTTTCTTCTGCTGGAGCAACATGTAGCAGGTGCTGAGAATAAAAAGCAACAGTGATGAGAGAAAAAGGTACACTGACAAAAGCTCCATCCCTGGAGCTTGCTTGTAGCTGTGAAACAAAAAATAAATAAAAAATACATCAATTACCTCCGTGATTGAATGATGTTAGCACAACTCTGAGGATGTTGCCTGTGTTGAGATGAATGGCGCAGCTCGGCTCAACGTAGATTTCTGTCTCGACTTGTGTTTGTTTTGTGCACACAGCCTCACAATCAATAATTATAGCACCTTGTTGCTGTCTGCCTTGGCCTGCCAATCAAATCATGAGAGACTAGTGTGCTAGAACACAGTAACATCTGTGTAGAAATGGTCTATGTATCTCATTCTCAGTACTGACTCCAGCAGCTCCACTTTTCACCAGAGATAAGCTGGCAGCTATGTCAGCGAGATGAGGACAATAGTGCTGTGACTCCATCACACTTTTTCCAATGTGCAGCCTGACTCGCTACTGATATTTTGTGGATATAACTTCTATTACACCCTCCATTGTTACTTTTATGAAGGTTATTTTTAATTATGTTTGTCTTTATTCATTGTACAGTGTCCTTGAGTGTCTTGAAAGGCGCTTATAAATAAAACATATTATTATTTTTAAAGATCCAAAGATGATAGTTGATGAATATTTGGTATTACTTCAATATGGAAGTATAAAAAGAATTAAAGTAAATAAATGAATTACATATTTATCAAATATTTTTAATTTTAAAAAGAAAAACATGTTGTAACTGATGCTACTGTATTACATATGAAGACAAAGCATTTAGTCATTGCAAAAATATGACCAACAAGTCAAGTTTATCAAGTCAAGGTTTTTCCCCTAGACTTCAATACAATGCGACTTTCTTTTACAACCAGTGACGTCACCCACTGATGGTCAATAGGTAGAATGCAGGTTTAAGACTCTTCAGCAATGGCTTCACTTTTCAGACCGTGAGTGTCCACATTTTTAGTACTTTTTTGAGTGTTACTGTGATACTGTTTTAATATACTCATTGCAGGGCAAACAGGATCCAAACCCATGTTTGTAGAGAGCTAACCAACATCAGGCCAGAGTTGCATGGTCAGACAGGAGTAGCCTGGCAGCAGATTTACCATACCCACATACACGCAAGCATACACACACACACGCACACACGCATACATACTGTTTCTGTGTGCGTGGCCTCGGCCAAAACCCTTCTTAGCTTTCCAGTGTCTTGTGGCATGTTCGTGCCTGCTCTCATTTCATCTCTCTGTCAGTCGCTTCCCTCTTCCTTCCCATTTCCCTTTCATTGCTATTTGCATAACCTATGGTACACACCTTTAGATCGTCTCAGTCTGCTATCTTTTCATCCATTTGTTCCTTGAATACCGCACTCAGCAAGGTTGAATGCTAAGTAGATCTATTCACCAAGAGGCTGGAAGACTTGGCAAAAGTGTCTTTGGCAGATGTAAAAAAGTTCAGGATGGTTTTAGCGTGGTGGAATGAATGCGGCTGGTAATTTGTGGATTTGTGACGCCACTGTCTGTTTGCTCCATGGATGGTAGTATTGAACTGTTTGTCCACCAATGCATGTCCACTGCTGGAATTGTGCCATCCATTCATGGTTGGTTCCTCAAACACCATCAGCTTGAAAATGTTGCTTCCGCAATACTTTGGTTTATAACTTAATAAGATGTGGCATTCAACCTTAATTAGAAATAATCATCATACAAGATTACTTTTAAAATTTTATGTCGTATTGATGTAATATAATGCTAAATGTTATTAATTGACATGTAAAAATGTGTATGTATTAAATTTTTTGTGTACGTAAATATTGCTGTTAATATCCATATGGATGTTACATATATGGTTTATTTATTTATTGACTTTAAACCCAGACTATCAAATTAAAAACATGTACATGTACATCTCTGCAACACTGATGACTGCTTCCGTTTTTCTTTGTGTTAATAAGATGGTGACTGTAAATTTTTTTTTTTTACAGTCAAGTTGTTTTATTTTTCTTCTATTTCGTGCACATGACTTTTACATTGTACTGAGAAGTGTCAAACTCTGGTGACCTCAATACTGCACCTGAATGCATCCCCTATCGACACTGAGAGGACTGAAATTGCTGCTGTTGCTAACATGCTGCTTTCACAAAAATATAAATGGTGAAATGCAGCTGCGGTGAGAAGACGATCCATTCCCTGTGAATAAACTGGCTCCACTTTTATTGCTGATGACCAGCTTGGAGATTGGTAGAAATATTAAACTATTGATGCCCAAGTGCCAGATGAAGACATTAAATTGTGTAAAGTAAACGTAAACACTGTAGAGCTTTTGACTTGAGGCTTTGCTTGAATGTTGTTTTCACAGAAATTGCATTGCAAGAATTCTACAGACTCATGGTGTCAGTGGTGGTTAATGAAAAAGGAGAAAATTGAGCAATTTAGGAAAAGCCAGAAATTTCCCTGAATGCAAGCACTTGTTATGCTTGACGTCGATGCCTCCACCAGAATCACAGTGAAATAAAATGGCCTCATAGCACCTTGTGTAAGCACTAGTTAAGACGTTCGGTAGTGCAGTAATGTTTACAAGAGGCAAAAGAGTGAAATTACCTCAATCTACACCCAAGTTACAGCTCAAAATATGTCTCCATGAGATAAACCTCATTATTTCAAAGACAGCTGCATTGTTTGCCAGAGACATATAGACCTACCTTTAGCCAGAGAATGACATTTTCCTGTTCTGTGGCGTTATCAATGTGCGAAACGTCGATAAGGAAAACATGCATTAGGATGCCGACACACAAGGTAATGATAACCTATGCCAATCCTAATAGACTGTCAGAAATCTTGATTGAAATCTCCCAGTTTTTCTAGCTCTTAAAAAGTCAATCAGCACGCCTGCATTTTCCTAACGTGGCTCCTGACTTCTCATTCCTCATGCTTGCTTTTCAGGGTATAAATATTAGTTTTGGAATGTGTTTGTGTGGCAGGTTTTCAAAATTGTGTTGTTTCCCATGATGGCTGGGGGCAGGGCTAGAGACCTATGCAGCTCCAAGGTTTTCTTTTTTTAAGTGGCAGTCCCCTACAGCAGGCAACTGGTGAATGTTAACCACGGCACACATGTTTGGAGTCCCCACTGAGCGGGTTTTGGGGCAACAGCAGTGCACATAAGGTCTTTATGGGAGGTTTAAGAGGATTTGGAGTATGGACTGAAAATAAAAATGGATGTGGCCTCTGTGACATTGCCCATAGGTTTCGTGAACAGCACCTCTTAAACCCAGAGTGAGCAGCTCCACCATTGCCATCTTGGTGCAGATAATTATTAACTGAAAACTTAAATGATCTTCATTTTGAGTTGTTAGCAGTCTTTAATGACCCTTAAAGGACATTTTAGTGTTAGTTGGTTCATGTCTCTTATTGAATATTGAATATGAGGATGCGCTAGCAGCCAGTTAGCTTAGCTTAACGAAAAACCAACAATAATCATCTGCTGGCTAAGAAACATTTTGAACCACGTGTGTCACAATATAAAACCTCAGCTTATTGTTGCAGCTCTGTTCATGTAGAGCTAAATAAAAAAATAAAAAAAATAGATGCAGCCTGTTAGGATTCTTTTTGACTTCCACTGGGGTGTTGGAACAACAATTGTTCAGCAGAGTGAGAGGTCTTCTTCGACAGAGTCTTAATTTAGACACACTAACGCTAACAATACCACTGGCATAACATAACAGCTATATTCATCTTTACAATGGTTTCATTTAATGACACTACTTAAATCATGTTAATTGAGCAGTGATTGATTCCACATGAATATGTTTAAATACGTACTGCAGTGTATACGCTGAGCGGAAATTCCTGATCTATTCTTCTTGTGGCCTTCTAACCTGTTTATATGATAATACTGTCATAAGGCATATTTCTTTCATGCTGTAATTCATATCTGTTGTTTCTCTCCCCTCTCTTCCCCTCTTTGCTGTTGCTGACTCGGTGAGGCAGGTAAGACTGTTATTAGCTGTCCCACCTCGTGCAGTGTTTGTTCATATGCCTTTATATGTATGTGAGCGCATGTGCATTTGCTAGTGTGTGTGTCAGAGATGAGTTTAGTTGAGATTAGTAAAGCTGGGTCACAATGCTGTCTCTGGTGCTGCTGATATTGCTCCGGCTGCGTGTGTGTGGGTGTGTGTGGGCGTGTTTGTGTGTGTGTGTGGGGGGGGGGGGGGAGGGGGGTACACAGGGCACAGCTGAAAGTGAAAGAATTATGACACACTCATTCACACACTCACACACCTACTCAGACACACACATCCTATAACAGAGACTGGCCAGCACACTTTACACTCGCTATTGATTGGTTACAATTGGGTGATTCCTGTCGTACATGCTGGAGATGACAGTGTTACAACATGAGAGTGGTGAGACAGAGTACTTCTGTGCTGTTACTGGACTACAGGATACGAGCAAGTGCACACTAATTCTTTTAAAATATACAAATGCAAAATATCAGTAGCTCAAGACAGGGTCAGTGCTGTTAGCAAGCATCTTATTTTTTATCACCAGTGAAATGCCTGACGTGTAAGCTGCAGGTCAGGAAACGGACCTTGTTAGTACCTAAATTACACATCTGCCAGAGTAATTAGTGAAAAGTGAAATTTACTTGCCTGTGAGCTCAAACAGCCGGATTAGCTGTCAACTAAGGGATGTGATCAGATCTCTGGTTTTTATGAAACTATGGATGGTTTCAGAGGAGACTCCAGGTTTAGGAAAAGGCAAAAAACACACTGGTTCTATAGTGCCTTAAATCTGCGACCGAACCAAGCCTCTGCAAGCATTGCATCTTTCTACTGTTCACAAAGACAAGTAAAAGGTAGCTGCATGCATACCTCATTTTCCACCCTCATTTGCTAATGCCAGGTGTCAGTAAACAGCAACAGTTGAAGTCCATCAGTTTGTTGAAGAACTTAATGATTTAATCACAAGTATCAAAACAATCTCTTTTTTTAAAATAAACACTCATTTACAAATAAGAGGAAAGTGAGAGCTCTTAGAGGACAAAAAATATATATATCTCATATGTTTTAGTGTAAACTACTGTTTATAATATAATTTCACTTGTGATTATAATGTAATCATACATATATTTATTATTATTTATTTATTATATAGAATAAAATGTGAGTGTATATATATATATATATATATATATATATATATATATATATATATATATAGATCAAAACAGTTTGAAGGTGCATTAATAATGAAGTCATTATCATCCAGACAGGCTAGAGGTTCAAAATCAGAAACACCTTGCTGTGCTAGGCACTGTCCAACTATGCCACTAAAAACAATATTAATATCAGTTCTTTTACTAATTATTGTTTATTTTCCCATCTTAGTTAGATTAGTGTCCTAATTGAAAAGGGCTAATGGGTCATTCACCCCCCTCCCAGACTACCCTGAAGTCACAGTCACAACACCTGCTTTATCCAGTTGACAATGTATGCTTCGGCTGGTTCTGGCTTGAATAGTCCTTCAAAATAAAATCTAAGAAAGTGAAAAAAAAAAAAAAAAAAAAGAATTAGAATAATAAAGTGAGACTGCTTCTGTGAATATGCGACACAGAGTCTCCTGTCAAATTTCAATTAAAAAACCGGTGCTGTGTATTGTAACATTATTTCCCACCATAATAGAAAAGGCAACCTGAGGTTACAATCACATTCCAAATGCAACCAAAGGTTTGAAGAGTTTTCAACGAGTGGCTGTTATTTCCTAAATGGTAAAGAAAAAAAGTTACCTTTCTATTATTTTCCCCTTTTGTTTGGGCGACATCGTCTGAAGGTTGCGCATTGGGAAGGACCTTAATTAAGATTTCTTTGCCTGGGGCTCTGTTTGCAAGCTGAAGTACATCAGAAGCCAGATACAGATCATTGGCTCCCTGGGTCAAGTCATGTGATTAGGAGAAAATATTAACCCTTTCATCACGGCGACACACCGTGGAGTTAAAGGCAGTATGAATGTGTTGTTTAAAAAGGATGGGGATGAAAGATAAAACATTCACCCCTTCCAAGTGCAGGTTAATATAGCCAATGATTGACAGCTGGATCACAGTATTGATTGAATCCAGTATCTCTGTCTTGAAGTATCACTCTCTCTCTTTCTCTCCCATCCCCTCTCACTGCCCTTCCTGTTTGTTTGGTTTTGAATTCAGGCTGGTTATTACACAGAGAGGAGAGTAGGTTATTGCCTGGTGCAAGGGGGGCATTGTCTTATAGTCGCCACCTTCTGAGCAGCTCATCCATCTTTCTCAGCTCCTTGCATCGTCAGTCGTCTGTTAGTGGGCTAGCCTCCCCACACAAGCATGGAAGGTGGGCCTGTTTCATGTGGATCCCACTGTGGAAAATGCCAGCTGATCAGAACACAGCATCATACCCTCTTACGGAGAGGCCTGAGTGCATTCATGTGTTTGACAGCTTAAATGTAGCTCATGAATATTTCAAAAATGAGCAGGTTTTCTTTTTTTAGTCTACTTTCACCATTATTTTGACAAAGCAGTGAATGTAGAGAGATATTCACTATAAATTTAAAAAACAATGTTAGACTCAATAAGCTAGGGCCAAGTGGGAGACTTAGCCTATGATTCGTCACCACACTGCCAATGTGATTTACTCCAGCAAGATTTTTGCTATATTGTCTAATACAGGCACAACAGAATGTGTGGCTGGAAAAAATTTGGAGCGAGTGTGTGGATGGAGGGGGCCTGGCTGGAGCCTAGAAGAGACTGCTATTAGCTGTTAATTCTGAAACAAATTATGCAATTAGCTCTGGCATCAGAATGTAGGCCATGAGAGAGGACAGCATAACCTTCATGTGATCTGTTCTGCGGTGAGCTGGAGAGCGAGAGAGTGAGAGAGAGACCCATTTAATAGGAGAATTTCTTTTACCCGAGCAAAACACTAACAGTAGACCCAAGTGCCACTTTAGCTTCCCTTTGAGTGCTTTCTTTTTCCCATTTATGGAGGGATTTTCATAATGTCTGTGTGTGCTGTTTTTTTTTTCTTCTTCTTTGAGAATTACTCATGTCCTTAAAACAAAGAGGTAATTTGTCTGTGCATATGAGATAATATTGTCTGGGGAGCAGTATGATTTGCTGCCCCTGCTTGACTGTGAAACAGAGGGAAGGTGTTGATTTCAAGGTGTGTGTGTGCATGTGCGTGCATGTTAGCTTTTTGAGAGCTTCTGCATATGTGCACAAGTGTGTGTGTGTGTGTGTGTGGGGGTGTGCGTAGCATCATCAATAAAGGTCTCAAACAGCAGCGGAACCAATTGTAGCTCCACTTAAATGTTGGGCCGATACTCACTGAGGATTGGTCGTTAGTTTAACACAATCAAATTTGTCCACAGTGAGAAAGTCATTAATTCTAAGTGGACCATTCATTTAATGTTGTTAGGAAGCACAGAGGCAAGAGTCCCTTGGCATTATCGACGTATGTAACTCCAATGAAGCTTCGCCACAACAAACAACCACTAGATCACAATTTACTGAAGAAGGTTACCTGTTGTAAAAAAAAAATTAACACATTTATAACCTTGTATTTATGATAAGGAAAACTTCAGAGACTAATGCATTGGTTTACATGGCAGGGTTTGGCGGAAATAGGAGAAAAAAAGCAGTGTCCTGTAAAGTGATGTTACAAGAGGTTGCTTGTGGGGATTTCTTTTTACTTTGTGTGCATACATGGTAGTCAATCCATCCATCCATCTTCTACCACTTTTCTGTTTCCGGGTCGTGGGGGTGCTGGAGCCAAACCCAGCTCCCACTGGGCGAGGGCAGGGTACACCCTGAACAGGTCGAGACAGACAATCCTTCATTGACTTATATAAATATATTCCTCTTTTGACAATGGGCAACAATCACATGCATTTAAGGTCAACTTCACTCCTAAATCACAGGTTTACCATCATAGTGGTTGTTTTTCACATAAGCCTTAATCAACAACACCTAATGAACAAATTCAAGAGGACAATGTGATGTGAACCTTATATTTGTTAAATCCCGATGTGAGGTTTAAATTAAAAATGTTTGACCACTTGTCTCCGCCCTTGAGTTGCACCAGATTATTGTGGCTAAAAAGCACGTGTGACACAGGTTTTGTGTAATGACTTAGGATGTTATCAGTGCACAGCAGGAAAGTAAACAGCAGCACTATCTCCAAAAGGTTAGCCATATGTTAAATCAATGGCAGGGGACAGGAGGGAGAACAGCTGCTATCCCCACTGCTATCTAAAACCTCACACACAAACACACACACGCACGCACAGACAAATAATATACACAAACCTGCATGTGCACACTCAATGCTCACTGCTCCCGGAATCATATTGCTTATTTTGTGGCATAGGTGTTAAAGGAAATCCAAAAAGGAGCATTACGGACACACACGCACACACAGTCAGATTCATCTGGAACATGAAGTGTAGCAGAAGTTTGTTTGGTGACCGTGATCTCAGCATTTAAAAGATGGCCAACTCACATGTGGGCGAGACATCTGGAAAGCTGAACAGACCAGTGATCAAAATCAAGCCAACGTGTAAACAAAACAAGGCAGCTATGCAGTATTAGCTGGCCAGCTGTCAGGATGAAACTTGTGTGAATTAGTTGCTTTCTGATTGTCTCTAGTTATTTATTTCTTCACTGTGAAAAGAGGAAGACTTTCTGTCTCTGTGTACAGATTCTCAGTATTTATTGGGGTGGACTCTGAGGGAAAGGGAGCATTTATGTGCAGTGATAATGTGAAAATCACACAGATTCTGTCCAAAGTGAATAAAAAATTATAATTATTTTTGATGCTGCATTTGTTTATAATCACACTGTTATCATGGAATTGTCTTTCATGTCCAATGTTCTCACAGATGATTATCTAATTGGCATACAATTTCACACTGTTGAAAGCTCAAAGACGCCTATTATGCACCACTGCTTAATTAAACTCTCTTTTTGCACTTGTGAAATCCTGTCACAAAACCCTTTTCACAATTCCTACACGCAGTGCTCTCACGCATAATTGTATTATGGACTGCATTACATTGTCCCACTTTAATTCACAGCCCGCGGCTTACAAATTATGAAACAAAGACAAGAGCGTATGTGAGATTTTCTGGTTTCACAGTTTGGCTTTGTGGCAGTCTTGTGCTGTGATTATTCCCTCGATAGCCTGGAACGCATTAAATCACCTTGTATAACAAAAGTCAGAAGACCTAAACCGTGAATTTGGAATACATATAAAAAAATATTTAAAATTCAAATTTAGTTACCTCTGAATCCCTCGTGCCCCTGTAGATCATTTGTAACAAGAGGACAGTGGGCTCACAGGCGCAGTTTGTTTTCAGGGAACTGCTTGTGACCTTAGTCTGTTAACTGGCTCACAAAGGCTGACAAACTTAACTCCACAGCAGTGTCTCAGAAGTGGCTGCCTCCCCCTTAAACACAATTTCAGGACAATTTCCAACAACATCCCAGCAGCAGCCTTGCCAACTACTCTCAGTGAAAACCAAACAGAAATTTACTCATTTTCAACTGAGCTCAGTAGGAAACCTTCCTAAAAAGGCTTTACTGTATGTGTTGTGAACACTAGCCTTTTCCAAGTTACACATTTATCAAGTTATAAATAAAGGCAACAATTAACTTTTCAATGGTCTAAAATTGGAAAACTACATGGTTTTTCCACATTGTTTACATGTATTTTAAAGATTTGTTCTAAAAGTGTATTTTATCTAATGTTGGTGTCCGATTATTTGTTACATAATACGAATGCATTCTCCACCAAAAATATATGTAGAATATATACTCTTTTTTAAATTCTCAACTTTTTTTTTTGTTGTAGTTGCTGTTTTTAAAACTAGTAATTTTAAATCAGGTTAGAGCTGTGAAGTACTGTTCCACACAGACAGGTATGAATGTACATTAAAGCCTTGTCGTAGCTTCATCATGAGCCCCTAAGTTGTACCAGACTTTTTTTCATCGCAGTATGAAACTGTGCTTTGACCACTTGTCATATCCAGGTATCTTTTAGTCGGTTTGGATGTTGACAGAAAAGAAACAAAAGAAAAGTCCCTTCAGAAAACAGACTCCATCTCTTTGCCAATTACCAGTTTCTGTCTACAGCACGCCGGCGAGCAGCAGATAATGTAACAGCTTTGCCTCTGTATGCCGGCTCCATCACTGCTGCCGTCACCATCCACTGCAAAATGCGCATCTGGCACCTCCACATTCACCACTTAGCTAAATTACATTACTTCTATCCTAGTGCCTCTAACAAGGTGCTCTGTGTATTCTGGTTGGGAAAATAGGGAGAGAACATGGCAAGAGACAAAGAAGTGGAGTAGCTAACATGGTGTTAACAATTGCTCAGTGAGTTCCTCTGCTTCCCATTACACACTCTTTGCGCTTTTTAACCTTGTTAGCAGGCTACGGCAGCACCCTGCCCCAGAATGCTTGTTCCATAATTAAGGGTGGCTCAGGTGCTAGATTTATGGAGATTTGCAGGTCTGTGATTAAAATTGAAATTTAATTCTGGTAATCTGGCGGAGGTGAGGGAAAAGGGATATTAAACGTTAAATAGGAGGGAAAGACAGTGTGGGTGGTTGGCTAGCCACATATCAGTGGGAGATACTTCACACAGGCTGTTCAAACATGGACTTAAAACAGGCTTATCTCCCCAAAGGTTAATGAGGAGCGGCTGGCTGCGCCTGTTACAAACGCACAACAGATCTCTCATCTTCGACTGCACAGTGTTGTGTCAGTCACACACACACACACACACACATACCCACAGACAGGCTGGATAAGCTTCAAACATCGCAAACCCAGAGCATCACGGAATTTTCCTTTCCAATAACATCCTCAGACCACTTAATTACTTTTCCTTTTGATGCGACACACAAGAATAAGTGGACTCTGGATGGAATCTCTCTGCGCTCCATCTGTGTCTCTCTCTCCCTCCACAGTGATAGCTGATAATATAGTTGTGGCATTTCAGATTTCAGGGCATGACTCTGTCGTCCATATCCCTGAACTGTCATCCACTTTATGGAGTGCACAGTTCAGAGTGCAGCGTGTGTGTGGAAGCAAACACACTTGCACTCCTTAGGTTGTGCTAAAGAAATACGTGCCCTTTGCCTTCTCCTCTCTGTTTATTGTCTAACTCCTGACCTAAAGGAAAGTGTGCCAATACAAGACAAGAATAATGCTCTATTTTACCTCCAGGTGGCTCATTTACCATTTTGAAGTAGCCATTTACTCCTGGTATGCATATGTATTTCACTCTATTGTTGCCCCTGCAGTGATTGGACACCCCAATATCCCATGAACCATGTTTGTCCTGGATGAGCACATATTGCAGATCTATGTAGATGGCACAGAGTTGTATTGGAAATGCAGCACACTGTGTGAGGCTTAGTATGTGAATGTCCACCTTGTTTTTCACCTGCAGGGTAGCAAGTGGATTCTCTGTCTTATGAGCACATGGTGCTTTTTCAGGCCTGGCAGGAGTGTATGTGTGTGCAGAAAAAAGTAGCTGTTCCTCACATTTCAAGCCCACTGTGTTTATTTCTGTACTGATTCTGTCCTTCTTAATATTTCCATCCATCCATCTTCTACCGCTTTTCTGTTTCCGAGTCCAGTCCATCCAGTCCATCACTGGGCCAACAAACAAAGACAAACAGAGACGAACAATCACTCACGCTCGGATTCAGACCTACGGACAATTTACAGTCACCAATTAACCCAGACATGCATGTCTTTGGACAGTGGGAGGAAACCGGAATACCTCGAGGAAACCCACGCAGACACAGGAAGAACATGAAAATGCCGCACAGAAAGGCCCCAGGCCAAGAACTGAACCCACGACCATCAATGATATCAAAGTGGTGTCAACCTAAATATTTTATTCTCCACCCAAAAGTTGATAAGCATATTTCCTGTTGAATTTATTAACATAAAAAGGTTGCTAGTTGAAGTGGTGCAAACTTCAAAAACACAGAAGGTTTAGGATCCCACCATCACTTCTGATTGACTGTTTTCATTCATTCATCTTCTACCGCTTATCCGTTTCTGGGTTGCAGGGGTTGCTGGAGCCAATACCAGCTCACACTGGGTGAGGGTGGGGTACACCCTGGACAAGTCACCAGTCCATCACACAGATACAAACAGAGAGGAACAACCACACACACTCACACTCAGACCTACAGGCAATTTTAGAGTCACCAATTAACCTAAACATGCATGTTTTTGGATGCTGGGAGGAAACTGGAGTACCCGGAGGAAACCCATGCAGGTACAGGGAGAACATGTAAACCCCGCACAGAAAGGCCCCAGGCCGGGAACCGAAACCGCAACGTTCTTATTGTGGGGCAACATTGCTAACCACTATGCCACCCAAATCCTTTGAGGCCTGATGGTGGGTCCAGGTGGGCTTGGCTTACAACACTGGCTGTATTGCTCTGACATCACAAAGTAACACAAGTCCTGACAGCTGGTTTCTGCGTGGACTGAGACCTCTCATACTCCTCCAATATTAATATATAGCCTAGACCAGATTTACAAACAAAGACCATGTGAAGATCTGCCTTTAGACAAACTGGACCTTTAACTCTGATTTTCTGCACCCAGGTGACAACACACATCTGTAACAGAGTGCATTTGCATGTGTGTGTTGCTAGAGCTTTCTTTTGTGCTTGTTTTGTGTTTTCTGCGGTTGTGCTGGCAGCCCGGCGTCTCTCTGGCCACGGCTGTGTCAGCTACAGAGATGAATAGCCTTCTGCTTTCGGCCCACTAAGTAATCCAGCCAATGATGAATCGCTGCTCTCACTGACACCCAAATTGGAATCATTGGGTCTGGGAGCCAAACTGAAACAAAAAAAAAAAAAGAGGGCCCCTGGCGGTGGCGTCTAGTCATCTGTTACTGTGTCACTGCCCAAGGCCGCACAAGGTATTCCCCCCCTCTGTGTGCTCAAGGCCTCCGATAAATGGAGAAGACAAAGGGCCTTTCAGAAATGTGTCACACTCATATCCTTCCCCATCATAATGGTATTGCCATGATATTCTCTTCCTCCAATGTGGAGTTGTTAGACTGATAGCTGCAGCCAAGGCTCCTTCAGTAAAGTCATGATTAAAAAGCTGCAGCAAAGCTTTATTTTAAAGGACTCCTCCTACACATGAAATCTTTTTGAGTTCCTTTAACATTTGAACACCTACTTCCGTCAGCCTATGAAAAGCAGCAGTTAGCCCACATTCTGCCGCCTGAGTCTGTTGGCGGTGCATGTAAAACAAATCCCCCAACACAAGGAATGTCTTAATGAACTTAATGAGGTTTTCTAATTACAGAGGGAAGTTAGCCCGTGTCAAATGGGCCTTTTTCTGCCTTCCTTGACATGGATTAACAGCTAGGCTATTAAATCCAGCCCTACATTACAATAGAGGACAGTGTGAGACACAATCAGTCACATCTGCTGTAATTCTGGCCTACATTCAGCAGCACATTGCTTCATTTGAAGTGAATGAAGCTTGCATTTTTTACAAAAGCCTGGGTGACCCCGAGGCAGAATCTGAACCTCCACTTGAAACCTTCTGATGGTTGATGTAGAACAGGGAATAAAAACAGGAAAAGAAATGTCTCAGCATCTGAACCATGAAGGCCATAACCTTCATATTAATGCCTCTGATATAAAATATTATTTCTTGAGTTTGCACTGTTACTTTCTTTCATTTATTCCCTCACACACTTTCATTTTGCTCATTCACAGTCTGCTCTCCTCTTTTCTCTTTCTATTTCTGTCTCATGCCTTGTCTTTCTAACTCCATGGAAGGGAGGATGATTTACTTTGTCATCATTAACACATCAAAAGAGCAAAGTGTGTATTCCAAAGTCATCTGATAACTGATTCTCTTTAATGGTGCACTGGAACAGTAATTAATTTCAAAAACATCCCATTTATTTGTTCTGGAAGTAAATGCTGCCGCCAAAGCGGCATAAATCCTGTCTGTTGCTGCAGCTCAAATTAATTTACGTGTTGCGTCTCCTTGCATCCTTTGAGAATTTAATTATCTCAGCAAACAGGCTCTGGGTGTGTTGAATATACATTCGATCAACAGAGTTGTTCTGAAGCCAAAATAGCACAGAGACATGTTGTTTTAATTTGACTCTTCTGCCTCCTCTGTGTCATTCCAGACAGTTGCTTGTCATGAACATGAAGACAAAGCTTTTCAAAGAAAGCAGCAGATGAAGTAGGGATAATACTACTGAGTATTAAAAAACACAGAGCAACAACAGACTCTGAATACCACCCAGTGAGTCCATTTATTCCTTAGCTAGAGTGTCTTCTTCACTTCTCTGTTAGCACACTTGATCCAAGTCAATCCAGACGTTTCAGCACTCAGGATTTCTGAGAGTAGCTTCTGGCAAGTGGGGGCAGACCCATTTAGGCAACAGTCACTCTGAGATAAATCACAGATTGGTACAGAACTGAGTTTAGATCAGGTAGAGCCAGGGGGGCTGAGGATAGTTCCCTGGACTCTGACATCAGTCAAAATGTGGACTGACATGTCTGTTTATGTAAATCAAAATGTAGCATGAATTTTATCGATTTCCTCCAAAAAACCCGCAAAAAAAATGCTTTTATGCAAATATTGTAAGTAGTCCGGTCTGGTGCTACTAAAATGGTACAGAAAAAATGTCAAACCTAAAACAGTATAAAACAATTTACAATGAAAAGATATCGTCTGTTTCAGACGTGTTTCTTTGAAAAAGGTGATGGTCAAATTGGGCTTATGGACACATCTCAAGTTTGTGGATGCTGTTATCTGAAGCTTTCTTTTCAGTGATGGGAAACCTTCAATAGAATATATCATCAGCTTCTTTCTTTTTGGGAGTGGGTGATGGTATCACTTTGGAAGATCTTCACCTAGTATTGCATACAAGACAAGAAGCTGTGATACTTCCTATTTGATAGCTCCATCCCTTGACACAAAGGAACTGCAGTTTACACTGCTCTTGTCCTCCGGTGAACTCAGTGACAGAGCACTCTCAGAGTTGGTCATCCCTCTCCGTCTTCAACAATCTCTAGAAGTCTCCAAGAGCACCTCCTCTCCGGACACCTCTAACAATAACACGCTCAAGAAGCATTTGCCTTGCTCTTCTTTACCTGATCTCCTTGCACTTATTGAGCAGCTTTAGCTCTCCATATTAACATCAAGGTTTCTGAATGCACTGAATCATCAATGATGTCCTTCACTTGTAAAAGTATCTTCCAAAATAGTAAATGTAAATGTTATTTATTATTCTATAGCAGTGCTATGTCTGCAGGATAGTATGGAGGCTACAATAAGTCCCTATTGAAAAGCTGTGTAGTTAATGTAGCTGTTATTGAAGAGCATAGATTATATGCTGTACAAGTGGACAGAAATTAAAATTAAGCCATTACTGAAGAGCCTTAAACCTACGGTCTATCTAATTCTTTTATGAGTTTCTAGTTTAGGAGTCTCTAGTTTCAAGTCTTCAATACAACATTATGTTCATTTTTAAATGATATAAAGAAGAAGAAAAAGATAAATGATGAATAAATGATATAACAGACAATAAAGCATGGGTGGATTAGGTTGTGGCTACTGTGTGTTTGGTATGATTGTGTGATTACCAAACAAAAAACCAAATGAACAAATTATAAACTGGATGCTTTATAGGATTAATGAATACAAGATACTGTCATGCACATCTATATTCTTCAAGGATCCAGATTCAGGTTCATAGACTTGAATTTTGTATTATTAATTATAATTATAGTAATAGTTATTTCTGGGCTTATTTGTGTTTTTAAAATTGGGGATTTGTCAGTTTGAAGTTTTCTACTTTGCGGCAAATGTGTGGAGTTTGGCAGGAATCATCTCAATTGATTCAATCGTATAAAAAAATGAAAGATGCACACATCCACACACTGAGAAATAGATTTCAGGCTGTTTCTCACATGAATTTTTCAACTCTAAATCCAAACATAGTCCTCTTTTAATAGACGATCGCATTAACATTTAGGTGTTTGCATTACATTGTGGTTTTACTTGTTTAGATTTTATTGCATATTGATTTTATCTAGGGCAGCACGGTGGTTATGCCACAACAAGAAGATCGCACGTTTGTTTCCTGGGCCTGGGGCCTTTCTGTGCAAAGTTTGCATGTTCTCCCCATGCCTGCGTGGGTTTCCTTCGGGTACTCCGGTTTCCTCCCATGGTCCAAAGACATGCATGTTTAGGTTGAATGATGACTCTAAATTGTCCGTAGGTCTGAGTGTGAGTGGTGGTTGGTCTCTATCTTTCTCTGTATGTTGGCCCTATGATGGACTGGCGACCTGTTCCCGGTGTACCCCGCCCTTGCCCAATGTGAGCTGGGATTGGCTCCAGCATGGAGAAATGGATAAGCGATAGAAGATGAATGACTGAATGAATGATTTTACCTATGTGGTGGAAGGACGGGACTCAGACCTGTTTCTGCAAATGAAATCTTCCTTTATGTTGTTTATAAAGGGGCCAGTCAAATATAAAATCAGGTCTGATCGATTTATGGGAGTTGGAATACAGCAATAAACGACTTACAGTGTCCTGTCATCCTTGTTTTGACAGAAGATCCTGGCAAAACACATACATGCACATGCAAACAGCCAGACAAACTGATACACACTTGTGTCCACAAAGTCAGCATGAGTTGTTGGGGATTTTCTCACAAATCGCCCCCCTAAAGGTAAAGGCATAAATCAGCTGGTGTCAGGGCTACAGACACCCACAGCTCCTTATCACCACACACAGGCGGACACACTCACAGATTGATAGGTAGATAGTGACTGTGACAGGCAGAGCGACAGGCAGCCAGGTACAGAGGCTTACAGTGCCTGCACACGGGGAAGGGGCAGGCAGAGGAAAGTACTGATAGACAGGAAGAGGCAATAACATGGGACAGAGGTAGTCTTACAAGGACACTGGTCACAACTCTCATAGTTGATACTGACCTGATTAACTTCATTAAGAAAACTGTAACTATCTACACACAAGCAAAACAGTCAAAGTCACATCCAGGCTAGTTTTGCAACCAAGTGTCACTTCTTATTCAGCGTTTCTGTCATCAGACAAACTGACGTAGCATCAACCAGGTTCAGTTTCTTCATCATAAAACCAAACCTTTATGACTTTAACAAAGATAAATAATATTTACTTTGAGTGCACAGGAAAAAAAGACAATCAACATGAAATAAAAGCGGGACTCAACTATCTCACTGTTATTGCAGACACATGAAATAACCACAGACCAGGTGCTGTTGGACATTGGGTGACTGGAGAGCCACGATTGGATGATTGCCTGGGTACAGATAAAACTAGAATAATAGGATCATGTGGGTTTGACAAAACACATACAGTGCAGCCCGTGGCTCCTGCCCCGACCACTGTATGGATCTAAACAGACAAAGTCTTGTATAACTGTCACAGAGTATTTAGGACGCACTGTATCATGCACAGCTATGCTCGGTAGCAATGCCAAACTCCATTTGTTTCCACACATCAGAGTCTACTAGAGTAATACTAAGCCTGTGTTCCATTTCAAGGGCTTCTCTGTTTTAGGTCATGCACCTGAAGCAAAAAGCTTTGCCTACACAGACAGCGGATAACATCTCTCATCCCATTATTAACTGTGGAAGATGTACACACCCCCTGTGAGGGGTTGGTTGGTTTTTTTGGGGGGGGGGGGTTGTTTTTTGTTTTTTTCTGTCTTTTGAGAAGTTTTCGTTTTTGAAAATCAGTTTAACCTGATTGTAATCGGGAGGGAATCACAACTCTCTCTTTCCTGCAGTACACAAATACACAAAACCTTGAAATGACTAAATATGTGGTTCCACCGTAGAAATAGCCGGTATGGATTTGAGAGCAAAGAGTTGAAACCATTGAGTGATCCATAGTAGACATTTTAGGGGAGAGGGGGAGGGAGACACACACACACATACACGGTACTGCTGAGTGCATTTGACCTGTTCTCCAACAGAAAAAACACAGATAATTTGTAGGTTTTGGCGTTGCATTACAAGTTTCCAAGCAACCATTCCTGGTATCAGGTTTATGGAGCATTCAGTTGTGCGGCTTACAGTTAGGGTGCACAATGAGTAGCAACCAATGAGAAAAGGGTTAGGGTTATTGAGGTGTTGGCTCTGTGTGGGTCAAGGTCAAATGAAGAACAGTAGAAATACACTCGCTAGACTTATGGTGTTGAAATGTCTCAAGATTTAAACTTGAGTCTAAATGAGTGTTATGAGTCTTAACGATGCTATTTGTTTACCTTTGACCTAAACCAATTAACATTTTTGATTACTTCATAAGCAAGGCTCATTTAGGAATTTAGTTAACAAGTATTAAAATACCACTGAAGTTATCCATCAAAGTGATGATTCTTAAACCTGATTTAAATGATTCCAGGTTTAACTCCTCTCAGCTCTGGTTTGGTCTGCAACAGCTCCTGAAGCAATTATTTGGCCGATTGGTATTTGGGGCATAGTTGTGGATAGTTAGCCTAATAGAGTTTGTTTCTGTAAACCGGCCTCCTGCTGCTAGACAGCTGATGAAAGCAGTGAGGCTGTGAAAAAAAAAACAAAGCCAGAACAATAAGCTGAAAGACATTCACTCTAGAGCTGAGGGGAAAGGCAGTCAAGTGTCAATTCTCTGCGGGTTTGTGATCATAAGCAATCTGCAAGTAATAATTTTGACCCAGTGTTCATCTATAAATTTAAATGAGTGTAGCTTACATGTAGCAGCAGGATAGTCCATAGAACAGCGACTGCTGCAGCTTTGATTGCCGGCAATAACTGATAGGAACTGAATAGAATACTTGGTAGGCGTGAATACTGGAACTGAGAAAAGATAAAACTTTATTGTCCATTAGATTTGTATAAAACTGAGTCTGGCAGCACAGTATAAACAGAGATACAGCAACTACAGAAATAAACACATGCATAAGGATACTCAAACAGCTATTCCAATTACCAAATTGTATTCCTTTTGTTAACCTGCCGTCCTTCCCTTCCATTCTAGCATTTTCAGCATATTTTGACAATACAGTGATAAATAGAGTCCATATTACTCTCCGTAATCTTGATATGACTTTTTGTACCATTCAGTCTTTAATATCAGTCCTGAATAAGCACCAGTGGCCTAAGTGTACTGTGTAGTGATGATAAATGATGGTGCTGTCCATGATGGAAGTATCCATCATTGTCAACTTGTGATGAAAGACAGCTACAACCACACCATGCATAACCCATCCTGTTACTATGTAACATCCATATGCACCCATCCTGTTGGAAGGTGCACATGGATGTGTTTTGGTTTGTGGTGTGGGAGCAGAGGTTGTTCCTATGGGACCAACCCTGTAATTAATAACATAGCAAATCACCTGTATGGGGATGATAACAATGGTCATCATCAGACGGTGTGTTAAAAAACATCACAGCTTAGTGTAATAGTGAAAAACACGTTCCTTTTCTCTATCTCAACGACACACTCACAGAGAGTGTTCACAGAACAGATTTTTCTTCCTTCCGCTCTTTCTCTCACATGTCTGCAATTAGAATTGCTGCAAGCAACATTTTACTGCTGATTCCCACAATCCGTCCATCCAGCATTTAGAGAAGTGTCGTAGAGGCCCTTCTAGAAATAGATCATCCTGCTTTAGCTTCATAAAAGCCTAAGCGGAACCAAGCAGAAACACCAGTCAAACCTACTATGAGTCAGGTGTGTCGCACACTTCAAAGTCAAAAGGAGCCATGAATGCAGCACAAATGAAGCCTCCAATGTATCAATTGAAACTTCCACATCTCAGTAATGACCTCACTCTCCTACACGATTACTCATCATTCATTTATCCCTTACTGAGGTGGGAAGGCAGTGCTGCCAGCTCAAGACCCATAGAATTCCCGTGTGAATGAAAGTGATGTGGAGTAGTTGGGATTAGACTTCATGATGCCCTCTCAAAAATATATTCGGCTTTATTTTTTATGTCACGTTTGCTTCGCTGCTTGGCTTCATTTGCTCTTTTTCATCTTTAGCTTAAATGTGGCGTGATTGCTGTGGTTTACTACATTTCAGTGGTACCCACTACAGCAGAGAATTTCACTCCCAGTGTCTTATGTCAGTCAGAAATCACGATAAATTCTATTTATCTGGCTGAATTTGGGTCTGTTTACCCCCCCACTCCATCACTGCAAGATACAACTTCATGAGCTTTTTATGGATGTACATGTGCAAATGTGTTCAATTCAAAAGTCTAACTGATGGATCCATGTTGTTTCCCTTTTCACTGTCAAATCCATCTGAGTATTTTCACATTTTTACATCACACCTTTCTAGGTTACATTTTGGACTGTGATTTGTTTCTTATCCACTTGTGATGTCAAATAGTCAGATAAGCACAGAGAAACCTTCCCTCTCAGCAGATGATGTGAGGGAAAACAACCTCTTCAGTCAAATTCATTCAAATTCTGAGCGGGAGTTCACAGGATTACAAACATTCAAATGATGCAGCAGTAAAATAACACCTTGGTCAAAGAAATGCTTCTGCTAGACATTTCACCTCTAATACTTCAGAGGTTTTAATATATCTCTTTACATAGATGTTTTCACAATTGAGACTAACATGTCGCTGTCAAGTCTTTTGCCTTGTAAGATTTACTTTGTAGATATCATTTTGCAACCTTTTCTCCTAAATTTTCTAATGTATCATAACACTAATAATAATAATACAAGTGCTACTAGCAATTGTACAAATGATAATAAAAACAATAATTATTAATTATTAAAAACAATGTCCACCAGATTATGTGCCCTGACAGTTTTCTTTTCTCTGTGTTTAATTGTTGCACTGTGGTAATAATTAAAAAGGCACACATCGTGTCTCTTAAGTGTTAATCAGTTTTGTAACATGTCCTTCTATTACAGGAAATGTATTTTCATTTATGAATGCAAAAGTGTCACAAGCTCCTTAAAACCAATATTTTCAATCAGAAGAATGGGCTTCTTGGAGTGCTAATTTTTGACTTTGTTAACTTATTATTCAGTTTGTCCTAGAATGGCTTTAAGACCTTCCATGTGCAGGGCATTTCACGGTCTCATGTACATCCTGAATGAGAGGCAAGCAGATGAATTAGAGCTGAAAGTTAAACCATAAAGTAACTCCAACCAGGGATTATGCTTACATAAATGGAAAAAAAACTTAGTAATATTTGACCATGATTTCATAAGATTGGCTTGTCACATTCAGACAGTGAAACCCAGATCTTGAACTGAGTGACATCATTACCTTTTCTTACGAACATCACTGCTAATTTGGAGGAGATACAGTGCATTTAATTCATAGGGCCCCACAATAAGAAGGTCGCGGGTTTGGTTCCCGGCCTGGGACCATTCTGTGCGGAGTTTGCATGTTCTCCCCGTGCCTGCGTGGGTTTCCTCCAGGTACTCCGGTTCCCTCCCACCATCCAAAGACATGCATGTTTAGGTTAACTGGTGACTCTAAATTGTCCGTAGGTCTGAGTGTGAGTGGTTGTTTGTCTCTGTCTGTCTCTGTGTGTTGGCCCTGTGATGGACTGACGACCTGTCCAGGGTGTAACCCGCCCTCACCCAGTGTGAGCTGGGATTGGCTCCAGCACCCCCTGTGACCCGGAAACGGATAAGTGGTTGAAGATGAATGAATGAATGAATAAATCATAAGGACAGAGACCATTAAACATAGCATGTGTGTTTTATGATAGCATGACACATACCTTCATCTCAGTGGTCAAATCAAAGAAATACAACGAAAACCTTTTACAGTGTGTCTGTGCCCATGTTGTACTGATCTATTATTCAGCACACACCTCAAAATTGGGTGATAGTCTGAGAACTAAATATTTTTAAATTTTTTTCTTTTCCATAAGCTCCACATTTATTTGTTGTGAAACCTCTGGGGATTTTTTGGGGTGGGGGGGCTTACATAACAACTGCAGAGCAACGGGCACTTGAATGCAACACAGAAGTCACGTTGTTGAATGAAGTGTCCCCAGGTTTCTCTGTGGGACTTATAAATTAGCAATTGTTCACTGAAACTAAAATAGTGACAGTGACGTGTTTGTGATCATAGTTATATCAAAGATTTCAACCTTTTTTCCGGTATTGTTTGCATTACATTAATAGGTCTGCTATTACAGGAGAGACTCCTGTGGCATGTAAATGACACATATGGTTGTTCAAGTTGGAAACATGCACATTACGTTATCCAAAAGTTGCATCAAGGGGAACTGGACTTGGTCTCAAATGCTGTCACCGCATCCAGTTGCCCTCATGGCAACTTTCCTTGGATACTTGTATTTCAATTTTAGAACGCTGAATCCAGTGAGCTTCCTCCCCTGTACGCTGGACTCCCAAAAACCCTCCATTTCACAAATTCACTCCAGTGAATTAGAGGAGATGATTTTTTTGCCTGCTCAAAAGACTCATGTAGTTTTCTGCTTTGTCAACATGGATTTAGTCATATTGGAAAATGTTTTTAAGTTACTTAGAACAAGACTGGGAAAGGCAGAAGCTTTTCCCTTTTCCATTTAAGTAAATGCAAAAACTGATATTTCTAATATATGAACTGCTCTGGAATTTTCCAAGTGCCTTTTTAGCCAGTATTACCACAGCGCCATCCTCCTCTGCAACATTAATGTCATTCTTAAGTAGCCAAGAAAAGTGCTTGTCGTTAGATAAAAGTGTTTTTCCTCCTGAAAAATAGATATCTCTTCAAAAACCCAGCCATTTACGTTTCGCTGAAAAAAAAAACCCCTATCAGTCTTTCTCTTTCTCTATTTTTATTGTATTTTGGATAAAAATATATCACCAGAAGTGTGCATCTCATCCACTGTGTTTATCCAAAGTTGGACTAACAATACTGCCCTCTCCAGCAGCTATCAGTGCATGAATGTTTTCCTTGCTAATATGCTCAGTAGCATATGGCCTGTAGGAGGATGGTGGTGTAAAAGGGGATATTAAGACCAACTAACAACCTACCAGACTGAAACTTAATTTCCAAGTCTGGATGCATCAATGTCAAACAGTTCTTTAATTGACTTAGAATCACACTAAATGTAGAACATAGAATGGGAAAAGGGATATTATGAGCTGTCAGCTTGCATTCATCACATTATTCTTTCCTTTTTTTCACTTTGGGGTTGTATGGAAATCTGAGGTTTGAAAATACAGACTAAGAAACCCATGAGGATTTGAAATGTGCACTAAACTCGCATCGGGACAGGATTAAAATTACAGGGGTAGGTGAGAGATAAAATATTACTTGTGGTCCTTGGCAATGTAATTCATCTCTTGCTCATTTTGAGGAAATCTTTTAATCGTTCGTACTCGTCATTTCCGTAGATTTCTATGATTTATTCATAAAGCAGGTGTTGTTACGCAACAATCTATAACACGTATGGTCATTGATTAGCAATAATCCACTTCTACTGTACTGTTATGATGTTGTTAAAGGTTTAGAGTTAGAAGGCTCAGTTTCTGAATACAAGCCTTGAGCGTTTTATGGTACTTTCACTGCATTAATATCAAACTTAGAGCTTTAGACTAAATGGGACCTTTAACGCAAATGCTTCAAAGCTTGAAACATCACTGCTTGTTTTGCTTGTTTCATCACTTCACCTTATTAAGATTAGGTGGATGTTTTAAAGTGGAATTTGCAAACTCCCCACACTTCCTATTTTACTCTCCTCCTCTGCATTCCATTTCTTGCCTTCCTTCTCCCTCCCACAGTCAGATGGCTTGTGTGAAGCGAATCCTAAGCGGCCAGCCAGCCAGCCAGGCCGCCTGAAACTTATGACTAGCCATGTTCTTCAAACATCATGCTGCAACCACAGCATGGCAGAATGACAGATAGTCCTTTCAATATATAGTGACAAACAAATTAGTGCAAAGATGCTTCTCGCTGCATACCAGATGTGTTGGGCTCTGTGGTATGGAACAGCCGATGAAAAAGTGTCCACATCCCATCTGTGCTTTGCTGCTACCATCGGTGCAGCAATTTGTGCTGAACAAAGTGGTGCAAACAGCCATTCTGATTATATGTGTCATAATATGAGGCATAAAGCACTGCTGGAGAAGATCACACAGAAGCTTGTGGGTTTTTATGATGAGGGTAAAAGGAGGCCATATAGCAGCAAAGGAAAGGACTTCAATGAAATAATGAGTGGATGGCAGGAGAGGTGAATAAACAAGATTTTTTTAGACTTACCAACATATGAAATGTGTTTCATATTTCGCACAAAAAAAAAAACCTGAACAATTCTTTCAGCTATTTTTCTCCCTCTCTACAAAGTGTTACATTTCCACTGGAACCACTGTCCAGGCTTAAGCTGGTGTATGTAGAGCTGTGACATGTACGGGCCAATTTGTATCTAACCTCACACCTATCTATTGAATCCCACACACATGGTGATTGGAGAGCACATGAGGGGTCACATCATGTCTCGTGTTGCAGAGGCAGTTGAGAAAAAAATAAAAAGGGTTCCCAGGTCAAACTGGAGATTGTCAGCATGTGATATTCCTGCTTTGCATCAACACAGATGACAGTGTCGCATCAGGCTCTATGAGGAAGCACAGCTCGCTGACAAACAGAGGGATAACTGTTGGAGGAAGATGAGCAAAACACAGAGGCAGATACATTCCTGACCTGCTTAGTGTCATTACACCACAGACTTATCTCGCTCGCTCTGCCTTGTAAATACACTCGAGTGCTTGTTATCAAACGAGCGAGGTGACAAACCTCATCCAGGTCTGGGTCCTCAGCTTCCTCTGCATGCGTGTAAATGAGTCATTCTTATGGATGACAGCATACATTAATATTCTGTTAAGGAGGGAAGCGAGTGTGCATTAAATCCTCCACTTATCAGGTAGCGATCGTGATCTGTGTAGAACTTTGGGGGAAAAAAGTCATGGCTGTTTGCCTTTTAATTGCCAAAAGGTATTCAGAGAAAGGATGTAACGGCAGATAGGTTTTCTTATGCTTATTTCTATTCCTACTCTATCTCCATGCTGCTGTGACATTTCAACTGGGGCTTGGTTCATTTTTAGGATGACATGTTGCTCATGTGTTTCTTCGCCTTCACTCTTTTCATAAAGGCCTTTCCAGCACTCTCAGATACTATTATTCAGATGGTATAATTTTAGTGCTAAAAGCTTTTGCAGTCAGACTCAAAGCCATCCAAAGGCAACACATTTTCCATTCAGGGAGCAGGGCAAGAAAAATTTTGAAAATTCAGTGAAAAATTTATATTTTTTTTGTTGCATCAAAAGCTTTACTTTTATATAGTTCAGCCATGAGATGTGACATTAAAAAGCTTTTAGCATGGCTGTATTCTCCAGTTTTATTCCAGTGAAAAGAAGCATATCTCTGAGAGGTGACTATTTGAAGAAATGTGAGTGGTGTTAGGGTGGCAGCGTGGACCATCACAAGGTCGGCCGTCAGCCGGGCTTCCACCACAATCCCAAGCCATCACAGTCTGAGCAGGTTCCTCTGTGACACTCAACCATGGCAAGTCTCTTCTCAGGAGCTCAAGAGTGTACTCACTGACAGAGTGGAACAGCAATGGAGGAAAAAAAGAAAAAAGTGCCATCAAATTTTCCCACCATGCCACAATATGATTGAGAAATTCACTGTTCACTAGAGTTTTTCTTCTTCTACTTTACAGTGGCCACCTCAGTATCACTGGGTGAGGTTGCCCTGGCTACCACAAACGGCTGTGAATTTAAAAAGGTTTTGTTAAATCTTATCTTTCATTGTTACAGAGCGTTACAGAGCAGAGCCAGGCCAGAGTATATGCAGAGCTAAATGGGAATTAAAAAAACGGAAAAATGACAGTCTCACCAGGAGCCTGATTTTAAGCACAGCGATAGAAATGAATTACAGTGGACTTTTTTTTCATATTTCACAAGTCAGTAATATTATTATTAAAAATGTTCTCTCCCTTTTTCTTCTTTTCTTTGTTTTTTCATATGTGCATACTTGAATAGACAAATAGATAAATGGTCAAAAGCATTCACTTAGAAATCTGAAATATACTGTATTGCTTTGTCTGCTTATAGTTGAATCTAAATAATCTAAATAATAAACTCTAAATAGAACATCCCATGTAATTCAAATATGTAGCCTTGCTAGTTTTTACCAGATTTTTGTATAATACATAATATAAGGTAAGCAAAATAATTAACCAATACCATGATTGTGAATTTTCATTGTGGGTAACTCACTCCAATGTCTTTCCCAGGAGACATCCCACTGTGAGTGACCTATTTTTTTGGGGGGGATTTTTTTTCAGCAATCTGAGCCATTTGGAAGCCTCCAGTTTGTAATTTGGACACCACCAGTTCTTTTTTGTTTGTTTGTTTGTTTAGTTGTTTTTTTCTCAAACGGAGGAGACCATATTCAAATAATTTGTCCAGGGTGTATCCCATCCCCACCCAACGTTGGGATTGGCTCCACTCCCCCAGACCTTAAAAGAATAAGTCCTTTAATTGACAAATTAATGAAAAATGAAATGATGGCATTTTATATCTAAAAGATCAAAGATCAACTTCACAGCAATGTCATAAGTTTATATTTGTTATCATTCAAAGCTATAACTCAGGAGACCTGAACATATGTGTGTCAAGTGTGTGTTTTAGAACACACAAACACACACACACAGAGCTTTTAATGTTATTAAATGAAAAGCGATACCTTTCAACCTCAGTCCAAATATGAGAACAAGAAATTAGAGCAAACAAACAGAAAATGAGACATTTAGCTAAAGGCATCAACATGAAGACACCGTCACCAGATGATGTAATTATTGTGTATTTTTACTCCAAAAAGCATTACGATGAAATGAATAGCATAAGGCAAATTTATATAGCAACCTATACAAGGGGTAGATCATATTATATTAAAACTAAGTACAACATTTATTTACAGTTATAACTTACAAAACAGAGTTGGTGTCCACAGTGGCGACTCTGTCCTTGGCATTCATGGCCAGGGCAGCAAATGAAGGCAGATGGCCTGGCTACTTCGTCCTCTCTATGGCTAATCAGGTGCTAAAGTCAGTCAGTCTGTGCTAATACACTTCTCTACCTCTCTCTCCCTCCCCCCTTTCCTCCATTAAAAGGCCATTTGAGTCATTTTATGGCATATACACCACTTCAGTATGTCTGTAAGAACACACAACTTAAAGGCACACCAGGTAACACTAACAAGTAGGAGATAGTAAATACAAGGAAAAAAACATGTCTGTCAGTAATTACCAGAATTGCAGGTGGTCAGTGTGAACAAGTTTCAGTAAATACTTTGTTTTGATACGACAGTCATCATTGAACCTGTACAGCAGCAGTCCAGATAATCCTACAGTACTGTCCAGTACTTCCTGTCTTTGCTTCTTGTCTTCCTCCCTTCCTGAAATTAGTCTCTGTATGTTTTCCCTTGAAAGCTGTCAAAGTCAGACCATGCTGTGTAAATCATCACTCAGATTCCAAATGGAAAGGAACCTTTTCAAGCAGTTATCTGCATTTATTGATTTGCTCATACATTTTTTATGCAATAATTCAAGCCATTATGAGAAGGCCCAGACTTTTTTTACCACAAAATGAACACTCTTCAACAGGACGAAACAGGAAACTAAAAACTGCAGCCACTAGTCTGGCTACAACTGTGAGTCAGTCTACTTATGTTTACAGCCAAGTACGAAAAACAATTTTGGTCTCTGTAGCTAATTTCCTACTCCATGACAATTGTGCAGTTAGTGCATTTTCATATGATGTTAAGTTCTGTTTGTGTCGTATGTATGCTTTGAGTGACAGGTGGGTGAATGCATGCCTCCCATAAACTAGCATGCACTCAAGTCCCAGCTGCACATGCCTCCACCCTTTATTCATTTCATTTTGAGATCAACCGCGAGTTTGCCAGAATCAGACACTGCCACAATTGTGTTAGATGTGAATACTAATTGTTAACAGGGAAACAAAAAAGATACATAATGCGAAAATTTGTAACTACAGTACTGAATTTGGTTGGAATGTGTTTCTAAAAGATACAGATAATAAAATACAATTCAGGAAGTCCAGGTGGAGTTTAATCGGTTTAAAATCTTATACATCAGAGTGCTGACAACAGCTCACACAAAAACAAATAAATCCGGTTGCATGCATGGTTTAACATTTTTCCCGATGACATTGCACTTTTGTTTGTTTTTGTTTTTTCTAGACCCCCTGTGCACGGGCACCCTCTGTTGCACAGATAGACTGGCTTCATTCAAATGAATGCAAATCTGTGTTCTGACTGAGGCCTTAACCAAAAACAAATGAATGAACAAAGTAATGAACATGTTGAATCACAGAAACATATGAACCACTCATTACATAATTATTTGTTAATATAGTATTTCTCACTCTGCTCTTGAGGAGCCCATTAATATCTATTGTCTAGTCCTTGATCTAGACTTACTCAAGTGCACTCAGTAACAGTGCTTCAATTATCTGGTTGTTCTTGATGCCTACTGACTCTTTCCTTCGTAACTACATGATGAAAATAGTTTCCCTTGTGTACATCTCCGGTGTTTCAAATGTTGCTGTTGCTGTGATAATGGGCTGTCAGTGTTGTCCAATCACCAGGTGCATGGAGTCACTCACAGTCTCTGGTCACCCGAGCACTGAGAGAAGTGTTGATCATATTGCCTTGCACCCCATGTCTGGTGATGGCCCTGCATGTAAATGCGGCTGCCTTACCCATTCACTGTTGTTACATTTTTTTGAGTAGCGTGATGTCTAAACAAATACAAGAGAGATTATAGATGTGTTTTATGCAGGTACCTGTTCTGTACCTTGGTAATTGCACTCCATTGCAGCCTCTCATTTAGTGGCTCAGTGGCTTTCGATCTGCGGCTTGCAGGAAGACGTTGAGAGAGAGAGCTGGAGATGGGGGAGAGAGAGGTGAATGGAAAGAGAGAGCGAGAGTCAATGATTTCCCCTAGCGCCTGTTTCAATAGTGTCTCCCGTCGCTCATCTGATCCGTTCGTTATGCTGAGCCATGGGGAAATCTGATTGGGCTCATTACTCTCTCCTCAGAACTGATACAGGAAGCAAAGAGAGAGAGGGAACTAGTGAGCCTCTTCTCCCGCTCATTGTGAATGGACACCATCAATAGTGTTGTCACGATGCGGAGTGTATGGCCATCTGCCAAGGCTCTCCATATCTAACCTGGCTCTCCTCTGCCTCCCTTCCTTTGTGCAGTGGAAATGAATGAGCATCGCCTCCTCTCGCCATGCATGTCCTGGTGCAGTGGGGGATGGACGTAGTTAGCTGAGACTATTGGCATGCATTGTCTCATTCACCTGTCCTGCTGGTGAATGAGAAGGGATGGATGACAGATACCTTGAAGGGCATATAAGGTAATATGTCCACATCAGCTGAGGTACATTTAATGGATTAGGCAGGACTTTTCTCTCTCAAATTCACATTATCTGCCCAAATGTCATTCTGATTTTGTATAAAGTCACCAGGAGGGTATGATCAAATCAAATCAAATCAAATCAGATTTATTTGTATAGCGCCAAATCACAACAAGGTTACATCAAGGCACTTTACATATAGAGCAGGTCTAGACCAAACTCTTTATAAAATGATTTAAAGAGACCCAACAGATCCCCCCATGAGCAAGCACTTGGCGACAGTAGCAAGGAAAAACTTCCTTTAAGAGGCAGAAACCTCGGGCAGAACCAGGCTCAGGGGGGGCGGCCACCTGCCTTGACCGATTGGGTTGAGAGAGGGAGAGAGAGAGAGAGAGGTGCTAGGTGCTTCCCCTGCCAGTCTAAGCCTATAGCAGCATAGCTAAGGAGTAAGTGAGCTTTGACTTTTTAACTATAAGCTCTGACATATAGAAAAATTTTAAGCCTGGTCTTGAAAATTGATAAAGAGTCTGCCCCCTGGACTGATACTGGAAGTTGGTTCCATAGAAGAGGAGCCTGATAACTGAAAGATCTGCCTCCCGATTCACTCTTGGAGACTCTAGGAACCACAAGTATAACTGGTGCACAGGCACAGACAAATTTAGAAATACAAAAATTGCCTCATTGCACCTCATATTCATGCACAAAGAGAAAATTCAGGTCTGAGAGATATACATTTAGTGACATCATGACATCTGAATTCTGTGAAATGGAGCTGTCAGGTAGTCATCATCATCATTATTCATGTTCTACCGCTTTCCAGGTCAAGGGGACTGGCAACCTGTCCAGGTACACCCTGGACTGGATGCCAGTCCACAGATCCTGCCAGTCGTAAAACAGAAAAAAAACTAAACGAGTGTCCTGATGGGAGCCTTGGGCACAAGGTCAGCCAAGGTGGTGTTCTGGTGAGCTCAACTCTGTCTTAATGTTTTCTTTTTTTTCCAAACTTGTAGACATCAGATATCTAAAGATCATTTGATGAATAAATCAGCATACAGATCCAACCCCTCACCTGCCTGCCATCCCTGGCCTCCCTTAACTACATTACTTGGTTAAAAGTTATTTAAATGCGTCATATCTAGCTTTGTGCATTTCGAGATGTTTCAGTTACACTTTAACAGACATTCTTCAGCAGATGTCTCAGCAAGTGGGAGCTTAGCTTTGCAACATTGGCTCAGCTTGTTTCTTTTATAACTTAAAATCCACATTTGGAAATTCCAAGTATACGGTTTAAAAAGAACTGTTTTAAACACATATTATTAGATTTGAAGATTTATGGCCAACTTACTTCAACTTTATACTGCATCACACCAATTTAGTGGCAGGTTCTGTAAGTCTACTCTGAGAAAGGAAATGATGCGTTGTGAATGCAGTGCTGTAGATTACACTACAGTATGAAAGAAACATCAACACTAGCTGCTAATCTTCCAGTGAAATGCTGCTTATACATTGATGTGACTATTAATAATTGATCAATCAATATAATACAACTCCAGAAGTATAATAACAGCCACAGGTCACCTACCTATACTTTTGATACTTTAAGTACATCTAATACATCATCTAATGTTATTATCTAAAGTCTCAGCGCCTCCTTCTGGAGATCTCACTTCTATTATTTGTGTAGTAGTTGTCAGATGGGGTTTGCCTTTTGGGTCACAATTGTTATGTGAACTGCAGAGTTTGTAGTTGATTCGTGTGTTCCCAGAGTCCATCCTTCCACCCCAGGCAGGTAGGTTTTAATCAAGCCCCCTACATAGAGGTGGGGGCATATGCATACCTCTACATATAATATATATATATATATGTACTGCTTTGGAGCCACATTATTTAGAAGCACACTTGTACATAGACTTAAAAGTTTTGCAAAATGGGTGGACTCACAGAGTGAGGACCTAATAACCGGTTAAGGGATAGGATTTGATGGGCTCAGCCAATAAAGCAGTTTTTTCAGTTTTGTAGAGGCAAAAGGTACACTGATTTGAAGCCTTAAATACAATGCATGGCAAAGAGAATAATCCAACCCCAGTTATGTCACAGTATGTGAACACAATTACATCTTTCTTGTCTTAAATAAATGATAAACTGTCCCCAAGTATTTAAATTTTAAGAAAGTTTTAATAGAATATGATTCCTGTGCTTTTCCAGGTTTAATAAAATAAAATTTGACTTGATTTTTTCAGGTTTGACATTTCAGGTAAACACTCAAAGAAATGGAAGGTCGGGGGGGTGGGGCTTAGGGCATGGCCTGGGAGTGGTGACCCATGACATCACAAAAAAATAAATAAATAAATATATATATATATATCTGTGGACTGAGACCTTTGATACTTTCACTGTATTAATATAGAACCTAGAGCTGATTTATAGTCAAAAACCACAAAATTACTGCATTCAGTAATGGAACTTTTTCTCACCAATTCTACAGTCAAGCAGGAGTGTTACTGTTCCACTGCTTCAGACTGTGTGAGTTCTGTGCAGTGTAATTTATGAGGCTGAAATTATGTTGCATCTCTGTGGGAAAATCAATCACGCTACATACTGTAATCATCCAACAAAGATAGTTAGATTTTAAATCAGCAAAGAGTACTTGTGTGGGGGCGCCTCATAAGCATGTCAAAAAAGAAAAAAAGAAGATCAGAGTTGGCATTTGGAGGTTGGACTCGACACTGCACTGCTAAGCACTCCACAGCTTATTCAGCGTCAGAGCTACTGAAAGCAATTATGTTTTGTACTGAATAGCTACTTCCTGGGACATTTGAAATGTACTGTGATTTATTGAAAGGGAAAGGAATTGTTTTTAAGGGTCACTTTGAAATCATACAGACCTAGAAGCACTTCGGAGAAAAGCTCTATTCTGACTGTGAAGTCAGTCATCTAATTAAAACCTTCTGAATACAGAATAAAAGCACCTATTCAGGTTTTTGTACAGCCCAAGGCTCAGGCCAACCCACCAATACACATTCAAGATGGTGCAGAAATTTGGTTATTTATTAAGGATGTTTTGGGAGTGACACTTAGCTTGTCCATCGGTCAGTCTGTCAAGTTTTGCCAATGGATTAGCATAATATTTCATATCAATAATTCCTCTGACTTTTTTAGCTCCCAGCTTGTTGCGAAAAAGGAAATGTCTCAACAAACTCTTTCAGGATTACCTTGAATCTTGGTCTAGACTTATCTTACACATCTGTTTCAAAATCCATTCATTCATCCATTTTCTACCGCTTATCCGTTTCATGGTCACGGGGGGGTGCTGGAGCCAATCCCACTTCACATTGGGTGAGGATGGGGTACACCCTGGACAGGTCGCCAGACCATCACAGGGCGAACACACAGAGACAGACAGAGAGGAACAACCACTCATACTCACACTCAGACCTACAGACAATTTAGAGTCACCAGTCAACCTAAACATGCACAAGTTTGGACACACTTTCTCATTCAAATGAATAGGAAAGTGTGTCCAAACTTTTGACTGGTAATGTACATGTCTTTGGATGGTGGGAGGAAACCTGAGTACCCAGAGGAACACAACCACAAGGAGAACATGCAAACACCACACGGAAAGACCCCAGGCCGGGAACCGAACCTGCGACCTTCTGGTTGTGGGACAACAGCGCAAACCACTATACTGCCATGCTGCCTTGTTTCAAAATTAATTGTGATCATTTTCATAATCCAATGCCTAAATAGGACCGCTGAGTAAGCAATTTATCCTTTGTTTTATTTTTTTAATACTTTTTATAATCTTGTTACACTAATGCCATCCTCTCCTGCACCTCAGCGGTAAGTGCTAATTAGCAAATCTTAGCATGTTAGGATGGGAACTATAATTGCGAACATAATGAAAATGCCGTTTCTGCTCAGAGGGATTGGCTGGCCTCTTGAAACTCACAGCACACTAAAGTAAATTTACCATATGTTATCCCATATCAAATAACCTTAACATCACTTTAATATTACTATGTTAACTATTTCCACCTGTTTTGCCTGTCAATTTGAACAAGTTAGCGTTCTACCTTTAGCATTTAGCTTTGTGTTTTAGTACAGCCTCAGAGAATGTCTAGCACAGATAGATACCCTCATTTACACCCTGTATTAACGTGTGATCTGTATCTGGACACTTATGTCTCATCTTGACAATAACATCCAATCAATCTTGACATCTATTCCTTGTATTAATAATTAATTATGCTTCATAATTACATCCACTTCTTCAGAGTAATCCCAGTGTGTCCCAGATTATGGGATAAACAAATAATATTAAAATAACATTAAAAATTAAAATTAAAATGAAAAAATATATATATATTTTTTTTTAGCTAAAACATGCTAACTGCTACAACACTGAGGTGAGGTGAGGTGACATCTGAAAATTTCATTTGACTTTTGACTTTAATCTCAGCATTCTGACGTTTTTTCTTGTTCCTACATGCCACATGTAGCCCTCATCTTCTTCTATAGGTGACCTACAATCTTCATTCATTCATCTTCAACCACTTTATCTATTTCCAGGTTGCAGGGCTGGGTGAGGGCGGGGTACACCCTGAACAGGTCACCAGTCCATCACAGGGCCAACACACAGAGACAGACAGAGACAAACCACTCACACTCAGACCTACGGACAATTTAGAGTCACCAGTTAACCTAAACATATGTCTTTGGACGGTGGTACCATCTTGCTGACTGGATTTTCTTTCTTGAGAATGTGATCCCACTGCACAGTAGGTATTTACAGCTTGCTTTGATCTAATCTCAATATGTTAATCCTCCAAATAACTTGTAATTTTGCTCACCCAGATACAGGTTACATTGTAATACCAAGTATAAATGGAGTGTACTGAATAACAGTAGGATTTTGTCAGAGTGACACAGAGCACTTAGGAGTGTCAGGTAGATTAATACATTTACAACAAATTATGAAAACATATGAGGATTTACTGACTATAGCCAAAATTATTAACATTATCTTCTCTCTCGATGAAATAGCAACCTGAAAGAATACATTTGTTGTTGAGCTGTAGCGCCTTGTGCTTTTAAAGCTCATGACATACTGTACGTGGAGTGTACATCTGTTCACACCCAGTCTCGGTATCTCATTACCCACTGGGCCTTTGGACTTGGCAGGAGCTTATGAGTGGGTGGTTCAGACCCCTCGGCAAAACAGGATTATCAAATATACATTACAGCCATTTCAGGCCTCAGTATGAAGGCTTATGCTCCTGTGTGTTAATTGCCGGCCTCTCTGTGCTAAGTAATTTCATGCTTGATGTGAACATTTGTCTTTCACACTACAAAGGAACTGGATACACTTTGTGTACAGATGTAACAATGAACTAGGATGTGCAGTACCAGCCAATAGACCTTTAAACACAATTTTGCCATTTGTGGATGCACACCAAACACCCATGTTTTTACTGTAAATAGTGCTTTAGGGCCTTTAAAAACAATATAGACTGATTTGAAAATGGCCTGGATAATAACCCTGTTGGCTGAGGGAGTCATTTAGGGCCAAATTGCTGCTTGTGTTGGGCTTTAGTCCGTAATTAGGTCAGAATGCAAATGCCTGTTTTGTGATGTTGGCCCAAGTGGACTAGCACAGCTCCAGCCTCAGTGTTTAGAGTGTATCCATGTGTGTCAGAGTGATTCATTGAGCCCCTGTAACAGCGCTGAGCTGCGAAGAGTGAGAGAGCACCGGGGGCCGTGCTCATTCACAACCTTGTGCTGTTATCAAAACATGTTTATTGCACTGTAATGTGGTGCCCGTTTATGCAGCATTTAGCTCTGTAAAATTGTTAATGCTGCAGGCCAGGATGCTGCTATAGGCCTTCAGTGGAGAGAGCCAAGGAGGTTGGAAGGAGTCTTGACTTCAGACTCGCTCTATAACCTTCCTCACACCTACATAAACTCATTCTACCCGTTTCTCTTTCTCTAGCTTTTTCCTGCTTCATCCCTCCCCCCTTCTTATTTTCACCTCTGCTTCTTCCTCCCTGTTGCCTCTCCCTTACCTTTCTCTTTTATTGATCATTAGTTGATGTTGGAAGGAGAGGAGGGGGTGTAATTAAGGAGCCTGACTGGTCTGTCAATCCTGCTCAGCACTGCATGGAGAGCATCAGACCAAGCAATGGCCCAAATAGGGCTTCATACTGTAAACAACACGCACACCTGGACAGCAGCAGGCCCCAGGGAGAAACAAGAGAGCTGCTGTCGACAAGTCAGCACCGATAAAGATAGGAAGTGTATTACCACAGATGCAGTGGGTGTGCATGGAGGCAGAACCAGACACGGAAATACATTGATATATTGTGTCTGATTTAATATTGCCTTTACTGGTTGATAATTAAATAAAAAAACATAAGCTTGGTTACTTGAATGAGTTATTTGAGGTAAATTTTCCATTTGACATTTAAGTCAAATCCAACCAACTTCAATCCAGTCAAATTGAAGTGAGATGGTAATAGAGTGAAACCAAAGCATTTCATTTGGTTTGATGTTGAAAAAGATGATTTTTTTTTTTTCTCTTAAAATACATTGTCCAAAATGAAAACATGACCATGACTATGGGCAGAAGGTAGCGCTGCTGACTTCAGCTTCCTTCAAGAAAATAAAAGAAGAATAATTAATTTTATGTTTAATATTTTTATATTAATTGTGGCTCAAGTTTAGGTTCATGTCACCACACATACTGTACACACAATTTAAGCCAGATGAGTAAAATTACCAAAGGAGATGATGATACCACAAAAATACAAGCAGTGAAAAAAACTCTTTGCTCAAAATTACTTTTTTCCTATGAAAACCCATCCATCAAAAGCTGCTACTTCTCCTCAGGTGGAACAAGTTTATATATAGTTAATCAACTAAATAGTAACTTGTTCCTGATTGGAAATCCTAAAGTAGGTCTTAGAAAGATTTTTCTCAAAGAAATTAAAATGTTATTGTCAAATTTGATCACAGCCTGCCAGTGTATGTTTCTTAGAAGTGGCTACTTAAATAGTCTTGCTGCCTCAAAGTCTTTCTGTATATAACATTATATATTAGTCACGAGCCAGTGTTCCTCAGAAACATTTTACGGGACATTTCTGTGAATGAAGATTTTCCACAATGTGCAACCCACAGCTTCATGTGGCTTTATGTTTTGTTAAACGTCAGTATAGTGATAAAATCTCCCAAATGTAGAGGTAAACTTCATGAGGATGAAATCTGCAATATCTAATCACACATTTATCACATTGTCCTCTTTTTCACACTCTATTTCTGATTCCTGCTACTTGTAGTACATATTTGTATTATTTTTATGTTTTGGTTTGTTTTTTTTACCATTTCTATTCTAAAAAATATTATAAATATTTATTCTTTGAATTTCAACTCTCTTGTTTTGCTGTGTCATTACATTTTTTGTTTAAAATATGTTAGCTGGTTTGCAATTAAAAAAAGAGAAAAATCCTATAATGTTAAACTTACTTGCAATAAAACTGATTCTGATTCAAGCACTTGTACAAACAAACCTCACAAAATGCATGAGGCCCAGACTGTATTGAATTTTTCTGAGCGTGTGTGTGTGTGTGTCTCTGCTCCCTTGTGTGAGTATGTATGACTTGTGGTTCATGTTTGTGTGACAGAAAAACATGCCCTGTGTGCATACTCCTGCTCTCTTATGCTCCAACTCTGTTTCCATGTTGGGCTGATGGTGACGGCTTTAATCAATAAAACTATCAAAACATTCTCGGCCGCTGCCCTCATGTTGACTTTGCGTGTCTCTTGTCTCTCCTCCAGAGAAATTCAGTATGCTGTCAGCATTGATCGCTCCCTTCAAGTACATAAGCCCTGGGACCAGCAGTACAGAGGACGAGGACAGTTTAAGTAAGCTGCTGGCTCTTTTTCTTTCTCTCTGTGAGCATACGATGCTAACTCCCTCAGTGGCAGCGGAAAGCTGTCACCCACAGAATTAATTATTCGTGAAATGGGCTATTTGAACGAACGGATGTCAGCTCATTGGTATTATCTTATAAAAGTCAGCTATTAAATATTAAATTTGAGTGTTTGTGATAAATAAAACATTAGACAGGTATGTGCGCGACGGCATACACATCATCTCAAACTACTATCTGCTTCAGCCCATCAGCAAACGCCAGCGCTTGATCCCCCAACTTCCCTCTTCGCCATTAACATTCTAGTGGCAAGATCTGAACACCCTATTTATGTTCATTTCCCATCAGAAATGCAATACGCCATCACTTTCCCGTAACTAGGCTTGAAGAGCGTATCACAGCTGTTCCGACTTTACTCGCTCAGAGGATAGAAGTGTGAAATAAAGTGAGCTACAGACATTTCTCTCATCCTTTCTCAGAATGTCTGCCACTCCATGCGATCCCCACCCCCATTACAAATAGGATTGATGCTTTGTGTTGGCCACAGGGACCAATGTCTCTCACTTACGAAGCAGATCCAGAGCCAATTTGGAAGCAGATTACAGAATGATTTGGCAGATAACATCACCATTTTTAGGGGATTTGTATTTGGATTTCAAAACACTTAAATATGATGATGATGTAGCTCTGTGGTATGAAGTGGGCTCAACTCTGGTAGGTGATTGTAGATTTTTTCATTACCATTTCATTGTGTATCAAGTGGCTCAGTTTGCCTTGAGAGATTTTCCTTGATTCATTTTGTTCAGCCAAGGAAAATGTGGGTCACACAGCAATGGATGCTGTTTTTCTTCATTGAGTGTTTTTACATGCACCACATTGAAGTTCACTGTTTCTGGTTCGCTGTTTCCATCGCAGGTACCAGCAGTGCAGAAGTGAAGGAAAACCGCAATATTGGTAACTTAGAGGATCGTACCATAGGGTCTGCAGACTGCCAGTCACTGTTCTGCTCAGACTCCACAAGAAGCAGCAGCTCAGCTCTGAAGAGGAAACGGCCACTGGAGGAAGACAACAACGGGCACTTGTGTCAATTCCGTCTCATCTATAAGAAGCTTTCCTGGTCTGAAACTCCAAAAAACGCACTGGTGCAGCTGAATGAACTCCGGCCAGGCCTGCAGTACCGCATGGTTTCTCAGACAGGCCCAGTGCACGCCCCTGTCTTCTCTATTGCTGTGGAGGTGAATGGGCTGACGTTTGAGGGCACTGGTCCCACAAAGAAGAAAGCTAAGATGCGGGCTGCCGAGCTGGCCCTGAAGTCTTTCATCCAGTTCCCCAACGCTCCTCAAGCTCACCTAGCTATGGGAAACATCTCCAACCCTTCAGCTGATTTCACCTCAGACCAGGCAGACTTCCCTGACACGCTCTTTAAGGAATTTGAATCCTCGCCATGCTCCAATGGCCTCTCCCTCTGCAGCTCAGCAGCTGAGAGCAAGTTACTATCAAGCGAACTATTGAGACATGGGCGGTTGCTTCGTCACACTTTGGACCTGATGGTGCAGGCTCAGCAGAGGTTGGGTGGGATAGTCCCAGAGCCCGAGGCTTCCAAGAGCCCTGTGGCATTGCTAAATGAGCTCCGACCAGGCCTGCGCTATGCTTGCCTTTCAGAACAAACTGAAGGCCGACGACTGCGAAGCTTTGTGATGGCTGTGCGTGTGGACGGGCAGATATTTGAGGGCTGCGGCCGCAGCAAGAAGCTGGCCAAGACCCAGGCAGCCCAGTGTGCTCTTCAGGCCCTATTCAACATCAGGACTGCCCCTGAGGGGAGGACAGGCCTGAAAGCCAGCAGGAAGAGTTGTCCTCATTTACCCCAGGTGCGTGCAAACACATCCACAGCATCCCTCTTTAGCTAAGCTTCTTTGGCAGCCACTCCACTTCCTACTGGGGCCTGTAATGACCAAAACAGCAGGAGTGCAGTGAAAAGCCAAACACCTTCCAACAAGTAATTAAGGAGGAAAGGAGATAGGAGCTTAACAGAGTAAAAGCAGAATCAGTGGCAGCAGTGATAAAGAGATGTGGAAGCAAGCTGACATTTACCCTTTCAGAAAATAGTGAATGTAGTGAAAATACAAATCACAGATTTGAGCGTGGGTGCTGTTGTGTATGTTCTGCGAAGCCAGGGTATTGAGTAAACAATATCTGTTTGTTGGTGTATTTTAACAGAAAATCATGTAAATGAAGCTAATTATTGTCTTTGTGTATCTAACGTAAGAGAAATCTGCATCACAACCCAAATGAGTTTTTTTTTTTTTCACAGTCTTATATGTTTGTAGAGCTGTAATTGGGAGAGTTATGTAATTTTGCAAAATCTCCTGTTTCCTCATGTGTGGTATCACAGTGTCTACAAACATTAATTCAATCTGTTGCCCAAAGGAGATAGAAAAGCAAAGAGCATACTAACAAACAAACCGCTCATTTACCCAAATATGTAAATAGCAATCAGAGCATGGAAACTAGTTTTTGAGAAACTTGTGGAAACTGGAGAGCCTAAAGACACAGTGGCTGGATTGGCTGGCACTTGTTGACAACCATTTAAAACTTCATTTCAGCTGCAGAATTCCATCTAATATAAAACTGCCCTGAGTAGATAGTCACACTGATTTTAGTTGTTTGCACTGAGAAAAACATCTGTCCAGGTAGCTGTCATTCGGGCGCCTGAAAGTGCAACATTGTGTAACATTTTCCTTTTCTGTCCTATTACTACACAAAGTACCGTATAAAGCTCTCTTCAAGGCTTAAATCGAAAAATTAAGCCGTTCACATCTTTTCCCCAAAGTCTTTCCTTGAAGCCATCTGTCACCATCCTGTGCTCCTGTAGGGTATCTGTCGTATTAGCATTCTTTTCTAGCCTTGAAGAAATAAACTGGTGAGAGTGTCCTTCCCCTGAGCACGACATCAACCCAACAAACCTGCACATGTTTGCCTGGGAGAAACTTTTTCTTTTTCTCCCCACTGCCACGGTGTCTAAAAGGATTTTAAGAGGATTTGCTGCACCCATTTAGTTCCAGAAAGCACTCACTTGTGGAATTTCTTGAAAGTCAGCCGTGTTGTCTGCCAGACTCGAGAGGCATTTTGTTTTCATTGCTAAAGGACAAAAGCACATATAGAATGTGAACACATGTATTTACATGTAACAGCTGTATTCTGGGGGTAATGCAAACATTATAGTGGTATGCCAACATTCGTGTGCCACCTTGGACTGTTCTCACTCCCAGAAGTCTCTGTGGATCCACCTGTAGAAGGGTGAAGCTTCAGTCAGTAGATGTTAATGGTGCTGTGCAGTGGTTTGCATGATCCCTCAAATTTTGAGAATAGCAAAATTTTATATAATTATTTATATATTTAAAAAATATATATTTTAAAGTGGGATTCTGTATTTAAACCTTCTGTGAATTCGATTTTTTTTTTTTAAATAGTTATAAAGATGTAGTAGAGCAGATGCCAGCTTACTGTGACGTCACTTAGTGATTTGTGTGCTGCCATTTGGAAGCCCTGTGCTGTTGGACAACTCTCACATACAACCTCCAGATCAATTGGTTTTCTTTGACAAAGACCCACAGAATTATCCAGCTGTTGATGTAAAGCTGAGGGTCAAGACAACAGTTCTATTTCACTTTTGTACAATGAACTGAGGCAGCAGAGACAAAGAAATGGTTTAATGTTTTAAATGTAGTGATCGGGTCATGGCTGGACTCATCTCTCAGAGGACCCAAAAATGTTTTCCCTGTTGGCTCCCATCATACTTGATAGTTTTTCGATTCAAGTAGGAACCCAGAAAGTTATCAGTCCCCAATGGTTTTAAGCTATGTTTTTTTGTTTTCTGTGATATTATTTAAGAAAGTATGTATTGTATTGATAATGAAAATAGCTATTACTTGAAACTTTCTAGTTCTTCTGTTATGACCCAACCTGGGCTCTCTCTCTATCACCGGACTCACAAAAAAAAAATAAAAATATGAACCTGTTTGGCAAATTAAATTTTTACTTTAAAAAAACACAGCATAAACAAAAGCAAGTCCTGCATCCCTCTTGAAGCTGACGCCGTCCTATAAATTTGCAATAATTCAAACTAGCCTGATGATACAGTATGTAAGAAATAATTTGGGCCCTCTGAGTCTTCGATGGGGGTAGTGAATGTAATAAAGGGGCGATACTGCATTAAGGCAACAGAATGGAACATGAGGATGAAACTTGTATTCTGAACTGAACTGTGTGGCTGGTAAATCCAGAACCCCCCTCCCCATACGAAATATTTGAACTCACCTGAACCCCATGGTGCTGTATTCTCAAAGTTTCCTGGTTCCATGTAAATACTAAAGACTAATAGGAGCAGACTGAAAAGACAAGAATACTAGCTAACATCCTCACCTGCATCAGACCCCTTCCTGCACTTATACAGCCAACACATTCCTCCATCCCTTCATGGTTCATGCCTGTGAGAACTGACTTTAACAATCACACCAGAAATGAGGCTTTGGACTACAGTCTGCTTGACATTAAAGCACTATTTATCTTCCAGCCAAGACGTAAATTTTTTATTCCTTCATTAACTTGTATTTATTTGGGGAAAATCAAGTGAGAAATATTCTGTAGTGAGGTGTTGCCTTACATTGCTTTAATTCCACTCATTAATTCCAGAGAGACCCTTAGGACAGACAAAATCATCTACATTTACCAGCTCTAGAAGTGTTACTGGGAGTTAACTGTTTTGCTCATGAGCACTTCTGCAGCAGTAGTTCAGATTCTAAGTAAATGTAATGTTATCAAAGAGTAGATTAAGGTTCTTCAAGCTGAAACAAAGATAACTCTATGTATCACAGTTAGTGGTGTGGGTTGGTAGGGCTGAGCATTATACAGTGGTAGTTTTTACTTAAGCAAAGTAAGTGATCATATGAGAGAACCATGACATTTTCACTCCACTTTCAAGCATCTTATGTTTCTGTAACTAATAATCACGGCCTTAATTCTACAGTGGCCTTGAGATCTCAACACAAATTCAAAAATGTGTGAAAAAATTAATTAAAAATTACATTAAATTAGAAAACAAATTAAAATAACATTATGATCAATATGTAGAATATGTGCCGCACATACTCACAATTCAATCAAATACACAAATGCACAGCAAGTAGCACAGATTCAAGATGTGGGGATTTTCCAAGGGACAAGTAAGTAATTAATCGCTGTTGTTGAAGTCAAATTACTATGACATTACTTTTTAATATCCCTTTGGAAACTCTCCTCTTGTGTTGTGACTATTAGCAGCACAAGTGCTGTCAACTTGTTGAAGATGTTTTTTGACTTTGTATGTGTTATTTCTTTTTTCATGCGTTTCTCTTAAATTGCAGTGCTTTGAACTATCAGGGCCACCGTAGAATTGTGTTCACAGGTGGTCTTAAAAGACCTGAAAGCTAAATCAGAGGTCACATCCTGAGTCCTGTGTGTGGTTAAGGCAACAAAAGCCCTTGGATCAATGTGACTGAAAGCTGGTTTTGGTTAAATGTCAAATAATCCATCACGTGTCATTGGCTGTGAATTATGTGTTGTATTAACCCAATATCGCAGCTGTTATTTTGTTTTATTCAAGTGCTGCATGGAACTAAACTGAACAGTGACATCAGATAGACGGATATGTTTCTGTTGGAAATAAATTCATTAAAATAAAAAATAAATAAATACATTTTAAAAAGTCCAGTCGCTAACCTTGAGGCTGAATTTGCTTCTAAACAAAAATTAATTGTAGTCTCTATTATTATTAAACAGTCAGTATGAAGTTGTTGCTGTTAAATCCAATTTCCCTTATTAGAGCCTGCACTGTGATGTGAGAAAGAAATAGAGTAATCCTGACACCCCTTTCACCAAGTGGAATGATTACCCCTCTGTTCAGGCCTTGATTGGCCACTTAATCTCCCCATGCCGACGCATCACACCACAGTGTTGCCAAGTCAACTGAGCCTGAGACTTGTGTGCAGCATGGGAAAAACAGAGTCAGACTCAGCAGGCCCACAAGGAAGGACAGTGCATAGGTCAGTGGTCAGGACATTGCGCTCTGCCACCTCAGATTAAAGTCCATTTGAATAGGGAAATGTGTTTGACGCCAGACCTGAATGAAAATTAGGGTTAATGGAGGAGAAAAAGCATGAAAACATGTATATTTGTCATTTGGTTTCATAAAAGTACAAGAGAATAGTAAATTTTTTTCATCACACCAGCTGAGATCAAATCTGACTGCATGCTGTCCTTTTGGGTTTTTTCTGGCTCAGTATGATTTGATTTAGTTGTCTCTAAATGTGAAGCATCAGAGATAGAGAAGGATACAGACTGGTCAAGTGGAGTAATTTCACTGCCTCTGTCACGGCAAATTGAATATGATTTCAGGCACATGAAGGTGACCCCTTTCAGCGGCTGAACCTCTCACACATTGTTTTCTTTGTCTAATCTCTCCCACTTCAAATCTGTTTCAATATAAACAGCTGTGACAGGCTGATCATTAATTAATATTGCCACAGCAAATTAGCAACAGCCATCGCCTGTCCAAGCACCCTGTCTAAGATTGAAATCCACCAAATAGAGGAAAGAGTGAAGGGTGAGCAGCACATTAGAGGGAAGCTGATTAACAGAATCAAAGACCTTGCTGATAGTGTTACAACCTCAGCCTGTGGACAGTGATGATGATGATGATGATGATGACACGCACATACACACACACAGTGACAACTACTGCAGCAGACTCTACTCACAGGATCAGCAGTGATTATCACTGCTCTCCTGGTGGTGGTGTGCAAATTGCTTGATAAAAAAATGTGCATTTATCTATTTATATTAATTCAATCAAAGGAAATGTCTCTTCCGGTTCATCATGACTAAAACTAAATAGAATGTAACTGACATTTTCATCAAGGAATAAATGCTAGACAAGAAGTTGGAGGGAAAACCAATCAGACAGTTTTTTTCATTTTCGTCAGCCAATAAGAGCAAATGTCTTTTTTGAGGTGAGTGGGGAGAATCATGATGCCACCAATAAGATTAGAAAATAAGATTACTTTTGTTTTACAAAAGATTCATCTTTCAGTAAAGAACAAAAAAAAATTATAGGAACTTCTAATCAAAATCAACTGTTGAAAGTGAAGGACTGCTGCACAAAATATAATTAAGGGCATATCCTCTTATTTCCCAAGATTTCCCCAGGTAACTGACTAATTTAAATATTTCATATGTGAACAGCAAACAAACAAAAACAGCTCAAGGCGACTGTAGGATGGACTGATGTCTGCTAATCATCACTAAAGATGATATGTCATTATAACTTTGATGGATGTAGTGTTATCCCATTTGCAAGTCTGATTTACACTGTTTATTTTGAATGTATCTGCTGCAACATGCTTTTCTGATCTGCAGGGCATTCCTTTAGGATTGAGACTGTTCACCATTGAAGTCATCATTTAAATATAGATAGAAGTATATGTATGTTCATATGAAAATATATAGATATACATAAAGAGAGATATATGGCTTCACATTGATGTAAAGATAGAAATATGGAGGAAAAAATGTTATCTGAATGAGTATCGATTCTTTCTTTTTTACTACTGAATTAATCATTTTTACAGTTTTAAAGAAAAAAAATATAATCATCACATTCATGAACAAAACAAGAAGTTGACTGTAGCCTCAGTCACCATGTTTTCAAAACTTTACAATTTCTTCAGTGAGTGCATCATTTACCATAGACAAAATAATGACTGAAATTGCAAATATGTTTTTATGAGCACTGCCAGGTCCTGTTGTGTTTTCAAACTGCTGCTGAATTCTGACCTCTGAGCATACAGGGAATTCCTTACGTCCTTATGTGAATCCATAAAAAATCTTATTACTGTTTGTCACTTAGTTTAAGATAATAATGTGAGCAAAAAGCTACTGTTTGCACCTGGATTGCCAGTCTGCCCTTTTAGCCGCCACTTACATCATGGTGTGGTATTTAAAGAAAGGCAGCATGGGAGAGTAGAGATGTGTGTGTGAAATTACCGAACAATAATGTTTCCCCATCTAAATAGGAGCACCCTGTACATGGAAAGGTTAGAATCATCCTCAACTGTCTAATATGTATGCAAAATGTGACCTATGAGGCTGCAGGCTGTTGAATCTAATGTACCACGTCAGCATGAAGCTTTGAGGGAAAATCCCTCAGTAAGGAGGAATTGAAATGGGGTTGGTTGGGACAAGTCACCTCACATATACAGTAAAACGCCCCTGTAATCTATCCTTTAGAAGCATAGCAGCCCTGTCTGCACCTCTGCTTGCCCTACTGTATCCTGAGTCGCAGCCACTAAGTCCTCATTGTCTCTGACAGGCTTCCATTCCCTCTTTCTCTCTCCACCTTTCCCCTCCACAGCCCCAAGCTGTGAGCTAGAGCATGGCTATAATCATTCCTGAAGAACCTCTCACACTTCATTAAAAGCATAATCAAGTTCATTACAATTTCATAGGCGTTCAGTTACCAAATGGCTTCCGATAAATCACGACTATTGGTCCTGTGTGGCTGGCATGTGTAGGTTTATCTCTAGCTCTCAGGCACCAGAGGAGGGAGAGGAGGGAGGAAAGAGGAGAGGTCTGGATGTCTGGCCTTTAAATGACCTTCCTGCCAGGAGCAATGGACCGTTCTTTCATGCACGATGGATGGAGACATGCAGGAAGCATTACTGCTGCGAGATCAGATTGCTCACAAAGACAACATGGTGACATAGAGTGAGCAGATCAACACACTAAGACTAGTTACATTCACATACTGCAGCGGGTACAACACTGAAGCCATTTTGAATTTATTCTCTTAAATGAACATTGTTCAAATCGTTTCATCCATTCAAGTTGTTTTCAGATGATTGAAACTTAAAACAATACAAATTAAGAAAATAAAACACTAATGAGGATATGCCACAAAGAAATCACTATTTAAAGAAACTCAGTAATTATTAAAATGTTTACTCACTTTCTCATCTTTCAACCGCTTATCCGTTTCCGGGTCGCGGGGGATGCTGGAGCCAATCCCAGCTCACATTGCAGGCGAGGGAGAGGTACACCCTGGACAAGTTGCCTGTATATTTCAAGGCCAACACATACAGACAGAGACCATCAACCATTCACACACACACGCAGACCTACGGGCAATTTGGACTCACCAATCAACCTAGACAGCTTTTGGACTATGGTTGGAAACCGGAGCTCCTGGAAGAAACCGATGCAAACATCCAAACTCCACTCAGAATAGGGAATCGAACCCATGACCTTTTTGCTGTGAGGCCACGGCGCTAACTACCATTCCATTCCACGCTGCCCATGTAAATCTTTAGTTATATTTAAAACATTAAAACTTTTAAAACTGGTAAGGTTTAAGGAGAGATCATGGTCTGAGTTTTTGCTGAAAGGACCAATGCTGAGTCACACAACTGTTAGATACCAATATGACTTGACCACAGGTCTTAATAAGCCTGAACATTTTTATCAACAATGGGTTTTAAATGTTAACCTTGTAATACCTCTTTTAATTAAAAGAAAATGTCCTGTTGATATGTCATATTTAATCGGTTTCAATATTATTTGATATTTAAGAATCTTGTGATAATGTGAAAAACACAAATGATCTTTTTCCACATGGTTTAAGAACCATTTACCAGATAAACTTTACACTGGCGCTAATGGAAACTCTGGTAATTAAGTATCAAAGGTGGGGCATTGATGTTCTGCTGAGCTCTATGACTTTCATTAACCCAGTCTTCACTCAGCTTGCTCCTCACTGAGCTGCTCAGCAGCACTGATGTTTTCCAGCAGGATGCCATGACCCTCACTTGGAAGTGGGCTGGATTGCTCGCAGCCGCAGGTCACATGATCTGGTGTAACACCAGCTGTGGACTGTGGTCAAGCACTTGTCACCCTGCAGTCATTAAAAGTGAGCCAATTTTTCTCGTTATAGTTAGAATAACAGAGACATGGTTTGTGTCATGGAAAGTTGAAACATAAATTATTACCTTTATGTAGGAATCAAACACAGATCTCATGTATCAGATTCCTATGTCGACTCTTTTTTTCACCAGCAACCTCATTCTGACCTGGACTTTGTCGCCTTATGAACTATATTACTGCAACTAAATGTTCCCTTTGGTCCAAGGTTCACTACTACAACCGATAGATGTGACTAGATGTCACGCAGTCACGGGGAGAACATGCAAACTCCGCGTCTGGGAACCGAACCCACAACCTTTTTATTGTGGGTTGACAGCGCTAAACACTACGCCGCCGTGCTGCACAGCTTTGGTACATGATGGAGATAAAAATTGTTCACTTCAAACATTTACTCTTTTCAACTTTTCATAAGGTGAGACAAGAGGAGGCGCCACTTGTATCTGCAGAGGAAATGTGTTATTTTTTCTTCACACAGATCTAATGCGAAGTCACAAACTTTCAGCTGAAAATTTTTTATGACTTATTTTTTAATGTAGTAGCAGTTTTCCTTTTGATCATGCAGCTACTGCAATTAGTTTACAGACATGGTATTGAGGATTCAAAACTTGCTAAATTTTTCACAAAGACCTCAGCTGCTGATTGTTGCTTTCGGTTTTCCTGGCATAATGAGACTGTATTATATCCTCAAAACGAAATGTCCAAACTATCTACTATTCCACTACACAAACACACATAGACAGACGCACATCGCAAGGCAATGAGTGTCCTTTTCCACCAACTCATATGTCTGGCTGGTCATTGGACCCACTGGGCCCCTATGTGCTCTGCTTGACTGTGGCCTGAAAGATGAGTCATACCCACTAAAGCCACAAGAGCGCACCTTCACTGTGGCCGCCCTTTTGGGGTATTTGTATCGTAAATGTGAATCAATTAGGAGCCACTTAGACTAGCTTAGCATAAAGACTAGGAACTAGGGGTGCAACGGTACAGGTAGCCCGTACCTCGGTTTTTGGGTCATGATTTGTGAATAAAGACCCATTTTTTTCCCCAAAAAATTATTTATTTACTTTGCTTGTCAGAACAGGTTCCAAACAATTCTGGTACTGAAAGACACTTTAAGTTAACAGTTGGTTAACAAATACAACACTTAGTAGTAGACTTAATAGTTGCCTCTTTTTCCTTGCCTACTACTTACACCATAGCATAAAATGTGTATGAAAAATTTAAACATACAAAAATGTAAACAAAAAACACTTTAAAATGTTGAAGTGCCTCTTAGCATTGACTACTAGTATACATAAATAGTAGCAGTCATGGAAATAACGGCATTAAATGGCATTACTAACGCCGTTATTTTTTTCAGTAATCTAACTAATTACTATTTCCTATTTCCTACTTTATAACTAATTACTATTTCCTATTTCCTACTATTACTATTGTTACAACGCTGTTACCGTTACTGACAATTAAATGTGGTACGTTATGAAGTTTGAAGTGAAGCAACTCATTGAAGCTGCCATCCGACTTGGCTCTCAGCCAGCCAGTTTTTGCTTTCTTCTTTTGGTGATGATTGGCTAAGGTAGAGTAAGATTTCATGGTAAGCCAACCAGAGGCAGTGTTCACTTGGACGGGTGTTGTTTACACACAAACACACATGCGCACAGCAGCCTCACACAAACTATCAGAGATAGCCTGCAGCAATGGCAAGTCCGGAGCATTCAGAGGTAAAGTTCTCAGTTTCAAGGTAGAAGTTTTCCTGCTTCTGTGTGTTAGAGCTGCAACGGCTCCAGCTACAACAGTGTGATAGGTTAGTCACTGTGAGTGGGCGGAGGCGCAACAATGATTGGACATTAACTCTCAGGGGAGGGCTTTCGCCTGGACAGTCAGGCACACACACACACACAGTAGCCTGTAAAGCAGTAAGCGCTAATGCAACATGACTTGTACCGAAAACTTGCGGTACATAAGGGCGTATTTTTCCGAGCAGGGCATACCGAACGGTTCGGTATTTTACCAAGTACCGTTGCATCCCTACTAGGAACAGGGGGAATCAGGTGGGCGTGTCTTTGTCCAAAGAAGACAAAACTTCTGAAGCTCATTGCTTATCACTGTATTGTATTATCTGAATTTAACACTGTATCATTTTACGAGCTTATTTTTATTCACTTGTTTCAGTAATATTCAGGAGTCTGGCCCCTCCTGTAGAAAATGATGGAGTGGGGATGTTTTTACACTTCGTTTTTGATCATATCTTTGTCATTATAGTCAGAACAGAATAGGGCTAGCTGTTCCCCCCTGATCCCCATCTTCATGTTAAGCTAAGATAGCTTACCTCATGTTTAGTGTGGACACATGCGATTGGTTTTAATCTTTCTTCTTATCTTATGGCAAAAAACCTAATAAGTGTATTTACCTAAATGTTAAACTCCACTTTCAAAGACATGGCACCTGATCCATTTGGGATGACTACTGGAAAAATCTTTATATTAGTCTGCTGTTAATCATTACATCCACATTGTGGCAAACATGAGTAGATAAAACCCCAAAAGTCTCTCATATGAGCATAATTAGTAGAATACTGGGAATAAATGTAACAACATTCGTTCATTTTTCTCTTGACTAAATTACCCCAAAGATGAAAATAAAAGGAAAAGAAAAACATCTGTCAGCTCTGTCTTGCTCTCTGGGACTGTAGCTCGCCACCCTTGGGGGAGACAGAATGGGTGAGGCTGGAATAATGTGTGTGTGCACGTGTGTGCTTTTGTATTTGTGTGTTTGTGGGGGGGGTTGTTAAAAAGCAAGCTGGCAGGGGGAAGATGAGAGGCAGGCTGTAGGGGGAGTGAGGGAGGTGAGGATGGATGGAGTGCAGTGGCGGGAAGGAGAGGAAAACCTCAGCGGAACAAAAGACCTTCAGGATTAATTAGGCGTCAGATTGGTTGCAGGGCACAGTGGGAGGAGGGGGTGGGGGTGGGGGGAGTATACAGGGGAAGAGAGAGAGAGAGTTTAACATTCTGGGAAGACCTCATGTCCTCAGCCCTCATATTTCAGCCTGCCTGCCCATGAGTATACAACAGGCAGCTAGTTAAGGCCTGCGCTGTGCCTGGAACCACTGTCCACTGGGTTATGGATGGAGCTCCTTCTCCATCTTCATGTATTTTTATGTTATCTAGGCCACAAGAGGAAACACCGAGGTTTGTATGCAATGCATAGTGTTTATGGTTTTCACATCCCATGTTAGGGTCCCCTCACATATCTTCTAAATTCGATCAGGCATGAATGCATGTGTGTGTGTGCCTGTGAAGTCGGCAGGTGACATATTTCATTGAATTCACTGTATATGGCAGCGTTTTGCTGTGCTTGTACTGCCCTTCACTAAAGCTGAACTCTGCCAAATTAAAAGAATATGAATACACAAAAGAAATGCAGCTGAACTCTTACTGAACTTTTTACTCTCTTATCAGCTGATTTTTTTCATAACAATTGCTTCCAGAACAGCTGAATTGCATATTCAGGTCACAGGTGTCACCTCTAAATATGAGAGACGGACCTGAAATGTCTGCTAATATTGTCTGTGTTGTCAGTGTCACAGAGGGATGTTTCTGGGCTGACCTTTGATGGCACTTCTTCCCCTACAATACAGGAAGTACTGAACTCTGCATACTGATGACATGGAGGGTTACCATGATTCACAATATCTTTGCCCGACTCGGTCTACTCACAGAGCACCTCGCAGATCAAATATGGGCTGTTCTGGAGGTTCGTGCAAATCATGGCCTTAGAACATTTGTACCAATCATTCACACTATCAGAAAGGTGGCTCACACATACAGCTTCAAGATATCCCAGCACTGTGAACTTTAGAACAAACTCTTCTGGGTAGATGGACTGATTTGCCATTCAATTGGCTACACAGAGCAATGATAAAGCTTTGGCGGATTGTGTTATGTGAAAAAAAACGAATTATTCACAGCCCACAGAATGAATAGTTATCATTTGCTTTAGTCAGCGGCTGAAAGGAAAAGTTTTCAATCCCTTTGACATTTAAGCTTTTAAAGTAAGAAAAGTTTGACCTATCTCATTGCACTTATCCATCACCTTCACTAAAAAGATGATGAATTACTAATAGCAGTGGCACAGTTGCATATACCTCTAACTGCCAGAGCAGAATACACACAGCCTGAGTCCTAATGCATTTGCTGCTTTAACACCTGGTTGTATGTCACCAGTAACACAACAAATCCATCCCCACTTCCCTGTTTCCTTGCTCTGCATCCTGGCTGAATTTCAGGGCCTCTCCTGCGTAGGATGATGAACCAGCAGTGTTCCTGCTGATGGAGAAATTAAACACCACAGTCATACACTGACACACAAAGATGACGAGGAGAGTTCCCTGCACTGATGCCAGAAACAAAAATAGCTTAAAATGTGAAAGTGGGCATGATATAACACTGCTGAGCAAAATGAAAAAAAAATTTATGTATTACATATCAAAAGTTTATTCCCATGTTTTTGTTCTATGTTTTACACCTTTCCTTTTTTATCTTACCTGGTCATCTCCATAGAAAGATATATTTGTTATTTTACAAACCAAAATCAGGTTGGTGTAGTTTTACATCTCCTTTCTCGGGCTCCTCTTTTTGGAGCTCTGTTAAAACGTATGAGTAAGCCAATCAGAAGAGAGGACCTTATTCAGAGTCAGAGAAACACAACCCAGGACAGGGCTTGTGACTTCCAGAAGTCCTGGAGCTTTAAGCCTCAGTAACTGAATATAGACTATGAGCATTTCTCTGTGCAGTGATATCTTTGATATTTTCACTGTATTAATATCGAACCTAGATCAGGAAGACATAGACCTCTACATTCAGACCGTATAGGAACTTGATTAAATTAAATATTGAAATGGAAGATCTAGCATGAGGAATGCATCAGTTGATGAGAAATTGCTATCAGCCCTAACCTTCCATCCAGGGCTTGCAACTTGCTGCTACTATATTAAAACAGTAGCAGAAGAAGATGTTGGGTTTGCATTAGCACTAACTTAATCCAGCTGTTGTCAGAGAGTGTGGCTATTATCGATGAATCCATGTATGTGACACTATAAGTAAACTATAGTAAGTAAACTATAAGAAAATGGCATACTTGGCATTTTCTGGCTGTTGTGGGAGAAATGCTGACACTATTTTCTTATATCCCCTGGAATTGCTCTTGAGCTGAAAACAGGTTGTTTTTCTTAGCTCTAGAAAAGTTCATCAAACATTTTGGTGAATTGTGGTATTCCCAGGACAAAGGCAATGTTGCCAAACAAACTGTGAGGTCACTGCTCTCATCATTTCATAAGGTCTTCACTTTTACGCCTCATGAATAATTAAATATATGTATATTTTTTTGAAAAGAGCAAGTCTCGTATCATTTTTCTTCTGTTGTTCTAATTGCTGTGTGAAATGTCAGCATTGGGCATTCTGACATTATGTGCTGTATAGCCTCATTTTCAAGCCTTTCATCACTCTCACCAATAATCAGGTGGCACTCAGAGGTATGTATGACCAAGCACTCACAGTCATAGTGTATGCACACTGTGCTGTTGTCCACAGAGCCACACACATGCACAAAAATACTTTCTCTTTTTGTCAGTTTCTCCCACTTGCTTTCTCTTTCTGTTTCCTCCACAACAACACACATGTCAAGCAGCTTCCCTTCTGAGCCACTTTACAGAAACACATTTACAGCTTTGGCTTGTTTAGATGTGGCAGCTACTTCAAACAAACAGCCAGTCTCTCCTGCATAACTGACATCCAGTGCATTCTCCCGGCTCTGTTTTTAAAGCGCAGCCTAACCAGCTGTTGAGGAAGATGAACCCAGGGGTTGAGGAGGTGGAGAGATGGCAATCTCACTGTCTTGTCAGTCACTAGTTTGTCACTGTCTTTTTCTTATCACTCCTCAGTTCTTGCTCTCTAACATAACCATGGCAAGAACTGGGACGAAAAAAGAAAAATCGTCAAAATGGAATACAGAAAATATCTAGTTAAATCTCCTGTACAATACATGATATGTATTCATTGCAGAAACCACCTGACACATCATCATCATCAGCAGGGAGCAGTGGTGTGTAATTAGCGAAAGGAGGCATAGACTTAAAAGTAAAACATACACATACAATAGGTATAGACCTTCCGCTTTCTTTGTTGTTTTTTTTCCCTCACTTCGATATTGACTCTCTTTTCAGTCTATTGTCATGCCACTTCTACTCTCTCTGCTGGCCTGCTGCAAGAACTTACAAATGTGTGTTTGCCTGCACACAGTCATGTGTGTGTGTGCGTGTGTTTGTGTGTGTGAGTGCGTGCACTTGAAAGATTTGGCAGAAAGAAAAGAAAAGGTGACAAAAGGGAGCATGTGCATTTGTTACAGTCTATCTGGCGTTCTGCTTACTCTGCAAACGCCACGTGATGGATTTTAGTAAATGTTAAAAGAGCAGGGGCCACAGACTGATTTTTCTGGAACGCTCAAAAGGCTTTCTCATGTGGTTATTTGCATTCATTTCATCTGCGGGCTGTGAGGTGCATATTATATTGTGTTGCGCTGCTGTGTGTGTGCGCACAGCAGTTGGTGGTGAGAGGGATCATGCACTGTTTAAGCCTCTTCTGTCAGGGGATGTTTGTCAAAAGCCACATTCATCAGTGCAGAAAAGAGCAGCGCTATTTTCTCCAAAGGGCAGGTATAAACTTAATAGCGACTGTCTGCAGGACAAACATATCACTGTTGTTGAGTGAAAACCTCACATCTCCAAAATGTCAAGTGAACAGTGATGTTTAGAGTTTCACATCCATGCATTTTTCACAGTTTGCAGCAGAGTGAACAGTGCAGGACAAAGATGACTGATGTGTGACAGCTGTTATATTTACATCATCATCAGGAACAGCTGGCACAGCCTGAAAGAGTGACTTCGCAGCAGGCTGAAAGGCAGCATGTCACTGCCTTCTATGGTTGAAAGCTTTTTGCTTTTTGGAAGTCTCATGGTGGGTGTGGTCAGAAGCGCTGTTCCTTGCACTGTAACCAAAACCAGCTGTGATGTCACAGAGTGCACCTCGGTGTCACTGTGACAAGGTGAGAAGTTGAACCCATGTAGGTCAGCGGAAACTAAACTCACAGCAGGTGGGAAGTTCATCTTTAAAGTAGATGCTAAACTGACAGTCTGAAGTTAGGCACCCAAGTTAGGTCTCAAAAGTGCACCATTCATTGATTTGTTGATCTTCTACCACTTATCCATTTCCGGGTCGCAGGGGGTGCTAGAGCCGATCCCAGCTCAAACTAAGTGGGGTACATCCTGGACAGGTCGCCAGTCCATTGCAGAGGACACACACAGAAACAGAGAGAGACGAAAAACGACTCACATTCACATTCAGACCTACGGACCTACGGACAATTTAGAGTCACCAATCAGCCTAAAAATGCATGTCTTTCTATGCTCTTATCACTTTTCCCCATTAGATACATAATTGGCAATATTTTTTATGAATGCATTGTCATTAAGCAATCTATTGAAGTCTGTTCTTTGTCAAAAAGCAAAAAGAATTACAAAACATTTTGTTGTTTATAACAAATATGTTTATAATAGCATATATAATAGAGTGGCAGTGTTTCACTATGTCAATATTTCATGGCCTCATTTTGCTATAATGTAAAGTCATAATTTTAAGAACGTGAGAATTGGATGCAGAGTTTCTGGAAGTGTATATCTGCTCAAAGTAATTGACATTATGTATTTATTTCATATAACTGTTCGAAGTTATATTTGACTAAAACAAAAATTTTATGCAAACCAAAGGGTCAGAAGTGCAAGACAAAGTAGGCTACCTGTCCCCTATTATTTTAACCAGTCCCCCTCATGTCAGTGAGGCGCCGCAAACCAACACAACACTGACATTTCTCTATGAACCCTTGTTGACTGTTAGGAATTCAAAAAGAGCACCCCAAGCTATGAATCAAATGTCAGCCATGCTGCTGCAGTGGAAACATATCAATATCTGATGATGTATGGCTGGCTTTAGGGTCTTTTGGCCTCAGTAGCACCCACAGACATGACACAGAGGCCGATTCACACTTAGTCACCAGCAGAGGGAAGGCCGCTGGACAAATGAGCCCTTCAGAAGCCAATGAACTCAACACACAGAAAAAAACACAGCTGAGAAATTCAAATAGACTACTCAGCCTACTCATTCACAAAATTATTCTTCAAAGTCTTATTTTTTTTACAATTTTTTTGTCTTTTATGTGAAGAATATATATCCATAAGAGGATATATTTGTGATTTAAAAAAAAAAAAAACCCTGCTCGGTCTAGTTTTATATCTTCTATTTGGAGCTTTAGTAAGGGGTCTGTGAGTGTTTTCAGATGGATCAAATAGGAATATAACAGATTTCAGGCAAAGATTCAGAGAGATGAAATCCTGCAAGGTTTGATGCTGGGCTTGGGAGGGCTTGCGAAGACAGTGACTTGTTTATTGTGACATTGCAAAGTTCCAGAAGTCCTGATGCTAATTGTAAGGGTGCACTCACAACTAAGTCATCCATACCATGCCCAAACACCTTTGACCGGATTGTTTGACTAGTGTGGGCACTCTGTACTGACTCGAGCACACTACGCTTTCTTGGCACTTTCTTGGTGTGGAAAAGTTGACCTTGGCACTGTCGGTCATGGTCATGCAGGAGCACAAGCATGTGTATGCAATGTAGATGTGATATATAATCGATGCTTCTCTCTTCTCTACTGCTGCCTCCAAAACAATTTCTTGTGCATGCAGCACTGTTAGCTGATAATCACTGCCTTGCATAATCGAAAAAACAATCTGGACTGGAACTTCTCAAAATAAGCAACCAATTCAGTAAAGTCATGCATGTCATATTATATATTAGCGATTACTGTGCTTGGGCATGGTAGCAGATGAAGTAATGTGAGTGCAGGCCAGTGGGGGACAGGGAGGGTCTCACACACTGTCTGGATGAACTGGGCTAAGTGTGAGTGCGCCCTAAGACTCGGTTTCTGACCACAGGCTGTTTCCATTGTTCTGTTGTCTGAGCATTTTGATTACTTTCTCAGTGTTAATGTAAAGCTTAGGCCTGATTTATAATTAAAGAAGACATGGAAGTCTACCTTTATGAATATTGAGGTAAAATATATATAGAAGCTTTAGGATGAAAAAAAACATCACACATATTTCCTGTTTGCATTGCTTAATGATAACTATCTTATAGTGTAATTTTACTGGCATCATTTGAGTGATGTGGGTCATCACCCAAGTGGTGAAGACTAGTGAATTTGTTGCACTCTTGTTGTACTCTGGGTTAGTATTAACACATTGTGCCACTGACAGTACATTATGTTGCAGGCATAGCTTGAGAGAGAGAGACATAGGCATCTAAAAGCACGAGTGTTTCCCCCTTGTCTGCATCTCTAATCTCCACACTGAGAGGAGAGCAGTGCTTGGCAATGGACATTCAAAGGCGATGTTCAAAGGTTGGGTGCTGGAGTTTGAAGTTTCGCTGATTGCCAGGGTTGAGCCCGCCAAAAGAGGCGCAGCAGTATCTTCAAGAGCAGCAGAGATGGAGGCCACTGCATCTGGGTGGTGGCCGACACAATCATTTACTCTTTGGCAGGAGCCATCACAACACTCCAGAGAAAACACTTTCCAGACATAAAAGACAACACTAGATCCTGCCATCCCAAATGTTTTCAAGCCTTCACTGCAGCCTTTCCACATGTCCAAACAGCAATCACATTTTTATTGCCTTATTATTTATATGGATTGCAGTGAAATTACTAATTCTGGACTGAAATTCTCTGTTGGGAGATTGATCAGTTGGACTGATAAATCTGTAAGCAGAAACATCATGCCAATATGTGACTTTTATAAAAGCTCATTGTCCCATTCCCCTGTTATGATACCAGCTCACCTCTGACCACACTGAATGTTATCTTGTTATGATTTTCTAGAAGATTTTTGACTGTGAATGTAGTGTGAGGTAAGTGTATTAACTGAGGATAGAAGCCCAGCCCACCTTTTCAACATTATCTTGTTGAAAACAGGATCATTTGCTTGCTGCAAACAACCTCAAAAGTGGTTTGTGCATGTGCAATACAAAAGTCTTACAGCAGGTGTCAGAAGTAGAGAGAAGAAGAGTTTGATCATTAACGCCGAGTTCAGTTCCTAAATGTGAAAATGGGATAACAAGCTAATGTCCATAATGTCCACAATTTCAACAGACCACAGAAACACGTACACGTTCCTCACTCCGTCTGGATCCTCAGATGAAGCTGGTGCTTTAACCCCTCTTCAGAGGTAAACGTGAATACCTTGAGCTGAGCTGAGTTAAGCACACAAATGCCAAACCTAGCTTAAGGTTACATGATTTGTCAGTATATCAGGCATTTAAACATTGTCAAACACAACTTTTCATTGGACTGTTAAGGAGAAATAATGGTATCTCGAATGTTACCAGGAAGTGTGTTTATGCATGTGTGGTCTGGTACACTTGCACATTACCATCTCCAGCAGCTTCCGTCTAAAAAATCTGAATCATTTAGTGTTAGTCCTCTTCCAGTAGCTATACAGCTGAAGGATTTTCAATCATCATTTCATTGAAATGTCAAATCAGTATAAACTTCCTCAGATTTCATTTCAACTGCAGAACTGCAGATATTTGATAGTACATATAATTATAATATTCAGATTCTTATTTCTCCACGTCAACAGAAATTTATTTTAAAACCGAGCATTGTATTTACAGCGGCATACAACATTAGCAAATGAGCTTCCTCTTATTAGGTGTGACATCTGGTGTGAGACAGAACCACCACAGTCCTCCAACCTTTGTTCTATGCAACATTTAACCACACAGACTGTCTGTAAACTGCCAGTGGCAGATATATGGCTGTGAAATATATGACAACACCAAGGTGATACCATTAATGAGGGATGGAAAAGGCTACTTTATTTCAGTACATCTAATAGTCTTCAAATACTGAATGCAGAAGCTCACACACACGCACACACACATTTCTGCAGGCATTTTTCCTGGGAAATGGGAGCAGATCTCAGCAAGAAACACACAGAACCTCTCAATGCTAAAGAAAACTTCAGCATAGAATGCTTGTGACAGTGCTGTTTCTATGAGTGTACTATCAGACCAGTTATTAACATAGGAAATTCTCCATCATCCATGAATGAATGCAATTTTGGCAGAAATTAGGAGTGAGAAGTGCAATACATTTCCAGCTGGAATGATCACTTTTGAATTTTTTAATTATTTTTGTTGGGTCTTATAGCAAATAAGCAAGATCCCCTATGTCTGGAAAATGTGACTTGTAGTTTATTCTTAATTTAAAAATAGCACCCCCTGCTATTTTGGCGCAGCTCTTGTGATTTGGATATTGCATATGGCCGTATTATTGATGATTACTGAATAGTGTGCAGTGCTAAGACCTAAATGGCTAAATTCCTCCTTCAAAGTGACAATTAAACCTTCACTCTGCAGTCTTAAAATTTCATTTTTGTATAATACTCGTAGAAATAAAACCTCTGTCCTGATTGACGCAGCATCAGGTTGTGACTCTGCTGAATCAGGGGCAAATTAATGGGAGTTGTTTGGACAGCCTTAAGGGCCCTTTGGAGTGGCCTCCTTCTCCATCCTCCACCCACTCTTAGTCAACTATGTACTGTAGATGATAGACTCTCATTAAATCCTCATCGCTGACCCTCTCATTCCCTCGCCTGTCTCTTTCCTCATGCTCTCTTTTCCTCTGTAAGTGCCTGCCTGTTCATCCTCTCTCTCTCTCTTCCTCTCTCTACCTCCTCCTTTCTCTCCATCTCTCAGGGGTAGGTCATGCTATCTTTTTGTTAGAGTCCCTCTGCTGGCCTTTAGTGCATAATGTATAAAGCTGCTGGTATGTGTTTTACACTGTGCCTGACATTGTTAAGTTGTTTGAGGCATATCGCTGCTTTTATTTCGACCATGGGGGTTAATCAGAGGGGATTTATACCGAAATGGCTTAGACGCTAGTGGTGGTTAAATTCGTTCATTTTATGGACTCGGGTTAATTTGAGTCACTCACTAAAGTAATCTGGTTCACTTGAGTCACTTGAGTCGGTGTTGTTGGCCACCCCCTTCCTGGATTTTTTTTTTTTTTTTAAACTGATTATCCATGATAAAGATCCACATACGTATTATTGGTTTACACAAATTTATAAAAAATTTTCACACACCAAAAGTAGTATAAATTTAGTAGTATAATATAGTTTGCTGTTGTTTTGCTTTCAGTAAAATATGCTGCATTAATAGTAATAGTAATAATAATAATCATCATCATTATCATCATCACTATGATCATCATCATCTTTGTAGCATGTGCATAAAATATATCAGCCACATAAGGAACACCAGTCTGTTTAATCACTTGTTTATTGCAATATTTATTTTAACTTATTATTCAGATTCGCTGACTTCAGTCAGTCAACCAGTTCAATCAAATCATTTGATTCAGAAGTGTTTCCGATGAGTCCGCCGACTCGCGTTGTGAACTTACTTTAGCAGCAGCCAACCAGATGACTCATGGGATCTGGGTTAATGGAGAACTCGTGATTCAGATAAGCGATAAGATAAGATGACTATTTTATCCCACTTAGGGAAATTTGCTCGTTACCACAGCTCTCTACGGACAAAATAGAGACAGAATAAAATAAAATATAAATACAAATCAAAAAAAGAACCCTATATACAATAGTGAAAAACAGAAAGAACAGAGATACTATACATAGAAAAACATGCAGTCTGATTCAATACGAAGATTCGAATCATCAACCCGGGTGATTCAAGAACCGACCAGCTCCATTAGATGCACACCAGCTGTCGTCAGCCTAAACCTTTTTTTTTCTTCTTTTCCTCAGCTCTGCACATATTTTAACGGCATGTCCACGAAGACTAGACTGTTAGTCTAGTCTAACTAAACTACAAGCTGCTTAAAGTATACATTTTTAAAAGGCAAAAGCCCAGCAATAAAGGAGAAACTGTCCTGCGAGGCATCAATCCACTTAAAACATGTTTTTTGCTACATGCATACTCAGGAAAATGGAACAAATAGATCTCCATACAGTAAGGCAAGTTTAAAAAAATTAAATGACATGTAGTCTTTGTTAAACAAATCAACACAGAAAACACCTCCAGACTAAATAAAACACCCAGCGTCAGGACCAATTCCTCCCACCCTCCAAAGACATGTATGTTTAGGATGATTGGTGTCTCTAAATTGTGTGTAGGTCTGAGTGTGAGTGTGAGTGGTTGTTTGTCTCTGTCTGTCTCTGTGTGTTGGCCCTGCGATGGACTGGCGACCTGTCTGGGGTGTACCCCACCCTCGCCCAATGTGAGCTGGGATTGGCTCCAGCACCCCCGCGACCCGGAAATGGATAAGCACTCACACTCACACTTAGACCTACAGGCAATTTAGTGTCACCAATTAACCCAAACATGCATGTCTTTGGACGGTGGGAAGAAACCGGAGTACCTGGAAGAAACCCACGCAAGCACAGGGAGAACAGGCCTGGGAACCGAACCAGCGACCTTCTTGTTGTGGGGCAACAGTGTGTAACAACAGTAACTATGCCGCCGTGCTGCCCCGTTTTGTGCTCATTAAACATAAATTTGAACTAGAGTACAACTAAAATTATATTTTGTGAAAATTTACCTTAACATCAGTAGCCACATAGACGTTATCTCTCTTGGTTGGAATGTATCTGCCATGTGTGATGTATATGATGAGCTGCAGCTGAATAATTTTTAGCTATCAAGGTTTTTATTTTTCAAGCTCAGTGATCCCACAGGAACCCAACTGGTCCCTGTTCACTGGAGTTGCATTCAACATTGATCACCACGGAGGTTTCTTGCACAGCAGCACTTTCTTAATAAATCCTATCCTCAATATCACAGTTACTGTTTCACTTTTATCCACAAGTTCCAGCTTTTTCTCAGTAAATCAGTTCCATCAATTAATGGATAATTATAAATGTTTTGAAATTGAAATGAAACCTAATCATAGAAGATAGTCGATGTAGCTGCCTTAGATGAATTATAAGCACATTTTGGCATGTAGTTTCTAATATTGCATCGAATTTATGTGATACATGGAAAAAAAATCATTCTACAGTATTCAATTCTTATCTTTCCAGATGTTTGCAGCTTTGGTTTTGTTGAAAAATTAGTGAACTGCATTTCACCTAAGCAGACAAATAGGGTGAGTGACAGGTCACCAGGTTTACAGCAGGAGTCCAGCTAGCGATTTGTTATTGTCAGAGTGGAAACGTGTCTAATAATGGGCCACAAGATGCTTGAATCTTTTATAATTAAAACTTAACCCATTTTTTCCTTTCAGTTGCCATATTGCATATGAAGTAATGAGGTCAAATATTTCTGTATTCTCTACAAAAGAGATGTAGGCAGTTGATAAATCGGGGAGTCTGTTCTGATTACCAACTGGAAACATAGTTGCTCTCCCATGTGTCAACTCTGTTTAATCCCTGCTCTCACCTGTGACTATGTTTTATATCTGACACTGCAGATTAACATTTGGCCTCAGGCTAATGTCTGTCTCTAAAACCTGCAGCTGAATCAGTGGGAGCTCAGTGGAATAAACACAGTATAGATGTTGCAATATTCTTCAGGCAGAGAAAGTCATTCTGATGGGGAAGTTATTTGGGGACCTGGCAAGCATAGTTTCCAGGTTACTACACCAAACATTGTGCCACAGATGGGAAAGGCCCTGATAGCGTCTATGTTGTTGTAACTGGCTGAGCTTGTTTGATCAGATGAAGTGAATTTATACTGATAATGAGTTTTAGAGTCAGTAGCGCTTAACATCTGCGCTTGGTGGTTATGATTCAGTGGCTTCAGTTCGTTTTGGCTTGAATGCTAGGGTTTCATTTCCCAAATTAATGTTTGGATTTAGGCTTAAGAGCATTAGAGGCTCTGAGCAGATGTAACCCATCAAGGGATATATGAAGTTAGCTATGACCAAAGTTTGAGTTTTACGCATCCATTTTAGTTTCATGTTTTCTATGAACTACTGAGCATTGCCTAAAACATATGTTCTCTTCACAGATAAAACATCTGCACATAATTTTTTGTGCTGTAGCAATGTCTTTATTTTATTTATTTGTTTGTTTGTTTCTATGAAACTCACAAGGTGTAAAGAGAGGCTGCTGCTACACTCATTTCACCAGGAGCTCATATGCCCCATAGTCACTATTGTGCCCAAACGCATTCAATGAACACATTCATGTTTACATGAACAAGTGAATTGAATAGTTAAATTTTCATGAATGAACAACTTCACAAGTGCCATTCACTCTCGCAAGAGTTGTTGTTCTCTTGTTCTCGTTCACTGTTTGAAAGCTCTCTCCATATCGGATGGAGCTCAGGTTTTACCACACTCTTGACAGCATGATGGTCCAGCAGCTAATGCTGATTAAAGTCTAAGTTAGAATCTCAGTTCTTTGACACAGATAGAAGTGCTGCCCGTTCTACACTGTATTTGGCAGAGTTTTATGTATAAACAAATGAACACTGTTTATAATAATTCATAATAGTATAATTTGGCTCATGCTGGCTAAATAAAATTTCCATCTAATGATGCTTAACCTCTTTTGTTTTCATGATGACAGACAGGGTATAAAATTTACTTTCTGACCTACCTGTCAATGGCAAGTAAGGTGTGCATACTTACAGGGCAAAATATTTTTACTGGCCACAAAATTTTTCACAACATAAGGTTAGCAAAATAGTGCGAAAATCTGGTAATTGTCCAACAATTGATATTTAGTAGGGAACTATATTAATGACTGTTTTCTGAAGCTGATAGCAGAAATGTAATTTTTATTTTAAATCTCATACCATACACACGGTACACCAGTATGTGTAAACCACAATGTGCACACAACATGCGCACTTAAGTACATTCACAAAGATTCTCTGATGGCTTAAATGTCATTACCATCAACTATAATCTCACCTGTTTCAGACAGTTTAAAAGTTAAAAGATTTTATGTGAAGTAGTAGCAGCTATAGGCCTATTTTCCTAATTTTTTCTTTTGGCTGGCTGCTGTACACTGGCAATGTGTTGCCACATACTTGTTAATCGCTTTTGTTGCTCCACTCCATCTCTGACTGACTGACTGAACGTACACAGAAAACACAACGTTACATTGTTGAGTGATGGTGGACAGCCAGGGACAAATTCCAAATTTAAAACGTGATCACACCAGTTGTAGTCTTTGTGTGTTTTACTGTGTACAGCAGTAATCATTTATTAGTGAAGCAAGCATGAAACATATTTTATCAGCCAGCTAATGGCAAGTAAGCCTAATTATTTTATCCAAAACAAAATTTTTCCTGCATTTGGCAAGTGGTGGGTGCTAATTTTAAACCCTGATGACACATCTTTTAAGTAGTAAAATATCTTATCAATCTCTACATACTTTTTTCTTGGGTTTAAGAGTAACGCCTGTCTGTGGTTCTTAATTTTTAGACAATAATTTGTTTAATGTTGGAGTGGAAATATTTGCAGCTGTTGATGGAAGGGTTGGAGTAGGTACTATTGAAAAAATAGTGGTTGATTTATTTAAAAAAAAAATTACAAATGAGGAAGTGCAGCTACATAGTGTTTAGAACGGTACTTGGTAAAATACCGAACCGTTCGGTACGCCCTGCACAGAACAATACGCCCTTATGTCCCGCAGGATTTCAGTACAAGTCAGGTTGCATTAGCGCTTACTGTTTTACAGGCTACTATGTGTGTGTGTGCCTGACTGTCCAGGCAAAAGCCCTCCCCTGAGAGTTAATGTCCAATCATTGTTGCGCCTCCGCCCACTCACAGTGACTAACCTATCACAATGTTGTAGCTGGAGCCGTTGCAGCTCACACACACAGAAGCAGGAAAACTTCTACCTTGAAAATGACAACTTTACCTCTGAATGCTCCGGACTCGCCATTGCTGCAGGATATTTCTGATAGTTTGTGTGAAGCTGCTGTGCGCATGTGTGTTTGTGTGTAAACAACGCCCGCCCAACTGAACACTGCCTCTGGTTGGCTTAAAATGAAATCTTACTCTACCTTAGCCAATCATCACCAAAAGAATAAAAAAAAGACACCTCTGCAGTTCTTGTGGCTGGCTGGCTGAGAGCCAAGTCGGATGGCAGCTTCAATGAGTTGCTTCACTTCACACTTCATAACGTACCACATTTAATTGTCGGTAACGGTAACAGTGTTGTAACGATGGAAATAGTAATTAGTTAGATTACTGAAAAAAATAACGGCGTTAGTAACACCATTTAACGCCGTTATTTCCATCACTGCTACTATTTATGTATACTAGTAGTCAATGCTAAGAGGTACTTCAACATTTTTTCAACAGTGTTTTTATTTACATTTTTGTATGTTTTATTTTTTTATACACATTTTATGCTATGTGGTAAGTAGTAGGCAAGGCAACTATTAAGTCTACTACTAAGTGTTGTATTTTTTAACCAACTGTTAACTTAAAGTGTTATTCAGTACCAGATTTGTTTGGAACTTGTTCTGACAAGCAAAGTAAATAAATAATTTTGGGAGAGAAAAAAATTTCTCTTTATTTACAAAACACGTACCGAAACTGTGACCCAAAAACCGAGGTACGGACCGCACTATGGGTTACCTGTACCATTGCACCCCTAGTGGTTAGTGCTGTTGCCCCACAATAAGAAGGTCAGAGGTTTGGTTCCCGGCCCTGCGGCCTTTCTGTGTGGAGTTTGCATGTTCTCCCAGTGCCCACGTGGGTTTCCTCCGGGTACTCCGGTTTCCTCCCACTGTCCAAAGACATCATGTTTGGGTTAATTGGTAACTCCAAATTGTCCGTAGGTCTGAGTGTGAGTGTGAGTGGTTGTTTGTCTCTGTCTGTCTCTGTGTGTTGGCCCTGTGATGGACTGGTGACCTGTCCAGGGTGTACCCCACCCTCGCCCAACGTGAGCTGGGATTGGCTCCAGCACCCCGCGACCCGGAAACAGGTAAGCGGTTGAAGATCAATGAATGAATTAATGAAGAAATGAATGTGAAATAGTTCTTTTTTTCTGTATGACCTGAACTTTGAACCAGCACAACACTGCCCATCAGTGGACATAAACACTTGCTTTTCTGTAAATGCCCCCTTCAAGTATATAAGCTATCATCAGCATACTAACATCTTCACAGTGAAATTGATGCTGATCAAATAATGCTTACCACTCTATGCCTTTTTCCTAGTGCTATTTTATGCTATGCATACTAACATGTTAACAATATGTTAACATGTTAGTATGCCATCAATTAGATAGCTTTATAAGAGCTAACTCAAAGTTCAGCATTCAGGGAACAAGGTTGTTCATAATTAATTTTGAAATTTACAGTTCACCGTCCAAAAAATTTATGAAACAATTTTCACTATTTTTTTAATCTCTCCATAGAATCTAATCTTACCCTTCCATCACCAGTTCCAAATCAATGCTACTTTATAAACTAGATTAATTATTATATTCTATATTTTTGTTTTTGTTTTTTTTTGTTTGTTTGTTTGTTGGTTAGTTTTTAACTGTGAGCATGAAATATGTTTAATGATCAGATTGCATTTTCTTTCTCTCTCTCTCTCTCTCTCTCTCTCTCTCGCTCTCATTCAACTTGTTTATAGTTAGTTTGGACTGGTCGGACCAAGTAGATTCGATTTACACAAAAATTTGAGATTGGTTTTATTGGAATCTGGACTGATTTGTTCATAAAAGTCCTCATTCATATGAACTGACCTCTGTAATGCCAGTAGTTGTGTAGTTTGTCTTGCCTGCACTAGAGCACTGCCAGTGCCAATGTAAAAAGTTTATGTTTCCCCCTTATTTGGTGCACCACCATCTGGCAAGCATGGACATTGTCACTGGAGTGAATGTTCACTTCATTATTTTCAAATGAAGTTCAATGAACACTGCTGCCACTTTGCTTGAAACACATGGCAAAGTGTATTAGATATTTGTTCATAAACCAAAATGTTGCACAAGTTTTGACTTTATATTGACACTATCAGGGCATAAAATATCAAAATATCAGGTCATCAACCAACTTATAGGAGTATATCCAAATGGGGGAATGAATGTCCTCAATAATTGTGGAGATATTATTTCCATATATTATGTCCATTTCAGTCCATCTGCAAGGCAAGCAGGGTTAAATATCTTGTTGTTATACTTGCAAAGTTGTCTCGATTCTGTATTTTGCTACATAGATTGGATGGTTCTGTACAAAAGAACTGGGCCATGTGGATTGATTGTGGTCCCAAGTGGAGTATAAGAAAGAGATAATGATCCAGTTCTATGTTTAGCAGTGGTGTCCTTGGTTTTTGGATGAGGCTATCATTCTTGTGGTGGCTCATCCGTGATTCTGATCCTTACCACGTGTTGTAAGGATCAGAACCAGGACCACAAGTTGTATCGTCTTAGTTTCCACCTTTTCAAGCTTAATGAGGAAACTCTGCTTGAGCTCTGCTTTGCTGTGGGAAACCTGTGGTGCAGTCCCATCTCTCCCTTTTCTTGGGCTTGCGGGGGGAAGAAGGTTGGGCGAGCTGTGGCAAAGACAGATCAATTGCACAATCTCTGCCACTCGCAATTTCTCTGGTGCTCCTTCATGTGCCTTTGTTCTCGCTCACTAACATCAAGCATGTGGTTTGAAAAAGAAAAACCTCTTCTTATGATGACGATGGCCGTATGGTGCTACCTGGCTGCCTGATGTGACTGACTTGGCCCCGCTGTGACACACACACACACACACACACACATCCTTGTTTTGCTGTATTCGTGGAGACCACAATTGCCATACTGCATTCCTTAACAACTTATCCTTCAGATTTAAATGTTTAACTGTAACCCTGTACCCGAACCTGGCTGTAAAACCAAGTTTTTGCCCTTATTCATTCATAATTGTGTGGTCCAGCACCATAGTCCTGACAGACCCCAAAAATATAATGGGCTCCCAGTCTTTGGACCTCACAAGTAGTGAAAGTGAAACAAAGTAAAACAGACGCACACACACACGCACACACTGAGATGAATCCGTTCCACAGACGTAAGGCCATGTGGTCACCACATAAGAAAGGGCTGGATGCAGATAAATGTGAGGTGCTGGAGTGTTTCACAGCACTTGCTACATTTAGACACAAAGTTCTCTGGGTAGCAAAATAATGTTGTCATATGACACAATGGCACCTTTTACCGTCAATAGAAACTCAGACAATAAAACAAACACTGAAAGAAGATCCAAGTAACAGCACTGATCTATATGCTTTTCTTTTCTTGTCATGATACAGATCTCGAGGATGGCCAGAGCAGGAAAGATTTAGGAATGAGGGTGATTCTATGTGTCATATTCAGAACAAACAAGAAGGAAATCTGTCTCACTGCAAGGAGTCTGGCTTTTTGAGAATTTAAAAAGCTCCCAGAGGCAACACTTCTACAAAATGAATAGATATCCATTTTCAAAAGTCTCATGCTTGGCGGCAGGCGAGGGATGGGGAGAAGAATGGGTGGGCTAGTGATGGTGGTGGTGGAGGGGGAAGATATCTAGGCAGAGGGCAGACACTATTAAAACTCAGGAGAATGAATTGTTAAATACCTCTATAAAGAAATATAAGACATGGCCCGGTTTTTATGCTGCCTGGACTGCTCTGCAGGCCGATGATAAGATGGTGAGGGTAGTGAGTTGACGCATGTGCGTGTGTGTGTGTGTGTGTGTGTGTTTTGCTTTTTTTTTTTTCTTTTCTTTGGGTGGGGTAAAATCACGCATCCCCCTCCCCCACTTCACCAGACACGAGCTGTGATGTTCACACAAGCGAACCCACACAATTAACACAACTGTCTCAGTTTTACACTGACATCTCACATCAAGTTAACTGAAGAGGCATTCTGAAGCATATGAGAGTGTTATGAAAGGCCTTAAAATCTAATCACTGGTGAATCTGGAATAATCAGTTCCCTTTGGGACTTTGGTGAATAACGATACAGTGGAGCATTCTTTCAATCTCAAAGCACACACACACCCCAACACTATACCATGTCCTCTAACAGTATGCACAGGCTTCTAGGTCAGGAAGCAGTGGAGAAAATTTCCTGTTGACATTTGTGTTTCTGGCACAATATTAACTTCAGAGGGAAGGCAGCAGGAGGATTGCTGGTGACATTCCATATTACCTTGGAGATATATGCCGAACTGTTTACGTGCACAAACATTTGGGGGTAGTGGGGGTGAGGTGGGGGAGGACAGATGGATAGATGGATAGATAGATATAAAAGTAGACCTGCTATTATTGAAGATTGTTCTTTACCAAGGCCTGGGTTTCTGAAAAATATTTTCTTCATACAGAACCTTACAGCCCAGCTCCTTCCTCACAATCTTTCAATTGATGTGATCTTGATATTAATGCAAAATACAATCAAAGAACAGCAATAAAATTAAATGGACTGCATTGTCCCTATTGTGCAAATGTTTTCTCTGCTTGCTCACCATCAGCTGTGGGGCCTATGTGGGTTATTACTTGTGGCAAACCGCTGCACACAGATGTTGTTGCTAAAGTTTGGTATTTTCTTCATTCATTTCATTCATTCATCTTCAACCTCTTATCCGTTTCCTAGTCGCAGGGGTGCTGGAGTCAATCCCAGCTCACACTGGGTGAGGGCGGGGTACACTCTGGACAGGTCACCAGTCCATCGCATGGCCAACACACAGAGACAGACAGAGACAGCAACCACTCACACTCACACTCAGACCTACGGACAATTTAGAGTCACCAATTAACCTAAACATGCATGTCTTTGGACGGTGGGAGGAAACCCACGCAGGCACGGGGAGAACATACAAACTCCACACAGAAAGGCTGCAGGCTGTGAACCGAACTCGCCACCTTCTTATTGTGGGCTAACCACTATGCCACCGTGCTGCCCGATAGTTTCTCATCTTGGCTCATTTACAGTGGTGAGTCCCTTTTATCACACACTATCCTTGAAAGTGACTCACAATCATTCTTCAAAACATCAAAATAAATAGAACGTCTTTGATAGAACAAGCAGAACACATTTGCAAACTAACCTTTTGGATTGAATTATTGACCACACTTCAAACATTTTTCTCTCTTTAATAAGAGAGGATCTTGTGTTTGCATGAATGTCATAGGAGTGACACACCCACAGAGAATTTGTAGCAGATTCTGCAGTGCTCTTGACCTTCATAGCATCTTTTAGCCCTTTGTTTTGGCATTTAACTGCAAAGTTTTGATTGAAACAGTCTTCTAATATAGTTCTCATACTACCAAGGCAGCATTTTTCAGCAAAAAAAGTCAAAGTAACCCAAGTAAATTTTTAGCACTAAATTGGAAAGTGATAAGGTAACCCTGTGTGTGAGAGAAAGCTATAAAGGAAAAAGATTTGAGTGTTCCAGTTGTTTCTTATTTTCCTCCAGATCTTCTACCTGACTAGACTCTATGAAGCATTTGCACAAATATTTGGCTTAGGCTGAAACACTGAAACATTAACCAGGATATATCTTTGCTTCAGTGTGTGATGCCTGCAGTAAATTTGCATCCCACCATTTCTTTTTCTTTTTAACCCTGTATGTACTCACACCTCTAAACTTGGCTCTTAGTTTAGCTACAGGTATCTACCCCTAAACTGTGTTTTGGCAAGTGCAGAAATGTCCCATTTTTCCACTCATCGTTCAAAACTTTTGCATTCTGATAAAATCCATTCAAAATAATTTTTTTTTTAAATTATTCACCAGGTAGCACCTCAGATCACAAACCTGGATGCAATCCAGTGACATATAAACCAGAGTCGGGCCTACACCAGTCATAGATGGGGGGTGCACCTGAAGCAACTGGAGAAGTTTGCAGAGGAATAATAACTCCTGCACTTTAAAAATCACTTTACTTTCACAGCTAACACTGAGCAGTCACTAGCTACCCATAAACGAACACAAGCATAGAAATGACTCACATTCATCACTGCAGCTCTCACTCATATGAATCATTAAGTAGTTAAACTGATCAGGGATCAGATAACAGCTACTTTTGTAAGATCAGTTGCATTTAAATCAGTGGAGCGGATTGTTCCTGACAATAACTGATTCCAACTGAACTTACTCTCACGTGTAGTGAAAATTAGAGTGCCCAATGCTTTGAGCTCAAATAGCCATTCAATCAGCCTTAAAAGTACACATTGTATAAAGTGAGGCCTCCATGGGGTCTTGGTTATAAATCAGGTGTAGATTCTACATGAATACAGTGAACATATCAAAGGTGTCAGTCTACAGAGAAATCCTCACAGTCTGGATTCAGAAATTGAACCTTAAAACCAGCTGTCAGGACTTCTGGAACTTTGCGAGTAGTCATTGCCCTCCTGATCCCAGCCCATTTTGACCCACAATCCAACCATGAATTTGATTTCTCTAAGACCGAACATCAAATTCTTCGGTACTTTTATTTAATAACTCAAAAACGGACATTCACAGTCAGCCAATCAGAACAGAGTGTTAATAGAGCTCCAGAGAGAAGCCTGAGAGAGGGGAGATATAAAACTATACTGAAATGCTTTTTGGTCCAAAACCACAAATATATCTAACCCGAAAAATATAATCACAAAGTGTAAATTATGGGACCTTTAACTGCATGAGGTCATTAAGTATAAGTGGGATGAAAGATCAGTAGATGAATTTTCATGTGGTTCTGTACAGTACTTGTTCATCTTGGCTGATTGGCCTACTGCTGAAGCAAATCTCACCCATTGCAGCTGTAGCACTTACAAAATAACTGGTGCTGTTTGCTTTTACTTGACTGAGGAGACCCAGAGGAATTGCTGAGCAAATTGGTCAGAACTAATGCAGGAAAGATGCCAGGTGGGCTGAGTAACATGACAGCCACTACAGCAGTTTTCCTTTCGAAAACCTTCCATCTGAGTTGTATTCCAAGTGGAGCTTACACCAGTTTCCTGAAATAGATTTTGAGATCCATGTCCCAAATGTACAGTAGTTACTGAAGCCACCGAAGTAGTGTTAACCTTGATGCTCATCCAAGAGGAATACAGTCAGTCCCACACCACCCCTTCTGACAGGTCGCACTGACCTGCCACACAGGAGCAAGATCCTTGGCCCTGTTTTTCTGCCACATTAGGTCCACACTGAAGGTGGTACTCAACTCCCCCACTCAGGATGGTGTGTGTGACTGTGTGTGACTGTGCTGTATGTTAAGAAAAATGAGGAGCAAAACAACCAAATTGTAGATACACACATGTAGGCGGATCTTCACTGATGCAAAGCAAGACAGAAGATTACTTGTCAGAAGACAGGCACAGCTGTAAACACACTATTTCCCTTTTTGTGTCAAGGATGTATATTACTGTATGTTGCTTTTTCACTCCAGCTGACAGGATGAGGAAATTATAGGCTCTGACTCACTGTTGGTTTCTGAGTCCTGGCACATCGCTGCCCCTATAACAAACCAGCGTGAGAGAAACCTGACAACAGAAGGGTGGGGGGAATAAAAGGAAAGAATCGAGTCTGGAGAGTCAGCCTTAAAAAAGATGGAAAGAGAAGGGAGGAAACAAACTGACAGAGAGGTGAAGGAGGAAAAAGAAGAGAAGGAGGAAGCAGGGACAAATAGCTAGGCTGGGTGCCAGGGTCTATTCCACCTTTGCTCTCTGGGACTTTCTGAGCTGCCACCTCCTCTCACCTCAGTAATGTCATCAATGAAAAGGCCTTTAGGAGGGATGGAGGACTTGACTTGGGGTCCTGACTGTGACCGACACCAGCTGATGCTGCCAAGCCAAGCAGGACTCTGTTCAAATTAATTGGATGTCACTTTCAAGTAAAAGGAACAAGGGAGAATTTTTTTTCATATTGCTGTTGCTCCTGCTCCACTACAGCATCAAAAAATTCCATTGCATTTGGTTGGTAATGAAATACACCCACCGAGCTTTACATGAGGTTGATTCGCTCTCTCTCTCTCTCTGCCAGGTTTCAACTTCACAAGCACAAAATGTCTGTCATTTTAATCAAAGACAGATAATTGATCATTTTGGCAACAACTTTAGTAATAGTGAACTATAGACCCCAGGCCATTCAGCAATGATAGCAACCCTTCGACTGCAACTAATGGTTAATTTCATTATTGATTAATCCGTCGACTGTTTGGTCTAATCAATTAGTCGTGTAATAGTAAAACGAAGAATTACTGAAAATTGTTCATTATACTTAGAGATTATTTAAAGCTAAGGCAGCATCTTCAAATAATGGCAAAATTTAAAATCATCTAAAAATGCACTTTCACTTATTATAGGACTAAGATTCTTTCATAGATAATTTTTTTACTTATTATATTGTATACTGCCTCGCAACAAGAAGGTCATGGGTTCAGTTCCTGGACCTGGGGCGTTTCTGTGCGGAGTTTGCATGTTCTCCCCGTGCCTGCATGGGTTTCCTCCAGGTATTCCGGTTTCCTCCCACCATCCAAAGACATGCTTGTTTGGGTTAACTGGTGACTCTAAATTGTCTGTAGGTCTGAGTGTGAGTGTGAGTGGTTGTTCCTCTCTGTCTGTCTCTGTGTGTTGGCCCTGTGATGGACTGGTGACCTGTCCAGGGTGTACCCCGCCCTCAGCCAATGTGAGCTGGGATTGGCTCCAGTACCCCTCGCGACCTGGAAATGGATAAGCAGTAGAAGATGAGTGAGTGAGCGATATTGTATGCTGCTGGATCTGAAATTTGGTTTCATGTGCAAACATGCAAACTAAATTATCCTTGAACCTTGAAACTATAGGCTTTTTCAGCATCAGAGTTATGGAACCAGTTTCCAGACAATAGTTGATGTGCTTCTTCCATATCTAGTTTTTAATCTAACTTTAAGACACATTTAAATTTTTTCTTGCTGTAACCATTTCTGTAGTTATTTATCCTGGGCAATAAAAATGCACTTTCAAATTAATGGACACAAAATTACAGCTCTCACTCTGTGCGAAGCCATACAGCTAACGCTAACATGAGATTTGAGCTCCATGAATCAGATCACATTAGTTAAATAAAACACAATTACAGTAAAGAGCCATAATGCAACATTTGAAGATGTCTTGATTTATCTCAACTTCAACTTAAGCTTTAAAATTGTGAACCTGTCCTTCAAGCAGTCATGACAAACAAGTCATAACTTTGTATATAGTGGTGTAGTATTTTACCTTTGCTTAAGGCTTCTAGGTTTTAACTCTTCATTTAGAAACACTGAGAAGTCAACCTGAGACAATGATTTTAGCAACTCTTGAAACTTATGGCAGCTTCATTAACTAGTTACAGCTGATAAAGTCTGGTAGTGAGAGATGTCAATTGCAGACCATAAATTTAAGGACCAGTGAGAAAGCTGCTTTTGTCTGTCATTATCTGTGATTAAGGACCCACTGTTATGGAAATGATTAATAATGTCATTGTAAACTGCATGTTTAAACAGCTTTTAACAGTGTAAAAAGTAAATCATCTGCTACTTACTCACTTTTCTGAGTCTTTGAAATACAAAACAGACATAAGAATATATCACACTAGTTGTTAAAAATAGCTTTTATCAAACGTTCCCCTTACTCATTTCACTGCCAACAATCATTTTAGCCATGGTCACTTTTTGCATTTGACCATTATCTTTGTGACCCAGGTGGCTTCATGGACTCTCTGAATCTGAACCAATGAGGTGCAGAATGACCTGTCCTCTTGTTGTTTGGTTCATTTTGTCTCCATCAATGCAACCTGAGCTGGAGTGAGTTCAGGACTCAACAAACATGATGACAGGCTTATTCAAGCAGAAAATAAACAAACATGATATGAAAGTTCAGAGGCAAAACTTGTCTTTTGCTCATCTTCTATTTGACAGCTCTTAGAGAATATTTGTCGTGGTGGCCTGACATGTAGCTGTTTGATGATCATATCAGGAGCTCAGATTTATTCACTGTGCTGACTGTTCACAGGATCACTACTTTTTTCTGTACTATTCTCTGACGTAAACTTCCAGCTGACACCAGTGTCAGAGCAACAATATGTGCATTTGCATATGTACACATCGCCCAGCACACTACCCACAAAACCACGAGCTGTGAGCATATCCACCCACCAGCTTTCCAACTGTGAGTATTTCACAGCCCTGATGAGGGCTATAATGTGCAATGTGCTCACTGATGCTGTCGTGCTCTCTCTCTCTGTCTTTTTTCTCCCCTAATCTCTTCATTCTCTCTCACTCTCACTCTCTCACTACGGGTCTGTCGGCGTGGCATCTGTTGATGTCCTTCTAGCGACTGGGGACGCAATCTGTCCAAAAGGCCCTGTGTGCCACTCTGGTGCCATCTCTCGGTTATTCATTTATGCTGACTCTAAACCCTAATTACCACTACAGTAAAGAACATTTAAGGTTTGAAAGGGTATGCATATGATCCACATGGCTTCTCCGGTACCCGTTGAACAGAATGGAAGAGTGGAAATCTGGAATGAAGTGTTGGTTTGGCTCAAGAAAGCGAGAGTCAGAATGGCGTAGATGAGTGGAGTAAGAGTTTCGCTCAACCGTACCATTTTATCTTTGTAAACTTCTTCAGCCATGTTTCAATATAATTTATAAGAGTTTAAAGCACAAAATAGATACAGGGAGCTGTTTTTTTTTCTGAGTCTCCAAATGGCAGATGGTGGGGAAAATGAAAAAGTCATGTAAAAATAATGTACAAGATATTAATCCACAACAGTGAAGCCAGAGAGAAAACAGAGAGATTGAGATACGAACGTAGAGAATCCTCTTTGATTATAGGAAATAGAAGAGTGCCTGTTACACAGACTTGTTTGACAGTGGTTAGAGTCCTCATGGTGTTTCCATTGTTAGTTCTGTTTAATCTGTACTCACAATGCGACAGATATTCCCTGTTTGTCCATCCTGGTGGAAGAATACCTTTTCCATGGCAGTTTTTTCTTTGTAAATAGTCACTATACACGAGAACTGTCAGCACAAAAGCTTCAAGGCTGTTTGACTGGTGAATTAAGGGAGCATGAGCAGTGATGGTTCATAGTAAAGGCTTATTTGTTACAGGAGGACAGCCATAAAGGGGACAAAAATATTAGGGGTGTAAAAGTTAATGACACTGGTGTAGATCAGACAAGTAAGGGAGTTTTCAACTGGTTCCCATTACATTACATACATTAGAGATGAGAAGGTCGTGCATTTTTGAATATTTCCTATTTTGTTCTAAACTGGAGAACAAACTCACCCAGTACAGGGGCTTTCAACAATAATATAACATAGTTTATCATACTTTTCAATGACCAGGATTTTATCCCTTAATGCACTATGTGTGCCCATTATATATACTTCAGCATACACTGTATTGCGTGGAAGCAGGATATTGGCTGTTTTGTGCTGGGTAAAACGCTGGGAGTCGACTCAAGAAGTAAAAACTGTTTCCCCAAGGAAGGCAACACATGACTGCTTGGTTCCCACAACAATGATGGCTCTGAGTCATATTGATCCAGTAACAAATTATTCCAATACTTGGTGTTCATAGAAAGTAATTCTGATATCATGTCAAGATCAAAAGCCTTGAACAGGTAAGTTGACCACTGGGCCAATCTCCCAAAAACTCTCTGTGTTACCTGAATAGATTAGAGCGGTGGAATATTTCACAGCAGGATTGAATGTGTGAAGTTAGTAATTAAGGGAGCGATTGTGTTTTGCAGGACTTTGCCGATTCAATATTCCACTTGGTGAGGGAGAAGTACCGGTCACTGGTGGGTGGCTGCAGCCCTGCGCACGCTCGTCACAAATCCCTGGCAGGCATCGTAATGACCCGAGGTATGGCAAATTTCATTGACTTTTATATTTCACTTTGAATTATTGAAGTGGTGCAATATAGGGAGTGAGTGAAGAAGGTAAAAAAAAATGGGGAGCGGACAGAAAATGGGAAGGAATTCTAGATTGAGAGAGAATCTATAAACTGAAGGTGGGAAGAAGAGAGTCTCCACACCATGCTGTATCTTGGGCTTATGCAGGAGACTGTACTTTCCTGATAAATTATTGACTATCGAGGGTCTCAGAGGAGAATGAGACATGGTGCGAGTGTCACTCATCCCCACTGCATGCTGGACGTGCTGTACTCAGGCAGCTTTGACAGGATTTCCAGATGCCACAGTGGGAATCTTAACTAGATCATCTCAAAACTTAATCTGAAAGCCAACTGAGGAGGAGATGGATGCTTCACACTGTTGTTCTCCTGCAGTATGAAACGATGAGTTATTACTACGCATTTATCTTTCATGCTTTATTTATCTTTCATGTGTGGTGTTTGTTGCACTTTACATCAGGGCCTCCCACATTTTCACACAAAACGGGCACAGAGACCAGCACTGTGCACATGAACGCACACTCCAACATCTCTCAAAACACAATATGTGCACTAATGCAAATGTTTCCGCACTACCACACATACCCACATGGACCGCAGAATAATCTTGCAAGAGTCTGTGTAGACACAGTTTAACTAAAGTTTTTAAGTAAATCATTACCAAAACCAGGCTTTATTGTTATTAAAATAAGCTGTTGGTGTTAACCAGTGTAACATGTTACCTATTAGTTTTTGTATATAATGAAGAGGGGTTCGTGTTTTATGTTATCTATATGTTTTGAGTGAGAACCTTTAGTTGAAATATTTCAATTGGCCCCTCTAAGGCCACATGCAGAGCATATACACTCACCGGCCACTTTATGAAGTACACCTTGCTAGTAAAAGGTTGGACCCCCTTTTGCCTTCAGAACTGCCTTAATTCTTCGTGGCATACTTTCAACAAGGTGTTGGAAACATTCATCAGAGATTTTGGTCCATATTGACATGATAGCATCACGCAGTTGCTGCAGATTTGTTGGCTGCACATCTATGATGTGAATCTCCCGTTCCACCACATCCCAAAGGTTCTCTATTGGATTGAGATCTGTTGACTGTGGAGGCCATTAGAGTACAGTGAACTCATTGTCATGTTCCAGAAACCAGTTTGAGATTATATGAGCTTTGTGACATGTTGCATTGTCCTGCTGGAAGTATCTATCAGAAGATGGGTACACTGTGGTCATAAAGGGATGGACATGGTCAGCAACAATACTCAGGTAGACTGCGGCGTTTAAACAATGCTCAATTGGTACTAAGGGGCCCAAAGTGTGCTAAGAAAATATCCCCCACACCATTACACCAAGACCACCTGCCTGAACTGTTGATACAAGGCAGGATGGATCCATGCTTTCATGTTGTTTACACCAAATTCTGACCCTTCCATCTGATTGTTGCAGCTGAAATCGAGACTTGTCAGACCAGACAAAATTTTTCCAATCTTCTACTGTCCAATTTTGGTGAGCTTGTGCGAATTGTTGCCTCACTCTTCTGTTCTTAGCTGACAGGAGTGGAACCCGGTGTGGTCTTCTGCTGCTGTAGCCCATCTTCTTCAAGGTTCGACATGTTGTGCGTTCAGAGATGGTATTCTGCATTGCTTGGTCTAACGAGTAATTATTTGAGTTACTGTTGCCTTTCTATCATCTCGAACCAGTCTGCCCATTCTCCTCTGACCTCTCACATCAACAAGGCATTTTTGTCCACACAATTATCGCTCACTGGATATTTTCTCTTTTTCGGACCATTCTCTGTAAACCCTAGAGATGGTTGTGCGTGAAAATCCCAGTAGATCAGCAGTTAATGAAATACTCAGACCAGCCCGTCTGGCACCAACAACCACGTCACGTTCAAAGTCACTTAAATCCCCTTTCTTCCCCGTTCTGATGCCCAGTTTGAACTTCAGCAAGTTGTCTTGACCACGTCTACATGCCTAAAAGCATTGAGTTGTGGCCATGTGATTGGCTGATTAGCTATTTATGTTAACAAGCAATTAAACAGGTGTACCTAATAAAGTGGCCGGTGAGTGTGAATATGATATGACAATGAGGTAAAGCATCAATATTCCCATAATATGAAGCTACAGGCGCTCTTTCCCAAACAGAAAGTCCTTTAAACTTTTTAGTGGCACTCCAATTTACCAGCTGCCATGTATATTGTGTCACAGCATGAGCAGGATATTAAATAATGGGGGGGAAATAAAAGTATTTAAATACAAATTTAAAATCATTATCTCAGAGTAATGACACTAAAATGTTTATAGTGAGTATCTCCTAAGTCTGCAGGCACCAGGTGTAGTACCCACAGGTTAATGGCTAGAAAGCTAACAGGCCAGTAGTGAGTTGGAAGCTCAGTTGGTCTCTACAGTTGGCAGGCTAGAGTTTGGCATGACAGGAACTGTTTAGGGCTTTAATGTGAATACCTGGGAGTTTGTTCTGTAGCAAATAAAAGCCATCCTGTTATGGTATTATATATCATATCCATCAAAGGTTCCAATTACAATGGGGTTTGGAGGGGATGAGCCAAAGAGGTAAAAATAGGAGCTATATTCCCCATGTTCAGGACTAGAAGATTCTTGTAATATGATTTGAGTGGAGTCTTGGTCGCCTGCATCACTTGTGTCCTCTGAACTCTACTCCTCTGCATCTTGCAGACACGGAATTAGCTGTACCCGCATTATATCAAACAATGAAATCACATTGTAAATTACTTGTACATTTGATTAACCGTTAGCAGAAACAGCTAATGAGCTAGCTTATTTAATAGGCTTCCTCCCTTCAGAGTTTATGAATTAGGTTGTCTCAAGTATCTATGGCTGAATGCTAATTACAGTTTAAATGACTAATGTCAGCAGGCTGAAAGCATAGGCCTTCATTTGCATTGTTGACTTGTCATTTCATTAGCAATATACTGTCATATATTTAAATGTATCTAATTTAGTAAACACTGGTACTCAGTCATGCACAGTAAGAAGATGAACGATTACTTAGTGTCAGGGTTTATTTCCACTTCTACAGTGTCACTGTCGTAGTCTTACCTTTTTAATATCACCTTTTATAATAAGCCATCATCACAAAAATGGCGGTACATATATAAATGCACAGAGGCTCATACGTCTGGATACTGACACTGGATATCTATGCACACACAGACAAACACGCACACAGAGGAGTGTTATCTCCTTGTGTGGCTGCAGGCTGTGGGGGTGCAGGGGTCAGTGAGGAGGGATTGGTATCACTGCTGCCTTTGGAGTGCTGCAGCTCATCAGTTTAGCCTTTCAGTAAGACTGGCGCTCATCCTGACCTAATCCAATCCCTCTTCTCTCCTCTGCCTCCCAGTAATTGCCTCTGTTTGTTTATTAATAGCAAACGTTATCTTCAAAGATCCAGACGGAGGGCTGCCAAGTATTTGCAGTAAGGCAGTGGCTGCAGCTGTGGTGGTGGCCAGCGTCCGTGCAGTCAGACACCAAACTTGACAGGAACACTGGGGAGTCCTGTTCTGTTTCCCCTACCACCCCTCTCTCGCGTTTCTTTCTTTCTGTGTCTCATGCCTTTGCTTATGCCTAAAGAACATTAATCAGGGTCTGCCTTTGAACCACAGATAGACACCAACACTGCCCCAGACCCTTAATGGAGTCCCACTGAGGCAGTTGAGCCCCACCCTGAGTGAGATTAACCTCAGCACCAGGCTGAGGGTTTGAGACGACCGCCAAAGTAAACCACCACTACATATTGTCAAATATAGTGGAAAATCTCATTTGAATCGGTTTGAAATAGCATTGGGTGTCTGGAGATGGTAAACAGTGTTCAGATGTGCTCACAAACATGGAAATCAGAAACATCCACATGTAAAAATGCAAAAAAAAAAAACAACGCTTCCTCTCTCTTTTTTCCAGTTGTTTGTTGGATGGGACCAGAGAACATTCTTCTGAGGCTTTTTTTATTGAGACTCCAGGCGGGGAGAAATACCACAAGGACTCAAAGAAAGAGATGAGAGCAAGGGTTTCAAACAAATTGATTACAAATGGTGGTTAAGCTATGGTTCTTAGTCCGGATATCCATTTTCAAATGAGAATTTTTCTCAACTCTTTATCTGTTCTTCCGAATGCTGAAAATGTTAACGTTCAATATTCACATCTGGCGACAAATAAGCTTCCTAAAAGGAAAAAAATTGCAGGGATGTGCCCAGGGTGTGTTGCAGCACAGACACACAGAGAGAGATTTCAGAGTTTCAGCAGCATTTCACAAAGATGCCCTTATATGTTCAGAGCAGTTGCCTGTTCAAGCTAATAAAGATTCAACAGGGTGCATTCTCTACTCCTGCCAAGATGGGGTTTTTTTTTTTCCTCTTTTTCTCTGGAAGTACTGAGCAATTTCAGAGATTTTCTCTGATTCAAACGGCAGGCGCTGGATGACATTCCATGTAATCACCCAACATCTCTGATGAAAGAACACATGAAAGCTCTGATTTATGGAGCTAAATCTAAATGGCATATAAATGAGTTTACTAAAAATTGACCTTGGGAGCTCATTCTGCTTTAGAAGAAAATGTTTTAATGTCTCCTTTATGGTGCTCAAATATAATGGGTGGCTTATTAGGAAACATTTTTCCCTGTTGTATAACCATAGAGAATAAAGGGAGCCAGATAATAGGTCTGAGGCATCTGTCGATTGCAGTTGCCTTGTGTAGTGATGGATCAATGGTAATGTCATTGTTATGTCATTTATATGTATTTTACTGTGTGGTACTCCCAGTGATTCTCCTTGATGATTGCCAGTAAAGTAGTCAAAGCCATTAGTTATCACTTTTCATTTAAAAGGCTCTTTTTGGTGAGACTTTATACCTTATACTATAGCACCTAGCATATCGTATATAGATAGTTGTATCTGTTGTGCATCGTTGCAGGTCACTGGTTAGCGCAGATTAAGCACATCAGGACTGGATGGAGCCTTTGTTTTGTTTCTAGGCTCTTACATATTTGTACAGGTTTGTTTTAATTGCTACAGAGGACATACATACAGGTCCTCAATCACCACCTCCCCCCATTAGGATTAGGGTAACGTGAATTAAGTTACTTGTAGCTGTCATCGTCTTGGTTACAATCGAAACAACATGGTTAATTTTATGGCACAATAATAATAATAATACCAATAAAACCAAAAGAGGTTGGTAAAATGAAGATTTATTTTTTGGTTTTTTTTATCTGTTTTTATTGATGGGAGAAAAACTGAGTAACTTGAATAATAGTATTTCCTCTGAAATGTAGCAGAGTGGAAGTATAAAGGGTAAAATAGTAAGACCTGTGTAAATACCTTGGTCTTTCAGTGCTTACTAATAAATGTACTATCATAATTAATGTTTTGTTCTGGAGTCCAAAGCACTAGACTTAGACCTGGGCTTGGTCCCTGAGTGTTGTCTGCCTGCCACCACTAAATAGTCTGGATGTCTCAAATAGGAAGAGGGAGTTTTCCAATAAGGAATAATAACATGTAACTTGACTGTTTGAACTAACTCAGGTCCCTAATCCATAAGTGATCAGTTGTAAATATATTATCAATTCAGTAAACATATCAATAACACTAATAAAAGCCATCAAATATATGATGATATGCAGGAGAAATAGCCTTATTTAGTATGTGAAACCAGTCCATGGCTGTAGGGTGAGATTTTCCCCTGACTCTGCTCATGAAATTGTGCCTAAAATTTGTGATTATGCATTCAGGTTTGTTGTGAATTCATCAGTGTAATCAGTAGAGTACCCCTTCACTATATCACTAGATTTTAAAGTTCTTGGCTCTTATTTTGTCATATTTAGTTTTTCTAGAAAGAGGCTGACCCCTTGAATCAGAAGCCTGGACCCTTAAATCAAAATATAAATGTGGGTTCGCTCTGATTGCGCATACATGGGCCCACCAAGAAGAGGACCATTGTTTTTGGGTAAAATTAATAAAGCATCAAGCAGAGACATAAAGATAGAAGGGGAGACTGGGGAGGGTTGTGTCTTTTTTGACCTTTCTCTCTGTAGCTTTGAGTTCTTTTTAAGCCAATGTGTTCGAAATGTACGACAAACTGTACGATAAACAAAAGGTTTGAGATAAAGCCTGCATGACCGCACTTCTTTAGTCCTATCAACTGCTCAAAACACTTTGCATTGGATGCCACATTCATCTCACCTCTACTGTGTGTGAATGTGGGTTTATAGGTATGCCAAGAATATGAATTGTCTGTGCCCACCACAGAGTGCAACTTCTCCACAGGTAAAATAAGGACTAAATTGAGCTTGTATCATGCGATTCCTGATTACTATCATAAACGTTTTTTCCGAGTTATTTTATGGTGTAAGAGAAACTGCTTTGCCTTTAATATTATGAAACTGTAAATTTTAAAACCTATTGTAAAATTCATATTATAAATCTATTCATTTTACTTGCATTGAAAAGGGTATTTTCTGTAATTATAACCTAAGTGCTTTTTTCTTTTTTTAAGCTTTCGATTTCCTGTAGCTTTACTCATAAGTGCTAAGACCAATATAAGGTCATGACATCCCACCAGACTGTATTTTTGTGACTAAGTGGCACAAGATGCACTCACTGTGTGGGTGTGCTAGGTATTGTGTGATTGCACAGTTGGAAGCAGGGGAATATTAAAAGGAATGCATTTTAGTCACAAGTATTGACATGAGTCATGACTAATAAAATTACCTCACTTCCTCCTGTATTTGAAAGCAGCCAAACCTCCTGTTACTATGTCAGAGTGCTCTACTTCATTATGTGATGGCCTGAGAAGTTTTGACTGGCTCTCATAAGAGGAGACCAGAGGCTGAATGAAATGTAGATTTAAAGGTCCCATAGAGAATAAAGGCCTGCCATTGTCCATGTTTTTTCATCATAAATCAGCTCCAGGTTCTATATCAATATGAGGAATAGTATCAATGGTCCAAGACCAAAGAGAAATGCTCACATTCTGGAATCAGAAACTGATCCTTAAAACCAGCTGTTTTCTGGAACATTGTGACGTCACAACAAAGCAGTCATGGCTCTCAAATAAATTAATCAATTTATTTGTATAGCGCCAAATCATAACAAAGTTACATCAAGGCACTTTACATATAGAGCAGGTCTAGACCAAACTCTTTATAAAATTATTTAAAGAGACCCAACAGATCCCCCGATGAGCAAGCACTTGGTGACAGTGGCAAGGAAAAACTTCCTTTAAGAGGCAGAAACCTCGGGCAGAACCAGGCTCAGGGGGGGCGGCCATCTGCCTCGACCGGTTGGGTTCTCAGTCCCCCCCCAATTTCCACCAACTGTACCAATCATCCGACCTTTCAGGCTTTGGTTGTTATGTAAAATCCTCTATGGTTTTATTGGATCCCTCAGAAAATAGGCAGGCAATCAGAAGAGAAAGAGGCTGCTTTCTGATTGGCTGATTGGCTTTCTCACTTGAACCTGAGAAAGAAGATGGAAAATTATATATTGGTGATTAGTGGCGAGGTTAGCCCTTTTTGGGGGGGGCTCAAGCCCATCCAAAACTTGCCTTAGCGCATCCTATCGTTTAGTCCTCAAATCGTATATCTTTTTTTTACAAACCTGTTTTGTTTGGGGATGGGGAAATGGTAAATGGCTCAAACGGGCCAGTAAAATCGAGCACAACCTGCATGCATCTCTTGTCTCTGATTGGTGAGTGGGCACCTCCTATTTTACAAAACATGCAGCCCGAGAGCACTAAACGTGGGTCCTACTGTAGAGGCAGGGCAGATAAGCTGCGGTGCAGCAGTGTGTTGTAACACTAATGACCAAGTAATTCTTCATTTTAGGACCTTGACATAATCTGTCAGATGTCTATTAAATGGCAGTTGACCACAAGACGATTTTATCAATGCCTCTTCTTACGTTTAAATTTGCATGGCTTTTAATGATGCGTATCATGATAAACTAGGGCTCTAGGAGCTAGCGCTAGCTATTCAATCGCAAAGAGTTAAATTGTTGACCCGCAGCAAGATATGAAAGATATGAAATGTCACTGTGTGAATCTATGTCTTAGGCCCAGTTAGAAAGTCTAACTGAAGTGAATTGGTCCGGGTTACTGCACTATTATTGCCGAAACAAATGAAAGAAGAAGGGGTAGAAGAAAATGAAACGTTTTTTTTAATAATTGTTTAATGTTGCTATGTGACTGTACAGTGTGTTATATAGTTATATAGTTAGGCCATATAGTGTCAGGTTAAATATTTAGAGATTGTGCAAAAATCCATGTTTTCGGATATTTTATTGTTTTGTGCGGACTCTGGCTGATTGACCTGCTGTGTTTTCAATCTCCATGGCAAGAGGAGAGTAGAGATGACGAAGATATCAAACCTGACGCTATATGGTCTAACCAGATAACACATTGAAAAGTACAGTCACATAATGACATTAATAACAGTTTAATAAAAAAAAGTTACATTTTCTTCTTCTTCTTGTATATACTGTCGGATACAATCTTAAACACTGCTTTCATGAAAAATCTTAGCCTTTTCTAAGAAATTAAAAAACTGGATTAAATTCAGTAGCCTCATAATTCCTTGCCAAGAGCAGATGTCAGCTGCTTCCTAGGGACTGAGCCCCCCCAAAGGTCAGATCCTAGAATTACCCCTGTTGATGATTATTGGTTCTTAAAGCCATAAATGTCTTCTTGTGGCTATCAGCAGGTAAATATAAAAGACTGTAAAGAGAAGAATATACGGGGCCTTTAAGGACCTGAAAGGCAGCTAATGCCATCCGAGAAAATTCCTTTTATTCTTGACAGGAAAATTGCTCTTCATTGCTTGATTGATACCAAACCACCTACTGCTCTTTTCCCTCCACTTGTTATCAGCCAACAGTTCTAAAATTACCGGGTTAAATAAATGCCTACATCTACCTGACAAAAAAGTCTCTGCTTCATGTGTGTTTACCTCCACGGTGTGTGCTTTGTCTTCCTGTTAAACACTGTTGGCAGTATTGTGCACTTACTATAGTTCAGTTATCAGAGTGAGTGGTTGCAGGTCTCACAGTATGCAGTCTATGATGTACATTCTTTCTGACAGTGCTGTTATCCTGGAGTGTGACATCTTTGAATCACCAGTGATCAACAGATGTAGTTGTGTGTGAAACGGCCCCAGGCCTTTGACTCTACTCTACTTTACTCTTTTCGACCCTCTCTTTTTGTATTTCTCTGATGCAACTGATTATTCCTGGTTTAAAAACAGAACTCTGCCTTTGGCTCTCACTTCTCTTCTCTTCTCTCTCTCTCTCTCTCTCTCTCTCTCTCACGCTCTCCCACCTCTCTCTGTGTTTTTTCTCTGCTTTCATTCATCTCCTCCTCCTCCTCTCCTCTCTCCTGCAAACTGAAGGCAACCTCAGTGCCAATTTCATGGCACGGTAGCAAGCAGCGCAGCAGAAATTATCCACTGCAAAATTGATCTAAACAATCGCAAAGTGGAACGGTAAGGAAAAGCAGGAGAATGAAATTGGGAGAGTCTGTTACCTTTTTGAACTTACCTTATCGCAGAGAAGGAATTGGGATGTACTGCTTACAGGGAATACCAATCATTGCACTCGTGATATAGAGATTTTCATAGTGTACACTCATACATTTTGAATTATTTTTGTGCAGTAGTACAGTATGTATAGCCTGTTTTTTTTTAGAAGCTTATAATTAGATATTATCGAACTACTGTGTATATACAGTATGTTCACAACTATAGACTTTACCTTTTCACACCGTGACAAAGATGTAATGTTAGTAGAGTCTGTTTGAGTGAGTGAATATATATAATTACTCGTTGGAAGAACAGTGACCTGGAGCTAATTATTCTATCTCAGAGTGTCTTTGATATAAAACAGTTTTATCCTCAGTTGTTGCTTTAGGCCTTGTTTTATCTTTTCATTTGGAAAAAAAATATTGTCAAAAGTCGTTGACATCGTTGATATCAGTTGTGTAAACCACATTTTGCTGTTGTGAATCCACTTCTTTTTGTCCACTGTCGTGTACGCAAACATGAACACATGTGTTGTGCACCCTTACCAGAAGTCATCAGACCTAGGTCTCGCAGGCATCATTCATAAATTCTGCTACTGCTTAAAATGACTGATTACAGTTGTCAAATCATTTAGTTCTAATTACAACATATTTTACAACCAGTGTAGGTTATTGTGACACACTGCTCTCCTTAACATTAGTATACATAAGTTTATTTTAATAAGTAAAATGTATCTGTGTAAAAAAAAAAAAAAACATTCTGCAGCTTTATAACTTGGTATAAAGTTAGTGAGACAAACATTTTCAGTATTAAACACGACTGGTCCAAAGCAACAAGGAGAGAGTCTGTAGAGGAAATCACAGACAGTAGGGTTTCCGGTGATTTCAGAATTAAGGCATAAGCACAGCTGTCCAATCTGAGACATACCTAGACTCGAGAGAGACCTGATCTATGCACAGCCAGATGCAATCCAGACAGACTAAAGGACAATAAGACCTGGCCTAGAATGCAGTTGACCCAAAAAGAGAGAGAAACCGCCAATTAACTGCACAGTAATTTATCAATCCATATGATCAACTACAAAGCAGTCTGGACCACACAACCATTTACTTTCAGCTCTGTGGAGCATTTTATTATCTTGCAGTTGATTGTTTTGCTTGTTTTGAGTCATTCTCATCGCTCTCATCCTGTTTTGATAGCTTCAGCAGGGAACCCATTTGCTAAAAGCAGAATGCGTGTTGTAACCGCAGGTCAAAAACATAACCTCTAATTCATCTTGATGTCACCTCATATTAGCAATAAGTGTAAACAAGCAACTGTTGGCTGATGATTTGTCCTTTGAACCAAATAGTACAGAATGATTATCCTATTTCATGCCATTGACCTGATGACTTGTCGGAAAAAGGTTTGATATGTCATCCTTTTAGACAAATATTATTGAAGTCTGCCCCCATAGAAAACACTGAAATTGTCCTTCACAAAGTTCCTTCTTCCTCTCTGTGCTCTTTCTTCCTCAACTGCCCACACACACACACACGCACTCCACCCTTCGTCTTTTCCTCTCCTGCCCTCCTTCCTTTGTCAGGACTCTACCTCCACATTGCCATCTGGGCCGAAGCTGATAAAAGCTCATGTGCCGGGCCGGCGGTGCCTTCGGGTCTGCCAGGAGCCAACGAAGCCTGACTTTCAGAGGCGATGGGAGAGATTTGTGGCAGCCGGGGAAGGAATGGCATGCCGTTAACGTGCTGATCCAGACAGCCCCACCCCTGTCTCTCTGCCAGTCAACCTGGCTCTCACATGGATCAGCACTGGCCTTAATCCTCAAAAAAAAAGAGAAAACCAACACAGGATGGGATGACTTGCAATCTGTAACCTTTCTAATAACATTTGTTTCATTATTCAGAGTTCCTTAGACCTGCGTCATTAGAGGCCTCTAATTTAGCCAACATCCACCAAATTATTGCTCAGCACTTCCATTAACAATACAAAGCTTTTTGACTCCAGTATTCCTGAACAACATATATTTGAGAGATTTTTTCTGTTTTGCAAATTAACATCACACATTATCACTTATAAAACATAATACAAATCCCTTTTCCAACAAATCACATCTGCTCAGGGTTTCCTACAATCCTAGTTAGTTAGTTATATCAGTTCACCATAGAGACAGTTTGCCTTTGACTCTTCAAATGGCCTAATATGATATATATATTCTACATCATAAAAATAAGCAAGTCCATCATGAAAGAACAGATTTGTGCATCAGAGTAACATATTTTCTTCTCATCCCTCACATTCTCTCATGGTCCACTAGTTTTATCCGGGAAACTTTGGAAAACACTGGACTATACAAGCTAATTGTGTATAAAGTGATTGTACAGGCAGACTCCTTGAACGTGAACAGTCTGTTTTTTAGCTCCTGACAATTGGGTGATAGTAAATTTAATGTCACCCCTACATCTGGATCCCACTATAGCATCCACTGAAGACTTATTGGTCCTCAGAGGATAAATGATCAGTATAGTCCTGACAATAGATTTTTCAAATCTAGCTAGGTGGGACAAAGACTATTCTGGTTGCCACACATGTCAATGAAATAATGTCTGCAAAGCAAAGTCACACAGAGAGTTTATGATGATCTTGGATCTGAGAGTAAATATGGGGAAAAACTCTCTAGAGCTAAATGCACTAATGTGATTAAAGAAAATTATTTTACTCATCCTCATACTGGAACAAATACTTTATCAAAGATGTCATCACGCGTCACTTTGCATGATTAAATAAATAGAAGTCCCTGTGGGTTGTCCTTTGTTGGAAAACTGCCATTCATTAAAACACAGAATAAGTGACGGCAAAAGCTCAATGAACAGAAACGGTAGCAATCACCCAACAGCTTTTTTCATTATTTTAAAAGTCATCTCCTAATATCTAGGTCGCAGAGCACTGAAAGGGTGATTCTACTTAATCGAGATGGTAACAATGAGGTCCCACTATTAAGTACACTGGATATCTATATACACTGGAGTCCCTTCTCACGTCATGCTGTAAGAAATTTTAGGTAACTTTATGGATTTATCTGTGTTAGCTTCACAATACCAACAATTCATAATATTACATACATTGAATGACCCCTGAAAGCTGCTGTTTTCATTCAGCAGATGTCCAATGCCCAATAAAAGAGCAGTCTGCAGGATGCTCTTCCTTTGCCTTGTCATGAAAATGTTTTATACACAATGATGTTGGGGGCACCCTGAGCACCCTGAGCACATATTGCTTTTGCGCCTCATGGAAACTGCAATTCCAAATGAAATATTTCACATTTTTTCTGGCTCTATTTGTGTGGTTAATGAAATTTTGTTTGTATTCTCAGACAAATCTTTATTGATATTGCATTAGTAGCTATACAGTACAGAGCAGGCAGAGAAACAATATAAACATTTATAGTCTGAGCATCTTTGGCCCTTTTGCCTTTATCTATTTTCCTCTGCTGTGATATCCTTGTGAAGGGAGACATGTTTCTTAAAAAAAAATAGAGGACATCCAATAGTCATTACACTGTGTATTATTATTTATTTATCCTTATTATTTTTTATTATTAAGCATGTGGATTAAGGAATCAGTGTAGCCAATGCAACGTATGACAGGAACAGTAAGATAGACATTTGTCTGTGTGTTTTTGTCAAACAGGGCTGGACCTGCGGCATGCCCAGGTGGTGGCATTATCCACAGGCACCAAGTGCATAAACGGGGAGTATCTGAGTGACCAGGGCCAGGTGGTCAATGACTGTCACGCTGAAGTCATGGCCCGCAGAGCCCTGCTACGCTTCCTCTACTCACAACTTGAACTCTTCTTGAGGTAACAGTTTTTTCTTCAGCTATATCTGCCATTTTCTACATCTCTGAAAGTCTCTGTGGTGTTTAAATTCTCAGTTCCCTGAAACAGCAAAATCATGCTGGAGAAGCAGTCAACTGGTTGGCTAGGAGGCCGCCTGATTATAAGTCAATCACTTTGCTTCTTTGCTTATCATGACCAATGAACTGGCTCGGAAAAAAAATACATTGAGCCAGAAAGGTAACATAAATGGTAGATTCTTTAAAATGTTTTGTTTTCACCGTTTTTTCTTTTTTAACGAGAAGAAACTATATTTGGATAAGAATGTGCTGAGGAGGGGTGAGGGCTGGATCTGACCTGTTCTATACCCTGTCCTGATTGGGTGGTACAGTCTGTCAATAGCCACATTGTAATCCATCCCCTGCTTTATGGTCTATTATCCTCTAAATGAGACTATCATTTTCAAAATTAATATCATGTTGTATTGAAGAAAACTTGAAATTAGATACTGAGTTTTAGGAATCTTATAATATAATAAGTCTATAATGTGATATAGTAAAATAGATACCACTCCTCTTTCCCACCTTGACCCAGAATCCAACATTACAGGATTAGGTTCCTCTGAGTGTTTACTGGAAATCTGATACCTGTTCATTCAGTTACCCAGAAAAAAGTCAGCCAGCGGACATGTTTAAAACTTCACTTACGACTGGCTGCCTGTTTTCTTTTCAGATCATTTGTCATTGTTGTGGTATGAAGTAAATCTAGACTAGTTTCCAAGTTGTTTTTTTTCCCAAAATTGTTTTTCTTTGTTGAACAGACCTCACAACAGAACAGATAATATACAAATAATCAGACATTTCAGTTCACAAATAAAATATTAAAGAAGGAAGTGTAAATAGAAATATACAGTGTAGTAGAAAATTATATTTTAAAAAAAGACATCCTCAATTAAAATATTATGAATGGAATTCAATGACAGATACACTTTTCGTGTTATTATATATTTCAGAGACTCAAAATAATACCTAATTTCAATTGAAAATAACTTTAATGATGGGGTTGTTTTGATATTTGGGTAATGTGGATATAAAATTTTACTTACAAAATAAAAAGGTTTACGATGTTACAAATACTGTTATTTTGAAACACAAAATGAGAATTAATATTTTTTCCTTCAATACTGATACTAGTTTCCAAGGTGCTTCCACCAATGTTAGCATTCCTGACATCACATTATGCATTACAGTATGTTTGATAACTTTACATATCATGTTGCTGTGACCTTCCAATGGTGAATTCTCTATGAGAAGCTTTGTGGAAACAGCCATGCTTTATCCATCACAGACTTTTCAATTATATATCATATCTAGTCGTACGTGCAGTAGTCTTTCCAGTTAACTAGTCACTCCAGGAAACCGCCATCTTGCAATTGTCATAATTAACGTAGGCTCAAGCAAACTCCACGGTATTTGCAGTGGCTTGGAATTCACACAATTACCCCACAAAAATGCATCATGGGAACACATGCACTATTTTGAAATGGCGTGCCCAGTTGTTTCGTTTTAAACAGGCATGGGTTTATTTGCATATTAAGCACAGAGGGTTCATGCCATGAAGAACAAATAAGAATTTGTCTGTCCGTTTCTCTTGAAATTCCTGGGTAATATGGGTGTTTAAGTGGTTGTAGTGTTGTGTTCATGGTATATTTACTTAGCCCATTTTTAAAATATATTATGTATTGGCTGTGTTATATTGTTATAAGCTGCATGAGAGCCACCAATTAAAGCTAATGACAAGCTGCATGTGGCTCACAAACCACGCAATTAGTATACCTGGACTATGATATAATCAGGGGGAAAATAAAATAGTCAAATCTTACCTTTATTTAATTTCATATGACTGCTTTCATCATATCTGTGACAGTGTAAAATGACATGCTTTCTTGTTTTGTCTTGTCCACAGTATTCACATATCCAGTTTTGTGTGTATTTATTCTGTGAGCTGTTACATACCTAACTGAGTTCTGATATCAGACTCTCATCTCCTCTTTTCCTTCCTTGCACGTCTCATTAATTCACTCATTCATCTTGTACCACTTATCCGTTCCCAGGTCACCAATCCCAGCTCACACTGGGTGAGGGTGGGGTACACCCTGGACAGGTCGCCAGTCCATCACAGGGCCAACATACAGAGACAGACAGAGACGCACAACCACTCACACTCACACTCAGACCTACTGACAATTTGTGACCAGTAAATGTAAACATGGATGTCTTTGGACGGTGAGAGGAAACCGGAGTACTTGGAGGAAACCCATGCAAACACTGAGAACACGCACACTCCACATGAACCCACGACCTTCTTGTTGTGAGACGACAACGCTAACCACCTGCCATGCTGCCTCCGTGCACATCTCATTTCTGCCAATTTCCTTTAAATTCAATGGAACCAATGCCCTTTGTGTTCTCCTCATTGCCTCTGCCATCTCGCCTTCATTTTTTTTTTTTTTGGATGGGAAGTGGCATTTTCCCCTCCTCAAATTGCAATTCTTGCCCGTTTCTTGTTTCCGCAAAAACATCACATAAAAACTCCACACACACGCACAATTATTGAGAAACCTCTGCAAAATCGAGAATTTTGGATTACATCACAAAATACTCCTTGAGATCCTCCAGGGATTGGCTAATTAAGCACACTCAATAGATTTAGCTCTGGGTCTCAGTGGCCTATTTGTTTTTAATCCTTTCCTTAATGCATTTCATTTTTGTACCCTTGCACTCTCTTTGGTGAACTATGGTGAACACAGACCCCCCTAAAGATTTTTACCAGTGTCAACAGACAGTCTTCATGAGTTTTGAGTGCTAACTGCCTCCAGTGCACAAGCATATATTACGTTTCTGAGCTCCCCCCAAGGAACCTGATTGCAAGGCTGATTCATCAGATTAGTGGCTAGAAGTCTAGATCGTTGAATGTCATATTTGCATACACAGCACTGACTTTTTGTCTTAGTACAATGCTGGGTGGCAGGTACAGAGACTTTGCAGCTTAGTAAAGTGGCTAATGGGGGAAGATAATTCATAATGAAATGACCAAACAAAATGCCAGAACTGCCATATTTATACTCAGCGAAAGGACATCGCAGACACAGGAGAGGTTATGTAAAGCGTGCAGTCGTGCTTTGCATTGTGATACATAGTTTAATATATTGTGTGAGTGTTTCTTGTGTGTGTGTGTGCCCCATATTTAAGATATTTGGCTCAGTTTTAATTAATGCAAAAAAATCTTCTATTTCTAGAGTCTTTTATTTTGTCAAAAATTCATCAGACTGACTTTGTCTTTGAAAAACTTAGACAACCCTATTTTTATTTTAAATTAATTTCCTTCATTTTGATCACTAGCTGGTCATTCATCTTCATGAAGTCCAAGGTTTATAAGTCTATTTGAAACATCATCCCCGTGACCCTGAAACGGATAAGCGGTAGAAGATGAACGCGCGAGTGAGTGAGTGCAACATCACTATCGTCTAGTACAGTCGCATCTTAAACTCAACCATAGGCATATTTTTGTCTTTAACTGACTCATGCAATTGAACTGCACCCATTGGCTCTTTGTCCTTCTTCTGATTGGCTGAATATTTTTAGCTTTCATTGATCAAATAGAAATATAACGTATTACAGGTACACACTCAGAGAAAGGTCGACTTGGCTTGGGCAGTGGCCGAGGGAGGTGATTGTTGTTGTTATGACATCACAGAGTTCCAAAAGTCCTGACAGTTTGTTTTGAGCTACAGTTTCTGAATACAGTGGACTTCTCTGTAGGCTTAGCACTTTGATACTCTTGTAGTACAACTATCTCTCTTCTCCTTAATGATGTCATTTTGTCTCCTAAATGTGTAAATACAGGATTTCATTTTCTTGAGTGTTTCTTTTTTATTCAACCATTATTTTTGATCTCAATCTGTCATTCAGTTGACATTTAGTTGACTAAGGTGACACATCCGTGGCTCAAATGTGAAGCATGTATAGACCAGCAGGTTAAATTTGCCAGATGCTGGACAGCCTGAGTAATGCCAGGGGCCTCATTTATAAAACTGTGCGTAGGTTCGTTACTAAAGGTGTACAGCGCCTAAAAGCCAAAGTTCGCGTACGCCAGAAAATATCCAGATTTATAAAACCCTGCGTACGCACACTTAAAGCAAACTTTCCTTTATAAATCACAGACTTGACTACACGTGTGTGCGCAGCTGTGTCGGCTTCATGTCACGCCCTGTACACGCCCATTTTTAACCATAAATGGTCAACCGAAGCACCTCATGAATGTGGCCTGCACATAAAATAAGAATTAGATACAAATGTTATGTCTTGTTGGAAACGATGGCGGATGCAGGAAGAAAGGGTAAAAAACAAAAAAAGATTTTTTTTCTGTTCGGTGAGGTGGCGGCCCGAAAAACCCTCCTGTTTGGAGGTCACAGCACCAGAAGCACAGACCAAGGGAAGCAAAAGGGTGCTGCAGCTGTGAACACCGTCAGTGGGACGGAGCGCACGGTGCCAGAAAAAAAGTGCTCTGATATAAACCTACATCTTTTTATTCCTTTAAGCACAGCACATGTTTGTAATGTATAGCTTTAGTCTCCCCACCGCCTGAGCGTGGCTGCAACTCGGGTGGGACCTGACGCCGATGCACACAAAAATCTCGCCCATCACTGGCGTCGTTCTGGTACGCGGTCGGGTGCTCACCGAGTCCTGCAGCTACAAAGGGAGACAATACAAGCAATCAACAACATAACGGAGGAGTTGACGCATTAAAACACAATGTGCAAAAATGAACCTTTAGTTGTCTTTATAAACGCCGCATGACATCCTGACGGAGTCTTGCACCGTGTTCATATCTCGCTTGTTTTGAAGGGGGCTCTGCCTCCGGGTCATAATGCTGGGGGTGGGGGGGATACCCTTCCTCTGTGTCACATTGTATAACACGCCACACGCTCTTATAATGCAGCACACTTTGACAGGATGGTAAAGAAACCTGCCCTCCGACAAATCCAAAGCGTACCACCGGTACTCAGGAGGCCGATGGCGCGCTCCACCACTGACACACTGCGCACGGACATGGACCTCATTGAAGATGGTTTCCTCTGCGGTTTGCACATTTAAAAACGGGGTGACGACCTGGGTCTGCACTGGGATGGCATGGTTCCGGCGTATTGCCATCTCCAATGCTCGACCCAGTTCAGCACATCAATCCAAGAGCATAGCTCTACAGGGAATCTAAAACGGCTCATAAGCCAGTCATCATCATGGGCCAATAAGTCTTTATGGTCCCTGAAGACCCTCTCCCTCCTAATTCTGCCATTGGCATAGTCCTCCAGCAGTGCCAGCAGTGCCAGCAGTGCCATGGTGCAGCATTACGCACAGGTATTTATAGGTTAATCAGACTGATAATCAGTTCGTGCTAACCCCCACCACGAAAAATATTCTTTAGACTAAAGTGTGTGAACATTACCCTTTTCTTTATGGCTGGTTTGTTATGAAAAGCATCAAGTAGTGCTGACGAACTGAGAACAGAAAAGTATATAGTATAACGATTGTTAATGGCTTTTTTTGTCCAGACTTGGGATTTAATTGGCATTTGATTATGTGTTCACAGTATGACTCGTATGTAAATAACATAACATTATGTTATTTACACATGTTAGACAGATGCCGCGCCGTCCTCTCCTCCTCCTGCGCTCCGGGAGTGGGAGAGACGGTGGTGATTAAATGTAGAGAAGGGTTTTTTGATTTAGAATTTTCTGTTATATTCTAAGGAGATGTTTCCGAAACAATTACTAAGTCCAATGCAAAATAACGCCGTTGAATTAAATCTTTCTGATGACATGGCTTTAACGCATGATACGGGTTGAAATTAAATATGTGAAGGGAAATCCTAAACACTTAAATTTGACTTCAGTTCAGCACCTCACCGTCTGTGTCGCCAATTCCCCTTTTCCTCCAAACTGTGCGTACGCATGGGTCAAAGTTTCCGTAGGGGTGCGCACATTTTCCGTCAGTCTGTTTTTTATAGATCACAGCCTTTGCGTAGAAGTGACGTACGCAAGTTTTAGGTCCCGTTTTGTGCTTACGCAACGTTTATAAATGAGGCCCCTGGACTGTCAGTCTGACAGCAGGAGAATGGAGAGAGAAGGCTGCTGTCCATCCCTGTCGCTGTCGGCCTAACACAGAAAAGTGGTAATCTGTTTTCTCTGCTGTGATGAATGGTGCTACCTTTCTTATTAGCCTCTCTCATTCTTGTTATTTTCATCATTGCTTTTTGTTTGGATTTTTTTTTGTTTGTTTGTTTGTTTGTTTTGTTTAAGCTTCTCTCTTTTTCCCCACCAAAGTAAAAGCCCCAAGGACTGGGAGGAGTCAATATTCGTACAGCACAAGGAGTGCGGCTACAGGTTGAGAGACAACATCCATTTCCACATGTACATCAGCACCTCACCATGTGGTGACGGGAGACTCAACTCACCCTATGAAATCACAGCGGACCGTAAGATACTTGGCTTCTTTTTTCACTTAGTCATACTCATTTTCTCTGTCATCACATTCTCTCAGGCTTACAAAGGAGATCATTTCCTTTCGCAGATACTTTTTCTCTCAAACACAGTCAAAGAGCTGGCATCCTTTTCATGTCACACTCCGTCTTGGCCTCCTTCAGCCACACTGTGCTGACTCAATGATATTTTACTGCTTAAGCACTGAAGGCAATGCAAGGCTGTTTAGTTATACAGTAACATTTAATCACAAGGAAATTCAGTGTTCCTTACTTTAAAAATACAAATTTAAGATTACATTAAAATTGCATTTGGGAGAACATTTTAATAAAGAAAATATTTCGACAAGTCATGTTAATATTGGCTGTTTCCCTTCATTTCTAAAATCATTGAAAAAGCAGTTGCAAACCAATTATATGACCATCTGCATAGGAATGGCTTGCTCGAAGAGTTTCAGTCAGGATTCAGAGCTCATCACAGCACAGAAACATCGCTGGTTAAAGTCTAATGGCTTCAGACAATGGATCAGCCTCCATACTTCTCTTAAATCTTAGTGCTGCATTTGACACCATTGATCATAATATTTTATTACAGAGATTGGAATTGGGATTAAAGGAACTGCACTAAAGTGGTTCAAATCCTATTTATCAGATAGGCATCAGTTTGTTCATGTTAACAATAGCTCCTCCTCACACACTATAGCCAATTATGGAGTTCCACAGGGCTTGGTACTTGGACCAGTCCTCTTCACTCTATATTTGCTTCCTTTAGGCAACATTATCAGGAACCACAGCATAAATTTTCACTGCTATGCCGATTACACTCAGCTGTATTTATCAATGAAGCCAAATGAAGTTAGTCAGATAGTCAGACTGCAGACATGTCTTGAAGATATAAAAGTCTGGATGACCCATAATTTTTTACTTTTAAATTCAGACAAAACTGAAGTTATTGTACTCGGCCCTAAGCACCTTAGAGAAACCCTATCTAATCATCTAATCAGTCTGGATGGCATTACTTTGGCTTCCAGCCCCACTGTAAGAAATCTTGGAATAACTTTTGACCAGGACATGTCCTTTGTCCCTCACATAAAACAAGTCAGTAGGGCAGCTTTCTTCCAGCTGAGAAACATTAGGAAAATCAGAAATATCCTGTCTCAAGAGGATGCAGAAACACAAATGCATGCATTCGTAACTTCTAGACTGGACTACTGTAACTCATTATTATCTGGATGTCCAAACAAATCTCTGAAAGGCCTTCAGTTGATCCAGAATGCTGCCGCACGGAATACTAACAGGAACTAGAAAAAGGGATCACATCTCTCCTGTGTTAGCTTCTCTTCATTGGCTGCCAGTAAAATTCAGATTAGAATTTAAAATCCTTCTGTTAACATATAAAGCTCTTACTGGCCAAGCTCCATCATATCTCAGAGAGCTCATAGTTCCCTACTGTCCTAGTAGGCCACTCTGCTCTCTAGATGGAGGTTTACTTGTGGTTCCTTGAGTCTCCAAGAGTAAATCAGGAGGCAGATCTTTCAGTTATCAGGCTCCTCTTCTATGGAACCAACTTCCAGTATCGGTGCGGGGGGCAGACTCTTTAGCAATTTTCAAGACCAGGCTTAAAACTTTTCTGTATGACAGAACTTATAGTTAAAAAGTTAAAGTTCATTTACTCTTTAGCTATGCTGCTATAGGCCTAGACTGCTGGGGGAAGCACTGAGCACCTCTCTCTCTCTCTCACTCTCTCTCTCCTTCCCCCCTGCATGCGCCAACATATCAATAACCATGCTTCTCCGAAATCCCTGTTTCTCCCAGTTCTAAGGATGTGTACTGTATTTACTAGCCATGTTTCCTGAAGTCTCTGTCTCTCCCAGTTCCTCTCCTCTCTCTCCCTCCCTCATCCTGCAGGTGGTGAATCATCACCACCCCATGTTCCTGCAACATCTGCTGCTGCTATACCTTCATGAACTCCATCCAGCATCATTTCTATGAACTTCATGCAGCATCACATGTTCCTGCCTGCACCTGTTTGAATATCCCCTCCTCCTGCTCTTATCTCTCCCTACTCTACCCAACTTTGCCCCCCCCCCCCCCCGTGTGTGTCTCTCTCTCTCTCTCCCTCTCTCAACCCAATCGGTCAAGGCAGATGGCCGCCCCCCGTGAGCCTGGTTCTGCCCAAGGTTTCTGCCTCTTAAAGGAAGTTTTTCTTTGCCACTGTCGCCAAGTGCTTGCTCAGGGGGGGATCTGTTGGGTCTCTTTAAATCATTTCATAAAGAGTTTGGTCTAGATCTGCTCTATATGTAAAGTGCCTTGATGTAACTTTGTTATGATTTGGCGCTATATAAATAAATCTGATTTGATTTTATTTGATTTTCTTTGATTTGATTTGATTGAATAAAAGTAGGTGAGAAGTGCTGCTGTGACAGAAGACATTGAATACAACTAAATGCAATACAGCACAAGATTAAAAAGGACACTTCAGTGATGAGCTGCATCAAATAGTAGCTCTTTGACCTGATTTAAATGAGCTGACAGTTTTTGAAGATCTTTTTTTTTTTTTCACAGCTGAGGAGCAGAGACAGTGGAAACCGCTCCACTTTTGTTTATTTCCAAATATAGAAGGTATTTAGACACAACAGCATTTAGTGGTTTATATATAGGTAGTAGGATTGGAAACTCTATTCTTTGACACAGAGGAGGCCAGTGGAGTGATTCCATGTGATATACTCCACTGTCTTGAGGACTGGTAATTTTTTGTTAATACACCATTCCAGTAGTCCAGCTTGTTGGGAAAAAAAACTGAATTCATTTCAATGATTTCCACATCATAGTTGATAGTTGTAATCTGAACTGCAGTTTCCTATAGTAGAATGTGTATATTTCCCCATCTTTCATCTTTCATCTTTCACCACAGATTAAATTGCTATTCAGCTATGTATGTATACAGTGCAGTAAATGATGGGATTTCATGAAACCAGTGGGGATCAAAAAAGAGAAAGGGGAGAAAAGACGATGCTGTCAGATCAGAGAAGTCTTTGAACTTGACGTTTTTGGTCATTAAACCTTTTAAATGTTCTGCAGTGCACTCTCAGAGATTAAAAAAAATTACTCAGTACCTTTTGCTGAAATATTTCTGAGCTGGAAGTCAGGGGCTTAATTTTTAGCTGCTGTCATCAACTGAAGCAACAACCACAGAGGAAAAGCTGGAAAGGAAGGATGAAGAAAGGAGAATTTGAAATGGATCAAGTGCTTGTGCTCCTGCTTGTGAAGATCATGTGGCTTGTCATGTTAGTTCGTTATATGATACAACATCATACCTCATCTAAAACACAGTAAGCTCAAAGTGCATCAGTCTATTGGAGTGGCTCCCCCTCTCTCACAAACTGCAGACTCATCCGCACAATCCAGTTGCATGCTTGCATCAATAACAATGGGAAGTCAGAATAATGCATCTCTGTATATTATTATATAATGCAGTGAAAGAATGTTTAAAGTCTCCACGTTAGTCGAATTAGGAATGTCGAAAAAGCCAGGTTGTGATTTTGTTGTGTTGACAGTTCACAGCAGTAGACACTTCATGAGGAAGCATCGCAACCACCTGCGGACCAAGATTGAGTCAGGGGAAGGAACAGCGCTGGTACGATGTCGGGGGGCCATCCAGACGTGGGACGGTATCTTACAGGGCGAGCAGCTCATCACCATGTCCTGCACAGACAAGATCACCAGGTCAGTTCTGTCAGATGATGAGTTTGAACCATCCTCACTTGGATGCAATGTAAAAATAATGTTTTCACACTGCAGTTAAAACTAAATGGTTTGTGCTGATGTTGTGAAGGTGAAAACAGATTTTGGGGGGCCAGCATGGTCCTTTGTTCTACAGACAAAGAACAGTCAGTTGAACTCATTCATCCATAATGCTTCACCCTTTCACACATGTGAGAAAACTTCCACAAATCCCTGCTTTTCCCTCCTATCTTGGCTCTCAGCCCTGGATTCTTTCTTGCCTCTTGGCTCAGATCCTCTGAGTTCCTCATGGAATCCCTCTCTCAGATTCTCTCTTCTTGCCTGGAGGTCTCTTTTGGTCCCAATCTACACCACAACTCTTCAGTCTCCTCCAGGGTAGTTACGTGAGGCCCTGGGTAAGATTTCCAAGAGTGAACAAGTTAAATGCCAGCTGATATGACATAACGTGTTCCTGCTGTTCCCTCCAAGCAATGAGCCTCAAGTTAGCACCAGCTCTTTACTTAACAGCAACACCAGCCACACAAGCAACTTGAAGAATGAGGAAGTAGTTCAACCCCTCAGACCAGCAGCTCTGGGCTCTAGACACTGGACTTGAACAAAGAACAGGGAAGGACAGTTTTGCTTGTCCCAGGACTGGATAATGTTCAGTGGGCCAACCAAGCATAAAACAAGCTAAGCACAGGACTGTTAACCTTTGAACATGTGGATAGTCTTTCTCTTTAAAAGTACTTTTATCTGCACAAATTTTCCCACTAATTTGAATAAAAACTTTTGACTGGTGCTGTATATGAGACTGAATGGGTGATTTGGTGATTTTCCCTTTTAGGGTGGTGCCTCAAGGTTAACTTTGATATTAATTAATAGTTGATACAATAAAGTTAATATTAATAATTTTAATATGAATAATTTGTCAATTTTTGATAGCCAATATGCCACATAAGAGGCAGACTACTGTTGGTTATTGTTCTTAATTGTGCAATATTAATTACAACATGGTTTATCTAGTACAAGAAACAGCTGACCCTGAAACTTTAGTCCCCCACAGGAGCAGACGTCTGATGTGCTTATGCATTGTGATAAGGACCTCGGTTTGGCATTTCGAATCGGTGTATTCAATGAAATCTTGTCTTGTCAGAATTGCTGTTAATTGAAGAGCTCCACTTGTAAATTTATCCACAGTGTGCTACCAGCCCTTTGAAATACAGACAACTTATAACTGGCTATTACTGACATGCATTTTAGCCTGAATGCCTGAGCGGGCCCGAGATAAAGCCACAGCATGCTACCAGCCTGTGAAGTATTACTTGAGTACCTGGCTGTTACTGTCATGTGTTCCAGCCCAAGTCACCTTTAAGAGAAACTCCTCTAACTGTTACTGCCCTGCTTTTCAATTAGTGCATTTAAAATTTGAGGTGAGCAGACTCACTTATACAAACCTACATTTTGATTTAGTGGCAATCAGTTACAACCACTGGTGCTGCCAAAAGGTGCTGCAGTTACCCCCGTCTACAGGAGGCTACCCCCACAGTGTAGGCCATCAGATCGCTGCCTTTTTTTAAAATTATTATTATTACCGGTGTTGCTTAATCACACCGCCGGTTTAGACCCAGCAATGGAGAGCCTTTGTTTAGAGCTGTTTAGAGCTGCTTTTTAGGTTTCCTTTTTTAGCTTTTCTTTCCCTGCACTTAAATTTACTCCTGAAGTCGGTTTCCAGTACAGTATCAGTCTCTCATAACTGAACCTCAACAGGAACTGAACCCATAAAGTCACCTTAGTAATTCCTGCACTGTTCCAACTGAGCCATACCCAGGACCACAGCTGAGCCAATTTTTTTTGTGTTTCTGTGTGTGTGAAGAGCTGGCACAAACACAAACAGAGAGAGAGAGAGAGAAGGTGAGAGACAGAGCGTAAGTAAAAGAGAGAGGTGAACCTGTCTCCTGTGCAGCCGTTGTTAATTTGACCAATTTGATTCAGTTGGCCAGGGCTGGAGATGGTGTGATTAAATCTACCCAGGTCACCAACGGGGGTGAAAGCAATTACTTTACAAAAAATAGCATGATGGGGGAAGGAGAAGGGACACCCTGCTTCTCTTCCCTCCCACCATCGTCTCCCACCAGACAGGACAGCAGACGCGCTCTCTCTGCTCCACAGCCTCCTTTCTGCGTTGTTGTTTTTTTTTTTTTTCTTTTATCACTGTAAATGATCAGTGACTGTCGTTAGAGTGAGTGGGTCACCAAGGGCCAGTTTATCAAGGTCAGGGTGTAGGGTGGAACTGAGAGGAGCACTCACACACACACACTGCTGCAATTTTCAAGTGATCCCCTGGATACTCTTTTTGTCCTCTGTCACACTCATTTTGCAACCTCCCATTACTTTTTTATTTCCTTCCACTTCCTCCAGTTCCTGCACTTTATTATGGTTAGTTCAGCTTTGACCAAAGGTGATTTTAGGATCTTTGCTCCCACTATAAACATTTCTGATAACAGCTGATGTCTCATCATTACTTCATCTGATGATCAAGATGATCACCGTTTTGTTTTCTTAAGCCTGGCCTTTCACAGCTCTTTTGCTGATATTAGATTCGAAGTCGACAGCTGGATTTAATTGAGGGGCCTAAATGGCTTTCATATATAACGATGATGTTCTCCTTTCCCCTGCAGTTTTATGCAGATGAACACATTACTTTAATGGTCGGCGTTTACCAGGGGAAAGAATAAAGGATAGATGTTGAGAGAGGGAGGGGGAAGAGAGAGGTCTCCCCCCCTCCTCTCTTTAAATTCACGCACCTAAGCCAGATGGCTCTTTTCTTGCATGAGATTAGAAGATGTTTCTGATTCACGCTGACGCTTTCTAGGTAAATTAATATTTCAGGCTAAACTATTTCTGTTTTGGTGGAGCACTGAGGTTGTATGTGTATGATATATGTGTGTCTGTGAGTGCAACCCTTCCCCTCCATCTGAGAGGGAAGACAGATCTTGCTGACGTATTGCAGGTAAAGCACACTGTTTAGGACACTGTTTCCTGAGCCCGTTGACTGCTGACCGAAAAAGCTGTTGATGTTTACTGATTGAGGAAAAGGCCATAATGAGTGATTATGAAGTCTGGAAAAGAAAAAGAAAAAACAGCAGATAAAGAGACATTGATGAATGAAAAGAACAGTGATGTAAAAATTTGTAGAATAATGTCAAGTGTCTGATTGTGCCTGGCATAAGTTCATTAGTGCAATGTAGCACAGAGCTCATGGCTCAGGTACACAGCAGGCTTTCTCTCTATGAAGAGCAGCAATGATAATAAACATGGTAATCATCATTTTCCATCCATAAATTAGCATCTGCTGGTTAAATAGAGGGGATTTCAACAGTAGGTGGCTCATGACCAGCTGGCTACAGTATCAGGCGTCGGTGTGGCTGGCAGGATTAGCCCCACAGTGATTTTGTGTCACACAAGGATCTCCCTAAACAAACCCTGAGGCAGCGGCCTCGTGCAGTGCATTAACCTCAAAAGCACAGATGAATGCACACATGGTAATGTGTTGTTCCATTTAATGAATGCTGATGTACTGACCTTTGACAGTGTTGCTGGTGGCGGTGATGAACCAGGGAAGGTGGGAGGTGTGTGTAGTTCTAGGTGTGTGTGTGTGTGTGTGTTTCTGTTCATCATGTCCCACATCAAGATAATGATCAAATTGTTTGACCTATGATTGGATTTCTCACATCTATCTGTTGCTCTTTTCCTCCTTTTTATTCTCACCCACTACTTTTTCAAATTTTTACCTTCCTTCCATTTTTCTTTCATCGATACATTGCCTTTTCATCCTCATCGTCATCTCACCATCCTGCTACTATCCCCTGTTGGCTCCCTCTTTCCTTCCACACCTCAAGATGGAACATCATGGGCCTGCAGGGAGCACTGCTGAGCCACTTTGTGGAGCCAGTGTACCTGCACAGCTTGACTGTTGGCAGCCTGCGCCACACAGGTCATCTGGGTCGGGTTCTCAACCAACGGCAGGAGCGCCTCGGCCCACTGCCTGCCACGTACAGACGCAACCAGCCCCTACTCAGTGGTAAGGCGCAAACACAGATAGTCAAGTATTTGCATGACAACTGGGAATACGTGAATACAAAGGGAGGTCTTCACACCACAGAGTGAAATTCAGTCCTCACAGTGCAGTTGGTTATGCTGGAAGCTTGATAACGTAGTACACCGGGAGATTTTTTTTTTTCAAGTTTCTCAATTTTTTCCTCTGTTGCAGATATCTAGTTTTATATCTGACAGATTGTAGCTGTTATTTTTTATCACTGACCTGTTTATACTCTTACAGTAAGGCACTTGGTGACTGAATCAGAGATACAATTATAGAACGCAAACTCTCTTCTTAAATATCCAGTGTTGAACCACAGTGATTTTTCCACCTCACAGAGAAGTAACGTCAGCTTTAACCTTGTTACATTAGCTATATCGCATTTAGTCAAATTAGTGCTTTGCTGATTTTTTTTTTTTTTAATTTTCTTTTTTTAATTGCATTTTAACAAATCTGGTAATGACTGACACATGGGATAACATAGAAGTGCCTGTGACACTGATACTGGTATTTTGAGACTGAACTCAAAAAACTGCTGGGTAAATATGGGACAGAACACGTGCTGGATTGATTTGACCCAACTGCTGGGTCTTACCATTTAAGCCATTTGTTGGGTTGTTCATTTAACCCAACCTAGAGAGTGAAATTAACTATATTGCTGGGTTAAACATTACCCATACAACCTAAGGAACCAATCATGTTAACTTGTAGGGATGGGGGCGGAGCTAAATAAACTTCATTACAGAGAGAGAGAGATTGCATTAGCATAACCACAAAACAAATGACATAAACAAATAACTAAACTAACCTTACTGATCCATCTTATGGTTAACAACAGAAAACAACAATAAACAATAAACTTCTTGAAAACTCCTTAATGGATCATGTATGCAAACAAACAGTTCTTAGAAAACTTAACAGAAGATGATTCATGTCCATCAATGCAGTACACAGCATGATGAAGAAATTCCCAGGTGGGGAGGCACTGCTTTGTATGATTGATATCCAGAACAAAGAATGCCTTGAAGCAGACATCAACGGCTCCCAGCAAAGAGTCAGATTCTAACACGTTGTCTGCAATGATGGTGAAGGCTTGGGATGTGGTGAATTCATCACCAAGGCACAAAATGTGAGGAAATGGTAGCTTGCTTTCTGCGTGCTGCAAATACTCCACCATGTTGGTCCCCACCTGTTAATTAAACATCAGTCACTTAGCATTGCAATATAACTGACATATAAGTTATCAAGCCCTATGTGAAAAGTGTCCCAAGATAACTTCTGTTATGATTTGACACTATGTAATAAAAATCAAATTCACTTGACTAATTAGAAGGGCCATAGATAAAACACCAGACCAATTCAGCCATCATTAACTTCAGTCACACTTCAGGGTGAGTATTTGGCAGGGCTGTCATCAATCAGCGCCAAATCAAATAGTTGACTCCTGAACTCCACCAATGATTAGAGGTTTATCTATCTGTGGCCACAATGTTTGAAAGCAAAAAAATAACAAACTCTGGGTGTAAAATGATTCTCGCCCTAAATTACTTTCATATTTACCAAGCATATCAAGCAGTGCAAATGTCCCCTTATAGAACTTAAAAACCTAAAGCAAAACTTACAGGTTGGATGTCAATAAATGACCTCCGGCACTCCTCCATGGTGGGTTTGAAGACCTGCCCTCCTCTCTTATAAATGGATGCAGGAAGTAGAGTTGGCAGTACCTTCAGCGCAGTCTTACCCTTTGCAACTTAACAATTTAAGCACAATACATTAGCAGGGTCTATTTCTGAAGCACTATTTCTGACTTTTTTGCTCTAGTGTTGGTAATTATACCATGTTAGAAAAGTCTTAAATACAGTCTAATTTCAAAAATATCAAAACTGTCTTTTGTTATTTTTTATTGACTATGAAATATTACTATAAGAAATGGCTTACCTGGTGTCATGTTGTCTGGGGCTGATTGTAGCTTTCCATCTTGCTGGGCATATGCCAGGATCCTTTCACCAATTGCTGCCCAGTTTATAAACAGCTTTTCTGCTGCCTCAGGATGCAGCAGTTGGAACTCTTGTGATATCTGATGCATTTTGACAATATGGAAAACAAATGTAAATAGAATAAAGTATTTGAAGAAATTATATGGGCTTGCATGTAGCACTTGTAGAAGAATACTAAGAAATGGCCATTAGACATATCAATCAGTTAGTCAAGCCAGTCAGTTCAGCAGGCCCATGAAATTTTCACCTACTAACTTGTAATTTACCAATACAACAGTTTCAAATTTACAAATTTGAAATGTTTACACTGTTAGTGAAAAGATGAGTATATGAACAGTGCATTCAGAAAGTATTCAGACCCCTTTAATTTATTCATATTTTGTTATGTTGTAGCTCGATGCTGAAATAAAAAAAATGTTTATCCCCTAGTCAACCTATACTAAATCCACCATAAAAAGAAAGAGAAAACTAAATTTTTGAAATTTTTGCAAAAACTGACATGTTACATTGATGTAAGTATTCATTCCCATCACTATGGCACTTTAAATTTAGCTCAGGTTCCTCCCATTACAATCATTTTGAGATGGCTGAGGCTGAGCTGAGCTCCAGAGATCCTGGGTAGAGATGGGATAAACTTCGAGGAGGAAAACAACATCCAACATCTGGTTTCCTCCAGACATGATGCTCAGAATTGATGCCAAACAATTCCATGTCAAGAGAATCTTGTTTCTCACAGTCTGAGTTTTTTGCATAAGCATTTCAAATTTGTAAATTTGAAACTGTTGCATTGGCAAATTATAAGTTAGTAGGTGAAAATTTCATGGGCTTCCTCTAAGACAATTTCTTAAATCTCATTAGCAATCTTTCATAAAGGAAAACAAAATAATAAACAAAACAACAATAGTAAAATTTCTTACCATGCCAGGATTGTCCATAAGCATGGGGAATTCCTTCAATATGTCTACAATACTTTTTGACCCACTGTGGCGTATCCACTGTCCTCTGTACACAGCTCTGTCTTTCATAAAGGATTCAACATCTGAGACTGGGTAGCTATGCACTTTCACCCACTCCACCATCTGTTGAATCTTCTCAGCAGGAAGGGTAGATTCTGTTGAACAAAGATGATAAAGTGAAAGCATTAAGCTATTATTGTTTACATTTTATCTGTGATCTGTATGGTGGAAAGAGACCTACAACGATGACTCCCCTTCAGCCCCCAAAACAAACTCAGAGCTATTTGTCAGCATTTTTTGTGCATGTGAACACCAAATAGCCTCGAACCCCTCTAAAGCAGACTCTGAACTGGTGGTCTCAATTCAGTTCACTTCAAGTCCATGTTGCAGTTCACCTAATCTTTATGTAGCGAAAACAAAGCGCTCCAGGTTTGCCTAAACTTCTGCCATTGTATCTTAGCCCTGCTGTAAAGGGATCATATGGTAATTTCGTGCCGCCAAAACTTTCTCAATACAATACGGCATGCTGCCAACAATACTTTTTGGCGAGTGTTTGAGTAATAGCGTACTCTGCTTGCTATCTGCCTCTTACGCCTCAGTTGTGTCTTTTTACTGGAATGTGTATGTTCGTCTTTTGTTTAGGCCTGGCTCACACTACAGGATTTTACCCCAATTCGGCCCCGATTATCTTCTAGTGTGAGCGGATGACAGGTCACTCTTAAACCCCACGATCAGCCCTCCCAACAAACGGAGGCGCCCCGATAATTTTCAAACATTTTTATCGGGGTGATTACGCCACTCGTTTTCGCTGACGATGACAATAGCCAATCAGAGAGAGCCGCCTAAGTGGGACCGGAAATGATCATCGGAAGTAGAGTGGACAACCCATGTTGTCTGCGTCTCCCCAACCACTTCTTAATCCAGATTCTTTTAGCCTTTTTTCTTTTTTCACTGCAAATAATGTCTACAGCCAGCAGCACTGCAATAGGCTCCATTTTTGTGCTTTTGTTTACATTTGCTTCCTTGTGAGATGACGTAGGATCACGCGGTGCGTCGCTCTCTGGTCCGATAATCTTGTAGTGTGTGCTTGTTTAAGATTAAAGAGAAAATAATCTTATAAAATTCTCCTTATGAGTGTGACACAACCCGATTTCAGAATATTATAAGATTTTTTAAATCCTGTAGTGTGAGCCAGGTTTAAGTATGCCGCTGCACGTAGTTACACAAAAATATAGTGTGTGCCTTGAGATATCTTCTGTGATCTAGAGCGACATAACCGGCATAAATGGTTGTGTGTGTAATTAATGCATACTATTATGTAACGTTAGCTAGCTGACATGGCCTAATAAGCAGCAGGACAGCTAAAGTGAGATTAACAATACAGCCGAGAGACTTAAACTGTAAAATTAAAAAGGCTGCAGGTATACTGTGGTATGATCGGCACTTTAAAGCCATAGCTAAAGTTAGCTAACAAGCTCCGGAAAAAATCGCTAGCTTGTTAATAAACGTCAATAAAATCTATATAGTTTTATAAAAACTACAACGCCCGTGATCCTAGACCGTATATGTATGCGAAAATAGTTAAAGGGCCCACTGTCCTCACAGATTATTAAAAATAAAGCATTCACATTAACCTGCCGTAAAATCCTGTTGCCGCAGATGAATCCGGAATGTTCCAGAATATTCCAGAAAGTGGAGAAGCGGGAAAATGAATGAACCATCTGCTGGGTCAAAATAACCCAACCAAGTGTTAAGCTGCAAAGGAGCCCCTCACAACCATTTGACCCAACTGTGTGTTTATATTATCCCAAACAACCCAGAATTTTGACCCAGCATAATTGACCCAACCATGTGTTTACAGAAACAACCCAGCATTTTTTTGAGAGTGGAGAAAGTGAATAACTCAGTGTAGTTTTGCTGTGCTTGTGTAGTTGCATCATTTACATTATGCACAGTCAAGAGTTATAGCCATTCATTTTAGGATAGTTTTTTCCCTTGTTCTTATAGCAGTGGAAATTAGCCTTGAACTTTATGACAGAGCATTATACCGAAATGACACCTTTTTTTTGTCTGTGCCAATCTTAAATCACTAGTTCTTAAAGGTGCCAGACTTAACGTTTTATCTGAAGTGTTGATCTCCAGTAGTCTAAAATATATTTGTGGTGTTAAGAAAGAAAAACCCTCTCAGTGTGATTTTACACCTCTCTCTGGCTTCCCTCTGGAGTTCTAGTAAGAGGTCAGTAACTCAACAAATACAAATATAGCAATTTTCAGGTAAAACTGATCCAATCATGCAAGGTTGAAAGGTGGGTTTAGCTGCACACGCCTGGTGGGCATTGCTTAGGGTAGTGACTGCTTTATTGCAACATCACAAAGTTCAAGAAGTCCTGACTGCTGATTTTAAGGCTTAGTTTCTAAATATCGACTGTGTACATTTCTCGATGGACTCAGAACTTTGATACTTTTGCTGTATTAATATAAAGTCTCTCGAGGTATAGATATAAGGGTCTACCTTTTGTAGGAGAGCTTCAATTTTTTGCAATATTGAGTTGCCAAAAACAGTTTTAAAGTGTGGTGGAAATACACAAACGGTAATCTGTAATGAAAATCCCAAGAAGTGGATTAACTTTCACAGAAAAACTGTATGGTTTTATTGTTTTATTTTTGCTAAATAGACTACACCCTGTGCCTTCTGTTCCCATTTGGTGACACGCCTGTCTGTGTTGTGTCTTCAGAAGTGGATATGTCATGTAGAGTATAAACTATCTGTTTTCAGACATTTCTTTAAATAAAAATGTCTGCTCCAGACCAAATAAATAACAATTCATCACACGTTATACACTCACCCACACATTTAACAAACCCTACGTATCGCTACAGTTGCGTTGTGCCAGCCAGACAAGCAGGAGCTAAGAAGCTGTCTGGAACATCTGCTTGCAGGGTTCCACTGAGATCTCAGTCTTTCGCTTGTAGAGAGGATAAACACTGGAAGAGGATCTAACTGACACTCAACTTGTAGAAACTGCATCAGCCATCACTTCAGATCTAGGCCAGTCACAGTGAGAAGAGTCAGAAAGCTGCACTGCAATGTAGAACATATTTTGTTGCCGGGGGATCATCGATAAGAACAAAGACTGTGACAGTCAGATACAAGGAAACACATTATACCATGTCAAATGTACACAATTTTGTCAGTTTTCAAGTGTACTACTTGAAGGGCACAGGAACTCTTTACGATGCAGTGCTCTGCTCTGGGTAATTGGTTGCCATGAGGATGAATATTTTGTGAGGCCTATCCTCATCAAGATTGATAATTGTGTGGAATTGTCCTCTGTGATGATAGCTGGGGTGAATTCATCATTAGGGCTACCAACCGCGGCCCTGGCAAGCATTTCTCATGATTTGTTCAATGGCTCTTTGAATTGGAGTCATTTGACTTGTCTGAAATAGAAGTTTTGGTTTTGGATATTACAAGCTGCAGTTCATATCCAGATAATTGTGGTCAGGTATGATCCATTTGTTCATCATTCATACTTACATAGAGTGAATAACTTAATATTACAATATTAAGGTATCTACACTAACTATAATAAAGCTTTCAATAAATACACTATTTAATCTCAATGGGTTTTTTTACCCTCCATTTAAGTGAAGAATGATGCAGCAGAATGTCCTTCGTTTTTCTGTGTTAACAATTGTTATGTATGTTTTTGTTACAGAGGTAAGTTTTACTTTACCGTCCAAATGCTCTGCCTTGTTCTTTTTACAGTTATTGCGTGTTCCCTATGTGTACCAGACTGTGGGAGCGTGGCACCTGCAACACCTTGAGTACAGCCTATTGACAGGCGAGGGGCAGGGGCTGACAAGGGAGATCACTAAAACACTAAATCAATGTAATCACAGCCCTTACCATTTCAATCTTAGCTCGGACAGAACAAGAGAGACAGGCTGATGGGGAGGACAGGGAGACAACAAGGTGGAAAGGGAAGAAGAAAAGAGAGAGCTTCTCTTGCATTCAGATGTCCGTCTGCAAATATATCCTCATCCAGGGCTCAAGTTGATGGCGGATGAGAGGGGATGGCATCCCCCCTGAAATAAAGATGGTCAAAATCCTCCCCTTTCTGAAATTAGCCTCACTGGCAAAGCAAGCAAAACCACTACTGGCACAAAGAGAGACAGAGGGAGAAGAAATGTGGAGGTGAATGGCTGCCGCATCAGGCTTCATGTAGAAAATTAGCTGTCTGTGTTTGGAACATAGGTGTTGGCAAAGGTGACGAGCAGGGCTCGAGTTGAGGGGGGATGAGGGGGGATGGCATTCCCCCTGAAATAAAGATGGTCAAAATCATCCCCTGTGTTATTTTATCAATGAATGTGGAAATATTATTTCAACTTTTTGTTTTTGTGCATATTGAGTAAAATACTATGGGCGAGGGGCACGCGCACTTACAATGACACAACGATATATATATATATTTTTTAATAGCGTATAGCAGCGCAGTTCTCTTAATACATCCATAGCGCAGGTTATACAGTAATCACACAGACAGGAGGAGAAGAAGAAGGAGAATGGCCAAGCGACAGCTTTTTATATGTCACTAAAGGTGACAGGGGTGATAACAACACAGTTAACAATGTTAGTTTGAAACTTAAGTTGTTTTTTTTTCTTGTTAACTAATGCTAGCTAGCTAGTTAACGTCAGGTTAGACTTTACATGCACAAAGTTAATGTCAGAATTGATTTAAAAACTGGTGACTGCTTTGGAAATAAATCTAACCTAATAACAATCTGTATTTGGCCACTGCTGTTTTCTCCATAGATGATAGCCAGGACCAACCTTGTCCTGAGAGAAGTGAAGGTTTGATATCTATTAATTTTAAGATGATTTGACTCTTTCACTGCCAGCATGTACCTTAAAAGTTGCCAGCCAGTGCAAGCAATTTTAAAATTCTATGGGTGTCTGAAAATTCTCATGGTATTTTGTTATATGTTTAAACAGTGGTATTAAAAGGAAGGTGAGAAAACTATTTTCAGCAATAAAGCTGTTCTATTTTATATTCAGTTGTTTTGGGCATTTTCATTGAAATATGTAGTTTCCTAACTACTGGAAGAAAACGCTGTTGTGCTTTTAATAATTTGTAAAACATATTTATTATGCTGTCTTTTTTTTTTTTAAATGAGTGTTAAAAGGTTCTCTATCCTTAAAGCAATAACATTACAGTGTTTGGTCAGTAACATGTTACATTTCTTGTAAACATTTCTCTAATTGAATATGAGGCTAGGTGACTGCCCTCTTATTTAAACCAAATCCACCATCCCCCCTGATTTTTTTTTTACAACTCAAGTACTGCCCTCAACCTCTATTATCCTCCTCCTCCATCCTTTCACTGGCTCTGATGAGCTCCACAGCTATTGTGTGTCCAGGATTATTTAAAAGCAACACCCTTGGAGGAAATTCCTAGGGATCGCAGGGCCCGGTCTTATCACACCAAGCCAAAGCAGCTCTACCTGAGACCCGAGGGCCAAACACATTGATGAGTTGACTTGTCCTTCGCACTTGTCCTGTTGTCCGGTTTCAGAACAGTGTGGACAAAAAGTGTGGCAAGGCTTTGTTGTTTTCAGGATAAGCTGAATCAGAAACAACAGTTGATAACGAAAGCATTAATAATGGTCAGTGACCGCTGTTGGAATTTTGGTTTGTGGTTGGCAGTGCAAATGATTGTTTACATCTACATTCTGTTAGCATTGGATTCACAACTGTAATGTGATGACTGCATATCGAATGTTAAACCCTGACACCACTCATTACTGAAAAATTAATTACATCACTGTTACTAAGAACAAGGCACTCCAGTAAGGTAAATAGTAGAGAGTGAGATGAATGGTGAAGGACCTTCCAGCACACGTTAGAAAAGAGACCAGACTTAATATGGAGTATTTTTATTTTTAAAATTCCTTTATTCAGATCCATATCCATAACAAAGCAAAACAAAATCAGGTTTGATATGAAGAATACATAGGGAATTTTTTGTAAAAAATTCCAAGAATAAAAGATGGCGTAAATCTCAAACACACATACAGGTGTGTGTGTTTGTGTGCATGCGTATAGTTTTTCTGTTTGCTTCAGAGATGATCATAGGTAGCATGGGTAGTTTACAGAGTAAATGTGCCATGGTGGGACACATAAGGGGAAGTAAAAAAGGAAGTAAAACAGAATTAATGATTCAACTTGAATATAATTTCAGAAAGAATGTGATACTCATGTAACTATATATTGATAATGTATATGATTTCCTGTCAATGAAAAGCGATAGACAATATCATAATACTATTAGAAAATAATGCAGCAATATTATGTAAGTTTGATACAGTATATATTATTTATATGTTTTATATCATTTCCAGTCTGGACATAATCTCAGCTGATACTGAAAAATATATACTCCCAGTAACGGTCGCCATGGAGTGCAATGGAGGGCCAACATATAGAGACAAACAGAGACAAGCAGCCATTTACAGGCACACCATGAACACCAAGACCACAGGCCCGGGGTTCAATCCCCGAACCAAACAACCCCAAACATGTTGTATGCTACATGTTCATGTAACAGCAAAAGAAACTACATGAAAACCCTGGAGCACTGCAATGAGGATAGATGCAACAGGCACAAATAGACAAACAGGCTATGCTGTACTGTGGCGCTACAGAAGCGTGATACATTTACGGTACAACTATGAATCCCATAACCAAAAGGCTCTTATTCTGCCTCTTTCATGTGTGCCAAACACTTCCCAGAAGAGAAATTGATCAAGTCTTCAATGAAGGAAAAATCAAATTGGCTATTACAGAAACAGAGGAGTCAAATCCATTGAAGGGATGAAATGAGCCATGAATGGAGTGAGAGAAAGGAAAAAGGCAGGATGGATAGGAGAGTCTTTTGTTCAAAGAGGTGCGTCTGCACATGAGAGAAGAGATGGGTAATAAGAGACTTGGAGGATTGTTCCTGTGGCAGGCAATTTGTTCCAGCTCCAAGGAGCTACAGAAAAAGGGCTGGGATTGGTGAATGGAGGAGTGAGGACAGGAAAATGAGTGAGGCAAGGGGGGAGATGATCTGGAGGCATGTATTATGGCATTGAACATCAGGTATTGTACCATAACAAGCTGTCTGTCAGGTGGTGTGTGTTGTTCACCCATCATACAGAATCTGTCTGCTGACCTCATATGAAGATACCTGTTATAATAAATAACAGGCTTTGAAGTTGAGGTGAGATCCAAGACAGTCAGTTTTAAAAATGACTGGAGCGACTTTAATGTTCAGTAGCACTTAGCTGTCACATTTTGTTAGCAGAGGTGCTACATCAGAATGTATGTTTATGGCAGTGTGACATGCTGCACCCATTTCTTCCACTGTGGTATTTTCACTGGGTAATTGTAACAAAACGCAGTGAAACATATTGTTAAACAGAGAAATTAGCCCATTGGTCCACCTCCATCATTGACACATTCGAACTCTTTGGTACCCACATCAGCAACAACCTCAAATGGAATATACACACAGGCCACATCTACAAAAAAAGCCCAACAAAGACTTTTTCCATTTTCGACAGCTCACGAATTTCACAGTAAGATTTCATGTCCTGCTCCGCTTCTGAAAACATTCTCACCACATCCATTATAGCCTAGCATGGCAGCCTCGACACCCTCTATTGGAAAAAATTACAATGCATTATTAACAGAACAACCAAAATTATTGGCTGGCCCTAACGTACCTTTAGTCCCTTCACTGCAAACGGACACTGAACAGAGGCTGCAAAATGATCTCTGACCTCTCTCACCCTGCACATTATGCCTTAAGGTTACTGCCCTCTGGGAGGCGCTACACTACAATTGCTTCCAGAACAACCTGCTTCAAAAACAGTTTATTTCCACTGCAATAAACATTTTGAACTCTGAATCATGCCCATAACGCTGAGAATTAAGCAAAACCTTGTATATGTATGTATTGGGAAAAACGTTTGTCTGTATGTGTATTTCAATGTTCTTTATGTGGGAACCTGTACCAATCAGCTGCACTGGAAACAAATTCCACCAGCCTGGCTGTGTGGTCACTAAAGAAAGAAAGGTCAGCTGTCAGCAGAAATTTATGACCCATGGTCAGGTTTTGTTGCCAGGTGACATCTAGTGGTCATAGTGATGATGATAGGAGCAAAGGAAAAAGTGCGGTGACATTGTCCTCAGTGTCTAAAACAGGTGGAGGTTGGGGTGGATGGATGACACAAAAGAGGGGTGTTTGAATCCCATGTGAAAGAAACACATCCAGAAAGTTAAGCACATTGATACTATTATTGTAACAATGACAACAAAAAATGTCTCATGTTGAGATCATGCCATATCGTTTTTGTTTTTTTTTCCTTAACTTAAGCAAGCTGCCTTTATAGTAACCATGGCAACAAAGCCAGGCATGCCTCTGTTCTATGGACTACACTTAAAATTTTGCTCTTTTCTTGTCTTTTTAACCACTCAAACTCATTCACATTCCAAGCAACATTCACTCATTCATACACATAATCATGCCGTGTCTCTTGTTCATACGACATTACACAACAATCCCCGCTTTCTGGGGTTCAGTAGCTTGCCCAAAGTCAGTTTGACATGTGCACTGGTACTGAAATCAAACCAGCAACCTTCTGATAAGTAAACAACCTGAGCCAGAGCTGCAGGTGCAGTCAAATTAGTGTAAACATGTTTACAAGGCTTAGCATGTCTGCCACCATAGATGCACTATTTCAAGACACTGGTCCAATCAGGGGGTTGGAAGAAAGCATCTGAATGGTTTTTAGTTTGCCGGGAAGGTTGAAGAGTCATGACAGCAGTTTTTTGTTATTTTATTGATATTAATATTAATATCGTTATTAATGACTAAAGAGAGACAAGAGTGCCATAGACCTATGTTAAAGTTTGACAATCTAAGAAATGTATAAACAACCAAGCTGTGGATGTTGGGAGGTTGGGAGGTTGGCAGTTAACCAAGAGTATTTAGCAGGAAGTTGTCCAGCTCTTACTTTTCTACCAACACTGTGCATAAATGTAGGATAAAATAATAACTTAAAATTTTGTGTGTTAATCTGTTAGTCAGAGGTCTTGTTGCTCTCTGACTGTTATTTCTGCTGTACACGAGAAAGATTAAATGAGAAAATTATCTGCAAATGAATCAATAGGGAAAAAATAACCAGCAGACACATGTCAATCTTCACATCTCACTCCTAGCAGCAGACTGAATGAGTATCTTTTTCAAAATGTCAAGCTATTACTTTCATCTGTGGCAGTGAAGCTGATTAACCAAACATTATCCACAAGGTTACTGCCAGTGTTATTGAACAATCTGAATATTCCCTGTAAAAAGGAACCTCTTAAATGAAATAAAATTTATAATGCCTTTTTACCCCTGCAAAACTTCTGGCTCTGCTCCAGGCTGTACAAATGAGGGTTTTCCAAACCCCAGAACTTCTCCATTTCACCCACCCAAAGTACAGTGGGAAACTGGCTCCTATGAAATCACCTGCGGTGGCTTCTCAAGGACTTTTTTTATTCCCTGAGTCCTTGTTCATTTCCTGTCAGCTGTATTTGCTCCATGGGCTCATCACCAGTACTCGAGTTGTAAAAAAAAATCAGGGGGATGGTGGATTTGGTTAAAATAACAGGGCAGTCACCTAGTGTGGCTGTAAGCTCCAAACCTAACATCGTTAACTGTGTTGTTATCACCCCTGTCCAGAAATTTCACCTTTAGTGACATATAAAAAGCTGTCGCTTGGCCATTCTCCTTCTTCTTCTCCTCCTGTCTGTGTGATTACTGTATAACCTGCGCTATGGATGTATTAAGAGAAGTGCGCTGCTGTGCGACGCTATCAAAAAAAAATAAAAATCGTTGTATCAATGTAAGTGCGCATTCCCCTCGCCCATAGTATTTTACTCAATATGCACAAAAACAAAAAGTTGAAATAATATTTCCACATTCATTGATAAAATAACACAGGGGATGATTTTGAGCATCTTTATTTCAGGGGGAATGCCATCCCCCCTCATCCCCCCTCAACTCGAGCCCTGCTCGTCACCTTTGCCAACACCTATGTTCCAAACACAGACAGCTAATTTTCTACATGAAGCCTGATGCGGCAGCCATTCACCTCCACATTTCCTCTCCCTCTGTCTCTCTTTGTTCCAGTAGTGGTTTTGTTTGCTTTGCCAGTGAGGCTAATTGTTTTAGAGAAAGAGGCAGAGAGGCAGGCAGTCCAGTGTAAAGGAAGGGTTTATCTTTGTAACTAGAGATATTTACAGTGTACCTAAGTGGAAACACTCAAACACTGTTAACCTCGGGGACACAAAAGCAGACAAGTACTCACACAACAGCAGGAACACATTGCTTATGTTCTCGATAGCCTTCCTGTTACTCCCTCCTTCTCCAACAGTGTATCACAGCTTCATATAAACAGCCTTTCTATTTCAAGCCCAGGTTGACTTAGCTTTTTGCACTTTTGCAAAACTTTGTCAGCCATTAGCGTCAGGGGAGGGGAGGGTCAAGGAAAGTTAAAAGAACCAAGTGGAGGTTTGACAAGGAAAATACATAGTTTGAAAATGTCACTCCGATACTCAGTGCATTTCATCAAATGTTTTGAATTTGACCACCTGTGGTGGAAAACTTTGACTGTACAACAACCAAGGCAATTCTCTGTGCCATGTTGTCTTCCTGGCAGGGCTGAGCAGTGTTGAGTATCAACAGCCGGGAAAGGCCTCATGTGTTAGTGTCAACTGGACGCTAGGTGACACGCAGCTGGAGGTGGTCAACACTGCTACTGGGCGGAGATGGGACTCGGGGACACCCTCTCGTCTCTGCAAGCACACCCTGTTCACCCGCTGGAGCCGACTCTACCGTAAGGTGAGTGCAAACACACACAGGGAAGACAAAGTCAGAGCAGAGTGGACTGAATTCAGTTCATCAGCAGGAAGACAAGGTAGGGGACCGGGTATGGTTGTAACACTTTTTGCTCCAGCACCTGTAACTCACTGAATTTTTGCGCTCTTTAGAGCTCTCAAATTTTTATACTAAATACCCACATTTGTTTTCTACAAATGGCACTTATACAAAACCCTGCAAGAATATCACAGACCTCATGTGTTAATGTCAAATACATGGTGCTCCTTTGTGGGGTGGGTTGTAACACATGCTGGGGAGAGTACACAAAAGAAGCAAAGACCACACCATAGAATATGCTTCAAAACAGCTGTATTGGAAAAAAGAACAATCCAGAACAATTTCTCTCTCTCTCTCTCTCTCTCTATGACTGAGCATAACTCAAAACCCACTCTCTGTTTAATCAGGAGGGTTTATATGTGTGTGTGTAAATGAGTCTACTAGAACAAACTTTCATTACAGTATGAATGCTTAATGAATACTACATTGCACCTGTATGAAAAACACACTACCTTTTGCTTTGAGCAGTATGTGCTCAGTGTTACAAGGCAGATCCCATGTTCCTTCACCACTGATCTGACTGACTTACACTTCTTTGTGACTTCATCAGATGATTTTTTTAAAACATCAGCAGGCACACCTCTATCAATCTTTCTTTTCTACTGTACTGTAAAATGATTAAAATCAAGAAAGTGTTTTTAGTTTTATGTAAGGGGATGGTTGTAACACTTTTAAAATATATCTTAAAACCCACCCCAGCCCTGTCAGCCGTTATTTAACTATATTATCATAGTCTCTTGAAATCAGGAGGGGGAAAATGTACACATTTTGCCCGAGAAGCTACAATTTAATCAACTGTAGGTCACACTGATTTTATCTGCAATTGTATAAGTACTAAAAAAAAATATTTTGGTTAAAACACTGGAATCACTAAGTTGATCAGTGCAAGGAAAGAGTTTAATGTAGAGGTACCCAAAAAACTGTTCAGGGGGCGAGTGGGGTACATAAAGGGGAATGCCGAGACAGAGATTGTCCGTGAAAGGAGAAAAAACAACTGAGGGGGAACTGAAGGAGGGAGCAAAAAATTTAGAGTATCAGAGTATTTTCCTCAATAACATCTGCATGCACCTGTTTCCATCTCACAACCACCATGTGAGACTGGAGATAGAGTGGGTAAATACTGAAATGATTGTATGACTCCTTTCTCTTCCCTGATTTGTGAAATTGGTGGTGTTACAACTCTCCCCATGTTAAAACCATACCCGGTCTCCCCTACCAGGAGCAATACCTCCCATTAGTGGACAAGTGATATTTGAGAAGGATGTAAAATATAAAAATGGTGTTGTGAATGGCAGTTGGGGCATTTCCAGTGTGAAACAGTCATCACCACTAAAATGACAGGACTTACTAAGAAAGATCCAATCATGAGGTCAAAATAAAGACACGTAGGAAACATGTTAAATATTAAGCCATTTAGCAATTATTTTGTCCAGGTTTTATGTTATCCTCTCACTAGCTTTTCCCTGTTTATGGCAGCTAAGGTTCATGGAGGATGTATCCACTGTACCAAATATATATCCTTTAAAAAAAAATTCTCATCACCAGGTGACAGTTTTAGCTCATAACAAAAGACTTTCCCAGAATCAAAGCTGACTTCATTAAAACTGAAGAGCCAATATAGACTGGGGACCATAACACAGTTTAGTTATGTAGACAACTCCCATGTTCCAGTGATGAGAAGTATTGAGGATACCAATACAAGAAATAGAGCTGTACAGTGATAAAATCGGTCAAAGAAACAGTGGCTTCCTTCACTCGATGAGATTTTCTCACAGCATATATTTTGTCATTTGTGGAACTGTGCAGAAAGCGGTAACATACTCTAGGTGTGGCAGCTCTGTACCACTAATCACATCTTATCATATCATAGCATAGCAGAGCATAGATTAACATAGCATATCATATCATCATATAAGTTGATAACAGCTGCTCCGCTTGTTTCACTGACAATTTATGATCCAGATTTGTAGGCAGTTTTTGCCGGGCGCTTAATATTTTGCAGAGGCAGTTGCTGCTTCAAAATAAATGCTGCCACTGATTAAATATATAAAAACACTAATGAAGGATTACAGTTTCACAGTTGAAATCAATATGTCTCCGGCACTGATCAGCAGGCACAGGCTAGAGACAGCCAACCTCTGCTCAAATCTTTGTAGTCATCGTTGTTTTTCTGATTATTTAAGATACATGCAATATGTCTGATGAAGAAAATTTTCATCTGTTTAAAACATATACTTTATAGCAACCAAGCAAAGAATCATATCACAAGCAAGCTTTTTAAAACTGGACAGAAAAAGGTTTATACCGACTATATACAAAAGTGAATGTAGACTGGGGGTTTGAAAAGTGAAGCCAATGCTGAAAAGCCTGAAACCTGCATTCTATCTACCGACCATCAGCGGGAAATGCCACTGATTGTTAGTCAGATTGTATCATAGTTTATGTGAAAATGTCCACTAATTCTCTCGTGAGTAAAATGAAAGATTTTTTTAAGGTCTAGACATTGTTGAAACATTTAGCATTATAGATCTACAAAGCGAAACGAAATATATAATTTAGGTTTCAGCAGGTTTAACCATTTAGTCAATGCATTGCAAACCATTTAATTTAATGGAAACTATTTGATTTTTATTATAGAACCACTCGATAAATACATATATATATATCGAGTGGTAAATAATATAACTTAGATTACACATTTTTCAGTTTTACTCAAATTAAGGTGATGCAAAAAGGAGTACACCTCACAACAAAAACTGTACATCTAGTACTTTGTATAGCCTAGATTTTTAATGACAGCACCAAATCTTCTCGGCATAGACGAACAAGTTGGCAACATTTTGCATCATCATTTTTTTTCCATTTTTCAAGAATGACCTCTTTTAGAGACTGGATGCTGAATGGAGAGTGATGCTCAACTTGTCTCTTCAGAATTCCCCATAGGTGTTCAATTGGGTTCAGATCAGGAGACATACTTGGCCACTGAATCACTTTCACCCTGTTCTTCTTCAGAAATCCAACAGTGGCCTTAGATATGTGTTTAGGATCATTGGAAAAGTGCACCACGACCAAGGGCACAGAGTGATGGTAGCATCTTCTCTCTCAGTATAGAGGAATAAATCCATGAATTCATGATGCCATCTATGAAATGCAGCTTCCCAACACCAGCAGCACTCATGCAACCCCACATAAGGACACTGCCGCCACCATGTTTCACTGTAGGCACCATGCATCTTTCTCTGTATTCCTCAGCTGTGCAATGCCATACAGTGTGCTTGTACACGTAGCCAACTTGTTCATTCCATGCCTACAAGACTTGGTGCTGTCATTAAAAATCATGGAGGCCATACAAAGTACTAGATGTACAGTTTTTGTTGTGGGGTGTACTCATTTTTGTATCACCCTAATTTGAGTAAAACAGAAAATTTTGTTCTCTTTATTATTAACCTTACTTTATGTTATAAGTTAAACAGATTTTATATAAAACTTATTCTTGTCAACATTTTGGAAATTGTTTTTGTGTTCATTGAGATATTTTTTAAAATGTTACTTTTCGAAGGGGGTGTACTCATTTACACTGAGCACTGTATATATATATATATATATATATATATATATATATATATATATATATATATCCTGCTGGATACCCAGATGCAATACTCAGTCATTTTCAAAAACAACATGCAAACATTACCATTACCAACACACAGGCACACGTACAAACACACACAGACACACACACCTCCTCAACTACAGAACCATTGACTATACCAAAATCTATTCAGTCAAAAAATACAGTTGCATGTATTAAAATCAGTGACAGAGTGTGTGAAGGTGAAGCCTCTGCAGATGATACATGGAGTTACTCTGTTCTGCTGATAAATTTGTGACCAAGTAACATCTGTCTGTACAGCTTATCCCGGATGGATAACAGCAGCATATAGACCCGCTGCACTTTCATTTCCATTCAGAAACTTTATGTAACAGACACTGCCTGCATCGCCAAATGGCGGCCGTTAAAGCATAATGACTATGAAACCATAATTATTTGGAGAAGTACTGGAGGAGGCCCCCACCTTAAGTGCTCCCTGCACGCCGTACATAAGGGCCACGCAAGAGCAGGCGCACTAATCGCCAAAAGAAACTTTAGCTCTCTTTCTCTCTCTCCCTACTTGTCTCCTCGCCGATCTTCATTGTTTCCCCTCGTGACAATAGGAATGCACAAAAAGCACAGAGAATGTTCAATTGCTTGTGAAATTTAAATGGGGAGATTACACAGCTGTTGAAGCCCCCACCACCACTACACCACCATCACCCAACACCACCCAAATGCATTTGTGCTGGCTCATTCGTTTTGTTTTGCTCATCCCCCACCCACCCCCCTTCATCAAAACCTTTAGCCTCTGTGCCCCGGCTTTATTTTTGTCTTTATCTCTCATCGTTGTTTTCACGACCGTGTCTGTGACTCTTTTATCTGATTTAAAGTGTTTCTCTCTCCTTCCTTTTCTGTTTCTTTCTTTCTCTTTGCCTTTGTCAGCTTGGAATCCATGTGTCTGCATCTATGGACCGACCGTTCATGTACTGCGAGGCCAAGATGGCGGTGCGTCCTTATCAGACAGTGAAGCAGCAATGGTTTAGATCTCTGCAGGAAATGGGCCTCGGTACCTGGGTGAAGAAACCGCCTGAGCAGGAACAGTTCCTACTGTCAGTGTGAGGACGAGTGTGTGTGTGTGTGTGTGTGTGTGTGTTTGTTTTAGAAGTGTGTGTGAGTTTGTTTAACCTTTATTTTTTTAGAATAAAATGACTCCATGCTTCAACAACACCCAGCTTCACACCTTCATACCTGGAAGTTTGCTTATGTCACCTTAAATATTCAAAGCTATCAGGGCCGTCAGCCACCCACTACAGCAAAATCAAGGAAGGTCAGCTGGATGGACTGAAAGTAAAAAGGACAAAAAGACGGACTTCTTTAAACCCACAAACTCACACATTTAAGCAAACACACATTAGGTGTGTACCCCCCTCTCTGGCTGCCAGGGAAGGGTGGGGTAACCTTGAGCAGAATGAAAGGCAGCCGCTATCTTGTCATCAGCTATTTCCAGGCGCCACGGCTCCCGCTGAGGAGCTGAGCCACGGGGGAGAGCGAGACAGAGAAAGAGAAAGAGAGAGAGAGCGAGAGAGACAGAGAGAGGTCCACGTCCAATTACCAGCCCTGTCAGAGTGACGGCTGATAGAGGAAGAGGAGGGGAAGAGAGAGTGATGGAGAAAAAGAGAAGGACAGGCCATTGCCTCCGACCAGCCCTCCTTCACCTTCCGTTCTCAATTCTATCTTTGTCCTCCTTCCTTGACTCACCCTTTGACTCCTGATGTCCCTCTCCTTTTGTCTCCATGTCTCCCTCCTTCGACCCCTCTTCCCATTTTCTTCCTTCCTCCTCCTATTTCCCTTGCCTCCTCTTTGTCACTCTCTCCTTGCCCCCCTCCCACCCCCTCAGCCTCCTGCCTTTCAAGCATGGCAGAGTTCACCACGACACAACGACACATTAATACACCGTCTTTTTTTCCCTCCTCTCCTCCCCTACTGGGCAGGGAGAAGGAGAAGAACCGTAGCAATGACATGAACATGGCCATTAAAGTTTACTTAAGTAGAAGCAGAGGTGATGATAGAAGAGAGGGAACATTTTCCTCTTTTTCCCTCTCTTTGATATTAATTTTACCTTTTTCTCTCCCTCTCATGACCTCAGCGTTTTGCTAAATCTGAATCAAAGCTTATTGTCACCAATGAGAGCAAACAACAGTCATGACTCATTAGCAAGGCCTTGCTGACCTCATCGACTTGTGCTACCTTTAGGTGTCATGACCACCCTGAACAGATAAATAGGCGAGGTGGCCGAGAGTTTGGCTCCTCTGTCTGTCTGCACTGCGATTAGCTTTGGGGATTTTTTTATTTTATTTAATTTTTTGGATGCCATTTTCAATTTACACCATAATGTATGAATAAAAGATTTACTACACGAGGTGACTAGAGATTCCTAATCACCACCATGTAAATTTGTACCTTGCACCATTTTTGTGTCTTTGCATAGTTCATGATAATATCATAAACCCTTGTGGGTCTGTGTGTATGTGTAATGCAGCTAAATGTTTATTTCATTATGTCTATGGCTGTGTTCCTCTGTCACTTCTACATTCTCTTTAAGGCATAAAGAAAGTGCCACCAGCTTGGCTCAGTCTGAGGTATCTGAGTAGTGAGAGTGGCATCTAGTGGTGCAGTGAGGGAAAAATATGAGCTCCAGTGAGGACGCAGTCTGAACTGCAGCTTGTCAGAATGAACTCTTCATTTTGACAAGCTGATCACTTACTGAGGAAGATGATATGACAGAGAAGTGGGGAAGTGGGAGCTAATTCTTTTCTGATTTTACAGCATATTTTAAAAGAAAGGCATTGGCCTATCATTATTGGTCAACGCTGTAAAATTGATTTTAAAATTTTCCCTAAATGTTGTATTTCAAAGTTTTCACAATCCTCTGTAGCATCAAGAACATAGTCTTTTTACTGTTTATCAGGAGGTAATGGTCTAAGGGCGTCTCCTTCAGCAGGTGTGGTTTGATCAGATTTGACTGGCAGCAACCTTGCTTCAGTTTGATTCAGATCTGAGCTGTCACAATTTACAAACTGGAGCCCCAGGTAGTCCATAATTAATCTTTTGAAGGTAGCAGGGTTACATTTAGCAGACGTGGCAGATCAAAGATGACATTGATAAAAATCTGTATCTGTCTTTTATGTCCAATTATGGTGTACATGTTATTCATGAGAATAATATGAGGTGTATCTACTGACCCTACTGATACATGCAGATCAGAAGCTTTGATTATACGCCAGACTAAATAGCATCTGCCTATTTACACACACACACACACACACACATATATATTCATTCGTTCATCTTCTAATGCTTATCTGTTTTCAGGTCAAGGGGACACATATACTGACAGATATATTTTGCAGGTACCACCATTAACTCATAAAGCAGCTGAATTTTAATGAGGTAAACAAGGCTAAGTTGTAGTTTATCAGGTCACCCAAACCAGCTGACATAGTGAACATGGGACTTTTGGACTCCTGTGGGTTCAGGTTTGATGCTCAGCCCTTGGCTAGTGGCAGCTTCACTTAAAAAAAACCCTGCTAGGTTTTCAGGAATTCACATTGTCTGATTTACATATAATAATGTTTGATTTCAACTTAATGTAGCAGCAGGAAGCCTGTCTGTGCTTTCCCATTATAGCAAAGATCAAATAGGCAAAGATTCGTGTTTGTGATGGTCGACATCAGCCTGTACTCCATAACTGACATCAGACATGACATCATTAGTCTACATGCATTTCACATGGTCTGTTTTCCTCATGAAAGCAGATTTACAGATTTATTTTGAGATATTATAACTATAAGGCATGTCTGAATGGCAATGTTGTACTTATGAGTGTATATATGTATAAAAGATGTAGACAAAGATGTGAGAGATCCTAAAGTGTGTTTATGATGTAAATTAAAGTATATGAAGAATTGCTGCTAAGATCTGTACATTACACTTAGGTGACAAATAAAAAAGTGAATGTTTGTACTGTAAATGTGAATAAAACCACAAAATCTTGTAATTTTATCTCTTATTGATCGTTTTTTTATTCGTCTAATTTTGATAGAGAAGAATGAATAGATTTAATATATATTATTCAATCTTCTCTCATAATAAAAACTCAAAAAAAAAAAATCTAAATCAAATCAAATAATGAGCAATAATAATGGTCCATATCCACTTTGCCAGCTTCACAATCACCTTTCCACAGCCAGCACCAGCCCTCAGGAACATCCAGACAAATATTAAAGAGACCTCACTCTCCCGGTTGTTCCCAGGGGAAATCCATGGGGAAATGGTTATCTCTGTTAGGCTCGGTGGCAGGTGTCATACAGACCAGCCACCAAATTAGCCTGGAGGAAGAATGAAGCAAGGATGAAGAGGAGACTGTGGACGGGGGTACGCTTCCTCGGTAGCATCCACCCTCCCCCTTGAGGCCATGGAGTCGGCTGTGCACTACAATAAATATCATAATTGACAATTTGCTACAGTGGCTGGTCACAAGCAGCCAGCTGTAATCTAATGGACAGAGGTAAAGCTCCACAGAATGGTCTCGCTGCATGTGTCAGTAAATTCTGAGGGGACTGTGACACTGTGACCTGAACTGCTACTTTTTTCTGTTTTTTTTTTTTTTTAATAATCAGATTTTATTTTATTTCCAAAATCTACATTATAACAATGCATGAAAATGCACACAAGACTGTTGGCCTGAGCCAGGGGGAGACAAACAAACAAAACAAAATACAAAATCAAAAACAAAAACCAAAATCCACAAACAAACAAAAAAAAACAACAATAACAGCACCATCAAATCGGATCATATACACCTTTGCACGTTAAATAATATACTTGCTGACTTAGCCTGGAGCCATCTAATCCAGTGTGCCCTTTCCCCTCTGGATAATTTCACATAGATTTTCAGGCAAGTAATCCATCAGAGGCTGCCATATGTCCAGAAAAATTTTGTCATTTCCCTTTAACTTAGCATTTAGTCTTTCCATAGGAAAAACTATATAAATTTCCTTATACCACTGACTTACAGTGGGGGGTCTCTCATTAATCCAATTAAATAATATACATTTTCTAGCCAGAAATAAAAGTTTTTCCAGTAGCCTGGGTCTCTTAATATCCATGATCCTGTTCGTAGGCAGCAGCCCCAATAGAAACTGGCCCGGATCTTTACATATCCCGTGTTTAAATATAGCACTCATCTCCTTAGATATACAAGACCAGCAATTTTATATTCTTTGACATTTCCAAAAGCAGTGTATATATGTTCCATTTGTTAATTTACATTTAGGGCACAACAGTAATCTACTAGAGTCAATTTTGTTCATAACATGAGGTGTCCTGTACTGTCTATGAAATATTCTATATGATATTTCTTTAAATCTATTACTGAGAAAAAGAGAGTGAGTGGTTTGATTACATCCTTCCCAAGCATCTTCATCATACACACTCTGAAGGTCCTCCTCCCAACTTTTAAGCCTATCAATATTGTGCTGTTTACAGTTCTGAAGGCTGTTATAAAAATACTTGATGAAACCTTTGCTTAATGTAAAATTAATTATGAACTTATCAATTGGTCCCATCAGCGTTTCAGTCTATGTTGGTTTGAAATTTGTACTGATAGTGTGACGAACTTGAACATAAGCAAAAAAGTATTTTTGTGGAGCTCCTACTTTTGATTTTTGACACCTCCGTCTTGTCTGTCTAGGAGTTCTTTAAACCCACTGCAATCAAACTATAATATAATCTAGTTTCACTTGTGTGCTATTACAAAATGTTCCCTCTGCAACATAAAGAGATAATGATTTAGTTTCAAACACAATGAGTCCAGGTTAGTAATGATGCCTAATGATAAAAGCATTTAACATTATTTACATGTTTTGGTTTTTTTTGTGTGTGTGTGTGTGTGTGTGTGTGTTATGTAAAACATTGTCAGACACAGAGCAGACATAATAGAAATTGTGTGTATGTCCATATACACGTGTTGTGAGAACTAATCCAGACTCTTAGCTGTTGGCTGTAAAGTAAGCTAATTCATGGCTGCAAAACATTAGCAGTGACACAAAAGCATGATTTAGGTTTGCAGAATTTAACTATGAAGCAGGAAACAGTGAAAGAAAATATAAATGAAATCAAAAGTACATGTAAATGAGTTTTGTTCTCCTTAAACTGTATCTGCCAAAGGCTGCTTCTTCTCCACGAGTGGAATTAGGACTTAGCTCAGTTTGTTGAATGAGTCACATTTGTAATTTTTCCCTGATTGTTTTACATCTGATTCCTTACACAGAGACAGCAACTGTTTTGTCTATAATGTGATGAGCATTGTTACATTTAGTTTGCATATTAACTGTGGAGGGAGGCAATTATAGCTGTGCATGATGATGTACCTAAAACGTGGCCTTCTTTAGGATCCCAAACATCAACAACACTTTTATTGAAATACATTTGATATCAACAAAAAACATTAAAGATGAACCTGGTTTCCAACTTTCTTAGCAGTTCACCAGTTCTTATCAGTGTCCCGGTAACACCACTTGCCTGGTGTTTATGGGATATTGGTACTTCCAAAGTAAGTTCCTCTCCTTCAAGCTGGAAGACTGTTTGGCAAGGAAACTTTAGAAAAACAGATTTGTATATTCATATACTTTGTACTTCCACTCTCATTAACATCAAGACATCTCGAGGTACCAGATTTCCACATGAATAAAGTGTGACTTTATTGAAATGATGTATATCTTTTAAGCTGATTCAAATGCGAGAAGGGTTTGTAAAAAATAAGATGGCAAAGAAACATGAGAGACTGGAAAAGGAAATCACACATTTTTATAGGAAAGTGTCAGAGAGCATGTACCCGCCACAATAAGGTATGCAAAATAGATCACATAATGAAGTTTGAGGTGAATATGATTCGCTACAATGAAGCGAAGCATTTCCACTTTTTTTTTTTAGCCGGTCCAATCTGGCACTCACTAATTTAATGTATCAGTCCAAAATCATATTTCTGCCGAGTTGTAATTCATACTTGGGGCACAAACTGGACTTGCCTTTAAAATGACAGTGATACCAGTAGGCGCTAAATTGAGTTCCCTGAATGAAACAGGAGTGAAAATCCTATCTGCACTGTGCAGAGGAACACAATTAGTTATTTAACAAGCATTTGGGAAAGTGCATTGATGCTCAGATGGATAAGGCTAATGCACCATTTTAAATGTAACGGTAAGGCATTTCTATAAGTTATTACAATTCACTTCAAAAATCCATCCTGGCTCTATTGTTGCTAGAAGCAGCGATGAAGTGTCATCTAATGTCAACTTTTGGTTAAGTTATGCATACCTATATACACTGAGCTACAGCTACACCAGTCCCACAAGCAAAATAAATCATCAAATGGGATTCACAGCACTGAAATAAATTAAATATCTGACGATTGAACAACAGCATGACCTCACGTTTAGGATATTGCACATGTGTAACTAATAAAAAGTTTCCTGGATCCTGATCGAGCCCAGACCCAGATAAGTTACTGTGTGGTTCAATGTCAGGTTGGATTTACTGATTTCCAGGAAGGAAAAAAAAAAAATCTAATTCAGTCTGAGAACCTAAAAAGTCATGAAGCTGTTACTGCTTCTGTTTCTTTCTTTTTTGTTTGTTTGTTTGTTTCATAAAGAGCATTGCACACACTGGACAGCTTTGTCTAAAGCAAAAAAGTGCAACAGGTCATAAGAGGGTTCAATGCAGAATGGAAACACCATCTTGATGATGACAGGTTGTTACTGAAGCACAGAAAAGTTCTGCAATTTTTCTCCAGCTGTACAGGGCTCTGAGTTGGCAACAGTCTAAAGAGGATGGCTCTGAATCTCACTAACTCTAACACACCAGGGAGGGAATAGTTTATAGACACCTTACTTATAGCGACATGAAGAGAATACTATTGCATGATTGTGTTAAACAAATCCCACACAGAGGATTTGTGTGCAACAGAAGTGCAGCTGTTTTGCCATTATTGCTATACTCTTGACACTTTGCATCTTAACAGAAAGGCAAATGGAGCAGTGAAAAAAGATTGTAAACATGGAACAAGGCAGAGTTACAGCATCACAAGTTTGAATATTTAAATATTGAATTGGAGACTGGCTGTGAACTGAAAGCATCAATTAGGCAAAGTCTTGAGTCTAGATCATTGAAGACTTCAGGACAGGAGAGCAGGTCCCATTTTGAAACACATGCAGGCTTGAATATGACTATGTTTTGCTCTATGATAAGAAATATTTTGACTAAAAGAATAAAAGCCTTTCACAGAACTATCCTGTCCTCCCCAGGATCCACCCTCAACAGGTAGATTACAGTAAAACAATGTTCCATTAACAAGCAACAACCTGTAGCACAGGTCACTTTATCAGGCCACAACTTAATATACACATAATATCTTTAAATCATATTCTACACACTGTCCTGACCTTACAATTGTTCTCGCACAACTTTACAAGTAACAATGGGTAACTGAGTTTATCTACATGCAAGAGCGTCCATTCAGCAGTAACCACGACAGTGATGTGAGCAGCAGCCTGTGACCTGGAGGCAAACATACACTTGAAACAGAAAAGGCTAGTTGTGAATGGATCAGCTCAGCCATGTCACAATTCACAATCCATGCTAAATAAGTGAAGGGCTCAAACACAGAGGAGCAGCTCTGAGGCCTCGTACACACTGAGACATTAAATGGGTGGAGCAGTGTCCGTCGATTTCACAGGGTTCAGCTGCAGATGTGCACAATGACAGACAGAATAAATTAGTTCGGGGAGTAATATGCTATTACCAGTGGATGTTAATAGCTGCACCCTGGAAAACAACAGAAATAACAAGCAATGTATTTCAGCTGCTGGAAAGCTGTGAAATACATCACAACTACCAAGTTTCACAGGGTGAACACTTAAAGTTTAGTAGCATGTACGAGGTCCACAGATTACAGTGTTTATTTGTACCATAATGTATATACATGGATAGATTGTGATCAGTAGCCTACTTCACTGTGTGTGTGTTTTTGTGCACGAGGGACTTCACTTCTCCTGCAGCAGTGCAGGGATGTTGATGTTCCACCCGATGGCCTGTCGGTCGAAGCCACAGGTGAACAAGTTGCATGACTGATTCTCTTCATTCCACGCTGTGCAACACACCATACGTCTGTGGCCCTGCAGAAACACAGACTTGTTTAAAATGCTCATTTTGATGATGCAGATTGACTGATCAAACACACATCTCCTCCTTTGCCATCTTTACCATTCTGTTGCTGCGTGGGAGCCTGGCCAGCCTCACTCCACTCATGTCAAACAGGCGCACCTGTCGGTTGTCGTGTGGCAGAGCGATAATCCTCTGGTTGGTAGAGACGCTTATCCTGAAACACCATGGCAGATTATTTTAGCATCAGCATTCACTTTCTAGTTTGCATACTCCATACTAGCTGCCATTGGCTAAAAGGTGTAAATGGACACTTTTTTAAAATAACAGCAACTGAGGACACAACACTCTTTGCAGTTGCCTTATTTTGGTCTTCATGTTACAAGTTAAGTAAAACTGCAGTCCCTACAGGGTATTTATGTCTGACTAACTATAAAGCATACATGTGAGCAGTGGCTTTAAAATCCCATGGGAAAAAAACTTCCCTTTATTATTCTGGAAGGCTAAGGTGCTGAGATCACTATTATATTTTTAAAAGGAATCTACAGGTTTTCACAGACATGGACATGAGGCTTAAAAAAGGAGTCCTACATCTTTTGGTGTTTTTAAAACTGCAGATTTTCATTTTAATAGCTTTTTCTGCTCTAAGTATTTGAGGGACTTCTTCTCCATCTTGGAGCTTTGCATTTTCAATTTTGTGTTGGTGTAAATTAGCTTGACGGCATATCTGCTCTGTTTCAGAAAAAAAAACAAAAAAACAAATGTCGGTGGAAAAGTCTCTGTTATATTATGTATGGTGGTCAAAATGTTGTTTGTGCAATGGCAGGAAGCTTTAAGCAGGGTTTCAACAGGTCTGTCGTTTCGCCCTCCGATTCTGCATCATCTTAAACAAAATTACCCTGCAGCAACCAATGCATTGACACATCCTGGTTTCTCATCCAGTTACATGTGTCCCCTCACCAACCTGTTCACAGCTGAGTCCGTGCGGATGGTTGCTATGGGCGACCTCATGTTTTTCAAATCCCAGACCTTGACAGTGCGGTCATCGCTCCCTGAAACCACGTTGTCGCCAACTGTGAACACTGCAGATGTCACCGTGCTACACAGGTGAAGGACACATAAAAAACAGAAGACAACTGTCATATGAAGACAATAATACTCTCCTTTGTGTGATCATATTGTAATCAAAAGATTCTCCACTTTCCGATTAAAATGCAGTCATGAGAGCTGATAATAAGTACAGCGGTGGCAGTGTGTTTTAATGTCATTTGCATGCTGATAGAATCTCCATGGTGAGGAATTTAGGCTCATGAAAATGAGGGAAATTTGGGAGGGAATGATTTATATCCAGACCTGTCCAGGCAGTACCCCGCTCGCACAGAAAGTTAGCTGGGATTAGCTCCAGCATCCCCGACTGGCCCTTACACATAGAGTAAGTGGTAGAAAATGAGTGAGTGAGAGAGAGCAGGATTTATATCCAGTGTTGTCACTCCCTACAGACACATGTCACAGAGATCTGACAGGATATTTCATGGGTGATCCCTTGAGAGGAAACTTGGCATCCTGTGCTACATTGCTCAAACAACTGCTGCTTTAAGAACAGCTAAAAAGTTCAATAATGACTAAAAAGTCTTGAAGCCATCAAATGTGTTTAAGCTGTTGGTGCACTGTGAATTACAGTTTCCACTCTGCTTTAGAGCGTGTGCTACATAATTGCAGCCTCCCTAGTTCAAATATGGACAGTGACCTATGATGCAGCTCATTCTTCTCAAGCTTGCCCTGTTTCCTGTTGGTCTCCCTGCCAGTTACAAATCAAAATAAAAGCATGAAAAGCCACTAAATAAAGCAGAAATGAGAGGGATATTGTTTGAGCCAAAGGTTTGCAGCAATTCAGCCCAATCAGATGAGCTCATGTACAGTATCTGATATACTGAGATGATTATAATGGTATTTAATGTTATCAAATGTGTGAAAGCAGTTATACTGTACGCTAAATGTTTATATAACAGACTAAAGTAGGAAAGTAAAGTTGGCAAGGTGGTCTAACAACATATTTGACATCTTCACAAACAAACACACACACACACACAAACATATACGTGCGTGCACGTGCATGCGCATACGCATACACACACACACACACACATTACCACTAATACCCACTCACAATATTTCCACATCTGGTTTTCTTCACCCTTAATTCAAAGTGGTGGGGCATCAAGGGCTAATCTGGGGTCTAAACTATTGGAGAGGTTGGGCTGGAGGAAACTGCTGCGTCATTACAGGCACCTTCTGACTCTGTAGGGACAGGCCAGCTGGGAATACAGAAGGTGGAGAAAGCAACAGGGAGTAAGAAAGATAGGAGGTGTGTGTGTGTGTGTGGGGAGCGTAATCAGACAAGGTAATTGATTAAAAGGTTGTATAAGGGTAAATGATTTTTTGAATGGGCGGTGGGGGGTTGTTGGGGGGTGGGGGGGTGTTACTTAACGGCATCACTGCAGTGTCTCAAAGAACCAAGGTCAAGACTCGTTGTGATGGATGATGGAAAGAACGTAAGATGCAGTGAGGGACTCCTCTGCAGTTAAGGTGACGACAGAAAACGACAGACAACAACACACACACACACAACTTGCATTTCTATCATCACTGATGGCTGGATGGACAAACGTGACATGGCATCCCGTTTGTACAGAAAGTCCACTGTAACCTCTCGTTTACCTCAAACTCTCAAACTCCTCTGCCTTTACACAATTCACACTCTGCTCTGCTGTTCCCACAGAAGGGATAAGGAGAGAACAGCGCTACTGGCAAACAGGAGAAACCTACGAGGGGACATGGCAGAGAGTTTCTGACTGAAACAAAAATCTCACAAGTCGTGAAATGGAAAGAACAGCATGTTTGTCTGAAAGACTCAGGAAGGATTCTGAAAAATCAGACAAAACAAGACTTTTTTAAACCAAAAAACCAACAAGCAGAGGTGTGCATCTCTCCAAAAAAGATTAACTGATATGCATCTCGATAAATGGAGCAAGATATGATTCAGGGACAATATATTTTTAAAATGGAATGACTTGGTCTGACTTGATTCAGTAGGATTCGATACATTTCAATTTGATACAACTTGATGGGATAGGATCCAATCTGATACAGTTCCTTGTTTAAAGTACACAACCATTTTACATTATGAATTAACATAAACCAATACCGGTATAAATGTGACATTTCTTACCTTGAAAAAGATTTATAAAGACAAGGGAACAGGTTACTTTTGACACATTAATTGAGGAACATGTCATGTTTATTTATGCAACATTTTGCATATTAAGAACTTTCCAAAATCCCTCTGACAATAGAAACAAGCTTAATGGTGCATTTTGAATTGTGTCGGACATCAATTTTTTCTCTTTTTTTTTTTTTTTTTGGTCCCCCATACTGGGACATTTTGTCTTTCCCTCACAAACAGCACTATCTGACGTTGGTCTTGACAAGAGACTAAAAGAGTTTATGGATGCGTTAGTGTGTGTGTGTGTGTGTGTGTGGTGAACACTGAGCAGTAGGATGGTTCCATAGCAAAGCAACAACATAAAACCAATTCATAACTTTGTTTCGGGCCATCAGGCAGTTCATGCTACATTCAGACTTATCCTGGGATTGGTGTACTGATGCATTCACATCTTTTAAATAAAAACCATCTTTCCAATTCAAATCGGTCATTTGTTACATCTCTTCCAACAAGGTTAGAAAAAAATGTAGATTGATAACTAAAAATTGGCTTCTGCACACAACCCACACACAAACACACACACACACACACACACACACACACACTGTGTAACCCCTCCAAGTCTTACGTTTGTTGTTGCCATCTTGGTTTTTTGAAACCAGGGGAAGATGGAGCTGAGGCAAAGTGAGGGTTGGAGCTGACCTGCTCAATCCTGATTGGATGGTATTTTCTGTCAATCAGTAGCTATGGCCCCTTATCCATCCCCTGCTTTCTGGTCCATTTTCCTCTAAATGGGACCATAAACTCATTAGTAAAACATTTATGAGGCTAATTAATCAAAGGAAAAATAGGGGCATTTTCACATTGACCATCTATACTATCTGACTTACAACCAGTTGAGTTTCCCCCTGATGGACATTAGTTAGAATGCAAGCTTCAGGCTTTTCAGGAGTGGCTTCGCTTTTTAAGACCCAGAGCCAGCACCCAGTTTCACAGACAGTCTATGGTTCAACCCCATTGCTGCTCAACAAACTGACACTAAATGGCATGAAAAAGCTTTTTTGTTTTCCAGACATGTGATAGCAGGTTCATCCTCTGAATGATGGCTTTAGAACTGCAACTTATTCTTTATTTTCTCCAATTACATTTAAGATTACACTGAAGAGACAGACTCCTGGTGCAGTGAGATGGACCCTCTACAGTTTGCTTATAGACCCGGTATTGGTGTGGAAGACGCTGTCATCTACCTGCTGCACAGAAGTCAGTCACACCTGGAGATCACTGGGGGCACGGTGAGGGTCATGTTTTTTGACTTCTCCAGTGCCCTCAAAACCATCCAGCTATCACTGCTCAGGGAAAAGTTGGAAGGAGCTGAAGTTGGCTGTAACCTGGCTGCATGGACCACCAACTACCAACAGACCACAGTATGTGAGGCTTCGTGACTGTGTCTGATGTGCTAGTCTGCAGCATGGGGGCTCCACAGGGGACAGTCCTATCGCCCGTTCTCTTCACCTTGTACACATCAGACTTCAGACACAACACTGACAGCTGCCACCTCCAGAAGTTCTCTGACAATACAGCCATTGTTGGACGGGTATCTCAGGGGAACAATCTGGAGTACAGGGAGGTCATCACCAACTTTGTTGACTGGTGTGAAGGGAACCACTTGCACATCAACGCCAGTACGACAAAGGAGGTGGTGATTGACTTCAGCAAGAAGCCACAACACACTGTGCCAGTGAACATCCGGGGTCTGGACATAGAGATCATGGAGGAGTATAAATACCTGGGTGTTCACCTCAACAATAAACTGGACTGGTCACTAAACACTGAGGCACTGTACAAAAAGGTCCAGAGTCGTCTCCACCTTCTGAGAAGACTGAGGTCATTTGGAGTGTGCAGGCCTCTGCTAAGGACTTTCTACGACTCTGTGGTGGCCTCTGCCATCTGGAGCAGTGGATGTTCGGAGAGGGACAAGAAGAGGCTTAACAAGCTGATCAGAAGAGCTGGATCTGTCCTGGACTGCTCTTTGGGCTCCATTGAGGAGGTGGGTGAGAGGAGGATGTTGGCCAAACTGACATCCATCCTAGACAACCCCTCCCACCCCCTTCATGACACTGTGGGAGAACTAAGCAGCTCCTTCAGCAACAGACTGCTGCACCCGAGATGCAAGAAAGAGCACTACTGCAGATCATTCATCCCAACAGCGATCAAACTGTACAACACTTCTCTGGCGCTGCAATAAAAATCTGCGCTCCGGACTTATTATATCTACATCACTTTTTTTTTTGCACTATTGGAAAGTATTTCTTTACCACCGCCACTTTATATTTTTATATTTTTAATATTTTTTAGTTTTGTACTTTTTTGGTTATATTTGTGTATTTTTTGTTTATACATTGTCTATATTTGTTTTACATATGGTTGTTGCTGCAACAAGGAATTTCCCATACATGGGATAAATAAAGTCCTCTTATGTCTTATGTCTTAAGAGAATACTTTCTGCTTCAGACTGTTGCACAAAACAGGATATATATAGTCAATATCTGGGCATGTTGGCAGAGAAATGTTTATTACTTTGTTATTATTATTATTATTAATAATGATTTCCAAGTGAAATATATTCCACATTGAACACCTTTTTTGCAGTTTTGCAGACCTGCTGAGGGCCTACGGTGTCTTGATGGGATCAACACTCCTGACATACCCTTTTCATTAGGGATTAACCTCAGCAGGACCTACACCAGTGGTGGGTAAAGGGAAGATTGGAAGGGTTTTTAACTTTATACGTTACCTTGCCTTTTGGTGGGGCGCATGCATGGTGTACAATGCGTTGTCATTTTCTCAATGAAAACAGTGAACAGCTTCTAAAAGTTTCTGCTATCTGTTTTTCATCTCGACAGCTCAATCTTGAGGGATTGAGGGTGATTGAGCTTTAAATGCACTAGTGAAGGAAACGGGGGAAAGTTTTCACATCTGTGGCTATTTGGGAAGGAAATAAGGATGGACTCCAGAGAAGGAGAGGACAGCTGCGTTAACTCTGAAACACTGGTGCTTAATCTCATTAGAGCTATTGTCTATGGGAGAGAATTAAAGTGGGATCTGCAGGAATTATACATGTTGGGGTCGTACATAATGAGCTCTAAGTAATCCCCCACTTGCAATCAAAGGCAGGCAGCCAGCCAGCACACACATGTAGGAATGCACATAAACACAAATGAACGCACACTTCCAATGCCTTTAAAAGGGTGCTGTTGTTGAAAGCCACAGACAAGCCTGACAGTCATCGTTTTGAAATGAGCAGCTGCAATTGAGTGTTAACAGTGAGCAAAGTGCCAAATTACACAGAGTAGGGGATTTACACAGAAACGGACAGATAAATGAACAGGAGAGAGAGGGAGAGGTAGACAGAGAAACAGTGGGGAGAAGGACAAGCAAACCATTGAAGTGAGGAAGAGTGCTCAGTAATGAATAAGAGGCAAGGTGCAGGCTTAGAGCAGCAGGCTCTATAAATGAATGTGGGACCATAAAGAAAAAAAAACTGCGGGTGCTGACAGGGTCCACAGACCAGAGATATGCTGCATCACCACCCTGTGGGCAACAAGAGTACTGCAGCAGCTAGCCATCACGCAAACTCTTGGTAAATATCAACCAAGATGGAGCATGTGTGTGTCTGTGTGAGAGACTTACTCAGTGTGGCCCTGGAACACATTGACAGAGTGGATGGAAGGATCCCTGAAGTCCCACAGCCTGAAAGTGGTGTCTCTGGATGATGTGACCACCAGCCGCTGGGTGGGGTGGGTACAGCAGTGGGTCAGCTCCTGGTCGTGGCCTGGTTGAACACGAACACGAACACACACACACACACACACGATAGTAAAGATATGAAGCTTTGTGCCTGTTTTCTATTGGATTGTTTTGTCATTCACTTATGTACTTGTCAATTTCAGCAGCCAAAAAGTGTTTCTGTCCAACCTTTTTAAGAGATAATATGCAACTGTGTCACAATAAAATCACTGGATGTATGTAATATATTTTGTTGGGACATGCCCTCAAATCAAATGTTTCTATCAATTCTCAAGCCATTGAAATCTGTCATTTTAATCATGGTTATGATCTGTTCCATTTGTTCTATGTTCATGTGTCTCTGTTGTATTTTATCCTGTTACAAGCCAAATTTTTAAGACACACTTTTTACAACAATGTCCTTTTCAGCCATATATTATAACTGGATGAAGGATTTTAGTAATCAGACATCTGGATTTTCAGATCAGAACAAAGATTAGCAGCAGTTTCAGCTGCTGTTTTAATCTGTCTTTTTTGTTGATACAATATTTGTGGAGTCCATTGTTATTGCTTTGATTGACAGACTCCAGGGACAAAGACTACAGATTTCGAAGAGACAACAAACACTGCTATCATCTCTGTGGGTTTGATAGACTGACAAGAGAAGCAACAGATCCCATGCCTCTAAACACAAGGGGATATTTGGTAATGTACATTCTGTGTTGTGCTGCGAATGGTTAATGTACAGACTATCTTCTTTTACTGCACTTGGTATTCTGTAGCCTTACTGAGGATGTAAAATCAAACATAAAGAAACATAAATGCACATTTTTTCAAATAATTCAAACACAAATATCAAAAATATGGCCACACCATCAGTCTGTTTGCCTACCAGTGAGTGTGTGAACTAGTTCAGATGTCTCCACCTCATACAGGTTGGCAGCACGATCCCAGGAAGCTGTCACCACTTGCCGGCCTCCAACCAACCAATCAGCCGCAATCACTACGCCCTGATGGCTCTTCAAGGTCGCTGTGGCAACCCGGACAGTGGGCACCTCAAATGGACCCTCACCATCGACCTCACCTTCTTCTCTATCTGAGGAGTCCTGATCGTCGTCACATGGAGCCTATGAAGGGACACGCAGGAGTTGAGCAATGTGCACTGACAACTTGTTGTCATTAATTCATCATAGAATGTAAAGTGACCTATTGGTAAATTTCATTTAAGGTCCCATATATTATATGTAGATGTCCATGTCTTATCTGACTATAATCAAGTCTAGGATCTATATTATTACAGTGAAAGCATCAAAGGTCTCAGTCCAGAGAGAAATGCTCAGTCTGTTTTCAGAAACTGAGCCTTAAAACCAGCTGTCGGGACTTCTGAAAATTTGTGGCATCACAATTAATTTGGTTTCTCTGAATGTTCACCTGAAATTTGCGGTATTTTGTGAATCACTCAAAAAAAAAAAAAAACAACCTCTGATTGACCTGTTGTTACTCAAGCTCCAGAGAGGCTTGAAACAGGAGACATTAATTTTGCTGGAATAATTTTTGAGTTTTAAATATTCAAATATATCTTCTTATGGAGATCTACACAACAGAAAAGTGTCATGTAGGACCCTTAACATTGACCTCTATCGTTTGAGAGAAATACTAGCAACTATAATCAAAAAACTGTGACATTCCAGGATATTCCACTCGCGACCCTGGAACAACAGTAATACAAAGCTACTCACGCTGACATCTGGTGTTGGCTGGGGGGCAGGAAGCTGAACCATGTAACGCCAGATGTGAGCTGTCTGGTCCCCTGAGGCTGTGCAAACACAAGTACACATCAACAAACAAGCAGCACAATCACATCTACACAGAACTGACTGCTGGAGACAACAGAGGCAAGATAAAAATGATCAGAAAGACATGAAGAGAACCAGCATGTTGACAGAAATATGAAATCCACCCAAATCAACACAATGAAGACACATACATTCAGATACAAACCTGTGAGGGCCATCTGCTCTGTGGGGTGGAACTTGATGGAGTTGACTTTGGGAAAATGATGAAATATATAAACATATGTTAGATCAAGGATTCCTCATTTAACAAGCCATGTGACCAAATGCTCTAACTGTAACACTGTAACTTACAGCATATTTGAGACATGAACCTGCCAGTGTGGTATAAGGTAAGAGCAACTGTACTCGTATGTGCTGTATCCGTTTAAATTTCTAATTACCTGATCCTGCATGACCAGCATACCTCAGCAGACACTTCCCAGTCTCTATGCTCCACAGCAGAGCTGAGTGGTCTGTAAAGAGAACAAGGTGGACAACATTGCCAAGTGCTTGCTCTTGGAGGGATATGTTGGGTCTTTTTAACAAACTTATTTAAAGCAGCAATGGAACTTCAGGTTCTCCCTATGGCAGGAAAAAAAAACATGTTAAACAAAAAATGGTACATAAACTGTTGTCTTTTTAATTTTCAATCATCTTAGCTCTGCCCACAAATTTCTTACTGGTTGCATCAAGTCTTCACAGGTAATGTGATTTAATCATGTAAATACTGAATGCAGCACCATTAAGTTAGCAAAGTTACTTAGTATACCTGCAGAGGCGGTGCCCAGGACCAGCGGCTGAGTTCGTGTGACACTGAGGTCCCAGATCCCGTCCCGGTGCCCCATGTACTCCTTTAGCAGCTGGCACAAGGCTCGGGACCCTGTGGTGGCCTTGAAACTGGACACAATCTAAGCAGGAGAAGGAAGAGAGAGGGGCGTGCAAGTGAGGGAAGAGACAGGAGAAAAGCATCAGCGTTGATCCTGGTGCAAAATTTGTGACCAACAATAATGACCAATAGAGCAATATAGGTCCCAGCATGAATGTGGCTTATTTACAAGACATAAAACAGCACAGTTGCAGAAACGAGGGGTTAATTGGGTTTATAATGCAAGCTTTCAATTCTAACCAGATACCCTCACCAGAGACTATTACAGTAGCTTTAAACAGTTGCTATCTGACAAGGATATAGAGATATATTAGGTTATGTTATATCTGATGCCTGTGTCCAAGGGCGAGTGGGCTAGCCACTTCCTCTGGGCTTAACTTAAATCAGGTTTCATCATGAGCCCGATTTGCTTTTAATCGAGCAGCTAACCTGCTGACAGCTCTCTGGGGAAACGGATCATCTTTTCTACGGGATCAAGACAGGGACAAAACACTCAAAATACAGTGAGAAGCAATAAAAAGGAATAAAGTCATTTAATTGAGTAGTATAAAAATTTTGCTGCTCAGAAATTTGTCAGAGAGAAAATACTTTTAGACCGCATGCGCATAGATACTTCAACACAAACTAATCAATCACTGATTTTTTTTTTTTTGGTCCATATCTACTCTAGACTACTGAAAAAGTAAAAAATGCTGAACATTTTTCAGGCTAACTTTTCACTCTAAGGCCTTATCTTGGAACCAGTGCAACACAGCTGCATTGGTGTCTTAATTTCAAAATAGTCTTCACTTTCATATCCAGGGTCCAACTTGTGTCAAACTGTGCCCATGGGCATGTTGGTCTAGAATGAGGGGCATTGTTTGGCACAATGCCACCTTGAGGCAGAATAAAGTGATTGACCCAAAACAACATGATGTCAAGTCAGAGAGGAAGTATTTCAGAGTCATTTTAAGGGGCATTATAAAGCAATTTTTATTATGCACCTGAACAGTTGAATACATTCATAAACTCTGTCTGTTGCACAAACAGTAGCAGCCTAGTAAACCTGCTACAGGATTTCCTATTCGTCGCCCAACTATGCCAAACTACTCTGGGATAAGAGAACAGGCATGTGAGGACCCAAAACTTCAATGAATAACAGTTTGTAGCAAGCAGAAGTGGTGATAATAAATTTACCCCTTTACATGTGTCATAAAGGAGGAAATTAGCTATTTTTGTTTTTCTCTGGGGTTGTAAATGTTTTTATTTCTGCTGTAAAGATCTAGTCCAAGGAGCAAGACTATAGTGGTCATCAGAGAAACTGCTGTTATTGGCTCTTTGTTTTGGCTTCATTATTCAGCCTTGGAGGTCGCTGATTGGTTAACCAATTTTCAGCAGTCGTATTACATTTATCATATGCATATTATTACTTGTTTCTACAGCTTTTAATTCTGCTGTTTGGTTCATTAAAGTAAACCTCTGCCTCGACGAGTTGGGTTGAAATGTATTCATTTAACTTGTTATAAATTCACACAGGAATAAAACTCTAAGAAGACAAATGAACAGCAGAGCATGCTCTATGAGACAGGCCGGCATCAGGGCTGCAAGCAAAAGCTAAGCGTTTGTACATCCAGAAAACAAGCACTACTTTTACATTTGAGGTCATCTCTAAAACTGCCACAAGGTTTATGGTTTCAAATTGAATCTAAATGTCACTAAAGTTATAAAATCAGGACAGCATATCAGCAAATTCTATTCAGTTTGACTGTAACTGCTGCTGCAGGCACACAGCTCACCACAGCTGTAAGGCTCGATCATTGGCAGTCATTGGATGCAGCAGTGAAGCATCTGGTTCACATGTGTCAGACTGTGTTAATATATGCTCTCATTCTGTCTAGTCTGTTTACACTCACACTACATTACAACACAACCTTATTTGTTGTTGTTGCTGTCATTAGAAGACAATGAGCAGTGAGCAACAAGAAGAGGCCCATTCCAGTCAAGATCAACCTAGCAGCAAACTGATGGGACAGTTAGTGCAGATCATTAGTCTCATTTCCCTGCAGTCATGACAAATGTAGTCTTAAGTTACATTTTTTTTGCCAGCTGAGAGGTTAGCTGTACATTAAACAGCAACTACGTCTGTCAGGAAATTAATCTAAGAAGTCCTCCCTTGATCCCATCCCTCCTTTTCTAGCTTTCCAATTAGAAGAGGATTCTATCCCACTCTTCATCTAGCTCAGTGTGTGGCTGCTTTAACATAATTTCTTTGCTTTACAAGAAGCAACAAGAAAGGTTTTAACTTTAACAATGGTACTTACAGTAAACCATCGCAGGGCTCTATGCTTACATTTACTTTGATGAGCACTGGTGCTCTTACTAGAAAACAATGAAAGGTACAGACAAAAATTAAACACAGATTTATCTTTTTTTTTTTAAATGACATTACTGTATCTTTTTAACACATAACTCCTTAAAAAACGTGAGCAGAAAATGCATTTGTAAACTAAAATTACTAAGGGATTATTAATGAGATTAGAAACATGAACTGAGAGTCTTTCACACTGGTGAATCCACTTCATTTTTGATACTTGCACACTTTGCACTGGAATTTACTTTCACTGTTGAACCCTGCTTTAAAGGAGTAGGTAGACAATTTGGAAAATGACTCTGTCACTTTCTTGGCAACAGTTACATAAGAATACTGACACCACTCTCATGGGTATTCAGTAAATTTATAGTTAATACTAGCAGTTTATTATTTTAACTTAAAATGAAGACACTGACATGGAATAGCTCCTTCATTTAATCCTTACCTTTTTACTGTGATCATAAACTGGATTATATGTGGCTACTGGCTACTTCTCCTGACACATTTTAGTTTTTATCTGGAATAAATAAACTGGATGTAAAGTATGAAGGTTTACAGGTGCTGGTTTAGATTGGTGCTAAACTAAACTAACGCCCTGCTCGAGGTTGAGGCAACTCTGTTTGGACTTTCAGCCATTCAAACTCCTAGTAACCCTAATAAATCTGAAATTTTGTACTTATGTTTTTATTTACAGGGATTAGATTTGGTCTTATTAATAATTTAAATTAATAACCAATCAGACACTTCCTTTATATATCATGTTTTCTAGCAGCCTTTTACCCTAATGGTCTCTAATAGTGTGCGGAAAAAAGAGAAGAGATGAGAAGTCAAGGTCAGACTTGAGTTAAAAAGACACTCAGCCCATAGCTGTTCCCTCAAAACGCTAAGAGACAAAAAGAGCATTCAGGAAATTACCCATGAATCTCCACCCCACAACTCCCATGTGGCCACACTGAAGTTGCAAGGTCCACCTATTTTGCCATGGAGTGTGTACAAGCTCTGCATTGGCAAGAGATTAAAAAGGAAGACGTCATCACAGAGTTTGATTAAACCCTGGCAGTTGAAACATCTCCATATTACTGTACTGTTGCATCATAACAATGTTTGGTCATAATTTTACTTGTTAGCCCACAAACACTTTCAGACAGCGAGGTAGTCTGGTACCATCTACACATGTGACCAGTCAATGGAGCAGCCTAACACAAGTGGGACCAGGTACCTTGCTGGTTGAGGCTTTGTAGGTTGTCTTCAACTTCTGTGACAGTTGACTGGTGCTGTGGCTGGCTGTGAGATGGAGAGACAAGAAACAGTGGTTGATGTCACTGCTGCAGTCACATCCTGACAAATTGTTAGGAATAATAACAATAATAGCTCTTAGTGGCTCACACATTAACTACTACAAACACACAACACAGATTTCTATGGGTAATCAGCACTGTCCATGTGGCTCCTAATGACCTCTGACAAAATGCTGCCAGCAAGGATTTGTTATTTTCACAGAAAGGGAGTTTACAATTTAAGCCAGGCCTATTTCAGAAAATCAGACTTCCTCATAGTCTTTTAGGCTACTTTTCAGGCTCATTCTCATGTAAGTCATAACTAGCCTAACAATCAAAATTGTCAGACTGAAACAAAGGTTTTTTTTCCAGAAAGTTCCTCTTTACCTCTTTACAATATATTTATTTCTCTAGTGTTTTATCTGAAGTATTGATATTCATTAGAAGATATATTTGTGTTTTTATAACCAAAAACCAAGAGGGCCAAATGCATGAAACTATGTGTGTGTACAGGATATATGAAGATACATTCTTATACAGACATGTTCATTTCAAACTTAAGAATTTCCCTAATTGAGAAATTGAATGCACGTGTACAGGCCTCAATTCCACTCCCATAATTAGGCATAAGTTGATGTGTCTCATCTTTTTGCTACATTTCAACTGCATTGTCACTCAGCTCATTCTAAAAATTAAAAAAAAATAAAAATAAAAAAAAAAACCCAAAAACACCACGCCACGTTGGTGAGCCAATCCTCTGCCTGGCTGAATGATTTCTGAGTGAACCAATACAAATATTGCAGGTTTCAGGTAAGGAAAGAGGACATGTTTTTAATACTCTATCGAAAAGATAATAAAACCTTTTTGGGTTAAAGTAATGAAAGATTTCCAGGTGGAATTTTGTTGCTATTAGAGTCCATGACACTGCGACACTGTATTCACTCACATTTAGATGCCACACTGTCATCTAAACCAGAAAGAAACCGTTGTTAAATGTATTCAGGAAAACAAAAGTCTAAGGAGCAACAAAACATGTGGGAAATACTGAACCTTTTGTTTTCAGGGCTCCCTTGGTGGGGTCTCCTCCTTCAATAGTCTGTCCATCTCCGGTCATACGCTCATTTAGGGAGTCAATTTCCCGACGCACTGTAATGTTAGCACAGCGACAGCTCATCCGTAAGCAAACACTACCTGCGCTATCAAGTCATCTAGTTAGTCAGTCAGCACATGAGGATAAATACAGTAAGGTAAGTAAGAAAAACATCAGACACTCACATTCAATGTTTTCAATGTAAAGATTTTCAAACTCTCGCTCAATTTGACCAAAAAGGTCAAGAAGGTTGTTCCGTAAGGACAGAGGCAGCTTTGAGTCCTGCATAAAGAGAAACACAGGCAGAATTCAAATGTAACGTGGGCCTAAAGATTCAATGTATAGGTGTGTGTTTTGTGTCCAACACTATTTTTTAAGGTTTTCACAAGTTGCTATGTTCAAGATGTTGTTGACTCGATGGGCTTACAGTGACTAACGGATGTCTCATATCATGTATAATAAAATGTAAGTTTAACTGACTCATAAAAACAAACCACTTAAAGAGATTTAAATAAATCTTCACAAAATCTTCACCACTGCCAGTTTATTAACCTGCTTTAATCATCCGCCACCTGCACTTATAAGAACACTGCAACATTCTCAGATACAGAAGTACAGCCTATTTACAATTAACTAACCACACACCAGCTGGGCTCCAACTGGCCACTCTCTGCATTTCAATAGCCTTACCTCCATTGTGAAGTACTCAGTTATTAAATGAGCAGTCTACAGCAGACTAGCATGCAAAGAGAAACACAGGCTGTGAAAACATTGGAGTCAAAAGGCTGGATTTGACAGCTACCCTTGAGAGCTGTTACTTATTTCTAACTTTAATCTGAGAGACAGAAAACCAAACACTTAACCGTCACTCTTTCTTCTGGCAAGTGTTCAGATCAGTAGTTTGTCACAGTAATGTTAACCACCTGACCTTTCTGCCAGCACCACGTTAACACATTTGTGAAAACAAAACGGTCAATTAGCAAACAACAGGCAGCCCTTATGAATTCAAAGCTGCTTAGTTGTGGCCTTAAAACCTGCAGTGTACTCCTGCTAATAATGATGCCATTGAAAGCATTCCGTGTGCTATATGTACGTTTGAAAAGATGTTTATGTAGGACTTGTGCAATGGGAGGAGACTTGGGAGGTAAACCTAGCCAGCATGGCTTAGCAATATAGGGAAAAGGATGGGTGAAAAGACTAATCAGACCTGAACAAGCAACCTGTATTAATACTTGATGAAACAACAAGTCAGTGAAAGCTGAGCTCAAGTTCTAGAAGCTGATAAAGTAAAGAAATAGTCAAGCAGGGAAAGTAAATGCTAAAAACTTTCCTTGTGCTGGAGAGTTTAGAGAAAAATCAAGCTTTAGATCACATCATTTGAACTGAAATTTTCTGAAAATCACCTGCTTCCAATTGTTTTGTCTTTCTTTTGTAAAACTTGTCAAAAATATGATGACACCACTCAAAGCACTCATGAACTCTCTATGATTCCTAACTGGGATGTGACTGTCAATAAGGTCACTCTACAGCCAACTCCCAAAAGTTAACAACCACAAGGATCTTGATCAAACAGAGAGAGCTTTTATTTCCTCAGCAGAAAGGAGGCTGAACAGTTACCTACAGCTGATTTGCATCAGGATCTACGTATTAATCAAAGAGCCTACAGTTCTCCCTTTCAGTGAGAAATGAATCAATTGCTGCTCCAGTTTAAATGTTTGAAGAGGTGGTTAATCTCTAACTTCATGTTATCTTAATAAGTCACTGTAGATTCCTTTGTTTTGACATGAAGAATCAATCAGAGGATGTGAAATCAAGACATTAATCAAAGTAAGGGGAAAAAAACCGAGTTTTCCCTCGGGGAACAAACCTCATCTCAAACACACTGTACTGCAGAAACTGTGGATGTTGTAACACCAGATAAAAAATATGAGCAATGCTGCTCAACCGGCTGGTACTGTACTGTCATTACAAAAACAGTCCACCATCCAAGAATTGCATGCAAAACGCTGATTAACAAACAATGGCCGTTTGGTAAATGCTGTTTTCACTGATATATGAGAAACTCTCATCTATACATCACATGTTAACATATGTCTTATAAACTGCATGTTTACCAAATTCTTTATCTTCAACCTGTAAAGAGTGTGTATCTGTGTGTGTGGGAAAGAGTATCTTGAATGTGCAGCTTCCTCACCTGTCCCTCCAGCATGTCTCCTCTCTGCATGCCCAATGGCCTTTCCTCTGTGCTGTTGGTGCGCCGGATAGATAAACTGTGAGCCTTGCGTTTCTGCTTGGGGTGACGGGCAGCTGAAGCAGAGCCGCTGCTGCTTCCGCCCTCCACAGGCATCCCTTCTACCTGCTGGATGGCCTGCTGACGTATGACCTGAGAGGAAGGTAAACAAAGACCAAGCTCCACAGTTGGCGAGTGGGTGGGTTGGGTTTGTGGGTTAACACCACCTACCTAAGGGTAAAAAGGAAGTCAAGTTCTGGTATACAGCCTTTACAGAAACTGCTCAATGTGGAGGCAACTCCCCTCACAAATTTAAACTAAAACCAATAGATTGTATATAATGTCTGCTGGTGCAGTCAATGAAAAACTGAAAGTAAAGATAAATATCCAAAGAACATGCAGTCTAATTTGTCAGGTCTAAGACATTTAACTCTCCAAACAAATGTATGTGCATGTGATTTGCAATGAACCACTGATGTTCTAAATTAGCCTCTTTTCGAGTTTACTCAACACCAGTCCCTGCTGTTGGAAGACGATTGTCTGGAAAACAGGTGCAACTGTTGAAGAACTGAACATTATGAATAAATCGGTGATTCGCAGCAAATTGTATTTAGTCCGAATTTAGGACTGGCAGCTGGGGAAATCTGACTCCCCGGAGTCATCTGCTTTAATCTACTCGCGTCTGTCGCCAAGCAAGACACTTTCAAATTTGCTTTATTTCCAATGAAGTTCGGCACTCGGTGTCACAAGCTAAGACGACAGCGGATAATATGATTATGCAGCCGGTACACTCGTCATGGAGTCGTTGGGCACTAGTAACACCACCGGTAGCACAGGTGTGTCACGATACGTTTAAAATGGACCGTAAAGACCACAATGCTAAGGTAGACATGAGTGTGACACGCGCCAGAACACGTGACTTCATTGTACATAGCCCTCGATGACAGCCCCTCGGCAAGTCAACAGGGTCCGTGACTGTTCGCTGTGTGCGTTCAAGATGTGTAGCCTGTCAGCCGTCATGAAGAGATCAGTACCGACACTCACCGCCGTCACTGCCCGTCTGACTTCACACCGGTCCAGCACGGAGGTCTGAAAACGGGGTTAGCTGCATGCTAACGCTGCTAGCTGCCACATACCAGCGTCACTGCGGCTCAAGGTTCAGCATGACCGCACTAGTGGAGGCTGACCTGCAGCAACATGTTAACCTGTTCATTAGCAATACCCATCATGCTGTCAACCAGAGTTTGTTACAATTTTAATTAATTAATTTATTTTTTGACACATCAACGCATTTTATTTTTTAAATCACGTGGTTTGTGTTTGCCCTTTCTAAGCCAATGGCCTGCCCCGCAGCCGCCAAGACGACCAATGAAAAGATGTGACGTCAGAAACAGGCAGTGAAAGCACGGTCGGCCGACTGCAGCGCTGAGCTGTAAAATGTCGCTGTAAACAAACGCAGAAGAGGTTAAAAGACGCAGTTTATCCGAAGGACACAGGACAGTAACTCTGTAAGTAAGTGAGCGTGCTGTCGATCTCCCCGTAAGTGATAAGAGTATAATGCAGACAGTCCATACTTAAGTCCAGTTGTCACAGGCCTGGGAGGTGCTGGCTCTGCTGTGGTCTGATGGAGAGGTGACAACGAAACCTGGAGTGGATTCTGCTGAAACAACTGGACTACAACTAGTACTGTCACAGTTTTAGGCATGGTGAACACATCTGATCTACATTTCTTCATTACTTCCTTCTTCATCGAAAACACCTCTTACTCCACTGTGCTTCATTTAACTAGCAACTTAGCAGTGTGTGTGTGTGTGTGTGTGTGTACATACATACACACATACATAAATAACTAGTCATTAAATCTACCTTAATGTAACACTGACAGGATCCATTTCGCTGCATTGAATGATTATTCTTTCAATACCTGAAGTACATCTTATTACTTAGTACTTAGTACATTCATTCATCTTCTACCGCTTATTTGTTTTTGGGTCCCGGGGGGTGCTGGAGCAATCCCAGCCAACGTTCAGGAGAGGGCGGTGGTGGACAGGCTTTCAGTCCATCACAGGGCCAACACACAGAGACAGACAGAGACAAACAACCACTCATACTCACACTCAGACCTACGGACAATTTAGAGTCACCAAATAACCCAAACATGATGTCTTTGGACGGTGGGAAGAAACCGGAGTACATGCAAACTCCACACAGAAAGGCCCCAGGCTGGGAACCGAACCCCTTCTTATTGTGGGGCAACAGCGCTAACCAATACGCTGCCATGCTGCCCATCTTACTGACAACAATTTCAAATTTTTTACTTATTTATTTTTTCCTCTTTATGCTTTTTCCCTATTTGGGTCTGCAAAGCAAGTCAGCTCCGTGACTTGCATCATGTGCCAGACGGCCACAGTTTTTACCCAGGGCCTGTGCTGTACTGCTGCGCTACCTCCCTGGGCATCTTACTGACAACAATCATAAATTTTAATTAAGTCTGCAAGTAACGATTATTTTGGTTGTCAGCTAATCGATTCATTTATTTTTTCAATTTTGATTTTTCTTTTTTTTTTTTGATTAGTCACAGTTATTTTCAAATGTAAACAACAATTCTCAAAAACTGCTCTGCAGTTTGCAAAGACTTGTTGTGATTTTTTATTTTTTTTTTCAGTATAATGGTGGAAGTTGCCATGGAATACATATATGGAAAAATTGCAAGCCGCTGCAAATATTGTGCAGTTTGCTTGAAATTACGTCAATTATTGCGATTTTCTAAAGGAACTAAGGTTAAAACAAAACACTTGGGGAACCTTAAAAAAGATTTAAAAGCTTTATTCTTTATCTTTATTTGAGTTCATCTCTTCAATGAGTAATAATTTTATGATTAATAAATGCATTAATTAGTTACAGTTGTGATAAATGTACTAATCAATAAGGCTTGTGTTATGTATAAAGGTTTCATAAGTTGCAATTATACAGTCAAAAAAACATTGTAAGCTATTGCTCACTCATAATACATTGTGAAGATCAGTTTCACGAGAGCTCTCGTTCATGTTCATCCAGCTCCGACCCACACTTGGTGTAATCCTCTCCTGGTTTTCCAGACACCCACAGCCTCAGTCGGTGTGATTGGTTTTCTCTTTCTGTCAGGCGATGGTGCGGCCTGTGTGGGCGGTGCTCCGGAGACTGTCCTACGAAGCAGCCGCCGCGCTGAAACCAAACGAATCTCCAGTTGTTGGAGCTGCTGCACGGTGGAGCAGACCTCCCCGCACACCGATCACCACCTGCCGCAGACACACAACCAGGTAAGCGGTGCCCTGCGGGAATCTGGATCCTGCTCAAGCCCTGGTCTGAGTTTAAAGGCCGGAAAGCCCCAGACGAGCCAGCTGACCATCAGCTGTGTTATTCTTAGCTCAGCTGATTGTCTGTGTTGACACGCTGCTCTCATTGGGAAGAAATTCACAAGCAGCTATCTAAAGTGTCTCCTCAGCACTGAGGACTTTCAGTTGTGATGTATTTATACTGGATAGATTATCCAGTCATTTAATAAGTGGCAGACATTAAAGGTGCTGTGGTCAGGGTCAGCTCTGAGCCGTGTCTGCTGTCATCTGCAGTGAAATCAGACACCTACAGTCAGCAGTCAGGATGCCTGAGATCACAACAGATCACCTGGACGACAAGCAGGTGCAGCTGCTGTCTGAAATGTGCATCCTCATTGATGAGAACGACACCAGGATTGGAGCCGATACTAAGAAAAACTGCCACCTCAACTCCAACATTGACAAAGGTATTTCCGTTTTGCTAACAGGCACATTTCTGTGTTTTCCCATTTCAGATTTGTTCTCAGGAGACATTGTCTTTTTTTTTTTGGCCAGGTTTGTTGCACAGGGCTTTCAGCGTATTCATCTTCAACAGTGAGGAAAAGCTTCTCCTACAACAGAGGTCTGATGCCAAGATCACTTTTCCAGGTCAGCAACACATGACTAATCCCACAATCTGACCCTCATCACCAGTCCCAACATTAGAAGGTAATGTGTTTAAACAGCCTATGTATGTGTGTGTGTGTGGGCGTACATGCTGGCAGGCTGTTTCACCAACACATGCTGCAGTCACCCTCTGCACATGGACAGTGAGCTGGAGGAGAAGGATGCTATAGGAGTGAGGAGAGCTGCACAGAGGAGACTTAAAGCTGAATTGGGCATCCCAGTAGAACAGGTAAATGTACACCATGTGTGTTTGTTTTATAGTCCTGGCTGATGTGCTGAATGGAAGTGGATTCTGGAGGAAAGTGATGACTTTTTGCTTGTGTCTCATCTCTTGCACCTCAGGTGACACCAGATAAAATGACATATCTGACCAGAATCCACTACAAGGCCCAGTCAGACGGCATTTGGGGAGAGCATGAGATTGATTACATCCTCTTCATGCAGATGGTATTATTATTGTGCTTCCACATGCCACTTAATCGATAAATGTGTCTGCAAGCAACAGTGGAGGTTACAGCATGATTGGCTTATAATGTTAGCTGTGAATGAATGGAAAAGTGTAGGGGGAGTGGCTATACAGCAAACAGCACTGCACAGACAGGAGTCTTTGTTCATCCATGGCTGCTTTCACACTTGAAGTGTGTTACAGTAACAAGGGAAAGCAGCAGGATCAGACCTGGCAAGTGCTGGTAAATTACAAGTGAGGAATATTGTCACCTCCTGTTTGAATCAGATCTGACCAATAACAAAACGCGTACACAACGGGCAAGTGCAGTAACAGACTTATATATTGTATTCTTTACTGCTGTTTGTTATGTTGTTGATGGCTTAGAGCAAAACTAAAATTGTTAATTGGTTTAGTTTAGTTTTAGTTTTTATTATGGATCCCCATTAGTCCTCACCATAGTGAAGACTATTCTTCCTGGGGTCCGACCACTCATACATAACAATCAAAAAACATAATACAAGTCCTGTTGTAAGCCAGGACTGAGCCCATAGACCCATCACAGATGTTTTTGACAGGTGTCCTGGAGGTGGGACATGTTGGACATTGGGCCTAATGCAAAGCAGTAAGATATTTCAGTATTTATGTTATTTTACCAACAGCACTGTTTGTCTAAATGGGCTCCCCATGGGAGGCAGCCCTGCCCCCAAAGATTAGGCTGTAGCATTGATGTCACTGTAAAATAAATTAATTTAAAGGAGGTTTGGCCAGCACATACCAAATTTTACACATAAAACTTTTTTTTTAATCAAATGAAAACTACTTTGTTAGGAAATTTGCACTCAAGTCCCTCAGCACTCCACATCAGTTGATAATGCAGGACTTACTCTGGTGCTATTTTGACTGCTTACCAACCTCTGGTTGTTGGATATATGTTTTAAGACACGTCAGACACATCAGACACGTGCTGCTTGACTTAAGTTTAAGGCTAATAGTGAACACATGAGGCACATAGAGGGATGGTGCTCTTAAATTAGAGCCAAGAGCGGGCATAAGTCACTGGTCCATCGTGAAAACAGGATGCAAGCGGCCCTCAGCTCGGCTACTCTCTTAAAGAAGTCGCTCAGGCTGTGCTCTGTCTTTAATTAAATCAAATCCTAAGGCCGGCAGGCATGCATTCAGACCACAGGCCCCTCCAGCCCAGTGCCAGGAATCTTGGGGTAAGGCACATCTTTTCAGGCTTTGGACACTAATAGTGTTTTGTTGTTTATGTCTGTCTGAAGGATGTGGAGCTCAGTCCAGACCCCAATGAGATCAAAAGCCACTGCTTTGTGAGCAAGGAGGAGCTGAAGGAGATGCTGGACAAGGCCAAGCGCAAAGAACTGGAAATCACACCCTGGTTCAGCCTGATTGCTGAAACCTTCCTGTTCAAATGGTGGGACAACCTACAGAACCTCAAGCAGTTCATGGATCACAACAACATCCATCGCATGTAACTACAACCAGGATCAGTCTTAACCTTCAGCTCCCTATAACCTCTGTTTGGTACAGTCCTCATCTTACACAAAAGTAAAGCCAGGCTGCCCCTGACGTTTAGGTGTCGAGAGACAAGCATCACAAGCTTCTTTTGCCAGGTTTGATTTCTGCACTAGACAAGGAAGCAAAGAATGTTTAAACCTGCTTAAAAGTCTGAGGGGATGTGTTTACAGTAGGTTTGTAGCTGGTTAGATACATTTCATCAACACACAAGTCTTTTGAAAAGATGTATGTCAGGTAATAAGTTCTGGTCGGGATGTAAACTCTGAACAGTAGATGTCTCATGTATTTGGCTGAAATGAACTATTTTTGATAGAAGTAGTGCCTGAGCACAGGTCTTACAGCTGAGGTGATGGTGTCTCCAAGCCATACCAACCACTGTCAGTCTGTATTTGTTGACTATGATATCAGTGAACAAGCTGTATCTTTCTACCCTTTTGCACAATAAAGGATTTGAATAAGTTCACTGGTGGGATGTGTATTTAGCATCGAGCTGCTGGGATAACAGCAGTGAAAGGTTTGGGATGGAAGGTAGTGAGGATGTAGTATATGAAGTCATCATTTGGGCCAGTCCTCCAACCTGAGCCATGAATCAAATAAACAAATCTGGTCCATCACACCATTTTATCACCTTTGTCACTCATGAACTTGGTAGGGGGTAGGGGAAGGCATTAGGTGACGTTCACCCTGGACAGGTCTTAAACCCATGTGTGTAATACAGCCCATCAAATGTCCGCATTCAGCAACTCTCTGTGTAAGGAGACAAACACACATTTTGTGAAAATACTCTGGGCTGATTAATTTCTTCAAAGGTGACTGTGGGAAGCCTGACCAGAGCTGGAAGCAATGTCCAGAGGGGTATACTACAAAGGAAACTCAACAGAGCCGGGCTTTCTTTGGGTGAGCTGGCTCGACAAAACCGAAAGCTCCAACCACAGATAACGAGTATCAAGATGGTTGTTATCAGCTTGATTTGTCGACCCAGGCGTCATTTGACGCTATTTCCGCAGAAAAATGGACCAATGACATGCCGCATATTTCAGCCAAGAGATTATGATAATGGAGAGCTATGAAGAGTTCAAACCAATAATAACAGCTAAAAGCAACACTGTTGCTGCAAACAAGGCAAGAGAGGAAGTTAATATAGCCTATGTAATATAATTTAATAAATGTTATATATCATTATATAACTTTAATTCCCTCCCTGACAATGTCTCACAATAAATGATACATGGAAATCACTTAGATTAGGGCCAAATCAAAGTGAAATTAATTTGAATTGTCTTATTTGTGATAAAGTCTAAGCAATTTTCTTATTGGTGTTCTATTAGTTGTAGTGCCAGCAGTGCAAAACGGTCTTGGCAGCAAATCTGGACCAAGCACAAAAATATAATCCAAAGTGGTATGTATTTGCTGTGCATTCATCACTGTTTTAGTGGAATGTGGATGATACACTACGTAACATATTAAGTGTTAATATTATCTTAAGCAAACAAGAAGAAAAATGAGAGGAGAAGGATTTGAGGGGGCCCCGCTCCAGCAGATTAGACAGCCTCAGAGGAGCTGGCCCTTGCAAACAATGAAGGGCGGCCGATCATGGAGGGGATACAAGGGGGTATTCAATCAGACCCTGGTGCTGGCAGCTCCCAGCAGCAATTCTTTGTCCAGGGTATGTATAAGTGCTTTTGTGGTAAAATACTAAATATATATTTATTGTTTTTCAGATGAGAAACGTTTTAATCTAATTTACAGTTGGAGGAGACACTGTAGTGTTGCTCAAGCCGCCAGCACACACCCTTGCTGACCCCCACACAGAGGTAACTGTCAAAGTTGTCATGTACTCTTATCTTTGTTTGCTGTGTTGAATCCACTTTATTCATTTCTCTTAAACTATTCCACAGGTAGAGATTAATGATGAAGAGACACTTTCAGTGTATTCAGAGGTACCTTTGGAGGCAGATATCTTAATAATCTAAATAAGAATTTCATTTAAAATTTAAATTCATCTTTTTAAATAAGAAACAATTACGTTTCTTGCTCATTAATGTCACAGGGAGAGGACATTGTGCAACCCTCCCTTCAGCCTGTGGCCTCCACCTCTAGGCCCACAAAAAAACAAGGGGTAAGGGTTTTATCATTTCTAGCAGTCCAATGTCTACTTTTTTAAAATAATCCTTACCAAGAACGCATAAGTGAATGATGAACACAGTACACCAGCATAACTGAAAAGTCTATCTCACTCATCTCTGTTGCTTGATGAACACCTCAATGTCCTATTAATACAGGTTGGAGCAGACAATGAGAGGGCCCTTTATAAAAACCATCTAGAGATGAATAATCAGAAAAAAGAGCTGGAAATCAAGAAACTAAAACTTGAGATCGAGGAACTGGAGTATGAGAAAAAGGTACTGCAGTAAATGGTACTTTAAAATGTTTTGTTAAGCATGATTGACATTGTATACTTATGACTTTTTCTTTTCCCAGAAAGGCTAGAACTTTAATAAATAATAAAACACATCCTGTGATTGGTGTTTTTTTTTGAGGGGGGGTGAAAAACTGCTGCTGATGGCTGCATTACTGTAAGTGCATCGTTCCTTTTAGTCACATTCCTTATATGGTTCAAAAAGATTGCATATGTAATGTATTCCCTCAGCTGAGAATCTATATCGCTCATAAAGAATATCGTCAGAAAACGCCAATGGATCACTCCAGTCCCTAAAAACTCTCTCCCTCCGAAGAGCACCTCTAACAATTCGGGCACCTAAATCCACTGGATTTTCCAAAAACGGTGAGGCCACGTTCAAGGAGGATGATCAGTGAAAGGACGGCGCTTTTTATTCCCGACTTTAAGCTGAAACTCAGAACAAAAACTGGTCCGGACCAGGTTATGTTTGCAGCATGGTGATATGACCAGCTTAAATGAGAGCCAACTTCGTGACATGGAAAAGTCTGGCTTTATGCTCAACATATCTCGCTAACACATTAATCTCGCTTCGTAGTACACCCCTCCGGTCTAACCCAGTGACATCTCTAATGATATCACCAAAGGTATATATACAGGAAGTGATCAGCTGCTCCCTCCCTTTGTCCCTGGAACACATGGTTGGTATGGCAAGTAAAAAAAAAAAAAAAAAAGAGAAAATTAACTTTTGGATAACACAACTGAACTAATAAACAACTTTAAACTTAACAATACTTGTCTGTTTTAACCAAAATTATTGTTGTATGTTAGCTGTAACCAATTATAAGGCAAAACACAAACAAACCCAGGACAGTAAATGTATGCATGCTACAAAGAAATGTTGAAACTATGACCAAAACATAGTTGGTTAAATAAGGAAAGCTATGGAAATGAATGAATATGGGAACAAATGGTGTGTTCTCACCCACTTTGTCACAGTGACAAATAACATTTGAACTCAGTTTGTGTGGAGTAAAAGGAACTTTATTTGGAAGCTATTTGGATGTTAATGCTAGAGCACATGAAGCAGGCATGAGACACAACATGAAACATCATACATGTTTTAGAGACATCAAGGTATTAAAAAAATATGAAAATAAACAACATAGTATCCCCTATATACTGGAAGGTATAATGCCGATATACACTCAGTTGTCAGTTTATTAGGAACACATGTCTGAACCTACTGTCTTCATGAACGTTTCAAAGTTCAGTTACTCTTCAGAGATCTGTGTAGCCTCGTTTGGAGGCAGTAGACTGTGATGCTGTGTAACTGCATCATGATATGTTAACAAGTGTATCTAATAAATTGACATGTTAGTGTCTCTGTAATATGAGACCAGTTTCCCAAATAGAGGAAAGCTTGACTTGGTCAAATTAAAATATGAAACCAAACAAATGTATTGTGGGTGATGAGATTGGCACAACGAAACCACATCTACTATGAATATTTCCAAGTTATCACACTATTTCTGATCAATACTTTGAGGTATAAAGTATAATATGTGTGTGTAAAGTGTTTATAATAAAGTGTGTGTTTACAACCCACACAGAGTTTGGCACTTGAGTGAGAAAACTAGCCAATCACTAGATCTTTTCAGTATACTGTGTTTTCATAGGTGAGTACAAAGGGAATGATGTGCCACATCAGACATTTATGTGATATATAATTAATTTGCCTACATGAATTACAAAGCTGTTCAACAGAAGAACTGTGGTACTGGTCGTTCTACAGCTATTCCACCGGGAGCCTCCAACCTATGCTGGGCCTCTTAAGCATTACTGATCCATGACTAAAAGCCATCTTTCTTATCTCAGTGTGTAAAAGCCTGACACACCATTAATGTAACATGATGATGCATACTTGTACTTGCATTGCGCACGTTAATATTGTACTAAAAGCAGCAGCAGAGCATTTAATAACCCGGTGTGGAGGATCTGCATTTACGTTATTATTTGAAGTATGTACAGACATAGTCAAGACTGTTTTCGAATTAACAGTTTTATGGGGTGCACTTCCTGCTAAATAACTTGGATGAAATGATGGAATGATTGTTTTGTGTGCTTAAATCTGTGCTACAATGCACTGGATCCACACATGTATAAACAGTGTGGAGTATTTATGAAGGCCCCAGGGTGCAAGGCCAGGCCTGTTTTCTCTGACTATGGTGCAAGTTGGTATTTCATGAAGGAAGTGAAAGGAAAGGTGGAGGCAGGGTGTAATTATGAGATGCGAGTCCTGTCACCCAGAGGTGACAGTGGTCCAGTTCCAGGTTCTTACTTGTGGTTTTAGATAGTCCCCTCAGGGATTTGGTGCAGGATTGGATTTGGGTGGAACCAGTTTCATGACGTTAAAAAATTCCCCCAGCTGACCGGGAACCTCTGCCAAAACACTCTTAGCCAGCGCTTCCTTGGGACCCTGAAGAGTTCATAGCACAGAAAAGACAATTATATATATATATAATTTTTTTTTTTTTTTTTTTTTTTTTAATGGGTGTTATGTCAAGAAAACATGGATGAGAATTAGAAATTCATGCAGAACAATAAGGTTTTTCATTACTGTTCTCACTTTTGCTTACAAACCAGTCACACACTAATTATTAAGAAGCAGTCTGAGGCTACATCCACACAGATTGCTGGATCTGTGTCCAGATAAGCACTTCAATTCCAGATAAAAAAATCATGCATACTATTTACATAGTGTAAACAGGAAGCGGATAGTCTCCCCTGCAGATTAGCTGAAGACAATACAATGAATGAGCAACAGCAAAGACAGTTAATAACACAACAGCTACTGACCAAGACAATATGGTCAATATCAATTTAAGGCTCATTTGTGTGGATGTAGCCTTGAATTTAGTGAAAAGTTAAAGCAATAAAACTGCAAATGATATGATTTACAGTTTAGTGATCTAGAGAGGAATTTTCCTTTTTATGAAAACAAGTAGGTTTTTATTAAAACACAGATGAAAAACTTAGAATAAAAAAGCAACTTAGAGTCACTACGTGTGGTGAATCATGCAGGGATGCAGTGCATCTCGGATTGGGCAAACAAAGATGAAGAATGTGGTAGGTTTTAAGACTGAAATATTTGGGGTACCCCTATGAAGGATTGGGCTCTTGGGGAGGCTTCAGTTTGAATAAACTGAAGAAGGAGGCCACTTGCTGAGGTAACTCGGCCAATACACTTTGGGCAAGAGCCTGGCTGGGTGCCTGAAAAAAGATAAATAAACAAGGCACACAAATAAGCCAAAAGACCTAGACTGAGGGGTGGGAATCTCTGAATTTGGACATAAGGCTACTTTTGTGTCATTCTGAAAGTACTTCAATGGAAACTGCTGAAAGTGAAAGGAGGAGAAAAGCAAAAAGTATACATGCAGCTTTTATAGCAATGAGTTGTCTGAGAAAAATTAGCTGTAATCACACCCAACACAACCAACCAAGACATGAGTAGTAAAAAAAAGTTATTTACGTTTTGGAACTGTCTAAATGGTACAAACTGGACAATGTCTCGCATGGCGGCCTCGCCAGTCTGAGAGCGGAGATGTCCATCATCTCCATCAAGGAATTCCATGGCAGTGAAGTCAGCCCCGCCCACTCCGATAATGATGATTGACATGGGCAGACGAGAGGCATTGACGATAGCATTGCGGGTGTTGTCCATATCTGTGATCACTCCGTCAGTGATGATGAGGAGGACAAAGTATTGCTTCAGGAAAAACACAGACAGACAAAAGATTTTTGTAAAGTGATCCTGGATCATTTTACAGTTCTAAATCTTTAAGATGCTGAATACCACCAGCAGCTTGGTGAACTTATTTAAAACTTTCAAGAAAATAATTACACCTGAAATGAAAGGATTCACAAAGTTCTGGCACAGAACTCATGATAGTCTCCACCTCAAACTACTATCAAATCAAACTGCTCCACTATAAAAATTAGGAAATTAGTATTTACAGGCCATTCATCTATCCTGCCCAGGGTGGCACATCCAAATGTTTACTGCAAGTATACATAGTGTGTAAAATACAAGGTAGCAGCAAAGGGATAACAATGGAATTAGCTAGAATTAACAATCAAATGATGTCACAATGATGTTGACCTTTGATTATTTGTTTATAAATTGTCATTACTTCATTTTATCCTATCAATTTTATTGTGTCACAATAATTGTATGAATTTCTGAGTTATGGCCAGAATCATTTCTGTAACCTTTGACCACAAAATAAAAATAGATCAGTTGCTCCTTCAGGCCAGATGAATCTATGTGCCAATATTGAAGCTCTCCTAATGTATTAATCAGATTTTGTGCCGCTGACTGACTGTCTCCAGTGAGGAGGCATAATGAAGTATTCAGTATCTGGTTCATAGCAGATCAAGGTCAATCAAGACAATCACACACTGAAGGGAAACTAAATTGAGATATAACACAAACCCAAAGCACTCCACTGTAGGTCCATGAGAGCTTACAGTCCCATTTCAGACTAATACTCACTGATGCAGAGGTCTGCTGGAGGGCTTGTTTAGCAAAGCAGGCCACATGGTTGATGATGGGAGAAAAGTTAGTGGGACCATAGAGTTTGACCTGAGGTAAACACACCCTGTAGGCCTCCACCACTCCTTCAATACCTACACAGACACGCACACGCACACGCACGCACATACCCCCAGTGTGGTTAAGACTTTTATTAGGATTAGCATACTGCAAAATGAGTGCTGCTTTTAACTTGTTTGCAGTTACAATCACCTGCTTCCCACTGCATATCTAAATGAACCTACAATATACTGACTCAACACACCTGCACAAAATGGATTTGACGGGTTGAAATTGAGAGGAAACTCGTGGGAAACCTGAAAGACATTATCATCAGATATTATTTCCTGTGCAAAACCACCATTTACAAACTGCTGCATTAGTCTTGTATGTATTTGTGGTCTCATCTATAATTGCAAACCTTACCTGCCATGTGGGAGGAATCTGGGCTCCAAAGCCAAAAGCAGGAAACATCTTGTCACTACACAGAAAAGTCAATTGTCACATTTGCCCCATGTCATCAAGACATCGCAACTTGAAGTTTTGAATTGAGTAGACTGTGTCATGTACCTATCATAGTCCTGGATGACATTGCCCACAGACCAGATAGCAGAGAGATACTCATTAACGCCCTGAGGACTAATGTAATGCAGAGACTGAGGAGACCTGGGATCGCCGTTGGAGCCTGTGAAGTCGACAGCCACCTGCCACAAGATGTGCAAGTAAAATAAAAAACAGCAGATGCACATGTCATTACTCTTATCATTCAAAAGAGTCATAGGAAAAACTGGCATTAATGGGAACTCACGGTGAAGTTAATCTGACAGCCTCCCATTATATAATCCAGAAATGAGTACTCCTTCACCACCTATAAAAGATTAAGCATTAGGCAACATTCTTTCATTCATCTTCTACTGCTTATCTGTTTCCGGATTGCAAGGGATGCTGGAGCATATCCCAGCTCACATTGGGCGAGGGCGGGGTACATCCTGGACAGGTTGCCAGTTTCTCGTAGGCCCAACACACAGAGACAGACAGAGACCAACAACCACTCACACTCACTCACACTCAGACCTACAGACAATTTAGAGTCACCAATTAACCTAGACATGCACGTCTTTGGAGTGTGGGAAGAAACCAGAGGAGAAGAGGAAGTGGGGGAGAACATGCCAACTTCACACAGAAAGACAACAGGCCTGGGAATCAAACCCACAAGCTTCTCACTGTGAGGCAACACCACTAACCATGCTGCCGCGTTAGACAAATAGACATGTTATATGAAATTTATATCACATGTAAATGCATCAGTTCCTTGATAAAAATGAAGGTTAGCTGTATGATAATCACACATGAGAACACCTTCAACATAAGAAAAGGACTTGGAAGTTGAACTTGATGTCATGCTCTCAGAAGGGGCAACCCTTGGCGATGTCACCCAACCACCTTTTGTAGCTTCCAGCTTGTAATTTTCTATTTGCAATCTTGGTTTCTTTAACCCAAAAGAAACTATATTAGGAAGAGAAGATAGAGCTGAGGCGGAGTAAGGGGTGGATTCGACCTGCTCTTTACTTTATTACAGAGACTGACACCATGAGCTCATTAGGAAAATGTTTATTGAGATAGTAAAATCAAGAAAGAAGTCGGGACGTTTTCATGTGGCTTTCAATACAAGCTGACTTCTGTTTACAACCAGTGGAGTCTCCCCCTGATGGTCATTAGATAGAATGAAAGTTTAAGGTTCTTCGGCCCTGTGTTCACTGTTCAGCCACAGAACCTGCATCCACTTTTATATGCAGTCGAGGTGAAATGCTTTTAAATCTGCTAATAAAATATTCCGTCATAGACTCAAAACTTATATCTAAAATGTATTCTAGACTCAGATAACCAGTCCAGAATATTCCCTGCTAACAGATTTGATCCCTAGATCTCTCCGCTCTGAGTGAAATAAAATGTAACTTAATGTATTATGTTACTTGGCAGATAACTATCATTGTGTATAGCAGTAGCCCTTTCCTGGGGACTGAGTAAATTTTGCTAAGGATCTTTTCTCAATTTTCCAGAAAACCATAAAGACACAGCCAGACCTGTTTCCTTTGAATGCTATGAATGATAATATCTGTGTTGTCTGGGTCTTTGTTTGGCTCTCTGAAAAGTTATTTAATTATATAACAAAGGAGCAGAAAACAAATAACTGTACCTGGCACAGCTTGACACCCACAACACCAGAGTTCTTGTAGCCTTTCTTCTTTTGTTTCTTCTTGCTATTGATGCATTCAAACTCTGCCTGAGGAGAACACAAAGCAGCAGGGGTCTCTGTCAATATGGAGTTACTAAGAGTTGATGCTCCGAGCCAAAATGATCAGGTCGAGGTTTGGTTTATTACATTTCTAACACTTCAGCAAACAGGCTGGTGCTGGGATTGTGCTTTAACCCACAAACAATCATACCGGAGAACTCCGTGATGCTTCTTTGAGGCGTGTCATTGTGGTCTCAAAGGTTCCAATAAGATCATGTGACCCATCGTTGTCATAGTCATAACACTCAACCTGGAAACAGACAACAGTGATCACCCAATGTGATGTGAACTGGTGAGCAAGATAAATGTCAGACGATTCACACAAAGGAGTCTGTTCACACAAACTACAAAGAATAATCCAGATAGTTTTCACTCAAAATATATTTTCTATTGAAGAAACGGTCTAAACAAAACATGCTCATAAAGAAGCCAAAAAATTAACAAGGCTATCTAAAGTAGAGGCTGGTTTCAGAGATCTTAAACCTGAATAGGGCTGAAATGATTCCTTGAATAATTCAAGTACCTCGATCACAAAAAATGATCAAGGAATTTGATGCGTCGAGGAATCGTTTAATTTTTACAAAGCATGCTATTTTGCCCGAACTACTTTTAATGTGGCACAACGCGATGACATCACAGACGCAAAAGAAGAAGAAGGAGGGGGCAGACGTGTTTCTTTTTAACTCTAAGTTAAGGTTGCTGAATTGGCCAGGCTAACTGTAGGAGCTGAAGCTAACCAAGGCTAACGTACATCCTCCAACTACGTTGGAAGTGGGGCAGATTCGAAATGTTTGGGTAATAAAAAGCTATTTTAAAATGATGATGTAGTAATGTGGATGTAGCCTAACTTATGCAAGACTCTGTTTTTAATCGCTGTTAGGTTAAATGATGAAACCATAAACCAGCCGACTATGACTGCCTGGTTTTCAAGGCTTACAACACGACTCTCATCTTACTGCCTGTATCCACTTTTCTCATCTTAAATGCTATTTTTTTCTGTTCGGCAGCTTATAAAAACTTTGATCAGGGTTCTCTACCCTGTTAGTAGTGCACTCTACCACACAGCAGCTTTTGGGCATTTGTTTGTGTTTGCTGCCACACAGAGAGTGACAAGAGACACTTGCACACAATACAAAGTCAATGGAGAGCTCTTGATTGTTTTCCCCTCCGTGGGCATGGCTTTTGGAGGATGACACGTTGCACTCTGTCTCTATGGGGGAACGATATGACGACAACTAAAGCGAAGATAAAGATAAATGTTGATTGTCTGAAAAAGGAAACCAATTGTTCATTATTAAGTGAAATGTCTTATTTTCTCATGTATATTTATAATTGCTCTTTAACTAAACAAAAGTACGTGTTATCCGATTACTTGAGTAATCGATGGAATTTTCTGTAGAATACTCGATTACTAAAATATTCGATAGCTGCAGCCCTAAACCTGAACCTTCAAACGATCAACAAAACCAAATACCAACAGAGACAGGAGAGGAAAATTCAGTAGTTTCAGTGAACTGACCATTTAAGTTTATTAAATGAAGCTGTAGAGACAGACAACATGCAAAAGTGAGATTCCAAACATAACTATTTAAGACTGTTGTACTAGACTGATGCTGCAAGTAGCATGATTTGAAATCGAGTATGTGGTTCCAAACAAACGTGTTCTACAAGATCATCAAGTTGATGCTCTTATCAAGGGAATTTGAAGGGCTGGACACTGTGCTGAGGAGGTGTCCGGTATCAGTCCCCATCTACTCCATTCACACACTTCAGCCATTAAGTGATGGTGAGATGAAAAGAGAAAAACACTTTGACGCTCTGGATAACTCACTTGTCCTGTAAGGTTGGAAACTGCATCCTTCCTGACATGTTTGCTTCAGAGGTTAAAAAGAATATAGAAGATCAAGCTGGGACTAAATATACTATAATCAGATGTTTTCAGATGTGTGAGAAAGAGATCCAACACGTTTAATCTGAACTCTGTATTCATCATTAGTAAAAGCTGACAGGGTTGTGTTGTATCATAAACATTCAAATAAAATCTGCCACTGAAATCAGAGCAGGTGCAAGTGGAAGGGGGTCCAGTTGTTAAAGCAGTTGATGTTATGCCATCAGTTTACCTTGATCGGTTTGTCCATATCTCCTCCACAGAGAGACTGAAGGGGGATGCGAAAGGGTCTCCATGTTGGATTCAAGTTGTTGTTCACCACCTGACAAAAAAATATGTGAAGATTACACAAAGCCAGATTACTCTTTCGAGAACAATAAATAGGGAAATTGTATGTCTAACAGAAATCACATTAGGTTGTATATTTCCCTGTAGGCTCACTTGACAATATGTTTCTCATCTCAGAAAGACCTTAACCAGGAGTATGGGACTTATTTTTTCTGCACCGCTGCTCAGGAGAAGTATTATTCAGATCAGATTGAATGTTGGAGATCACCACCTCCAAGATTATCATGAATTTAGAGGGCATGTGTTTAAACACTGTAGACTGTAAATAAAGATCAATGTAGCCTTGGTGAAGTCATCCACAGCTTTTTCAAGAGCAGTTTTACAGTTCAGAGTGAGGTGCTCCACTGATGCCATCCTGGCTGTGTGTGATTCTGCCCCTGACTGTCAGATGAAGGGGTGTGGCGTGTGTGGAGCCAAGACTTTGGAGCATGCCTGCTTGTGGCACACACACTCACCCACCTGCTACTCCAAGCCACCACACCCAAAGTTATGCAGACTATTAAGCTTGAATAAAATGTAAACAGCTGAGTTATATAAATCTATAGTTTGATGATTTATATGAATAAACATTTCTGACGTCTGACTGCAGTGGCCTCAGTGCAGCTTTTTGATGAGCAGGTTATAGCAGGTCCACTGTGGCACTAACTCCAACATGACTTCTCAATGGATAATTGTAAGCTCAGTCCCTCATGTTCTATGTATAATAACACAGGTAAAACCATCAGGCATCTTTTGACAGACAGGTGTGAGTGAAAAACAAAAGTGTTTACTAATTATTAAAAATAAAGTCACTGTTATCCCCATTGTTTTATTGCCCCTTCACAGCAGAAGAAATGTGTGGTCATGACTAGGGTTGGGTTCCGGATCCGAATTCCGATTCCGGAACCGGTTCCATCACTTTTGGATTGACTTTGATTGGCTCCCGCAAACAGCTTATTAGATTGTTGGCTGTAGTGTAATTCTTCTCTCATTTGTATGGTGTCAGAACAGTCTCATAATGAATGAACTCTCGTGGGGCTTTTCACAAATGCACATGCTTTGTTTCATAGTTGTATTTCGGACTTCACAAATGTAATTTTGAGGTACACTTGTAATATAAATTCACGGAGCATATGAATTGCAGAATGTGCATTTACGAAATCTGTACGTTGAATTTTGAGACTGCCCTGACGTCGCAGGTCAACCAATGTCACAATTGGTGCTTTCAGCCAATCGCATGGAGAAACTTAATAAACCTCAACCTGTCAGTAACTTTTATCTGACTATCCCCTCGTTGTAAATCATGCAATGTCATTGAATTAGTTGAAGCGTCCTGCTTAGCCAAGTTAAATGTTTGAATGAACATAAACTATGTGACCGTATGTTAAATGTTGTTTATTGTTGCCATAACGACGACGGTCGCCAACGGTTTAAGTGTGGAGAAATGTAAGGGGCCATATGATTGGCTGAGAGCAAACACACCTGCTTGGCTGATGAATCTGTCAATCAGAAACATAGATTTGATTGACAGCTTTATCAGCCAATTGTGACGTTGGTTGACCTGCGACGTCAGGGCAGTCTCAAAATTCAACGTACAGATTTCGTAAACGCATATCCAGCAACTAATATACTCCGTGAATTTATATTACAAGTGTGCCTCAAAATTACATTTGTGAAGTCCGAAATACAACTGCGAAACAAAGCATGTGCATTCCTGAGTCAGAAATACAACTATGAAACAAAACGTGCATTCGTGAGCCCGAAATATGACTACGAAACAGCTAAATATGACTACGAAACAAAGCATGTGCATTTGTGAAAAGCCCTGCGAGAGTTCATTCATTATGACACTGTTCTGACTCACACTGCTGAGGGATGGCATCCCATTCTTCAACCAGCATTTGTCACAAGTCAGCCAACGTGCTTGCGTTGGTCACTCTGGCACGCTAAAGCTGATCCCACAAGTGCTCAATTGGGTTGAGGTCAGGACTGCTGGCAGGCCATTCCAACCTCTCCATTCTCAAAATCTGGAGGTAATCTCTGATAAACCCTGCTCTGTGGGGGAGAGGGTTGTCATCTTGGAGGATAGACTTCGGTCCCAGACTGTGGAGATATGGGATTGCCACTGGTTGCACAATCTCATCTTGATATCGCTCTGCATTGAGATTGCCTCCAATGATGAGAAGCCTCGCTTTTCCAGCGAGGGAGATGCCGCCCCACAGCATCTCACTGCCTCCACCAAAAGATGTTACTCTATCGGTGCAGCAATCAGCATAGCATTCTCCGCATCTTGTCCACACTTTGACCCTACGATCCAACTGCTGTAGGCAGAATCTGGACTCATCGCTGAGCATAACGTTCCTCCTCATGTTCAGGTTTCAGTGCACGTGTTGCTGACACCAGCACAAACGGGTCTGACGGTGAAGGGCAGTCATGGCAGGCCTCCTGGCAGTCCTATGAGAGTGGAGATTGACTGTGCCCAGTCTGTTCCGGATTGTCTGAGCAGAGAGCCACCGACCATATCATCCTGCAAACCTTGACTGCAAATCTATAGAAGACAGCCTACGGTACCTAAGTGCTGACAGGGTGAGGAAACGGTCTTCTATGGAACTTGGCCTTCACTTTGGAGATGGTACTAGGGCTCACTCAAAATAATGCCGCAACTTGGTTTTGCGGAACACCAACTTGAAGTTGCCCTATTGCACGGGCCCTATCTAGATCAGTCAAACGTGGCATGCTGAGTCTTGGAGAGACACCTAGTGACCACTGTAGCAGGGCCCGTGCTCACACCTGGGGGTACCAGAAGCTCCAAACAAGAGTCAACAGCAACAGCAAAATAAGATGTTTTGCATTGGCAGAGAAGATGTGTTAAATTTTTTTATGGGCGCAACCCCCACACTCAGCTCTGCTGCTCATCCCACAAATGCATAGTCCTTACAAATGTGGAACCTTTTAAAAGGGAAACAAACAGGCTTTCCAACAGTATAAGATTTATTGCCAAGAAGCATTGTTACAACAAAGAAATAATTTACCAAGCACAAATATCCTTACTTTTTGTGCTAAGTTTATAAATACTGAAGCATTGTTATCGTGCAGGCATTTTACCTCTGTCCTATGAGCCAGCTGCCATCCAGTTCCTGTTGCCTTGTAAAATTCCAAGTAGGGGTCTGACTTCCCAAAGAAATCCTGAAAACAAATGAAGGAATTGAAACACACCAATCAGTAAAATACACCTGAATGTTGAAAAAAATTATCAACAGCATTTAATAATTTAAAAAGAATGACTTGTACCTTGTTATCTAATTTCCTCGCTTGCACCTCAAAATTCACCACCCTGTTATCATTGATTTCTTCTGCACTGATCTACAGCAGAATACAAGATAGGTGAATAAACATCAGAGTAAAAATAATTACAGCCATTAAAGGGGCAAAATGTCTTATTAATTTTCTTTGCCGCTCACTGTGATGGTCCCCTTTCCTGCAGGAGACTTGTTCTTCAAGACGAGTGGTCGGGTCAGTTTTTTACTTGACACAACCTGTGGCAGATGCAGCAGAATAAGTGAGCTCACCCATGAGTGCAACAGAGCAGCCTCTGGACCACGAGGAAAATTTCATAACAAAACAAGAAAGAATATACGAGATCAAATTACATGAGTCTACACAGCAGCTATTTATCAGAGATGTTAACTCTCCATCCCTGACATGGCAAAACAATGGTATCTTCATTATACCTAACCTCAGCTGCCAATACCAGACTTTACCTTGAGGACAACGTAAAATTAAACAAATGTGTTCAGCGGAAATGTAAAAAGTGACAAATTTAAACCTTCAGACCAAGTCTTTACCTGGCCCAAAGTGCACTCCAGTTCCCCCAGGAAGTCGTCATCACTCAGGTCAGTAGTCTTGTTGTCAATATCGTAAATCCCAAATTTGAGTTTCTGCACTATTTCAAAGTAGTAGTCGATGACAAACTTTTTTGCAAACTTTGGGTGGAGGCAGTTCTGGACTTTCTCGGTGCGTGCCACCTATTGGGAAACATTGGATTGCTTTATGTGTGGATGTGAAAAGTATTCCTGTTAAATTTACATCGGTACACATGTCATAATGAAACAGGAAATTATGCCATTACTGTTTACACAGATTCTCCATCTGAAGGCTAATGATTTACACTGCTCTGAGATTTTCTCCTGCTATACTATCATGGATGTAACAACAAGGAAAATGGATGTTTTCAAATATACCACACAATCTGTTTCTCGGAGTTGGGTTAGGGTTTGGCTTCTGATATTCAGACAAGATTTAAGCTTTATACCAGTTCATTAATATTAGCTGTCCTAATATTACACAGATCCAGTGTCCTCCCTACTGACCTCAAACCACTGAGTATCAGAGCTGTTCATTAACAAGACACACAGCGGATCCGACTTGGAGCCGATGTCTCTGTCCAATAGATTGTTACAGGAAACCGTCAGCTCCACCTTGGTTACACACTGGGCAGCCATGTCTTTAAACGAAGCAAGCTGGAGAGACAACACAAACAGGCAGACTTCACTTCTGTGTACATTAGGAGATGTTAGCTGAGAGCTGTTCGCCCTCAAGGTATAAATATTTTTGAGACAGCAGACAACAAAAACATGATCCGATTTTGCTTTTAAACCTGGTTCTTCTTTTCATCTTCAATAATCTATCCTCTATTGTTTTAACCTGCGACTTCAATCTTATTCAAAGCACATTCAGCTACAGCTCTTCAGTATTGACTGTATTAATTATGTATTGCCTAATCCATCCATAACAGCGGTATTATTACTCTTTAGGCCATTATTTGTAGACTGGAAACTAAAAAGTTCTAGTTAACACGCAAAGCACAGGCTGCTCCATGATATTAGAGTCATTTCAGATACTACAGAGCTGTAGTATCTGCCGCTGGGCGTTAACGTCACTGACATGTAGCGGTTAGCTGCAGTATGGTTCAAAGTTTTTCCTGTGAGTAAAATAGCCTGGACACACCCTCACCGAGGCTCATTGACAGAAAATCCAATAAGTAATGATGATATCCAGTCTGGGTGCAGTGGCGGGGGTTAACGTTAACATCAGCAGGCTAACAGGCTAATAACCTGAATGCTAATAATCCGACAACACGCCACTTTAGCTAGCGCGTAAGTCAAGACGGTGTAAAAAAAATGCGACCGTCGGTAGAAGACTCACGGGGAGAAAGTATGTTGTTAACTGATGAAAAATGCTCGGTGTTGGTCCGTCGCTCCGGCCCTGGTGGTCTTCCGCTGAACTCTGCTTTAAACACGGTCAAAGTCCGCCCACCGACTCCGGCTGCTACGAAACGGCACCGGGCTCAAAGCTGCACAGTACGCCCACAAACACAGACCTTCGCTGAAAGGCCTCGCCCTTCACAGTATTATCTGTGTGTGCTGTGTTATCTGTCTGCTGCAGCCGATGGTTGTCCATGATGTCATTTTCATAGCACTATGAATACCCCTAATGACACCTATAGTAATGATATTAGTAATTATAGGGTATACTCATGTTAAATGAAAGGGACTCCAATGGAAAATTTGTTAAAGTGAACGCTGACTAAGCGAGGTCAATGCTGAAGAGCTTTAAATCTGTATTCTATCGAATGACCATCAGGGGAAGACTCGACACAAGCTGTTTTTCACTTGAATTGTGCAGTTTTTATGTCACATTAAAGGGGGGAATGGCTCTGAAAGATGTATCTTGGTGTGATTTACATCACAAAACCCTGGCGGTAGAAGTGGGCTGAGTAGACTTTTTGTAGCCACTGCAGAGTGAGATCATGAACTTACAGCCACCAGTTTGTAAAAAAAACAAAAAAAAAACCTAATGTGTTACACTCCATTACTTTCAGCTAAAGTTAGTCTTCTGATGTCTCATCTTTTTGTAATGAGTGTATATCTAGTATTTGTAATTTAACAGACTGTCTGATCATGCTTCGAATTTTACACATTCATTGATCTTCTACCGGTTATCCGTTTCCGGGTCACAGGGGGTGTTGGAGTCAATCCCAACTCACGCTGGGCGAAGACACTCTGGACAGATCACCAGTCCATCACAGGGCCAACATACAGAGACAGACAGAGACAAACAACCATTCACACTCACACTCAGACCTACGGACAATTTAGAGTCAACAATTAATCCAAACATGATGTCTTTGGACGATGGGAGGAAACCAATTGGGAAACCATTGGGAAACCAATCTGCTGGTTCTAAGAGCATATATTTCTTAATCCCCTGCTTATAAGAATGAAAAAGAAGTTCATTCTACGAATACTGAAAGGATAGTAAAATATTTATTTGTAATTTTATTTTTAAAGAGACACTACTTTACACTTTCTAATGCTTACAACATTCTAGCTATTCAGCAAAATAATAAGCCTTAAAAAACATTGCACTACAGACCCCCTGTTATGCAGAAGGTAGTGGCAGCAGCATGTGTTTAGGAAGGCCAAAGATAGAGGAGAAATGTGTATATACAGCAGGTTGATTTCTGAGGGAAAAACTGACAAAAGACCAAATAACAAAACAAACAATGCAATATTTCATTTTATTTTACAATGTCACTAGTGTTATTGTTCATATTTTGTCTTCTATCCAAAACAGATTGGGATGAAAGTTTCAACTAAAATATCTTAAAAATATTTTCTTTCATTTCCAGCGGTATGAATTTAGCGGATTTCTTTCATATTTGACTCTCATGCCAAATCAGAAAATTTAATTTCAATAAAAACATATGCACAAATTAAAGTTTGTACTACATGCTACGTGCACTACATGCATTGCATGCTTTGGACTGTTAAAGTAGAGCCCTTCTTGCCTTTTCAGGATCACCTGCTTCGACATCTCATTCCACTATAGTTTTTTTTTTTGTTTTTTTTTTTAATTCCAGTGCCCTTTTTTTAACTTATGGCTTTAAAAACTACTTACTATATCGAAGTCTTGATAGGCACTTCGAAACACATTATCTTTAATGTGACATTAAGTGGTGCAAACATAAAAAACATAATTCTAATTGTTAGTTATAAAAAATGGCTGTTGTGAGGTCTACATTTGTTTTTCTTGTACATACTTACTAACAAAAATCAAAGTACACAGCAAGTATATTAGGTAAGGCATTTGGCACATTGATAAGTGCAAACTAATAAACACTCGCAGGTGCATCCCAATAAATTATCAAAAAGTTGATTTATTTCAGTAATTCCATCAGTGAAAACTGTATAGATTTATTAAACACAGCCTCATATATTTAAAGTGTTTTTTAAGCTGTAAGTTATAATCATCTAAATAAAAACAAATAAACACTTAGATGATATCAGTCTGTGTGTAATGAATGTACAAGTTTCACTTTTTGAATTGAATTACTGAAATAAAGCAACTTTTTGATATTCTAATTTATTGAGATATACCTGTAAATAATGACAAAATGTAGTAAGATACAATTGTTGAGATGTTTAGGTCATCTTCACAACACAGTGAGGTTTAGTACTTCCTCTTCAGACAGATTCTTATGACAACTTATGCAGTTAATTAGTGTAAATATACATTTTGCTCAAGGAGGCCTGAGTATTAAATCTTTCTCCAAGGTTCTTCTGGTTTAACAGTTATATGAAGGCACAAAATAGTACATCAAACCAAACCTGAAGCAAATTTAAAAAAGAAACAGACAGAAGTACAAACTGCAGAAAAAGGGCAAAATCTACAAAAGGCATTAATTTCAATAAACCTGTAAATCTGTTAATGTAAACATCCGTGAAGCCGACCTGAATTTGTGTGTGCTGAATAGTCCATGTTTTCATTGGAAAATGATGGCATATTTCCTTGGGAAACATTAAAGTTTGGAAACCACCTAATAATGTTTTCACTGTAAAATAGAGATAGTGAAGAAAATATTAGCTCATAAGGTCATCCCACTAGGTCTGTCACAATTATTATATAATCACTGGATTGCGATCATTTGAGCCAACTGCAATCATTTTGCATAATCGTTAAATCCGTTGAACCCTCTTCTTTTGCAATAGTTTAATAGCACTCGAGGGGAGAATTAGCGTCACAAACTCTTTCTAAAGAGCTTTGTTTTTAATATTCGACGTCCGTATTTTGATCAGCATCTATTGACATTAGCATCAAGGAATTTAGTTGTAGGTATATGTGTATTATTAAACTACGTTTAGGTTTATATTATAACAGTGGCATAAAATGATCAGAAAGAGACAATCTAATCATTAATCACAATTAGTTGTATGGCAATTGACCGTCAACCAAAATTTCATGATCATGACAAGCCTAGCTCCCACCCTCACATTAGAGTTATTGAGAGACTAATAACCTGGCTGTTATTACCTGCATCAATGTTTCTACAGAAAGCAAACACATTTCAACTGATTCCTTATACTGATTATGACAATAAGAAATTATAATTTTTAATCACTCTGGCACTTAAGTCACATAAAGTTGTGTGTTATAATAAATTTCTGTGTTACATACCTTTGCATACTAGCTGACTACCAACTTTTACAAATCATAACATCACTAACAGACTGCGTGGAACATGCTCATATGATCGTGGAAGAGTCTGGGTTATGAGTAATATACTGACAAGAAACGGACCTCCAGTAATCTGGATAATATCTGTCTGGACATTTAAAGGCGTTTACATGAAGGAGAAAAGTTGATTCTCAGGATACATCACCGAGGGGTGCTGATGCTAAGAGGTCAGGGAGAAGGTGTGTCACTGTGGGGTGGCTTCAACTTCATAGCATTGAAGAAGCTCATCACCTGACCTGGGACTTCTGCCAAGACACTCTGAGCAAGCAGCTCTTGAGGGCTCTAAAGAGACAGAAGACAGCAGTGAGTGTGGCAATGTCATGTTTATAGATTTAGACAGGAACTGACAGGGTTACCATCTGAAGCAATCAAATGGAGGCAGCAGAGGGGAACCATATTTGTCTAAGAGCATTTCTGGAGTCTGTGTGCTGCTATTACACATCTACAATATGCCCAATGTAATTCTGATCTTCAAACCTTAAGTCATTAGTTTGATATTTGAGGAAAGGATTTTTGTTTTTGTTTTTTCTAGTTGAGAGACCCATGTGAAGATCAATATTGCCAGTTAGTAAAGGTCAACTCTCAGGCTAATCCTGCTCAAATGTTCCAAAACGCAGCTACAAGATTATGGATATATCTAATTTGTTTAATCCATAGAAAAAGTTAAATTCAGTGGAGTCATTTACACAGCTTTGGATCAAATGTGGGGAAGGCAGGAGGAGATTGGGATTGGGATAACTCCTACATTTCTAGGAAGGACTGTGTTCGCTGGGGGGCTTCAGGTCAAATAAATTGAAGAAGGAGGCCACTTGGTCAGGCAACTCTGCCAGTACACTCTGGGCAAGGGCTGCAGTGCCTGCCTGAAATAAGATGTGGGGACATCATTTAAGATTTATAAGAAGCTCAGGCATCCCCACAGAGACTTTGCTTGATAGCTTTATAAATTATCTTACATTTTGGAACTGCCTGAATGGCACAAACTGCACGATATCCCTCATGGCAGTCTCGCCTGTAGCAGCCCGTAAAATTCCATCATCTCCATCCAAGAACTCCATGGCACTGAAGTCTGCACCCCCAACCCCAACGATGATAATGGACATTGGCAGGCGGGAGGCGTTGACGATAGCTTGAAGGGTCTGATCCATGTCTGTGATCACTCCGTCAGTGATGATAAGCAAGACAAAGTATTGCTGGGAAACACAAAGAAGTTCTTCTCATGTTCAACATTTATACACAATAGCTATAGTTACACTGCTGCTTCTAGCAACTCACAGAAGCAGTTTCCTGCTGCATAGCCTGTCTGCCAAAGTGGGCTACATGGTTGATGATTGGAGAAAAGTTTGTTGGGCCATAAAGTTTGACTTGGGGCAGACACTGCTGGTAGGCAGCCACCACACCTTCGATACCTATAACAGAACAACCAAAGCACACACACACAAACAACACAATATCATTTATTTGTGGTACAAAGATCACTTGCATAGAAAGGTTAGCCATGATTATTTCTCTTAGTTATTTTATATTGCTGAATTTTCTTTTCAAGTAGCCTCCAGTTTGTAATTTGTTTATATTACTGAGGAGTGAAGGGTGGATCTGATCTGGGTGGTAAAGTTTGTTAATCCCATGGTTGTCACAACCTAATGCATTCCCTGCTTAATGGTCTATTTTCTTTTACATTCTTTACCTTCCTTTAAAAAAATCGACATCATATTGTATTGACTTGAAACCATAGATTGAAACCATAAACTTCGTAGGAAAATGGTTACTGAGTTAATGGATCAAGTGAGAATTAGGGCCATTTTCCCATAGACCAACATAATCTCACTTCTTTTCACAATCAGTGGAGTCGTCCTCTGATGGTCATTAAAATAGAATACAGATTAATTCCACAGAAGAGAGACTTTACTTTATTCTGGTGTTACCTGCGCAAAACGGATTTGATGGGTTGAAGTTGATGGGAAACTCATGGCTAACCTGCAAACACAAAGAGTTATTAATATGAGTGAAAAATTCACAAATAGTTTGATAGTTTGATTGTCACATCAAGAAAGGCCAAAGCAAACACCAAAGTATGTTTTAACTGAAATAAACCATCACCTGCCACGTTGGAGGGACCTGGGCTCCAAAACCAAAAGCAGGGAACATCTTGTCACTGCACAAAGGAAGTGAAGCAAAGCAGGTATTACAGAAAAGGATTTCCCTGTAGCCAATTTACATCATCCTAACCCATCACTGCTCTTCATAGCTTCAGTCAGAGTTAACATGCATGAATCAGCTTCTGACAGTTGATATGATGTCTCACAGACACACACTTCTAGCAAAGGCAGTTTCATTTAGCAATGTCTGAAAATGACCACTTCTAGGGTTTCCTAGCTCACTAAAACAATTTTGGACTAAATCAGTGATGACTGAGATCACTGATTTCATATACACTACCGGTCCAAAGTATAGGAACACCCCAATTTTTCAAGTTATTTATTGCAATTCAAGATGTTCAAGTCCAATAAATACCTTGAAATAGTACAAAGGTAAGAGGTGAACTGCCAGAGGTTAAAAAAAAGGTAAGGTTACCCAAAACTGAAAAATAATGTATATTTCAGAATTATACAAAAAAGCCTTTTTTCAGGGAACACGAAATGGATTAACAATTTAAAGCTGTTCTGCAGCAATGGAGGTTGATCAAGCCTTGAAAGCTGGTGCTACTAATTCCTGCAGGTGTTCAAACTTTTCTGGATTACTTACAACCCCCTCTGTCAGCATAAAAGCAGTGTTGGAACACACTGTGGTACCATACCCTCGTGAGCATCAGTTGAACAGTATTGTGCTGCAGAAAGTAGTGTGTTGCTACAAAAATGGCGAGAAAAAGGCATTAACAATGAAAGAGACAGACCATCGTAACACTTAAAACCGTAGGTTTTTCCTACAGAGAAATTGCAAAGAAAGTCAAGATGTCAGTGAGTACAGTTTCCTTCACCATCAAAAGGCACTCAGAAACTGGGGCAAACTCTGACAGGAAGAGCTCTGGCAGACCCAAAGCCATAACTGAATCAGAGGACAAGATTCTGAGAGTTAACAACTTCCGTGATAGGCGGCTCACAGGACAACAGCTTAATAGTGGTCGTAGTAAGCAAGTCTCAGGTTCAACTGTGAAGAGAAGACTTCGAGCTGCAGGTTTGACAGGACTAGTTGCAGCAAGAAAGCCATTGCTAAGATGTCAGAATAAGACAAAGAGGCTTGCCTGGGCCATGAAACACCGCCATTGGACTACTGAAGACTGGAAGAAGGTATTATGGACTGATGAATCAAAACATGAAATCCTCGGTTCATCACGCAGGATCTTTGTATGCCGTCGAGTAGGTGAAAGGATTGGTTCCACAGTGTTTGGCATCAATTGTCAAACATGGAGGAGGAAGTGTGATGGTCTGGGGCTGTTTTGCTGGATCCAGGGTCGGTGACTTGTACAGAGTGAGAGGCACCCTGAACCAAAACGCCTACCACAACATTCTGCAGTGCCATGCAATGCCCTCTGGCATGCACCTAGTTGGTCAGGGCTACAGCAAGATAGTGACCCAAAACACAAGTCCAAGCTGTGCCAGAACTACCTCAAGAAAAAAGAACAAGATGGTAAGCTTGAAAACATGGAGTGGCCAGCACAGTCTCCAGACTTAAACCCCACTGAGATGGTTTGGGATTAACTGGACAGAAGAGTGAAAGCAAAGAAACCTACAAGTGCCACACCTTTACGGGAACTTCTGCAACAGATTTGGGAAGAACTTTCTGAAGAATATTTGATTTCTATTGTAGAAAGAATGCAATGAGTGTGTTCAGCTGTTATCTCTGCCAAAGGTGGCTACTTTGATGAGTCAAAAGTTTAGAATACATTTTGGTTTATATATTGATTCCATGATTTCCATGACTTTTTTTAACTCCATTTGTTTATTTGTACTATAGTTTCATTTCAGAGTGCAATGAGACATTAAACTGAATAATTTTCAATAAAAACCTGGAAAAACTGGGGTGTTCTAAAACTTTTGACTGGTAATGTATCAGCAGTAACTTCTGAAGAACTCCCCAGGACTCTCAACACCTCTTTTCTGGTTAAGATGGTGCAGCAGTGACTGTACTCCCTGAGGGAACGGAAGAAAGCTCACCTGCTCCCTCAGATCCTGGCAAACTTTTATTGCTGTACAACAGAGCAGTCTAGCAACTATAAACATTTTATTTGGAAATTTTATATGGAAACCATCAAAATCAGCCTGCTGCATATCTTCTACATGCATATCCACCCCAACAAAAAGTCATTATGTTGACATGAATCATGGTGGATTTCTGGTAGATCATAAATTGTCATTAAAAACAGTCTGTAAAAAAAAAAAACTGCATTTACCTGTCATAGTCCTGGATGACGTTACCCACAGCCCATATAGCTGCCAGATATTCATTATAGCCATGAGGACTGATGTAATGGAGGGAGTTAGGGGATTTGGGATCCCCGTTAGAACCTGTGAAGTCAATAGCAATCTGGCCCGAAACACAGAGAAAATCTAATCAGAAACGCTCTGACAACATTATAATAAATATTGCCATCACATATTCAACCTTCACAATTTATATGACGAATGTTAAGGTGTAAATACAAGCTAAAGATCTAGATTTTTCCTTCAAACATTTTATCCCCCCCCCCCCAAAAAAAAAATCTGCAGATGACTCACAGTGAAGTTAATCTGACAGCCACCCATTATGTAATCCAGAAAAGTGTATTCCTTCACTATCTGCAGAGAAAAAAATAATAGGAGATTACTGAAAATAAAGAGAAATAATGTCCATTCATTTCTGAAGATATACAGCATACAGTACATACTCTATAGCTTTTATATATACTGGTTGTCAACTACCTATCCTCTACACTAAAGAAAAGTCAGAAAAGAATGATAAAAAGTCACAGTACCTTGCATTGTTTTATGATAATTACACCTGAGTTTTTGTATCTACTCTTCTTCTGCTTCTTTTTACTGTTGATGCATTCAAACTCAGCCTAAGAGGATAAAAAACACCACAAAAGTTTCACAAAATGAGTCATAAAAAATTTACCATCTGTGTCAAATTATCTGATAGCCTACTTTGTGTGTGAAGACTTGGGTAGTGGCTTATAAAGTGTTTTATAATATCGACCTTTGGCCACTAAAATTTAAAACAGTTCATCCTTTTTTTTTTTTCTTTTTTTTTTATAGTTCCTTTTTTTAAACAAATAATGGACAACACTGGCATAAAAAAACAAATCAATATATAAACACTCAAAAAAGGGGCATTTTTTCTTCCTTTTCCCTCTTCTTCCTTCTCATTTCCTAGACCAATGATTCTCAAATATGCATACATAATAACAAATGAAAAGCTTATCGTTTGCCATAGTCCCTCTAGGCCTAGACTAACTGCCATAAAGTGGCAGCTGCTCTTTCAATACCACTTAAATCAATAAACTCTTCAAACTAACTATTCAGACAAAACCATGATGGGGTTGTAATTTTCCATTTAGGAATGATTTTCAGTTTAGCAGCAAGACAAGCTAATGTTATAAATCCCATTTCCCTTACAGATAACCCATCTATTTAGTCTCCTAATATACAGAGTTCATGCAATTTGACCTGTAAAATCTCAGACAGGGCAGTTCTCAGCTCGGATCAAAAAGGCATTTCCACAGAGAGCGCAACATCACAGCCATCCCAACATTTGTCTGGTATTGTGACATTAATTTTACTACATTTTACAGGGGTGATATACAGCCTACCCAAAATTTTCCAATTTAATTATCTTGTATTGGCCACATTTTGATAGTATTGAGGCTTTCCATATTCTCTGCCATTTGGCTGTGGTGACAGGACTAACCCCGTCTTTCTTGTTGTATGGAAGGTGTATTGCTGAAAAGCAGCAGAAGTAAAAAGTTAAAAAAAAGGAAACATTGTTCAAATGATATTGTTCCTTTAAGTTACTAAATGACAATTTATATCAATCCTTTATCTGTGTTAATTTTTGACTCAATTAATCATATATTCACAAGGCCAAGGCTGTGGTTTCTAATGTCACCGTGACCTTGAACTTTGAGTTTGAAATTGCAATCAGTTCATTCTTGAGTCCAGGTGGAAATTTTTTGTAAGACTGAAAAACACCCATGGCTCACCGCATATGTCTGTGAAGCCTGCTGAATCTGGGAGAGCGTGCTGTTGAAGGACCCGATGATTTCGTGGGTGCCACTGTTGTTGTAGTCGTAACAATCCACCTGGAAAACACAAGGAGTTTGGAGAAACAGCACAGACAAAACATTGAGTTCATCCTCTGATTTTAAATAAGCAGAAAAGGTGGATAAATTATCAGTGTGTGAATATCAAAGATGAGACAAGGCATGCCGGGTAAGGTAAAGCAACACCCTGCGACTAACATTAATAGCCCAGCCCCCACTGTCTGACTGGAGTCTGCACATGGCAGCTCAAGTGTTGAGAGGACAGGGAGAAGACAAACAGGTGTGAACACAGCATGAGCAAACTACGATGGATTGGACACACTGCGGTACTACAATGAGTCTACAAAATAAACAGCTATGAAAGCTCATGGAAAACTGACAACCATCCATCTTAAGGAAATCTCTACCATTTAGGAATATGATCCATTGGTCAACTGACAGATACTTCTCTACAGATACTCGAGTCATTGCTGACTCCCTGGTAGTTTGCTGGTTCTGGTGCTCTATCCATACATTTCCAATGAACTCTTTTTTGCATAGTTTTTCTACCTGACGATGAGACGCCAGATCTAGCCACGCATCTAAAGTATTACTCATGATTTAGCTCGGCTCATATTTTAAATTCCCACTGACGCTTATAGTTGTCAGCATTGAAGCCAACAGCCAACCAGGGACACACAATGATTTTAGTGACTTGACTGTCATTCAACAGGTAAGTTGACCAATGGGCTTATCTCATAACTCGTAACTGTGTGTACGTATTCCTGGAAGATAGATTAAGATGCATCAGGACAGCATCATTCCTGTCCTGTCATGGGCACTGCATCCTTCACATGAAGAGTACTCGTCAGTAAACTCACTTGCACTGTTGAGTGGAAAGCATCTCTTCCTTACAAGTGTGCTTTAACAGAGTTAGGATGGAAATAAAAAACACATCAACTAATGCTTATACACATTTCCACACTTCTCCAACCCTTACATGAGCACAAGAGGCAAGATTTCCCTTTTAATTTCAACCACAGAATAACCTATGCATCAATTTTTAAAAGAAATGGTACTTGATTAGTTGCTGAAATGTTTCAGTCTGATGTTCCAGTGATAAGCTGTAATATATTTGTAATTATCAAAACAGTGAGTGTATCTTTGTGTGTACCTTTATAGATTTCTCCACGTCACCTCCACAGAGTGCCTGCAGTGAGACACGGAATTGTTTCCATGTTGGGTTTAGGTTGTATTTCACCACCTGCACAAAACCATATATGAGCAAGGGGCACTTTGATGTCCCAATAAGCCCCCCCCCGCCACTGTGAAATATTGTAATTAAAACATTTACTGTATTGTATAAGTAAGTAAGAAGTTTCCACTGTGCACTGTTCATGAGGCATAATGTTGATGAGAGAAATCCTAACAATTAAGACAATTAGCTTATTCATTAGTTGAGTCACTTCAGACTTACAGTGCTCAGCGAAAATGAGTACACCCCCTTCGAAAAGTAACATTTTAAACAATATCTCAATGAACACAAAAACTATTTCAGTTCCAGCTGTATAACAAGTTTATACAACATCTGTTTAACTTATAACATGAAAGTAAGGTTAATAATATAACTTAGGGAACACAATTTTCAGTTTGACTAAAATAAGGGTGATGCAAAAATGAGTACACCTCACAACTTGAACTGTACATCTAGTACTTTGTATGGCCTCCATGATTTTTAATGACAGCACCAAGTCTTCTAGGCATGGAATGAACAAGCTGAACATTTTGCAACATCAATTTTTTTTCCATTCTTCAAGAATGACCTCTTTTAGAGACTGGATGTTGGATGGAGAGTGATGCTCAACTTGTCTCTTCAGAATTCCCCATAGGTGTTCAATTGGGTTCAGATCAGGAGACATACTTGGCCACTGAATCACTTTCACCCTGTTCTTCTTCAGAAATCCAACAGTGGCCTTAGATATGTGTTTAGGATCATTGTCATGTTGGAAAAGTGCACCACGACCAAGGGCACGGAGTGATGGTAGCATCTTCTCTTTCAGTAGAAAGCAATAAATCTGTGAATTCATAATGCCATCTATGAAATGCAGCTCCTTAACACCAGCAACACTCATGCAACCCCACATAAGGACACTGCCGCCACCATGTTTCACTGTTGGCACCATGCATCTTTCTCTGTATTCCTCACCTTTGCAACACCATACAGTTTTGAAGCCATCTGTTCCAGAAACATTTACTTGGTCTCATCATTCCAGAGTATAGAGTACCAGTAGTCTTCATCTTTGTCAGCATGGGCCCTGGCAAACTCTAGGCTGGCTTTTTTGTGCCTGGGCTTTAGGAGAGGCTTCTTTCGTGGATGCCACCCACCCATGCCATTCCTCTGCAGTATATGCCGTATTGTGTCACAGGAAATAGTCACCCCAGTTTGGCTTTCTACTTGTTTAAATAACTCCTTCTCATCAGAAGACGCTCCTGTCGAGGTGCTAACTTCCATGGACGACCTGGACGTCTCTGTGGGATGGTTGCAGTTCCATCTTTTTTATATTTTTGTACCACTTTTGCTACAGTATTCTGACTGATAAGTAAACCTTTGCTGATCTTTTGTAGCCTTCACCTTTGTGGTTTAAAGAAATTCTTTTCTTTCTCAGGTCTTGTGACATTTCTCTTCCATGTGGTGCCATTGCTGACATCATGAAATGGGAAGGGGTTTTCTTTAAGTAACACCCTTTTATAGTCAACTGTCTGCTGGACACCTGTTTAATGAATAATTAGACTCACCTGTGGTTGATTCTTGTTAAATTAGACATTTGCAGTCTAAAGTTTAGCTTTGCTCCAGAGACTTTCAGTGGGGTGTACTCATTTTTGCCTCACCCAAATTTGAGTACAACTGAAAATTTTGTTCTCCAAGTTATATTATTAACCTTACTTCCATGTTATAAGTTAAACAGATGTTATATAAAACTTATTTTTGTCAACATTTTGGAAATTGTTTTTGTGTTCATTGAAATATTGTTTCAAATGTTACTTTTCGAAGGGGGTTTACTCATTTACGCTGAACACTGTACATGTTAATGCTTAAATATACAGTTTTCAATTGAACTTAGTTAGAACACCAATTTCTGGGAAATGTTACCAGGGCATCTACTCCATGAAGTTACCTGAGGTGTAATACTTGTACCCTGTACTGTCCCTGACAGTACAGGGTACAATGTACCTGGGGTACATCTTGAGCCACAGAGGCAACCCACAGAGTTTCAAACCCACACAGTCAAAGAGTCTCAGAGAGCTGGAGCTACCAACTCCTGGCATCTTAAGAGTCTCCAAGCCACAAAGATACAGACACTTGTTGCTACAGAGTCTCAGAGCCACATATACTGATCATCTAAGAGTCTGGCTGTTGATTGATGACAGAGTTTGAGAGTCAGAATCAATTGTGCTATCACTGTTCATTGTCTGAAAATAGTAATGTGCTAACAGGAGCATTTTATCACAACTCATCAAAGGTCTGAAACCTAAGCACCATAGGTGTTAGTGGCAACACAATCTGTACCTCAGTCCTATGAGCCAGCTGCCATCCAGTTTCTGTCTGCTTGTGTAATTCCAGGAAGGGGTCTGACCTCCCAAAGAAATCCTGGATGTGAACATAAAAATAATAAACAGCTGAAACAAATCAATTACTTATTTGGTGACAGTTTGCATGTGCAATTAATCACAGTTCATTAATATCTAGAAATCCCTGTATGGGTGCATCTCAATAAATATTTACACATCAAAAAGTTGATTTATTTCAGTAATTTAATTCAAAAACAGAAACTCGTGTAAATTCATTACACGTGGACTGATATATTTCAAGTACTGATCGACCGATTATCGGCGCCGATATTCGGCATTTTGACGGATATCGGCATGTCCCACCCACTGCACCATCTGATTGGTTACATACAGAGCCACAGCACGGGTAACAGCCGATCAGCAGTGAAAGCTGTGCATGCACAGTGCTCACACACACGGCTGAGAGGAGAAAAAGTTTTGCCGATTGGAGAAGGTCCAGAGAGCAGATATATGTTTCAAACATGGATGTATAAAGAGAACTGGATACAGCGTTGGAGGCGGGGCCTGTTCATTCCTACGGACGTTGTCCAGTGGCGCATGATGCCAAAAAAGTTAGTTTTCCGGGTGTCATGGCGGAAAATAATTTAAATTTTCAGTTAACTTTATAAGAGATGCTGCTGACCCTGGGAACACTCTGCACTTTTTGTTTTTGTTTGAACTTAAAACAAAGATAAGTGAAAGATTAAGATTTCAGCTATATTGAAATTTTGGAAAACTTTATTTACTGTAGAAAACTTTAGGGAGCTATTTATTTGTTTAAGTTTTCATTTAACTTTATAAGACATGCTGCTGAGCCTGGGAGCTCCCTGCACTTTTTTTTAGAATTTTAAAACAAAGATGTCTATTGTCTAAGATAAAAAAAAAAAACCTTTAACATGTTGCAAATCTGATAAGCTGTTTAATAAACATATGCTTAAAGGCATTTAAATGAAGTGTTGGAGTTTGTATTATTCAAAATTTTGATGCCAATATTTTCCCTTTTACTGCAAATGAATATTGGCTCCAAATATCAGTTATTGGCCTCCTTGAGTGCTAATAATTGGTATCGGTATTGGCCCTGAAAAAAACATATTGATCTATCACTAATTTCAAGTGTTTAATTCTTTAAAATTTGATGTTTAGAAACTTACAGCTATAGCTAGAAATGTTGGACTATGTACAAAATTCAATAGTTGGTCAGGGTTCCTTTTGCATGAATTATGGCAGCTATGCGGCGTGGCATGGAGGCGATCAGTCTGTGGCACTGCTGAGGCGTTATGGAGGCCCAGGTTGCTCTGTTAGCAGCCTTAGGTCAGGCCAGTTTCTGGCCAATCAAGCACAGGGATACCATGGTCCTTAAACAAGGGATTGGTACTTTTGGCAGTGTGGGCAGATGCCGAGTCCTGTTGGAAAATTAAACCAGCATCTCCATACAGCAGAAGGAAGAATGAAGGGCTCTGACAATTCCTTGTACACGGCTGCACTGACCTGACTAAACACAGTGGACCAACACCAGCAGATGACTGTGGAAACTATACACTGGATCTTAAGCAACTTGGATTCAGTGCCTCGCCTCTCTTCCTCCAGACTCTGGGACTTTTATTTCCAAATGAAATGCAAAATTTACTTTTACCTAAAAAGAGGAGTTTGGAACACCGAGAAACAGCCCAGAGCTTTTTGTCCTTAGCCCAGGTAGGACGCCTCTGAAGTTATGTCTGGTTCAAGAGCAGCTTGACACATGGAATGCGACAGTTGTAGCCCATGTCCTGGATACGCCTGATCGTGGTGGCTCTTGAAGCGCTGACTCCAGCTGCAGTCCACTAATTCTGAATCGCTCCCAAATTCCTTTATGTGCTTGGATACTGCACTCTGTGAACTAACAGCTTCTTCAACAAAGACCTTGTGTGTCTTACCCTCCTTGTGTAGGGTGTCAATGATCATCTTCTGGACAACTGTTGCGTCTGTCACGTCTTCCCCATAATTGTGTAGCAGTGTTTCCTCTACATTCATTTGGGAACTTTTTAAATTGCCGCAAATACACCACCTCCGCATTTCTCCACCTTCACAGCACAGCCTGGTGATGAGCGCAACAGCAGGGGCGCAATCCTATTGGAGTTAATACAACCACAATAAGAAGGTCAGGGGTTCGGTTCCCGGCCTGGGTCCTCTCTGTGCGGAGTTTGCAAGTTCTCCCTGTGTCTGCATGGGTTTCCTCCGGGTACTCCGGTTTCCTCCCACCGTCCAAAGACATGCATGTCTAGGTTAACTGGTGACTCTAAATTGTCCGTAGGTCTGAATGTGAGTGTGAGTGGTTGTCCATCTCTGTGTGTCTTTGTGTGTTGGACTGGCGACCTGTCCAGGGTGTACCCCGCCTCTCGCCCGGAACGTTGGCTGGGATTGGCTCCAGGACCCCCCACGACCCGGAAACGGAAAAAGCGGTAGAAGATGGATGGATGGACAACGTTAATTACTCACGAGAGCACGGCCTTGAAAGTGACGTCACGTCAGTCACCCAGGCACCAGGTCAGGTAGTCAGAGGAGTATCGTTCTGGAAAATAGGGCAGCAACTTACCGGAAAAAAGGTAGACTTATTAGCTTAAGATTAGGGCTGTTGCTATCAAATATTTTAGTAATTGAGTATTCTACTGAAAATTCCATCGATTAATAGAGTAATCGGATAAAACATATTTTTGTTTAGTTAAAGAGCTATTACAAAAATACATGAGAAAATAGGACATTTCACTTAATGAAGAATTGCTTTCCTTTTTTAGAAAATCAACATTTATCTTTATCATTGCTTTCATCATCGTCACGTCTTTCTTCCATAGAGACAGAGTGCATTTAAGCCCCGCCCACACCGGAGGGGAAAACAATCAGGAGCTCTCCATTGACTTTGTATTGTGTGAAAGTGTCTCTTGTCACTCTCTGTGTGCCAGCAAACACAAACAAATGCCCAAAAGCTGCTGTGTGGTAGGGTGCACCATAAACATATAAATAGTAGACGCCGCATCGACTGCTACTGCCTATTTGCGCTGACGAGCTGTGGGGCTGCCATCTTGGACCGGTCACCCACTCCACTCAGTGTAATTAGTTTGACAGGTGCAATGAACTGTCAGCCCATTTAATCAATCATAATAGTAAACTGGTTTTCACGCGTTTCTTTTGCTGCAAACGTCACACATGGACAGGACACATGGTTTGGTGCATTTTAATATTCATAGTAGGCTTAACAGTAATAGAATATTCTGATATATGACATGGGTGATGTATGATTGGTATTATATATATATATATATATGATAGAGAAGCAGAAGCAGATAGTGGCAGTAAAGTCAGCTATTTTAATAAGTTGAAGAAACAATAGATGAATACATTATATATATATATATAAAATAACAATACACAGAAGTTATATATGAGAAAATGAAAATATATATAAATCATATATAGAGTATCAATACAATTCATATATATCAGGTCTGAGAGAGAGTGAGAGAGAGAGAGACTATTACGAGGCTGTTCTATACCAGGGGTCCGTTTCAGAAAGGAGGTTCTACAAACTCTGAGCCTAACCCTTAACTCTGAGTTGAGTTACCCTAAGATGGGTTTCAGAGATCAAAGACATAAAGACATGACTGTAAGATCACAGTCTGACCCAGTAATAATATGGTGATTTGTACTTCAAAAGATGTTGAGGCTAAAATACAGTAGATTTAAAAAAAAAATTTATGTTAGACATCTATTTGTATCTTGACTCCACAGCATTCAATGACTTTATTTCAGCTACAAAAACACTGATGAATCACTTGCAGTGAATCCTTCCCTCCTCAAAGCCACGTCCCACTTCTTCCTCACATCATTGTCTTTGGGAAAACCTTCAAAAAGAAAACAGGAGATTTGGGAGAGTCTATACAAAAAACATTTCACAAAGCAGGTCAAGCTTATTTCTTTCCTTCAAATTTCTTAGAACCTTTCTAAGAACAAAACCTTGTCTCACAAAACTTTAGACCAAAACTCCTATTTTGATGCATAGCTGTTGATAATGAACCAAAGCTGCAGAAATTGTGAATAAGCTTGTTTGTAAACTATTCTACAGTCAGATGTTCTGTTGTCTGTATTTTTAAGTGGGGTGGGTATGAGACATGAGAGGTATCTTACTTTTGTTAGGGTGCATTACATGTGAATAATACAGTCTGTGCCACCTGTGTAAAATTCGCTGGTTAATGTTGTACCAGTAATATTTGTTTTATTTCTACATTAGCATTTTTGTGTCCGTTGTAATCTAACTCAGTGTTATGGAATATGACTTATAAAGTCTCAGTTCATAGCCGGGTGAACACCGGCACTAAACATAGCCTAGCTAGCTGGCTACGATTTCGCTGGTGGACATAAATACAGTACAGTAATATACTATTCACAAAATACAACCAATAGTAATGTTCAGTCTTACTTGTGAAAAGTAATCCCCCGAGCCCTGTTTTCGATGGTCCGCCGATTGGAACAGGAATATGCTGCACAGTGCTCTGGCATCTTCGTTTCTTCTGCTGCTTGGCATCTAGTAGGATGACCGGTCCAAGATGGTGGCCGCATTTCTTGCACCCAGCAGCCAATGCGGCATCTACTCTTTATGTCTATGGGGTGCACTACTAACAGTAAAGAAACCCAATCTAAATTTTTATAAGCTGCCAAACAGAAAAAATTTGCCTTTAAGACGAGAGGCGCCGTCGTCGGCTACACATCAGCCTTGAAGACCGAGCAGTCAGAGTCGGCTGGTTTATGGTGGAACACAACTTGGATCCATTCACTTACAACAAGAGTTATCGGCATCTGAAGATCTGTAATTTCTCATTGTTGTGTGAGTGTATATTCCGAACAAAAAGGAAGATAAATAACAAGCAATTAGCTATCACTGGATACTCTTCTCATGCCAAGCTTTTATTAGAATATTTTGTAACACAAGGGATGGAATGTTTGTATAGTTTCTTTGTTTGTTTGTATTGTATAAAGCGAATAAAAAGATAATAAAGCTATGCACATTCATTCTTTTTAAATCTAATTTAAGGTTGCTGAATTGGCAAGGCTAACCGTAGGAGTTGAAGCTAACCAAGGCTAACTGCAGGAGCAGAAGCAAACCAAGGCTAATGTACATCCACCAACTACGTTTTAACCCCATAAAGTGGGACAGATTTGAAACGTTTGGGTAATAAAAAGCTATTTTAAAATGATCATGTAGTAATGTGGATGTAGCCTAACTCATGCAGGACTTTGCTTTTATCACTGTTAGGTTAAATGATGAAACCATAAACCAGCCAACTCTGACTGCCCGGTCTTCAAGGCTGATGCGTAGCCAACCACGGTGCCTCTCGTCTTACTGCCTGTATCCACTTCTCTCGTCTTCAAGGCTCATTTTTCTGTTCGGCAGCTTATAAAAACTTTGATCAGGGTTCTTTACCTTGTTAGTAGTGCACCCTATCGCACAGCAGCTTTTGGGCATTTGTATGTGTTTGTTGGCACTTGGAGACTGACAAGAGACGCCTGTAGTCCGGGCGAAATACCATGCTCTGTAAAAATTTAACGATTCCTTGAGGGAGAGGAAATTCCTTGATAATTTTTTGTCATCAAGGTACTCACATTATTCGAGGAATCATTTCAGCCCTACTTAAGATAACTCATAATAGATTTTACAAGTTAAATAGACATTCGCAAAGTACTGATGGCCAGCTAATGTTACATAACATACCAGTAACTTAAGTGAATTGGGCCTGGTGCCAACTCAATGACGCTAATGTGGGTAAACTAATTCATAGCATCAAGCTAATATCTACACGCCATGATGTATTAACTGCTGACTGCATTTTCAGATGAGCTTGTTCAAATATTTCTCTAAGAAGAGAAAGACAACTGATGAAGATGACGCTAGTCAGGTGTCATTAGCCTTTTACTGACTTCATTTTATTGTTTTATTTATTCTTTTTACTTTTTACATTAAGCCTTTATCAGACATTGTATATGGCTGAGATGTATAGGTTGTAGTGGTTGTAAGGTAAAAAGCCATTTTTAACTGGCCAGCCAATAAATAGGGGAGCTCCCCAACTGAGCCTAAGTAATTAGTGAAATACCCCTATATAAACTAAGTAAATCACTCCGAATACCATTAAGAACTGGGGTCAGTCGTCTACCTGACACTGAGCAAAAAACAAGTCGAGAGAAGAAACGGAAGACAAGGACAAGAAACAGCAAAGATAAACATTAACTCTGAAAGAGTTGAGAGGGTTTCGCCAGGAAAATAAAGAACAACATGAGTAAATAAAAGACGAAATGGTGAAGGTGAATGCCAGATTGGACGAAGCAGAGGGAAGAATCGAGAAAGCAGAGGAGAAGATTCATAAAACGGAGGAAGTCATCACAGAGATGCTAAATCTACACATGAAACTAGAGGACAAGCTAATGGACCTAGAGAATCGCTCCAGACATGAAAATGTAAGGATTTATGGGGTTCCGGAGGGGTCTGAGAGGGAGTCAGCAACAATGAGTGTATTTGTGGATAAGCTGTTATGTGACGGACTTGGTTTATCCAAAGACATGCCAGACCTACAGATCGAAAGAGCACACCGCTCCCTGGGCCCGCAACCACCGGAGGCCACCCCGCCTCGTTCTATCGTCGTGAAATTCTTAAGCTTCAAAACAAAGGAGTCAGTTATGCGCAAGGCATGGCAGAGTAAAGGATTTACTTGGTAGGGGAACCAAATAAACTTGGATCACGACTACCCGCCTCTCGTTCTTAAAAGACCGGAGAGAATACGCAGAGGTCCGCAAGGTTATGAAAGATAACCAAGTTCAGTTCCAGACTCTTTTCCCAGCCAGGCTGCGTGTTAAGTTTAAAGAGGGAACCAGAACCTATGACACAATAGAGGAGGTGACTGAAGACCTAGTCACCAAAGGCTACACTGTGAAGATCATCAGGTCCCCAGGTTCACTGAGAGAGCAGGAAAAACTCCGAACTTTCAGGAGAACGTCACCAACACCCTCCGCCTAATACCAGCAAGTTCACATTGCTTAATGCACACCTGACTGTGTCTATCTTTTTTCATTTTTATTTATAGGATTACTCTTAACGCCCCCCCTCTTTTTTTTTTTTTTTTTGGCCATCCTTCCACTGCTCTTGGAGAAAGGGCTGAGCTGGGCCAGGCCTATGATGGGTTAGTTGATGGACAAATCTCTTGGACAATAACGTTACGAAAACTAGGGATAGACACATAATATCACTGGAATAATTTGTCAGCTCGGTTGGGGGACACTTTCTCGATGTGCTGTTACCACAGATAATGGCCTCTTTCACTGGCAACAGGAGTAGGGTTTTCCCCTTAGAGCTGCCCACGGTAGCTCAACAGGGTCAATCACTTGGATCCCCGCATTGGGAGTCATATGAACAATTAATGTTGATTTGTATTCTATTCGTTTGGTTATTTGTTCATGGTTCATTTGTTTACTCTCTGTGGGTTATTGCAGGGAGGGGGGAGCTTCGCAGGCCAATGAAAGAAATAGAGAGGTCAATCACTTAGATGCAAAACAGAGCTATAAAAATGGTCACACAATAACGTAAATGGAGCACTCAATCCAATCAAGTGGTGGCAAATATTGTCAAAACTAAAGAAGGATAAAATCCACACAGCATTCTTGCAGGAAACCCACCTAGACGACTCAGAGCACGCTAAATTAAGTAAAATGGGTTTTAAACATGTTTTTTTTTTCTTCACATGATTTGGGGAGACTGAGAGGAGTGGCAATTCTGATATCCAGTGCATTAAATTATGAACATATCTCTATGACTATAAGGAAAAGGAAGGTAGATTTGTTAGAATTACAGGTAAAATAGAGGGAATAGTGACAAGTCTCATTAATGCGTATATTCCCCCTGGTAGCGATTGGCATGTCTACAAACATCTATTTGAATTAATGGCAAAAAAAGTAAAGGGATTTCAATATGTGGCGGAGACTTTAATATTCGACTAAACCCAAAGTTGGAATCCTCAAACAGCAAAACTGATGCAAAGAACAATAGTAAGAAAATTCAAACTTCAAAAACAAATTGGATTTCCTTCTCTCCACACGTCCACAATTCCCACTAGTCATGACTATACACACTTCTCAGCCGTCCACAATGCATACTCCTGGATCGACTATTTCTTTACTTTCAAAAAAGACCTTTATAGACTACATCAATGTGAGATAGGCCCTACCACTCTGTCTGACCATAACTCCGTTTACTTATCAGTCAACCTCAGCAGCAAACCAAGTCCACTCTCTGGAGGCTGAACTCAAATATTTTAAATAACAGAATAATAATAATAAATTAAAGACAAATTGCAGATGGAGATCAAATTGTATTTGGAATATAATGATAACAAAGAGGTGACACCAGTCATACTCTGGGATGCTTTGAAGGCCGTGATTAGAGGTAAAATAATAGCCATTTTGGCTAGTGAAAAGAAAGTTTGGCAACAAAAACTCAAGAACTTAGAGAGTAAGTTGAAGAAACTTCAGAAACAACACTAAGAATCCTTGATGACGGGACTAAATCCAAAATTACAGAATTAAAAAAAGAAATAGATGAAATAAACACACAGGAAATACAAAAAAACTTTTGTTCTTAAAACAACAATACTCTGAGAGTGGGGGAAAATCATTGAAGCTTCTATCATATAAGTTACGTAAGCAACAAGGAGAGAGAAATATACACAAATTAAGAAACTCCATAACAAATGACATAGAAACCAATATAGAGAAAATTCAACAATGTTTTAAAAACTACTACAAAACACTATATACTCAACCCCGATCGAATGATAATCACCAGATAGATGCTTTTTTATCTTCAATACACTTGCCCAAGGTCACAAAAGAACAAAATGATAGATTGACATCCAAAATAACAAAAGAACAACTACAGTCAGCAATCGGAAGGCTAAAAGGAGGAAAGTCCTTGGGGACTGATGGTTTCACCCCGGAATGGTATAAAATAATGCAGGACCAACTACTTCCAACACTGTGGAAATGAAAAAGAACCCCCCCCTCATGGAGGGACGCAATAATATCTATCAATCCTAAAGAGGGAAAGGATAAACTCACATGTGGGAACTATCGTCCAGTAAGTGTTCTAGATATTGACTATGAACTGGGTTATCTGGATAACTGGGTAGCCGGGTTATCATAGAATTCTGGGAAGAAATCCATAAACATATAACAAATGTAATGGGGATGAATATTACCTTCAACTATGAATCTATGTATTTGGGAGATATTGACTTTCACAATTGGAACAAGAATGATAAAGAATTGCTTTGTGTACTATTAGCAGCTAGCAAAAAGGCTATCACAAGAAAAGTGGATGGATATAGTACGTAAAATTTACATTATGGAAAAACTGTCATTTTCCCTAAGAGTAGAAAAAGAAAAGTTCTATCGGATCTGGTCCAAATGGACTGAGTACACAAAACCTGTAAGATCTGATTTCACTTGAGTCTACTTGTAATCAGTGACAATTCACTCTTCACTTAAAATACCTTTGTGTGTACCACTTGAATAATAATTTTATTTAAGATTTTTTTGGTCTTTTTTTTCCCTCTCAATCTGTTTTCACTATACCTGAAAATGAGACACCTCAGGAAGTGAGCTCCCCTGGTTCTGTTCAAATGTTTTAAATGACTTTAAAACAATTTGGAAGAGCAGCATGGAAAAGACACTTGGACTTTCTGGAACCACCCTACCCAATTATTAAGGGGAATGGAGCGGATAAACCAAGGGAAAAGAAACTTTAGGGATCCAGGGAAGGATTGCAATGTTATAAATGAAACTGTAAATATCTGCTTTTCCAAATAATAAGAAAATTTAACAAAAAAAAAAAAGTTAAGTGTCATTTGTTTACCCCTGAAGAGCCTGCCACTGCTGCTGAAAAAAGTCCTAGAGGAAACACTGTGTAGCCTACTGAATCAGACTGAGACCATTTTAAGGCTCAGGAACCCTTTTGAGTGAATTAGCTGATAAGAGTGTGACACCTTGAGTCCCCAATATTGAACCTTTTTACAATATTAAAATTTTTTGAGATACTGAATTTTGAGTTTTCTTTAGCTACAAGTTATAATCATCAAGATTGAAAAAGATAAACACTTGAAATATATCAGGCTGTGTGTAATATATGAGTTCCACTTTTTAAATTGAATTACTGAAACAAATCAACTTTTTCATGATATTCTAATTTATTGAGATGATCCTGTTATCCAATACATGGTGATCCATACCTTTTTGTCCAGTTTTCTAGCTGCAATATCAAACACCACCACTCTGCTGTCAGTTCTTTCTTCAGCACATATCTACAAAACAAGAAACATTCACCAGGAACACATGTACACATCAACCAAATACCCATATACTCCAGGAACTGAAAGTAACTCACAGTAATAGTTCCTTTTCCTGCAGGCATCTTGTCCTTCATGACAAGGGGTCTTGTTAATTTCTGTGAGGACACAATCTGAATGGAAAAATACTTCAAAATCCTTGAAACAAAGACAGATGATAAGAAATGGCCTGTTGCAATTAGGTCTGTTACCTGTCCCAGTGTACACTCCACTTCTCCCAGGAAGTCAGCATCTTGCAGACTACACATGTCATTGTCAATGTCATACACTTCAAACTTTAACTTCTGCACCATCTCAAAGTAGTAGTCGACGACAAAAGTCTTTGAGAAACTGGGATTGAGGGAGTTCATTATTTTCTCTGTCCGGCCAATCTAACACAGAAACATGTTACAAAGATAAGGATTTTTCTTTATGTTTTTTCTCATTTAGCATTTATTCAAACTTTCACTAAATAGTTGTCTGTGTGCGTGTGTGTAGAAGAAACCATTTTAACCACTTACCTCAGACCAGTGGGGCCCAGAGGTGTTCATGGACAGTACACACAGAGGGTCAGACTTTGAGAACACGTCCATGTCAAGCAGATTGTTACAGGAGATGCTGAGCGCTACCTTGGTCACACAGGCTGTGCTGCCTGGACCTGAGTTTCCCCCTGTTGCCATCGCGGCCTGGAGGACACTCTCACACACAACAACTGACAAACATAAAAAAAACAGTTAAACAACCTTCCAAGTATTTCTGCAGCAGAAATTTAATATTCCACAGCTGTGGGGAATAGCTAATTACATGTAAAAGCAGGTAAATAAATGATAAAATGAATGCAACTGTAATCTCTTATTGTTATTGAGGAAATAAATTGACTTAAATTAGTTACTAATTAAAATGATGGCAACTCCAAAGAATAAGTAGAAAATGAAAATGAATAAGTAGAGTTCATATGCAGCTTTCAGGTGAGCAGGAACTCGTGTATTTTAACAATTAATGGTCTATAATACAACTAACTCTTTATGTGCACATGGTTTGGTTGTATTTGTGACTGCTTCACCACAAAAGACACATTTCTTCATTTCTTCCTCCCTGTACATAAGCAACAGTCCATTATGAGCCCCAGCCTCCTGACCTAACCCTAACCCTGTGGATCCTTCTCCAAGGCAAGGAGACTATTTACAATACTAAACAAAACCACTTTAGTCTCAACACTGTTGACACTAATATTTCCTTAAGAAAAATATTATACAAGTTATTCTTCAAACTTTCATTGTGCATGTTCTTTCACTTCAGTTTAAACATGGTCCTAATAAACCTGAAGTACAGTTATATTGATGAGTTTATGATAACAGGTATGCTTTAGATGAAAAAAGGCTCAACTAATGTTAATGTATTTGACCTTTTCTATGTCCATTCTGGCCTGTAGGTCTCACACTGTTAGTATGAATTGTGAAAGTAACATTTTCTTCGGCCACCCTGCTGGTTACATGAATCCACTGCTTCATTCTTCACCCCTTGCTCCACCCTGACACCACACTGGGCGGGTAATAGCGAGGATTTGACCATTTTCACTCGCAGAAATGTGCAGTCCGTTAAACGGACGCCGAACTGCATGAAAAATACTTGCCGTAAATGTGTTGGTGAATATAAATGTTCAGCGTTTACGATAAACTATCGCTGGGATCTCTTCGTAGATTCACTTGTCCCAGCGATTGAGCTGAGTTCAAAGATTTTACAGTCAGATTGGGAGTAAGGGAGGTGACGTTGGCTAACATCAGCTGCTATCTGTACTTTACACAAGCCGAGTCACCATCAGTATTTCATGAAAATAGCGCATTGATACTGAGTGATACTGTCAGTGACATATAATTGGCTGAAAGGATATTAACCGATCTCCAGTCAGTGGAGCAAGCTGCAGTTAACGTTATTAGAGTAGCCGTTACCGTAACATCCCCCGAATAAACTAACGTTGAAAGGGAGTTCCCTTTCACTACAAAAACGTCCAGCGGGTATTATCTTACTTAGGATACGTTCACTTCGTTCACAGTCAGCTAACGGTCACATGACACGAAATAAACGCCTAACCCAGGTAACGTATTGTACAGAAGTTAGTCGTGTTCAATCGAAGCAGTGCGTTTAAATTCTTGATGACAGTTAGAGTCACACAGTGTCGGCCACCGTGTTTTCAGCGCTTCTCCTACCTGGTTCGGCTCCCTGTTGGATTCCCAGTTAGAGACACAACTAGCTGCCGTGGTGGGCGGTGCCCGGTGCGCTCGTTTCCGGTACAGGGATTGCCGGCGGGCGGCAGCAGACCAGCGAACATAGGGATCAATTCGGTATGTGTGATGGAGGTTCAACGGGGTAGTGTGTTCTGTGTGTGTAAATGGCAATAAACACACTTAATTACACACAGGAAAATGGATACATCTTAAAATGAATGGAGAAACTTCGGGTAGGGCTGGACGGTATACCGGTTCGTACCGAAAACCAGTTTTTATATTTGTTATGATACGAATTTTTCATATACTGGCAACACCGGTTTAAATAGCCTAAACATGTCCGGAATGCAGCGCGCTGGTAAATTGTTTTACGAGGGTACCTTTTCATTGCTGAGCCGCTAAACACGCATTGAACAGCATGGAAATAATAGTGGAATTGCTGAGCGTGGTGGACATGGATAGAGGAAGCGCTGAACAGGAGGTATGGCGACACATTAGTGCCAAAAAGCACTGGTGCGATAAAACATACATTCGGGCGTATTATATTATTTCACACGTGTAGATATATACTGCGAGCGAGAAGAAATATGTGACCAGCGCACCACATATGGTTCCCTCCCCCACTGTGCCAAAAGTTTCGAGCGAGAGAGCAGAAATCAACTTGAAGAGAGCAGGGTGATTTTTGAGTGGTTGTTTAGTGCGCTGGTCACATATTCCTCCTCACCCGGGGAGCAGTTTCCTCTGAGTGCGCGCTCGCAGTTAATATCTACGCGTTGAAATAATATAATATATCCGGATGTATGTTTTATCGCGCCAGTGCTTTTTGGCACTAATCTGTCGCCACAAATATGCAGTAAATATTCTCTCAATCAGTGGAAAATGTGCTAGTGCACATTGTAATAGAATGGAAAATGTTGAGCACGTACTAATGCACTGTGTCAGATATCAGGATGAAAGAATTAGGTTACAACAAAGGGTGAGAGAGAGCAAACGGGGTTGGGATTTGGAGGGAATATTAGGAACTAGTGGTGATAGGGTGAGGGAAATCCAGAGAGAGGTATTAAAATTCTTCGTAAACACCAGATTGTTTAACGGAATTTAGTAGGTGAATGAACTCCTTTTTTGTGTGTTATTGTAAACAGGATCCTGTTCTACATACTCCGGTACGGTAGGTGGCGGTATGCACCTATAAGTTGGTATTGCAATCCGCCAATAAATGCAAAGAAGAAGAAGAAGGAAATGTGGTCAACACTGAATCACGCATGAAAAAAAAATACCGTCAAATACCATGAAACCAGAGTAATTCTGAAAAATACCGTGATATAGAATTTTGGTCATACCGCCCAGCTCTAACTTCAGGCCATGGTCACAGAAGTGCACTTTCCTTAGTCACCAACCACAAAACCCGGACTGAAACATGCATCCACTAAAACGAGCTCTAACAGGAGAACAATGTTTCACTTCTGCGGATGTGTAGAGGCATAATGTCTAGGAGTAAAACCAAAAGGTAAATTTATTCATTATCTTAGTTCAGTATTCAGTATTTTTGTCTTTCGCCAAATGAACAACACAATTAGCAAAAATTTTCACAGCCCAGTCTCTTGTTTCTTGTAGACACAGCTTTGGCAGCTCTTATCCATGTGGGGAAAAAAACAGCTTTTCATAACTTTTGACACAAATTCATGGTATTTTATACATAAACATTGGTTTCACATTCAGGCGTAACCAGCACTAAAATGAGGTAACAGGAGAAAAAAAATGGGATACTGAGGACTGGAAAACATTCAAATCAAATCAAATCAAACCAAATCAGATTTATTTATATAGCGCCAAATCATAACAAAGTTACATCAAGGCACTTTACTTATAGAGCAGGGGTCCGTTTCACAAAGCAGGTTTAGTGGAAACTCGGAGTCTGTTAAGCCTGAAATGAGGGAAACTCAGTTTTCTGTTTATCAAAGGGAGGTAACTCAAACAGGAGAAAGCGGGGTAACTCTACTCTGTTTCCCAGAGAGAGGTAACTTAAGCTCTCAGTCAGTTACCATAGTAACAGACTACGAACCTAACCTGGTTGGGACCAGGTTTTTCTCAATGAACCTTGAGTTTTTCTCTGTCTGCGCCCTCTTTCAGCCACACACGGTATTTGATTTCCTCATTCGTTCAGTCAGCAGGCAAGTTTTGGCGTAGCATAGTTCTGCCATCCGTTATTTAAAAAAATCATTTAAAAAAAATCTGTCAGCAGGCCTATATTAGAAGTCCATTAGGCGACCTTTAGCACTAACATGGCATGTCCTTTGGATAACGATGAAGGTGCAGCATTACTGTGCAGAGAATTAAATATTCGTTGGGAGATGATTATCAGACCATGTAAACTGAGCGGTACCGTTTCATGTCACAGTCCATCATCTACATACACAACCCTAATCCGTCTTTACATTTGCAACATTACCAACCGTAGTCATGCTCTCACATCCCAGCAGAAATTGTGTTTTGCGCAGCGTTTCTTTGCAAATGAGAGTTTTTTGTACGTCGGAGATGCATAGCACTTGAGTAAGGCAACTGTATGCCATAATCACTTCAGAGATTAAGTCAGCATCATCACCACCACCACCACAGCAGTCAAATAAAGACATAATACACATTTCATTTGGTCTTCTTTATTTCCTACAAATACAAGAGCTAGTTTAGTTAATGTTCCAACAGTTAACATAATTAACATAATTCACCTGTGACCATGCACCCACCTCTAACTTGTGCTCCAGTATTTCAATTTCTAGATCTGCCCTCCTAATCTGGCCATCCAAGTATTGCATTTCTTTGTCAGTTTTTTTGGAATTTTTTCAGCAGGTGAATTTTGTAAATCTCTTTTACTGGTAACTTATTAAATTATATTAAATTACACAGTTGCACATGAATTCCACAGAATGAACCTCTGATGTTTACTGAACATCCATCTCACTGTGTCAATCCGTGCAGTGGAAGTTGAGGGACCCTCCTGCTGCTGCCCAGCCATGCCCTGTTAAAAAGGATGAGAATTTGTTAATACTTCAGTGCAGGCTAAATGTCACACAACGTTAAGAAATGTGAATGGGAAGAGAACTATCAGTAACATATCAAGATGTTACCTCTATAAGCCTTTCTGGATCCCCCTCTGTAACGGCAGCAGACACAGTTTCCTCGTGCTCTTCATCTTAGATGAGTGATATGTTTCAGTATACTTAACCTACCATTTGGCAAAATCTTTGGGTATTGCCTACTTACAGTTACAAGGTCTGTTGTGGCGTGAGGGGGCTCCACCAGGCAGATAGAAACATGATCCAAATGAGGTACCCACATGATATTATCCCAAGGTCTTACTTGTTTGAACAAAGTTTTTATATTTCATCTTAAACTGTTGCCAAGTGTGCCTCTTCCCCGAGGGATTGCACCTAAAAGAAATAAATTAATAGGCTACCATTCAAGCAGTTTTCCCCTGTAATATTATTGTGATTGCAAAGGACTACATTTAAACTTACGCATTAACCTGAGCAGCAAAGTTCTCCCACACCGTCTCCCTCTCTTTTGCACTTCTTTCTAAAAACATGTTCAAACTCACCGTATGAGCGCATTAAAATGTCTAATTCTATTGCAGTGAAAAACACGGCCCTCCCCTTCCCCATTGCCATGGTGACTCGTCGAATCGAGGCTCCATTGATGCTGTCTTTTTATAGTTGTGGTGCACGCACGTAACTCCAGGTGAAACTACTCTGAGTTGATCAAACTAACTCAAATCTGCTGTTCTGGAACCAAAAACTCTGAGTTTCCTGTCTCAGAGTAGATCAACTCAGAGTTCAGGGTTAGACTCAGAGTTTGTTGAACCTGCTTTGTGAAACGGACCCAAGGTCTACACCTAACTCTTTATAAATTAAATTATTTAAAGAGACCCAACAGATCCCCCCATGAGCAACAGTAGCTCCTTTAACCCTTGTATTATGTTAAGGGTCAATTTGACCCATTTCAGTTTTTGTGTTGACCAAAGTACTGGTTACTGGCTTTCTTTTTCCTCATGAAATTTTGTGACTTTTCCTCATCTAGGGTCATGAACTGGTGTGTAAAATCTGGACACTTTGATGTGTAGTGGAATGTCTGTGCCGAGTATGTATACAAAGATGATGTTGCGGGTCATTTTGAGCCAGACACTTTAATGTGGGTAAGTAGCTGTACAGATCCAAAACATACATGTCTCTTTGATGTACTTTATTTTGATAACCTCCAGGGCTGAAACGATTCCTCGAATAATTCAAAAACCTTTGATCACAAAAATTGATCAGGGTTCTCTACCCTGTTAGTAGTGCACCCTACCGCACAGCAGCTTTTGGGCATTTGTTTGTGTTTGCTAGCACACGGAGAGTGACAGGGACACCTTAACACAATAGAAAGTCAATGGAGAGCTCTTGATTGTTTTCCTGTGCGTGGCTTTTGGAGGATGACACGTTGCGCTCTGTCTCTATGGAGGAAAGATGTGGAGATGACAAAAGCAAAGATAAAGATAAATGTTGATTGTCTAAAAAAGGAAACCAATTGTTCATTATTAAGTGAAATATCTTATTTTCTCATGTATATTTATAATTGCTCTTTGACAAAGTAAAAATATGTCCTTGTCACTGTTCTCATGTAATCTCTTTGACAAACACACCAAAAATTAACTCCAGAAGATTTACAGATGATGAAGCTTTATCCCAGATTTTGAACTGGGATAGTGACGCAGAGGAAGACGTTTCAGAGACAGAGGACAATGTTACTGATGATCCCGATTTTCAATTTTCCTTTGATGAGGAGGATTCAGAGGACGAGTCTGCCGTTGTCTGTCCATCAGATTACAACCAAGGAATGCAGCAATCGTCATCCACAGAGGGGACATGGACATCTAAAGACGATAATATAAAATGGTCAACATCACCACACCAAAGCTGAGGCAGACTGTCATTTTCCAATGTCATCAAAATGACTCCCAGTCCTACAAGATTTGCTGTCACACAAGTTGATGATATTCAATCAACATTTCAGCTCTTCATATCCCCCAAAATTTAGAGGATTATACTGGAAATGACCAACCTGGAGGAGGCGCGTGTATTTCAAGAGAAATGGAAGCCACTGGATCAGATGACTTGTATGCTTACATTAGAATTCTGGTATTAGCTGGGGTGTTCAGGTCAAAGGGAGAAGCAACTGCAAGTCTATGGAATGAAGAGAATGGAAGGCCAAACTTTCGAGCAACAAGGTCTCTGGAGACATTTCACATGATATCTCGCGTGATCCGATTTGACAACTACGACACCAGAGCTGGTCGACGTGAAAGAGACAAACTAGCTGTGATCAGAGATGTATGGTATTATATAAATGGGTTGAAATTCCACCTTTTTTGTACAATCCTGGTCCCCATGTTACTGTAGATGAGCGCCTTTTTCCATTCAGGGGGTGCTGTCCTTTCCGACAGTACATGCCCAACAAGCCTGCCAAGTATGGGATCAAAATATGGGCAGCCTGTGATGCAAAATCTAGCTATGCATGGAATATGCAAGTGTACACTGGAAAGCTACCTGGAGGAGCATCTGAGACGAATCAGGGGATGCGTGTGGTGCTGGAGATGAGCGAAGGGCTGCAAGGTCATAACATCACATGTGACAACTTATTTACATCATACTGCTTTGGAGATGAACTTCAGAAGAGAAGGCTGACTATGTTGGGAACAGTCAAAAGAAATAAGCCAGAACTTTTCAGTGAAATTCTGAAGATTCAGGGCAGTCCTCTGGTTCCTCAGTATTTGTTTTCACTGAGAAAGCAACAGTTGTTTCATACTGCCCAAAGAGAAACAAGAATGTTCTTGTAATGAGCCCAACGCACAGAGATGCATCTTTGAGCACAAGAGAAGACATGAAGCCACAAATGATCCTGGACTACAACTCCACCAAAGGAGTTAACAATCTGGACAAAGTCACAGCAACATACAGCTGCCAGCACAAGACTGCCCGTTGGCCCTTGGTGATTTTCTACAACATTGTGGACATGTCTGCTTACAATGTCCTGTGGACTGAAATCAACCAGCAATGGAATGCCAGCAAATTCTACCGACGTCAGCTTTTCCTTGAAGAACTCGGCAAAGCACTCCTCACTCCCAAGATCCACAGGCGAGCTAGGCCAGCTCAATCCCCAGCAGCTGCAGCTGTCATTGAAAAGGTCAACCTCAGGTCATCCAACCGATCTGCAATGGATCCAGTGGACACAGGTGTAAAGAAACGGAAAAGATGCCAGGTCTGTCCCTCCCAAGAGGACAGTAAAACAAGTACCTCTTGTGTGAAATGCAAGAATTACATCCGCAGAAAGCACACAGTTACAGTCTGTCCATCATGTGGAGAACATTGAAAATCTGAGTAAATGGGGAAAGTTAAACAAAAAAAAAAAATGTGTTCGTGAAGAAGGAAAAACTTTAAGTAAATAGTTCTTAAAAATTGTGTTGGAATTAAAAATGTATTGTATGTCTGTTTTCTAAATGTTTATATAATCTAAAATGAAGTTGTTATTGGTTTACCCTGGTTTTTTGACTCTTTTGAGTGGATTTACACAGTACGGGTCAAAATGGCCCGCAATATTATCAATGTAATTTTTTTTCAACATAATACGAGGGTTAAGAGGCAGAACCCTTGGGCAGAACCGGGCTCGGGGGGGGGCGGCCATCTGCCTCGACCGATATTGAGAGAGGGAGAGAGAGAGTGGGGGGGGGGGCAAAGTTGGGTAGAGTAGGGAGAGAATGAGAGCAGGAAGAGGGAATATTCAATACAGGTGCAGCAGGAACATGGGGTAGCAATGATTCACCAACTCTAGGATGAGGACAGGGAGAGAGAGGAGAGGAACTGGGAGAGACAGACTTTGGGGAAAACATGGTTAGTAAATAGTTACACATGGTTAGAACTGGGAGAAACATGGTTATTGGTATGTCGGTGCATGAAGGAGAGAGAGAGAAAGAGAAGGGGGGGATGCTCAGTGCTTCCCCCAGCAGTCTGAGCCTATAGCAGCATAGCTAAGGAGTAAGTGAGCTTTGACCTTTTAACTAGAAGCTCTGTCATATAGAAAAGTTTTAAGTGTGGTCTTGAAAATTGCTAAAGAGTCTGCCCCCTGGACCAATGCTAGAAGTTGTTTCCATAGAAGAGGAGAGGAGTCTGATAACTGAAAGGTCCCCTTGGAGATTCTAGGAACCACAAGTAAACCTCCATCTAGAGAGCGGAGTGGCCTACTAGGACAGTAAGGAACTATGAGCTCTCTGAGATATGATGGAGCTTGGCCATTAAGAGCTTTATATATTAAAAGAAGGATTTTAAATTCTACTCTGAATTTTACTGGCAGCCAATGAAGAGAAGCTAACACAGGAGAGATGTGATCCCTTTTTCTAGTTCCTGTTATTATTCCGTGCGGCAGCATTCTGAATCAACTGAAGGCCTTTCAGGGATTTATTTGGACATCCAGATAATAATGAGTTACAGTAGTCCAGCCTAGAAGTAACAAACGCATGGACTAGTTTTTCTGCATCCTCTTGAGAGAGGATATTTAAGGTAAGATTTCTGATTTTCCTACTGTTTCGCAGGTGAAAGAAAGCTGCCCTACTGACTTGTTTTATGTGAGGGACAAAGGACATGTCCTGGTCAAAGGTTACTCCAAGATTTCTTACAGTGGAGCTGGAAACCAAAGTAATGCCATCCAGACTGATTAGATGATTAGATAGGGTTTCTCTGAGGTGCTTAAGGCCAAGTACAATAACTTCAGTTTTGTCAGAATTTAGAAGTAAAAAGTTACAGGCCATCCAGACTTTTATGTCTTCAAGAAATGTCTGCAGTCTGACTATCTGACTGACTTCATTTGGCTTCATTGATAAATACAGCTGAGTATCGTTTGCATAACAGTGAAAATTGATGCTGTGCTTCCTGATAATGTTGCCTAAAGGAAGCAGATATAGGATGAAGAGGATTGGTCCAAGTACTGAGCCCTGTGGGATTCCATAATTGGCTGTAGTGTATGAGGAGGAGCTATTGTTAACATGTACAAACTGATGTCTATCTGATAAATAGGATTTGAACCACCTTAGTGCAGTTCCTTTAACCCTCCTATTGTCCTTGGGGTCAATTTGACCCCATTCAATGTTTATCATTCAAAAAATTGTAGTTGATTGTAGTTTTTTGGATTCATATTTCATGACTATTACGAATTTGAAGGGAACAACTAATTATGCAAAAAATTATCACAATGATACTTTTTCAACTTGCTTTACACATTTTGTACGCATCGGTGTTCCTTTGGGGTCAGTTTGACCCCAAGCTGTTTAAACTGTGTAAAACATGTCTGTCTGTGTGTGTAAACTCACACCCCTACACCTGCTGGTGCAGGATTGATACTTTTGAGTTGATACATGCCCAGGGGGGAGGGAAAGCATAATTCCAATGAGAACCTTGATTATTTGTATGGTGACTTTTGATGAATGCTTTGTTGCATTTCATGGGCTGTGTCCATTCTGACAATATATGCTGAGCAAACCTGCCAAATACAGCATCAAAATTTGGGCAGCATGTAATGCACAGTCCAGTTATGTCTGCAATTTAACTAGACTATGAGGAAAATCCATTGAGGAAACACTTGAAAAAATCAGGGCATGAGGGTTGTGCTTGACATGGCTAAAGGACATCATGGGCATCATATTACATGTGATCACTTTTTCACATCTTACACATCTTACCCCAACATCTTGGATGGTACAAACCACAGGCAGGTGCCAGGTTTGCCCCACCCAAAAGGATTCAAAGGCAAGTATGACCTGTGCTCAATCCAAAATATATGTCTGCAAGGAAACACGGTGGCATAACGGTTAGACTGTTGCCTCATATTTGTGGGTTTGATTCCTGGGCCCGTGGCCTTTCTCTGTGGAGTTTGCATGTTATCCCCGCGCCTGCGTGGGTTTCCTCCAGGTATTCTGGTGCACAGTCCAAAGACATGCATGTGTAGGTTAACTGGTGACGCTAAATTGTCTGTAGGTCTGATTGTGAGTGAGTGCTTGTCTGTCTCTGTATATCTCTATGTGTTGGCCCTGTGACAGACTGGTGACCTGTCTATCACCAGGAATTTGACTCCACATATTATAAATAAAAACAGATTCATGTTATGACCAATGTTCCCATTTTCTAACTTTACAAAATCCTGCTAAAAGTTTGAAAATGTATTTGTTTGACTTGGGCAAATTTGACACAGAACAAGGTTTCAGCACCCCCCTCCCACACACAAACACACACAAAAGCCAGAAAAACTGAAAAATAAAATAAAAATATACAAATAAAACTCTGCCACTCTGTCATGATTCAAATGAGTGGCTCCTTATCAGACCTTAGCAGAGCCTGATGACGAGCTGATCATTTGAATTAGGTGCGTTGTGTGTTTTAGACCTTGCAGAGTATGTGGAAGCGGGACCTGCTGACCCAGAGCAAGTAGCGTCTAAAGTAGAGGAATTTATTGAAGTTGTTGGCATTATTTCTGTACTTTCTGACCAAGATATTGAACGCAAATTTAGAAGAAGTACTCCACCGCTTCAGACACAACAACACAAAGCAGGATCGGGTAGTTTGGCATTTAACATACCAACTGCAGTTCTGGAGCACCGAGTTCTTTCTGCTAAACCAGCTTGTCAAATTGCAGCAATGTTTGGACTGTCAACGAAGAGTACCAGGAGGTGCATGCACCAAAGCTGTCTAATATCCAGACCAGACCAGCAATTTATAAACTGAAAACTAATGAATTTAGTGTAAATACTTTAGACCGCTGAAATAACGCCAACAACTACAATAAATTCCTCTACTTTAGACGCTACTTACTCTGGGTCAGCAGGTCCCGCTTCCACATACTCTGCAAGGTCTAAAATTTCTCCCGAGAAAGTTGAAGCACATCCTGCGAAGCCGTAATGTTCTGAAAGACTTCCAGGCTTCACCAAAGCAATCGATTCTGCTCAGTTCGCATTAGCCCCGCCCACTGACTTTGATGGGTGAGTTTGACAGATAAAATTAATTCATGAAGCACTGCAACACATGACCATGAAATAATTAAATACATCGTGAAATAATTATATATATTTTTATATTAAATGAACTGGTATTTTAATGAATTAATGACACATTTAGGTAATTATTTAAAGATTTGTATATATATATATATATATATATATATTTCATTCTGTCCCTTTTGGTCCTCCATAGAAGAGGAGCGTGTTAAACTGCGGCTCTGCCTCCTGGTCTCGACTCGGGGTTGTCAGGGTTTTAACTTTCTAATAAACTAGGCCATATTCTTAGATATGAGAGCAGCACCACCCACAGTGGGATGGACACCATCTCTCCTAATCAGACCAGGTCTCCCCCAGAAAGTCTTCCAGTTATCTATGTAGCCCACATTGTTTTCGGGACACCAACTCGACAGCCAGCGGTTGAATGACGACATGTGGCTATACATGTCATCACTGGTCCGATTGGGGAGGGGACCAGAGAAAACTACAGTGTCTGACATCGTTTTAGCAAAATTCAAACAACATTGAAATGGATAATACATATATGTATATTTAAATATGCACACACACACACACACATATATATATATATATGGCCAGTTATGGGGAAGTTACTCAAAAAAAGTAATTAGTTGCTTATTACTAGTTACTTCTGTAAATTTTTATGAGATTACTTTACTAGTTACTGCATTTGAAAAGTAACATCACTACTTATTACTTTACTTTTCTGTTTCTTAATTTACTGTGTAGATGCATGGACAAACATCATATCCCTATCACTTAGTGTTTATTGTATAGACGTATACAAAATGGGGCAGCCAGTGGTTAGCGCTGTTGCCCCACAATAAGAAGGTCGCGGGTTTGGTTCCCAGCCTGGGTCCTTTCTGTGCGGAGTTTGCATGTTCTCCCCGAGTCTGTGTGGGTTTACTCTGGGGACTCCCGTTTCCTCCCACCAAAGACATGCATGTCTAGGTTAACTGGTGACTCTAAATTGTCCGTAGGTCTGAATGTGAGTGTGAGTGGTTGTTCGTCTATGTTTGTCTTTGTGTGTTGGCCCTGTGATGGACTGGCGACCTGTCCAGGGTGTACCCCGCCTCTCGCCCGGAACATTGGCTGGGATTGGCTCCAGCACCCCCACGACCTGGAAACGGAAGGTGGTAGAAGATGGATGGATGGATGGACGGATATACAAAATGGCATTTAAACATATAAACGCTCCAACACTTGACAAAAGCTTTGCCTGTTTAGGCGGGTTTGGCTGCTCATCGACTCCTTCAGATGACTGGCAAGCAGGATCTTTCCCCACAAGCTTTGTATTGCCATGCTGGGCTGACAAATGCTTGGTAAGGTTGCTCATTGACTTGGCACAGGTTGAAAGACACCTGTCGTCTGGGCATAGAGTGCATTTCACTTGAAATTTTTGTCCTTTCGAGTTATAAACTTAATGAAAATATCGCCACTAGCCGAAACCCCCTGTCTCTGTGTCTGTCTCCATTATTGCTCTCCTTCGCACCAGCAGCAACGTCACTCGACTCAAATCGATCTCTGGCAACCCGCTCAGGCAAGTAGCACGCACACAGACAAACACAGCTTGGGTAACGCAGGAAAGCGTGTTCCTATGGTCTAGTAAAGTAGTGTAGTTACCGATATTTTTGTGTAATGTGTTACTTTCCTTCGTTACCTAAAAAAGTAATATCCTTACTGTAATCCGTTACTTTGTAATTCGTTACCCCCAACACTGTATATAGCACAAAGTCAAATATTACTGCATTTATTTGATTAAGATAATCCTTTATTAGTCTGTCAGATGGGGAAATTCACAAATGATTCAGCAAAAAGGTACAGAAATGTAACAAATATATAAGAAAAACTGAGTCACCATAAAAATATGTAAAAAGAAATTTGACCAATTCGGTATATAAATATATAAAATGAAAGTTAACCCATATATGCAGTATAGACATAAACAGTTAAGAACAGACAGAGGAAACAGTAGATACAGGCAAGCGAAAAATATACAGTATTTGGATTTATTATCCCACTATTCTAGGACGCGTCAGACATATTGTATATATTAGGTGGTTACAGCTTGTAAGAATTGAAGAAGGAAGCAATTTGATCAGGCAGCTCTGACAGGACGTTTTGGGTGAGGGCAACACTGTTTCCCTACAACAGCATCACAAAAAAAAAAAAAAAATCCCAACACTCACATCAGCATTATTTGTGGCTACATTGTGTTTTATTGGACATGTTCTTACAGTGTTTCTTCTAGGATTTTTTTTCAGCAGCGGGGGCAGGCTCTCTGGGGGGCCGTGGCAGCGTAAACAAATGACACTTGACTGGAGATTTAACTTTTACAACCTATTTATTGGCTGGTCAGTTGAAAATGGCTTTTTCCCTTACAACCCATACATCTCAGCCATACAATGTCAAATAAAGGCTGAATGTAAAAAGTAAAAAAAAAAACAAAACAATAAAATTAAATAAATTTAAAATGTTAATTGTCTAATACGATTACATAAAAAAAATTTAGTAACATTAGATAATTTACACTCACATCACATCTAATTACAAGTGTGAACATTAAAATACAATCCGGCCAACAAATGAATCGAACACAACTGGATTTAGGACTTAGTTTTGTCGAAGACATTTCGCCTCCTTATCCCAGGGGCTTCATCAGTTCGTAATGCATCGCTCTGACTAGTCCTCACTAGTCCAACAAAACAGTGGAGTTGGACCCAGGTATTTAACCTCTGTGGGAGTGTTCACAAAGCTCCTTGTGACAATAGCCAGTTAGTGGAGTTTCACTGACCATTGCTAGTCATGTGAGGCCTCCAGTGAACGGCCATCATTAGGAGTCTTGTGAGCCCACTGGTGAACGACAGTCGTTATGTTCGTTGGAGTCCCATGAGGTCAGTTTCGGGCAGCCATTGTTGGAGGCTGAGTTGTTAACTCTCCTGGGTATGGTTGACAGGGCAGCATTGTAGATGGGAGATAGGTGGTGTCGCAGGCCCCCTCCTCAGTTTAGAGAAGGTTTCTCCACTTTTACATAGATGGCTTCTTTTACTCGTCTTTCAGTTTGAAAGACTTAAAAGACTTTCAAACTGAAAGAGGAGTAAAAGACCAATGCGTTACGAACTGATGAAGCCCCTTGGATAAGACGCGAAACGTCTTTGACAAACCTATGTCCAGTTGCGTTCGATTCAATTGTTGGCCGGATATGACTATGACCTGGATGAATGAGAATATAGACAGACATATTAAAATACAATTTTTTACTTAACCATCATCATTTATGAGTCAGTAGAAGGCTAATGATACCTGACTAGCATCATCTTCATCAGTTGTCTCTCTCTTCTTAGAGAAATATTTGAACAAGCTCATCTGAAAATGCAGTTAATACATCATGGTGTGTAGATATTAGCTCAATGCTATCAATTAGTTTACCCATGTTAGCGTCACTGAGTTGGCACTGGACCCAATTAACTTAAGCTACCGGTATGTTATGTAACGTTAGCTGGCCATCAATACTTTGCGATTGTCCATTTAACTTGTAAAATCTATGATGAGTTATCTTAAGCTAATAAATCTACCTTTTCTCCATTAAGTTACTGCCCTATTTTCCAGAACAACACTCTTCTGACTCTCTGACCTGGGCGGGCCGCCACTCATAAATGAATGTAGAGGAAACACTGTCTTATCATTCCCCCAGACATGATGCAAATGGCACAATCAAGCTCAGATGATTTGTTGGAACGCACAAGCATCACTCATACAGTACTGGAGCCTCTACTAGATGACAGCAACAACAGCTATAGAGGCTGAGAGGATGTACAGTAAGGCCCATAAATATTTGGGCATTCACACAACTTTCATCATTTCAACTCTGTACACATCCACAATGGATTTGTAATGAAACAATCAAGATGTGCTCTAAGTGCAGTTTCACCTTTAATTTAAGGGTATCCAAATCAGGTGAACAGTATAGGAATTAAAAGACATTTTATATGTGCCCTCAACCCTTTAAGAAAACAAAAGTAATTGCAAAACTAATATAATCTTGAATAAAATTGTCACTTTTAATACTTTAATACTGTCATTGACTGCAAATGCTTTGCAGTCAATGACAGCCTGAAGTCTGCATCCCATAGATGTCACCAGACGCTTGGTATCATCCCTGGTGATGTTCCACCAGGCCTCTACCGCAGCTGCCTTCAGTTCTTGCTTGTGCTTGGAGCATTTCCCCCTTCAGTTTTGTCTTCAGCAAGTGAAATTTATGCTCAATTAAATTCAGGTCAGGTGATTAACTTGGCCATTGCAGAACATTGCACTTTTCTACCTTAAAAAACTGTTTCAAGTCACTGTCCATCTGTACCTCGAAGTGCTGTCCAATCAGTTCTGAAGTAATTGACTGAATATGAGCAGTTAATATTTCCTGAAACACTTCAAAATTCATCCTCTTAAGAGAAACAGTTCCATTGGCAGCTGTTTATTCGCCAATACACTACCACCACCACGCTTCACTGATGAGGTGGTATACTTTAGATCTTGAGCAGTTCCTTCCCTTCTACATATTTCCCATCATTCTGGGACAAGTTGATCTTCATCTCATCTGTCCATAGGATGTTGATCCAGAACTGCACAGACTCTTTTATGCTACATTCACACTGCAGTTCAAAAGTGACCCAATTCCAATTTTTTTGCTCATATGTGACTCAGATTGGATTTTTTTATGACAGTGTGAACACCACATGTCACATGGAATCTGATCTTTTCAAATCAGATTCAGCTCACTTCCATATGTGGTTCTAAATCAGATACAGGTCGGATGTTTTGCAATGTGACTTTGACATCACTTGAGAGCAACTGTTGTCATAATACTGCGCTGGCAGGGTTGGGAGTCAAGAAGCTGTCAAAACAAACATGGAGGATAGCGGAGACAGAGCTAGTCAGTGGAGGGACAGTGTGCATGCAGGTCAGTTAAGGGCCGCAATGCATTCACACCCGAGTCTGATATAGGACACATTTAAAAAAATTAATGAGTTTATAGATCCCAGTGTCCAAAAAGGAGGAGTACCAGGATATTCAGGCTGCCTGGAGCTTGTAATAGCACACATGGATGCGCTGCAGATGAAGTTCACTGTGGGAAGCGTCACCACCAAATGGCAAAGGCACGAGAAAGTCATCATGGCAGAATGCACAATTTCCATGGCCCTGTTCACAGCGGCGATGAATCTGCTGCTAAAGGCAGGAGGAATGCAGTGCGGAGGCCCAAAAGCAGACGATGGCACGAAACACGCCGCTTGCCTAGCTCTCATGGACGGCGTGATGGTGATGATTCCATCTATCCAGGGGACACAGTGGATCCTAGGTGCATTGGAAAAGATGGCAACATGGTCAGGCCTGCAGTTTAAAGCGGAAAGTCAAGGAGCCTCTGTATCTTGAAGGGCAAGCTAATAGGAAACATCTTCAGCATCCAAGGCTCCAAGATTCCAACAATCCAAGATCAAAGGGTCCGATGCCTTGGAAAGCAGTACGACAGCTTCCTAAAAGACAGCAGCAATCTCACTAACACCAAAGCCCAGCTGATCACCTGGCTAAAGGCAATCGAGCACAGCTACTGCTTGAGAGGTTGCAATGGCCCTTCCTAATTTACGACTTTCTCGTGTCTCAAGTGGAAGGAATGGAAAGACTGGAGCAAGTTCCTGCAGAAATGGCTGGGAGATCCCCCCCATCCTTTAGCGCACTCAACCTGCAGAGTAAGACCTCCAAGCTTCCCTTACTAGTCTCTGGTTGAAGAGTTTAAAGCCACCAAGGCAAGGGCAGTCAGTACACTCCTCTCTTCTCAAGACGGGAAAGTAAGACACGCAAGTAAGACCATCAAATGCAGCAGAAAGTGGAAGCCCCAGCAAGCCGTGATGGAAGCAGAGTCCTACTGGGAACACCAGGAAATCGTGGGTGTGGTATGCCAAGGCCGGCTGGGCCTTGGACACTACAGTGAGAAGAGGTGGAGCAGGGCTGATGCCAGAGCCAGAAGAAGCCTCTTGCTGCAAAGAGTCCATGAGGCAGCAGAGGAGAAATGCCAGGTGAAAGCGATCAGATTTGCCTCTCAGGGTCGATGGACGCAGTGGGACCAGGCACAGGAGCTACTGATGTCCTGGAAGGAACTGTGGCAGACTGACCAAGGGAAGTTGAGCTTTCTCTGTGACTGACCTACTGCCAACCTCAAGTAACCTGAAGATCTGGGGTGGAGAGGAAGATCCATCTTGCAACCAATGCGGAGCAGCCACCTGTACATTGAACCACATCCTGACTGGTTGTCCAAAGGCATTGGCAGAAGGGCAGTACAGATGGAGGCATGACAAGGTCCTCACGGAAATCGCCAAATGGGTGGAACAGCAGCGAGTCAAAGCCAACAACAAGCAGGCCCAACCGCCCGGAACCATAACCTTTGTGAAGGAAGGACACAAGGCTTATAAGACCAGCACGGTGGCCAGGAACCCACCCTGTACCCTGCAATGAGCTTCCAAGTGGAAGTTGAGAGTGGACCTGAAGAGGAAGCTTGTCTTCCCACAGGACGTGGCAGTGACCTCCCTCCGACGAGATATGGTCCTGCTCTCCAGGAGCAAACTCTAATCGGCCTTACAATAGTTTACACCTTGTGGTAAACCCTCTGTATTCACAAAGACTTTGACTTTTGATACACCTACCTCCTGGAGAGTGCTCTACTGTCTCTTTTGGCATTGCTGTGCTTACCAATTTGGCCACAACTTATGTTTTTGCTACCTCTGTGATGGGTTTTGTCACAGGAATGCAGGAGTGAGGACCCAAATGCAGGAGCCAGAGGCAGCAGGATGAAGTGGAGATTAAACTTTAGTGAAAAAAAACAAAAATACTCAGTGCTGGTACAAAAGGCAACAGGCAGACTAGACGCAGAACTGAACTGAACTTGACAGAACACAACAGAGGATCCGACAATGAATAAACAGAAAACCAAGACTTTAATACAAACTGAACTAACGACACAACAGGGAACAGGTCAGGAGACAGGGGCAGGCAGGGAGCGGATTGGCAGACAGGACAGACAGCCCGAACGACAACCCAAGGAGGCGATACTCAGGCGGGCGGCCAGAAGGCCAGACAGGGGCAGAATGGGAGACCCTTGCAAACATCCTGGGGCTTGAACAAAGGCGGAGCAAAAGACATCAGGCGGGCAGCCTGGGGCCAGAGCCGAAGGACGCAGCATTTCTGGAGGGCAACCATGAAGACAACCAGGCGAGTACAGCTGCTCTGAAGGCCGACCAGACCAACGAAGCCACTGAGGACGACCAGGAAGACACCCAGCCGTGCAGAGCCACTCCAGAGATGCTGCAGGCTTGGAAGGCAGGCCCTCGGAGGAAGACTGCGGTCTCAGGAGGCGTACCCTTTGGGAAGACTGGGGTCTCTGGGGATGGAACCATGGGAGGAGGTGAAGCCTCAGAAGAACAGCCCTCAGGTGAACCTGGCGACTGGAGGAAACAGGCAACCAGGAACCCAAGGACCAGGGACTCCACAACCTCAGGCAGATTAATCGAGGGAGATGGAAGAATAGAATGCTGTAGCAGTCCAAAACCAGGAGACGGCTGCGGCCCAGCCGGGGCAGGGGATTGGTGGACAAGCCGGTGGCTAGCAGGCTGGGAGGCTGGCTGGTGGCTAGCAGGCCCAGAGCTAGCAGGCTGGAAAGCTGGCCGGTGGGATCCCCACTGGGCTGGAGCAGCATGCTGGGTAGACGCTGGTCTGGCTCAGGCTGGGGCTCGGTCTGGCCTGGATGGAGCCACTGGCACAAGGCTCGTCTCATGGATCGAGGCCCCCCCAGGGCCAGGTGGGTTCCCAAGAAAGGGTTGGAGGCAAGAACTGGCTCAGAACAGGTGGGTTGGAAGCTGGCATGCTGGAGGAAGTCCCTCAGTCTATTACGGACGACATCCTGGTGGGGAACAAAATGACTCACCCACGGCTTCTCCTTGAAATATTGCTGCTGGGTGGTGATCTGCTCCAGGTATTTCTTGTGTTGGCGAGGGTGAGAGGCAATGACGCGAGCCACAGTTTCCTCGAATTCAGATACCCTCTTTACAAAGAGGCGTTGCTCCGCTGGGTCCATTTCTGGTCAGATCCTTCTGTCACGGGAATGCAGGAGTGAGGACCCAAATGCGGGAGCCAGAGGCAGCAGGGTGAAGTGGAGATTAAACTTTTATGAAAAAAACCAAAATATTCAGGGCTGGTACGAAAGGCAACAGGCAAACTAGACGCAGGACTGAACTGAACTTGACAGAACACAGAGGATCCGACAATGAATAAAACAGAAAACCAAGACTTAAATACAAACTGAACTAACAACACAACAGGGAACAGGTCAGGATACAGGGGCAGGCAGGGAGCGGATTGGCTGGGAAGACACAAAGAGGAGGGCAGAACTGATAGGGTAACACAAGGCAGGTGTGGAGTAAAGTGTGGAGGGAAAAACACAAGGAGCAGGGCAGGCCTGACAAGGGGGAACACAAGACAGGTGTGAGAAGAAGTGTAGGTTAGGGAAGAATCAAAACAACACAGGAGGGAAACACAGGGTACCCAGAAAACCAAAACCCAGAACACACAATAAGCAAACTAAAAAACACCAAAGTCCAAAAACACAAGAATCCAAAACTAAAGTCCACAATCATGACAGGTTTAATCAGCCTAATGGTGGCTTGCTTCACTGACAGTGACAGCTCCTTGGAATTCATATTGAGAGTTGACTCACCAGATTCCAAATGCAAATACCACATTTGAAAATATACTTTAGACCTTTTATCTACTCCTTGAATGAAAACGAGGGAATAACACATACCTGGCCATGGAACAGTTGAGCAGCCAACTGTCCATCTACTTTTGGTCTCTTAAAAAGTGGAGGGAACATACAAAATTTGTTGCAATTCCTATACTGGTCACCTGATTTGAATGTAAATACCCTGAATATCAGGTCTCAGAACAGAGGAACCCAAGAGCATGAATGCAGAGACAGGAGCTGAGTCCAACAGGCTTTAATCAATCCAAATAAAAGGCAGGTCAAAAACCAGGCAGGCAGACAAATAGTGCAGACATTTCCAGAGGGCTAGGCAGGAGCTTCAGACCAGGGAGACAGGCAAGGGTCAGGAAACCGGGCAGGCAGGCAGACCAGGCAGAATAATCCAGAGGGCTAGTCAGAATCTCTGAGACGGATAAATAGGCAGGGTTCAGGAAACAGACGAGCAGACAGGTACAAGAAACGCTGGAAAGCTAGGCAGTAACACACAGATAATTGGGCAGAGAGCAGGGGAAAGTGGACCGGTATAAGTATAGGAAGACTGATGGGGGAATGAGCCTCAGGTGAGGAGATGGGTGGGGAAAACTAGGTGCAGGGAATGAAGGTGCTTGCCAGGCAGGGGGGTGTGTCAGGAGCTGCAAAGACAGGAGAGAGTGATCAGGCTGATGTCACTGTGACAGAACCCCCCCCTCTAGGGACAGCTCCTGACATCACACCCGGTTGACCAGGATGGTCATAGTGGAAATCCCTGATGAGGGAAGGGTCCAAGATGCTCCGAGCCGGGACCCACGAGCGTTCCTCCGGCCCCTAGCCCTCCCAATCCACCAGATACTGATAGCCCCTCCCCTGTCGGCAGGACTTCAGGAGGTGCCTCACAGTATATGCAGGAGCCCCCCCAATGAACCGGGTGGGCGGCAGGGGTCTGGAAGAGGGCTGGAGTTGACTCTCTCTGATAGGTTTGGGGCAAAAAACATGAAACGTGGGGTGGATGCTCATGGAACCAGGCAGGCGGAGGTGGACTGCTGCAGGATTGATGATCCTGGAAACAGGGAATGGGCCCACAAACCATGGCGCCAGTTTCCTGGATTCCATTCTTAATGGCGGGTCTCTGGTGGAAAGCCAAACCTTCTGACCAGGGGCTTAGCGCGGGGCAGGGAGGCGGTGCCAATTAGCATCCTTGCAGTATCGGTCAGACGTGCAGAGCAGGGTGGAGCGAGCCTGTAACCAGGTGTGGCGGCACCGACAAATGAAGGCCTGGACAGACGGGACCCTGGCCTCCTTCTCCTGTGCTGGGAAAAGTGGCAGTTGATACCCCTGGGAGCACTGGAAAGGAGTCTCGTAGCTGAGCTGGGAAGGTTGTTGTGGGTGTATGGGTGGCCACAACAGTTGCTTGGACCAGGATGAGGGGTTGCGGGACGAGAGGCAATGCAGGGCCGTCTCCAACTCCTGGTTGATTTTCTGCATCTGGCTGTTGGATTGAGGGTGGAAGCCGGAGGACAGGCTGACAGAGGCACAGTGGAGCCTGCAAAACTCCAGTTCAGGAGACATACTTGGCCACTGAATCAATTTCACCCTGTTCTTCTTTAGAAATACACCAGTGGCCTTAGATATGTGTTTAGGATCATTGTCATGTTGGAAAAGTGCACCACGACCAAGGGCACAGAGTGATGGTAGCATCTTTTCTTTCAGTATAGAGCAATTAATCTGTCAATTCATGATGTCATCTATGAAATGCAGCTTCCCAACACAAGCAGCACTCATGCAACCCCACATAAGGACAGTGCCGCCACCATATTTCACTGTAGGCACCATGCATTTTTCTCTGTATTCCTCACCTTTGTGACACCATACAGTTTTGAAGCCATCTGTTCCAGAAACATTTATCTTGGTCTCATCACTCCAGAGTATAGAGTCCCAGGAGGAGGCAGGAGGAGGAGAGGCTTCTTTCGTGGACAGCACCCATGCATGCCATTCCTCTGCAGTGTATGCCGTATTGTGTCACAGGAAATAGTCACCCCAGTTTGGCTTTCTACTTGTTTAGATAACTGCAGTGAACTTGCATGCCGATTTTCTTCAACCCTTCTCATCAGGAGACGCTCTGTCACGGGGCGTGTAGGGAGAGCCAGGACCCAGATGCAGAGTAATCAAACCTGCTTTATTACAACAAAAATTCACCTTACGGGAAAAATGCAGGATAAGCTAAAGTACAAAAGAAAATCACCACGAGGGGCAAAGTAACAAAGAAACACAAAATCACCATGAAGGGAATACTCACAAAATGAACTGAAGGTGTCCAGGAGAAAACTCACTGGCGAAATAACAAAACTCAAATCTATTTCTCAATAGAGCACTGGAGACACAAGAGGTAGGAGATCGACTCGAGAGCAGGGTACACATGGGTAGCATAGGGAATAATCTGGCACTGGGAAGCGTTTGAGGCTGGCTTAAGTAGCCAGCTGATCAATGATGTGCAGGTGCGCCTCGTGATCCCTGCTGCTGAGGGAATCGCCCCGCCTACCTGCACTCAACCTGCAGCAGAGGGAGAAGAGAGAGGATCAGGATACACAAACAACACACGAGCCAAACCATGACACGCTCCTGTCGAGGTGCTAACTTCAGTGGACGACCTGGACGTCTCTGTGAGATGGTTGCAGTTTCATCTTTTTTTATATTTTTGTACCACTTTTGCTACAGTATCCTGACTGATAAGTAAACCTTTGCTGATCTTTTGTAGCCTTCACCTTTGTGGTGTAAAGAAATTCTTTTCTTTCTCAGGTCTTGTGACATTTCTCTTCCATGTGGTGCCATTGCTGACAACATGAAATGAGAAAGGGTTTTTTTTAAGTAACACCCTTTTATAGTCATCTCTCTGCTGGACACCTGTCTAATGAATAATTAGACTCACCTGTGGTTGATTCTTGTTAAATTAGACATTTGCAGTCTAAAGTTTAGCTTTGCTCCAGAGACTTTCAGTGAGGTGTACTCATTTTTGCATCACCCAAATTTGAGTAAAACTGAAAAGTTTGTTCTCCAAGTTATATAATTAACCTTACTTCCATGTTATAAGTTAAACAGATGTTATATAAAACTTACTCTTGTCAAAATTTTGGAAATTGTTTTTGTGTTAATTGAGATATTGTTTAAAAATTTACTTTTCGAAAGGGGTGTACTCATTTACGCTGAGCACTGTATGTCAGCCCAGTGATAGACTGGTGACCTGTCCAGGGTGTCCCTTGCCCAATGTGGCGATCCTTGGCTACAGACAAATCATGTTGATCAGTGAAATGAAAGGAAAGCTAGAGGAGACAGATCTGCTGGTGCTTATAGTCCTTCAAATGCAAGTTGTAGCTGCTGTCAAGGACAAAACTATCTGAATTATATATTTTAAGTACATATTTATTTACATTACATTTAGAAATCAGAATTACAGAAAAGCTACAGAAAAAGAGAAAAGCTAAATACAGAAAAGCTGTAAATAAAGGAGACTGGAATGAGAGATCATATATATATATGATGATTTCTGAGTAAAACTTAAATTCAGTATATACATTAACTCGGTCATGGCAGTACGAAGGTGTGGGCCACTGCTTAATTGGAAATCTCTGAAGGGCACAAACTGGAAAATATCTCTCGAGGCAACGTCACCATTGTGTGAAAACAGCAGTTTGTCATCACAATCGAGGAACTCCATGGTGCTGAAGTCTTCCCCACCTACACCTCATCTATAATGATAGACATGGGCAAACAAGAGGCTTCCACAATGGCACTGCATGTCTGGTCCATATCGGTGATCACTCCATCGGTAATGATGAACACATGGTACTGCTGCAGGTGGAAAGAACAAGAATAAGAATCTCAGCCTTTTTTGATCAGCTTCAGTGGGAACTTAGAATATCTTATTCTTAGTTTAAGTTAAAACATAGGCAACAGTTTTAAAGGCTGTGTGTTGTAGAAAAGTAATTTTATGTTTGATGATATCATATGATTAGTGGCTGTTGTTACTACAGCTCCAGGAAGAGGCTGAGAGAGGAGATAAAAAACTTGTTTCTTTATCCAAAAGTATATTTTATGGATATCAACAGCTGAGAAGAAACACTGGAGAAATAAAAATAGGGGATCTTTGATTCCCCTTGGCTCTAGACTTGTAATCAACATTTTTACTGAACTATGTGACTTACACAGTACTACACACTAACTGAACAACATTTTATAATGGATGCTGTTCTTTGACAAAATGGATGATGGGAAATTTAAGTAAGCAACAATTACACCTAACATAAATAGATTTTCTTACTCAAATGGCAATGAAAAAAGGAAGTGAACTGCTTGGTATCGTGCTTTGCTGTTAAAAGTGATTATTTAATCTATTTGATTCAGCATTTGCTAGTTACTTACTGAGGCCCTAGTTTGCTGAAGAGCTTGTCTGGCAAAGCAGGCTACATGTCTGATGACAGGAGAAAAGTTTGTGGGACCCCAGAGCTTCAACTGGGGTAGACACTGCTGGTATGCCTGCACTACACCCTCTATGCCTACAAAAGACACACACACACACACACACACACACAGGTAAAGGTGATCCAGCATAACATGGTATAATTTAACTTCAGGCAAACACAGTCCAGTGAAAAGCTTAAACCTACCAGAACAGAATGGATTTGCTGGATTGAAATTGATAGGAAATTCATGAGAAACCTGTAAACATGATACATAAATAGATACTATTATAAAATACAGTCTGACAATTTTACACCCCCCTGTAGTCAGAAGAAACACAGTGTCTTATTACTCCTGCCTCCCTCATTGTTGATCCTGTCAGAAGCCTGAAGTCTAACTAACTGAATTAATTATTTCATGGCTCAGTTCATGAGGACACGACTCATTAAGCTTAACTCTTTTATCACTAACCAGTCAAGTAAATGATGAAACATGCCATTATAATGTCTGTTCAAGAAAAGCATTTTAAGCGTTTACTTGTGACTTTTCATAGGAGGGACATGGGCACCAAAACCAAAGACAAGAAACATCAAGTTATTTCAGGAGCAGGGAGGAAAAATAAAGGTGCAGGTCAGAGACAGTACATAAGAATGGACATATCTGTAAGGTAAAACCAAAACTGAAAAGCCTTAAACCAGCACTGAATCTAACCATCAGGGGGCAACTCCCCTGATTTTAAAAAAGAAGTCAAATTGATGGGAAAATTACCCTAAATTCTTTCCTAATAAGTTCATTGTCTCAGTCTCTAGTTTCAAGTCTTCAATACAAAGTGATATTTTTCATTTTTAAATGATGGACCCATCTAGAGGAATTGACAATAAAGCCGGGTATTAGTGTAGCATAGTGGTTAGCATCATTGCTAACACAATAAGAAGGTCGCGGGTTCGGTTCCCGGGCCTGGGGCCTTTCTGTGCAGAGTTTACATGTTCTCCCCGTGCCTGCGTGGGTTTCTTCCGGGTACTCTGGTTTCCTCCCACCGTCCAAAGACATGTATGTTTAGGTGAATTGGTGATTCTAAATTGTGTGTAGGTCTGAGTGTGAGTTGTTGTTGGTCTCTGTCTGTCTCTGTGTGTTGGCCCTGCGATGGACTGGTGACCTGTCCAGAGTGTGTCCTGCCTTCCACCAATGTGAGCTGGAGTTAAGTGGTAGAAGATGAATGAATGAAGGAATTATTAGGGGGGTGTGGCTACTGCGGGATCGACATACTGTAACAACCAATCAGGATAGAATACAGAGCATGTTAGATCAACCCCTCAGTCTTCCTCATCTCCACCTTCTCCTTCAAATATGGTTTGTACTAGTTTCAAATTGGAGATTTCAAAACAGGAGCTCAAGAATGATGGTTAATGTCAGGGTGGGTTAACACTTGGTACAGGTATATCATGCATACTGTACACCAGGCACTGTATTAAAGAGCCTTGTGTAGTCTACCCACATGCCTGAGTCAGTCTACTTCCTGAGGAAGCTCAGGTCTCTCAGTGTCCGCTCAGTGTAATTTATTGGTCTGTTGTTGCTGGTGCTGTCCTTTTTGCCATGGTGTTCTGGGGAGGCATGCATCAAGGCAAACAATGGCAAAAGACTAAACTTAGTAGGAGGGTCAAGACTGTTGTTGGTGTGAGACTTTTTATCTGTACACTAGCATAGACTAAACAGGAGATTTTAAAAAAAGATCTTTGCTTTGGAAAGCCTTGTCTTACAGAGACTCCAGGTTAGTGTTCATATACGCTGGTGCAGAGTTTGGGTTTACCTGTCATAGTCCTGGATGACGTTACCCACCGCCCAGATGGCTGTCAGGTATTCATTGTAGCCCTTAGGCTTGATGTAGTGGAGGGAATGGAGAGACTTTGGATCCCCGTTAGAGCCTGTGAAGTCAATGGCAATCTGGACCAGACCCAGGAAAAATATTGAGTCAAGATACAAAGGTTCTCAATAATTAAAAGCAAATGAAAAATCATAGGTGATCGGTCTAATTATTTCTACTGAAACATGTGAATAGACAGTAAATAAAACAAGGAAACTAAAATAAATTTATAAATTTAATACCAAACTTACAGTAAAGTTGATCTGACGACCCCCCATAATATAATCCAGTCAACACTAACAATAAATTAAAAAAACTCACACCTCACATGCGCAAGTAACATTTAAATCTTAATTTAAAACAAAACTGTGTATCTTAAAGAACAGCAAAAACGCACACCTTCACGTTGTGATGTCATTATCGCGCATGCACAAACACATCGCGTATCCACCCAGGTCACAAGCGCTCATATGTTTTAAGGAGCTTTTTAAAATGGGAGGGAAAAAAAGGCAATAACAAAATTAATAATTAGTATTTTAGGGTAGTGTTATCAATCATGCCAACAAAATCTGAAAGTGTACAATTTTAAACAATTCAGAGCAGTTTTCTGAGGGCAGTTTAAAGAAAACAGCTTGGGCTGCATTTACAGGGTAACTGATTGAAACGTTTACCTTTATTGGATTCTCTAAATCTCCTCCACAGAGGGATCGCAATGAGATGCGGAAAGGTCTCCATGTTGGGTTTAGGTTGTTGTACACAACCTCCAAAATCACACTACCATAAACCACAGCTCTATGAAGACTCAGAGAAAGCAGGTGAATGAGCTATTGGTGGATCTGTACCTGTCCTGTGAGCCAGCTGCCATCCAGTCTCTGTCTGCTTGTAGAACTCCGGAAAGGGGTCTGACCACCACAAAAACTGAACAACCATATGCGATTAGTAATTTACAGCACTTAAAGTGCTTATGGAAAGGAAACTTATGACAGTTTGTTTTGTGCCTTGTAAGACAATAAATGGTCAAAGTTCGCCTCAACCACCATTGGAGTCCTGTTTCCCCGTCTGCCCTACCGGCCCTGGTGTCACCAAACACAACGCAGAGACCTCGCTGGGGCTTGCCGCCTGAAAAATAGGGTTACATATAGTTTCCTTCTCCACCATGAAATATGCAGCCGTTGAATCCTGCGCAAACCCCGCCCCTTTCAGGTGAACGCGCTGATCAAGACGGGAAGACGCTGGATTCAATTAGCCAGCCGATCCCCGGCTTCGTTACCGCTTCGTAGGATTCCGGACGTCTGGTAAACCAGATGACGGAAAAGGATCCCGACTATTGGTATCCAGCTTCGTGATGCAGGCCCCTGCGCTGGGATAAATTAGAGTGCCTTTAGAGACAGAATGGTGCCACCGGAAGCTCAAAACGCTCGCCGATCACCTGATCTATGTAGCCCCCAAAAGTTCCAGGAAGTGCTTGGCGGCCAGTAGAAAACAATAGGAAAACTACGATAATCGGTAAATAATTATCAATAAATGTTTTGCTGTGCAGTATTTGGGTCTAACGTGTGACGAACAATTATTTGCCAACTAACTACACAATAAGTCTTGACTCACAACACAATGTTTACTGTTCTTACAAGAAATCCATGTCCAATAAATAAAATTTAGATTTCTATTCATAGCAAATATCATTTTGTTAACTACTTTTACTTACCAATATCTACGTGTGTGAATTGCTTTTAAGTTTATTACCTTCACTAAACCTGTACAGCCGTTTTATGGTTGTTTTTTTTTAATTATTATTTTGACTGAGGCAGATTTATGATTTTCCAAGTAACTACCCAAGTCTGGACTTACAATATAATGACTTCTTACAGGAAATCCAAACGCACTTAATAACAAAATGAATTCCTTTACAACAGCATATCACTCTAATAGATCAGCATGTCTACCCATTTGTTTTCTATGCTGTCCTTGAATACAGTCTTCACCATGGTATGCTGTGCTGCATGGGGATGCTCCAATCGTTCAGAGAAAAGCGTGCGCATGGATGGCTGAAGTCAGCAGGAAAAATATGACCACCTTCATAGATTGTGAAAACAAAAAAGTTTGTGAGGTAATCATATTCAAACAATGCATTGCACATTTTCAAAGACCAGACCATAGTGAAGTTTATTATTTTTTTAATTAAAAACACAGATCACAGAACAGAGAAAGTAACACAAAAACCAGGGGAAGTTGTTTGTATCAAAAGGAGATGTATAAGGCTGAGGTAGCAGAATGTAGGAAAAAAAAGACAGGAAAATCAATAATAATATCTTCATACTATGTGCTTTGCCCTTCATTGCCTCTTTAATAATTAAATTAATTATCAAATTACAATTAAAATAGTTTAACTACAATAGCTCTCCATACATATTAACCTTGCTATCAACAGCGTTGGATGAAGTTATATTTAAGAACAGAATTTGCATTTATCAGCCTGTGGCATCTGTTGCTATCATTATCCAGTGTGCTAGCCTAAACTTTTATCGGTTTATATTCTCTAAATCTACTAATCAAGACGGTGAAAATTCGTTAACATACTTAATCACTCGTGTCAATTTGATTTCGATGCACAACTGATATGGAAATACAATTATTTGAACATTTTACCTTGAAAAAGTGTGGCTCCGACAATCTGCTCCATTGAAATACATTGAGCGGCGGTTAGCTTACGCTAACTTCCGGAAACTTTCGAGGATCTCCGTCCGCCGCAAATGCTGTGAAAAAACTGAACCATTGCAGTGAATGGAGTTGTCGCCACACTGTCTCTAAAGGCACTCTAGGATAAATGAAGTGAGGTGTTTGGTGGGTGTGGCGCCTGGGGACCAACCTAACACTTCCACTTCCAACATTCTCCTCAGAATTCACCTTCTTCCTGCGTCTTATTTAAAGCTAACACAGACGTTCTTACCTGTTTGTCCACCTGAGTTCGGTTGGAAATAAGGTTTATTTGACAAGAACAGCTGGGGTCCCGGGGCGGAGCCGCCACTCTGTAACTCCTCGCTGACGCCTCCTCCAGGAAGATCGGCCGTCGGCTGGAAGGACGCCTTACCCGAGTTTCTGGATGACGTATTCCCGTCTGGTCACGTGACGAGTGGTGGTAAACTCGGCTCATTTCATTCAGCGGTCCCCAATCCCCCGGGCTGCGGACCGGCACTGGTCCAGGAGTCACTTGGTACCGGAAAGAATAAATAACTTATACACATATTTGTTTTTGTGGTGTATCTTATTTTGAAGGCATGTTTAAACGTTACCATAGCGACCAGAGACCGTTACGGGGCAGAGAGGATGTTACTCATGTCATGTTGTTGGCGCAATGTTATGAGGACGCTGCTAATAAAGTTGCATAGGAGTACACAGTGGATTCACGTTTATTATATTTAGAAAATACCACAGTTTTTATGCTGGTTAGGGTTGAGTTATTATTTTATTTGTTGTATTTATTCGCCACACCTTAAAGAGTGAAACGTGAAAATATTGTTTAACATTAAGCCGGTCCATGGAGCAAAAAAGGTTGGGGACCGCTGATTTTATGGACTATAATCTGAGTCACTCACTAAAGTGATCCAGTTCACTTGAGTTAGCATTGTCAGCTGGCTCGAGCTGTTAAATACAGACCCCACTCTTTTTAGATGAACCTATTTGTTTATTTATTTTTATTTTATTTTATTTTTTCTTGAGGACCTACTTATGAAAAATGTATTTATGGATTTGTTGATTTCTTATTTCTGATTGTTGTTTCCATATTTCCATATGTTTTTCTTACTCAACTGATAATTGATTGCTCGTTGACTGTTGGTCTGAATGTACATGGAGAGCTGCAAACACACTGCCCATTTGGGATAAATAAAGTTGTCTGAAATCTGAAAACTGAAACAACTTAGTAGCATACAATGAAAAATGTTGCATTACTAGTCTATGCCACTACTACTGATAATAACAATAATAATAATAATAATTATCATCATCATCATTGCAGCAAAATAGAAGAACATGGTGCGATTCCCTGACGGGGAACCCAGCCACAAAGCCCCCACATACCAGTGGTAGGCTTGTGCCGGTCCCGAGCCCGGATAAATGGAGGGTTGTGTCAGGAAGGGCATCAGGCGTAAAACTGTAGCCAAATTAAAGCATGCACGGCACAGAGCTGACTTGCTGTGGCGAGCCCAAATAGGGAAAAGCCGAAAGAAGAAGAAGAAGAAGAAGAAGCCTTAGATCCACTGATGGAGTGAAGTCAGTGAACCAAATGATCTGAATCCGCCGTGTTTCTGGTGAGTCCGGTAACCTGGGTCAGTGAACCGGTTCACCCGAATCATCTGATTCAGTAGTGTTTCTAGTGAGTCCGCCGACTTGCCTTGTATACTTAGCAGCAGTCAACCAGATGACTCATAGGATCTGAGTTAACGGAGACCTCGGACTCGTGATTCGTGATTTAGTATGGAGCTTTGAATCATTAACCCGGGTGATTCGACCAGCTCTACCCGTGACGCTGCCGCGTTTAGCTGAATTACTCAAATAGTCGTTACAGTGATGGCGCTCGGTGATGTAGTTCAGTGGTAGGATTGGCCCTATTAGTAGTGATGGAGAAACCGAAGCTTTCTGAACCACTGAATCAATATGAAGCAATTGTGTTGAAATGGTTCAGTGTTTCGAAGCATTTGATACAGTTAAATATGGCAATATCTGCTGGCCAACTTTAAACATAACAACAAAGGGCATGGTCTCATGAAACGATAATGTTTGTATGATTAACAGTTAAGGTTCTATGTGCATCTTTAACTTTGACAGTTTTTGTTTTTTTTACATTAACAATATGCTTGTGTTATAATGTAATTGTGCCACACTAAAATACTGTACATAATAAAGATATGTTTTTGCAACATTGGGAAATATTTGTGTAACAATAGTACAAAATTCTGGTGATGCTGGCAAGGGGGGTTAAAATTTTTTATTCAAAAACAAGATCATTTCAGTTGAGTTTGGCTGTTTCTCTTCTTTGTCACTACTTCTCCAGCTCTGGAGAAGACTTTTTCACTTGTCTGCAAAATCAGTATAGTGTTTCAATGTCTATGGGCCAATGTAAATGTATAACTGTATGGCTGTTAATCTAAACGTGTGCTAATCTTACCTATACCTCACTATCCCTGGTTGTCAATCAATGAAACTATAGCTATAACGCACACAAAACTCTCCTCTCAAAAAGCCACGAAGTCTAAAAGGATTGTGCTCATTTACAAGTATTGAGGGAGTTTGAGCCCCCCCCAATTCAAAATCGCCGCGACACCGCGTGTGACGCAATAAAACTTAATTTGGGGAGTTGCTATTTTTCGTGTGGTGAAGATACTTCTGCTACGAAAGCGCAATACTGTTTCGATCATAGCATCACTACTATTTTAGCTAGAAAAAATGTAAAAGGGTAATTCCTGGGAATCGGTGCCTTTTGCGTCCCCAAGAAATAAACAGTCATAAAATTACTATAATAATAAATATGTAATTTAAAAACATAACATTACTATGTCTTCTCTCCTCAATATAATATGAAGTTAAAGTAAATTAAATTATCATAAATAATACAATTACTTTCAAGCTATTGAGGGTGAGGTTTTTGGCCTGTCCCTCGCTATGATTTTTCTAATTCAGCAGGACTTTTAATTTGTCAAATGTAGGCAAAATTTCTAAATTTTGAAATACCTACATTGTTTTAAGCGTTAACTTGTTATTAAAGAGTGTTTTGGCATAAAGATATATTAATTCTTAAAAATATATATCAGTTCATCAATGTCCCCTGATTTCATGTCAGTCCTGTTACCATCACAAAAAAACCCTTGCAAAATAATGGTACATTCCAGAAGTGACATCATTTACAGGAAGATGCAACCAGGATGCAACAACTCAAAGACAAGTAAGTTTCTCTCATCCCTGATGTACTATTCTTGATGCCAATGACCTAGCCGGCGAGGGGGCAGAAGGGGCGGCCGCCCCGGGCCCACGATTGCAAAGGGGCCCACCGCCAGACTGATGACCAAAAAAAAAAAAAGTAAAGTTGGACTCTGGCTGTAAGGATAAATGTGTAAAAGTAAACTAATAGGATATATATATAGTTTACTTTTACACATTTATCCTAACAGCCAGAGTTTGCACTTTATTTAAAGTGCAGATGGGACCAAGATTAAAAATCTCTATATGTCTGCGTGTGTTTCTATTTGACATTGATGTGCGCAGCAGGTGCGCGCGCATGTTTGTTTACTTTCAGTGATCTTTGAGTAAGTGTAAACTAGTTAGCGGTTTTAAAATGAAGAAACACAAGTCAGGTGCGCTCAAGAGGAAAGAACAAGAAAAGAGGAAGAATGTTATATAAGTTCATATCTTTTAAACTCCATCACCAGTAGCTCTGTGACGTCATGTCACATTGCCATACCTGGGCTTTTGCTGAAATGACGCCCATTATATAAGGGCCCCGCCCTCTCTGTAATGAGTCACTGGCTCCGCGCCTGCTTGATGATATATGAATTTTGATTAGGACGAACAAGCATACAACGTCAATACTGTTACCATTTTTAAAAATATAAATATAAACAATTATTTATTTCTCATAATCAATATCTACAAGTAATAAACTTTCGAAGTACACAGCATGTGCTTGCATTTTTAAGGTAGCAAAGAGCAAATTAGCTTGAAATGGTCAACCTTGTTACTTTTCCAGAGTAACAGGTTTTGACGTGAGTAACCGTGATGACATTGATCAGTGTTTCCCCTGTAGTTTATCTGTCTTTAGGTTCAGCTTATAAAATTAAACATTTTTTAAAGATCATCATATGTGTATCATTGAGCTAATATCTGTACTATTTAGTGAGGGTAGCATATTAGCTACCACATTTTCAGTTAGTACTATTTGATTTCCATTTATTGTTGAACTCCAACCCATTCTACTCCTTTCTATGTGTGAGTCGAGTTCTGCGCGTTCATTTAATGAAGCAATAGGAGAGTATCCGGCTTATTCTATGATCATTTATTAAAGCATATCGGATGCTTCAGAGTAAACACATATTTGTGCTACAAAATGGACTAGACTCAGTGACTAACTTCCTAAACTTAACAACAACTTTGCGACCTGTCGTATGTGCCCTAAAGATAACTATATCTAACTAGCCCAGTGAGCAGTGATAACTAACATGTCTTTGGGGTCATCAGGTGGGAACCTCCTTTCACCAGTGTTTCGTCTAGTTGGTCCCAAGACACCTCCAGGATGCTAGACAGTGATCACTGGCGTCCCAGAGTCACCACCCTAATGCCAGCTATCACTGCTCCTCACACCAAGACAACTATCTAAAATAGCACTATCGTCAACTACACCAACCTCTCATCAACTGCACCAGTAAAAGCGGGGTGGGGATACAGACCCTGGTTCGGGTAGGGGGGAGAAATAGAAGAGGTGGAGATAAAAGTAAGCATACAGAGCTCTGGGTCAACTTTCTATCCCTGACCAACAACAAAATGTGCCAGTTCGCGTAGTCTGACAGACTGTTCTTCCCTGACCCAGTCTTTTATACTATTACATAGAGTGCTTTGCCATGTGGGTTGATCTCTCTTCTGGTTGGTCCATTGAGTCACTCCCCTCCTCTGTTTCCTGGAGCTCAGGGTCTCGTGCCTGGTGTCACCCATTCTTCCTATTATCAAGACACACAGAGAGACACACAAACTGTCACACCCTAACTCCCTTCTTCTATCAAGGTTAGCACCCTCTAGTCTTTGGTTCTTCCTTTGCCTTATATGGCAAGACAACTTCCGTGATACAACTTGTATACTACTTGACCTCATCTGACTCCTTTCTTAGTACTTTTCCACTGCTCTCCTTCACCAACTCTATTTTGTTGCATCATTATTCACAGCTTATTTATTGTTCAAATTGCTTCCACACTTGATTATACGTCATGTAAGATTACATGGCACTTAGAATTATATATCACACAGTATCCTGTAGGTATAATGCAGTGATGTTACAGATGTTGTTGCCTGAATTACATTGTTTTAGCATTATTGTGCCGATAATTCTATATTAACATTATAATACACTTTTACAGATGTAAGTAGTATGGCACTAAGTGCAGCAGAAAAACAAAGGCGCTATCGTGCTCGCCAATATGCAGATCCTGAGAGAAGGGCAAAGTATCTTCATTGGGAGAAGAAGAAATGGAGGAGAAACAGGGAGCAGGGGAAGAAAAAAAACATACAAGAATGCAGCCAAAGAGAGCACCAGGGACATAGAAGAAAATGGAGAGTAGCCCAGGCAAAGAGCAGGGCAGAGAAAAAGGCAGACTCGCTTGCAATTAACAGCCTGTCCACATCAGTTCCCTCAATGATGCGCCTCCATCAGGTATTCACACAGGTAAGAGGTCGCCTGATCTGCCGTGATGTCGTTGCATGTGTGCAACTATGAAAAGGCCTCATTGGGAATGTCATGGCTCCCAGGTCTTCAGGTCTTCGGGTTTCCCTGTGACCAAACTCCAATCCAACCCAGTGTAGCTGACTGGACCAATCCAGAGGTTATCAGAAAGTGGTGTGTGGTCAGATACGATAGTGACCTCTATCCACCGACTGTGATGGCAAGGGATGTGTCATATGTCCAGGTCAAATGCATGCATAGGGGAAAAGAGATTTTTTTGGCCTGCTCAAGAGGATGTACTCTGGTATCTCTATGATGATATAGTTTGATTCATCCCTGACTCCCTGCCAGTCACTGCTCACCATATGGAAATCCAAAGAGACATATGGTCCAATCTTAATCACTGAATTGAAAAAGGCTTCACAGTGAAATTATTTTTACATGCAATATATTGCCTTTTCTAGTGAGTAGTTTTATATGACGATATCAAAACTGTATGGTTACCGTGGCCCAAAACCCGTGATGCATACCGAACCGTGGGAAAACTGTACCGTTACATCCCAAGTACATATGTATATATATATTTATATATATATTTCCTTTTTTATTTTTTATTTTTTATTTTGTCTTTCCCTTGTCCAAGATTGAAACACCAGAGTCAAATTCCTAGCATGTTTACACATACCTGGCAATAAAACTATTTCTGATTCTGAAAGCATTTCTTACACCAGTAAAAATGAATGAAGATGAAATTAAATAAAGCAAGAAGGGCTAAGGGGTTAAAATGTTTATTTTATTAATCACATATTCGAAGAATTTTTGCTGATTTATTTCTCATATATTCCAGTGTTTTACAGTACAAAGTCAATCCTCTGATAAAACCCAGAAAAACGAAATGGCTGTGTCTTGTTACATTTGTGAATAAGGTGTTGCTGTTCTTATCCTAAGTTAAATGTAATTTTTTTGAAAACAGGAAGAGAACACTAATCTTGCGCTCCAGCCAGTCATACATATCACCAGAAAGACTTGCTATAATCACAGAAGAAGAACAAATGGTCTGTTTATTCATCACAAAATACACAGTTATTTCATTATATTTACCCTTCAGGAGAACTCGTGATTTAACTTTGATCATAATATCTTAAAGCAAAGTTTGTTTGGCTTTAGACGGTGTAGTTTGCTTGTGTGTAATTTCTTTAGTGTGACAAAAGGCTTGGTAAAGCTGAGTTTGTACTGAACAGTATAGGATATAAAGCACTTGTAAATTTGTTCGTCAGTCTTAACCAGGAAATTCTAACTGCCAATTTACAGTGAAGGGGGATGGGTAGATATAAGCAGTTGAGGTAGTGTACGTTTGACCATTGTAATAAAAGAAATAGGCAGATTATTGATAGCATTATCAAATTGTTTATGGTTACACTGGATATTGGATTTCAGACAGAAATTCTTAAAAGGATATTACCAGATTCATCTAATGAATGGGTGATAGACCAAACATTTTTTCCACCTGGTCACTGAAAAACAATTACTTAATGACCCCCTGCATAATATTGTGCTGGTCCTCCTTTTGCTGCCAAATAATCCCTGAGCTGTTGACGGACTCCAGGAGTAACATCCACATGGATGGGAGGACCCAAGGTTAGCCAGCAGAACATTGTCCAAAGCATCACATTGCCTCTGGCGGCTTTCCTTCTTCCCATAGTATATCCTGGTGCCATGCTTTCCCCAGGTAAGTGACGCACACGCACCCCTCCATCCACCTGATGTAGAAGAAAATGTGATTCATCAGACCAGACCATCGTGCTCTGTGTTCCAGTTCTGATGCTCACATGCCCATTATTGGTCCGCCACCAGGATGGAGGATTTTAGGGACCAGGTGTGAAAACCAGATATGTAGGTGCCAAGGACTTTGCCACACACTCTACCAGAGCTCCGTTGATCTAGATGGGATGTTTGCATGTTTCCTACTCTACCTCAAGTCCACAGTCTCCTTGGTCTTCTGGGTGTTAAGTGCCAAGTTGTTGTCAGCGCACCATTCAGCCAGGTGCTGAACCTCATCCCTGGAGGCCGTCTCCTGTGTCATGAGACCTACCACTAGTGTCATCTGCGAATGTCATTATGGTATTGGAGCTATGAACTGGAACGCAGTCATGGGTGAACAGGGAGTACAGAAGAGGGTTTAGCACGCAGCCTTGTAGCATGTGTGGGTTCAGAGTCCTAGTGGAGGAGAAGAGGTTGACTAACTTAACACACTGAGATCTGTAAGCCAGAAAGTCCAGTTGTAAATGGATGTGCTAATAGAAACCTGGCTGAACTTGGAGATCAACTTGGAGGGGATCACAGTGTTAAATGCTGAACTGAAGTCAATAAACAGTATTCTGATGTATGAATTGTGACTGTCCGGGTGGGTCAGGGCAGAGTGGAGTGCTGCGGAGATGATATCCTCTGTTGACCTATTGCCTCTGTAGGCAAACTGGTGTGGATCCAATGTAGTGGTGCTCAAGGTGGAGCAGACATTTGAGGTAGAGACTGTGAAATGTTCTTCAGGTGGTAGATCTGCTTTGAGGATGACCTTATCTTCCCGGTCAAAACAAGCATAGAAGTAGTTGAGCTCGTCGGAGAAGGAGGCAGAGCAGATTGGGGGCACAGTGTTGGGTGGTTTGATGTCTGCGATTGTCTGCATGCCTTGCCACATACGCAATGGATTAGAGGAGTTGAGGTTTGTAACTGTTTAGCCTTGGAGATTCCCCTCCTTAAGTTGGCTCTTGCCAAGCTGTAAGCCTCCCAGTCTCTGGACCTGGAGGCTACATCTCTTGCTTTGAGCAGTAGCTGATCCTGTCTCTTCATCCAGGACTTTGATTGGGGAGAATTTGAATTTTTTTGGGATGACAATTAAGGGGCGAGTCCGCTGTTTGTAAAAAATAAGTCATATTGTATTAGAACTTAACATTACAATTTATGGAGAAGAAAATACAACAATAAAGAAAACTACTTAGCAAATAATAATAATGGTAGTAAATATGGACAGGTTTCAAATTTGATTGGATCAGTATGAGGTCTCCTTTTTCATACTTCAGTGAATCACTTAAGAAAAACCTACAAAATCTTCCTTGTTCCATTTTGTGTGTCTTTAGCTTCATCTTAATGAGAGCTCTCTGTAAACACATGGATCGACCTGACGGAGAGCAGCAATCAGAAATGAACTGGCTTCACTTCCCTTTCTTCGCACAGAATCATTCACATCTCTGGCTTTTTGTTCTCTGGTTTTTGTTCTGGCTGACAGCATTTCTTCATCATTGACAATGCCACGCACAAGAAGATTATCCAGAAGCTGGTTGAGAACAGCATCAGACACTCGCTTAATGAACTCTACCCGAACAAGGAACAGCCTGTTCTCTGCTTGGAGGTCGTCCCCTGCTGGGAAAGTGCTCAGAACAGGTTTCCTTCTTATACCTGACAAGAAACCAGATGTGTGTTAATGTGTGTAATATTTATCAATAACAGCCATCACCTTTAAACAGTGGTCTAATGTCAGATTTCAAATGGCATGTCATGTTTTACTTTCTAGTTATTTTAGCACAGACAGGATTGTTGGTACCTCAAATACAACAATGTTTCATTCAGACAATGCAGCAACAATGATTGCGTACCTTTATTTAATGTCACAATAACGCTTGTCGAATAAATACAGCACGATGATGTAAACAGGTTAGTTTTTGGCCATGAAACTTTATTTAGTGCAAGTCACCTCTTCGTAAGTTTTGGACAGAAGAGGATAAAACCTTTACCTGGCAGAAGAACATTGCGTTTCCACACTTCTGTCCTCTCTTGGTCTTTGACTCTCAAAGTCACTTTCCTTTGGTCTGTAGTAAGGAAGACCTCAAACGTTGGAAAGAAATTTGGCCCATAATATGAGCGAAAATCTGCAGACGTGAACTGGGGGATAAGAAGAAAAAAAAAAGGAGTTGCAAAATGTTTATCTACTAAATGTACAACTTATTGTATCACATTGATTCAGTATCAAAAATAACTATATGAATTTGTGTAGTTAACATGCTAACATCAACACAAGCAACAGAGTCAATAGAAATAAGAGCAAAACAATGATTTCAAACACTGGCACAGCTTTTCAAAAGTAATGGAATGTAACTTGTCGCTAAACAAGCAGCAGTTTTTCCTGGATTAATATTTGAGCAGCTTATAATGCTACACCAGCTATATAGCAATAGTTGTTTTAATAACTATCAGACTTTACTCACCTCAGGCTGTATTTCCAAGTCCTCTGGATCAGAAAGGACAATGTAACTTTGACCAATCATTAGATTACAATCAGAAGAGATCTTGATGTAAACAGCATTGTTCTGTTGGGCAGCAACCTTCAGAAGCAGTACATTTTATTATGGTGTTAGTTGCTTAATTTCTAAGCAATACAAATAGATAAAGATCATCATCTAAATCTATATTCTGTACTGTACTCAACAAAGCCTGTTTGTCTGCCATCAGTGTTTAAATTTGACTCATTGAACTGCTGCTTACAACACCTGATGACTTGACAGACAGAAATGAACACCAGCAGAAGAAAAGTTCGTTTGAATCGTTAACAGCAATGACACATAGCTTTACCTCTGACACAGGGATGTTACTTGGCAGGAGAAACACATCAAGTATTTGATGGTCTCCATCCAGAGATCGGAGAAACAGCAAAAGTTGGCCATGAATAGCTCTCATGCTGTTCCATAGCCTCTGTAACATCGCCCCTGCAGCCCAGACAAGGCCAAAGGCTGAGAGATGAGGGATTTTGACAATCACATGAGTGTCTGTGATCTGCAGAGGTTTGAGGAGGCTCATTCCATCATCAGTGATGTGGACAACAGACAGCAGGCCTTCAGGGGGCAGACCTGTGAAAACATATTCTACTGATTATTGAAGGATGAAGCAGTCGCACTGGTTGAGAAATTCATGCAACACAACTTTCAGTGTTGTGGACAAGAATTCCCCATGTTGCTTTTACCTATAATTTAATTGACCCCATTGTGAGAATGTACGAAATTTTGAAATTCTGCCACAATCAGAAATAATTGAGTTACATTAATGCTTCCCAGATGATAAACCCTTTATATTCTCCTCTAACTCCACCTACAGAACAAAGTTGAACATGATTTCTCTATGGATCATATCAAATATCCAAACCTATCCATTTGTAAAGCAGCTGTAGTGTAGTGAAGTAGTCACAAAACTTTAAAGAAATAAAGGCTAAAAAAAAAACAAAAAAAACAACTTAAAAGTACCAGAAACAAAACAGTGCAACAGTGCCGGTGCTGATTTGTAATTTGGCCATTGGCCATATTTGTTTTTGAAACCAGAGGAAACCATATTTGGAGGAAGAAGGTGCAGAAAGATCAACTGCACTGTACTGTACACTGTAGCCTATGTCACATTTTCAGAGTCACTTCCTGTGACATCAAATCAAATCAGATTTATTTGTATAGCGCCAAATCATAACAAAGTTACATCAAGGCACTTTACATATAGAGCAGGTCTCGACCAAACTCTTTATAAAAGACATAAGACATCCAGACATTAGACCCTTGAGAGCATAATGGCATTTCTACAGTAAATATACTGTATGGTTATAGGGTTGATACTTACATGGCCATTCGGAAAACAAACCATCAGACAATTAAAAGCACAAATCTTTATCTCATCATCTGTTGTTTCACAGTGTGGGAGGTGCAGCTCACAGACAGCATCCTCAGGACACTCGATATTGAACAGCGGCCCAGCAGCCAACTTGCCAGTTGACTGGAGAAGGCTTTCATCCCATTGGACAGTCCTGTAGAGAAGCACCACCTCCTGATCCACAACAAACACCAGTCCAGTTAAATTACACTGGAACCCACTTGGACCAGGACACCTGAACCTGTAAAACACAAGAAGCCAAATGAATGTAAGGAACATTCTAAACTGGAAAAGAAGGATTTGGACTGAAAACACTTTTCTCATGCAGAATTCACTTCATGAGCCTCAAGAGACCAAAGGGGAAATAAAATAAACTGTATGAAAGTCCAGGTCAAAACTATCATGCACAAAGTAAAGCACACTACACACTGAATACATGTAAACTTTAAGGAGTACATTTGGGGAAAAAATTCTTTACACTTTTTTTTTTTTTCTTTTTCAGTGTAGAAACACATTTGCTCAAATTTATTAGGCCTAATAGGAGGAGATGTTTAGTGATTTTATTTTATGATTACCTTTAGGAGACCTGTACAGATTCAGTTCGCAGCTCAGGTGTGAAGCTTGATGGAGCCTGTGATTCAAAAAGCAACACGTCAGCTGGTTTAAGAGAAATGACCAACTTAGATTCAGTGGAGGAAACAAGAGTTTAGATTTGGACTGATAGTTGTGACAAAAGAAGAAAGTTCCACTTTCTTATATATATTTTTACAACCACTCAAATTTCCAGCACAAGACCAACATTTCTGACTGATTGTTCATTTGATTGATTAATTTATGAGGCATAATTTTGTCAAACTTAAGCTCAAACAATAACTAATCAAACATCACTCTCAAAATTGCTCAAGATGATAAAAACTGTGCAGAGTAAATGAAGTATTCTGTCAGGACAGTGGTTTAGTTTCTCACCTTCTTCAGCTTTACTCCATCCTCAGACACATCAGGCTCAGTCTGGTCTGTTTGTGTCCAGTTTGACATCTTTTGAGTCACCTGATGGGGTTGAGTTTCATAATATTAGGGTCCTAATGCTGAAAAAAAGGAAATGAAGGTATCCAAAACAAAAGTACAGAGGAGTATGGGGCACAAGCATAGAATTCACAGGAGAACACAAGTGAACCAGTAAAACAGGCTCATTGTTTCAATTTCTGTCCAAACCTCTTAAATATGTCCCCATCTCCCACAAAGAAATCACTCATCTTCAGCAACTTAGTCAGTCTGACACCAATCAAACCAACTGTCAGCTGGAAAAAAATAAAAATAAGATAAAAATCAGGAAGTACATGCAATTCTGAGAGAAGAAGAAGTAACAGTTGCCCACAAACAAAGGCTGTAAGTTCACAACATTGTTTAACATTGCTGTTTGTGACTGAAAAGAAGAAGTAACACAAACCTTTTAAATCGTCCTTTACTCTCAGTATCGTTGTGAAGTTTAATTAGAAAATTTTTGTTAAGGCAGACTGTGAGGCCAAAGTCTCCAGGACCTACAAGGAAGACACAGAACTCAGGAGTTTTCAAAGCAAACTGGAATTTTAATAGCAAAAAATGAAATCCAACAGGGTAAAATCAAAATCACTTCACAGGTCAGGGGCAAGAGAAAGGAACAAACAAAAACCACTGCAAAGCAGGGAAAACAGAGTCCAACAGAACAAAAGAAAACAAAGCTAAAACCACTGCGAGGCAGGGAGAAGACAAGAGTAAAGCTCCAAAAGTATCAACAGAAAAATCACTGCAAGCAGTAAACTAACTAGGGACTCAGGTAGCGCAAAGGAAATAGGGAAAAACCTGTCTCCTTTGCACTACCTCGCCCTGACCTACCAGGTCAGGGTGATAAGGCACAGAACAAAGAATGACAGGGAGTATATATACACACACAGGGAGAAGACGAAGGACAGGTTCAGGGCATGAGGAAAACGAGGAGGTGATTACACAGGAGGGAAAACACAGGCGGGCTGAAAAAGACAAAGACAAGACAGAAAGTGCTACAAAATAAAACAGGAAACACAACCAACAGGAAATGGAGGGAAAACAAGGCAAAGGAGCACTTTTTCCCTACACAGTCCACAGGGAAGAAACTGAATCACAATATTAATGTATTTACACTCATCTTCCTCAACTGTAAGTTTCCTCTGAGTGCACCATCCAGTCTGAATGAACTGAACACCTTCAGTGTTCCCTCCTTGTTCTCAGGTACCTGGATCACATGATCCTTGTTGCTCTTCTGCCTCCCTTTGTAGGAATTCATACAGGTGGATCTCTACCACTTAGACTTTGTTTTTATTGGTAAAGAAAATTATCGTATTTAAACAAGAACAGAAAAATTACAGAAGCTGTGTCTCAATTCAGATGCTGGATCCATGCGAAGACCTGGTCTACAAATGTCTGGTAGACCAGCAACTCTGATACACATCCCTTGGCTTTAACAGCTATACAGTTAACTAAAACTCAACACTTCAAATTAAACATATCTTTCTCAGGCTCTGTAAAAGTGGATCTGGACTCTGGGTACGTAGAGTGAAACAAATGCTCAGTCTTAAACCTACTTGCTTTCGGGTGGCCATCAGGGTGCTAAAGTACTGTAATTAACCCAGATGATAACCAGCTGGTTTCTGGTTGTTGTTTTGTGTTAAAGGCCCATGGACTGTTTGTCCCCCTCCCCTCAGGCAAAAGGCTGCAGAGCATTAAGACCAGAACATCCATCCATCCATCCATCTTCAACCGCTTATCCCAAGTCAGGTCACTGTTTAAGACCAGAACAACAAGGCTCAAACGCAGCTTCTACCCAGAGGCTGCTAGACTGCTGAGCTGCTGAATGCACTTCACTTTGTATAGGACAAATTATTATCGATTATTTTATATAATATTTTTTTACTTATATTGTAAGCTTCCTGAGTACAAATTTCTATTCATCTGCAAACAACAATAAATAAACCTTGAACGGCTTCACTGAGGAGGTTGAAGGTTTACAGGAAACATTGGACCTTTGCTTTGATACTGGGTTAAGAACTGCTGAAAGGTCATGGACCAAGTCCAACCCTTCACTGACGTAAGAGTCTCCCGTGTACTGTCTGGACCCCCCAAAAGATCACAAAGATCCTTCTCTCCAGAAGACTTCCACTTGTTCATTCAGATCTAGTTCTCTTACATGAAAGGGTTGGACTTGAGAGCTGAGAAACAACTGATCTTTAATAAAGTGCAGTTATGTGTATTGTATACATAAATTAATATTTGGTTTGAAATTCAAGAGCAACCACAAGAAAAAAATTAGGGCACATATCTGTGTAACAGCTTACACAAGGTAACAGTGGAGAAAAATTTAATACTGAGGGCTAAAAAACATTCAAACAACATAGAAATGTATAAGAAAAAATATATTTTGTCAACAAAGGCACGTCAACATGTCAAGTTATACGTTTTTTAGCACAGGGTTCAATTTGACTGCTTTTATTTTGATTGCTTGGTTTCCTGGATCGCAAGGGATTGAGTTCTTTTATGAACTTCGACTCATATTTGAAAAAAGAAAAATCCCAGGCATGGATTTTCAGTGAGTTAATATTTCTTTATTATCATTAAGATTAATTAATTTTATTTTTGCCAGTGTTTGCTGCATAAGTTGTAAAGAACAACCTTTGGCACTGACTTGCCCCATTCCATAAAAAAAAACGCAGACAGACACAGGAGATACAGGCAAGCAAAAAATGTAATCGTACTGGGATTTATTATCCCACTATTCTAGGACGGCTCAGACACATTGGACACAGGTTTCAGCTTGTAAGAATTGAAGAAGGAAGCAACTTGATCAGGAAGCTCTGCCAAGACGCTCTGGGTGAGGGCCACACTGTTTCCCTACAAAAAATGTCACAAGATAAAGTGCTGGATTAGGGTCCATTCCAACACCCACATCTGCATTATTTGCGGTTGCATTGTGTTTTATTAGACACGTTCTTATCATTCCCACATACAAAAATTCTGCAGATGGCACAATCAAGCTCAGATGATTTGTTGGAACAAACAAGCATCACTCATACACTCATACAGTACTACAGCTCCTACTAGATAACAGCAACAACACCTACAGAGGCTGAGAGGATGTCGAAGCAGGATTTCTGCACTATATAGAAAACACTGAATCTATTATTTTTTTTGTTTCTGTTAAAGATTGATCAGAGGAGCTGATTACTAATATGAAATGGTGATTGTGGTGACTAACTTGGTCGTAGTCTTGGGTGTGAGCATTAATATAATATGCAAAGTGGGTAAAATAAGTATTGAACACATCACCATTTTTCACAGTTAATGTATTTCTAAAGGTGCTATTGACATGGAGTTTTCACCAGATGTCAGTAACATCCCAAGTAATCCACACATGCAAAGAAATCAAACAATAAATTCCATAAATTAAGTTATGTGTAATAATTTAAAATTACACTGGGAAAAAGTATTGAATGCATGAAGAAAGGGAGGGCAGCACGATGGCATAGCGCTTACAGCTTAGCGCTGTTGCCTCACAGCAAGAAGGGTGTAGTTTTGATCCCCAGGCCTGGGGCCTTTCTGTGTGGAGTTTGCATGTTCTCCTCATGCCTACATAGGTGTGCTCCAGGTACTCCCGTTTCCTCCCACAGTCCAAAGACATGCATGTTTGGGTTAAATGGTGACTCTAAAATTGCCCATAGGTCTGAGTGTTGTTCATCTCTGTTTGTCTCTATGTGTTGACCCTGATATGTACCTCGCTTTCGCTGGGATTGGCTCCAGCACCCCTCGTGACCTGGAAATGGATAAGCGGCAGAAAATGAGAGCTAGAGAAGAAAGGAAACTACAGAAAGGCAGGGAAGGCCAGGACACCTGCTAAAATCTATCAATAATAAGAAAGCGATCCTGCATCTTGTAAGTGCAAATTAACATCAGATGATTCAGACCCAATTGATGGGCAATAAAAGTAGTCTCATAGGTGTCACAGAAGAAACATCTCATGATGGGTAAGAACAAAAGCTCTCTCAAGACATTTGCAATCTAATATAGCAAAACATACTGATGACTTTCTAAACTTCAATGTTCCAGTCAGCAATGTTGGGGCCATAATCGGGAAGTGGAAAGAAGATCGTTTCACAATAAACTTGCCACGACAAGGAGCTCCTGACAAGATTTTTGACAGAGAGGTGAAAAGAATTATCAGAAGAGATCCAGAAAGACCTGGAATTAGAAGTTTCAACTTTTTGAAAGAAATTAATAAGTAATGCACGCATACAAAAACGGCCTTTTTGCATGCTCACCACGTAAGACTCCTTTGCTGAAGAAAATGCAACATTTAGTTTTGCGCATTTCTAGGGGTAATTGAAACGCACCTAATGATCCCAAACACACAGCCAAGGAAACTCTCAATTGGTTTCAAAGAAAATACAGCTGCTAGAATGGCCCGGCCAATCACCTGACTTGAATCCAACATAAAATCAATGGAAGGAAGTGAAGATCAGAGATCATAGAAGAGGCCCACGAACCTTCAAAATTCAAAGAGTGTGTGAAAGAATGGGCCAAAATCACACCCGAGCAATGCATGTGACTAGTTTCTCCATACAGGAGGCATTTTGAAACTGTCATTACCAACAAAGGCTTTTGTATGAAATAAATTTCAGTACACCTGTTCAATACCTTTCCCTGTGCCATTTGGTTATATTACACATAATTTCATTTCTGACCTAATTTGTTTTGGTTTGGATTACTTGGGTTTTGACTGATATCTGGTGAAAATTTCATGTCAGTAGCAACTTTTAGAAATATATTTATTGAGGAAAAAATGGTGCCTTGCTCAAAACTTATTTTACCCGCTGTAAATGTCAGCCAATGATAGACTGGTGACCTGTCCAGGCAAATCATGTCGACAAATCATGTTGATCAGTGAAATGAAAGGTCGGCTACAAAGGGCAGATGTGCTGCTGTTTATAGTCCTTCAAATGGAAGGGTAGTGGTAGCTGCTGTCAAGAACAAAACTATCTGAACTGTATATTTTATGTTTATGGTTACATTTACAAATCAGGAAACATAGCTGGAATTAAGGAAGACTGGAATGAGGAATGATATACATGATTATTTCTGAGTAAAACTCCTCATCAAATTCAGTACATACATTAAATCTGTCATGTGTCGGCCACTGCTTACTTGGAAATCTCTGAAGGGCACAAACTGGACGATATCTCTTGAGGCAACGTCACCATTGGGTGAACGCAGCAGTTTGTCATCACTGTCGAGGAACTCCATGGCGCTGAAGTCCTCCCCACCCACACCCACTATAATGATAGACATGGGCAAACGAGAGGCTTCCACAATGGCACTGCGTGTCTGGTCCATATCAGTGATCACTCCATCAGTTATGATGAGCAGCACATAGTATTGCTGCAGGTGGAAACAAAAGAAAGAACAAGAATATGAACCTCAGCCTTTTTTTTTCCAGCTTCAGCAGGAACTTAGAATATCTTATTCTTAGTTTAATTTAAAACGTAGGCGATAGTTTTAAAGGCCGTGTGTTGTATAACGTACATTTTCTGTCATTTTATGTTTGAAATCATATGATTATTGGCTGTTTCTAGAGCTCCTGAGAGAGGAGATATAAAATTGTTTTTTTCATCCACAAGTATATTTTCTATACCAACAATTGAGGAGAAGAAATAAGAGTTGAGAAATAAAAATAGGGAACCTTTAATTCCCCTCGGCTCTAGACATGTAATCAACATTTTTAATGAATTGGGAGAGTTCAACATACTACACACTCTCTGATCATCATTTGTAATCAGTGATGTTCTCTGACAAACTTTATAATAGGAAATTTAATAGAGGTGTAACGGTATGTGTATTACCACCGAACCATTCGGGAGAAATACACACATGTACCAAACGTGCTGAAAACATTACCACGCTAAAGCAAAGTGGAACTATATTCCACTCCTTGTTTTTTTTTCCGGGTGATAGAACACTATCGTAAAACCCCTTATGTTGTTGTCGAGCCATCTTAGCAACCCCGTTTAGCATGTAGCACAGACCAGCCTCACTGATCTTGGAAATTTGAGTTTTGAATTTTCTTTATTACTTATTGTAATTTTCCTACCTAGACCCAGGTATGTAAAAGAACTATCCTTTGTTCAGGGTGTTATGCATTGTGTTATGTTTAATGTTTTAAATTTGACGAGATCATGTTGTTGTTTTTTTTGTATTGTACTGTACCGAAAATGTACCAAACACTGATTTCAAAACCGGGGTACATTCCGAACCATGACTTTAGCATACCGTTAGACCCCTAAAATTCAAGTAAGAAAGAATTAGATCTAACACAATGTGTTGCTGAAACGGCAATGGAAAAAAAAAGTGAAACTGCCTGGTGTGATGTATTGCTGTAAAAAGAGATTATTCAATCTATTTGATTCAGCATTTGCTAGTTACTTACTGAAGCCCTACTTTGCTGAAGAGCTTGTCTGGCAAAGCAGGCTACATGTCTGATGACAGGAGAAAAGTTCGTGGGACCCCAGAGCTTCAACTGGGGTAGACACTGCTGGTATGCCTGCACTACACCCTCTATGCCTACAAAAAACACACACACACACACACACACACAGGTAAAGGTGATCCAGCATAACATGGTATAATTTAACTTCAGGCAAACACAGTCCAGTGAAAAGCTTAAACCTACCAGAACAGAATGGATTTGCTGGATTGAAATTGATAGGAAATTCATGAGAAACCTGTAAACATGATACATAAATAGATACTATTATAAAATACAGTCTGACAATTTTACACCCCCCTGTAGTCAGAAGAAACACAGTGTCTTATTACTCCTGCCTCCCTCACTGTTGATCCTGTCAGAAGCCTGAAGTCTAACTAACTGAATTAATTATTTCATGGCTCAGTTCATGAGGCGCGACTCATTAAGCTTAACTCTTTTATCACTAACCAGTCAAGTAAATGATGAAACATGCCATTATAATGTCTGTTCAAGAAAAGCATTTTAAGCATTTACTTGGGATTTTTCATACCTGCCAGGATGGAGGGACCTGGGCTCCAAAACCAAAGACAGGAAACATCTTGTTACTTCACGAGCAGGAAGAAAAATAAAGGTGTCAGAGACTGTATAGGAAAATGGACATAAAACACTGTAGCTGTAAGGTGAAGCCAATACTGAAGAGCCTTAAGCCTGCATCAGTAGGTTTAAGGCTCCACTGACTTCACTGATTTTAAACATACCTCAGATTGTATTGAAGTTTGTGGAGAAATTACCCTATTTGTCACTTGATTTATTAGCTCAATCAATGCTTTCCCTATAGGTTCATGGTCTCAGTCTCTAGTTTCAAGTCTTCAATAAACTGGATGTTTTTAATTTTAAAATGATGGTCCCATTTAGTGGAAAATTGACCATAAAGCAGAGTATTATTTTGGGGTGTGGCTACTGTGGGAGAGACAGACTGTACCACCCAATCAGGTAAAGCACAGAACATGTTAGATCAACCCCTCAGTCTTCCTCATCTCCACCTTCTCCTTCAAATATGGTTTGTACTAGTTTCAAATTGGAGATTTCAAAACAGGAGCTCAAGAATGATGGTTGATGTCAGGGCGGGTTAAGACTTGGTACAGGTATATCATGCATACTGTACACCAGGCACTGTATTAAAGAACCTTGTGTAGTCTACCCACATGCCTGAGGCTCAGGTCTCTAAGTGTCTGCTCAATGTAATTTATTAGTCTGTTGTTGCTGGTGCTGTCTTCTCTGCCATGGTTTTCTGGGGAGGCATGCATCAAGTCAAGACTGTTGTTGGTTTGAGGCTGCTGACACTGGAGGACTTGGCTGAGGACAGAACTTTGGCAAACTGCTGAAAAGCATGGTGAATATTTGTGTTTGTCTTTTATGTCTTTTTTCCCTTGCATTTTATTGTATTGTTTCAGCTAGTTACATTTTTCTCCAAAGATTAATAAAGTATTATTATCATATGCTTCCTGATATCTGTCTATTTTGCACCCACTGCCAATGCCTTTATTAGTTTACACACAGCATTAGCAGTTTACGATTTTTTCCTTAGTAAATTGTTGATTAATTTGATTGGCTGTGGACAATGTTCAAACCAGTGTCCCTATCACTGTGAAAAACCTAATGAAAAGTGATCAAAATCCAGTGACCTCTGGAAACCTCTGAAGGGTATTTGGTGTTTTTCCAGAACTATTATTGTGCCATGTTCTCATGTCATGTTTTTTTTTATTTTTTTATTTTTTTAAATTAAATCAGTACAATAGCACGGACTACACTGGAGGTGTCAAAAAAGATCTTTCCTTTGGAAAGCCTTGTCTTACAGAGACTCCAGGTTAGTGTTCATATACGCTGGTGCAGAGTTTGGGTTTACCTGTCATAGTCCTGGATGACGTTACCCACCGCCCAGATGGCTGTCAGGTATTCATTGTAGCCCTCAGGGTTGATGTAGTGGAGGGAATGGGGAGACTTCGGATCCCCGTTAGAGCCTGTGAAGTCAATGGCAATCTGGACCAGACCCATGAAAAAATTGGAGTCAAAATCAAATCAAATTTATTTAAATAGCGCCAAATCCTAACAAAGTTACTTCAAAGCACTTTACACATAGAGCAGGTCTACATCAAACTCTTTATGGAGTTGTTAAAGAGATCCAAGTTATCCCTCGAGGGAACTTCTCAGTAATCAAAAGCAAATGAGAAACCAAAAGCAATCAGTAATTATAATGTACTGAAACATCTGAGAGAGCAAATAAAAGAAAATTATTCACATCAAACTTACTGTGAAGTTCATTTGACAACCCCCCATAATATAATCCAGGAAGGAATACTCCTTCACCACCTGGAGGAGTAAACATCATTCATGAAGAGTTATATCTGGTTGTCCAGATAAAAATAAAGAACAGATGAGGCTGTGCAGCAGCTCACCCAGAAAACATGCTTACTGACAGATTAAGTTTGACTCATTACCTGACAGCGCTTGATGCAAAGGACACCAGAATTTTTGTAGTTTTTCTTCTTTAATTTTTTTGCATTAATGCACTCAAACTCAGCCTGCAGGAAAGAACATACATTTGTCGTATTTGTGCCAGTTGAAGGATAACTCATAGACTTTATTGGACTTACACATAAAAGGCTCACCGGGGAAATGTGTGTTCCTGTTTGCAGCTCTGCAAGAGTGGTTTTAAAAGTGCCAATGAGGTCATGGGAGCCATTGACATGATGGTCATAACAGTCAACCTGAGGACAAACAGAGACGACAGTTTCTTTACCGCCATGACTAATGATTAATGTTCATATTCATCTTAAAATAGATTTCCGTTTGAATTAAAGAGCAGTATTAATAAGTATATGTTCACGGTTAGTCTTGTCAGTGAAGAAAAGCTTCTTAAAGCTTCTTTTCCCTACAAGTGATACAAACCTAACAATATATTACAAAGTTCACACCTCACATGCGCAAGTAACATTTGAATCTTAATTTAAAACAAAACTGTGTAGCTTAAAGAACAGCAAAAACGCACACCTTCACGTTGTGATGTCATTATCGCGCATGCACAAACACATCGCGTATCCAGCCAGATCACAAGCGCTCATCTGTTTAAGGGAGTTTTTTAAAATGGGAGGAAAAAGGAAATAGCAAAATTAATTATTAGTATGTTAGGGTATTGCTATCAATCATGCCAACAAAATATGATCAAAATGAAGAAGTGTACAATTTTAAACAACTCAGAGCAGTTTTCAGGGGGCAGTTTAAAGAAAACAGCTTGGGCTGCATTTACAGGGTAACTGATTGAAACATTTACCTTTATGGGATGCTCTACATCTCCTCCACAAAGGGATCGCAATGAGATGCGGAAAGGTCTCCATGTTGGGTTTAGGTTGTTGTACACAACCTGCAAAATCAGATTACCATAAACCACAGCTCTATGAAGACTCAGAGAAAGCAGGTGAATGAGCTATTGGTGGATCTGTACCTCTGTCCTGTGAGCCAGCTGCCATCCAGTCTCTGTCTGCTTGTAGAACTCCAGAAAGGGGTCTGACCACCACAAAAACTGAACAACCATATGCGATTAGTAATTTACAGCACTTTAAGTGCTGGAAAGTTCATCAAAAGGCAGTGGAAATGATAAAGATGCACAATAACAGATCAAAGATGACCTCGAGTACCTTTTTGTCCAGCCGGCGACCTGACACCTCAAACTCTGCCACTCTGGTGTCTGTGATTTCTTCAGCACAGATCTAATAGGAAAAAGGCACTGAAACTGAACATTTCAATCCTGTACTTTTCTGGCTTATGACAATTTGAGATCTTTTTTTTTTTTTCTAAACCCAGAAACTGTCTAAACCAGTAAGAACAGTAAGTAGAACAAAGCATGTTCCATGTCAACTTAAATCATAGCAAAAGCAACTGATCAGGATTATTCATCTTTGTGCCCCATGGATTCGGTCTATCAATCATTTATCATTTGCCAATGTGTACTGAAAATGTTTTATTTATAATAACTTAACAAAATATGTACATAACATTGAAGGTGTTGATGTGAATATTTTATTCAATATCTCACTGAATCTAACTTCTGTCTGCAGAAAAGATATTTCTAAATACATTCTAAGCTTAATTTGTTATATTTCTTTTTCATGTCATTTTTCAAGTTATTTTTCCTTTATTCTGGCCAGAATTATTAAAAGACAGGAAAGTTGGGGAGAGAAAGAGGGTGACAGGAAGCAAAGGGCCACAGGCTGGACTCACGAGACACAAGGGCACAGATTGAGCACAAAAAGTCTGTGTTCAACCAGGTGAGCCACCAGGGACCCAAATTATTTTCTGTGACAACAAAAAAATTATTTTTTTTGTAGAGCCCAGCCCCCTCAGGCGTCTCCAGGTGGTCTGTGGGGTTTCAATCAAAGACAATCTGAGGCCACAGTCTCAGGTTGGTGTCTGTTAGCAATCGGGCTCCTAACCAAGGTCCTTCTGTTCTGGTCTCCAGAGACTTCACAGACTTCATGATTTTTGTCCAGACCTACAGTGTGACAATCTGGACTGAATATGTGTATATACCTAGACACAGGTGTGTGCCCCTCAAAAATATGTCCCACCAGTTCATAAGGACTAATGCTCCCTTCTAGACACATCTCGAGGACATATAAAGCAAACAGGAAGCACCTCACTACAAGTTGAAGCCACAGTAAAAAATCTAAAATTTTGGAAAAGTGCAATTTCAGTTTATAGTTTTTATGAATGTGAGAAACTTTGCCATCATGATTTATTGAGTTTACATTTTAAACAAAAAAATTACATGCTATTAAATCTACAATGTAAGTTGCAAAACATGGTCTGAATACATGTGTGTGTGTGTGTGTGTGTGTGTGTGTGTGTGTGTGTAAAGTGAAAGTTCTGAGAGCAATCGGCAGTTCACTGTCTCCAGTGTGTCTATATCCACTGAGGTAATCACTTCTACATATCTTTTAGGAAGAACAGAGAGAGTCCACTCACTGTGATGGTCCCACGACCTGCAGGCCTCTTATCTTTCAGCAACAAACCCCGAGTTATCTGCTTGCTGGAAACAATCTGGACACAAAACATCAGCAGCAGTGTCATGTAAATATGCAAAGGTGGAGGAGCCACTTAGGTTTGCTAGTAAAACTGCTGTTAAGGTGATGCTTACCTGGCCCAGAGTGCATTCAAGCTCTCCCAGAAAATCATCATCACCCAGGTCATAAGTGTCATTGTCAATATCATACACACAAAACTTCAGGCTCTGCACCATCTCGAAATAGTAGTCGATGACAAACTTCTTAGCAAACTTTGGATTCAGGCAGTTCAGGATCATCTCAGTGCGCCCAAACTGACGCACACAGAGAAAACGGACATAAGTAAGATCACGAAGGCAGACTGACGCTAAATCAGAAACTAAATTATAAGGAGCTTGTCCACTAGAAAATCTTTTACCATGACTTTATACAGACCTCATACCACTGGGAGCCTGAAGATCTAATGTACATAGCACATAGAGGGTCAGACTTGGAGAAGACGTCCATGTCCATGAGGTTTTCACAGGAGATGGTCAGCTCCACCTTAGTGGCCAAGTGGGTGGCTCGTGGCGCTGAGGCCATGACAACTTGTAGCACAAAGATGATCACACAGACACACACTTGCTGATTCAGAAATAGTGTCAGACAGAGATGCAAAATATTTCTGCTGCCTTACATTTTTAACCGTGTAACACTAACAAATAACCAAGGAAACATATTTTTACATACAATGCAGCTCTAACAGGCCGGAGTCTGTACTAGTTGGCACTGAAGCACAAGAGACGTGAACATAAAAGGGTGTGGGTTTAATTCTATTAACAGCCTGTTAATAATCGAAGTAAACACAGAGCTGCGCTAGGATAAATGAAGTGAGGTGTTTGGTGGGTGTGGCGCCTGGGGACCAACCTAACACCTCCACTTCCAACATTCTCCTCAGGTTCACCTTCTTCCTGCATCTTATTTAATGCTAACACAGACGTTCTTACCTGTTTGTCCGCCTGAGTTCGGTAGGAAATAACGTTTATCTGACAAGAACAGCTGGGGTCCCGGGGCGGAGCTGCCACCATGCACCGCCTCGCTGACGCCTCCTCCGGGAAACTCGGCAGCCGGAAGGACGCCTGCTGGATGACGTAATCCCGTCTGGCCAAAGTGACGCTGGCGCGTCCATCATAATTTACTCAAGTAGTTGTTACAGTGACGGTCTGTGGGTTTTACGTTTTTCTTTTCTTTTTTTAATAGAAAAATAGTCTACGACTTTTACATTACACCCGTGCAACAGATCATTGTCATTGCAACGGATCTGTCACGACAGTTTTGTGTTCCTCGTCGGCTCCTATTGAAAGGAACAGACTCCCTGGGGTGTGTTCAAGGAAAAGTCCTTTAGTGTCTGAAAACCACTGGGCGCCAGCTCCAGTTTAGATGCTACTTTCTGGCTGTTCGTCTTTTAATAAATCCCTTCTGAACATTCTTACAGTTTAATTAAAGCAGATGTTCATTTCTTAAACACGAACACACACGGGCAAGCGCGCATGTTATATGTATGTGAAATTGTTCTCAGAGTATATTGAACAAAACTGGATAAAATGATCATTGTAATTAAATGTAAGTATGTTCAGTGACGATTCCTATAGTTACATTTCATGATGTTAATTATATTATTACATGACACATAATATCGGGCCATTTAATATAAACAGTCTTGCCTGAGCGTGGTCTTGAACGCTCCCTGCTTGTACAGCTATAAATGAATGATTCTGATGTAACTCCTCATTAAGCGGCTGCTTGTTGGACTCGATGGCACTGAGGTCGTTGACGCAGCTCCTGGGCCGGACTCGCCTCCCTGGGTCCGGACTCAGGCGGACCAGCCGGCTCTACTGGACCTCTTCTTCCAGGCAGACTGCTGCTTTGACCGTAAATATCAGCCGTTGTTTTAATGCATGGAGCCGTGCAGCTGCTGTAGAGGGGAGTTTGGGTTTTTGAGCTTGTGTAGGTGGAAGGGCAGCGGCTTCAACCCTGACACTGATTCATCTGTGTAGATAAAGTCTGAGCCGTGCGGTGGCCTGGGCTCCCGGGCCGGTTACCTACGGTTGCCTTGCACCGATCACTGTGAATAACAGTCACCACTTTATCCTGTTTGCAGGGCGGAGGAGTTGCTGTCCTCCTCGGGCTCCCAGCTCTCTCCTGCCTGGGATATGGAGCTTATCGTCGGGTTCAGAGTTCAGCCGTGATCCACGCTGTTGGAAAAGGTAGTTGGCCCCTGTGGGGGTGTTGAAATCAAGATCTCAAACGTATTTGTTTTCACAGACACTTTGTACTGATGCTTTCACATCCAAAACACGGTCACACTCATGTGATCACAACACTGGACCCACATGTCAGATTCATCTTAGGACAGGAACACGAACTCTGTCAATAACAACAGGCAATGTTATAATATGGATCCCCACTATTTCTAAATGCCCAATTTATTTAGCACAAAGAAGGTTTATTATTGGAATATGCTGCTTCACTGTACCCTTCACATATGTTGCAGTTTCTTCAAATGAAACCAAAGCAGTTGAAATAATGTTACCAATACTGTTCATATTCACAAAACATTTAGTATACGTGAAGAACAGATCTAGAAACACAGCAGCTCCACCTCTTCTCCACATTAGACCATCTGTCCTCTCTTCAGTTCACCTTAGAGGCTCATCCTGACAGTCCTCTGACATCTAGCTTAAGGTTCCAAGAAGGGTGAAAGTCAGCTGTTCTAAATTCCTGGTGTCCTCTAAACAGGCCACAGTGATGTTGGTCCCATCTTGAAGTTATTAATTTAATCTGTTTTAGCACAACAGTCCACACAACTTTTATATTCTGTTAGGTTTGGGGCCCAAATTTAAAAGTTCCTAAATCCCTATGTAAAAATGCACAACCGGATCCAATCATGCTCCACAAGGACCTAAATGCCCCAGGCATACTCTACTCCTCACATCTGGACCTAAGTTTGAACCAACTGGTTAAAGGTGAAAGGTCAGGGTCGCCTCACATAACCCAATTTGTGCATGAAATATTTGAAGACCACTTTAACAGTTAGATTTTAGATTTGGCACAAAATATCACTTGCACTCAAAAACAACCTGATTAGAGTTGGGTGTAAGAGGTGACTGACCTCACAGACTCTTAACTTACATAAAAATTAATCATTTATACACTAATTAGAACACAACATTTTTATATCGGTAAAATGAACATTATGTAAAGGTTGAAATTGGAGAGTGTTTAACGCCTCTGGCGATCATTCAGTGCTGTAACTCGGGGAGGAGAGTGAAACCGCACATCCTGCAATTTGACTGACTGGTTGAAGAAACAACTACGGGGATTTAATTCTTCTTTTTCTAGTTTTGTGTGTGTGATGTAATGAGAAGACAGAGGACACTGGATAAATAGTTTTATCATATTAGAGCTCATCCTTATCAAAATGTCTGGTTATTTGCTTTAAGAATTAGCTGTTTGTTCACTCATTTATCTGTTTTGGCTCACGGGGTCGGGGCTGGAGCCAATCTGAGCCAACGTTCCAGGCAAGGGCAGGATACACTCTGGATAGGTTGGCAGTCTATCGCAGGGCCAAAACATAGAGACGTACAGAGATGAAGAACCATTCACGCTCATCCTGATACATATGGGCAATTACAGTCACCAGTTAACCTAGACATGCATGTCTTTGGACTGTGGGAGGAAACCAGAGCAAGAGTAGAATGGGCAGAACATGCAAACTCCACAAAGAAAGGACCCAGGCAGGACCCAGGTATTGAACTGACAACCGTCTTGCTGTGAGGCAACTACCGAATGTAATATGTTTAGTAAATCTGCAGTTGTGTCCTGTGTCTGTGCAGACGAGGTCCTGGAGCAGGCTGACTACCTGTTCAGCTGTGCAGAGACAGAGAAACTTTACCTGCTGCTGCTGCAGTACAAGGACAGGTCGGGAGGTGCTCATTGACGCTGCTATTCTCTCTGACTTGTTGATCTTTTCTATCTGCCACTAGAGGGCACCAAAGTAAAACAATAAATTCACACTCTGTCTGTATTTCCAGTGATGATGCAGAGTTCCTGTGGCGGCTGGCCCGGGCTTCTCGGGACCTGTCCCTCCTGCCCGGAACGGAAGCCGAACGGAAGAAGCACCTGATGTTTGAGGCCTTTGATTATGCCAAGAGGGCACTGGAGAAAGATGACAAGTGTTTTGCAGCGCACAAGGTAAGACATTGGCTTCAGTGTTTGTGTTGTCCTTTTCATGAAAAATGAAATGAACATCTTGGCAGAATGTATATCAGGTCATGACAGTGCGACATGTGTTCTACAGAGCTGTAAAACTGTTAATCTCTTGACATAGTGGTATGCTGTGTGTCTCAGCGACATCGGGGATTACAAGGGAGTCAAGGTGAAATTGGGGAATTCGTACATCATCAGAGAACATCTAGAGGTGAGCAGACAATTGTGTCCATGTGTTACCACTTTGTCACACTGAACTATGCCCTGATGTTGAACATTTTTCTTTTTCCCCCAGAAAGCAATTGAACTCAATCCTAAAGATGCCACTTCGTTACACATCCTGGGTTACTGGTGAGACCTGTCTCTAACATGTCTGCTTTGGTTCTGACAGCTCCCTGCTTCCTCCAACACTGTGCAGAGGCTCAGGGAACTGGAATAGGTTTGTTGGTGTAGGGCAGCAGTGAGGAGTAAGATGTGTTGGCTGAAATATTACAGTTGCCAAAGTTAGAGGCTCAAAGTAGGTGTAACCCGGCCAGTGTGTGACAGTGACTCTGCGTTGTGTTGTGTGATGATGGCGGGGTGTAGAGGAGAGAAGAGTCGGACACAGGCGGTTGCAGAATTTATGGCAAGGACCACGCCGTATATTTCTCTCTCTTTTAACTCACGGGTCGTGCTGGCGGCTCCACCTTTATAACACGACAGAAACACATTAACTCAAAATGGCGCTGCTGCGGCAGACTCCCTGAAGATACGGCGGCCTAACAGGACAAACTGCCATACCTGCTATCAGAGCGCCATCTATTGACCTAGTTAGGCAACTGCCCTACATAGGCAAACAAGAGGATGTAAACCAGATGGAAAACTGTAAAAACGCACATTTTAAACTCCCCATATGGTCTGTCAGAGGGGGATTATAGTGATGCTGCTTCAAAGAAAAATGTCTAATATCAGGGTGACCTACTGCCTATCTGTCCTTGATGGGAAGACTTATCTCGGAACAAACACAGTGACCTTGGGTGGAAAAGGAAGAATAAACGCAACAAACTCAAGAATCCAACAACTAACTCAAATAAACAAACGAATCCATTGAAAATTAAACCCACTACAATTCAAACTAAATAAGACCCAATCCATAAATGACTGCAGTTGTCACCCAAAGTTGCGAAAGGATTTAAAAAAATTAACAGCAGTGCTCAACAGATTGACTGGACAGTGATAGTGCGTACCATATACATTGTAGAGAATTACAGGGGTACTTATCTGGAGAAAGAGTGGGAGGCATCCCCCTCCTCCATTTGATGTAAGGCTCCCCCTCTCATACTGTGCCTCTGTGGCCCCTGTAGCTTGGCTCTGACCTGCTCCTCAGAGCGGCAGCAGCTCCTTTAGTCCAGGCAGCAGTTGTACTTGTCCTCAGTCCAAATCACTCCTCCGGCGCTGTCCCGAGCTCTGAACAAGATGTTCCCAGCTGTGTCAGTCATTTGTTTGATCCTTCTACCTGCTCCGCGCCAGCTCAGCTGCCCTCCTGGCTGCTCCTAAATGCAGACAAGAGAGCATCCCACCACCCACACTGTGGCCAAATTAACCCCCTTGCCTTCAGTCAGGGGGAGGTGTGTCGGCCTGACTGACACACACCTCCACTCGTCACTCTGTGATATCACTCTTTGCGACAGAGTTTGACAGTCTGAGCTGACTCAACTTTGTTCGTCTGGACGGCAGCTCACTGCCACCAGCTGTAATGCTATACAGGAAGTGATGCATTTTCTTGAGTAATAATGATCAGAAACATCCATGTCCATCATCAACTGGGACCTGCACACATCCGCTCATCTGGCCAGATGTTTTAGTCTGTCCTGTCACAGCTTTCCACCAAAGAAGAAAAACATGCCAGAGAAACTCTATTTAATGCTTATCCATCTAATACCCGACAGACCTCACAGCAACAATTTGACCCACTGGGTCTCACCATGGCAAAAGTGCTAATAGGAGCAACTTCAATATCAGATCATTTACCCAAGTAGCTGGAATAGTAGTTAAATTTAGCTTAAATAATTTAGCTTTTGGGGCATGTTTAAGTCCCCAAAAAGTATGTTGATCTGGCGAAAGAAAAATAATAATCCCTACAGATGCAATATGATTATTGCACTGTCAAGTGAAAAAAACATACACACACACAAATATAAGACAGTGAATGAAGACAGACTGGGAAATGATGGAGATGGAACAGCAACAGCCCCAGAGCTGTGTCTTTCCATCCAAGATGGCGGGACTATCACATGAAGCGGCTGCTCTCTGTGCCAAAAAAACTGTGTTTTCGTGTTTAATGTATCGATGATGTCACGGACACCAGGACCATCACTGTTAGGACCAATCAAAAACCATGGCTCAACGGTGAGGTCTACGGGCTCCTGAGGGCAAGGAACGCTGCCCTCAGAGCTGGAGACAAGGTGGAGCTGATAACAGCAAGGGCCAACTTGTCACGTGGCATCAGAGATGCAAAGAGGCAGTACTCCAGGAGGGTTGCTCATCGTTTCAGTTGACAGCAGAAACAGTCTGTGACAGGGGATACAGACCATTATGGACTATACCCACACCACAGACATGCCATGCCATCTCCACTGCCCTCACACATCTGGACACCAGAGACTCATGTCAGAATGCTGTTCATGGACCTCAGCTCAGCATTCGACACAATCATCCCCCAACACCTGATTCACAAACCGGACCACCTAGGGCTCAACACCTCACTGTGCAACTGGCTGCTTGACTTCCTGACAGGAAGACCTCAGGCAGTCAGGGTTGGCAGCAACACCTCCAGCACCATCACCCTAAACATAGGGGCCCCCCACGGATATGTGCTGAACCCCGTCCTCTTCACTCTGCTAACCCACGACTGAACACCGGCACACAGCTCCAACCTCTTTTTCAAGTTTGCAGACGACACAACCTTGCTGCGTCTCGTTAGCAAAGAAGATGAGAGAGTGAAGTGAGCCACCTGGCCACGGGGTGCAAGAACAATAATCTCCTCCTCAGTGTAGAGAAGAGGAAGGAGATTGTTTTGGACTTCAGGAGAGGCCACACCCAGCACACTCCTCTGTTCATCAACTACTGCGGAAAGGGTGAGCAGCACCAGGTTCCTGGATGTGCACCAGTGGCGGCTGGTCAGTGGAGGGTGCTAAGGCGCCGCCCCCATCAAATCAAGAGATGAAAATCAAAAGAAAAAACAAACATGCTGTTAGATGCAAATAATTATTAAAAGGTTGTGTTATTTCATTCTGTGGGTGACTTTGAATAGTAATTACATGTTTAAATATTTATTTGGGTCCAAAATGGTTTTGATTTATTTTATTCACTTCCTGAAGTGAAGGACGCCAGTAAAACAGAATCCAGTGTAAGCCATCGAACATTTGATAAGCATGTGACCTGAGGCTCTCTTTTAATTGGTTTGAATTAGATTCTTCATGGAACGCAGCTGTGTGCGTCCCATATGCGTCCAAGAAACATCAGCGGCAAATCAACGATCAGTATCGTGTCGTGTTTTTTTTTTGTTTTTTTTTTTTTAATACAATATGATTCGACAATTCATTTCCGGTCTCTTTTAGCTGAGCGAAAGGGCGGACACAAACAATACGGAGGAAACTAAACTAAATCTATCAAGGTCATACCCAACCGTGACTTCTGTGTACCGTTACACCCCTATGTATGCCAAGATAAATTGCGCCCCCCAAAAAATGTTTAGCACCAGCCGCCACTGGTGTGCACATCACAGAAGACCTCTCCTGGACCAAGAACACCGCATCACTGGCCAGTAAAGCCCAACAGCGTCTCTATTTCCTCCGCAAGCTGAGAAGAGCCAGGGCCCCAGCCCCCATCATGTCCACCTTCTACAGAGGCACCATCGTGAGCATCCTGACCAGCTGCATCACTGTGTGGTATGGCACATGCACTGTGACCTGCCACAAGAAACTACAACGCATAGTGAGAGCAGCTGAGAGGATTGTTGGTGTCTCTCTCCCCTCCCTCCAGGACATCTACCACACCCGCCTCACCCGCAAAGCCCTCTGCATTGCAGGTGACCCCACCCACCCGTCCCACAGCTTCTTCAGTCTGCTACCATCAGGCAGGAGACTGCAGAGCTTCTGGGCCAAGACCAGCAGACTGAAGGACAGCTCCATTCACCAGGCTGTCAGGAAGCTGAACTCCCTCCCTGCTCTACCCCCCCCAGCACTAACACAGCACTCACACACCACACCTTAGACCGTTGCACCTGCACTTTGAACCTCTCCAGCTGTTGCCATGTGCACAATGGACAATGGACGATACATATCTTTCCTTCATATACTTTAAATAACTGTATCTTTACATATGCTGCTATGTGACTTGTTTACAACTATAAACGTTACATATTCTACTTATTTTACTATTTTTACTTATTTTTTATAGTTAGTGTATATATATACACATCCCTACATTTTCTTATTTGCACTGTTATTATTGCTATTGTTATTACTATTGTTACTTTTATTATTGTTGCTGCTACAACACTGTGGGCCTCAGGGAGTACTGCAATTTCAACGTCTGTGTATGTCATGTACCCATGGCATTGACAATAAAGCTGACTTTGACTTTGACTGCATGGGTTAGGCTGCTTGCTCCAGGAGCAGCAGGCCGAGCTGAGGCACAGGCACAGGGTTAGGGTTAGGCTTCAGATTCTGGGGTCAAACCCACAATCTTCTTGCTGTGAGGTGACAGTTCTAACCACTTCACTCACTGTCACTTGAGCTGACCTACCTCTGGCAGTGCTATGGAGCTGCTCCATTATCAGATAAGTCCATGGAGGAAGCGGCTGCAAATTAGTAACCATGGATAGGAACATTCCTGCCTTTTAAACAGACAGCTTTAAAAATGTTTTACGAGGAAGAAAATGCATTCAACATGTTAATTAAAGTTCAGGAACACAGAAACAGCTTGTAAACAAAATCTACAGCAGCTTGAAGGGTCATTAAGGGAAATTTTCTTGTGTCTCAGGTGCTTTGCTATTGCAAAGCTGCCATGGTATCAACACAAGGTGGCAGCCATGATCTTCTCAGCACCACCTGTGTCCACATATGAGGAGGTGAGGACTCTTTAGTCTGTCGCTCATCCTATGTTTAACTTCCTGCTGTTAAAACAGCCTCAGGTGGAGAACATGTTGCAGAAATCTTGTACATCTGTGGATAAAGTCCTGGTTTTTTCTCTTCCAGGCTCTGGGGTTCTTCCTGAAGGCAGAAGAAGGTAAAAGACTGGATGCTGATGTCTGAGAGGAATAACATAAGGTTTCAAAAGCTTCAGTGTGAATGCGTTCCTTTTCTCAGTTGATCCTGACTTCTACAGTAAAAACTTGCTGATGCTGGGGAAGACCTACATGGGCCTAAAGGACAAGCAGAAAGCTCTGTTCTGGTTGACCAAAGCTAAAGATTACAGAGCTCGCACACTGGAAGACAAAGAGGTGACAGTGTTTACATGAGTGAGATCACTCACAGGCATCTTGTACATGCGTAGCACAAGATGATATGCAGGCACTAACTGGTTTATGCTCTATTTGTTGCTCTACAGGTCCATAAAGAAGCAGTTGACCTCCTGAAAAAGCTCGGTTGATGGTCGGCTGAATGTCTGTTAATCAATAAGATGATTGAGGCCCTTCAGGAATTTGAGACCATTTCTAATACAAAGTTTTTTGATTCTGTAATTATTGATGCAGCAGAGCAGTAAGTGACCTTCACGCCTTTGACAAAATAAGCACAGTTTGTTGTAAATTTAAAACAATAATACAAGTAGAAAAAAAAGTCCCTGATCAGTCACTCATTTATATTTTGTTTTACCAAAGAAATGTGACCAACTTTGACTAAACTGTTTCTGGGATGTTTGTGTTGACGTTGTTATGTGAAGGGACGGTGGTTCTGAGCGTTGACCTCACTGAAGTTTGTGCACTCCACCTCCTGGACACAAATGTGTGTGTGTTAGTGGAATCAGCCTCCGTTATTCATCTGAGAATCAAATTCAGACTCTTGGTGCTGCCGCAGTCACACTCTGCAAACTGATGGGACTAAAATGACTTAGAAGCAGCTGTAAATATGATCAATGCATGTATTAAATATTCCTTCCAAATTCCAATTAAAATTAAATTTTTTAAATTTAATTTTTTCTTTTAATTCCAATTAAAAGAAAAATTATCAACCCAGTGCACATCAGTTTACTATCAGAAACACAAAAATTTTTTGCCGTAAATCCTGAGCAGGCTGCTATTTATCCCTGAATTATTGCACAAGAAGAATAAAACAGGCGTGGTCATGGAGGGGGTTTATTCACTCATTTATTCATATCTCATAAGTCCATCTCTTCATTTAAAATGGATGAAAGCAGATTAAAAATGAATCTTCTATACACGTCGTCTCCAGTAAAGGGGCATTCTGTACAGTGTAGTTGTTGTTTACAGTGTGTATCTACACGTGATATGTTACATTGTGGGTGAATGTGAGGAGGCCTCAACCGGAGTCAGTTCCTGTGCTGACCTACAGCAACATGATGCTTCAGACATGTCCAGTTGATGTTCAGCCCCAGCTCTGGCTCCGGTGAAGGCAATCTCAAACAGCCCATCTATCTCTGATAAGAACAAAGGCATCACAGATTTCCATCAATAGCGCTGCGGCTCTGTGTAATTAATTATAATATTTAAGTACTTTATTTACTTTCATTATTTTTATACAATGAATATTCACATACAGTTGATTTTCTTTGATGAATGGTGTCTGCTCAGAAGGAGGCAGAGTTATGCAGTTTTGAGTTGGCTCCTTTTGCTACAATGTTGGCGTGTCCACACTGCTCTTCCTCAGGGACAACTGAATACATGTTATGTACAATTGATGACTAATCACAAGCTCCTCTTACAACAACATAAAGCATGTTGCTGCTGTTTCAGTGGTGTGAGAAAACAACAGAACTAAAAATGGCCTGCCACACCCAAAGATTTTTTTTCTTTTTTAATTTCATTAACTGAAAGAATAAGCACCAAAGTTGTCATTTAGAAACAATGGAGTTAGAAGAAAACAAATAGCATGCCCCCTGGAGCATTTTTGAAAAAACAAAAACAAACAGGGAAAAAAAAAAAAAACAAAAAACAGCAGGAGACAAATAGGGGTGCAAAACAAAGACAACATACAGCAATGCATTGCATTACCAGGCTTGTTGCTGTGTCAGAGCTCAGTCTGCAGGGTCAGCGTCTCTTCAGAGCTCTGTCCATTTCTTTCACTGACATATCTTCATCACAGTAAGGCTTTGTCATGTCAGCACTACACAATGATATTGAACAGGAGCTCAGTAAATTAACCTCTTTTGAGGAGAGAAGGCCAAATATTGTGGCTTAAGTTTAGTCATGTTGCGTGGCTAAGTTGTGTTAACAGCCAAACAGCAGATACACACTGCGTGAGACAGCAGTTATTCTCTCACAATACTTTACAGGTTCAGGTGTCTGACCAAGTTAATACTCTCAAGACACACGTCTTGGGTTAAAGTCTTCCCTTTCCCTGAAAAGTTCTTAGTCTACAATTTGTAGGCGAATCATTCAAGAACAGAGGTCTTCTAAGCTACTCTGATCATTTACCAAGTCAATCTAACACTGTCTGTGGGGTGTTCTACAACACTTCCTGCACTGATGATGACATTAATACAGCACTGTCTTCAGCTGTGACTGGTTAAAGTTTTTAAAAGAGAAGCTGACAGCCCCTCTCAGTACATCAACACATGTAGTGAGAGGAGTACATTCATCAGAATTTATCAGTGAGGTCTATGAACTTTGTCTTTGATATTCTTGGTTAAATCATTATCTATAGTGGTGCCCAGAGCTGAAGTGCTAAAGTAAAGGGAATTTGTGTGTTTTCTAAAAACAGAAAGCAAGTGCATGTCTGGTGTTCTGTAAACCCAAGGCTTTATAGACTGGACACACTTCACTCAGAAGCAAGAGTGTCAGCCAAGAATAAATCAATAGTTCAGCCACACCATATGTCTGCGTTGCAAAAGTTTCCCAAATTGCTCAAAGTTTAAAGTTTAATGAAAGCTGTGACTGTCATCCAGTTGGCTGGAGTCTAGGTGGTCTGGATTGTGTTCAGCGCACACAGACACACAGCGCACAATTCACTCCTTCACTTTAGAAAGATTTTCCTTTGCTCCCCAAAGTTCTGTTCGATTTTTGATACAGGTGATTTTCTTCACACCAGAGTCTGTTTTCCCATGATTCTTCTTTCTCCAGGCCACTGTCCACAATCTCATTGTGGGCAAAACTGTGTGACATGGTTCGTCTGGTTCAGATCTGTTCATCCTTGATTATAAACACATGATGATGTTTATATAAAAAAAAAAAAGCTAATGTAGAGGCCATGCTAAAATGTATGTGGTGGAAGACAGTCTTCTCATCTTCAGAGGGAGCTATCCAAGCACGCTAAACAATTGCAACAATTACTATGGGTCCAACGAGAAAAACAAGAAATTCAGGCACCAGACCCCAGAACTATTCCTGCCTTTTAAAATCTCTATAGAACTAGAGCTTTAAAAGTAGCACTTCTAGTACAAAATTCTCTCAAAAAATGGTCAGTCTATTTTAAAAAGCCAGTCAGCAGTGGGGAAGAACTTAAAAAATATCCATGATTTCTGTTTTTAAACAGAGGAGCAGAAATCCTGAAATGCTTGCATATTTCATGATGGGGTATCATATGATAGCTAAGGGTTGGGGATCAGGACTGCAGCAAAAATTATGCTGCAAATTAAGATTTGGTTCAAAATGAGAAAATAGCTTATATACATTGGTGGTTATCTTGTGCAATTCTTTTAGTTTGTTTGACTGAATAAACAGCGATGGGGGAGGGAGAAAAATACTGGACTCTTCCCTCTATTCTTGGCCAAATCCTTCTGTTTCCTCAATGGCAAAGAGCAGCTTCTCTTTCAGCTGCTCGAAGCTCTTGTAGGGAGGCAAGTCCAGACGATTAAAACTGAAAACACCAGGATGGAGAAGCAAACATCACAAGATACATAATAAAACGCCTGATTCTATATCAAGGAAGACAAACGCTGTCCTAAATAAACTGTGGCCACTGTGATGCACTTTTCTAGAAAACTGTTGTACCTGTGACAAACTGAATTCAGTGTAAATCGCGTATTATTACTCATTCGTGTTCATGTAAATAGTAATATCTTCAGGTAAAACTCTCAGAAGAACCAGTGGTACAGAGCTACACTCACCATGTATGGCTCCGAGGAAGCCATGTGTCCTTCCCCACTTTCTCAATACAGAATTTCTGGGGCCCGTTACTTCCTGCAAAAGCAAAGGAGGAGTGATTTGTTTCAGTGTCACTTCAGGCAGAACTGATCTCAGACGCTGCACAGCGTTCATTGATAATCGAAACTGAGGGAGTTGTCTATCAATATGAAGAGAGAAGAGAATCCTGCTGCAATAATGTTGTTGTGTCAAGGATATTCTGCAGGGTGTAGGCAAACATGTTTCCTTTTCAACAATCAAGAAAAGACTTCATGTCTCAACATTCAGAGGGCCCAACACGCGATTGGTAAACATCAAACACACAACTCACTCACTGAACAACTTTTCATCATTTAACAGACAGTAGACAGCCAAAGCAAAGTTCTACCACTTCTGGGTGAAGTGGTAGAACATCCTGGACTGACTGGGTCAGATCATTCACATGACGTCGGTCTGAGCTGGATTCCACCAAAAGCAGACCAGACTAAAGGCAGAGACTTCAAACAGAGGTGGCGTTGAGCAATGAAGCATTAGCAGGGAAGCATCGTTGCCATACAAAGCAACGTTGCCATTTCCACTAAATAAGTATGACGTTATGTTCATCTGTCCAGTGTCTTTAACCCCAAGGCTAAAGGGCCATCTCTGTCAGACATGCCTTCTTATACTGTGCTTTAATGTTGACTCCAGGTCAAAAACAGTGCGATTGTTGTGACTTATGTGTACATCATCAATCAGCGGCTCTTTATGTCTGAATGATCATGAGGCAAATGTGTCCCCTGTGTGTGTACGTGTCTGTTACTGACCCATGAGTTCAGCGAAGCCCCCCAGAGGAAGCCTGCAGGTCCCAGTGACAAACTGCATGAGCCGCAGTCGCACCTCATTGTCCACTTCTTTGACCAGCTGAAAGGGAGGAGGAGACAGCAAGCACACTGATCACTGACCACACTGCACAACCCAGGACCTACACAAAATCTACTGGGATATTCTTTAACAATTAAGAAGCTGAGTTGAGACTCTACCTGCCAGAACCAGATGATCTGTTTGCTGTTCCTGGTGTAGTGACGGTACACTGTGTTTCTCTGCCAGTCCTGCAGGTCCACCTCCTGCATACCACACAGCATCACCTGGATCGTGCACACATATATACATGGATGACAGGGCACACAAAGAGAGCCAGCAGAAGTCATAGACAAGGGAAAAGAAAAGACAAGAGAGACACTTGCTTTTCTGGACAAACCTTATTATTTGATCCAATTTCTATTGATCAGTCAATTACTGGAACCTTTGTGGAGGGGTTTATTTCAGAATCAGGATGACTTAAATAATCTCTCATGGGAAATATTTTAAACAGAAAACAACAGATGCATACAGAATCCGATTTCTGAAGTACTGCTCACCTCCAGCTCCTTCTCATCAAAGTACTGCAGCCACTGAAGTGGAACCACTTCATTGAAACCATCTAGGAAAGCTTTGGTCTGACCTTCGACCCCACGAGAGAATCTCCACTCTGCCATGAGACTGTAGGCCGGCCAGATTAAAAAACAAACAAACAAAAATACATTCACTGTAAAGGTCACTCAGAGGCTAGATATTTCTGCAGCTATGATGAAACTGTGGCTATACTAAACCTGATATACTCCTCCTTGTTCTCCTCTGTAACTAAGATATTGGCACCGTCAGGTTTGAGGTCATGGGAGGTGATCTTCCCCAGAATCTCCATGTCTACTGAAAAAAACATCTCCAGGCCACACTCTTCAATGTTGTTGTCCCTGAGGAGACAAGAGATCCTGCTGCTTCACAGAGTAACACAGGGTCAAAAGTTTATTGGTTCAAAAAGAATTATTAATAAGAGCAACTTCTCTGTGCAGCAGACTCTTTCTGTTCTTGAATCATGTCTTATCTGCAGTCACCTGAGTCATCCCCTTATAACAGCTCTAGCATCTGATTCTCCAAAGAAATTATATATTTTATTTTCTCAAGCTGCATCCTGTACGTATATATGAGTCTGTCTAGATCTGGACCCATACTGCTCACTCCAAATGCTTTTCCTTCTTCTCAAATATTCATTCAGTATTGAATGTTATGTAATTTTTTTGTTGCGTTTCCTTATTTAATCAGATGACAAAGACGTTATATTTTCATTGACATATATTAGATATTTAAGGTTTAACAGGCACGAGCGACTTGTCTCTGGTTTATCACAGCTGTAAGTTAGCTTGTGTTGTCCAGAAAGAAAATAATCAAGTTTATTGCTCTAGTCCATTAAACCTTAAGTTGTAGACATTAAACTTCTTTTATCTGCATTTACATCTGTCTGAATAAATCGTGTGTTTCTTTAAAGAGTTTCAACAGGTTGGGTGTGACAGCGACCAGTGACAAGGTTATCTGAGAAAGACAAGTAGGGAAACTCTAGGTAATCTAATTAACCGTGCACATATGGGCTCTTTAATCAAAAGCTCCACTGAATGAAAAGTGCTGTCACTTTGAAAGCTTCACAGAACTTTGATTGCTCAATTAAGGTGTGCTTACAGATGTAAATTTTCCAGTGTAGACAAATTACCTGATCCATATGAGCGAGTTATAGAACTCAGGGTCAATGGACTCGAGATCTTTGAGGATGAGCTTCTTGTTCAACATGCGTTTGTAAAAAGGTAGAGAGAAGCCTGTGTCGATGAACTTGCCATGGAAAAGAGCCTGAGGAAATAAATAAGCGCAAATATTCAAACTGTTTTGGATACAGCTTGATCAATAATTGTTCAGTAAAGACTAGAGATATTTCACTTATTGCATTTTGTAGTATGCAAACTTGCCATTGCAATGAAACGGCCTATGAAGCAGAAATAGGAGAGGTGGTCTGGATTGATGGCTGAGGCTGGGTTGATCTGCAGACAGTAGTTGCTCTTGCCGGCATACTCAAACAGACAGTACATCGGGTTTAGCACTTCGTGAGACAACAAAAAGAACCACTCTCTGAAAAGTAACAGAGAGGGAAAGAAGACAAAGATCAAAGAAGGTATGATCAAGATACTGAGTGCAGGTAATGAAAGAAGAAAATCTATTTTACCGCGCTAGACCACCATAGTCAAGACCCTCTTCACCTCTGAAGATGACATAGAGTCTCCTCCTCAAATCATATGGCTTAAGGGCCATGATCTACATGACACAGAAAACACCGGATCAGGTAAAACCTACATCAGCTACAATAGTGAATGGTGGTTTGGGTATATAGTAGAGACAACTTATGAATTTAAGGTGATGTATTTGAAATGTATTACTATGTGGTGCATGACAACTGTGACAGGAGGGTGGTCGAGGGACCAACTTACTTGCTGGAAAGAGTCTTCAAACAGTGTCTGTCTGGAGACTGTGATCTTCACATGGCTAGGGAGAGCATTGGACTGAAGAAAGAAAGGATAAAAAATTAATGCATGAAAAAATACAATAACTATGTCAGACTGAGCGAAGGAAACAGAGTGATGGAGTGGTATAAAACAGAAATGAATCACCTACCTGGCACAAGTACCGAAAATGGGCGAGCTTCCATCGGAAGCTGCGCTCATAGGCGATTTGAGGGCCTTTGGTACTGAAAGCACAAAAAGATTTAAAACTTCAAATGAAGCAATAATAAATATGGCATGAATAGTGAAGTTGGTTTTGCACATAGGTGAAATGTCTCATATTCACTAAAGAACGAAGGACATGGAAACAATGGCTTGTAATATTCTCCTGTTTCCATGATGTTAATATTGGTTTCTGGCATGACTTAAACATGTGACCTGATGAACAACACATGAACAGCAACAGCATTTTAAAATGGGTCCTTACACGGAGGACTTTCCAGTGCGGGGGTCACTAAAAGTGGTTGTCCGGGTGTTGTGATCCACAAAGTAACGAACCCCTTCCCTTGTGTACCGGATCTCCCAACCTTCAGGCAAAGGATCTTCATTCTGTAGCCTTCACACACAACAAACAAAATAAAGCAATTGAGTATTGTCTCTGAGTGTTTTGTGGATTGCCCTCAATATGAGATTGTTTCTAAACATCTTTCTTAAAAGCTAAGAATTTTATACGCACACATACATAGATATTTTTTATACATGTGTGTTTCAAGACTTTTGAATAATAAATAATTTTATTATTATTTGTGGGTCTGAATAATTTATGTAAGGGTTGTGTACCTCTTCATTTTATTTTGAAAAGCTATGTGTAAGTCCATGCAGCTTCCTGTTTTGTTATTTTGTTTTTGTTTTTTTGATTGTGGCATTAGTTTATATCCAGGTCTTAGATAGAAGCACACAGCCCATTGGTAAGTAGCAGCAGCTAACTGGAAAAAGACTTTTAACGATTTTTAGCTTATAAATACATGCGTTGTGTTGATGTTTTCAGCGCTGTTAGGCAGTCATCCTCTAATAAGAGTGTTACTTAGCATTCGGCTAGCATTTCCCACTAGCTTCCGTTAGCATTCTCACCTATTGATGTTAGCCAAACACAATAGTATTTAATCATTTGGGTCTGGTGTGTTTTATGTAATTCTACTTTACTTTTATTTATAAAAAGACATTTGGTTGCTTATATGCTTGAAGGAATCTATGCTTGTTTATTGAAAATAATGACAGTAGCTATTTAGAAGTTACAGTTTTGTTGATATTATTATATGTAACCTTTTGTATTTGATTTGATTGTTTAAGGTTTATGACCTGTGGTCACCTGTGGTCATTTTGATATAAAAAAAAAAGACAAAAGACCAACACAAGTTATACCATTTGTGTGCTTTCTGTCAAGCCTTTTCGGAGGGCTAAAGTCTGAACAGTGTGTGTGTGTGTGTTTTAGGCTAACTATGTTCTTAGTTATTCAGCAAGGTTGATAGCAGTAGGCTGCTCTGTCCCTCAAGATAACATCTGCTGCTCTTTGGGAAAATGACCTGAAACATTTGTTTAATGCATTCAACTACAACTAATTAAAGTCCATATACCGTGTAAAGTTTCGCACAGTGAAGCTGAGTCTGACCTTTTGTATTTGATGTGATTGTTTCAGGTTTATGACCTGTGGTCACCTGTGGCCATTTTGATATAAAAATGAAACAAATCAAATCAAATCAGATTTATTTATATAGCGCCAAATCATAACAAAGTTACATCAAGGCACTTTACATATAGAGCAGGTCTAGACCAAACTCTTTATAAAATGATTTAAAGAGACCCAACAGATCCCCCGATGAGCAAGCACTCGGCGACAGTGGCAAGGAAAAACTTCCTTTAAGAGGCAGAAACCTCAGGCAGAACCAGGCTCAGGGGGGGCGGCCATCTGCCTCGACCGGTTGGGTTGAGAGAGGGAGAGAGAGAGAGAGAGAGGCACGGGGGGAGGGGGGGGCAAAGTTGGGTAGAGTAGGGAGAGAAAGAGAGCAGGAGGAGGGGATATTCAAACAGGTGTAGGCGAGACAAAGGACAAACAAGAGTTATACATTTTGTGTGGTTCCTGTCAAGCATTTTCCAAACAGTCATAAACCAAGGCCCCGGCTTTAAAGAAAAGTAGGTTGGATAACCTTAAAGCACAGACAAAGCCCGAAGACCAGAAGAAATTAAAAGACTGTTTAACCAATCTGACTGTGAGCTAACAGCCCATCCATAACACTGTCTGCACATGTGCTAACTTGCTAGCTTTGAAATAAATTAGCTGAAGCCAAAAAGAAGGGGAAGCCTATAAGCCCAGTAGAGGCAAAGGACTATTTAAGCCCAGGTGGCATTGAAAGCTTGTACTCCACGCAAAGAAAAGTTAGCAACATGGCAGTATCAAAGGAGGAGCTTCAGAAGCTTAAACAGAGGTGTTTGGCAGCTCAGACCGCTTTCACCAGAAGAGCCAACCATTTCACCTCCAGGGCTAACACACTGGGAGTGAAATGATAGGTGAGTGGAGGAGCTTTAAATCAGAGCACTCAAGAGTCATGGATGCAATGTTCGAGTATGCAACAGGCCTGGGAGAAGCAGACGATGAATGCGCCGAAGAAATGGCGGCGCACATTGAAGCAAAAACAGCAGAGTGCGACTTTAAGTTTGATGAAACTGAACAAATCGTCCTAAAGAGCATCTGGACCAGGTTTGCTGAGGACACTATTACCACCCTCGCCACTGAGGCTGAATCAGCCACGGACTATGCTGAGGCAACTGACTACCATCAGATGACCAGGAAACAACGCAACCTGATGAATAGAAGCCTGGAAGGGGAGGTTTTCGAGCTTGAAAAAGAGATAAATGATTGGATAAACTTGATTCCTAGAACCAAGGTAATGGAGTCAAAAGAATGTATTAGGAAGCTGAAGAAATTACGAAAGAAACAGTGGGATGAGTGGGCTTGGCAAGGCAATACTCAAGGCTGGGTCCTGTCCGTTGTGGAAGAGGAGGACTCAGATGAAGCGGTAGAGCAAAACCAAGACGGACAACGGAGCAAGCCCGGTGAGGAGCTCAACCTAACCCTGATCTGTTTGACCCTGGAAACCTTGAACCCTCTGCAGGAGGCATCCAGCCTACCTTGGCCAGCATGCCCCCAAATCTCAGCTATGGTGTGTTTTCAGATGCTGCAACTACGCCACATGGGACTTTCTGCGCACTGCAAGGTGGTTCTGGCATGAACCCCGGGACCTACAATGTCAGGGCCCTGATCAGTCTGGAGCGGGCACGCCTGCCTATATTTTCTGGTGACATTACTACCGTTGGAAAGCTGAATGGGAAGACTTGCAGCGGCTGGGAAAACGACATGGATTAGAGAATGTGAGGAAATTCCACCTCCTAGGCAGCTTAGATGACAATTCAAAAGGGACCTTGTGTTGTCCAGCTGTGGATCCGCCGATGGCATGTTCAGGCTCCTGGACAATAAGTATGGGAACAAGCCAAAAATAGTGCTGCTGATCTCAAAATAAGTGCAAGAACTTGCCCCCATAAAGGGTAACCAACCTAGGAAGACAATCGAACTGATTCATGCAGTGGAGAGAGCACTTCATGAGCTCCAGATCCTGGGGGAGGAAGCTGTGAAAAATCAGGTAGTAACATAGTCGATTGAGTGTAAGTTGCCTGATTCCCTAAAAGAAAAGTGGCTAACGCACAAGAATGACCCTGCAAGCGGCTTTTGGTCACACAACCACTTTGCAGGAAGACATCCTCGAGGAGTTAGATCAGCTGCAACAACAGCCCAGCCACATGAACAAACCTGAGAGGTTGAGGGAAAAGAAAACATTCACTAGAGCTACATTGGGGAACACTCAAATTGGGCATCGTGTGTGGAGACGACGTGCATGCTGGCAAACTGTTTGCCTGCAAAGTCTTCAAAAGGCTAAACCTGTCTAGTAAAAAGGCTCAGCTGAAGAAAGCAGGATCATGCTTCAAGTGCTTGCGCCACCATGGTGAAGATGGCATTTGCACCCTAAAGTATCACTGCTCAAAGGATGACTGTCGAAGAGGAGGTACCTCGGATCACAACTACTTGCTACATCCGAAGCCACCAATCAAAAAGAGGGATAAAACGAGCGGAGAGCAGAGTGATCTAAAAGTGGAGAAAAGAGGACTTGGACTGACTGACAAACAGGAGGAGCTCCTTGCTAAACTCTCTCCAGAGCTGAAAGAAGAGTTCAAGAAAGCTTTCTCAAAAAAAGTGTAAGCAACACTATGCCCAGCACCACTAATGAGCCAAAAGAGTACCCAGTCGTAATGATGCTACTGGAAGTGACAACAAACTCAGGCCAGCTAGTTCGCACTTTGATTGACCTTGCATCAGATACGAATTACATCTCGAATGGAGCCGCGGAGCATTTCAAGCTAAATGGCAAAAACATCAAGATGATTGTCCAAGGAGTTGGAGGGATGGAAAAGACTGCTGCTACTAAAAGGTATACCTTGAGGCTGAGAATAAAAACCCCCAAGGATACAGTAACGGAGCACAAACTCCTCTGTTATGGCTTGGAAAATATTGCAAAGGTGAACCAAGCAGTCACGCCGCATCAATTACAAAAGTTCTTCCCTGATGTTGAATCCAGGGATCTGATCCGCCCTGAGAAGATTGATCTTCTTAAGCCTGGTTTACAGTCCTGCATTAAATAAACGCCGTACCTACGTTGTAGGATAGGGAGCCTGACGTGCATCTCCTAAAAAATGTAACTACACGTCGAGGTGATGCAGACCCAGCACAGACCGAGAGGGCTGTGATTGGTTTGCTTGGTAACAACGCATTTCCGGTTCCGTATTTCCAGATTGCACCATCCCCACCATTTTTAAACATCTTGTTTTTGTACACGGACGGATTATGGATCAAGTTGAGGAGCAACTCATTGAGGAAGTCAGAAAATATGAGCACCTTTACGACTCCTCAAGCCAGAAGCTAAACAAAGAATCAACTAGAGACGACGATAACCATTCAGGAAAAGAGCGCAGGCCCTTACCGCTGTGGCGGTGAATTGCACCGCGACGAAATGGAGTGACAGAGAAGTTTGAAGAGTTCACGACGGCGTCACGCCAATGGGGCAGGTACGGCGATGATTTAGCGCAGGACCATAAACCAGGCATTATTAGTGACAGGGAAGGTTGCCTGGTCCCACAGCCAACCAAAGTGGTGGGAGACCTCGTCCTCTGGGATGGTCCCCCTGGGTAAAACTGTCGGTGGAACTCATCCTGACCTTTTTGAAGAAGTAGACCTTGCAGTGCATAGGTCTGAAACTCACTTTGCGAGGTCAATGAGAATAGCTTCAAGGGCGTACAGAGAGATCCTTGTGGACCTGGCAAGATCTTATGAAACCCAAGTGGGGAATGGAGGAACAATCACACGGAGTGCTGCGACTACCAACAAAGAAATCTTTGAATGGTTCAAATGGGACAGCGTCGGCGCAGCCTGTGATCCTCAATGCAGTGGCTGCAAATGCGGTAGGTGTCCCCCTGGAGGCAAAGAAATTACCCTAGGAGAAGAAAGGGACCTGGAAAAAAATCAAAGAATGACTCCCCCACATCCAAGCAGAAAAGCATTGCAGAACCCTTCACTGGGATGCAGCTTACCCACGGAAAGAAGACCCTGCGACGCTTCCTGACAACTGACGTGCAGTGGAGGCAACCTTCCTGAACACAGAAAAGCGTCTCGAGAGGGAGCCTGTATGGAAAGCTGCTTACAGAAAACAAATCCACAAAATGGTCTCAACGGGAGCTGCTGCTAAACTCACTAAAAATTAAATCGACAGTTGGAAGGGACCGAAGTGGTACATCAGTCATCTGGTCGCTCCTAATCCTCATTCAACCACTACCCCTGTAAGGATTGTTTGGAATAGTAGCCAAGAATTTCAGGGCCTAAGGTTGAATGACCTCCTGCACAAGGGTCCAGACGTCCTTGATCCAATTAGAGGAGTCCTTCTGAGGTTCAGGAGTGGGTTGTACGCTGCCTTAGGTGATGTGAAAAAAATTTACAACTCTGTTTGGCTAGAAGACAAAGAAGTGCATCTTCACCGCTTCCTCTGGAGAGACAACCCGGAGGATAATACTGAAGTTTTCGTTGTCGTCAGGGTCAACATCGGCGATAAGCCTGCAGGCTGTATTGCTCAGGTTGCTATGAGAGAAACGGTAAACCTGCCCCAGTTAGCTATCAAGGTTGAGGAACGCCGGGTTCTGGTAGAAGACAGCTATGTGGACTACGTCTTGACGTCCCACAATAACATCAAGACGCTGGAAAAGATTACCAAAGGAGTGGAAGAGATCTTGACAGCTGGAGGCCTCTCCCTCAAACCATGGTTCTTCTCTGGCCTATGTGGGATGTCAGGAGCCTGCAGGTTCAAAAGTGAAACAATCATGTCTGCACCCAAAACTTTGGTATTGCCAAAGACTTCCTATGGAGCTGTACTCTACTTTCGGTGGGAGACACAGAGCAGGGTCATCGTAAAATTGGTTGAATCAAAAGCCAAACTTACTCCCCTTAAACAAAAAGGGGATGTGATTAAGGCGGAGTTATGCAGTGCTGTTTTCATAACCTGTCTGAAAAAGTACTTTGAGAAGCACTGCCGCATCAAGATCGTGCACTGGATCCACTTTGTAGATAGCCAAACAATCCTGGTGGCAATCCAGAAGGATAGTTATGGCTATCTGACCTTCTTTGTGAATTGAATCGGGGAAATCCAAAAGGCTGGACCAGTAGAAGATTGGAGGTGGGTTGAGGGCAACCTCAACATATCAGACATTATTACAAGGGGAGATTCTCCTGAGGAGCTTGATGAAGAGTTGAAGTGGCAAAGAGGGCCTGAGTTCCTAAAATGGCCAGAAGCTGAGTGGCTGGTGAAGATGGCCAGCGAGATAGTGACCACCATTGCTGATGATGTTAAGAGGCTCAAGAGGAAAGCTTTCTCAACTGCGGTCACTAGTGCTAAGTCGAACAAAATATCTAACCCCAGCAAAGCTGACGTTGGTCTAGACTTGGGAGACTCATCAAATTAAGATGGTTATCCCATGCTGCAGCCACCAAAAGGTCTGGGTCCAACTTCAGCAGCAGAGAGGCCAAAGAGGAAACCCTAGGGTGTAGATCTTGTGTGCCTTGTTGAGCCCAAGCGGTTCAGCACCTTGTCAAAGCTGTGTGGGACGATTGGCTGGATTCGATGAGCTGCGTAATCCTGGCTGATTAAAGAACGGCAAGACTCAGATCCAGCAAAGTGGGAGGCAAAGGGTTCCAGGCTGTCTGCAGAAGAAAAAGCAACTGCCTTCCAAGACCTGGTCCTTGCGGCCCAGGACGATGTGGAATTTCACGACATGACCCTGAACCGCCTGGTTGTGATCAATGATGACAATAGAGGGTATGCATTGATGTCACTTTCCCACTGGAACACGCCCCCTCACTCGCACTGAGTGGCAAAACATCCAGCAAAAATGGCTGCTACTAATAGGAAAAACTGTGGTGAAGACAGGATAACAGCAGATTATCAACTTAAATTAAAGGCAGTTGGACTTGACAGTGACCCATACAGTTTACCGAAGAACCAGTGTTCCATGGACATTAACATTTGGCCACGAATCAAGTTTCCTGATATTTATATGTACTTAATTTCTACGCTGGGGACATACACGAAGCAGAGCTTGAAGGCATACAAAAGTCTTGACGCTTGGTCACACTTCAAGGCAGGATTTGTTGGCGAAATTAAAGTGATGAGGACACCAATGGATATTCTGGTTGTATGTGGACAGGTTTGTATAAATGTTTTATCTTATTTTATTAAGTTACAACGTATAGTTTGAAAACTGTAATGTTAAGCTAACTTAGCTAGGCCAACTTGTTTGTAGCTAACACTGACTCACTAACGTTAGTTTACGTTACATATTTGTGCAGGTAAAGCACAGTCAGAGAATGAATGAGCCCCCACTGAGACCATGGATAGCTGCAGAGAAGACAGGGACAGTGCTGACAGGTCATTGTACGTGTATGGCAGATCTTGGAGAGACATGTTCACATGCTGCAGCATTGATGTTTGCAGTTATGTCCGAAGTGAGGATGCGCGATGACACAGCGTGTACATCATTGCCATGTCAGTGGCTTCAGCTAACACAGATTAAGAAAATCTGCTGTTCTGAACTGTCAGCTATAGACATCACCTGTCCCAGAACGCAGAGTAGAAAGGTTTTACATCCAGTGGACGAGAATGCTGTCAGGGAAGCTACATCAAGGAAGTCAGGGCCCTGTTGTGCTACACCTAAACCTACAGAAAATGAATTTGCAGACTTTGTGGATAAGCTCAAACATGCAAACCCAAGAGCTGCAGTGCTTGTTAAATCTATGAGTACAGTTGATCGCACAACAGCTCTTTCCCATTTTAGATGTTTTCGCTGTGTTCAAACGTAAAGTTTACGCTGCCACTCAGTGGGCGTAACCCGCTGTGAGGTCGCATCTGTGACGTCATGCGCATTCCCTCTATATAGGACTAATGCTGTGTGGCAGTAGAATCCAGTCTTGGAACGAAAACAGAACAGCTGTAACTATTAATCCCTTTCCAATTGTGGTTAGGTACTTTGCTGACTGGAGAAGGTCATGAGTCAAATCATGAAGGCATTGCCGCTACGCTAATGAGCGACCTACCTCAGGAACGTACCAGCAGCGCAAACCCATTAGAGTAAACCACACTTGACCTTTTCGGCCCCTTCGAGGTGAGGGACGCTGTAAGGAAGAGAGCCAAGAAAAAGGTCTGGGGAATAGTTTACTGCTGCATTGCTTCCAGAGCCATCCATGCTGACCTTGTTGATGACCTGAAAGCTTTCTTCAGGCCTATTCTCAATTCACTGCTCTGAGGGGGCATCCGAAGAAGCTACGGTCGGACCGAGGCTCAAACTTGGTAGGCGCTAGGCATGCATTGAGAGAGCTACAAGGACACCTAGCCTATTTGCAGAAGGCATCTGTTGAGAACATGGCTGCCAGGAATGGCACAGAGTGGCAGTGGGACTTCCATCCTGTGGACACGCCCCACAGGAACAGAGCAGCCGAGGCAGCGGTTAAGCTCATTAAAAGAGCTCTTAACAGCCTCTGTGGAACGAATGGTTGTTACACCTGGGGAAAGTGGCAGCTAATTTGACGATCGACCCATTGACGCCAAAGTGCAGGAGCAGGAAGACGCAGTGGAATACTTGATTCCTAACTCCCTTATCCTGTGGCATACTGGACATACGGGACGTGGACTTGAAAATCTGCATGGGTCTTCCCGGCCCCCTTGGGTCCAGGGTCCGGAGAGAAAACTCTGACTTGCCCACGACCATCGTCCTTCACAGGGATGTGTGGAAGCTGGTGGTCTTGATTCCAGTTGGGGAACAACAGACGTAAGATAAGTCCTTGCCTAGGGTCACCCAAGAGATCTGATTGTTTAGTTAGTAGGAAACCCTGGGAGGCAACTGACTGATTAGAGGGCAAACCTACAGTCAGTAGGAAGAAAGGTGGTGGTGCCTACCTCCTTAGTTAGCCTTTGTGTTCCTATTGTTCTAAATGATGGAAACATTGGGACCTACGAGTGACACCGAAACATGAAGGACACTTTCTTTGGAAACACACTTTAGTTTCCATTTCGTATGCCTGTAAAGGCCGGACTTTACGTTTGAGATACCCACTGAAAGTCATCAAGTGACTGTTGTGTTAATTGTGGCATCTTTGGATCTTTGATCAATCGGCCAAGTGGGAGGTGTCAAGAAATTTATTACTTACATTATTTTATTGTCTGTGGGTCTGAATAATTTATTTAAGGGTTTTGTACCTCTTCATTTTGTTTTGAAAAGCTATGTGTAAGTCCGTGCAGCTGCCTAGATAGTGCGGTAAACATCAACACAACGCATGTATTTATAAGCTAAACATCATTAGCAGTCTATTTTCCAGTTAGCTGCTGCTACTTACCAATGGGCTGTGTGCTTCTGTCAGGCAGTCATCCTCTAATAAGAGTGTTACTTAGCATTCGTGGTTAGTATTTGGCTAGTGCCGCTACAATTTTCTGCTAGCTTCCGTTAGCATTCTCACCTATTGATGTTAGCAAAACACAATTGTATTTAATCATTTGGGTCTGGTGTGTTTTATGTAATTCGACTTTACTTTTATTTATAAAAAGACATTTGGTTGCTTATATACTTAAAGGAATCTATGCTTGTTTATTGAAAATAATGAAAGTAGCTTTTTAGAAGTTATAGTTTTGTTGATATTATTATATGTAATATTTTGTATTTGATTTGATTGTTTCAGGTTTATGACCTGTGGTCACCTGTGGTCATTTTGATATAAAAATAAAAAGACAAAAGGCAAATGAGTTATACCATTTGTGTGCTTCCTGTCAAGCCTTTTCGGAGGGCTAAAGTCTGAACAGTGTGTGTGTGTGTTTTAGGCTAACTATGTTCTTAGTTATTCAGCAAGGTTGATAGCAGTAGGCTGCTCTGTCCCTCAAGATAACATCTGCTGCTCTTTGGGAAAATGACCTGAAACATTTGTTTAATGCATTCAACTACTACTAATTAAAGTCAATTTACCATGTAAAGTGTTGCACAGTGAAGCTGAGTCTGATATCAATTTGAATGTTCTTCTCCAAATACTCTTTTATAAATGGATAGTGAAATAAAATTATTTTTATCTTAATATGCAGACAATTGTGGCTTTGGGTTAGAAACACAGACATTGCTTGAATTTCTTTTCTTATATATTCACTCTGACTTTGTCAACTTCAAAATTTTTGAAGTTGACAAAGTCAATGAGCTACAAATACAGTGCTCAGCGTAAATGAGTACACCCCCTTCAAAAATTTTAAACAATATCTCAATGAACACAAAAACAATTTCCAAAATGTTGACAAGAATAACTTAAACATCTGTTTAACTTATAACATAAAAGTAAGGTAAATAATATAATTTAGATTACACATTTTTCAGTTACACATTTTACTCAAATTAGGGTGATGCAGAAATAAGGACACCCCACAACAAAAACTGTACATCTAGTACTTTGTATGGCCTCCATGATTTTTAATCACAGCACCAAGTCTTCTAGGCATGGAATGAACAAGTTGGCAACATTTTGCAACATCAATCTTTTTCCATTCTCTTTTACCTCTTTTAGAGACTGGATGTTGGATGGAGAGTGATGCTCAATTTGTCTCTTCAGAATTCCCCATAGGTGTTCAATTGGGTTCAGTTCAGGAGACATACTTGGCCACTGAATCACTTTCACCCTGTTCTTCTTCAGAAATCCAACAGTGGCCTTAGATATGTGTTTAGGATCATTGGAAAAGTGCACCACGACCAAAGGGCACGGAGTGATGGTAGCATCTTCTCTTTCAGTATAGAGCAATAAATCCATGAATTCATGATGCCATCTATGAAATGCAGCTTCCCAACAACAGCAGCACTCATGCAACCCCACATAAGGACACTGCCACCACCATGTTTCACTGTAGGCACCTTGCATTATTCTCTGTATTCCTCACCTTTGCGACACCATACAGTTTTGAAGCCATCTGTTCCAGAAACATTTATCTTTGTCTCACTCCAGAGTATAGAGTCCCAGTAGTCTTCATCTTTGTCAGCATGGGCCCTGTCAAACTCTAGGCAGGAGGAGGAGAGGCTTCTTTCGTGGACGGCACCCACCCATGCCATTCCTCTGGAGTGTATGCCGTATTGTGTCACGGGAAATAGTCACCCCAGTTTGGCTTTCTACTTCTATAGATAACTGCAGTGAACTTGCATGCCGATTTTGTTCAACCCTTCTCATCAGAAGACGCTCCTGTCGAGGTGTTAACTTCTGTGGATGACCTGGACGTCTCTGTGAGATGGTTGCAGTTCCATCTTTTTTATATTTTTGTTCTACTTTTGCTACAGTATTCTGACTGATAAGTAAAGCTTTGCTGATCTTTTGTAGCCTTCACCTTTGTGGTTTAAAGAAATTTTTTTCTTTCTCGGGTCTTGTGACATTTCTCTTCCATGTGTGCCATTGCTGACATCATGAAATGGGAAGGGGTTTTCTTTAAGTAACACCCTTTTATAGTCATCTGTCTACTGGACCCCTGTGTAATGAATAATTAGACTCACCTGTGGTTTATTCTTGTTAAATTACACATTTGCAGTCTAAAATTTTGCTTTGCTCCAAAATTTTGCTTTGCAAAAATTTGAGTAAAACTGAAAATTTTTGTTCCCTAAGTAATATTATTAACCTTACTTTCATGTTATAAGACAAACAGATGTTATACAAAACTTATTCTTGTAAACATTTTGGAAATTGTTTTTGTGTTCATTGAGATATTGTTTAAA